>BSBN01000697.1:0-2400000 GCA_027924645.1 Cunninghamia lanceolata
ATTTTATGACATTATCTAGAATTCTTTTCATTAGTTTGATTTTTAGAATCATTGAGTACATGCTAAGCAAAAGATAATCAAGAGAGAGGTAGCTAAATCCCAAAGGGGAGGAGTATTGAAGAGATTTGAAGGGACAACATACGAAGAATAATCTTGGAGAATACAATAGACTAGAGAAATAATGTAGAGGAGAGGAGAGGCGAAAATAGAGGAAAGTGTTAAAAGACAATACTATAGAAAGGATCTATCTATAATTATGCATGGTGATTAATGATTGATAGCATTATGTAAGCTAGATATGTGGACTCTAAGGTACCCCATTGTCTCATGTGGCACAAGAGAATTATAAATATTATATAACTATGAGGCTTTAGAGGGTTAGGTAGTAGCTACCACCAAGTAGATATTGGAGATTGTTGGCAGGATATAAAGGTTGTAAGGCACCACACATGTAATTTGGGTCCTTTTTAGACCCATATATCCATTATAACCACTTAAATAGCCCTAAAACACCTCTAATATGCCGTAAATAAGCTAAAAAAGAGTAAAATATCATAAAGGAAAAGGTAAATTCATGGGAAGAAGATTAATTAAGTGTTATTATGAAAGGATATGAGGAAAGGCATTATGAAAAGGCATTAAGAGGATATATAAAGAAGGGAAAAGTGAGAGATAAGAGAATGGATGAATATGAATTATATATGTGAGAATAAGGAAGATGATAAGTGAGTGTAAAGCATGAGGAATGAATTATAAGACATGTATAATCCATTAAATATATGAATATATGATTTTATGTATGTATTGGTCGAGATATATGAATGCATATAATTTCTTATAATTGGTTTATAATTATTTCATATCTAAGTTCTCCCTTTTTATTGCATCACCATTGAGGCTTACTACATACAATAGAGTATAAAGCCTTAGACTTCGGTCTAGGTTTTCCTGTCAACATTTGGTTCCATTGTCGGGACCTTAGTTGTGTTACATAAGGATGAGATCATACCAAAGAAATAAATTAGTGTTAAAAATTTGAGAAGTGAAAATTTTGGATTTTTTAAAAAACTTATACATGGTGAAGATATTTATTGTGAAGAGGTGTGGTATACACAATAAGAACCAGCCCTCAAGGAACAAGGCACTAAGGTTATGGAATAGGGAAGGGAGGAGATCCAAAAAAACATGACTACTGTGAAATGTAGGGCAATATTTGGGTAATAAAATGAATAAGGGGTGTAGGATAAATAAAGTAATAGAAATAATGAGATATAGAGAATATAATTAGTGGAAAGAAAATTTGAGAAGGAATGAGATAGTTAGAAAAATGTTGGGAGATCACTAGTTGGTAGAATCATTGAGGCCATGGTGCAGGGACCCATAGAAGATAAAGAAGGTGTTAGAGAGAGAGAGAGAGAGAGAGAGAGAGAGAGAGAGAGAGAGAGAGAGAGAGAGAGAGAGAGAGAGAGAGAGAGGAGAGAGAGAGAGAGAGAGAGAGAGAGAGAGAGAGAGAGAGAGAGACGAGAGAGAGAGAGAGAGAGTGGAGATGAGAGAGAGAGAGAGAGAGACGAGAGAGACGAGAGATGAGAGAGAGAGAGAGAGAGCCAACACCAAGAGGTTTGGGCTGAAGTTAAGATGTGGGTAGAGAAGAGGAAAGGTCCTTGGAATTGATGGATCATGAGGAAACCTATGGAGAAACCCTAAGGAGAGGCAACACCTTATATTTTAAAGAAATAAATTTATGACTATGAAAGTGGAAAGATAAATAGAAGTGAGAGAAAGTTTAAATAAAGGGGAAAGTAGTAATTAGGATTAAAAGCGAAAAATCATCTCAAAGGATATGACCCCCACATCAAGAGACATGATAAGAAGATGACCCCCTAAATAAATGCCATCTCTTGTGCCACTTATATTGAACAAGACAAAGAAGAATATATTGGTGAACATAAAAGATGGAAAAAAATAGTAGTGCCTTTATTGAAACCAATGATGAGATAGACTGGAGCAGGACTTATGAATAAAAAATTAAAATCTTCATATGGCATAATTGTAAGAGCTATCCCAAATATGTTAGAATTGGGGATGTTGATAATTATCTAGAGAATATAAAGAAAGAAGAATCTTACAAGGAGATTAGGATGGAAGCCCTATATGTTACTTTGACAATGAATGTAGGAAGATGGTGGAAAACCCATAAAAAAACATCCTTACATGCAGAAATCTAGAGATTAAAATCAAATGTAGATTTGTAAAGAAGGAATGGATAATGCACAAGATGTCTATTTATAAAGGATCTTCCAATCCAAGCAAATATATTAAATATTTTGAGAAGTTCTTGACTAAAAGGAGAGCAACAAAAAAATAAGTATGGGTCCACTTCTTTTATTGGACTTTAGAGTCACTACCTCAATCTTGGTATATACAACAAGGCCAAAAAGGACAAACAAAAGGACTGGGATAGGCTAAAAGAAGATTTTTTTTAAATTATTTAACTTTTGTGATCAAGGTGAGAAGACACATCAAGTACATAGAAGGATCCAAACTCTCCTCACATTCCCAATTGAAAAGGCACAAAGGCAAATTAAGATGAATAACTTCAAGAGATTACAAATAATTGGGAACGCATTAGGTTCATGCTACAAGAAATAGTAATGATACCACCCAACTTTGTCATCTTCTACACATAGAAACAATTGGTCTAGAAGGGATAGAAAAGGAACCCAAGTTAACATAAATGTGGAAATGGAAGAAAAGATAGGATGTTGATCACTAGAGATATAATACCTCAAAGGAAAAGGCTATACAAACTTAAATTTATTGATAAAATCAAGGTAAAGATGACAGAATACTTCCCTTAATTTGTAACTAGGATAGGTAGCATAATGAATGGGTTCCATATAATATAATCCCATAAGTAAAGAATAAGGACAAAGATCAAATAAAATGGAAACGTGTCACCAACAAAAAATAGGTGTAGTGCAAATTTCAACCTGCACAAATGAAGATCCATGGAAATAAAGGAAATTATGATTAAATCTCGAAGGTTACAAGTGGTTTCACCAGGTTGTCTTGAGGACAAGACAATGTTTTAGGCTTGGGGAGAATGTTGGTAGGATATAGAAGGTTTTGAGGCACCACACATGTAATTTAGGTCATTTTTAGACCCATATATCCATTATATACCACTTAAATAGACCTAAAACACCTCTAATATGTCTAAATAAGCTAAAAAAGAGTAAAATATCATAAAAGGAAAATGTAAATTCATGGGAAGAAGATAATTAAGTGTTTTTATGAAAGCATATGATGGAAAGCATTATGAAAAGGCATTAAGAGGCTATATAAAGAAGGGAAAAGTGAGAGATAAGAGCATGGATCATATGAATTATATGTATGAGAATAAGGAAGATGATAAGTGAGTGTTAAGAATGAGGAATATTATAAGACATGTATAAGCCATTAAATTATATTAATATATGATTTTATGTATGTATTGGTATTATAATTTGGTTTATACTTATTGCATATCTTAAGTTCTCCTTTGTATATTGCATCACAATGGGGCTTACTACATATAATAGAGTATAAAACCTTAGACTTTGGTCTAGGTTTTCTTATCAACAAATATCCAACATTTGTGAGATTGTTGTCTAGGAAGGCCACTTGGGAGTTATACTTGGTGGCTAGGTTTGTACACCTTATTTACCTTATTATTCATACTTGATTCCATGAAGTATTGTCATATCTATGTGGTGTGAGTGGTTTGGATGTCTAGGACTTGAGAGGGGTTGTAATTTTGTACCCATGGACTAATTATGCACATGCATCATCTCAATATACCCATGAAATGAGATACCCATAGTTAGGGTAGACAGATGGAACAACAATCCCATGTGCTTTGTTTATCCAATTGGAGCAACTTGTAGTGTCAAAGAACAATTTTAATGTGCCATTTATCCCTATGTTGTATACAATATCTAATATTTAATAATTTAGATGTGGGAATGTCTTTGGTAGCCAATATAATTAATGTGTGATATAATGCAGGTGCATCTTTGGAAAGTTACTAATTTGTAGGTGTGTTCAAGCCAATGAAGAGGGGAGAAATATAAGAGGATGAGAATTAGATGCTAAATAAGGGTGAAAATCTAGGAGGATATTAGAGTGGTGCAATAAAAGCATGGAATACCTTCAAACTCTCATGGTAGAGAAAAAGCACCTGTAGTCTGCTTCGATCTATCTGTCTCATTAAGACTATATTAGAAAAAAATTGTATTTTAATGGTGACTATAGTTATGTGGGTGATGATATCTAGATAATAGTGATGTAGTTACAACATGTTAAGGATATCAATTGGAATTATATTTCTTATTGATAGTGTTAAATTATGCATGGTCACTATTATTATAGTGTGACTATTTAAAATAACTCATATGAAAGGATAAAATGATTCCTATATGTTTAAGAATACTATCTAATCATTTGTTGTAAGTTTATCTACTATCCAAATATAATAATAATAATTATTCTTGAATTGAATTATGATGATGTTCATGTGGATCTATAGAAATGAACTAGAGTAATCACCTTTGAATAGTTAGGGTTGGATTCCTATTGTCATGTTATTTGTTTGATATATTTATGGTTGGGTGTAAAGCCTTGGTGTTGTAGGAGAATCCTTCTGTAGTTTTTCCATACTTGGGGTGATTGGAATAAGAAATAAAATATGTATTTAATCCTTAGTTTTATCTTACAAGATAGTGGCCTCTTGATTTGGTGTAAGGTGATAGAGAGGGTAAACCCACCCTACAATGGTTAATTTAGATGCTATATTAGTTTACACATTGTGTGCTAAGTGCATTCAATTCATTGCACACATTGTGCAAGTAGTCTAATAAAGACCATAGCAATGTCTAGATGAAGGTGCATAATTTTTCCTAGATGTATAGAGCCTAAGTACATAAGCTTGTTTTATTCGAGTTGTGCAAGGTTGAATGTAGAGGACTATAGGTCATCTTTCTAAAAAAATTTGAGGTCATGGTGCTAGGATCTTTGAGTAGCTTCAATTGTGTGCAGATATTTGAAACTTAATTCACTTGTAGCATAGTTGTCTAGATGGGATCTACATGAAGTTTAAACCATAGTGAAACCACTATATAATGATAAAACATTATGCTAGATTGCAAAGAGCTCCAAGTAGTTTCCTTCTATATCTCACAATGTTACAAGAAGTTGCAAAGGTTAGTTGCATGTATCTCTATTAAATGTTTTAAGTTTTTTCCTATTTTCTTCATCTATGATGGTTAGAATAAATTCTACCATAGAGATTATTAGAACACCCACATATATCCATTTACTTCCATAAAAACAAATCCTCTTGATCTATCGTCAAAATCATTAAGTATGCTAGATTATTTGAGTTGGTCCAATATTGCATGAAGTGTCATCCCAATGGTGGGAGATGAGGACAAGTGATATACAATGAAATAATACTATTATTTAATCCTTAGTTTTTCCTCTTATAAGACAATGATTTCTTGATTTGGTGTAAGGGTGATAAAGAGAGTAATCTCACCTAAAATGGTTAATGCAAATGTTGGATTAGTTCACACATAGTGTGTTAAGTACCTTCAATTCATTGCATATATTATGCAAGTAGTCTAAGGAATCTCCTATCAATTTCTAAATGAATGTGCATAATATTTCCTAGGATATGAAGAAATTAACCATGTAACCTTGTCTTAGTTGAGCTATGCAAGTTGTGTCTAGAGGACTACAGACATCCTTTTAAAAATCTATTGAGGTCATGGTGATAGGATCCTTGAGTAGCTCCAAGTGTGTAAGGATTTGAAAACCCAATGCACGTGTACCATGGATGGTTGTATGGATCTACATAAAGTTTTAAACCATAGTGGAAGCATTATAGAATGACAACACACTATACTAAATTACAAAGAGTTCCAAGTAGTTTCCTTTTGTATCCCAAAGTGTTATAACAAGTTGTTGAGGCCACTTGAAGTACCTAGTTAAAGTTTCATGTAGCTCTATTTATTACTTAGGTCTTTTCCTATTTTCTTCATCTATAATGATTAGAATATTCTACCATATAAGTGTTAGACTACCCACATATATCCACTTCTTTCCATAAAAATCAAGCCTCTTGATCTATAGTCAACAACACTAAGAATACTAGATTATTTGAGTTGGTGTAAGATTGCACCAAGTTTCATCCCATGGTGTGAGATGAGGAAAAGTGGTAGATGTTATCACCTGAAATTACACCCTTTTGTTGATTTTGACAATTCCAATATTTCAGAGTAACATGGGATTGGTCTCAAGGTGTGGGACTTTTGGTAGTTGAGACCAAACCTCCAGAGAAGGTTGGTTCCTCTTTCTAAACTTAAGGTTTAGAGTAATTGACTAAACCTATGTTAATGATCACCGAGGAAAAGGGGTAGAAAGAGACTAAAATTGAAAGGGAGGTGATACACCAAGATTTAGGGTGTTTAGCTGCAACTGACCTAACACAACAATAATCTCAAATATTGACAAAAGCTCACACATACTTACAACTTTTAGCAGAGGTTCAAATTAGAAATCTATAACTATAGGAGGGACTATTTTATCCATAGAATAAGCTTACAAGTTTTGAGTAAATACAGAACAAAAGCATAAGAGAGGCAAAATATCAGTGATTATATTGATCATGAAGGCTAAATAGCCATTACAATAGAAAAATAATTTGTTACAGATAGGTGGACACAAAAATAACCATTTACATTCATTGGTAAACCACTATCAAAGACACAAAGGCTTAGCTTCAAGCACAATGCATCAGATCTGACTAGCTCTTTAAAATGCACTACAAGGTCTATGACAACAAATTATCTAACCAGTGTAATAGCCCAGAAGAACAACTAACCAACCACAAACATATGTTTACATGCATATATAGCTTTTTCTGATCATACTGTAGCAGTCATGGAAGTGGAAGAGAAGTCAACCAAGAAAAAATTGTCACTCATACTTTGAATAACTCCATCTGGTGTTGTTGGAGCGTGCCCACATGGCTCTACCCATGAAATTAGCTAAAATAGGGGGTCCACCCATGCCATGAGTACAAAAAATTAATGTAAAGGAGCTATAGTGGCATGGGGAGGCAAGAAATCCATCTTCCACATGAAATCGAGCTCTAAAGAAGCATTAATGGTGACCAGGAGGGTCATTGGATAGTCTCATCATGTTTTGAATAGTAGAAAATGCCCTGGAAGGCAAAAAGGTCAGGCCCTGACAAATCAGACTTCCTTCCGATCGATCCTCCACCGATCGGGCTTTGGAAATGTGAAGGAGGAAACCCTGGCCTCCAAAGTCTAAGAGAAGAGAAATCTTTGGGCTTCGGGGGTCAAGCCTTCATTGTTACATTGTTATTTGAAAAGAGGGAATGCTCAACCTCCACCTTTGCAACACTTCACCGATTTGAGAAATCGGTAGAGATTAGGCCTTCATCCTTCCACCTTCCAAAAGGAAGAGGAAGAATAAAAAATCTGACCTCTGCGGTTGTGTAATAGTTTAAAAGATTCTGTAGAGTTCAGACTTTGGACCTTCCACCTTTTGGCTTCGTTAAAAAAAGGAAGAAGAGAAGAACCTTGAGCTCCACAATTTTGAAAGACTTAGCCATTTGAAGAAGGAAATAGTGGAGGTTGGGTTTCAAGCCTTCCACTTGTCGCCTACCAAAAAGGAGAAGGAAGAAGAAGAAACCCCCGAAGTCTGACATCTGACATACTTAGAACTTTATACTTGTTGGGCTTCGGAGAGTGGACCTCCAGCCTTCCACCTGCCGAAAGAAAGAACATGGAAGAGAGAACTCCCAACCTCTAAAGACTAAAACACTTACAAATATTTTGTAGCTCAGTGGACTTCGGGCCTTGGGCCTTCATCCTTATGACTTTTGAAACAGAGAAGGAAGACAAACCTTGCAAACCCTAATGCTCGAAACACTTAGAAAGATTTGAAACTCGTCGAGCTTCAGAGAGCGGACCTCCAGCCTTCCACCTTCGAATGGAAAAGAATAAGGAAGAGTGAACCCCCGAAGTCTGATGCCCGAAATAGTTAGACATATTTGCAAAGGAACAAAGTAGAGCTCAGAGCTAGAAAATATGGCATGATGAAGAGGTGAATCCTCAACTCTGAAACTCTAAAAACACTAGAAACACAAGGAAAACTTAGGATTTTTGGGACTTTGTTAATTTAGGTGGTTTTCTCTTGCATTCCAAAAGGTGAAAACACCACGATTTCATGGGTCCTTAGGCTATTTGGCCAGAATGCAAAATAGGTTAACATTTTGGCGACTATGCAGGGGTGGTTACCTACTAAACACTGGGATCTAGAGGCCTTATCAATCCATTGGGTATAGAGTCAAAAGGGGATGGAAACAAAAACATGGGTTGGGTAGACTGACACAAAACTGAAGACTACCTCTAGAAAACAAGACAAAGCAAAACAAAGAAGGCAAACATCCTCCTAATGAGAATGCATTAGAGTGCAACAATGCTTATTGAAAGGAAACACCTATCATATTTAAAAAATCCCACAACCATGTTAAAATCAAGGTTTGAGATGAATCCCATTGACTGGGATTGGCAAAACCTCTCCATTCAGCTTGGAAAGTTGAAATGCATTGGCCTATATGCAACTGGTAATAATATAAGGGCCACTCCACATGGCATCATTTTCTAGTAGTTCCGACTGTTGTGCCAGTTCAAGGGAAGGCAACTCTAATGATAATGGCACTTTTTCTTCCCTTTCATGAACAAGCATGAAATGGAAATTGCCTATGGCCCTCTTGGGAGTAATTCTATCAGCCCAAAGAGTTGTCTTCAACTTGGAATGCCAAGCTCTCTAATTATCATCCACTATTCCCTTGATGATCTTGATCAGTTTTTTGTTTGTGGACATAGCCAGGCCATTCCCTTGGGGGTAGTAATTGGATGATGTCTTCAAATAAATCCCATAGACCCATTCACTAATTTTCATTCCTACATAGGCCTTAGCATTGTCAAAGATAATGGTGAATGGAAAACCAAACCTGGTAACTATCCCTTCAAGGAATTCTAAAATGGAGGCCTCTATAGCATCCTTCAATACAACTACCTCTATCCACCTAGTGAAATCATCAGTGGTTGCTAAAATCCAATTATGGCCAGTGCTAGAAGGTGGATTAATCATCCCAATGAATCCAAATCCCATTGGACAAATAGCTGATCAATCTGAATTGGGTGTAGGGAAAAAGCAGTCAACCTTTGTTTTCCTGTAAATAATGCACATTATTTGCAGCTTCTTGCCCACCTGTGGGTATCTCTAAAAAAATTGGGCGAGTAATAACCAACCCTCATGATTTTGACAACAGTGGTTCTTGGTGAATAATGGCCACCAACAGGGCCATCATGGAATTATTCTAGCACCCTTGAAGTCTGATCTTGTGCAATGCATCTAAGGAGAACTCCATTGATGTCTTTTCTAAACAAGACACCATAAAAAAGAACATAGGGAATGGATTGAAGCTTGAAATACCTCCTTTTGGCTTGATTCAATCCATCTGGGCATCTACCTGACTGCAAAAATGTGACCATGTCATGGTGCCAGTTAGTTGGAGCGTGGGAACCAATTGGCTATGTCTACCCAAGGACACATACAGTGCCATCTCTATCTTCAAGGTCTACAGCCATTTACTCACACAGGCCTTTGCCCCATATCGGCTTGGTGATGTTGATGTTTACATCATACTCCATTACTTTTGTAATCCACCCAACCCTTTTTTCATTGATGTCTCTACTCAGAAGAAACTCTTTAACGCTAGGGTGATTCACCATCAACTGTATCTTGATGTTTAAAAGCATATGCCTAAACATTTTGAGTGCTTTCACCATAGAAAACACTTCTTTTTCAACAAAACCATACTTCAGTTCATATTTTTTGAGCACCTGGCTGAAGAAAGCAATTGGCTGTTCCAATTTCTCTTCATTCTGCTATGTTAAAACTATTGATATGCCCTCCTTGCCTCCAAAGGCATAAAGGATAAAATCCTTTTCATATCTTGAGTTTATCAGCGTGGGAGCCTGTGCAATAGCCTTCTTGACATCTTCAAAACTATCCTTGCCTTCTCTTGACCATGTGAAGGCAGCGTTCTTCATAAGCATGATGGTGAGGGGCTTTTCTAATGAAGCAAAATTGGGTATAAACCTCCTCACAAAATTAATTTTTCCCAGAAAACTTTGCAGACCCTTCTTGTGACTGGGAAGGGGAAGAGCTAAAATGGCACTGGTTCTTTCCAAATCAATGGCCAATCCTTCCTTTGAAACCACGTGTCCCAGCAATTTGCCTTCTGGGATAGCAAACACACATTTCTTTGGATTCGATGATATGCCATATTCCCTACATCTTTCAAAGACTTTTCTCAAATGATTCGGATGGTCAGTTGCATGCTTAGAATACACAGTCAATTCATCAAGATACACTAAAATAATATCATTGATTAGGCCTTTAAAATCCAAATTCATTGCACTTTGGAAGGTTTCCCTAGAATTTGTTAACCCAAATGGCATTTTTTGATAAGCCAAAGTACCCCACTTGGTGGTAAAGGTTGTCTTGTACTGGTCCTATTCTTTTACAAGAATTTGGTTATAGCTTGAGTAGCCATCTAGGAGTGAAAATCTTTCAGCTTCTGCCACTATTTAGAGGATCTGCTCCATGGAAGGAAGTGGATAGTGGTCTTTAAGGGAGGCCATGTTTAGGTCTCTAAAGTCCACACACAATATGATTTCCCCATTTTTCTTCTTGACTAGAACTAGGTTAGCCACCTAAGAGGAATGTTTAATTGGATAAATGATTTTGGCCTCTGAGTTTGGATAGCTCCTTTCTCATTAATGGCTCGATTTTGGAGTTGACTGGCCTTTGTTTCTGCCAGACGAGTTTTGCATTGGGGTCTAAATCAATGGTATGTTGGATTAAACTAGGATCAAAGCATTCCAGGTCCCTATGATCACAAGCAATTAAATCATCAAATCCATGACAAAGTTTAACAAAACCTTATCTTTCATCTTGATCACATACCTTGCCATGTTTCAGGAATCTACCCTGAGCAATTTATACCTCTTCATAGTCTTCTTGTCTGACTGTGATGTTCATTTTCTCCTTATTTGGTTGATCATTAGCACCAAATATGCTCTCTAAAGTGATCAATCCTCTAGGCAGTTTATTGGTCTTTAGTTGGATCACCTGGTCACCATATTGCTCTTGCAGTTTGGACTGATTTTTGGTAGTAAACTCTGCCAAATCTTGCAAGAAATTGACAATTTGCCGATCACTTTCAAATATTTATTAGCTCATCACATTGTCAGGCACAACAAGCCTCACAACAATCTTCACATGCTGATCTGAGTTTTGTTTGACATTTTGGGGAATATCAAACCGAGCACCAACTGTGGCCATCCTATCAACATCCTTGTTTCTTTGTCTGGTAACTTCCTGGATATTGAAGGCACCAAAGTCTTCAATCAGGTCCTAGACTCTGTGTTTATATGACTTGAGCAAGTCATTCTTTGAAGCACTTTGTGATCTAATTTGGTGGACAACGAGCTCACTGGCACCAAATGCTTGTAAAAAATTTATTCATCTCTTTTGCGCTAGCTACATACCCTAAATTAAGGGTTCATATTTAGCCACATTATTAGTGCAACTGAACTGTAATCTAAAAGTAGAGAAATAACTTTCTTTCTGGGGTGAAATTAGTACAACCCCAACACCTGCTCCATTTTTGCTTCTGGAGCCATCAAAATACATATGTCATATCCCACTTAGATATGATGTTGCCTTTTCAATATTAGGGATGATGGAGTCCTCCTCATGGATACAATAAGTACCCAACCCTATTTCTTCTATATAATTAGGAGTATCACACTGAAAATAGTTTGCCTACTCATCAATTAATATATCAGGGATCTCCACAGGTATTACAGCCTCATGCCTACTGTTGTCATCCTCCAACTCATGGATTGTGTAGTTCATATTGGTATGATTAGGAGAGTAAGGATCTATGTGGTCATTAGTAATAGGCTCAGCCTTGATAGTCACCTTAGTGCCATATCTTGTTCTAAACAACATATGGGACCAATCCGAAGATAGGTACCCACCTATTTTAGCAGTGAAATCCCTAGATAGGCATATGCCAAAGTATGCAGGGAGGTCAATAACTAAGATATCTTGTGGAACAGAGCAGCCATGGCATGCATGCAGAGTGAGTTTTAAATCTTTGACAACAACTACTATCTTAAAAGCACTACCATCTAGTTGCACTACACCCTTATTCACAGGCTCATATTCAATGCCTAACTTATCAACTATGTTTTTTTGCATAACAAAAGTACCTGCCCCAGAATCTATCATACAATTATGCAATAATTTGTCACCAGTGATTAGGGAAACATAGAATGGAGGGGGCTTATTGATTTTATTTGTGCTTGTCTCCTCCTTGGTTTGGCACAAGTTTGCTGGGGTGGCCATTTTTCCTTGTTTGCCTCTACGACAGGCTGATTGAAGCTTGTCAAAGCTTCCTGCAACAAATCTCTCTGTGATGGGATCAACAGAGCATCCCACATAGTGCACTCAGGTTGGTCTTTTTCATTTATCTACTATGCTGAATGGAACTTGACCAACCTTTTGTGATATCTTCATATTGATAGTGTCGACCTTAGATTTTTGGCCAACTTGGGAGTGCATTACTCGCACTGAATTCACTCGCCCAATAGAATGATCCACCCGAGTTGAAGGCGTTTCTGCTATTTTTTCCTTCATTGCATTTGTTGAGGGTGCATTAGGTGTGGATGCATGGTAAATGTGAGTGGAGGCATGTGCAGCTGTAGGGATCATTGCATCTTTTGTTTCCCTTCTTTTGGCTCTTATGTTGAAAGCTATTAGGCCTGTGCCTTGATTGACACCACAAAAATCATCTTGTGTCCAATTCATCAAGGTGGAATTGTTTTGCATTTGTTCTTGCACCCCTACCATCTCTTGATTGGTATTGACTTGTTGTTCTAAATTCATTGGTTGGCTTTGCACTGTCAAAGCCTGACTAAATTGTCCACTTTGGCACAAATTATGATCATGCGGCTGATTGCATGGATAACACCAATCGTTATCCTGAGCCAAGTTGTTTTGTATAGGCACCAGGGGTCTAGATAGGGTTGCAACATTAGGATGTATAGCATTTAGTGGTCTGATATAACTAGGTTGATTTTGCCTCTGCACATTCCCCTGATATGGTGGTTTGTTCTGCGAATAATTCTAATTGAATGGTTGATATGGTCTACTAGGTTGTGCATGTTTCCTTTCTAATGTTACCACTCTGTTGGTCAATCTTCTCATCGTAGCATCCTTATCCACTAATTTCTCAATTGAAGGTGTAATTAGAGGAGTAGCAGGGCTGACTTTTGTAGGAATTGGAGCCACAGTAGGCTGAATGACAGGAGCCTCTAGAAATAAAGGCATTGGTGGCCTTGGAGCGATCTTCCCAACTTGAATCAGGTAGTTCTCCAACCTTATGACTATGTCATATGCATCTGATAACACAATCCCTCCCATAGACTAAATCATGACAACAATGCAAGGATTCAAATATTTCAAATAATAAATAAATGTAGTATTTGGGGAGGGTTTCACCAATAATGGGATCATGTCCCATGTCTTATGGAACCTATAGTTGAAATCTACCATGTATTCATTGGGAGCTCTTTTGATTGTAGCTAGCTGCTCCATCAGTTACAGGTGGTCACTCTTATCTTCAAAGTGTTGACACAATTTAGTTCACAGGTCATCCCAATTGTGGATGGAATTAGCTAGGAGGCCTCTATACCACTAAAGGGCTTTCCCTTTGAAGGAAGAAGCCAGAAGCCTCACAACCACATTGGCTACAGTGACATTATGGATAGAACAAACACTAGCAATGTCCTGGATATGCTCAGCAGGGGTGGTGTAATTTTCACCAATAAAATATGGAATTGTTTTTAGAGCTGAGGTAGGGATGCCATAATATTGGGCTAGGTCAAGAGGGCTACCCCCATTGAATGCAACAAAGGGAAGGTTCCTTGCCATACCAGGGATATTTAAATTGATTCTAGGTATATGCAAGCTCCTTCTTGAATATTGGAACTTAACTGGAGGGGGCGTAGATCGGGCCCTTGAAGGAGATGGAATAACACTCCTATTTTCCCTCACAGGGGACCTAGACAATCTACTTCTTCTTCTGGAATCAGTGAATGATAATTCAATAAATTGAAAATTACCTCTAGAAGAAGACTGGGCCTGCACTCCAAGCATGAAATGTTAAATGATCTGAATACTGGACCTGTAGAGTTGTCAGGTACCTATTGTATGCTTCCACAACAGTGAATAAACTAAGAATAACACCGAAATTCTTAGTTCAGCTCCTAATCAGAGTGGAGAGTCCCACCAGGCATGCCAAAAACTATTATCACCTAAAATTGCACCCTTTTGTTGTAGCTTTGACAATTCCAACAATTTCATATTAACATGGGATTGGTCTCAAGGTGTGGGACTTTTGCAGTTGAGACCAAACCTCCAGAGAAGGTTGCTTCCTCTTTCTAAACTTGAGGTTCAGAGTAATTGACTAAACCTATGTTAATGATCACCAAGGAAAAGGGAAAGAAAGAGTGAAATTGAAAGGGAGGTGATACACCAAGATTTAGGGTGTTTAGCTGCAACCGACCTAACACAACAATGATCTCAAATACTAATAGAAACTCATGCATACTTACAAATTTAGCATAGGTTCAAATTAGAAATATGTAACTACATGAGGGACCGTTTTATCTACAGAATAAGCTTATAGGTTTCAAGTAAACATAGAACAAAAGCATAAGAGAGGCAAAATATCAATGATTGTATTGATCATGAAGGCTAAATAGTCATTACAATAGAAAAATAATTTATTATGGATAGGTGGACATAAAATAACCATTTATATTGATTGTTGAACCACTATTAGAGAAACAAAGGCTTAGATTCAAGTACAATGCATCAGATCTGATTGGCTCTTGCAAATGCGCTACAAGGTCTGTGACAACAAATTATCTAACCAGTGTAACAGCCCAGAAGAATAGCTAACCAACCACAAAAACATTTGTTTACATGCATATATAGATTTTCTGATCATACTATAGCAGTCATGGACATGGAAGAGAATTCAGCCAAGAAAAATCATCACCCATACTGCAATAACTCCATCTGGTGCTGTTGGAGTGCGCCCACATGGCTCTTCCCATGAAATTAGTTGAAACAGGGAGTCTGCCCATGCCATGAGTACAAGAAATTTAGTGTAAAGGAGCTACAGTGGCATGGGTAGGCGAGAAATCCATCTTCCACAAGCAATCGAGCTCTAAAGAAGCATTAATGGCGACCAAGAGGGTCGCTAGATAGTCTCATCATGTTTTGAACAGTAGAAAATGCCCTTGGAAGGCAAAAAGGTTGGGCCCCAACATATCAGGCTTGCTCCGATCAGGCTTTAGAAATGTGGAGGAAACCCCAGCCTCTGAAGTCTAAGAGAAGATAAATCATTGGGCTTCGAGGGTCAAGCCTTCATCGTTACATTGTTCTTTGAAAAGAGGGAGTGCTCGACCTCCACCTCCGCAACACTTAGTCATTTTGAGAAATTGACAGAGATCGGGCCTTCATCCTTAATCCTTCTGCTTTCCAAAAGGAAGAGGAAGAAGAAAAAATCTGACCTCCACGGCTAAGTAACAGTTGAAAAGATTCGGCAGAGTTTAGACTTCAGACCTTTCACCTTTCAGCTTCCTCAAGAAAAGGAAGAAGAGAAGAACCCTGAGCTCCACAATTTTGAAAGACTTGTCCATTTGAGGAAGGAAACGATAGAGGTCGAGCTTCGGGCCTTTCGCTTGTCGGCTACTGAAAAGGAGAAGGAATAAGAAGAAACTCCCAAAGTTCAACATTTGACACACTTAGAACTTTATACTTGTTGGGCTTCAGAGAGTAGAACTCCAGCCTTCCACCTGCCGAAAGGAAGAACACATAAGAGAGAACTCCCGACCTCCAAAGACTGAAACACTTAGGAATATTTTGTAGCTCAGTGGACTTCGGGCCTCGGGCCTTCATCCTTCCGAGTTCTAAAAAAAAAGAGGAAGACAAACCTTCCAACCCCCGATGCCTGAAACAATTAGAAAGATTTGAAACTCGTCGGGCTTTAGAGAGTGGACCTCCAGCCTTCCACCTTCCAACAGAAAAGAATAAGAAAGAGCAAACCCTTGAAGTTTGATGCCCAAAATACTTAGACGTATTTGCAAAGGAATAAAGCGGAGCTCGGAGCTGGCGAATATGGCATGACAAAGAGGTGAAGCCCGAACTTCGAAACTCTTAAAACACTAGAAATACAAGGAAAACTTAGGATTTTTGGGACTTAGTCAATTTAGGTGGTTTTCTCTTGCATTCCAAAAGGTGAAAACACTAGGATTTCATGGGTCCTTAGGCTATTTGGCCAGGAAGCAAAATAGGATAATAGTAGACATTCAATGATTCATACCATCACACCCATGGAGGGATTTAGTTTATTATTTACATTTACTAAATGTTAAGTGGTTGTGAACTAGGGTGTAAAGTGGCATTGAGTCAAAAGTTAAATTTGGTAATTTTCATCTCTTCTCAACACTTGAGTGTGATGATTAAGTAATTGGGTCATAAAATATAAAACCCTTGATTTGTGAGTAGTCCCCATAGTATTATGGTCCCCATTGAGTCCTTTGGAGTATCACCAATATCATTCTTGGTGAATATAAGGTGCCAAGTGGCTAGAACCTTGTTTGATATTGAGACATCTCTCTCTATAGGGTTATCATAGTTAATACCATAAAAAATTATTTTAATAAATTAGTACATTTCCTAGTTCAACCTCCCCATAATGTGATTGGTTAGCAAATGTCAACCAATCACACCTTCATTTTTACCTCTTCCTATAGAGTTATTTGTTGGAGATAGATTTGAGCTAGTGAAAAATTGATAGGATAGTTAATTTATGTCTAATATTTACATCAAAACCCCTTTTAACCCAAAATAGATTAATTTGATCTAATCTGAGTATGGATTTGACATGGATTCAAATTTAATTGAATGGTAATTGTCTAGTTGTTTAAGTCCCCATGTCATAGTTATTTTTCAAATTTCCTTGGTTAAATGTCAATTTAATTTTGGTGGTCAAAGGTGTTGAGATCCTACCACATGTTCCCAGAGTGATGCAAGATAAAGACAAGTTTCACCTTTGTATTCATCCAAGGAATAGCAATTAGGTCTCTTGAGAGTTGGGGAATTAAATGAATTTAAACTTCATGTCAAATCTAGGGTCAACATTGGAGTGTTTCCTACTAATTAAGTAATTAGACTTCAATATAGTTTGCGGAGTCAACATCCCTATGTATTCTTGTTAAATCTCTATGGTGATCAAATTATTCTTTAACCTTGAGTTTCCATGAATCGTTTAAATCTAGCCTTGGGTTAGGGAGTGTCGTGGGTCCCTTAGAAATCCAATAAAATATTTTTTCTAAATCTAGAATTAGTTAAATTATAATGTGAGTTTGATCCCAAAATTTATTTAGAGAAGATATTGGCACTAAAGGAACTTATGGATTTTGATATACTTCTTGTATATAATTGCCTATGAACCCTTGTTAATTCCTTTTAAGGTATTAATGTAATATCATGGTTTTTTCTAGTTTAGGACCTTGATTTAACCCATTATAATAAACTATTAGGTATGAAAATTTAATGGGGTACACAAAAAAATGGGTTATTGTCAAATCTAAATCAGTCACTAGAATTAATAATGTTTCATCTAGATGGGGATCAAAGTTATAAGGGTAAAATTTAATAAAGATACAAAGGTGATATTGGATTTAAACCTAGCTAATATTAGATAAAATCTAGACTTTTCTCAGTTATAATATTTTTTTCATTTTATTGTCTTTAAGTCATTGGAGGAGATCTCTAAGTGTCTAGTGTTGGTTAGTTAGTAGTCCATATGCCATAGTGGACTAAGTACTTATCCCTATAGTTTAGTAGACCATCAATGAAAATCAATTAAGGAAAGTGAGACAACACCATGTTCTAGGTGGGCCTAAGTAACCTTAATAAGTCTTGTTATCATATTTTGCCCAGGCCAAAATAGCCCAAAATCCCATCTTCCATCAAATATATCTGGTCTAAGAAAGTCTAAATAGAAGAAGTCTCCCTTCAAAATCCCTAAAAATTCTAAATGTTTTGCCTTTTCTTTTGCTTTATCGACAAAGTCAAAGGTTCGCTGGTTCGTTGGTTCGCCAATTCGCCGATCCTCCGACTAAAGGACCAGCAAGCGGGCAAAAGTTTAAGGCAGGAAAAAGGACAAAGCAAGCCTTGTCGACAAATTTCAGAGTTTGCAAACTAAGAAGTTCGTCGATCGGTGAAATCACCGACTAAGTAAAACAAAAAGGCTGAGAAGTGACTAAGGAAAAGAAAGACAAAGGAGTGCTTTGTCAACAAATTTCAAGGTTTGCAAACCTCTTGGTTCGCTGATCGGCAAGTTCACCAATCGGCAAGTTCACCAATCGGCGAATTCGCCGACTAAGCAAAAAGGGAGGTCGAAAAAATGACTAAGGTGAAAAGTGATGAAGAGTTCGACCCAAGACAAATTCACTAACAATGAAGAAAGTAAAGGTGCCAAAGGACAGAGTTGAAAGGGTACAACATTTTAAAGTGTTGTAAAAGATTGTAGGGCACACATATGCCATTATTGCAAGATGAGAAGGTACCCAACATTCAATGTTGTAGGTCAGGGCCGAATAACGATGGTTGAAATAGTGAAATTCTTCAATGTGCTAGTACTAATAAGGGGCAAAATGGATTTGTAGGTGTCAAGGGAGTATTTCAGGCCTTCTCTCATTAATGCAGCCATACCCAAGCGTATGGGCAATCTTCCTCTGCCAATTTACAGGCATGTCAAGGCATGGTTGTCGTCCCATACTGCCAGTTTCTTGACAAGGCCATGGGCTAAAAATGAATGCAGCGTGGGCACCTGGGCAAGGTAGTGGACTAATTTTTAGCGCCTATCACCACAGAATGATTTATATGCTATATATACATGAAAAAATATGTAATTATGTTAGCTGTTCTTCTGGGCTGTTATGTTGGCTAGATAATTTGTTGTCACAAACCTTGTAGCGCATTTATAAGAACTAGTTGGATTTGATACATTGTACTTGAAGCTGATCCTTTGATGTCTCTGAGTATGGTTCACCAATGAATGTAAATGGCTATTCTGTGTCTACCTTTTCTGTAACAAATCGTCTGTCTTTTGTAATGGTTATTTGATCTCTGTGATTAATACAAGCAATTGATTCTACCTCTCTCGTTTTCTTTTACATTGTGTCTGTTTGAATGTTGCTCATTTATTCTATGGATAAAACGGTCCCTCTATAAGTTTCAACATTTTGTTTTGGCCTCTATTAAATATTGGATAAGTCTATGTTAGCTTATTCATCCTTTGAAATCACTACTATGTTATGTCAGTCCAGCTAAACATTATAAATATGGTGCATCATCTCTTTCAATTCAAGTATTTCTCCTTCCCTTTTTTCCTTATGAGTAGCATTAGATTTAGCTTGAATTCTTTGGACCTTAAGTCTCGAAAGAGGAACCAACCTTCTCTGGACGTTTGGTCTCAACTGTAAGGTCCCACACCTTGAGACCAATCCCATGTTACTCTGAAATTGTTGGAACTATCAAAGCTTTAACAAAAGGGTACAATTTTAGGTGATAACAAGTCCTTATATTATATTAAACTAAGATTTGAAGTTAACCACATTTTAAATGAATATCACAATCAATGGACATCAAAGCTTAAAAAGAGCATTACTTACCTTGACAGATGTAGTGAGGAACCAAAATTGAAAATTCTTTGCAATTTGATTAAATATAAAGGTTAAGTCTAAACCTTAATAACTGATAAAGTAAACTAACAATTTTAACTAGCCACACTATAAGGAAACTACAATGATTGATTATTAACCTAAAAAGTTAACTTAATGAAATCAAGAACAAATCTATTCAGATTTTTACTAAGGTGCTAGGTGATTTAAAGATCATGAAATAGTAGTATTAGAGCTTGGTTCAAATGCTAAAGGCCTAATCACATTGCCATGAAATGAGTATAGGTATGTTGTGTTGAAAGATTAAAAATTAGAACCCTGAGTGTTGTATTATATTTAGACTAATCTAGGATAGTTTCTTTCAATGTATCAATTTGATCTAACTAATTTGAAATATAAACTAATATGAAATAGAAAATAGTAGTAACTTTTATATTTTAAAATAGATCAAATTGATACTAAGATGGGAATTTGATTGAGTGTAAAAGATAAGAGAAATGAAGATAATTAACATCCCTAGAAATATTAAAGGTTGAAGATGACTATTTGGGCTGGTAGAGAATGACAATAGGAGTGGGTATGCAAAATTTTAGCTATATGTGATATATGTAGGATAAATTAAATGAACCTAGGAATTATAGTTAGATTTTTTGTATTGGCGCATTGGAGTCAAACATGGGCATTGGATCTGTGTGTTAGAGTATTCACTAGCACTGAAGCTATGTACTAGAGATCTTATGAAATCCTTGGTAGGGCTCTACTATTAGAACATGGCACTATAGTTTATTTGGTAGGGTCTCCAGCATTGTGGTTAGGTCCTTTAGAGACTGAAAACATCTCTAATAAAACTCTACCACTAGAGAAGGGTGCTATAGTTAGACTTTTTTAATCATGAAATTTTTAAGACAAAAACAGTCTAGCACCTATGTCCTTTGTCTTTGGGAGCCCTAAAATTTTTGGAGCATGTTTTCCTTGGTTTGATAATTCCAAATATGCCCATAGATTATGTTGTAAAATAAGAGACATTTCTCCACTAATGTAAGGCCCCAAGCTTTTGCCTAAGACATTAACTATCAAAGAACAAATGAACAAAATTTTCATGATGCAATTATGACATCAATATACCACATTATACACATGCACTTGAGATGCCATAACACAACTCAATGGAGATCAAAGTGTCTAATGCCAATGCACCAATAATGGGACACAAGTGGAATACTTACTCAATCGTGGGTTAAGGTCATTATGATGACACTATGAGGAGGTCAAGTTCTCTCTAACTCTAATGATTAGGTCCAAGACCACGATCTCCATTTCTCACCAAAGAAAGATTAGGATGAGAGTATCACATCATCTCAACCCTTAAAAACTCAATTTTAACATAACACATCAACAAGAATGTGGGACTCACATCTTAGTCCAAAGATCAAACACTCAAAGCTAGGATGATAAGGAGACTTGAGATCTCACCCAACGCTCTATACTATCAAAGAACAAATGAACACAATTTTCACGATACAAATGTGACATCAATATACCACATTATACACATGCACTTGAGATGCCACAACACAACTCAATGGAGCTCAAAGCATGTAATGCCAATGCACCAATAATGGGACACAAGTGGAAGACTTAATCATGGGTTAAGGTCATCATGATGACACTGCGAGGAGGTAGAGTTCTCTCTAACTCTAATGATCAGGTCCAAGACCATGATCTCCATTGCTCACCAAAGAAAGAGTACAATGAGAGTATCACATTATCCCAACCCTTAAAAGATTCAATTTAACACAGCAACACATCAACAAGGATGTGGGACTCACATCCTAGTCCAAATATCAAACACTCAAAGCTACGATGACAAGGAGACTTGAGATCTCACCCAACACTCTTTAGGCTAGTCATCCTGATACTAGGTATGAATCCCAATGCAAAAATATCAATAACTCCCAAAGTATAGAAGGTACCACATAAGATCAAATTTTATGTAGGCAAGGTAGGCCTTAGGGAACAATTCTCCTTTAGGAAATTTTCCTAAAAAAGTGTAAGAATAACTCACTATTTGAGAGTCACCCATTTTAGGACCAAGTCACTCATAATGATAGTACAAGTCACCCATACTTGATATTGCCCATGGTAAAATAGGTGATCCCCAAAGCACCCCTAATGCTAGGGAAAATCACCCTTGGTAAAGTAGGTGACCTACAACTCGTGGAAAGATCCCGCATGGATAGTGGGCTTCTTAGAGATTTAAAAATTGATCATGAAGCACGATAAAGACTCCCTACAAGCATACAAACATCCTCAACACTTAACACTAACTTACCACATCACAAGACAAGAAATATGACATGCAACCCTAAAACAAGTAGAGGGCTAGGCCTAGATAAGCTTATAACAACCTATGCAAACAAGGCAAATTTTTTATTATTTTACTTGTTCAAAAATGAGTTGAACCAAGTAATTTAACATGAAAAAGATTTCATTTTCCATACAAGAAATTTTTAATAACCACATTAACAAGTTAAATCAAATGCCTACACCAATCACAAGCATTGAATTCACACAAGTAAAATGCAACAAGGCATGAAAGAGTAGTAAACTCCTAAATATAAGTTGATGTTTCAAAAACAATTGTATTCTTCTTTCCTTACACATAATAATCAAATAGTACAAATACCATTATGCGTGTTTCATTTCAAAACGAAATATAAACTATGATTTAACAGCATGCTCTAGATCTTAACCAAACATGATACAATCTCGACACCATGGCTGATCAATGAAATTTTAAAATATAGAACTCACAGTGCCACATGTGTGGGTGGATAACAATCCATCACATGAGTACTTCTTAACCATGAAAATAGTTTCATTTACAAGGACTCAAATGTCCCAGTTTATACATTTTCTTTAAAAAATAAATAATGAAATTCTACTACTTCTACAGGGTTAATAAATCCTTGTACATTCTCCAAGCATCTCCAAAGGATACATGAGCCCCAATGGTGATCAATGCCACCCAACCATGTGGAACCCTTAGGCCCACCCATTTGTACTGGGAGACAATCGACTTGGTACTCATTCAACACACACACACACCAAACATAATGAATACAACACATGACTAACTTAATCATAAACAACACAACTTCAATACATATCATACAAGGATTCCAACAACATAGGATTGGGAAATACCACACTAACCAATGAATAAATATAAGTCCTCACAAGCACATATTAGACTCACAATCTAACGTACAAAAGAAGGAAGAGAGTATCATAGACTAGCATGATGCAATGTGATTGTGAGATTATCAATACCTCATGGATTTGAGGAGTATGCCTCCATCCATTGGTGATACTTAATAACATTTACATCAATATCTATGGTCAAATTAATGCCCTTCACAGTCATACAACATACCCATATAGGCATAAAAAAGTGAACTCGTGGAATAATCTTATTAATGTTTAAATGTGTGAAACTATTCATTTTAGTTATCACTTTCTTTTTACCTCACTTTCCACATCATATAGTTTTCATTTCAAATGGATGGGCATGAGAGTCCACTCCATCCAGGCCAAGAATCCTCTCTTAAGGCCACATACACAAAAAATCAATATGCACATGACATGGAAAATAAAGTCCTATCATAGTGCATCTATGGCCATATGATACTCGAGCTCATTTTCATGGGAAATATTAATCCCACAAAATACAATACACAAACAAGTTTGGAATTTGAAATTTTCTATTTCAAGAATTACACAAAAACTTGCAAATAAGCTTAAAACCCTTCCAAATTTTAAAAATTCAAAATTCAAATTTCCTAGAATACCCTCTTGAAGGAAATAGCATAAAAGATACACTTTTCCACTCACTTAAGATTTTTCAAAAAAATCCATAGTTCCCATGCAAAATGGAGTTTTCTAAATATTTAAAACATGGCATTGCTAAATTGTTCAAACACAATCTAACAATACCCACATACATATATCCTACTTAATGAAATTCCATATTCATCCACATTAGGTGGGCATGGTGAAAGCATAAAGATTAAACCACTAAAAGTGTGAAATTGAAAGAAAATTACATCCAATCCAAGCTCACTCAAATGGAGATGAATCCTTAATATTGCATCACCACTCTATTAGCAATTTCCAATAATCCCTGTACATCAATCCTCCAACCACACCAAATCTCAAGAAAAACCCTTAGAAAACAAAATCGGAACTTCATCTCTATTTGGTGTTTTAATGGTTATGTTGGTTTTGGTTCCTACAGAACTATTTCTCTTGCTCGATGCTAGGGCTATTGTTTTTTGGCTGATACTTGGTTGTCATATGTATGTTGTTATTTTTCTATTTTAAGATCTTGACTATTAAGTGGAAGATGCCTATTTAAAACCTCTATTTTACCTTTAATCAAAAATAAAATTGAAACTTCAAGCAAGAGGGGGAGAGAGAGAGGAAGCAAACCAAAAATAATAAGTGAAATGCAAATGAACTCACTTTTTCCTATTTACCCAAAACCTTTTTCAGAAAGATCTTTTCTTGATTTCACACCAAAACACTTTCGAAAATAGACATTTCAATTAAAATGAACTTTTAAGCATTTTTGTGGAAATGACTAATGCAATTTCAACAAAACATTTCTTTTCAAAAATACAACATTTCCTTTTAACACTGTATGCCTCTTTTGATTCTTTTCACTAAAGGGCATTATTAAAATGGCATGACTATGTGTATCTAAAATTCAATTTAACTTAGATCTTATTACACTCAAGCAATTCTAGATATATTGCAAGGTATTGTATAAATATAAATTGTTTCCAATACTAGCATAAAAATTATTTTGCAAGCACTCGTGCAAGTATTATAGAAAGGATTAAATGTAAACACCACAAGAGTTAAACAATCTACATAAAACACACAAACACATTTCATGGGTTATCATAAAGACTCAAGGATCCAAAATCAAATGATTTAGATCTAGGCTCATACAGCCACATAAGACTCATCTCATAACTAAGAGTTGAGTGAGATGCAAAGTAGAAAGCCATATTTTTACCCAAGCTAATTGTCTTCAATAATCACACCATTGGGGAAACTTGCACCTGCACATTCAATTGAAACATCAGGCATATGTACACAACAAAAGATAGCTGAAACATAGTACATAGTAACCAATGAGATATAATCTGAAAGATGATATCTATATCTACATCAAACAAAAAATCATCTACCACTAGCATGATTTAGATATAAATATACATAATAAATAATGACAAGTTTAACTAATTAATATAAGTATAATCACATATAATAGTGAAAACAGTGACACTGAAACATTATAGAGTTCAAATACATAAAATCTATACATATGTATCAAAAGTATAAATTCCATACACTTCAATGGCAATGCAAAACATCGTCAAAAAATATGATATTAGTTCAAAACTTAAAGTTGAGGAACAAAATGAGGCATATATGCCTAGGGCCTTACAACTAATCCTATGAAAAGAGTTACAAATTTTTAAATCTAATTTTTTTCTTACATATTGGCTTGTAAGGAACACTTAGAAAAATAATTAGAATGGAGAAAAGAATAGAGAGAATAGAAGTGCATCCCAAAAGATTAGAGGCACAAATATTATGTGAGAAAACCCTTTTGGATAAAAACCACCCTTCAAAGTGGAAAAAAGGATGGCGAGCGAGCGAGCGAAGGAACACCAGAGTATAGGGTTCTTTAATGATGGCGAGAGAAGTCAAACAAATGAAACCATTGGAGAATAGGTGTCGTGCCCTACTATTGATCTAATAGAAGAGTGTGCGGAAGAGGTAGAAATGATTCTAAATATTGTCATGATTTGATGTTTTATTGGACATAAATTACGAAGAACCCAGGTTTGATCGTGGGTGGAGGAAAATTGGAAAACCCATTGTGTTCTCAAATTCCTCCCGAAAGGATTCTTCAACGCAACATTTTTATCCAAGCCAGACAGAGACAAATTCTGAGAGGGAAATCATGGAGAAGGGAGGATTCCCTGCTTTACATCCAGAAATAGACGCCACACTTTGACCCTACTATCTATGATCTCTATGATAAGCCCAAATGGATCAGATTATACAACCTTCCCTTAGAATTTTGGATAGAGGAAAGCTTGGCAAAAATCAAGTGATCACTAAGAACTTTAACAAATACGGATACCGATATGCTGGACCAAGACTCTTACCTGTATGCACGCATACATGTGTTGATGTTTGTCATTGATGTCAAAGGAAACAACGGACATAGGGTTTGTCATTGATGTCAAAAGATGATGAAGTGACAGTTGGATTGATATGTTAGTATTGAAGTGATGATATGTTATATGTTAGTAGTAAAGTGATGATATGTTAGTAGTGAAGTGATGATCAGAGATGGAGTGAACTTGGAGTGCACTCAGTCAATTACTGTTAGATGTAACAGTGGTTTACTTTACTTTTGTTATTGTCATTGATGTGTATATCTTGGACAAGATTGATGTTTGGGTGTATATTTTGGACATGATTGATGTTTGGACAGGATTGATGTTACTTATTGTTATTGTCATTGTTGTGACATATCTTGAACAGGTTGTTTAATTTATTTGTGCCCAATTCTTATGATGGGTCTTGGAGGTTCTTAACAAGATCCTTGATGATAGACATCAGAAATGTAGTTTATCAGGTGTTTGTCATTATTCATTTAGCTATAGTGATGTCAATGTTGGAGTGATGTCAGTTGAGATGATCAATTGTGCAATGGATTGATGGCAAGTGGCAGTATCATCATGAAGTATCATGCTTGTTTCTTCATCATGCTTGTTTTCATGATACAGTGAGGTCTACACCAAAAGGTATACATGAAATGATCATTTGGATGTTTCAAGTTTAAGGGTTTTGTCAATCTTTGAAGAGCTAAAATTTTAAGTCTTTAAAACCCTAAAGCTCTCTAAAGTGAAGTGTCTCTTCAAGTTCAGAATGTCTACATTATTTCACTTGAAGCAAAGATGCTTAGCAGAGATCAAGGGTTCAGTGTTAAAAAATTAAGGGTTTTGCAAAATGTTTTTAAGACCTAACAACTATAATCTTGAAACCCTAATGGTATTCTTGAAAAACCTAAGTATGACCTAAAACCTAAAATGCATGTTATAAACTACCTAAACATACGGGCTACTTTTTGTTTTATTGCGAGGTTGACTTGTTACAACAGGTAAAAGAGTCACTTAAGTGACTACTTAAGGGATTAAATACACGAGGCAACTGGCCCCCTTTCCTAATAGCTACTGGTTCCATCTAGTGCCCCTTATTCACTTGAGCGCCAAAAGCTAATCTAAGGTGCAGATTTAATTATCCTCAGGCACGAAGACTTTAATTAAAGGCACATATTTAAACAATGTTTAAATTTCAATGGCGATTTCTCAAGGAGTAGGTTTTGACAGCCATTTGGCCGTATGGTCTGTGGAAATATATTCAAGCAATTGTATTAACTATTTTTTGTGTGCTCGTTGGTTTGAAGAAACCAAAAACCCTAAGGGTATGTTTTTTGTTGTGTGTGAATTCAAGGGTTAGTTTTTGTCGAAGAATGTGGAGAGAGAATACAGACACATGTAAGGTGAGAAACAACAAGAGATACATAGTCTTTACTTATTGAAGATGTGCAGTAAACAGATGTCATAAAACATAAGAATCTTTCATGAAAATGTCTCTTGACTATTCCTAAATGAAAATTGTAGATAGTCTTTTCATCAATTAGTGATGTTGCAGACAGAGTTAAAAGATGCTGGGAGTTATGAGTTTTGCAGGGTGTAATGACAGTGATAGAATATTATGATGGAAGAGTGTTGATTGCATTATTGTAGAGTATGGTAAAGATCTAATTAGCCCTCATTTTCATGCCTTCCTGGTATTGGTTTTATATATTTGTTATGCAGTGATAATGCTAATATATATTCTATATAGAATGAATGTTTGAGAGGATTTAGTAATAAAGAGCAAAGAAGAAAGTTTTTGATGTAGGTGTGGATGACTTTTGGGTTCAGGCATGACGCCGTTATAAATAAAACAATGTACTTTTGTGATTGGATGTATGATGGTCTTGAAGAGTTGTTCTTTTGAGAATTTGTAAAAGAAAAGTGCTATTAATGTATCCATACCAATCTAGGAGAGATAAGGTGATTGAGTAAGAGTTATAGAACTCATCTATAACCTTTGTTATTATTGTAAATAGAGTAGTACTTTATATATTCTCATATTTGGTGTTTGGAGTTGGTGCTCCTGATGGACTTGAAGTTGGTGCTTCTTGTGTAGGGAATTGTTGTTCCTTCTATATGTAATCAGTGAGTTTTTGGTCAGTGAAACCTAATAAAGTTTTGGTGAGGTTGGATAGTGGTTCTTCCCTGGATAGGGTTTTCCACTTTAAACACTTGTCATGATTTCATGATTCTGTTGCTCTCTATGTCCTTGGTATGTTGATGTTAATTGCATTTATATTATTGGGCTGATGAATGAATTAGTTTTATCAAATCACTGATTCACCCCCCCTCTCAGTGATCCATTGTATTCCAACAATAGGTAGCCACAATTAAAAGATTCCCGAAAGAAATTAGCCTTCTCTTTGCTCATCTATGCTAAGTGATACCTTTGGAAGTGGAGGAATCTAGATACTATTGTCTTACATGCGGCATTCGAAATCATTCTTGCAATAGATGCCCTAGACAAGCTAGGGAGATGGAGCAGCTGAATGCACTAACAGTGGAGAACAAAAAGTTAGTGGATAACCAAGATGTTCATACTCCCCTGCACCTTGATGATGGCGGGAAGCCAAAAGTATCTAATTTGAATTTCTCCAAGGAACAAACGAAACCTAACAACAATCAAAATTCAAGCTCTAAAGTAGGAATGCAAGGTGGCAAAGCATGCAAAGTGATGACGAACTCTCATAATTCTTCCTCAAACCAGGGCACACCTCATAAGGGGGTGGCTTGTTTGCCAGCAACAGTTGGACTAGTGCGGTCCTTGAACACCTCATTGATACCAAAAGATTCTCCACCACAGGCTAGAAAATTTGCCAAGGGTGTCACCATCAAGGAATCTTTGAGGGGGATGAAGGTCGGTGTCCCTTCAACCCTTGAACAATGATTCATGTGTCGAGGGGGCAATGTGCCCCTCACACATGCAATTTTATTCAAATGCCATAAGGGTGGTCACGTGGGACTTTTTCGGTTACTCTGTGTGAGTGAAATACTTTTCTATGATTCTGGCTCTTCATCGGTGATTGATATATCCTTGGTACTCAAAAGAAGTACTACATCATGTGATCTACGGTGGCCCTCTGATTTACCCATAAATATCTTCATATTTTGCAGCATATGATGATCGATAAATATACGGGCTTTCAGAGGTTGGTGGTGGGTGGTGATTCGCAATCATCTCATTGTAAGACTGAAGTGCTTCCTTAGATTTTTTTTAGAATACTATTGTACTTTCCTTCAATACTTCATGATGCCCTCGCTCGAATGCCTCCATTCTTCTGATATGCAGCTTTATCTATCTCTTCCACGAAAACATATCTGACTTGTCAGTTGTCCTAGTTACCATTTTAGTACATAGTCTATCTATGGCTCTGATAGCTTCCTTTTGCTGGAAATCAGCATGAGTCTTCAAAAAATGGTTTGTTAGCTCCTTAAATCTTAGACAATGGTTCCTTCTACACACTCTTTGCAGATATTGTTGTTTATGTGCATGGATGCCAATAGAAAAAATCCAGGGGGTCGAATACCCATGTGATAACGAGGAACTATCCACACAGTTGCGATGAATGTTTCTGGTGTAGTATGAGGAAATTGAGGTTGCGCTCCATCAAGTCATCAACGCCAAGGCCATGACTGGTCATGTTCATGATCATATCATATTGGGGAAATCCCTGGCTGATTTCACCCTTGCACAGGGACACAAGGGCTTGACCAAACTGGCAGTCAAGAAGCTCGTGCCTACTCACCTGCAACAAGCCACCATCTCTGATGTTTCATCCTTCAACAAGAACCCCAAAACCAACCAATGGGGTGGTGCCTTTGTCATGAAAGCCGCTCTCCAAAACAAAGACATCATGCAAGCGATTTCTCTCTTCAAGGAAGGAGTGATACATGACAACATGGAGATGTTTTCTTTCTACGTTGGTCACATGGTGGCCCCTCTTACTCCTCAACAGGTGGAGAGGCTTTTTGATTATGCTGTTGGAGCTAGGTTTGTGCTCTACAGGTTGCCCAAATAGGTCGTGTACTTAGTTTAAATTTCAATTATGATAGCAATCTTGCCTTCATGGTTTTTGTACTTGTGCCGACATGGCTTATGTAAATTTTATTTATATCAATGGATATAGGAGTTGCCCCCTTGGCAGCACTTTACGTATTAAAAAAAAACACCCTTCAAAGCACCACTCATCATATTAACAATTAACATGTTTACAATGCAATGAGAGTTAACCCATGCTCTATGAGAGAAAATACCATCTCTAATACATGCTTTATAAGTTATGATTAATCAAGTAGTATTACAACCATATATCCATAGCCATATATCAACATGGAAAGAGACCTCATGACACATGCTAAGGAGTTATAAGCATTTTTCTATAAGGTTCTTGAACATTCTCACCAACCTATTCATTCAATTCTAATAGAGGAGAAATGCAACCCACTAGAGGAAAAAACAACTACTACACAAGTCCAAGAAATATAGTCAACTTCTTACACATCATCACAGATGCTTTCTTACATATCTTACAATGTTGTGCAAATACTTCTTACTCATCCACTTCATGCCAAGTGTCTAATGATGCCTTACAATGAAACTTCTCACATTATTCCCCTTACAACTACTATTGTCAAGTGTCTGAAAGAATATTCCACTCCACATGTGCCTACAAAACCCACATGGGTATCCCATTTCACCCATTCCATGATCTTTGGAAATAAATCATGGAAATAATATTTACACCAATATAATCCTTTTAGGCATTTGGATTACAACATTGTTCATCTAGGACTTGCAAGGTGAATATCACAACTAATCTTAACATTCTCCCACTTGATACTTACAATGTAAGAGCATAAAACATGATAGAGTAAAACTAGGCTTACCAACCAAACCTACTCATCTTCAAAATCATGAAGATCCACTCATTTGAAACCAACATATGCACAATAAATTTTCTCGTGCCAATACAATCCCAATTCTAAAACAACAAGATCTAGGACCTCCAAGGTAAAATGACCATAGTCTCACTTCCAAAGGATCATCTATCTAAAAATTATAGAATCACAAACAATCATTTATGCCTAGAATCTCACTTGAGAACTAGAATCCACTAAGGAACAATAGTGCATGTCCACAAAACTAGTCTCCCAAGAACAATAGATACACAACTGATCAACTCATGCCAAATCAACTCTAACTATAAAAATATAAGATATAGAAGTACTCCAAGGAAAAATGACCACAATGCCAACACAAAAAGACAAACTCCAAACATCCATTCCCACATCTAAGGAATAAGCTCATAGCCACTAACCATGTCATGTAGTTCTCAAATTCATCCTTCGAATAGACTGCTCAACTCAAGACTCGTTCACATAAGAAGAAAAATCATAAAATAGAATACATCTAAAAAAATAAGTGGGCTATACCTAATAGATCACTCTCTAGCGCATATGTTGAACTCGTGTCTAGCTCTAGATGTAGCTTCCTTGATCTTTTAGTTGAAACCACATCAAGATAATCATCATTCCAACACTTTATCTCCAATACTTAAGATATATCTAGACTCACCTAAATCTATCTAGCACCATTAGGTACAAAACTAATTATCTCACGCCAAAATCCAATTGTAGCATTGTAATATCTAGAAGTGTCTGTCTAAGGCTAAATTATCACTACTCATTTAGTAGATTATCCCTAAATCATATGTGATACTCCCATTACATGATCAATGTAGACTCTAGGAACATACTTTTGGCTTCATGATCAGTATCTTCATAATAGAATATCATCTATCTCCAATTGATAGAATTGCTCATAATCAACTATATCTTGTCAACAATCCCACAATTGATCCAAGATCTACCATGACATAATAGCTCCCATCATCTACAAATAGATCAAAAAATAGTAAAATATTTCATTGTTTATATGTGAAAGAACCAATATCTTCTAATAGAACCAACATCCACCATAGAAAATCATAAATTGTAAACTGATAGATGGCAAAACATTACCAAAACTCCATGCATGATCCTAAGCTTCTTGTTGTAAATAAAGTTTAACTAGTCTTCTACTTGTAGCATGTATCTACAAGGATAATGCCACTCATCATAATACAATCACAAAACATGTACAAAAATATAGTAATATTTTAACCCATACTTTTTTTTAGAAACATACATCTACAAATGAAGACTACCACACCACTCACTACATAAACACCATGTAATGATATTTCTACTAAATCTTCCTCCTATAGTAAGCACAAGCAAGAATAACATCACTCACATAGAAGATGAGATTTCAACCATGATATTCCTCAAATACTCTCAGAAGAATCAACACCACTTATTACATATAAGAAAATGCAATAAGATTTCCACCCATGTAAATATTTCTTCAAGCAACATACACTAGTTTCTCCTAACTATCAATGTGTATGACAATAATAGCAAAACTAGATTAGACAACCACTGACACCACTCACATAGTATCAACATTATCCCAAAAAGAAAATACCCTCTTCCTCCCATAACAAGGCACATGTTGGCCAAAGCATGTGTGCACTTCTAACATTATTTGCTAATATTTGTTGTAATCTATACACTAGCCTACCAATGACAATAAAAATCTAAAGAGTTGTCTCACCTAAGGTGCATAAGGGACTAAATACACAATGCTCATCCTATCATGGAGATCACACACAATATGTAGAACAACAAAAACACCATGAACACGAGAATTTATACACAATACTCAAAATCTTGTTCATTAACACATCACAAATATGCTAAATACATAACAATTGATTAGCCTCCCTTGCCCAAAGGGCAACTAAAACTCACTATCTTGCTACCTCCTCATTCTTCCCAGAAACCTACCCTAGAATAAAGGATAAATCCTCTCAATGCATGTTCTCAAGTGAATGGGAGGCTTGCTTATAAAGGCGTGTAAGACCTTCCCTTACAATAATTATTAAATGGGCTATCATTAATTATATGTGAACCTACTAACTACCCATGTAGTTATTAAATAATTAAATTTACAACACTAAAATTTTAGAATGTTAAATGAATCTTCTAATAGATAAAATAGGTTAAAAAACCGTGTCAACATTCTCTTGGCACAATCACATATTTTGTCCTTGAATTTCTAGAAAAGTAACCTATAGATGCTAAACTCTGCAATTCCTAACATCAATAGTATGTTCTATGCTTCCTCTTTATAGGAGCTCGAGTGCACCTCCCTCATTCCACATGGACCTCCACTCTCTTGCATGGGGTGCTTCCTTTCTCAATAACAAATGAATGTAGAACAAAGTAGCATCATAAAGCACTCAAATTAGAACCCAAATCTAAAAACATCACATGCCATGAAAAATGAAATCAATCATCAAACAACCCAAGAAGACCACCATCTCATGCAACCCACAAAATAAGGGGAATATAAAACTTATTAAACAATGAATAAATAGTTCCATTACATGTGCATTGAACTTGGGCACTCCAACATTCTTCTCCATGTTCTTCAACTAATATCAAAATCCATCTCCATTATGGCATAGGCATCACCAAGTGACCATGCACAACAACAAACTACTTTTGTACACCACCTACAATGTGTGCACCGTAAGAAAAATCCTCAAAGCCACATTTGAAATCTTCAACTTAGAAAATTTTTCATCATAGACAAATGAAAGATAAACTTTTGGCATTTGATGCATTAAAGAGGTTGGTCAAACATCCAAACTACACCCTTTGTTTTGTAAGATACACAATAAAAATCTCATAACCAATTAATATCTATAGCTCAACTCTTGTGAAAAAGGAGTACAAACAAATGCCAAAAAATATGGAAAGATGTTGAACAATAAATCTAACTATGGGTAATATTCCTCACAAAGGTGTAGCTACACATAATGCATACCTACTAACCACAAATACTCACACAATCACCAACATCACATAAATCTTCGTATATTCTTTCCACTATGGGAAATGTACAATCCAAAAAACATAGCATATAGTGTAATACACTATGTAAGCCTTAACAATCTTGAGGATAAATCATGAAGGACAAATTTGGGCACAACTCTACATATAAAAAGACCCCCAAGACAATATTCATACTATGGCACACCATGGTCTATAAATTTCAATGCATAGGGATCTCAATCCACAATATTCTTGATGCTTCCATAAACTATACATGTGCATACGAAATGCAAGCATAGATTTGAATAGAGGTGCACAAAATTCAAATCTCATTTGTATATAGTGCACATACAAATAGACACAAACAAGATATGTGTAACTTTTATCTAGGTGCAAATAATCCATGAAATAGAATTTTTGCATAGTATAAAGGAAAACATATCATGTATGCCTCTGCATTTTGCTTGCTCATTTCTTCAAGTGTTCAAACTAGAGCAAAATAAAAACACAATATAAATCAACAAAGTTGTGTATATGATAATAGATGAGAGATAAGGAACATTGGCACATATACAAATTAGTACACCATGATCCTAGTAATATATTGCTATATGTGCCCTACTTGTTCCATATGCTATTGCACCATCTTTGATCCCTATATGATAGATCAAAAGGAATGACCATATGCATGTTCCACAACTAGTATAATTAAGTACACCATTTTTCCTTTAGACAACTTTAACATTTCATTACATCAAACTATGTGTACTATCCATGTTACTTTCTATATTGCATACTAGTTGGTATAAAAAAAATAACACACCCTTTCCATGCAAACTCATACTATGTAACATCAAAGAGCCATCTCAACCTAAAGATCCCATGGAAACAAGACACTTGGAAAGAAACATTGTAAACATGCATTTTCTAGCTATGTGAACCTTAAAACCCCTAGAGACAATGCAGGATAAGGATATTGCATGATTCTTGAAAAGAATATATATTGCACATAGATATCAATGACAATGAAACTAATATATTCCAAAAATTGAAAGCACATAATATATAATACACATGCTATGAGAAGCCGCAACAAAATCTTCAAAATCAATCACTAGATTAGTGTCAATATTCTTCATGATCAATCACAATATTACAACAAACCACATTTAATCCTTACTAAATCTATTAATAGATCACCATGATGCACAAAGGCCCGGTATGTATGGAATCAAAGAATATCTAATAGATCTAACAATAATTATTCATATCTTTCACACCTAGTACCACTAGATTGAACACCAAAATTGTTGACCCAAATAAGCACAAAACTCTATTATGCACCCTTGAATAATCAGTTTGTTCATGAAATATTTTAATGATTCATGGATTGTATAGTATAGCTGAAAGATAATGTCTATATTTTTGTAATGCATACACCATAGAAAGTGCTTCTCTTTTAGTAGTAGTATAGTTTCTTTCTACTACAACTAGTTTCCTACTTGCAAAAGTAATAGGATGATATTTGTTTCCTCTAGGCTAGGCAAGCACTATACCTATAGCTATCCATGATGCATTTGTTTGCACATGGAAATGTTGCTTCTAATTTGGGAATATTAATATTGGCATGTCAACTATTTTGTTCTTCTATATGTCAAATGAGCCTTGGCATTATGGGCTCCATTTGAACTTCTTATTACTCTTCTTTTTCAAAAAATCTCTATTGTACTAGACTGTTGCATAATTCCTAATGAAATTTCTATGATATCTGGTATACCCCAAAAATGTCCTTATTTCATTAACACTCCTTACAAGAAGAAGATTCAAAATTATCATAATCTTTAGAGAGTCAACCATCACCCCTTCTTTATATATGATATGTTCTAGTAAGGCTCTAAAAAAGTAACCTATAGATGTTAAACTCTACACATCCTAACATCAATATTATGTTCTTTGGTTCCTCTTTATAGGAGCCCGAGTGCACCTCCCTCATTCCACATGGACCTCCACTCTCTTGCATCGGGTGCTTTCTTTCTCAATAGCAAATGAATGTAGAACAAAGTATCATCACAAAACACTTACATTAGAACCCAAATCTAAAAACATCACATGCCATGAAAAATGAAATCAATCATCAAACAACCCAAGAAGACCACCATCTCATGCAACCCACAAAACAAGGGGAATATAAAACTTATTAAGCAATGAATAAATAGTTCCATTACATGTGCATTTAACTTGGGCACTCCAACATTCTTCTCCATGTTCTTCAACTAATATCAAAATTCATCTCCATTATGGCATAGGCATCATGAAGTGACCATGCACAACAACAAACTACTTTTGTACACCACCTACAATGTGTGCACCATAAGAAAAATCCTCAAAGCCACATTTGAAATCTTCAACTTAGAAAACATTTCATCATAGACAGATGAAAGATAAACTTTTGGCATCTGATGCATTAAAGAGGTTGGTCAAACATCCAAACTACACCCTTTGTTGTGCAAGATACATAATAAAAATCTCATAACCAATTAATATATATAGCTCAACACTTGTGAAAAAGGAGCACAAAAAAATGCCAAAAAATATGGAAAGATGTTGAACAATAAATCTAATTATGGGTAATATTCCTCACAAAGACGTAGCTACACATATTGTATACCTACTAACCACAAATACTCACACAATCACCAACATCACATAAATCTTGGTATATTCTTTCCAATATGGGAAACGTACAATCCACAAAACATAGCATATAGTGTAATACGCTATGTAAGCCTTGACAATCTTGAGGATAAATCATGAAGGACAAATTTGGGCACAACTCTACATATAAAAAGATCCCCAAGACAATATTCATACTATGGCACACCATGCTCTATAAATTTCAATGCATAGGGATCTCAAACCACAATATTCTCGATGCTTCCATAAACTATACATGTGCATACGAAATGCAAGCATAGATTTGAATAGAGGTGCACAAAATTCAAATCCCATTTGTATATAGTGCACATACAAATAAACATAAACAAGATATGTGCAACTTTTATCTAGGTGCAAATAATCCATGAAATATAATTTTTGCATAGTATAAAGCAAAACATATCATGTGTGCCTTTACATTTTACTTGCTCATTTATTCAAGTGTTCAAAATAGAGAAAATAAAAACATAATATAAATCTACAAAGTCATGTATATGATAGTAGATGAGAGATAAGGAACATTGGCACATATGCAAATCAGCACACCATGATCCTAGTAATATATTGGCTATATGTGCCCTACTTGTGCCATATGCTATTGCACCATCTTCGATCCCTATATGATAGATCAAAAGGAATGACCATACGCATGGTGCACAACTAGTATAATTAAGTACACCATTTTTCCTTTAGAAAACTTTAACATTTAATTACATCAAACTATGTGCACTGTCCATGTTACTTTCTATATTGCATACTAATTGGTATAAAAAAAATAACACACCCTTTCCATGCAAAATCATACTATGTAACATCAAAGAGCCATCTCAACCTACAGATCCCATGGAAACAAGACACTTGGAAAGAAACACTATAAACATGCATTTTCGAGTTATGTGAACCTTAAAAACCCTAGAGACAATGTAGGATAAGGATACTGCATGATTCTTGAAAAGAATATATTTTGCACATAGATATCAATGACAATGAAACTAATATGTTCTGAAAATTGAAAGCACATAATATATAATACACATGATATGAGAAGCCACAACAAAATCTCCAAAATCAATCACTAGATTAGTGCCAATATTCTTCATGATCAATCACAAGCTCACAACAAAACACACATTTAATCCTTACTAAATCCACTAGTAGATCACCATGATGCACAAAGGCCTGGTATGTATGGAATCAAATAATATCTAATAGATCTAACAATAATTATTCATATCCTTCACACCTAGTACCACTAGATTGAACACCAAAATGTTTGACCCAAAAAAGCACAAAACTCTATTATGCACCCTTGAATAATCATTTTGTTCATGAAATATTTCAATGATTCATGGCTTGTATAGTATAGCTGAAAGATAATGTCTATATTTTTGTAATGCATACACCATAGCAAGTGCTTCTCTTTCAGTAGTAGTATAGTTTTTTCTACTACAACTAGTTTCCTACTTTGTAATGTCCCCTCCATAATCATTTTAGATTGGTAGACAGTTAGCCTATCTAGTGAGTTCCCGTAGGCTAATATGCAGGGTTAGGGAACTTTGAGGTGACAATTTATCCAGCAGGATGGTGGTATCAAATGTTCATTTGAGCTACGGTGGTTATGTTGTGCACAATGCCCCTTTCTGAGGTGATTTTGGTTGAGTTCTCCAATACTTACTATTTTTAGTAAGTCGGTTTCAGGCACCGACTGAACCAGCTAGGAGGGTTACTATATTTAGATATGTTGGTGGGAGCAGTGGATATCGACATTTCGATATTTGATATAGTCAAATGATTTTAAATTAAATAATAATAAGTTATTATTATATAAAGTTAAATTAAAGATTTAACTTTATTGTTATTTAATACATTTTTAATAGTGACTATAGGGCGCCCAAGGGATAAAATAAAGTGGAAATGAAATATAAGCTAATGTTGGGATGAGCGCCATTGTATGAGAGACATAAGGATTTTAAAATAAAGTTAAATATTTTATTTCCCCAACTTGGGTGTGGGTTTTCGAAGGCAAATAAAAGAGTTTTTGGAGCTCATTTTGGTTATGCTTGAAAATATTTTTACACAAGTTTATGCTGGCTGAACGGAGTTCACCATTTTCTGCTTCTTGAGGATGGAAACCCTCACGGAGGACAACATTTGCGGGAGTGAGCTCGACCACTATAGGGTGTTTGCTGATAACTTCATACAGAGGTTATGTAGGGAATTCAATGTAGCAGATTTCAAGTGTTTACAAGAAGTTTTGATTGAAGATTTGTTGAGAAAAGATTGAGCAGAGATTTTTATCAAAAAATGGAGTTTGTTTGAGATTGAAAATTGTTTGGTGTGTCTTGTGTTGGCCGTACCATTCCAAGAGGAGGCCATACCATTTTGCATATGATTTTGAGCTTCATTTTGGAGTATTTCCTTCCTCCATTTTGGCATGGATTTATGTAGTAGTTTGCAGGTGTTTGGAGGACATTTTTGTGAGCAATTTTGAGGGGTTTTTTGGGGTCTTGGGCTGCTGTTGTAAATCCCATACTTGGTTGTATAGTCCCAGGATAGGGTGTGATCCCTCTAGCCCAAAGTGAATAGGTTTTAGGCATTAGTTTGGTCTCATTGGAGGCACCTAGGGCATCTTATCTACTGTACATCATTTCCAAGGAGGAGAAATTAGGGTTTGTTGTTTTTGGAGGTGGTTTTGTAGCTCCAGATTGTTGTAATCTTCATTTTTAGACTTGCAAAATTATAAATAGCAAATGGGTATGTTTGTTTATGCATTGTAATGAGTTTTTCCCAACTGGGTATCTCTTCTTTTATTAAGATATTGTACTTTCAGTTGGTTGTTGAATAGGGGTGTTGAAATAGTATTTTGCAAAGTTATTTCAATTCTGTTTATTTGTCATTATATCTATTGTGAGAATTTAACAACTTATGCATATCCATCTTCTTCTATAAACAAACACAAAATTGAAAACAAATAACATAAATCAGAAAAAAATCAGGGTGGGACATTACAGTGGTATCAGAGCCCGGCTCTTCTTGCCATCTTGTGCGGTTGTGGCAATGAACATGGAATGATTCCATTGAGTGATGCAGCCCAACACACATCAGTACTATTTGAGGAGAAATAGGTCAAACCCAAACCTTGAAGTTCTAGCACATATAGATCCATTTGCAGGTGTTGACAGGGTTGAGGTAGACATGGGTGATAGAGAACACAGTGAACTGAGTACTAGAGTTATTTTAAATGATCTTGCTACGGGACAGAAAGAGTTGCAGCAAAATATGAATCATATTTTCACCCTTTTGGCTAGGAAGATTGAGGGAAATAACAGTAATAACAATAACAGTAATGGGAATGGCAATGGGAGACAGGGAGATGGTAATGGCAATAGAAGAAATGGTAATAACAGGGATGGTTTAGTCAATAACGAGGTAGAAAATCAGCACTCTATGGATGGAAAAATGAACACTAGACCTCGTATGCCTACTTTTCCTCCACGAGATAACCCTCCAGTGGTTAATGAACCCACATAGCATGAGTTGTAGGACCAGATTATGAGGGATAGGAGGGATTTAGGAGCAGAATTCTAGGCTGAAATGTCATTTCATGATTACATGAATATCTGATTCAGGCATAGACCCCATAGAGGTGGGGGTGGCAGACTTCATAACCAGGAATTGCAGAAGAAAGTGAGTAAATTATCCATTCATTATGTTGATGGCTCGGGAAAGACTACAACTAGGGCGTGGGTACAGAGATTAGATAACTTCTTTCATCTTAGTCCTATGCCATAGGATGAGGCCATTACATATGTTGCTCTTCATCTACATGGTAGTGCCCATGAGTGGTGGCACCATGGTATGGTCACTTTGGGCCATGATTAGATTACCTCTTACGTGAAGTTTACTGAGAGGTTGATGGATAGGTTTGAAAAATGAGACCCTGAGTTGCATTTAAAGGAATTGGCTTAGTTGAAACATTGGGGTTTAGTGGACACTTACATTTTTGAATTCCAAAAGTTGTCTATGATGGTGACCGACATTTTTGAGAGGAGGTTGACTATTATTTTTATTGATGGCCTTGTCGATCCCTTGAGAGGTTGGATTAATGCCCTTAATCCACCTTCCTTATAGTCCTTAAAGAAGGCGAGAGATATGGAGTCATCCACTTCGAGGAGTAAATTTCAGACCAAAGGTTTCTTTCATAAGAAAGACAAGAACAAGAAGCCTTTTCAGAGAGACTCCAATCCACCAAAGAAGGGACCTTCGAGATTAGACAGTGTTCAGCTCAATGAGATTAGACAGAAGAAACTGTGTTTTCATTGTAGGGAGCCTTGGGACCCATTGCACAAGTGTGCTGCCGAAGCCAAAGCTAAACAGATAGAATACTTTTCAGTGGAAGAATCAACAAATGACGAGGTAGATCAACATGTCAATTCAAGGAATTCAGAGAGGGAGAACTCTTCAAATGAGTCCGAGAAGGAGCAGGAAGAGGATAGGCCCATAGCCCAATTCTCTAGCATCCAGAAAGAGGGTTCATTTAGGATTCGGGTAGTTCTTGAAGGATAGAGGGTAGTTACTCTTCTTAACATAGGAGCTACTTATAACTTCATCAATGAGGGGCTAGTTGCTAAAAGGGGACTCAAGATAGAAGAATTCGAATGGTTCAAGGTGAGAGTAGCGGATGGTTTTGTCATCACTTGTAAGAGGAGGATTCCTAGCTTGACTATTCAATTGAGTGATTATGAGTTCTAAGTTGATTATTATGTGGTGAGCATGGAAGAGATGGATGTGGTTCTCGGCATGAGATGGCTACACGCTATTGGAGAATTTTACCTCAACTTGCATACCATGGAGATGAAGTTTGAGGTTGATGGGAGGAAGCATGTGCTTAGGGGAATGTCAGATGGTTGTTTATGTGTGGTGTCTCTCAGGAGGATGGAGAGACTTCTTAGACATGATCAAGCAGAGTGGGCAGTAGAGTGCTTGATTATGCCCACAGTTATGGAGCAGCAAAAGCAGAGTTACCAACCTGATATATAGGCCTTGTTGTCCAAGCACAACAAAGTGTTTAGTAGCATTCCACTTGGGAAGCCTCCTGAGAGGGGTATTGAGCATGTGATAGAGTTAGAGGAAGGGGTCAAGTCGGTTATTATCACTCCCTACAGACATCCAAAGAGGCTGAAGGATGAGATTGAGAAGGCTATCAAAGAGCTTTTTGAGATGGGGAACATCAAGCCAAGTAAGAGTCCCTTTGCTTCAGCAGTAGTATTGGTGAAGATGAAAGATGGGACATTGAGGATGTGTATTGACTACAAGGCATTGAACAAGAAGACGATTAAGAATTGATAACCCATCCCACATATTGAGGAGCTCATAGACGAGCTACATGGTGCTTGCTACTTCTCTAAGATAGATATGAGATCAGGGTACCACCAGATTCGAGTTACGGAAGAGGATGTGGAGAAGACAACTTTCTGATGCCACTATGGTCACTTCAAGTTTCTGGTTATGCCTTTTGGCTTAACCAATGCCCCAGCTACATTTCATTCCTGCATGAATAGGGTGTTTCGGGATCAGTTGAGGAAATTTGTCATCTTCTTTGATGATATATTGATTTTTAGGAGGACTTGGGAGGAACACCTGTAGCACATTCATGAGGTGTTGAGTATTTTGGAGAGGGAGTCACTATATGTCAAAGAGTTTAAGTGTGAGTTTGGCATGATTGAACACTTGTATCTTGGTCACATTATTAGCTCTAAGGATGTTAGAGTGGATCCCGAGAAGATTAGAGCAATCATTGATTGGCCTCCACCCAAGAATCTCTCACAGCTCAAGGGATTCTTTGGTCTTTGCAATTTCTATGAGAGGTTTGTCAAAGGGTTCTCTTAGGTAGTTGCCCCACTTACATAGTTGACAAAGAAGGGGGCATTTGTTTGGTCTAATGATACACAACAGTGTTTTGATCAGTTCAAGAAGATAATGAGCACTTGCCCAGTATTGGCTATTCCAGATTTCTCCAAGTCATTTGAGTTGGATTATAATGCTTCTGGAGAGGGAGTAGGTGCAGTGTTGATGCAGGATAAGCATCCCATAGCATTTGAAAGTAGGAAGCTACATGGTGTTGAGAGACGTTACAGTATTTATGATAAGGAGATGCTGACTATTATGCATGCTTTGGCCAAATTCAGATAGTACTTGGTGGGAGGCAAGTTTATTGTTAAAACTAATCACAACAGCCTCAAGCATTTCCTAAATCAGAGACACCTCAATGACAAGTAGCAGAAATGAGTACGTTGAAGGCTTATGACTTTGACATAGTTTATGTCAAGGGAAAGAAAAATATTGTTGTTGATGCATTGTCCTAAAGACCACACCTGTGTTCCTTAGTGGAGATTTTAGATGATTGGAAAGAGTTAATTTCAATAGAATATGCTAAGGATCAGAGGGCTACAGGTGTTATAGAGGGTACTATTGTCTTATTTTTGCCCAGGCCAAAATAACCCAAAAATCTCTTCTTCCATTAGAAATATCCGATCTGAGACACCTAAAATGGAAGAAGTTTCCCTTAGCAAAAAACCCAAAAAAAGTCCCCAAAAATTTCCAATTTTTTTGCCTTTCCTTAGTTGGCAAAAGTTCAGTTGGCGAACCTTCGGTTTGCAGGTTCGAAAATTCACCGATTCGCCGGTTTGCCAACAAAAGGGTGAATCGGCTAAGGCAAAACAATATAGTGCAAAGGGAAAGAAGATAAAGAGCGCGTTTTGTCAACAAAATGAATGGTTCATGAACTTCATAGTTCGCTGATTGACAGTTTTGCTGACAGGCATTTCACCGACTAAAAGTATAAAGCAAGTTAGTGGGGATCTCTTCATCAAGACCAAAGAAAAGCTAAGGCATGAAGTCAAATGCTATCAGCGAATCAGCCAAATGTCTAACTAGCGAAGTAGTTCAAATTTTCTAAAATTTGTCGATAAAGCGAAAGGAGTCAAAGGTCTGGTTCGCGAAAGTCAGAATCTGCTGACTGAATCAAAAAGTGACTAAGGCACGAAGAGTTCTGAAAAGGGTAATTTCACCTACTGAGAAAGACAACCAAGTCAAAGGTTTGCCACAGGGCACTTTTTGCGACAAGGTAAAAGGAGATGAAGAAATTTGACTAAGGCAAGGTGTCGAAAAGGGGCTATCGGCGAATCGACAGGATTTCAAACTAGCTAAGTAGTTCAAGTTTTTGAGGATTCGCCGATAAGGTGATATGAGATAAGAATCAAAGGGAGGGAGATGGTTCTGAGAAAGGCAGATTCGCCGACTAAGGCCAAAAGTGGCTAAGTTCGTGAGATTGCAGATTCGCCAATAAAGTGAAAGTAGCCAAAGACATTGGTTCGAGAAAATTAGAATTTACCGACAAAAGGGCCCAAGGAAGAGACAAAGTCATCAACGACTAAGTTAGAGTTCGACATAATGAGAATTTGCCAGTAAAGGCAAAAAGAGGCGGAGGCAGGCTTGGTTTGAGATGATGGAACTTTGCCAATAAAGCAAAAAATAAGGAAAAATCAGCTAAGGCATGGAAAGTTTTGGAAAAGGTTACAATTTTGCCGATAGGGTGAAAAATGAAAGCAATTTTGGTTCGGGAAGGTCAGTTTTCACCAACAAAAGAAGGAATTGAGTGGCTAGTCGATAAATTGGCAAAATGAGTAACTTGCTGACTAGTTCATGTTTTCAGGGAATCGTCGACAAGGTGAAAAGGAGATAAGGAGAGATAAGGAGTTGGCCAAGGGGAAGGTTCTGAAAAGTGGAATTTTGCCAATAGGGCAAAAGCAAGACCAAGCCATAGTTCGGGAAAATGAGATTTTGCCGATAAGGCAAAATAGAGAGCCAGAGAAAGGGAAAATCAATAAAGTGTAATTTTTAGAATATTTAAAGAAATTTAAATATTTTAAAGTGTTGTAAAAGCTTGTTTAGTCCCTAAAACCGTGCCATTGTTACAAGGTGAAGGTACCCATCATTAAATTTTGTAGGCCAAAGTCAATTGCAGGTAGTTGAAACAGTGAAAATCTTCAATGCTTATGTACAAATGAGAAACAAAATGAATTTGCAGGTACCTGGAGGTATTTTGGGACCTTCTCTCATAAATACGCCTGGCACCCATGCGTGCAGGCAATCTCCTCTGCAATTTTGCAGACTTCAAGGGGCACGGCCACCGTCCCTCTTTTGGCAGTGTTTCTGAGCCAAAATTAATGCAGTATGGGCACATACATCAAGTTGATTGACCAAAATCCAACGCCCAGGGTTGCTACAACGATTTGAAAATGATATATATACATGATTCAAAGATGTAAAAAAGGTGGTTGTTAGCTGTTTATCTGGGTTATTATACAGGTTAGATAGTTGTCGCCACAAACCTTGTAACACACCTATAGGAACTAGTTGGATGTGATACATTGTGCTCAATTCTAAGCCTTTGTTGTCTCTGGTTTATTGTTCACCCATGAATGTAGCTGGTTATTTTGTGTCTACTTTCTGTGACATTATCTCTCTTTTGTAATGGCTTTCTAGCCTTCATGATTAATACAAATTGTTATGTTGCCTCTCTCTATAAGTTTTACACTGTGTTTATTTGAGAATTGTATGCTTGCTTTGTGGGAAAAACGGTCCCTTTAATAGCTTCAGTTTTCTATCCGAACCTCTGTGATATTTATGTGGGTCTATGTGAGTTGTTCCAGTTTTGAAATCATTGTTGTGTTAATACAGTCACAATTAACATCTTAAATTTGGTGCATCACCTCCCTTTAATTTTAGTATTTTCTTCCCCTTTTCCATATGTGTAGCATTAGATTTAGTTTAATTCTCTGAGCCTTAAGCTCAAAAAGAGGAACTAGCCTTCTCTAGAGGTATGATCTCATCTGCAAGGTCCCACACCTTGAGATTAGTCCCATTGTGCCATTGGAATGCTTGGACAACCTCCAAGCAGGGTGCAATTTCATGTGACAATAGGTACCATTCAGGATGACAAGTACACCATTGTAAATGATCTCATCATTTTCAAGGACCGGATATTGTTGGTACCAAAATCTGAGGTTAAAATGAAGATTTTGAGGGCTTTTCATGGTGTCCCTATCGCTTTTCACCCCGAGTATTTCAAGACTTATAGGCAAATATGAGAAAGATTTACATGGAAAGGACTCAAAACAAAAGTTCTTAAGTATGTTCGTGAGTGCCCTACTTGCCAGCAAAATAAGCATGAGCATTCTTATCCTATTGGTTTACTACAACCCCTACCAATTCCCAATCGGAAGTGGGAATGCATCTCCATGGATTTTATTATAGGGCTGCCCAAGGCCCAAGGTAAGGACTGTATCTTTGTTGTGGTGGATCAAAATTACACAAGTTTTGTGCTTTCTATGTTATCATCCAGGAATCTAGGAAACTCGACCTGATTCGACTAGGCATCTCTATGTGACTAGTCGTGGAATCGATGAGAAACGAGTGGTGTAGGGTTGTGACCAGATTTATAGAGTGATTAAGGGTTTGGCGCAAGAATCGGCCTGTCCATACTTAGATTCCTTGTTTCTGTAGACGAGGGTCAAAAATCGTGTCGTCACAGAGCATCTGGGAAGCTATCGGCGTAACTTGAGCGTCGGGAGAGCCTTTGGAAGCCTCTTCGATTCATAACCTCTAGCCGTTGAGTCGGGCGTCGGTGACAAACAAACCTCGTCCTGCCAATGATACAAGAATCCAAATCCTATTACGGGTTCATTGTATGTATAACGTGAATGTGTATCGCCTTATGCATTGAGGGACATACATTCGTTTTATACAAGTCGAGTGGTATGTTGTCGGAGACACATACAAACATTCCTTCAGAAGACTAAGGAAGGTGGCCCCCGCTCATTGTATATTGGAGTAGTAATTCGAGTTTGTATGAGTGTGATACACAATGGAGAATCTGAGATCGTGGACCCCCATAGAATGTATGTTGAGGTCGCATACAGAGTTGTAACGGTGAAACATACAAGGATAAGCCGAGATTGTGGGCTCCGTGGAATGTATATGAACCATGCATGTTACGATGCATTGAGTAAACCTAGTGGCTGTTAGGCGAAGAAGGTGGGTCTCTCCCATTGCATATCGATAGAGCACACTGAGATGCATGTGTTGGAACATACAATGGAGAAGTTTAACATGGACCCCACCAGTTGTATGTGATTAACACTTGTATGCGCGAAGAAAGCATCGGCGTGAGATTGGCATCGGTGAACACGGAGGAAGTGTGGCCGAAGAAGGGAGTCTACCCGACGAAGATGATTAACCTTTATGGTTAAGTCAATAGAAGCCACGGTCATCGGGAAGAGTATAGTGGTCGGCGAGAGAAAAAAAAAGAAGTGGTCCAATAGTAATATGCTTGGCCGATAGAGGAGAGATCGCCAAGACATAACTCGGGTCTGGCCGATTGTAGTTGTTGATCCTTTCGTTGCACACTCTGCATCATATTTTGCAGTTGTCTATCCTTTCCCATCCAAGGTAAGGACTGTATCTTTGTTGTGGTGGATAGATTGACAAAATTTGTCCACTTCTTTTCCATTTCAGTCACATACACAACACAGGTTGCTGATTTGTTCTTCAAGGAGGTATTCAGGCTTCATAGGTTGCCTAGGAGCATAGTGAGTGACAGGGACAACAAGTTCCTAAGTCATTTTTGATAGGAGCTCTTAAGGTTGAGTGGGACTGAACTCACTCCAAGTACCAATTATCACCCACGGACTGATGGGCAAACTGAAATTGTTAACAAGTGGCTGGAAGGATACCTCAGGAACTACATTGTAGGGTAGCATAAGGCATGGGTTAAGTGGCTCCACCTTGGTGAGTATTGCTACAATACCACTTACCATATGTCCATACAAATGTCACCATTCATGACATTATATAGCTACGAGGCACCAAATTTCTTAGACTTGTTGTTTGGGGATAGTAGAGTGCCCAAGGCAAAGGACTTATTACAGGAGAGCCAAGACATCCTGAAGTCCTTGAAGGAGAACCTCCAAAAAGATTAGGATCAACAGAAGCAATTGTTATGTCAGAAAAATGCACCCTTGGGGGATTTTTCCTTTTAAGGTTTAGCTCTCGGGTCTTTAGATTTCATTTAGAGCATCTTGCATGATAATTCAGACTCCTAATGAGAAAACCCTTGGGCCTTGTGATGCAGTCAAGGTAGAAGGGTCTGGTGAGGGACTGTCCAACCTTGCAGCCTTAAACAACTAACAACATGATCATAAAGGATATGCAACGGAAGCTAACAACTAATCAACAGAAAGGTAAAAGATATTCATGAACACAACACAAGATATATCCTAGGAAAACCCTAATAGGGGAAAATCCAGCCTTCAAAGCTCATTCTTCATATATTAAACTTCAAATCGAATTACACATGCCTCAAAGGGGCTTTACAGATGCTAGGCTGCAGCCCAGGGATTACAAAACATTCATATAACCACACTCTTTCATGATCTCCTTTGTCTACTTCTCAGATCTCGGCTCTACAACTTACTCTACTCTCTGTTCTGCCCTCCAGTTCAATTATGCTTCTCTTTCAGATCAAAACAACTCATCTTTGTGCTTCTTTCTACATACACCTGATCACTTAGTCACCAGTCTGTTGTAACAAATCTTTATCCTTTATTTATATCCTCCATAAGCCTTCGAATCATCATCAAGTTGGCCTAATTGCAATGGCTAATCAGGTAACACGTACACAAAATAGGTTGGGCCTAAACATAAGGCACTACTCCACAAATGCATAGAACTTCATGTGGATCTCATTGAAGGTCGGCCAGGCCCTAAACTTCATCGAACAATGTTCCTTTTTGTTCCGCAAGTCACGGATTTGCTCTGTAAGCAGATTTAGACTCCATTGAACACAATCGGCTCTGTTATGCACAACAGTCAATCTTCTGATAGCGATATTTCTCCGGAATCAAAGCCAAATGATCTGAATTCTTGATATGTTATAACTAACTATGTCTAGATGTTAATTCTAGCTCCGCAACCTCTAATATTCAAATACGGTTAAATTCGGTATCTCCTAGTTCATTGTCTCAATATTCTATTTTCACTGTCAACTATCTCCACTGTCTTGAATTCTTCCGGATGCTCCTGCATCAGACTCTCAAGGTTATTTGAAAAGTGAGCCTCATCACTTGGATATGTATTATGCCAAAATCAAATAGGTTCTGCGATCTGTCTTCAGGTACTTGCAACTGCCTCTAAGTCGGTGATTTGTTCAAGTCCACCCTGCAAAATTGCCTCAAGTTCTTCTAAGTTCAGCGTTCTACCTGCAAGCCTTACAGTGCCTCAATGATCGGTGATCTGAGCAAGTCTTCTCCGCAAGTTGCCTCCAATTCTTCATTGTCTATGATGATCTAAGTTCGGCAGTCTACTTGCAAGCCTTGCATTGCCTCAATGATCGACGGTCTAAGTAGGTCTTCTCCGCAAGCTGCCTCAATTTCTTATCATGTCTAGGTTCGGCGGTCTACCTGCAAGCCTTGCATTGCTCAATGATCGGCGGTCTGAGCAAGTCTTCTCCGCAAGTTGCCTCAACATCAATGTCTGCTTCAGTCAATTAAGAGTCCATCAATACATACATGCATCCTTTGAAACAATTAGTCAATACATTCCTAAATTTTATTTGCAACACTTTTCTGATCTCTGGTTCTAGATACAATTCCTCACACTTCAGAATCTTAGGGTTTTTGCTCTGCACATACTTCCCCAACACTGTTCTATGTTTCTTTATCCATGTTTCCTTTACTCCAGTACATAAACTTTCTCCTTCGGTACAATATCTTGTCTGCAATATGAATTTCCTTTTCCTGTTCTGCTCCACACTTGTCCACACACAAACTTTCTCTTGCACTATTTTCTCTGCTCTAGAACACAAATCTCCTTAAGATCAATGCTTCACCTTCTTCTGGTTTCTCTATCAAATATGATGTCTCAAAAGGTTCCTCTTCCTCTGCATAAACTATCTCTATATTTGTTGTTTCTCCTTCATTAGCTTTTCTAGTAACAGGTTATGTTGTTCTCCCAGTTGTTGTCCTTGATGTCAAATACACAAACTCTCAGGTTTGTGTTGGTGATACATTGACAGTTGCATCATGATGGTTATATTGGTTGGTAGAGCTAATTTGGTATGTTGTAACAATTGAGATCCTACTCTATTGACTGAGTTCCATTGGTAAAGTTGATATGTTTCATGTTGACACTCCTCATTGCTTGGGTTTGGCTCATGATACAATGTTTAGGTAACAGTAAGTGACTCATGGTGACATGGTTTTACATGGTTTTGTTGAACTTGACAGTTGATATATTATGCTCTCTAGTTGATGATATACTATGCACTTTGATTGAGTGTTATTCTCACACATCTTCATATGATACCTATGATACATATTATTATGGGGCGTAGCTTGACCCACAGACTTCTTCATGAGACAGTCCTTTGTTTTGTAGTGCACAAATTCACCTTTGTTCAAGTTGACACAGTTTGTATAAGTTGATATTATGATAGTGCAAGTGACAAATGAGCATTTGATTTCATTGTCCTTAAGTGATTATATCACATTAGTCAAGGGTTACAAAAGTTCTTATTGTATTAAGGACTTCATAATGTCATGCTTCAAAGTATATTCACTTACTATGTTGCATTGTTGTTTTAAAAGTGAGCCAAGGTTGCTAAAGGCATACTCTCTTCATTTAAGTTGTTCAAATCTAAAAGAGAACATTTATTTATATGGTCATTTGTTCACCATGTTTCGAATGTCACATGAGATCACCTTGCATTACCTAGTAGACAAACATTTTTGCAAAGCCCACTTATCGGGCATGTGATGGAACACACTTGCTGGGCAGGTTGCCATCTTTTTAACAGGTAACAAGATTGTATTTTGGTTAAGCACCTACCGGCCCTCTTTTAGAGCACATTGAAAGTGCAAGTCACATGTCTTTAACCTCGGGAAAAAAGGGAGTTATGTATATACAACTCTTTGAAGCTAGGGTTTAAAATTTCAAAGCTATCATGAAAGATTATGGCATATCAGATGGGTATCTTCTTGAGTTTTAACTGAATCTGAAGGATGTGACAAAGCTAGTTTGAGCTAGTTCGTTGTTTCAGTTGATTTTGACTTCAGTATGCCATTTTTTGGATGTATCAGGTGATATCTTATTCATTCTTTCTCCCAGTTTGTGATGGTTGACTTTCTGGTAGTTATGTTTTAGTCTTCAAATGTTTACTTCTTTTCATGACTACCTATTCAGCTTTGCAAAAGTTCTGGGTCTCTTGAAAATGCAACAGAATCACAACAGTTAAAAAGGAAAGCATTCAGTTATGATTTTGTTTTTGATTCTTTGAAAGAATTATTACGACAGTTAATTTATTATTATACCCATAACAAAGAAAGTTAGGGTTTCAAAACAAAACATTTTTTCATTACACTTCTGGTTGAGGGTTTCACAAAATGTTTAAGGCATTGGTATTAATGTTTCTTAACTGTGGTATGGCAAGGTCTCTTAAGGCCTTCTTATGGATTTGCAATACCTTGTTGTAACGTTATCTTGTTCAGTTATAACCGTCAAAAGGAACCTCTCAGGGTGAACCGTCTGGTAGTGACAATGTTTGTTTTACATGCCATATTTGTTTCATGAAGCAGTTTTGTAAAGGTTTTGTTAATGGGTTTAACCCTGGTTAGGGTTTGAAGGAGATATTACTCTTGTTTGTCAAAACTCTCTTTAATCTAGCACACAGTTTGAATCTACCTGCATTAAAGCTTTTTACTTTGGTTAAGGATGTAGTTCAAAAGCATTATTTGTTGGCACTTATGGGTCTGTTCGATCATATACCTGCAATAACTACTTTGACAATTGTAAACTGCTCGAGACAGTTTCATGGCCACAGCTATTTCTTCAAACTGTTTGATGAAAGAAAGAAAGACTTTGTATTGTATAAAATGGCATTTTGTAAACATTTGAAAAAAGGTTGATGATTTGTGTTTATTGCACTATCATTAAGGTTATTCCGGAATGTTGAAGATTGGGTTATAGCAAAACAGAGTAACCCTCTGTATTAAACTGTATTATTCATTGTATGGATTGAAATATGCCAGTGAGACACAAACAGCCAGTGAGGCACAAACAATCAGTGAGGCATCTGTATTTGCTAGTGAAGCACATTTTGATTAAGCCAGTGAGGCATTTTCTGGAGTGGTTTTTCATCCCTAGAGAGTTTTCCACTAGTCAAATCTGTGTTATGGTCACTTGTTTTTGTTCATGAGCCTATTTTCATTGTTTCATAAATTAATTGTTGCATATTTGACATGTTCATTATGGGTCAGTACAAATGCACAATATATCTGATACTTATCTTTGTCCAATAAAGAAATAAAATTGCCTCTGTTGTTTGTCATAGTTCACCAACAGTTGTTTTGTTCATTCATGTTCACAAGTTGATATGTCAATGCACTACAGTTCATAAATGAATGTTTTGCTTTCATCATACAAGGGTTGAAGTTTATGGTTGGTAAAGTTTATTAATTGTTGCCAAAAACAAGTCTATTTTATGAGACACTGATTCACCCCCCCTCTCAGTGTCTCTCGTACTCCAACAGGTTCTTGTTGACACTCACTGCTTGATTCTTTTCTCCTCCAAACTTGAAAACAAGTTCCTCTAAATGGTCTTCTATCAAATCCTCTTACATCTCTTTTGTATCCTTCATTGTGATAAGAATTATGACTCCTATCATTTCTCCCTTTGTGGTTTGAATAATTGTCCTGGTTCTACTTCACATAAGGTCTTCTTTCCCTGCATCCTGATCCAACATATGAATACTTCAGTCTATATCTCCCTCTAAACATACCAATAACATTTCTCCATTCATGTCCATCAATCCATCCATAATCTTTCTGTATGCAACTTGTCATAGGCTTTCTCCTCTTCATCTTGTTCCAACACAACTTTTCAAAATGGTTCCTCAATCCACAGGTTCCACAAGGGTATATATCCCAACAAGATTCCTTTTCATGTCCCCGCCTATTACAATGTAAACAATACATACCTCTTCTTCCCTGATCTGATTTATTTGAATTTTCAATAACATCCTTACTTCTGTCATATCCAAGGCCTCCACTTCTCGATCTTATTATTGGTCCAATAGGTTCTGTAATTCCTTGCTGATGCTTTCCCAATCCTTGTCCTTCATATCCCATTCTCTGCATGATTTTAAAAACAATACCATCACCAACCACTGTAGGTTCTGTCACACTGTCATCTTTAATCTCACTGTCTAAAGAAATTTCTGCATCATCACACAAATCATTAGTATCACAAGAAACATCACAAAATTTAGGCTTAGATCTCAGACTTTCATTCTCTCTTCTGCATGCTCTAAGTGACTGCTCTAACTGATCTTTTTGCTCTTTTAATTCTGATATTTCCTTTTTCTATAGACTATTTTCCTTTTTTCAATTCTACCAAATCTTCTTCAAGACCTTTGTTTCTCTTTTCAACCTTATCAAACAACTTGAAACCTTCTTCCAATTCTGCAACTCTCTCTTCAATATCCTCAAACAACTTCAGCTCTGCTTCTAGGTCTTCATTTCTCCTTCTTGCATCATTCAGCTCTTCTTCAAGGGCATCATATTTATCTTCTCCTAGTTCTCTCATCTTTTCCAACAACTCTGAATTACATCTTTTAATTTCACATAATTCTTCTTCCATTATATCCTTTTCGCACATTAGGGTTTCATTTTCTTTCTTCATCCTTTTTCCAATCTTCCCCATTGAAACAAATTAGGTAAACAATTGAATTTGAAAAGCTTACTGAATCTCCCTTGCCTCGATCTTCTTCAGCGGTGATACTTGTTACTTCTAGGGTTTCACACTTCCTTCAACACTATCTTCCTTCTTTACAGATTCGCAACCAGCCCAACAGATTCGAAACCAGCTCTTATACCACTTGATGCAGTCAAGGTAGGAGGGTCTGGTGAGGGACTGTCCAACCTTGCAGCCTTAAACAACTAACATGATCATAAAGGATATGCAATGGAAGCTAACAACTAATCAACAGAAAGGTAAAAGATATTCATGAGCACATAACACAAAATATATCCTAGGAAAACCCTAACAAGGAAAAACCCAGCGTTCAAAGCTCATTATTCATATATTAAACTTCAAATCAAATTACACATGCCTTAAAGGGGCTTTACAGATGCTAGGCTGCAGCCCAGGGATTACAAAACATTCATATAACCACTCTTTCATGATCTCCTTCATCTACTTCTCAGATCTTGGCTCTGCAACTTACTCTGCTCTCTGTTTTGCCCTCCACTTCAATTTTGCTTCTCTTTCGGATCAAAACAACTCATCTTTGTGCTTCTTTCTACATACACCCAATCACTTAGTCACCAGTATGTTGTAACAAATCTTTATCCTTTATTTATATCCTCTGCAAGCCTTTGAATCATCACCAAGTCGGCCTAATTGCAATGGCTAGTCAGGTAACGTGTACACAAAATAGGTCGGGCCTAAACATAAGGCACTGCTCCACAAATGCATAGAACTTTGTGTGGATCTCATTGAAGGTCGACCAGGTCCTAAACTTCATTGAACAAGGTTCCTTTTTGTTCCGCAAGTCACAAATTTGCTCTGCAAGCTGATTTAGACTCCACTGAACACAGTCGGCTCTATTCTACAAAATAGTCAATCTTCTAATAACGATATTTCTCTGAAATCAAAGCCAAATGATCTGAATTCTTGATATGTTATAACTGACTATGTCTAGATGTTAATTCCAGCTCCGCAGCCTCTAATATTCAAATGCGATATCTCCCAATTCACTGTCTCAATATTTTGTTTTCACTGTCAACTGTCTCCACTGTCTTGAATTCTTTCGGACGCTCCTGCATCACCTTGTGACAAATGGGACCTAAGGGGGACTGTGTTGATGATTCCGAAACAAAGACAGGGGGTGGACAAAGGCGCTAGTGCCCTAGTCCAGCCCTATTTTGGGTCTGCCCTAAATTCAAATGTCAAGTTTATGACTGTTATTTGGGTCCTAGGCTGACATCATAAGTTTTAATTACGAAATTCTTGGCGAGAATCTTTGTAGTTGCATATATAAGCATGTGTAGGTTATCATTTAGATACTAGAGAAGATGTTTATGATTGAAAGCTATTGGCATACTTGTGATTTTCATTGTGTTGTAGAGCATAGCATTGTTATTGTGTTTGTTTTTACAGGTTGGATTTCATCTTCTTCTCATAGCATTGAAGAGCATCTTCCTTCCATGAGAGCTTCATCATCAAGGTGACATCTATTGTGTTCTATTATCATTGTCATTTGGACTTTTGCCTCTATCCCACAAGGATAGGCACTCTCTCTGACAACAGTGTTCAGAAGACTTGAATGTCTCTTCGGGCCTTGACTAAGGCAAGCCTCTAAACACCACAACCCCCTCCCACACTTCTTGTGATTGCAGGTTACAGGTTGTGAAAGTGGAAGAAGTGGAGTTGTAGGGAGTAGGAGGACATTGTAGATTCTAGATCCCAAAGGAGGAGCCTGCTTGGACTAGGGCACCATCAACATTGTCCTTTGCATCCGAAGCTAGAAACAGGCTGGACAGTGATAATCAGGGTTTGCAGAGCTTCTGACATCTGACATAAGATCCCTCAGTGGACTAGGGCGCCATCACTATTGTCCTCCGCATCAGATTTGGTGGAAACTGAAGATACAACAGATATCAGTGTCAGAAGGAGATCAAGACTTTGCGGAAAAACCTGTACCTTGGATTAGGGCGCCATCACCATTGTCCCCGACATTTTCCTTTTCTGGACTAGGAAAAATAGTGAGTTAAGGTTCTCTGCCCTTTGTCTTATTTCAGTAGCATCAGTCGTAATTTGCAGATTTACTTACTATTTTGCTTAAATTAGGGTTTAAAGAGCATAAGAGCATTAATTAGAGACATTGTGTGATAACTTTTGAATTTCCCAGCAAAACCAAGTGGCAACCCAATTTGATAGGTGACTCTCCTCTCGAGTGGAGAAGCAACTTAGTTGAAAAGCCCTTGGAATGTTTAGTGGAAAGGAGGATTCAAACTAAAACCCCATACAACCAATAACAACCCCAATTCCTCCTTTTTCCTATAAAACATTTTGGTGAACCCATGTTTTTTGAACTTTTTGGCACCTTGCTGAGTGTTGTTTCATATATTTACATTTATTCATTCTATTGCATTAAAAAAAGTACAAAAAAAAATTGGCATATTAGACTTGCATTTTTGTAAAATTTGAATTAATTGGCATCTAATTTAAATTAATTTTTGTTATTTGCATTAGATCTGATACAAAATATAGAAATTCATCATTTACCAATTCATTTGCATTGCATTCACATGCTTGATTTGATAAAAATTGCTTGCGATTTTGCATTTTTCATGAAAACCTAGTTTTGCATTAACTAAGGTTGTAGTCAAAATCTTCTTTCAGATTTTACTACCTTGTTAAAACACTCATTAGGTCTAACTTCTAATTGTAGTGTTGCATCATACTGGCCTCCTTGAGAAATTTCATGTCTAGGGCTTAAAAACTTTCATTTTTCCCTAGATTTGGCCTTGTCGTCTTGTTAGCTTTGCACTCCAAGCGTGTTGTAAGGGATTTTGCTGCACTAATTGGTTGTCATTAGGGTTATTATCTGCTGTCCCTTCTCAATTTCCTTACAACACCCTTTCTTTTGGGCTTTTGCATTAAGAATTTGTGAAAATTTACATATTTTTGCTATTTTTGCACTAGGGTTTGATCTACAGTGGCACTATAGGCGTGTTGTAACGGATTTTTTGTCATTAGGTGGCTGTTATTACTGTTATAAGTTGTTGTCCATCATCATTTTCCTTACAACACCTGTTGCCCTACTCTTTTGCATTGAGATTTGGTGAAAAATCACATATTTTGGCCTATTTTCACTAGGTTTTGACTTATCGACTATCTAGAGTTGTTTCAAAAGCGTGTTGTAAAAGGTATTTTTGTATTAGTGGACTGTTTTTAGGCATATCATGTGCTGTCCCTCTTGAAAATCTTTACAACATCTCTTCTTTCATTCATTTGCATTGAGAAAAGTTAAAAAATCAAGTATTTTAGAGTATATTTGACAACACTTCTGCATAAGTTTTGGAAGATCTTGAAAATATGATTTGACACTCCTTTGCAAACTTACAAATGGTTTCTCAATATAATAATAATGCCAGGTTTGTTCCTAGGCCTCATTTGAAAAGAAGAGCCCCTAAGCTTGAAATAACATTCACACCTCATGACAAAGAAATGGTAGAAATCAAAGGGCCTCTTTATATCACGGTAAAGATAATGGAACAACCTGTGCATGGAACACTCTTAGATCCTAATTGCATGACAAACGTGGTCACGGAAGATTTCCTCCTTAAACATGAAATGGTGCAAGAATCTTATGAACCTTCGAATCTGAGAATTAAAACACATAATGGAGCTTTAATGAAACCAATTGGCAAGATAACTCTAATGGTCTCGGTCTATGATAAAGTTGTGGGTCAGTCATTTGATATAATCCCCTTATCTGACCTCTTCCGTGTAAAACTCAGACATCCTTGGCTAAAAGCTATGAATGTTGTTCCTTCTACCATTCTCAAATGTATAAAATTTTCTTTGCGTGGAGAGATCCATACTATCCGTCGTAATGATTATCAACCTCCAGCTAAGGACAAGAACTTTATTCTTGATTACTTTTGGCCACAACCTGAGACATATCCTGAGCCATGAAGAGATAGAACTTTCATAGAATACAGAAAATACAAAGCAAAACAACTAGCTCGAGTGGCCAAGTGTCCTTTGCAACCAATAAGAGAAGAACAAGAAGCAAGCATAAAACAAGATTATTATGGTTTTGATGAAATTTTTGGCATGAGAAATGTGGATAAGGAAAGGTCCCATAACCCACCTCTTCTACGGAGAGATGGCATTTATGTTGAGGTCCCTCCCCCATCATCCTTACATGTATCGGAGGCTTTCATCGACAACAAAATATTCCACCAAGACCAATGAGATTTGAACATGGTGCTTCCTCCTCTACTGTACAAACTATGGAAAAACACAACAATGACGAAATAAGCAATAAGACAAGAAGAAATAGACTAACAAAAGAAAGGAGGAGGAGAAGACAAGCCTATGCCCAACGGATTGCAAATGAGCAAGAGAACATTCAACCTAAATTGAAACGAATCAAGAAGATCTTAAAGCTGAGAAAAACAAGAACAACAGTTTGGCTTTAGTGCCTTACACACCACTTTCATCTAGCATTCGAGATTGGGAGGATGATGACCTCCTCGATGATGACTTCTAGCATGAATCTCTCTACAGGTAAGTATCTCCAACCCTTTACCTCTATGTTGTGCTTCCCCCGTGATGTGTTATGTGTTAGGCCTCCTAGGATGACCCTTGATTCTCTTGTAAGGTCAAGGATACTAGGAGACCTCCTCTGTCGTGACCTTCTATTTGTATCATCATTCTTCTATATCGCCTCTCCTCTGATTTCATTGTTGTGTTGTGTCTAAAAGACATAGAATTGCGGTTGGTGACTTGGGGGCACCATCCTACATGACTGTCCCTAAGGCACTTGTTCTCCTCTCTGATTTATTGTTTACCTTCCTCTAGTGGTTCCACCTAGCTGGCGGATGACGAAAAACATATTATACCGATGTGGACCTAGTGTCCCTTTAGTGAGTAATCAAAAAAATGGACCTAGTCCATACATGACAAAGGGGTTGTTACATATTATCCGACGCTTGGCTAGTGGAATCACTCTGTGTGATTTCTCTATCTTGATGTTGATGTAGATGTTATCTTATCTTGCTAACAACACTTTAACAATACTACTACTCCGCGCACTTTGTCTTTTGCCTTGCATGGCTCTTTCATGTAGATGATCATTTGCATTGTTGTTTATCATGATTATTTGGACACTAACACCTTTCTTGCAGGAAATTGTGTTTGTGGGAACATTTGATGATTGTAAAGTACATGTCCCCTGTGGGTGGCATGGGCTTTGCGAGAGCTCGTGTTCCCTTGTGTGTTTACTTCCTACCTTAACGTGCTTGATATCGATACGTGATATCAAATACCTTAAGGTGAGGGGATATATAAGGTAAGTTGTCTGCTTTAGATCATAGTAAATCGTGTTTGAACAATCTGAAAATCAATCACAATCATTTAAGCCCTCATCGCGAGGCGAGGAAGGTGTATTTCTCTGAGAGATTACACTATCCTATCATTTTCAAAAAGTCCTCATCGCGAGGTGGGGAGCAGTTCTGTGACTAACTCAACCCTTAAGCGTGTTTCCAATGGTTGTTGTGGTGAAGCCCAATCGTCGGTGTGTGTCTATAATGTGCCTGAGATGGTGATGAACCTAGCAATAGTTTCACTCCATCGCTTGTCTGTCGCATTTTCTTCGTGTCTTCCATGTGTGTGTGTATGGCGTGTTTGTTCTCAAAGTGCAAGATCGGTGGCGATGAGCTCCTCTACACTTTGGGATTTGTTTGGCATGTTTGTTCTCAAGGTGCAAGACTGGTGGCAATGAGCTCCTCTACATCTTGGGATTTTGTATGGAGTGTCTATTCTCAAAAGGTACAAGACCGGTGGTGATGAGTTCCTCTACACTCTTTTGGGATTTGTTTGTTTACTTTCCTTGTACTTGCATTTTGCATTTCATATGGGAAAATCAAAAAAGAAAATAATCACTATATTCACTATATTCTCTGTGCTCTGCATGTCTTCAATGTTGTATTCTCCGTGTTTTGCGTGACTGTAACTGTCTTCTCCATGTTTTGTGTGCTTGTTATTGTCTTCAATGTGTTTGGCGTGTCTTCTCCGTGCCCGGCGTGTTTGCTGTGTTTGTTGACCTTACTTTAATGCATGTATTGGCCTTACGTTTATGCATACATTAAAGTGGAGGCTAAATGTTATGTCGAAAAAATGCACCCTTGGGGGCTTTTTCCTTTTAAGGTTTAGCTCCCAGGTCTTTAGATTGCATTTAGAGCATCTTGCATGATAATTCAGACTCTCGATGAGAAAACCCTTGGGCCTTGTGACAAATGGGACCTAAGGGGGACTATGTTGATGATCCCAGAACAAAGACAGGGGGTGGACAAGGGCGCTAGCGCCCTAGTCTAGCCCTATTTTGGGTTTGCCCTAAATTCAAATGTCGGGTTTGTGACCGTTATTTGGGTCCCAAGCAGCCATCATAAGTTTTAATTACGAAATTCTTGGCGGGAATCTTTGTAGTTGCATATATAAGCATGTGTAGGTTATTATTTAGAAACTAGAGAACATGTTTATGATTGAAAGCTATTGGCATACTTGTGATTTTCATTGTGTTGCAGAGCATAGCATTGTTATTTTGTTTGTTTTTGCAGGTTGGATTTCATCTTCTCCTCATGGCATTGAAGAGCATCTTCCTTCCATGAGAGCTTCATCATCAAGGTGACATCTATTGTGTTCTATTATCATTATCATTTGGATTTTTGCCTCTATCCCACAAGGATCCGCACTCTCTCTGACAACGGTGTTCAGAAGACTTGAATGTCTCTCCGAGGCTTGACTGAGGCAAGCCTCTAAACACCACAAGCCCCTCCCATAATTCTTGTGATTGCAAGTTATAGGTTGTGAAAGTGGAAGAAGTGGAGTTGAAGGGAGCAAGAGGACACTGTGGAGATTCCAGATCCCGAAAGAGGAGCCTGCTTGGACTAGGGCGCCATCAACATTGTCCTCCGCATCTGAAGCTACAGAAACCAGCTAGACAGTGATAATCAGGGTTTGCAGAGCTTCCGACATCCGGCATAAGATCCCTCGAGCTTCCGACATCTGGTAGAAGATCCCTCAGTGGACTAGGGCACCATCACTATTGTCCTCCGCATCAGATTTGATGGAAACTGAAGATACAACAGAGATCAGTGTCAGAAGGAGATCAGAACTTTGCAGAAAAGCCTGTACCTTGGACTAGGGCGCCATCACCATTGCCCCCGACATTTCCGTTTTCCAGACTGTGAAAAATAGTGAGTAAAGGTTCTCTGCCCTTTGTTTTATTTCAGTAGCATCAGTCGTAATTTGCAGATTTACTTACTATTTTTCTTAAATTAGGGTTTAAAGAGCATAAGAGCATTAATTAGAGACATTGTGTGATAACTTCTAAATTTCCCAACAAAACCAAGTGGCAACCCAATCTGATAGGTGACTCTTCTCTTGAGTAGAGAAGCAACTCGGTTGAAAAGCCCTTGGAATGTTTAGTGGAAAGGAGGATTCAAACTAAAACCCCATACAACTAATAACAACCCCAATTCCTCTTTTTCATATAAAACAACAATATGTAGATCAACATCGGGTTGAGCATTCTTTGAGGTTGGTGACATGGTCTATTTGATGCTGCAACCTTATAGACAATCCACTCTCAAGAGGAGTGGTGTAGAGAAGTTGAAGCCACGGTATTATGGCCCATTCAGAGTTTCTCGACAAGTTAGGGAGGTGGCTTATGATTTAGAGTTACCGGTAGAGAGCAGAGTTCATAATGTCTTCCACATGTCTCGCCTCAAGAAGGCATTGGGGCACAATGTGTTTCCTTCTTCTGATTTGCCGCCTCTTGATGAAGAAGGCAAGTTGATTCTTATTCCAGAGGCAATCATCGACATTAGGGAACATACTCTACAGAAAAGGGTTATTAGGGAGTATCTAGTGAAGTGAAGTGGAAGAATTTGCTAGTAGAGGATGCTACTTGGGAGAATGAGGACAAGCAATTTTGGGAAGGGGGACTATAATGTCCCCTCCCTAATCAGTTTAAATTAGTTGATAGTTAGCCTATCTAGTGAGTTCCCGTAGGCTAATATATAGGGTTAGGGAACTTTGAGGTGATAGTTTATCCAACAGGATGGTAGTGTTAGATATTCACTTGAGCTCCAATGGTTATGTTGTGCGCAATGCCCCTTTCTGAGGTGATTTTGGTTGAGTTCTTCAATACTTACTATTTTTAGTAAGTCAGTTTCGGGCACCGACTCAGCCAACTGGAAGGGTTACTATATTTAGATATGTCGATGGGAGCAATGGATGTCGACATATTGATATTTGATATAGTCAAATGATTTTAAATTAAATAACGATAAGTTATTGTTTTATAAATTTAAATTAAAGATTTAACTTTATCATTATTTAATACATTTTTAATAAAGTGACTATAGGAGCACCCAAGGGATAAAATAAAGTGGAAATGAAATATAAGTTAATGTTGGGATGAGCACCACTTTATGGGAGACATAAGGATTTTAAAATAAAGTTAAATATTTTATTTCCCCAACTTGGGAATGGGTTTTAGAAGGCTAATAAAAGAGTTTTTGGGGCTCATTTTTGTTATGCTTGAAAATATTTTTACACAGGTTTATGCTAGCTGAACAGAGTTCACCATTTTTCTTCTTTTTGAGGATGGAAACCATCACAGAGGACAACATCTGCGGGAGTGAGAGACCTCTCTAGGGTGTTTGTTGATAACTTCATATAGAGGTTATGTAGGGAATTCAATGTTACAGATTTCAAGTGTTTACAAGAAGTTTTGATTGAAGATTTGTTGAGAAAAGATTGAGTAGAGATTTTTATCAAAAAATGGAGTTTGTTTGAGATTGAAAATTGTTTGGTGTGTCTTGTGTTGGCCGTACCATTCCAAGAGGAGGCCATACCATTTTGCATATGATTTTGAGCTTCATTTTGGAGTATTTCCTTCCTCCATTTTGGCATGGATTTATGCAATAGTTTGCAGGGGTTTGGAGGACATTTTTGTGAGCAGTTTTGAGGGGGTTTTTGGGGTCTTGGGCTGCTGTTGTAAATCCCATACTTGGTTGTATAGTCCCAGGATAGGGCGTGATCCCTCTAGCCCAAAGTGCCTAGGTTTTAGGCATCAGCTTGGTCTCATTGGAGGCACCTAGGGCATCTTATCTACTGTACATCATTTCCAAGGAGGAGAAATTAGGGTTTGTTGTTTTTGGAGGTGGTTTTGTAGCACCAGATTGTTGTAATCTTCATTTTCAGACTTGCAAAATTATAAACAACAAACGGGTATGTTTGTTTATGCATTGTAATGAGTTTTTCCCAACTGGGTATCTCTTCTTTTATTAAGATATTGTACTTTCAGTTGGTTGCTGAATAGGGTGTTGAAATAGTATTTTGCGAAGTTATTTCAATTCTGTTTATTTGTCATTATATCCATTGTGAGAAAATAACTTCTGCATATCTGTTTTCTTCTATAAACAAACACAAAACTGAAAACAAATAATAGAAATCAGAAAAAAAATCAGGGTGGGACATTACATACTTGCAAAAGTAATAGGATGATATTTGTTTCCTCTGGGCTAGGCAAGCACTATACCTATAGCTATCATGATGCATTTGTTTGCACATGGAAATGTTGCTTCTAATTTGGGAATATCAATATTGGCATGTCAACTATTTTGTTCTTCAATATGTCAAATGAGCCTTGGCATTGTGGGCTCTATTTGAAATTCTTATTACTCTTCTTTTTCAAAAAATCTCTAGTGTGCTAGATTGTTGCATAATTCTTAATGAAATTTCTATGATATCTGGTATACCCCAAAAATGTCCTTGTTTCATTAACACTCCTTAGAAGGAGAGGATTCAAAATTATCATAATCTTTAGAGAGTCAACCATCACCCCTTCGTTACATATGATATGTTCTAGTAAGGTTCTAAAGGATGTAAAAAATATACATTTCTTTAAATTCCAAACAATTCCTAGGCTTCTACAATGCTCAAACATCATCCTCAATGCCTATGTGTGATCTTTTATTATTTCATAAACTATTCAATAATCAAAATAGACCTCTAAGAAATCATGAATTTAAAGTTTCTAAATGTGTTCACCATAATTCTATTGAAGACTGCTAGTGCATTTTTCAATTTGAATGGCATCACTGTGTAATGAAGGATCCCCATTCTATCATAGATGTAGTCTTAGGTTGATCCTCTTCTCTAATCTTTACTTGATGGTACTTAAAGAAGCCATTTCTAAATGAGTACACTTCTCTTCTAGCCATTGTTTCCAATACTTCCTCAGTAAAAGGGGTTAGAAATGGGTCATGCACACATGCCTTATTAACCTCTCTAATATATTTCTTGTTTTGAAGTACCATGGGGTTGTATGTCATCAATTAGCTTTATAATGCCCCCCACTAGCATCTTGTCCAATTCCTACTTGATTTTCACCTTTACATTATGGTTCAACCTATATGGTCTCTTCCTCTAGGGTTTTGCATCCTCCTTGAGATTATCTTCATCATTCTTTCCTCTTCTCTTATTCCCTTTAACTACGTAAATGTCCTAGGAAATAGGTCTTCATGCTTCTTTAATACTTGAACTACCTTTGTTATCTCCTCCCCATATTCTACTACTTTCACCAATTTAGGTGTGCCCTCCTTTTCCATATTCTATTCTTTAAATTTGAAAGGATGGTAGAATTATTTATCTTTTATCTTCATTTTTGTCTACCAACTCCCTTTCTCCTTCCCCAATTTGCACCTTTAGGTTTTAAGGAGTATCTTCCTCCTTCTCAAGATCTTTTTTGTCCTTTATTTGAAACCAAGGCTTCTATGCTACTATTCCTTCTTTATCCATCCACTCCACCATTTTCCATACACCTTCGTTTTGTGATATTCTTAACACTTCTTTTTTACAATATTTCCTTCTTACCTCATCCACAAGGATGGTGAAGGATTCTTCATTTTTTGTAACACACTATTCAACATACTATTTGTGTCCCAAAAATTAAATGTTTGATAGAAGTCCATTGTTATTTCATCCCATATCCTTGTCTCTTCTCTTTGCTCATGATGAATGTATCAAGTTTTCGCTATGTGCACAAGAGTCTAATAAAACAATCAATTCCACAACTGCTTATCAATCTCTTTAGATTAGAGTTTTCCTCATATTCTTTGATGATGTCTAAGTATCCTTCCTACTCAACAAACCTTATCTTGATCAGAATGGTTAACACCTTCCACATAGATATATTGGGAGCTTGTGTTTATACCATAATATTGTCACGTTTACTACCAAGGTGTCATCAAGATCTTGTAACCTTAGATCTTCCCTTTTTAATGTTCTTTCCATTTGTTCAAGTATCTTGGTAGATTACCAACTCCTATATATCTAGGTAATTTTATATATCTAGTATCCTATACTATTATTCTCATGTGGTATCACCTCCACAATATCACCACTCCCTTTCTTTTGAATCTTCCTGAAGCATAATATTTTTCTCTATCTTTTTTCTAGTTCTTCCAACATCTAGGCTTTCACAGCATCTTCTGAGTTAGTGCTTGAGTCTCCACTATCTATGACTATCTATCCCTTGGAGTTGTGTCCCCCATTAACATCACTCCTAAGGATTCTACCCACTACATATATTATTATGATTCTCCTATTGTCACTCTCTTCACCATCCTCATAGGTGTGCTTTACTTCTAAATATACCTTACTCGTCCTGGTTCCTAAAGGTAAGTGTAAAATCTTCCTATCTCCTTGAAATCTGATTTCTTCCTGCTCTAAATCAAATATCCCATTACAGTAAACAAACTACTCCAAATTTAGAAAATAGGATAGGGATCTAAGGTTCTTTCATGCATATCCATTACATTAAAATCAATCTACCTTCCAATTCCCATAAATTAACTTCTATATTCTTCCATGTTCCTAATGAGCATCTGGGAGTACCATCTCTAGGGTGATCTATCAAAAGGTGTTTCTTCTAGTTTTAGTCTCCCTAAAAGTACCAAGGTGCACTTGGGAATGATATTTATGTTAGTGACAACATCTAACAATGCATCTTTGACAAATTTTCCATTCAAGTTTATGTCTAGCAATATATCTATTTTCTTCCATGTATAAGATGCTTTTAACACATTTCTAGATTGATGCATCTTCTTACCTTTATTCTACTTCTTCTAATACTTATTCTAACTCCTTTATATTTTCAAATAGATTCTCTTCCTCTACCAAACTAGCTATCTCATTTAGTTTCTCCACTTCCAAATTACAACCGAGCTAATTCATGTTAAAGCTTCTCTATCTATGACTGAACCCCTATATCAGTCTCTCCATACCAAGACTGAGCTTTAATTCTAGATGCCATTTTGATTACCTTTACAAATGTACCAAAAAATTCCCTCTAGTGTTTCTCTAGCATTAAGGAACAAAACATGAGATGAACCATTTTATCCTCTACTTTTCAATTAATGATTCTTCCAACTTTCACACAATGCTTTTGAGCCCCAAATTATAATCCTTCACACATTCATCCTTCTTCTAGAGCATTTCCTACATCATACTCACATTTTCTGATGGGGCTTCAAGAGGCTAAAAGTTATTTAAAAATTCTTGTTTAAGATCCTCCTAGGTTTTGTTATTCTCAAGAGAAACCTTCTATGTACCATTTAAGGGTATCCTCCCTTAGTACTCCCACAAAATCATTTTAAAGAAATTATTTGGTCATTATATATTCTCATCCTTCCCATGTGGATTTGAGGATAAATAAGTGTTCCCCTACACACACACACGTGTGCATGTGCACCTATGCACACGTGCATACACACACTCACGCACTCATGCGCACACGCACACACATGCACACACACATATAATATAACAAGACCATATATACTTGGAATGCTATATACAATGTCTCTTATACAATCATCATTCTATTCCATTCATATATCTCTTCTTTATTATCACAAGTATTACATTCTTGTATTCACTCATGCTCACTTATTTGTTCATTCTCTTATCCTTATTCCCATACATATTCACACTTATACTACATATGTGGTATGTTTCCTTCAATATCTATCATTGTAACATATAGAGACATGTCCCTAGCATGTCTTATATAGTTTCAACCTTCTATAGATATTGCATAGCTCCTTTTGTTGTCACGTTAATTTTTTTCTAGTTTTGTAGTATCGGCTTCATGTTTTTCTACTTATTGCTAAATGTAAGATATCTATAATATACTTAACTTATGGTGTCCTTCAAATTTTCACCATAAGTCTCTATTTGTCTATCCTTTCAATTTTTTAACCTAACAAGAGATGAGATCAAGGCACCCAAAGGGTTTTCAACTTGATCAATCACGTCTCTATTTTGGTTCTAATCTTTCCAAGGAGTATGTAAATAAAATGGAAAGAGTACATATCCCTAAAATTAAATGTAGATTGGATCTAAATGAAAATTGCGCTAAGAAAAATAAGAGGAATTATCTTGAAAGTTTCTAACTCTTTGTGATGAACAAGGACACCAACATTTGAGAGAGACGCTCCTACCTGACACCTTTGCAACTAGAGCTCTCCATGTTGACAACTTTGCAAGGGCTCATAATCCACACCTAAGCAATCGGGATAATGGTATCCTTTCAAATAATGTGTGGAACCCTTTCAAATAAGAATATTTTCTTTATTTTGTGCCCAGGTCAAAATATCCATTAGAAAATGTGTTACGACAACCTCAGGGTTAGGGTTTTAGATGTGTGTATTCAAAAGTTTCAAATTTTGAGTTGGATACTAGCATTTTTGGTGTCTTCGTGTCTTGGACACTAGCATTTTTTGTGTCTAGGTGTCTTTTTGAAGTCAAGAAATAAGACTTCTGAGTAGGTTTCGGATGTATAGGACAACATAGGGATACTTGCAAATTAGTCTAGTAGCATGTACATAGGTCTAGAAATGAGGCATATAAACTCTAAAATGCAATTACGAGAGTGGACACTAAAACAAGTATAGAAACATAAGGTGGATATTGCAAAGTGAGCGAATTCCCAAGCTTAAAGTCATACTTAATATTTTCCTATTTTGAGGACCTTGTTGGGATCTTGGGTATCTATGGAAATATTAACATTGCCACCCATGGTAAGAGTACTATGATCCTCAATAAAAGGACAAGTAGGTAAGCAATCACAAAATTCTTGGAAGAGAATATGATCAAAAGTAAAGTAAGCATGTTCATGAAAGGCATAAGAGAATTTGTGATCATGACGGAAAGTACGAGCATTAATATAGACCCCTAAAAACTCAATGAATGCCTATTTGGTAGAGAAAACATCTAAAGGGAAAGAAGCAAAAGCATAATCAATGAACTCTAAATTAAGGAAAAGAAGGAACCCATTAGAAGAGATCATGGAATCCTCAAAAGAAGGGCAATTGACATATTCGACCACATGAGGAGAAAGGTATCCCGAAGCTTTAGTAGTGAATTGGTATTTTAATTAAATTAGTTCAGTAATGCATTGCCCATAGTGGCTTAGCCGTTGCCCTTTATAACCATTTTTAACAAGAATGTGGAATCCAAGGCCATAGATTTTATTTAAGATAGCAAAAGGAGGAGAATCCTTGCTGTCAAACTCAACAGAAATAGATTGGTTACCAGAAGAAAATTCATTAGGGGGAAAAGGAGCATAAGGAAGTTGGTTGAAAGAGTGGGGATCAATATGGAAGAATGGAATATTAAAGTCATGAAGGTTGACTTTATATTCATCCACATAGGTGTGAGTAAAGTCTAAAGAGTTCCAGTCATCTCTCAAGAAAACATTAGCATGTTCTTCTAGTGCAACATCAAAGCAAATAAGCATCCATAAGCATGAAAGTAGACACAAAGTCAATACACAACACAATAATTTTGACGTAGAAAACCCTGTTAAGGGAAAAATCACGGGGTGACTAACCCAAGAATGTATTCTCTGTTAGAAGAATAGAAGTACAAAATGGCACTTGCCAATTAGGGCTCACTGCCCGAGCACACTGCTCACAAGAGGCTCACTGCCTACAAGAGACTCACTGTCTACAAGTTATAAAGAGAGTAACAAGATACTTGAACTGATGAGAAGCATCCACATATGCTGGAGTTCAGTTCCGGTTAGGCTCAGTATACTGATCTACTGCACTTCATCCTTTATCTTCTTTAGTGATGCTGCCCTTTCACATACCAGACCTGCCTTACTGCTTCCGCACTGCTCTTCTGCTTATCTTCGCACTTCACAACACAACACACACCTTCATATCCAAATCCATCTGGTATATATATCCACACAAAGGATTTCATCCTCTTTCTAGTCGGCATCCGGAATAGTCAGTATTTCCCAAACTCTAGTCCGTCGACTGAATCCTTGCTTACCAAGTGATGCAAAACAAAGAGATACATATAGAAGTCATCTAACAAGTCGGCCAATCTTGAATGATACCTTAAGAATCTTGATCACCATCAACATCTCATCCGGAATAATGTCTGATGCTCTGTCGGTCAATTCTTCCTCTGTCTGCTCTGCCAAACAGGACCCCAATACTTAGATGCTCATATCTCTTCACTCTTTCATCACCGGAGGCTCAATCCCTGGAATATATCAGTCAAGGTACTCCTCTTGACTTCCCCAAGTACGCACTTTCCAAAGATACTTTCTCTGAGAGATCCGGACCTGACTGTCAAACCTTGCCACATGCTCTGTTCTTGCTTACCGGACCACAACACTCTTCAATCTGACTTCCGGTATAGGCACACCATGTCTTGCGGATGTGTGGGATGAACTTTGTTGCCATCAATGACAACAATCATGAAGCTACAATGTGTCTCTTGCCAACAATCTCCCCCTTTGGCATTGATGGCAACACTTAGTGAAAAATGACTAAGTGTTATACTATACTCCCCCTTGGTTGATGCTCTCTTCTAATGTACACTTTACCGGAGCTCCCCTTAGCTGGATTCCACATTTTTCACAGTTCCTCACTCCCGCTTTGACATCAATGGCAAAGGGTAGGGTCCGCACACCAAAATTGCCCAAAAATTCAACTATACTTAGTCATATAAGTATATCAACAGGTTATACTTACATATACTGTAGTATGTCTGCAAAAGTTGTCTTCAACTGGACAAGTTTTGTTGCCCAACTCTGCTTCATCCTGTCCAAAATTGAGATGTGACCACTCAACAGGAATGCAAAGGCTTCTGCCCTCTTGAGATCTGTCGGATCACTGGTCCGGGCTGTGGTCTGAGCATCAGTTAGAGCCTCATGCATGGCCTCTAACTTAGGGATAATAATCCCTCTTAGTTCACTTAGCCCGCCTATTCTTATTTTCTTCTCCTTCTCAAGCTTCTTTATTTCATTTATAGTTGCAAGAGTCTGGCACTCTTGATTTACTATGGAAGAGGAGAGAGGATCAAAACTTTGAGATAAACTTGTCAGTTTATCCTCTTGCTCTTTTACTTTCTTCTCAATTTTCTTGGTTACTTTAGTCCAGGATAAACAAAATTTATATATATCTCTGCCATCTTTAAGAGCATTTTCTAAGCTCTTCATCCCAATATCCATAACTCTCCTATCATTTGAAATTAGACCTTGTACTTTGAAGAATCTCTTACCTAAAAACTCTTTCCGGACCTTCTCCTCAGCTGATTTCTCTAAAGACTCAAAATGAGTACTGACAGAGCTAACAAGAGACTTGAGATTACCAGATGAAGAAGCTGAGGAATCCTTCTGAAAGGATGGCATGATCTTTTCAAGCACACCGGATGCAGTTTCTAGCAGCTCACAGTCTTCCATGTGAGACTTTAGAAGTTTCTCTTTAGCCTTTGCTTGGGCAAAGGATGCTAACTTCATGGTTTGCACCGAAGAGAGAGAATCAAAGTTGAATGGACCTTGAAGCAACTCCGGTTCATCAAATTCCATCATCTCCTTGGTCAAGAAATCTTTGACTGCATCTGCTGTGTCTCTTACCAGTGGCAGGGTTTTCTCCCCTTCTGTAGCCTTAGTACGATCATCTGTGGTCTTTTTTGTTTGACCTTCTTCTTGTCCCTTCACTTCTTCTTTCTCCTCTTTTCTTTCTTTTCCTTTAGATCCGGAGACCGCTGGGGAATTCGGATTTACTTCTCCTTGAGGTTCCTCTTCTGGAACAGAGGAATCTAAGTCTTTAGCTTTCTCTTTATTTGACCCCTTTTCCTCTTCTGCCACTATCTCAGTAGATTCTTCTTTGTCGTCCATGGTAGAGGGTTCATCACTTATGTCCTCTATGATAGGAATGTTGAATCTTTTGTAGGCATTCCGAAGGATTTCTTCAGTTTCTTTAGCTATTTTGTCAGTTTCTCCAAGCATAAGCTGATTCATTCTAGCTTTGCTCCAGAACTCATCCTTGCAATCTTTGAAAATCATATTCATTTGTTTCTGAGTGATTGAGGGATAGAGCTGAATAGCTATTTTGTTCCCTGATCTCAAGGTCATTGGCCTTGGCATTGTTCTTCCTGATTTCTAGTTCTTTCTATAGGCTCTTTGGAATTAGAGATATAATCTCAATGAATGCTTTATTATAAATGTTAAGGCACCTGACTGTGGCTTCTTGCAGGATCTTCTGATTAGCCTCACTGTAGTCGTCATAAAATTCAGTCATTGGCTTCAAGTTCCCATCCACAGTGACTGATTTGACTACATCAATGGACAGAGTGGGCCTTTCAACAAACTCTTCTGCCATCTCTTCTTTGTCTTCACCGGTAGAGGGTTCACCAAATGCTTTCTTCTTTTTCCTCATTTTCCTTACCTCCTCATCTGACTCAGTCTCTTCATCATCCTTCTGACTGATGTAAGACCTTGTGGCCTTTGTCTTAGTTCTTTTCTCTGCTTTACCGGATGATTTTGCTTCCGGTTTTGATGTTTTTGATCTCTTATCAGTGGTAGGTGCAAACCTCTTAGAGGATCTGGTCCGGGAGGGTGCTTCTACCAGATCACTTTCCTTTTCTGCTTCTTCCTTCTCTTTCTCTGCCCTTTCCAACTTCTCTCTGTTAGCATCAAGTGCTTCTTTTGATATGCCAAATCTTTTGGCAACATTCTCTACTTCTTTTCTCACTTTTCTCTTTATCTCCGGTTGTCTAAGTTCCACATAAATCTTTACACTCAACTATTCAAAGGTTCCAAACCTTTCTGCCTTGGGATCATTGGATTGACTAAGCATGTGTTGAACATGTAGCTCGACTATTTTCTCATCTACTTCATACCCCATTGGCATGATCCAAACTATTCTTGGCTCCACAGCCTCCATTAGGCATTGATCAATGTCTACCATGAAACATACTGTATCTTTGTACTTCTCAACCAATGATTTGGAAATTCTTTCTTTGGTTTGCATCATGATTTGGAAGTTCTTGAAGTAACCCCACAGAGCTGTATTTCTTGCCTTAGCATCCCCAAGCCCATGCAAGTAATCTCTGATTTGAATTGCAACAGGTCTGTCATTCTACCATACCCAACCACTGGTTCCGGGCAGCTCATTCATAAAGTAGAAAAACAAACACAATATCAGTCCACCATACTTAAAAGAGTTCTTCTTGTCCTTCTTGATCTTCTGTAAGTTTTCCATTAGCTGGCTTAGAAGAAGTTCACAAAGATCATAATCCACATTCTCTTTTATCATCTGATAGGCAGTGCAGATTGCAGTTCTGGGTACTGAATTTTCCCTGCTGGAGTGATATATCTTATAGCCAATTATCATAGATGCAAACTTGATATCCGGATCAGTGATATCTTCTATGGTCATTGCTCTCTTATCAAATTTTGATCTGGTAGCCTCAGTCACAGTTTGGTTTTTGACAGATTTGAGAACTGGTATCCCTCCGGAAGAGTGCAAACCGGTTACTGCCCTAATTGCATCCTTGGTGATCTTGAATGGTCTATTCAACCATAAGAAGTTATCATGCACTCTGCTCAACACATACCAGATCCACTCATCTTCAAAACAGGGGAAATGGATGTACTGTGAAAAATGTTTATCCTGGATGGTCTTATACTAAGGTTTTAGCTCAAATGAATCATCTATTAGTTCCTTGTGGTAGATATCCATCAACTTGGATTCACCAAATTCTTCAATATTTGCGTGAATGTAAACCCTAACGTCTTCTACATGTAAAACTCCATGTGGAATGCTTGAAAAGGCGCCTAGAGGGTCAACTTCTAGGGATTTATAGGGATGTTTTCTAAATTTTGGGCGCGGCCTATTAGAGATCTTCACCACATTCGGAGTAGCCATCTTTTAAAGATTTACAGAGAGATATTTAAGAACGGAAAATACCTTTTACGCTTCTAGGTTTCACGGAGTGAACCGGATTGATTGCTGGATGAATTGACTTCTACAAATGATCTTTGATGGGCTTGAGGAAATTTGTTGCAGAGCTCCTTTTCGCTTCTTCTTGAATGTAGAATGAACAAGTGTTTAATAAGAAAACCCTTATATTACTCCGCAAACCCTAATACCATGTTGCAATAAATGCTCAACTTAAGTCATTCTAGTTGCCTGGTTCTTCTTATCTTGAAAAAGATCTTTTTCTGGATCACTAAGATATACTTAGAGTTATCCTTGGTGGTTAATAACAAATTATCTTACTTTCCCCAAACATTTGATCTATCTGCAGATCAAGATGCCTCGAATTTGAATCATACCGGATCTAATTGTGAAAAACCTACTTCTCACCGGATGACTGATGAACTAGATTAGTCTTTAACTTGTTCAAAACTTCTTGTGAATCTTTCATTTCTTTACCAAAGTTTATTTAGATGTCCCTTTGTGAACCCTTTAATTCGCGACTTTCCTTGTGCCAATTCTGGCACCAATTAACTAGCTGGGGGAAAATGTTTTTCCTTGTGTCTCCCCCTGAGCTAGAGCTCACTTTTTAATTTCCGGAAGGAATATCAGCACCAGATTCTGGTGCGGATCCATCCCCAACATTTTCTGTACTTCTTTTCACCCAAATCTTGTTCATCTCCCTTTGAACTTCATCCGTATTCACTTTTCCTTTTCCTTTGTCTTGATTCTAATGATGATGCACCGGACCCCTTTTATCCTGATTCTTGCTTCTACAGAATTTGGCAATATCACCGGATCTATTGCAATTGTGGAAAACAACATTTCTTTATATATTTGATTGATATCCTCTTGATTTGCATTGATTAGCCATATGTCCCATTCTATTGCCTGCAAAGCATCTACCATTGAATGAATTGTTCATTTGCATATTTCTGCATTCATGAGATTTGTGACCAAACCTTTTGCAGTTGAAACACTGTCCAGAGAAGGATGTATTAGTCTGATTTATTCTTTCTGCACTGATTAGCTTTATGACCAAAGTTATTGCAATTGTGGCAGTATCCATTGAAGGATGGATATCTTTGAGCATTAGGTTGCCTTACCGGAGGTCTTTTACGCCTGTTCCTTGGATTTCCTAATCCAAAATTCTTCTGACCGGATCCGGAGCTTTCACCTTTCTCATATCCCAAGCCACACTTGTCATCTACCCTCTTTTGGCTTTCAAGAAGAACTTCAAGTTGAGTAGAACTTATCTTGAATTTCTCTTTGTATTCATTTGTTGTTTGAAGATCCTTTTTAAGAGTGTCAATTTGATCCTCAAGTTTTTCTTCATTATCTCTAGCATCTTCAAGATTAGATTCAAGATGTCTGATTATTCTATCCATCTTGTGGTAGTCTTCTGATTTCTCCTTGAGAGATTGTCTTATATCATCTTCAGTTTTTCTTTTCTCTTCAATTTCTTGGGTAAATTTCATAACGCCTGATTCCATTTCATGTCTTACCATAATGATCTATTTTGATAACTTTTCACATAACTTGGTTTTCTCCTTCAGATCTCCATTTGTATCATTTGCTTCACCTTGACTTGCCAATTGTTGAAGTAGATCCTTTCTCTTTTTCATAGAGAGACTCAGTTTCCCTTTTAGTTCATTTATGAAATCATCAACCTGTTTGAGTCTTTCCTTCAATTCATTGACTTCAGAATTAGATTGCTCAAGATCATCTAGGGCAGACTGAAGTTGCTCCCTCATACCATACACATCCATTTTATTTCCCAGATCTTCCTCAAGTTGTTAGGCTTTGTTTGGAGGAACTTGGCTCTGATACCAATTGTTGATAACTGAGAGGGGGGGGAGGGTGAATCAGTTATCTTAATTAATTTAACTTTATGTTCTTCTAGTGCAGCATCAAAGCAAATAAGCATCCATAAGCATGAAAGTAGACACAAAGTCAATACACATAACACAATAATTTTGACGTGGAAAACCCTGTTAAGGAAAAAATCATGGGGTGACTAACCCAAGAATGTATTCTCTGTTAGAAGAATAGAAGTACAAAATAGCACTTGCCAATTAGGGCTCACTGCCCGAGCACACTGCTCACAAGAGGCTCACTGCCTACAAGAGACTCACTGTCTACAAGTTATATAGAGAGTAACAAGATACTTGAACTGATGAGAAGCATCCACATATGTTGGAGTTCAGTTCCGGTTAGGCTCAGTATACTGATCTACTGCACTTCATCCTTTCTCTTCTTTAGTGTTGTTGTCATTTCACATACCGGACCTGCCTTACTGCTTCCACACTGCTCTTCTGCTTTTCTTCGCACTTCACAACACAACACACACCTTCATATCCAAATCCATCTGGTATATATATCCACACAAAGGATTTCATCCTCTTTCTAGTCGGCATCCGGAATAGTCAGTATTTCCCAAACTCTAGTCTGTCGGCTGAATCCTTGCTTACCAAGTGATGCGAAACAAAGAGATACATATAGAAGTCATCTAACAAGTTGGCCAATCCTGAATGATACCTTAAGAATCTTGATCACCATCAACATCTCATCCGGAATAATGTCTGATGCTCTGCCGGTCAGTTCTTCCTCTGTCTGCTCTGCCAAACAGAACCCCAATACTTAGATGCTCATATCTCTTCACTCTTTCATCACCGGAGGCTCAATCCCTAGAATATATCAGTCAAGGTACTCCTCTTGACTTCCCCAAGTCCGCACTTTCCAAAGATACTTTCTCTAAGAGATCCAGACCTGACTGTCGGACCTTGCCACATGCTCTATTCTTGCTTACCGGACCACAACACTCTTCAATCTGACTTCCAGTATAGGCACACCATGTCCTGTGGATGTGTGGGATGAACTTTGTTGCCATCAATGACAACAATCATGAAGCTACAATGTGTCTCTTGCCAACATGTATAAGTAGAAGGAAGATCATTGTCCTAAGAAGGGAAGAAGAGTAAGGATCCACCAAAGAAGAAGAGGGAATAGTGCTAGCAAAAGGATGAATAGAAGGTTGCTCCATGCGAGGAGGTGGAGGAGAATAGGGATGAGCTAGGGGTCAATAAGAATGTGGGATTTAACTTGGCAATATTTGAAAGTTTTTTCATCGGCCAAAAGATCATTATAAGATTTGATATTGTAAATAAACTTCAAGGATTGATGAAGGGTAGAAGAGATAGCATGCATCACGTGAATCCATGGATTAACAAGAAGAAGATTGTATGATAACCTCCCTAGCATAACATGGAAAAGTGTAGGTGAGGTGATAAGACTAGGAGAAATAGAGCCAAAAGGTTCGTGACCAACATTGTCAAACCCCTTAATAGTTACCTTGGATTTATACAAATTAGAAATATCAATATTAATATTTTGTAAGAAACTTGTGCTATAAAATTAAGGCCTTAACCATTGTCAATCAAAGCACACTTGATTGCAATTTATTTGTAGCCAACAATGATCAATAGAGAGGCAAATTTCCATGGATGACAATAGAAGGAAGTTCAAAAGAGGGAAAGGTTATGCCCTGATCATGATGATGAATGGATTCAAGCATAGTATCCTTCTTATTTATGTGTCATGTAATAGATTGAACATAATTGTTTTGCAAGGCTTGTTGAAAGGATGTCTCTATAAGTGGAAGAAGTTTGCATGAGGCCCCAAAGAGAGATCTAAGCCTAAGTAGATTGAAGTTGGTTAATAAGATCATACTCTTTGGTGTTTTTAGAAGTAATAGGGGTGGAAGGGGAATATTAAGAGAAGTAGGTGGTAATGAAGTACGAATAAGAGGTTTCTTTCTATTACACCTAGTGTTATAAGTGTGGCTCACAACATGAAAATCAATGATAGGAGCCTCACATAGGACAATAGGGAAAGGAGAAGAAAGATCAAGGAGAGGAGAATCACAAAAACCTTGTAGAATCATTTGTGACTAAGGAAGAAAAGGAAAGAAATAAGGAGTGGACACCTCACACAAGACAAGCTAAGGAGGGGAGAGTGAAGCAGTAGAAGTGTAAATGCTAATGTTTTGGAATTGTATAGTAAGAAGGTCATGGATCTTCTTAGAGATTTCTATATGTCTTCCATGAAGACCCTTAGTTAAGTGTGTAATGAGTTGTGCCATAGGAAAATAATGGGAGTTGGAAAAGGATTTATTGTTTTATAGTGGGGGAATATGTTAGATTTTGAAAGTGACTAACAAATGCCTTTATTAATTCATAGAAAGAAATGAAAAATGCACCATATAAATTAAACCACTTAAACATATTTCCATGTAAAGTAAGAGGAAAGGTAGAAAGGAGAACATCTTCATGTTATAACCAAATGCACATAGAAGATGGAAATATTGTATAAACAATTTAAGAGTTTATATGCCATAAAATGCTTTTAAGTTCAAAGATCGATAAGTATAATAAAAAAGGGGAACATTTCAAACAATGCATTATGATATCTACATTAAAAGTAGAAGAGAAAAAGGTAAAGCATAAAGAAGGCGCATAAGAGGGAAGTGTAAGAGAAATGGATTTGGGAGAAGGGGAGTATAGGAGGGGAAAAGGAGAATGTAAGGAACTTGTTAGAAGAGGGAGGCACAAGTGGAAGTGGAGAAGAGGGAGAGGAAGAAATGGAAAGTGAACACGGGGAAAAAGGAGAAGGAGAAAGGGGAAGTGAAAAAGCGGGATATGGAGAAACACAATGAGGGGGGAGAGTGAAGAAAATGGAGAGGGAACACAAGAAAGTGAAGTGGACCAAAAAGGAGGAGAGGGGAAAGTGGATCTAAAGAAGGAGAGGAAGAAGGGGAAAATGCATGTGAAGTATAAAGAAGTGTGAAGTATGAAATTTTCAACTCTACATAGACAAATAAAAGTAAGAATTGACAAGTTTCACATGAAAAATGAAAATGTTATCAATTAAAATTGTCATAATGTCATCAAGATGCAAAAACAACATATAAATCACAAGAAGGTGAAATCATGATAAAGAAAAATGTTAAAGAATATAAAAGATGACTTTTTGAATCAAATATTTAAAGGAGAAAATGAAATTAAAATTAAAGTTAGGGTTGTATATAAAAAATAATAGAAGAGCAAGAATATAAGTAGACAAACTTGGAGTCATTGTATACAAGTAGAGATTATGTGTTCAAACAACACTTAGATAGGCTACATACACTTGGGAGAAGATGATAACAACACATTCACATGAAATGCAACACAACTGAATCAAGATAGAAAGGATAATTTTGTCAAACAATGTGCATGAAATAGACAATGAATGCAACAATCTTTCATGGTCAAATACCAAAGCCTTATGGAGTCTTAAGACAATCACTTTGAAGAACTGATGTCTGAACCTCCTATGATAAGTTCAACCCACTAAGAAAATACATTGAAAAATACACAAAATAATTAATATAGAAAGTTGGAAAGGAAGTAAAACTAACTAAAACTATACCAATCAAAACTTATTATAAACTAATAATGAAATAAAATGAAGAGCCTAACCTATCAATAATGTGATGACAAACCAAGAGCAAGGAGATGCATTTAGTATGATGTCCTTAGAAAAGATGAACTCTAGAAAGTAACTTTTGTATATCCATTGTAGAAGAGTATAAAAATAATAAGATGACATCTAGAAGAGCAATTTTGTGTATGCCATGAAAGAGTATCAAAACCATGAATTTTAAACTCTAAAGTTTTATTCTAATGTGTGAGACCATGCAACCTTCCATCCTCCATGTCTTACCCTCCAATCATCCCTACAAACATAAATGATGCTAACCACAACAACATGGAGTCACATATGTAAGTAACATAATTTTGATGGATGTTTTTCCCTTTCTAGAGGTAAAAAGGGGTAGAATCAGTGAAAATTTGAAGAAATTTCAAGGACACATAGGGTAAAACTAAGAGAAAGCAAGAGAGAGCAATTGAACTAAGCCAAAAAAGAAAGAAGATAGTTGATGTGGGTTGGCAAGGGTAAAAAAAAAATTAATATTAAGAAATCAATAAATCAATAGCAAACATAAATGTAACATTACAAATTTGGGTGCCCACAACTTAACAAATTTAAACAATACACAATATATAAGGTAAATGGAAAAAATCCCTATGTGAGATTTTGCAAAATAAGTACATTACAATAAACGTGACTATAAATAAATGTATATATTTTACATCTTCATTCTTCCTCTCTATACTCTAATTCAAATAAAAATTGAATAGAGATGACTGAAAATTAAAATTGGAATAGAATTAAAGCACACACTAACCTATACAAATTCAAGTCTGAAATTTGTTGATAGGCATTACTCCCAATGTTTTTGCATCTTTTCAATCTTTTGTTTGAAAATAAGAAAGAGGGATGTAAAATAATGGGAGTGCTTCCTATCCACATACTTCAGATCTTTATTAGTATGGGTATAGGGGAGAGGGCCCAATTGTGGTCTGGGTACCAATAGTTGTCATAGGACCGGTATATTGAAAGCCCAATATTTTAAAAGTATGGTACTAGTAATTGTAAGTGAGGACCCAATAGTTGAATAAAATATGCCCATTAGATTCAAAAAGCAACAAATTATATGATGCCACATTGACACACTAAAAAATATTGACTTAATGCACAACTATTGGTCTAACTTTTGGGGGGGGGGGGGGGGGGGGTCTATTATGACACCTCAACAAAAACATGTTGATGACACCTTTTTTCTAGGTCTATGTGGGTGAAATGAAATATTTGAATTGTCCAGATCCCTGGCTACTTGAGGATATAATTTTGTAGTGTCAATATTACACATACATTGCTATGTCAACCCATAAACTTAGGGTGCACCACTATTGGGCCCTCTCCCCTAGCTTGTGTATAATCAAGTTAAAAAAAATAATTCCTTCAGATAAAATATGATTGAAACTAATTAATTGAAGTGAGGTTAACTAAACTACTACAATTTAAAAATGTATTTCTTCTTATTGACCGATTAGGTGGAGTATGTGAGAAGAGATCTTAATCTCTAAATGGTTTTCAATTAAACTATGAATGAACCATCAATAGAAAAAGGGAGACCTTGCCAATTGCGCAATAGTAATTCAATAAACACACTTTTAGGTACTAAAATTTAGAATTTTGCAACTCGGAATACAAAAAAACATAATTTTATTCCTTATATTCATAAAGAACCCTTTTTCCCAGCCATTACCACTTGTAATAAGTTGGCACATATAGGTAGAATCTTCTTTCCCTCCTTAGAAGGGTCTTAAGTTTCCAACTTAATACATTCTATATTTTCATCTTATTGCAAATATAATATTTTTGAGAAAAGATATTTGATTGTGCTGCAAGTTTCTTCCCTCCATTCTCCAGTGTTGGGAGGATTTGAAGACTCACTTTTGAATATTTGAGTTATCATTTGGAAGATCGTATCTAATTGACGCTTGAGATCATTCAATAGGCACACCCATTGCCATCAAACACTATTAGATAAATCTTTCACCAATAGCTTGAGTTGGCCTTGTTGGTGCCTGCTACAAGTTTGGGTTTCGAGCATTTGAATCCGCAAGCATTTTTCATTCAAACCCATAAAATTTTCTAAGTCCCTCGACCTCCTGAATTGCATGTATCTTTGTATGTACATGGCCGTTGCATCAATGTACAAGTGCAAATGTACATAGGCCGGACCCGAAATGAAGTTAAATCGGCTTCAGAAAAGTGAAAAATCAGTTGTATGCATATCGGGTTGTATATCGCAGATTCCTGAAATATTCCGCGGTTGTATCTTCATAGTTGCATGTATATTTGTGTTGTATATTCGATATACAACGGGTAGATACAATGGCAATATGCAAAGGAAATGTACATCACAAAGATACAAAGGCGATGTACAAAGCGCACATACAAGGAGAATATGCAAAAGGATCATCGGAGAAACAATATGCATCGGCAGCTCAACTAATTGTCTTTCCGATGGCCGATGATGCAAAGAGGAAAGATGCAAGCAGATATACAAAGCAAAAGGTACATCGGCGGCAAACATACAAAGGAAATATGCAAAGACAAGATGCAAAGAAGGAGATACAAACGGTGGGGCCCACCACATACAATCGCATATACAAGTGCGATATACATTCCTAATATACAAGGCCCGGACCCGAAAAGGTATGCAGTTTAGTTGATAAAGGCAGACATGTTTGTATGCATCTTTCGCTTGTATATTCGCATTGTATGTTTAGACATACAAAGGGCAGATACAAGGGAATATACAATGGTTACATACAAAGGTCAGATGCATGTTTACAATGTACAAGTGATTGTATACAGTTCTGCTTGTATATTCGCATTGTATATGCGATATACAAGGCCGATATACAAAGGTAAAATATACAAGCCGAACCTGTTCCAAAGTCCAATTTGGCCGATAATCTTCTGAGTTCCACATTATATGTATATTTGCGATTGTATGTTTGCATGTACAATCAGATATACAAAGAGTCGCATGCAAAGGATTTCAGCGAGACTTAGTGTATTGGTGGCCCCTTTTAAGGTCTTTCCGATGGCCGATGAAGATGCAAATACACAACGATGGAGAACCAATCAACTGCTGCCACGTGTCCAAGTCAATTGTATGTATATACAACTGCATATGCAAAGAAATGAAAGGCGGAAATGTTTGCGATGGGAAAAAGCTACCTGCGTGGCACATTTTAATTGGCCGGTGACTTTTCAGCATGATTTGAAGCCATAGATCTCGGCAGGAGAAGGGAAATCGACGGCCAGTTTCAAATTTTCAGAAGGTGAAGGATTTCCTGTGTTTGCAGCTGCATTTTAGGCGGGAAGAATTGCAAAGCACGCAGCTGCTGCGTTTCTAGAGGCCGCGAGTAGGTTGGCCATTAATGGCAAAATTTGCAGAGGTATGGGTCGAATGGACGGGCCAGCTACCATATTTGATGAGAAAATCTCCAAGCAGTGGCACACTTCTCGAATTCAACCACTCCCTTCTTCTTCTTCTGCCTGGATATTGAATGTTGTTGGCGCATTCAGATGGTGCATTGTATCTGGCAGCATTTTGAAATGACATTGTACTTAATGCTGAGGGCACGTTCTTGCTATATAAGAGAACCGTGTTACTCATTTTTTCTGGTTGTTGAAGACTTGGGCAATTTTTTTGTAGGAAATAACGAAAAACAAAGCATTTCTTGGTTTTTCTATCTCTTTTGTGAGTTTATGAGTTGCATTTGAATGCATGTTGCATACATGTTCAGTTTCATGTTGTGTTTATATGAAAAATGCTTCTATGCATGTGTCTAGCTGTTTGTCTCCATTTGTTGTATGCATCCCTTCTTTTGAATCTGGTTGCTAAAGGTTACTAAAATTCTAGGATATAGATTTCTGTATCACATGCTTGATCTGTGACTTCCATTCGAGTGGATTAAACTGTTTTAGGTTAAGTATGAGGAAGAATGTATGGCAGCAAGGATATTTGTAAGTAGAGATAGCTAAATGCTCATTCTTGGGTGGTGTTTGTAAGGCAAGCACCAATCTGATCCCTTGAAACTTGAATGTCAGTGCAAATCATTCTCCTGTATACGTCTAGTTGACTCCTTGCCCTGAGATAGGCACCGGTCTGCCCTTGTGTAGTAGTTATGATCCAAAACCCCCTGTCTTGCATCCAAAACATTAAAACAAATCCTTTCAAAGTTCCAACCTGTTAGTTTGTAGGAGTAGGATTAGGACCCCTGCATACTCTCATCCATAACCAATCAGATATGTCCAAGAAAGTTGCCAACCTTGTGATCTATCATGCAAATCTTGGTCCAAACATGAGAGTATTTTGCCTGTTGTTGTAAAGCTAAATCTTTCTATTGGGTGAGTCAAAGTTAAATCTTTAGCTATAGGGATACCCCCCTTGGTGCGGCAGAACCAGAAGTGAAGGGGAAGCAGCTCACGCAACCTCCTGTATTTGTTGGCCGAATCTGCCTGTGCATTGGAACTGGCAAACCCTCTGCCGATTCGGAGAGAAAGACCCAACAGGCTTGCAGGTGAAAAACTTGTCCTCTTGAAAGGGAGGTCACAAGTTCGAATCCTGCAGGGGGTAGGGTATGTATGCCTCATATTGAAGCATAGTTAGGTGCCTCCTTCAACACCAGTGGAGTATGAGGGTAGTCCCATATGATGCAAATTGCCTATATTACCCAATCTTTCCCACCCAATCCCATTACTTTTATCCCTCATAAGCATTGTCACGTCAAGTCCTACATATAATACCTCGAGTGGGGCATGTTATTCCTATGCGACATAGTCCTTGAAGATCACATCTTGAACCCCTCCATCCATCCATTATAAACTCCACATCTTAATGAGCATAGTGTTAGTCCAAGATCCAAGCATCCCAAGTCATCCCTTCTCGATCCCACGCCATCTCCTATTGATCCCCCATCATCCCCTATTGATCCTTCACCATCTCCTATCGACCCTATCCCAAATCCATCATCCTATCCCCTTGGATCCAACATCTTCATTCGTGGTGGTTCTCTCACAGGAGCGGAACAACTCCTATCCACCACCCATCCTTCCCCATCTACTAATGGACTCATGTCTTTGTTTCCAAAACAATCAACATCCCATCACACATTGCATGCTCCAAAACATGAATTATCAAGGCAAAGGCTTAAGCCTTCATGAACAAGGTATCTTGTAACCTATCCATGTCAAAATCCCTCCACAATCACATGGCCTTGGCTATATACCCAAGGAAAACAATTCACCAATGTTGGTCCCATCCGCACACCTCCTAAGACATCTTTTCCAATCCCAAACCCGGTGCACCTCATCGCACCTCCAAATCATATGCTGCCATCCCTCCTCCATCGTCATATCATTCTCAAGAGCATGTGACCATACATCTCCCTCCATCCACTCTACCTCCACTCCTCCCAACTCCCAATATTCCCATCTTCAAATCCCCTCATCCCTTCATCCACACATCTCGCTCCCTTAAATCTCCTAAAATTCCTAATCATGACCAATGAATGCATACATCGACCAAACATGAAGCTATCACAAAACCCATGGGATTCCAAAATAAAAATTGGGACGCCTCCTAACATAAAGCAAAAAATCCACTAAAGTCTAAGGACTATCATGCCATAGGGCATCAATACATAAAAATAGAGCAAATCCATCTCAAAGGCCGCAAAAGCTCACACCTCCAAAAGCAAAAACAAAAATGGTGTGGATCCCCAAACAAAAAACAATCAATCCAAAATGGTGTGGACTATAAAAGGATTCCATTTCCATTTCATAAGTATATGCAAAATTTGGGCTGAAGAACCATAAACAAGTACACATCAAATGTTTTGTACAAGAGACAAGTGTCCCATTTTACATTTGACAAGTCCCTAAAGGAATTGAACATTCAGTCTCACTCTAAGAGAACAAACACTTCACCCTTAGACTACTAAACATTGGTTAGACATGCATGGAATATATAAAACTGAGTCAACCAAATAAGAAAAATTAAAATAAGTTTTACTGGTAATTGTATTCATGTTAGCTCAATACACGAATGAATAATGCATATTGCATTAGGATTCTGTTGAATGCTTTCTTTTTTTGCGTTGTCTATTAATGATGGAAAACACAATATCTATCAGGAGACTTGGTGACAGTACATATGTTAAGGATAATCTATTCACATTGAGATCTTCCAGAAGTGGAGAGCAAGCAACCGTAATGTTTTTAATATTTATTCACAATTCCATAAGATATCGTGTTTAAATATTTCTCCATCAAATGAAATCTAATGTTTATTTTTGGTAGGATTTAGAAAGTGCATCTCCATCATTTGAGGGCCTTGACATTCACTTAATTTATTCAAGCTTTTTCTTTGAAAAGAAATAGCATACAAGTCCAAAGAAGAACGAGAAAGGCAAAATTCATTGGGCTAGAAGAAAGATTTTGGCTATGTACCTGCACGTCATGCCCACAAGATGTGATAACTAGTGAGACAAACCTAGTTAATATGTGTGTCCTTATACCTTTGAGCCAAATAATCTCCAAATTTCACAGGAGGGTACCTGACAAAACGAGAATGTGTCACAAAAGAGTTCACATGACAAGACTAAAAATCTAACAGACAAGAAATGAATAAGTTCAGAGTTAATAAAACCAGGTTTAAAAGAAATCTGCTGATGCTAAAAAAGGATGTCAACGTGACCTTAAAGACCCAGACAACTTAATCTCAATGTATAGGAGCAAAAAATGTCCTATTTTGAGTTTTGGGATAATAAGTGTAAGCTTATACATTTGGAATCTCTCTGGTATTAGATAATTCATTTCTCTCCTAAAAATTTAACTTTCCATTAAATTTATCTTATCACAATTTGCATATACCGGCATGATAATAACATACCTTGGAGGATTTGTCTCTGAATGACATGTTGGAAGGCACTCCACGTGACAATCAGGACCTGGTTCTACAAAGAATGCACCTGCTCATGTCAGAAGAAAAGAAATATAAGACTTACATTCTGTCAAAAAAAACATGACAAATGGCACTTATTGATTCAAGAATATGATTCTGAACACCTTCGTGAAAATACTTGTGCAGTTATAAAATCTCTATAGAACATAAAGCGAGCCATGATATAAATGAAAAAAAACAAATTATAGAAGGAAGCTTGAAACCATACTATGAACAATAAACTGTCACACGGATAATTCTTCCTCAAATACATGAAAGGAAAATAGTTGTAACTTGTTTTTTCCTATTATGGAGTTTATTCTAATTAGTTTTACAAATTTTCATAAGCCCTCTTTTTTATTAGTTAGGTAGGAGACACCCTAAACACTCCTTTCAAAATTATAATTATTGATTGTATATTTCGATCCGACATATTCTAGTCCCCATAGCATCAATAAATATTTTTCTTCTCAAACCCTTGACATGTATTGCAGCTTATTTAGACAGTAAAAAGTTTGACTGAACCTCGTGGATTTTTGCTGTACTTCAAAACTTCTTAGATGGTCTGAGTTATCAGATCGAATCTACCAATGTCATGCCAACACATTGATCATCGTATGAACCATCATTTTTGTCAGGTGATCTTTTTATTACAGCCTGTGCACTTTGAAACCCAAGATGGACATAGTGGAGTGGTAGTGCAGATGCATTGGATCCGTTGGCGCTAATTATATTAATGATCATGAATTATATCATCTAGAAAGTTGTTATTTTGAAGATGTTAAATAATATTTTAGATCTGTGTCCTGAGGCCTAGACTATGAAGACTTCAGACTCCAGAGCCAGTGCCATACTCTAAATATTGTACAATCGTGTGAAGTATTAAATTTGAAAAACTATGAACAACGAGAATTGAAATATTTTAGTTATACCAGTTTCATATTCTATTCCTGTGATTATGCAGAATTTTGCATGTTATAGCTTAATTTTGAAATTTGAACCCTTTAGCTTCTGGAAGCTTACCTAGCTTTGTAGACCGTAATTTAGACAAAAAGCAAGGACATATTTATAGATAATATTCATTTATATTATCCAAGTTTCCAATACATTTTAATGACAGTACTCTCCAACAGCTGTTCAATAGATGCACTTTGCAGATGAAGTCAAAATCAGGGATGTTTTCCAGCACCATGTGAAACAGAATAACATCCTTGCAGATTTCTTATTTGCAAATTCTTTCTTGCAGATCCTCTGCTACATGGTCTGCTCTACAATGTCTACGACTGCAGAAGAGGAACAGTCTCAGATTTGATGAAGGATTTGCATCTGAAGGGCGAATGTAATGGCATATCAATTCTGATTTCACTTCTGTACTTCATGAATGAAGAAATAAAATATATTTAATAGGTTTTTCGCATGGATGTAATGTCCCCTACTTAGCCCACGCAAATAGATAGAGTTAGTCTATTATTGGGTTCCCGTAGATTAACCAGCATGGTTAGGGAACCAATGTTGGTAATGACTTGGATGGGTTGGTCAATATTTGAGTGCATGTTGGCTTGGTTTCAGTGTGTTGGGCATTTTCTGAGGTGGTTTGATTGCTTTGGCCTGTACTTGTTATTTTTGGCAAATTAGGGTTTCTGTCCGTTTCGGGATTTTCAGTGTTGGAGATGAAGCATCTTAGCGAGACCTTTCCAACGGTCTATAGATCACTGGATTCTGAGTTCATTTGGGTCTCCTTTTAAAGTCCGTAAATTATTAATATTATTTTAATATTGGACTTTGGGTTATATTGGCTAAGTGTCAAAAATGAAATATTATTAAAAAGTCACTTAAGTAAAAAATGAAATATTATTACAAGTCACTTAAGTCATGGAGTTGGGCACCCACCTTGGGAAATATTAGAAAGTAATTTTAAATAAATTATTCCCTCCAAAAGTGAATCGACCCTCTTGAGGAAATATAAGAAAGGAAAAAGCAATTCATTTGTTATGTTTTGATTATTCAATGCTTTGGCTTTTTGCTCTGGAAAGAGTTTTGAGGGTTTTGGAGAGATTCGAAACCAAGGTTGTTGGTAACAGCATTCCGCAAGTGTGAAAGACCATCCAAGGGTGCTTGAAGAGGCAAATACATTCAGTGTTTGTTTTTGTGCTTCAATTCAATACATTTTGGCGGTGCTTTTATGAGAGTTTGTATGCATATGGGCAGTTTGTTTGGGACAGCAGAGATTGATATTTTAGTGTGCAGATTTATACAGATTTGAGGGAGTTGGAGAGCTGCATATTCATCCCTTGTTGGGCCGTACTTCATTTGCAACATGCCGCACATCTTGCCTAGGGACGTGGGTCCTTGAAGGGCTGAACGCCCATCATTTGGGACTGCCTTTTGATGTAAAATGATCATCAAATGTCTTAAATCATAATGCCAATCAATGTTTGTGGGAGACTTATTGTCATTTGATGATTTTGAGTTATTTCCTAATGTTTATGTTGCTAGTCCATCTACAGCAGCAGTACAAAGTTGGATATTTTGAAATGGGTATGTTACTGTAATTGGTTTTAGGCTATTTTATGAGCTAGGTCTTTACCTTTTTGCTCATATCTCTTGTAGATTTTCTGTGTTTTCATTGCATGCTTTATACTTCTATATTACATTGAAAAAGCAATACATACAAAACAAAAAACCCCTTCTACAACTATTGTCTAGTTCTGAAAGACCACAAAATTAATAAAAATAACATTAATATAATAATCAAAAGAACAAACAGGGGCGGCATATTACAGTGGTATCAGAGCTACTTTTCCTACCAACCTGTTGGTGTTAACATTGCTACAATTTTCAGTTGCATGTTAGTACCTAGTACTTGCATGTCAGTTTTGAGACTACCCAGATGCTTGCATGTTGGTTTATGGGCCAAGAAACAGTTGGATGTGAGTAATCTGCATCATAATTGGGGTTAGCAGTTGAATGCTTGCTTGCTCATTTTTTAGTCAGTATCTTCCTTTGAAGTTCAGTACGTCAGGGGATGCAATAGAGATGATGAAGTCCATACAAGAAAGTATGACAAAAATGATGCAATGCTCCAAAAGCTATGAAAAAGCTTTAACGAAATTATTAGAGCATCCAGAAGAGTTAGACTCTCTCATTGCAGATGAAGAAAAAGCAAAAACTAAGGGAAAAGAATCCTTCATATTAGGAAAACAAGAAATCAGTAAGAAGAAGCTTGAAGAAGAAGAGCCAAAGGTACAAGAACAAGAAAGGAAAGAAGAGTCACTTGTTTGTGATTTACAGCCTACAAGTGAGCATGGGAAAAGAAAAAATCCGTCATCATGTGGGAATCCTAAAGTAGAACCACATATTGCAGCCTTGAGTCTTCAGGTTGATCACAAACTAGAAGAGAATGGAAACATGGATCAACCACGTGGAGATGTTGAAAACATGACACAAAGGTATGACAACTCTAATTTTTGCAACAGCAGTCATATTTCCTTGCATCATTATGAGATAGCAGCCATTTCACGTCAGGATGATGGTATTGTAGAGACTTCTAATGTTGGTACTCAAGAGTTGGGTGTTAAAGATGAATTATGTGTTGTGGATTCATGCGACAAACATTCTGATTTTGTATATTAGACCTTGGAAGATGTGAACAAGACACAAGTTTTGTGTGATGGGTGGTTACAAAGAGCTAAGAAGGCAAAGATGTTGGCCGCCCAAGCAAAACAACACTTGCAAAAGGTCAAGGAACGTTACAATCATATAGATCAAGCAAGACAACAAAGAGAAGCCTATCTTCGATCACTATTTCTTCCAAGGGAGGAAGACATGGAGATGGAGCATACAAGGGATGAGCTTCTTGAGATGAGGAAGCAAGAAGAATGTGCAGATGTGCGTGAACAAGAGAAGAGGTATGATTCAGAAAATTCTATTGGTGTACCTAATTTACATCTTGAGACTCATGAGTTACCTCTAGTTGAGGGTCCATTACAAGCTCTAGCCATAAAGTTGGGTGGAGTAGTTGAATACACACTTGGTGGGTCAGCCATTAGTGTTATACCTACATATCTAGAGGAAGAGCAAACAGTCATCGATGTGATGCTTGGGAAAGAGATACAGGTGACAGAAGTTGTTAATGATGACTGTGATACATTTAAAAATGAGGAGCAGGTTGGAAAAAGGGGGTTCAAATCTGAAGTGGTTGATGACGAGAATGCTTTACATCATGATAGTTGTTTGACAGAACCCCAGGATGGCATTTTCAGCACTCATGGAGTTGTTATCAGCCTTGAAAACAAATCAGATTTTATGTTGCATGACGCTAATCTTAAATCAGAAAATTTATATGAGATTGATGGTCTCAGGAGTCCAATTAGTTGGCAGGACAACTGAAGGTAAATGAAGACCAAATTAGTGCAGCCATCAGACACTTTGATGACACCCTCATGATGGTGGCCAAATGTTGTTGGGGGTCTTCAGGAGAACATATGGACCCATATGGAGAATTTCCCCTTTCAGATTCACAGGTGCTTAGAGAAGCGATATTAGAGATGAAGACCGATTACATGCAGCTACTCTCAGATAGAGATCACCTACTCCATCTTGGTGAGATCTACTACGAGGCACTTAAGGGGAAAGAAAGGGAAGTGGATAAGCTTATTGATGAGCTTATTGTCATGGAGGATTCCTTGAAGAGCACTCAGAAAGCCCTTTAAGAATTAGAGATTCAGACTGACGAGCTCTGTGAGGAGTTGAGTTTGGTTCAGTCTTCATCATCCACAACAGATATCCAGTCTTCTATGGTTGTTATGACACCTATGGATGGTAGTGGCACTCATGGATTGAGGGAAGAACCCCTAATGGTGGTCGAACACGAGGACGTTTCAGGGTTGCATGGACCTGAGTGTAGGAATGATTCTGACATTTCTGGGTTTTCACACAGCTTGCACCATTGTGATCATGAGTCACTTTTTAGAGAGAGCCAATTGAGGGCTCAAGACACAAATACGTCAATGGTGGTGATGCATACACTTTGTGAGCCAGCCAATAGTGAGGTGCATGTATCCACATGCAACAGGGGCTCCAGCCTCTACATTGGCGAGGTAGTGTAATGTCCCCTTTCTAGTGGAAACACTTAAACCTAAATTTGCATTCAATATGATTCTCAAAGAGACATTAGAGATCAATAAATTTCAATGATAATATTTAATGAGATCAAAGATAATATAAATATTTTGTTCTTGATAAAGGATTATTCATTTCCTTCTTGTCATTTACTAATGATTTTTTTATAACATATTCCATAGGTACATTAGGGTGAACATTAAAAATATTTCAAGATCCATATCTTCCCCTCCTATTCTTCATCAAGGAATTAGGATTTACATGACTAGGGCGCATTGAAACCATCTCCGACCCAACTTCGGGAAACTAAGTCCCTAACCCTTGGGGTCTATACACAGAGTCTCAGATCCAGCTTGGGAACTATATCCCAGCCATTGGGATCGACACGAGATCTCTGGACCCAACTTGGGAACTATATCCCAGCCATTGGGGTCTATACAGGGGATGGAATTACTCCGCCTTTCCCTACATTACCCATGATTCCTCATTGGATGAAGTAATAGGGGCTATGGAGATATGATCCTTATGCAATATTCCCTTGTACTATAAATGGAATTCCTTAATTATATTATATCATTTATTATCATAATCTATGAATAAAGGATGTTTATGAGTTTTACTTACAAGATAATTTGAATGAGTATTAATGTTCTTGTTGAAATGATTCTTATTTGATGGCTGGGTATGTGAGATGAGATTTGATGATGGAGAGATAATCCAATGTGATGTGATGATTTCTGAATAATGAGGGATTCCTACGAGATTATTTAATGACTGATTGCTATATTGAAGTGTAGGTTGATTCCGTGATATAGATGATATTATGTACTCTTGATTGATGCTGAGCTCAAATGATATGTATTGTTGATTGGATAGATTATGTTGAGTTGTGATTCATTGACGATATGATTTCCGTTTGCAATGCTCAGATGATGGGATCCCATGATTGATCGATGAGGAGATATTCTTGATAATGTCAATGATTTCTAAATAATGATATTGATGAGATGCGATGCTGATATGATCTATTATTTAATATGATTGTTGCTAATGATTGAGCATTTTGAATCCCTTGACGTTGAGATCAGATATTGCTGAGTGATACCAAGAGAAGATGAATCGATGAGGAGTTGATATGATTTGATAGGGGTCCAATCAGATTGTTTGGTGCCTGTCTGGATACTTAGATGAAAACGTTCCTTATAAGGATTGCATTATAATATGAATCATATGTTGACTTTATAATTATACTCATCGCTGCCAAGCATAGATCGTTGACTTGTAGCCATTGCAGCCTTGGAACCTTAGGCTTTTGTCTTAAATATAATTCAGTGATTGATTTTCCCTTCATTTCAATGGTGTGTTGAATGCTCTTCCTCCCTTGCTGAGATCGTTGATTGCAGTAGTCGCCTCCTCTGAATTGTTGTGGGTTTATTTACATAGTTGTTCTTATCTTGCTTAATTGACCATTCGGTGAGATGCTTCCAAGAGTTGATGGTGATAAAACTTGTTCCCTTGCTGATGAAGGATGATTTAAGAGTGATTCCTCCCAATGCCCTTCGTCGATCAATACTTATACCCTGCGAAGAGTCACTTTCTTCCCAAGCGACACCACTTCTTATGGTGTTCGGTTCTTCATAACTTATTTGCACTACATACAATGCATAATCATTGTATATAGAGTCATATCTATCTATGTTGACTCTTCATGTTATTAATTATGGAATCGTTATTTTAATATGTGATGGCGATGGCCCTATAAGAGGCCGATCATATTGAAGGTCTTATTAATATTTTATAATAGATTTGATCTATATTTAATATTTATCTGTTTTATTATTATTTATATTATTATTATAGTGATAATGATATTTACTATTTGTATTTATATATGTTTACATTTATATATTATAAATTATATAATATTATTTTTAATAGTATTATTATATTATATAATAATGCTTAAATTGATAATAAAATAAATATATTGTATTTTAATTATATAAAAATATTCATAAAATAATATTAATTAATATTATTACATATTAATAATATTATATATGTTTATTAAATATATTTGGCGAAAGCAACTTCTCTGTCATGATGTTTAAATCTTTAATTTAAACAATGCCTTAATATCGGGACATGACAGGTAGAGATTGACATTGATGATTTTTGTGCTGAGGAGGTAGAGTCTTGTGTGACTAGCATGTTGAATCGTCACGTTGTTCCATCTTTTTTGCATGAGGATTGCAGGGCATCTCCTAGTGGGAGCATGACTCCTACATTGGCTAGCAATTTGGGTAATGCGTTGGTGGGTAGTCATGAGTCTAGTGAGTCTCATGGTCTCAAGGGACAGCTGAAGGTTACCGAGGATAAGGTTGTCCAAACCTTAACTCGTCTCGACAACACACAAGTTTGTGGAGCACCTCCTATGGACGACACAATTGGAGGAAAGGCAAACAGAGGTAGTAGTGGGAACTTCTATATCTAGTTTGCAAGGTTGGTTCCATTTTCAACTAAATCTACCCATGCAACTTTTGACTTCCTTGGCATGATCTCCATTGAATCTTTGATAATCTACAAATTTGCAAGGGTGGTTCCATTTTCAATTCCCTTTTGTCTCACCTTTTGTCTCACCTCAGTTTGGGCTTTCCAAATGAGGTCTTCAATAAACTCATGTGAGCTGTCCAAACTTACAAGGACTTGTATCACCTTCTCCTCTAAGACCAAGAGTTGCTTCTTCAACTCACACAACTCTCTAGGACTTTGTTCTCTCAAGTGCTTTGATTCTTCAAGTAGAAAGGATTCTAAAAATTCCTCTTCTTTAGGATCAATAAGTCCTTCGGAATCTGTCTCCTCTTCACAGTCACTTTGATCAAATAATATGGCAGCACCATACTCAAGCATGGAGTCATTATTAAGGGTTGATTTAAAGTCTTCACCACGCTCCATTTCAACATATGCACTTCATTTGAACTCTTTGAGAAGTTAAACTGTTCTTCATTTTGCATGGGAAATTCCCACTCACAATCAGATTTTCCTTCACTAGAACGGTGAAGATGCTCCACATAAGGTGTTGTTTTGAAAATTGCAGCAACATCAATTTCTTCAACTGCTGCAAATACACTTTTCTTCATGTCCTCATCAAGACATTCTGGCTGAATAATCTCAGGCTCACTTAATAAATCACCTTCTAGCAATCTATCAACCATTCTCATCTCAGTTTTTAATGTTGTGGCCTCTTCATATCCATCAGGCTCCTCATCAAATGTAGGACTTGCAAAGTCCAACACTTCCGGTTCCGAAACGTCTTTGACTTCTTCATGGGTAGGCTCAACTTTAGAAATTTCTATTGTAGTCTTTTCTAAATCAGCTAGCTCTTCAATTATCACATCTTCTTTTTTGGGTTCCACATCATTTTGTACGAATGAACATGTGGTGAAGGTCATAGAAAACAAAGATTTCTTCTCATGAATTCATTCTTGCTATCATCTTTCTTCCTTAAAATGGGAGAGTTCTTGTTCTGTTGGCTGGGAGGTGATGTCTTGGAATAGTTTTTGATCTTTGTCATTGGAGTAGTTAGCTCTGGCTTCCTTACAGACATTTTCTTCTTCTCCTCTTCCTTCCTTGTCCTTTGAATGTATTCTATAAGGCCCTTTTTGTCAGGATCCCCCTCCTTGATTATTTCCAAAAAAGCATTCCAGGAAATTTGATGCTTAAAGTCATCTGGTAGTCCTTGGCATTCATCAATAATTTTTGTGGCCTTTAGTTCATACCTCCTTCGATCCAACTGCCTTTGAATTATTTTTTCTAATTCAACTTGACTTTGTCTAAGAGAATCAATTAAGACATCTGTCTTATTTCTACCCCTCATGTTTATCTCTTTGTTCCTTGGAAACATCTACTTGCAACCGCTAAAACTGAAATGCAAAACACTAACACTCGCATGCAAGTGCTGATCACTAACATGTAAGGCTAAAATTTTGTTCCTCAATTGAAGATCTGCAAAAGGTTAGCTCCCCAAACAGGCTGACAAGATCACCAGCTCTAATACCACTATAATATGCAGCCCTAATTTTTTTTGAAAGCCAAACAGCAATACTAAAAGTTAAGTGTAGCAATGTCTTCCACACTCTTCTGATCACCCAGATCCCGATGTGGGCAAGGTGAGAGCATACAAGTGCTTTCAAGTTAGCATTCAAATCCAAAACCAGCAAATTAAACAACTTCCACTTATTTAGTGGGCATCTGCTTATGCAGTAGGCATCCACTTATGCAGTGGGCAACCACTTGTTCAGTGGGAGAAATGGAAAGAAAATAGGCACATCCACTTATTCAGCAAGAAGCCATTACAAAAACACTTATTGAGTGGGGAAGATAAGCAAGGAAAGAACAAGCACATCCACTTATTTAGTGGGAAAGCCATGAAAGAAACTAATCATCTTTATCCACATTGGCGGTTGAACCATCTAGGGGTTACAATGTTTGCATCAAGAAAGAAAGATTACAAGGAAATGAATTAATATGCAAACTAACATCAATACCCCTATTTTAAATAGTTGACACTGCTGCAAACAATTTGAGCATAGAAACCCTAGGAAATCATGAATGAAACATGTGAATATGATCATAGAATAATCATGAATATACCACCTAAGAACATGTGTTGAAGAGAGTTCAACTTAATGTCTTCTTAATGTTGTTGTAGCTGATCACAAGTCTGCAACGTCATATACAGTCATGCACATCAACTTATATCAGCTTCAAACCTAGTCACAAACATGTAAATACCATCACACAACCAAGGCGCCATAAAAACATGAGGAATAGTATTCAGAGATCACAACGATTTCCGCCCACACCAACTCGCGTTACTCAGCCTGTACGACAACTAGGATGTACGGATACACAGTACTCTGACTAGATTTGCCTTCAAACTGTCAAACAAGGCCTGAAAACTTAGCGCCATCAACATATTCATAAACCAAAAACACATGCAAGGGTAAGTCTACCAAAGAACTCTTCAAACATTTGTTATCTCCATGAACTGGTACGGCCATAAAAGGGTATGGCCAACAAATAGATATCAACAACAAACAAACAAACTTTACCAATCCCACTCAGAACACACCAAAATCCATCACAATGATATTAAAAAACACTTCAGAATATAACAAACCAAATAAGCACAATGGCAAACTCTGTATGAGATTGTTCCATAACTCTGCCTTCAGCACAATGGTGATTCCTGTATGAAACCACACCTAATCTACAAGAGGGTTTTCATCCTCAAGAGAATCTGCAAGAGGTCTTTTGTCCTCAAGAGATAATGGAAGAACTCACAGGTTCAATCCAGCAGCATAACAATATCAAAAACAATAGCCCCTTCACAATGAGCTCTCATCCTTCATTTATAGGCACTTTGGAGTTTGCAAAGGAAATTAATTTCTTTTTTGAAAAATATAAACTTTTTCCCTCACATCCATATTTTATCTTTTTCCAAGATTGAATGCTCACTTTATGTGCCTAGGCAAACAATACATCTCAACCCCTTTCCAATGAGCTATAACACTTAGTTATTTTTTATTATTTCCACCATTTTTGAGACTTCAGTGAAAATAATAATAAAATAGCTCATTAATCCACCCGACTTTACAAAAAATCCCAAACTTAAGCAAACTGCAAAAAAATCATACCATCGCCCTCCATGATGTTTGGGATGAAGAATGGTGCCCTCCGGGTGACTTTTTAAAAATAGACGGCTTCTCCAAGAAGTTTGGAGAGCAATCCGGAAAGCTGAAAAAACTTTTGAAAGCATCACAAGATTCCTGAACACCAACTAAGCTCAATGTCATAGAAAAAAATCCACTTCAAGAAGGGAATGCCACTTTATAATTAATATTACACTAAGTTGCTAATAATTATTCCCAACCTTAGGCAACCTTAGTGAAATATTAAATTAAATTGCCAAATAATAGTCCCAAGCTATGGAAAGCATAGAAATGCATTGATCGAACAACTCTAACCATACCAACGTGAAAAAGAAGACTTGGGACAAATAAAACAGAGGTTATCAGGTGACTGTCTAAAAATAGCAAGTGTGGCACAGAGTCTGGAAACGCTTCCAAAAGCATCACCACAAAACCCCTAACAACTCTAAGCTCAATGCAACACCTGAGATAGCCAACAGCTGACTGCCAAATCACCAAAAATAGTGTCAAATGACACTTACTATAAATAACAGTGTTTTCTGAGGACCAAAGGGAACAAACCCAGAAAAACCCAAAAAGATTGTCGCTATGCAAGCACTTACTATAAATAATAAGTACAGACAAGTTGTCCGAAATCCCTCTAGAAAGTGTCAATACAGCTCTACTCGATCACCTGAGCATACTGGTGACATCAACATACTCCTCTAATCAAACTGTCACAAATCCAGAAAGTCAGCTCCAACTATGCTCCAAGAGAACCTGAAAATGGGGACATTACACTTTGTCCTTTGCTTAATTTTTATTGTTTTGTAATAGAGCGTTTTTCATTATGAAGAGGCACCTTACAATGATTTCTTTGTTTTTATTTTTAGTTTTTTATTTTTGATTTATTACTTTTAACAACTATTAGTAATAATAAATTATTAATAACAATTATTAAAAATAATAAGGATTTTTTAATTTTTAGATTTTTAAAAATTTGAACATTGACAAACTTTAATTTTAGTCATTTAATAATTAATAATTATAAAAAATAATTATTTAATGATTAAAATTAAAATTGACAAACAAATCACTAACACTCGACAACAAGAAATTGGACATTTCATATTTTAATAACACGAACATTGGATTTTGAGAGACATAACATTAGATTTCAAAGCTCGATATTCAAGACATCTACGATCTTGACCAAAAACAACTTCTCCGGCTTCAACATTGATAAATGAATGACTAGCTTTAACAATTCAATTTTTATGAGGCCTAAACATTTTACTTGGATGAAGAATGACTTGCGACTTTGGCAATTCGACATTCTAGACTTCACAATTTCGAGCCTTTGACGACATGAACCAAACATTAGATTTGACAATATGACACGATATTTTATGACAACTTGATATTTTGGACTCAAACATAATGATGCGACAATAAGAATGACAGACGATTCGATGATGATGAAGATTTTGTTAGAATAATCCGATTTTGGGTTAGTTACAACATATTTTATATCAGATATGGATCATCTTGCTCTTCAAAGAAAAATTTGCTTTAATGATCTTCGCTCCTTCATGGAGCCCCTCATTTACTTACTGCCATATAACTGCTCTCTTTTATATAAATAATATTATAGGTGGAAACACCTTTTATTAAAAAATAATAATAATAAAAAAGTGGAGCCAATCATTAACTTCAATAATATCATACTCAATCTACACTTCTATAACCTATATGGCATGTGAGCCATGTAGATCGACAAAGCATGTAACGCAAGCTCCATGACATAGTCTTATGATCTGCATGTTTGAATGTATAACATGTCATGAATTTGTACACTTATAGGACAAAGCTTAAAGCTGAAAGTTTAAGCTCTTGATGGTGAGAGTACATCTGCATATTTTGTCTTCATGTGTGGCTTTTACTCATCGTGTTATGCAAGTGGCAACTACCAATCTGCCCAAGTCTCGAAAAAGTCAGCATGTCACATAATTTTTCTAATGGCTAGTGAATTTGAGTTCCATGTTTACTTGACAGAAACCTAATCTCTTGTTTGACTTGTGATAGCTTTACATGGTCGCTATAATTTACATGACTAATAACTAGCACTTGCACCCATAGGAGGTTCAAGGAATATGCCGATAGGAACAACCGTAGAAAAGTTTCCGGCGTTTTTTTTACGGCGTGAGACAATTCCGAGCACCATAATGCTCACATATAAAAGCCTATCAGCTAATAACCTTAAGTTCTTCTCATAACGTTTGTTTCCGGAAAAAAAAATACATTATTACAAGTTTGATATACAAACAAAAATCCTAACATATGGGCTACAAACCAATGCATAAATCGTATCACCTATGCATTCTCTACTAGAAAATCAAATTTTGCAAAAAAAAATCTAAAATTTTCAATGCTTCAAAATGCAAAGATGTATGTAGTCATGAAATGCCAAAACATAAAAATAAACATTAGATAAGAATACATCTTGATGAACTCAAGATCATCCCATTTGAATATCAAAATTCATTGTGTTGGTTGTTGAAACATAAAAGGAAACATTTTTAGCAAGATGAGTTCCTTGGAGAATGCTTTTTTCAACCGTATTCAGTATATTGTACCATAAGTCAGGTCAAGTTGCATATCATCTTTAGAAATTGAGGCATTCAAAAAGTCATCAAAATTGCATTACTATATTGAATTCTCATCAGTGACTATCTAAATTAGCCAAAATGCATTGGACATAAGTCAAGTCAAGTTGCATATCATCTTTAGAAATTGAGGCATTCAAAAAGTCATCAAAATTGCATTACTATATTGAATTCTCATCAGTGACTATCTAAATTAGCCAAAATGCATAGGACAAGTAAAGAATTCATGGATCTTCCTATCATTCTCATGATGGAGATGTTCTTTTTACTTTTTTGAGAATAGTTTATACGCATCTTTTGTGATAGAGCTATGCTTTCCTCCAAGATAGTCGAATTAAATTTGTTTCCACTACCTATAAATGATGAAATTTGTCTGGTCTATGCTAAAAGTATTATTTCTCAAATGAGTATCAATGCAAATGCATTTGTAACTCTTACCGAATAGCGTTCTTGTCCAGATAACATAACTCGATGCCTGGTAGATCTAAGACAATTAGCCCACAATGTAATGTGTCAAGTTAGTTTTGAAGGGAATAAATAATGGAAAAGCTCCAATATGTAAAAAAATAAAATTACCCAAGATCATTAAATGAAAGACGCGACACAACTAAGAGCAATGCAATTCCAAACAAGAGCACATCCCCTGAAAAATTGATGTTCACAAATATGGAAGCCCAAAGAAAATATTAAAAAGTTTGTTGTTTCAAAACACTACAATATTTCATTGAACTTGATTGGAGTTCTCATGTTTATTTGATACAACTAGAAGTTATTTCCAATATTTCTAGTTTCCGTAACTTTTATGCCAATTAGTTTTATTTTATCGTAGCAGCTACCCTATGCAGTATTCTAGCAAGGTCCAATTTTATCCTAATAGCATAAGTCCCATCAGTTCTTTGTAAAGCATTATTCCCTATAAAGTCAAGACTGGTGAGCTTGAAATGCATCAATAATATTTCTATACATCAAGAATATACAATTTTACTGCTTATATTTCATTCATTTATTGTAAAATTAATGTTCTAATAATTTCCCTATGAATTAAAATGTGGAGCAATATAGATCTCGAAGAAAAGCATAAGAGCTCTGGTAAACACCAAGCTAGGGAAAGATCTATCATATGCAATATTCTAGCATGGCCCACGTTTATCCTAGCAGCTATCTTATGCAGTATTCTAGCATGAACCAATTATATCCAAACAACATAAGTTCCATCAATACTTTGTAAAGCATTATATCCCAAGTATATCAAGGCATGTAAGCTTGAAATACATCAATAATATATAATTTTACTATTTTCATTTCATTCATTTATTGTAAAATTAATATTCTAATAATTTTCCTTATGAATTAAAAATGTTGTGCAATAAAGACTTCAAAGAAAAGTATTAGGGCTTAGTAAAATCCAAGCTAGGGAAAAAAGATCATATCATGTAATGTTCCATTTTTCGGAAATGATTTAATAATTTAATTTAAGTTGCCCAAAAAGTAACTTTAATTTTATAAAAGGCAACTTTTATTTTATTATTAAACTATTAAATACCTCAAAGTGATAATATAAAGTGTTTTTAAAAGAAAGCAAAAAATGACATTATAAATGGCATTAGGGATGGAGCCCAAAAGCAATATCATTTTATAAGGACTCAAAAGTCACTTTTTAAAATATTAAGTTTTGGAGGAAAAAGTGCTTTTTCAAAAAACTAAGTTGTAAACATCAATTTTGCATAATTACATTTTATTACTTGTAGGTTGGTTGTGTCTATGATTTTATTACTTTTAGGTTGGTTGTGTCTATGAGGTTAGTTGTCCTTTCGACAATTGTGAGTAGTTGATGATGGTTGTCGGTGGTTGATCTTACCAACCAACTGTCGGCTACCTTTATATGCCGAGTGTTAGTGTTTTATTTCGCACCTTTCAGTGCAAAAGCAAAAAAGACAGATGTGCGGGAGAACTGCTCTTCAAATTTGTACACTTATAAGACAAAGCTTAAAGCTGAAAGTTTTGAGCTCTTGATGGTGAGAGTACATCTGCATATTTTGTCTTCATGTGTGGCTTTTACTCATCGTGTTATGCAAGTGGCAAATACCAATCTGCCGCAGTCTCGAAAAAGTCAGCATGTTACATAATTTTTCTAATGGCTAGTGAATTTGAGTTCCTTGTTTACTTGACAGAAACCTAATCTCTTGTTTGACTTGTGATGGCTTTACATGGTTGCTATAATTTACATGACTAATAACTAGCACTTGCACCCATAGGAGGTTCAAGGAATATGCCGATAGGAACAACCGTAGAAAAGTTTCCGGTTTTTTTTTACGGCGTGAGACAATTCATAATTTGTGGCAAGTAAACAAATTATGAACACAATTTTTGTCTCCCACTAGTTAAGTTAAACAAATTATGAACACAAATTTTGTCTCCCACTAGTTTTTATGAATTTAATTTTTTGATTCACTTTTTATCAAAGAGACAAAGTTATAATATTAATAATACTATTAAAAATATAGGATTCTACACATTTTATTTTATGAAATTAAATTATTTTTGGGATTTCAATTTTATTTACTCAAGAGTTAAAAATCTAGTATTTCAATTTTATTTATAAAAAAATAACATTAATGCATTTTAAATTATCATAGTATTAATATTATTACATTATAATATTTTAAGGAGACATTTCAAATCTCCACATAATACAAATATTTTATTGTTATTTTATTTTTACCAAATTAAATTATTTCTGAGATTTCAATTTTATTTACCCAAGACATTTCAAAACGAGTTCACATAAATTTTTCCTTTTAAATTTAGTTCTGGAAATATAATAGTTACAAATTTATTTGAAATGATAAACAATTCTTTATCTTGAGAAAAAATTATTACTAAACCACAATATTAGATTAATTAAAATAATTAAAATCACGTTCTCTAAAACTATTTACTATTATTACTTAAACAAAAAATTAAGTGACTAAGATAAAATTAATATGTTAGGCAGACATTTCAAATCTCTCCACACCCAACTAGGGTTAGGGTTCGTTAAAAATCTAGTATCTACAATATTTTAATGCATTTTAAATTATAAAGGTATTAGTATTATTACATTTCAAGGAAATATTTGTGTTATTTAATAGGTTTTGTAAAGTTTAGTTTTATACTTAGGAAATATTTTAGTCCTAGATTATTTTTGAAATTTCAATTTTATTTACCTAACACATTTCAACACTCTTCAAAAATTAATTTTTCAATTATTGGAATGAAATTTGTCTATACAACTAATACCTAATCAACAAAAAAATTACAACTAAACAAATACTATATACAACCAATATCTAATCAACAAAATTACAACTAAACGAATACTATAATAACAACACTACAAAACAGGCCACTACGTGGCATTTGTTTTTCTTCAAATGTGTTTCATTTTTAACCTTTGAATTTTTATTGAATATGGATTTGATTTTATTGTTTTGCTTTTGAAAGTTTGGAGAGGCGCAATTTTCCCATGGTGAGCAAGTATGGTTTTCTTTGAACGGGCTTTTCTTTCCTTCTTAATTTTATTTTTTTAGACTTCGATTTTTTTATTTTTAGATTTTTCATTTTTACTTTTGATTTTAGCTATTATTTTAATATTTATCATTATTAATAATGAATTTAAAATAATAGCAATTTTATGCTTTTATATTATTATTATTTTAAATAATTATTATTATTAACAAATTAATAATAACTATCAATAAAAACAATAATATTATTTTTAATCTTTTGATTTTTATGATTTTTAAATTTTAACAACACAACACAAACAAATAAATTTTAATTTTAATAATATTAATGATAATTAATAATAAATTATTAGTTATTAGTTAACATATTTAATTTTAAAATTTTAGGGACAAGATGATTTACAACATCCCAAAAATATGAAAAAACTCAATACAATGGTGGCGCCTTGGTTTTGATAAAACAAATTTCTTACATGATAATTTGATACTTAAACTTTGACAAATTAGACTTTCATGACACAAATATTTTGACATGGGTACCATACTAGTGAATTTGACATTACGACACAACGATTTAATATTTGATTTTTTAGGTTTTGTGATTTTGGACTTAGAAAACTTTTTGACAACTGACTTGATAGAAGATAACTTATGACCTTAGGATTTAACATAATGACGCAAACATTGTACTTTACATTTTTCAACAAACACGGTTTCGTATGGGTACAACACGGAGCATGGTATTGTAGAAGGGACCGCACTTGCATGATATCCCTGTTATTTTGTATAAGAGCATATCTAAACATAATAGCAATATCAGTTTTTGATGTGAATTATTCATGAGTAGTTTATTATGATGCTGTTAGATTTTTTTCCAATTACATTTTGTTTACTCTATGAATTCCAAATTTGATCAAATAGGTAGTAAACTGTAATGTCCCCTTTCAAAGCCTAGTCAGAATGGGACCATTAGCCTATCTCATGATCCCGATGGGCTAGGGAATGGTTTGGGATCATTTTTGATTTAATTATCAAATTGGAGTTATAAGGTTGTTTAATTTGATAATTAAACTAAGTTTTATTATTATTGGTGCACTATAGTCTAAGGTGGGTTATTTTAAAAAAAAAAGTGACTTAATGTTATGACTTGAAGGGAAAAAGGGAAATGTTATAATTTTTAATTCCCTAGTCACTTAAGTGTACACATAACTTGATATTAGAAAGTATTTCTAAGGGAAGTGCAAAAAAAGCTCTAATTTCAAGAAAGATTGGTTTTGTAACTCCCAGGTGCTTATAAAAAGAAGATGTGAGCTCTTTTGGATGGAGGCTTGGATTGTTAATGTTATGCTGCTGGAATTGAACCAGTTTGATCATTCATCCTTCTTGAGGACGAAAACCCTCATGGAGAAGTCCGGTTTCGATGGTGCAATATCCTTCCTAGCTGGAGTATGGTGACTTCACATAGAAGTTGCATTGAGCTTCATTGGATTCAAGGAGGTTTTGAGAAGTTTTTATATGCATTCATAGTCTTAGTTTGGTGTGGATTTTATATATATTTTTGGTGTGAGAGTGTTAGATTTCAGTATTATATTATTATTGAGTGATGTTTTTGCCCTGGTTGTATTATGTTGTCGTACCATGCTGAAAGGTACGATTTGAATTATAAATAAATGGAGCTGTTTGATGAAACTGTCATTTGGAGTGTTATTGTGTGATGTGAGCGCCTCATATTCACCTATTTGCAGTGGATTTAATGCCTTGTATGAAACTGTGCTGAGGTTTCCGTACTCCTGAAGGCCGTACCAGCTGGGTGTACGAATTTCTCTAAGAAATAAATGTTGGTTTATTTGGGAATGAAACCTATTAGAGTATGTTTGTCTACTCTAGGCGCTTCTTTTGTGAGTGATTTCAAGGTGTTTGAGGCAGTTGTCTGATCTCTGTGTGCAGCCGTACCTTTCCTGGTCATACGGCCCTGAGCATGAATGATAATGTTTGCAGACTGTATTTCCATTTCTTATTATGTTAAAGTGCTCAGAATTATTATATATGGTGTTTAGATCAGATTGTGGGCAGTTTGATGTTGATATAAGTTGTGTATGAGTTTAAGGTATTTTCAGCTTCATCCATGGCAGCCGTACAGAAAAAAGACAGTCAGCAGAGTTGTAAAAGACAGTGAACGGCCAGCATGCATTATATTTTACAGTCTTGACTAGTCATTGGAAGGTTCATTTGCAAGTGAAAGGTGCAGGGTATGATCTCTTCATCATTGATCTTCAAGGGCAACTTCATCAAGTTCTAATCCTGTGTTAATTGCATATGATTGTATTGAGTTTCATTTTAATACAATTCACATAATAACCCCTGGATGGTTTACCGCCAGTGTGGAGGGAAAGAATATTGCAAACACATATTGTAACCCCTAGATGGTTTTACCGCCAGTGCGGATAAATGAACTTTCCTTTATTGTTTCTACCCACTGCATGAGTGGAGTATTCCCACTGAATAAGTGGATGGCATTGTAATTTTCCTTTCTTGCTCTCATACCCACTGAAAGTGGTGAATCCCCACAACTTGTGGATGCCTGCATATGCAGATGAATGTTTACTAGTTTGGACAATGTTTTAATTTGTAATCTGAAGCACATTATGCTCACTTTGCCCGAATTGGGATCTTGGTGATCAGAAGTGCGGAGGAGTTTAGTTGTGCTAACACTGTTTATCATTGTTCTATATTTTGGAAAAAATTTTGGGGTTGTATATTACAGTGGTATCAGAGCTGGTCAATCCTGCCAGCCTGTGTTCTTCTTCAAATCAGCCTATAGTGAGTCTAAGTTCAGTGGCTTACACATTTGATGAATCCAGAGGATACTGAGTTCATCACCTATAGAAGAAGACGATATCCTCGTGTTGATTCAGAATTAGAAGAGGATCAAAATATGGGTGAAAGGCAACCAGAGGAGCCCAGTATGAGAGACATATTAAATGATCTAGCCCGTGGCCAGCAAGATCTTGTTAGAAGTAATCAGCAGATGAACAGATTGTTGGCTCAATTAGTAAGTCAAAATTTGGGAGGAGAGACACCTCGTAACAATAGAGGTAATGATGGAAATCAAGGAGAGGCTAGCAATTCCAATAATGCTGGTCAACCACACAATGCCACTTATGCATCTAGAACTTCATCTTCCAGACCTATGATGCCTGTGTTTTTGGGTCAACAACAAAATCCTAATGGAGGACAGCAGTTGGTCACAGAAAGCTTCGCTGATTATAGACGTGAATGGGAGTCTTATGGTGATGATTTTCAGAATATTATGTCTTTCAATGAATTTTGTCAAATCAAGTATCGAAATAGACCCCGGATTCAAAATCAGGATGTGCAAAAGAAGCTTGGTAAAGTTCCTATTCCGCCTTTTGATGGTTCATCAAAGTGCACAGCCAGGTCTTGGGTACAAAAGATGGACAATTATTTGAGCTTGAACCCTATGTTGGAGTTGGATTCTATCAAATTTGCAGCTGCCCACCTAGATGGTGATGCACATGATTGTTGGACTCATGGCATGATCACTCAAGGTCATAGCCTAATTACGTCCTATGCAGATTTTACTCAAAGATTAATTGATAGATTTGATAAGTATGAACCTGAAAGTCACTTTAAACAGTTGGCTCAAGTGAGATAAAAAGATTCAGTGGATGCTTACATTGCCGAATTTCAGATGATTGCTGTTATGGTGACTGATATTTCAGAAGCTAGGCTGACATATCTCTTTGTTGAAGGATTGATGGAGCCATTAAGAGGTTTAGTTAAGGCTTTAGAACCAAACTCATTGCATGAAGCCATCAAGAAAGCAAGGAATATGGAGTTCACTACACCAAGAAGCAAGTTCTATTCTAAACCATTCACATCACAGAAGGATAAAAGACCATTCAAGAAAGAATTCAATCAGCCCAAATCCTCTTTCCCTAAGATGGATGATGAAGTCAGAAATGAACTAAGGAGGAAAAAATTATGCTTCACATGTAAGGAACCTTGGGCCCCTAGGCATAAATGCTATGAGAAAGGGAAAGCACAACAAATGGAGGCATATGTTACTGCTGAATCTGAATCAGAAAATTCAGATCAGAAAAATGAATCAAGTGAGAATGAAGATGTGGATGACTTAGAAGAGGCAGAGGCAAACAAGGAAAATGTAGTAACATTTGCTCAATTATCTGGGAACCAAAGGAATGATCCTTTCAAGGTTCGTGGGGTACTTGGTGGACAAAGAATAATTGCTCTCATTGACACTGGTGCGTCACACAACTTCATTGATGAAGGAGTTGTTGCTAGAAGGGGATTGAAACCTGAGGAGTTTGAAGGTTTTAAAGTTGTTGTTGCAGATGGATTTACACTGTCTTGTAATAGAAGATTACATCAGCTTTCCATGCAAATTGGCAATCATGAAGTTGTAGATGATTTTTATGTGATAAGTATCACGGATACTGATGTTGTTCTTGGTATTCAGTGGCTGAAATCATTAGGAGATATGAGTTTAAATCTACAAACATTGGAATTGAAGTTTGACCATAATGGTAAGAAAGTTGTGTTAAGAGGTATATCCACTGGAGGACCAAGGGTGGTGACGGCAAAAAGAATGGAGAGGCTGTTCCGAAATGATCAGATTGAGTGGGCTGCTCAATGTGTCATCATGCCTACTCCTACCAAGGAGGAAAGGAGATCCTATCATCCTGATATTCAAGATTTGTTGAGTAAGCATAGTAAAGTTTTTAGTAATCTTCCTCCTGGAAGGCCTCCTGATAGAGGCATTGAGCATATTATAGAACTTGAAGATGGGACAAAGCCAATCATCACTACTCCATACCGGCAGCCAAAAAGATTCAAGGATGAAATCGAGAGGACACTCAAAGAATTGCTGGATATGGGCTTTATTAGACCAAGCAAAAGTCCTTTTGCTTCATCAGTAGTGTTGGTGAAAAAGAAAGATGGTACTCTCCGTTTATGCATTGATTATAGGGAGCTCAACAAGAGGACCATTAAAAATAGGTATCCGATTCCAAGAATTGATGAGTTGTTAGATGAGCTTCATGGAGCGGTCTATTTTTCAAAAATAGACTTGAGATCTAGTTATCACCAGATAAGAATGAGGGAGAAGGACATTGAAAAAACTGCTTTTAGGTGCCATTATGGGCATTTTGAATTCTTAGTCATGCCCTTTGGATTGACAAATGCCCCTGCAACCTTTCAATCTTATATGAACAAAATTTTCAGCGAGCAGCTCCGGAAGTTTTTGTTGGTTTTCTTTGATGACATACTCATCTACAGTAAGACATGGAAAGAGCATTTGCAACATATAGATGTGGTTCTTGGTATTTTGGAGGCTAATTCATTGTTTGCCAAAGAAGTTAAGTGTGAGTTTGGCCTAACGGAGATTGTATATTTAGGCCATGTTATCAGTGCTAAAGGAGTTAGCATGGATAAAGAAAAAGTCAAAGCCATTCTAGAGTGGCCCCCACCTACAAACCTTACTCAATTGAAAGGTTTTTTTGGTTTGTGTGGGTTTTATAGAAGATTTGTGAAAGGTTTTTCACAAGTTGCAGCTCCTCTCACGGACCTTACAAAGAAAGGAGCTTTCAAATGGTCTCAATCAGCCCAAGATGCTTTTGATAGGTTCAAACAACTCATATGTAGCAGCCCTATTCTTGCACTACCAGATTTCTCTAAGCCCTTTGAATTGGAATGTGATGCTTCTGGTGAAGGTATTGGGGTTGTTTTGATGCAAGATAAGTATCCTATTTGTTTTGAAAGTAGAAAATTGAGGGGTGTTGAAAAAAATTATTCTATTTATGACAAAGAAATGCTTGCCATAATGCATGCTTTAGTTAAATTTCGTCAATATCTAGTGGGAGGCAAGTTTATTGTCAAAACAGATCATAACAGTTTAAGATACTTCATGAGCCAAAAGGATTTGAATGAAAAGCAGCAAAGATGGGTAAGCAAGTTGCAAGCTTTTGATTTTGAGATTGTTTATGTTAAAGGCAAAAAGAATGTTGTGGCTGATGCCTTGTCAAGAAGGCCATATATACATTCTATGGTGGAGTTGGTGGCTGATTGGAAAGAACAAATCATTCTCGAATATGCCAAGGACTCCTTTGCATCAAGTGTTGTAGACGGGACCTTCAAAGATGATAAATATGAGGTAAATGGTGGTCTGATTTTATACAAGAATAGAGTCTTTTTGGTTCCAAACTCCAGGATTAAATCTCTGATTTTGAAGGCATTTTATGATTCACCCTTGGCTGGTCACCAAGGCATATTCAAAACATATAAACAGATAAGAGAGAGATTTACGTGGAAGGGGTTGAAAGAAGAGGTTTGCAAACATATCAGTGAGTGTTCTGTATGCCAACAGAACAAGTATGAGAACACTTATCCTGCTGGTCTGCTCCAAACACTGCCCATTCCCAACCAAAAGTGGGAAAGTTTGGCTATGGATTTCATCACTGGCCTTCCCAGGGTGCAAGGGAGGGATAGTATCTTTGTGGTTGTTGATAGATTGACGAAGTTTGCTCATTTTTATGCTGTTTCTACAGAATTTACTGCAGTTCAGGTGGCTGAATTGTTTTTTAGAGAAGTGTTCAAACTTCATGGGTTGCCAAGGAGCATTGTTAGTGACCGTGACAGCAAGTTCTTGAGCTTATTTTGGAAGGAACTATTCAGACTGTGTGACACAGAATTAACCCCAAGCACCAGTTATCATCCTCAAACGGATGGACAATCTGAAATAGTTAACAAGTGGCTTGAAGGATATCTTAGAAGTTATGTATCAGGACAGCAGAAGGCATGGTTAAGATGGTTACATGTTGGTGAGTATTGTTACAACTCTTCTTATCACATGTTGTAATATACAACCCCAAAAAAATTTTCCAAAATATTGAACAAAGATATCACAGTGTTAGCACAAGGAATGCATCCAACTAAATGCCTCACACTTTCTGATCACCAAGATCCCAGGATGGGCAAGGTGAGAGCATACAGTGATTTTGGCTTACAGGAGAAAATATGCAAGAAAGAGATACACTTCTTCCACTACGGCGGGCATCCACATTTCGTGGGGATTCACCACTTTATCAGTGGGTATAAATATGCATGAAAGCTTACAAAATCATCCACTTATGCATTGGGAATACTCCACTTGTATGTCAGTGGGTAGGAAACAAAATAGAAAGATGAAGTCCAATTTGCCCACACTGGCGGTAAACCATCCAGGGGATATTATGTGAGTTACAAATGAGAAATGATTACAAATGAAATATCAAACAACCAACTACTCAGAAAAATGCATTATCAGCATATCAGCATTGCATGCCTTGGAAACATAGGAAAACCCTGCATATGAAATTAGTATTAAAGAACACCATCAACACAAACTGCCCAAGATGATATCATGCCAAGGATCATTGCAAACTGAGTATATTTCTGTTAACAGACTGCCTTTATGATTGTATGGTGGTTCTGGAAGTGTTCAACCTCTCTTTAATGAACATCAACTCACCACAAAATACCACAACATATTAGTATCCCTTTAAACAAATGCCACATACTGCCCCTGACTGAAAGTTACAAGAAGACATTGCTGATCACAATTTATTCAATTGTGCTGACTGTACCAGACTGTACGGCAGCCATGAAAGAAGCTGGAAACACATCAAACATTATATATATCTGATATTCACCCAGAAAACTGTCTTAGATCTGATTATTAAACCCATACCAATAATTCTGAGCACTTACATCACACAAACAGCAATAATATTGATCAACAACTATGAATTATCTCTTAACAGGGCCGTACGGCCAGGACAGGTACGGCTGTTCATAGCATTCACAATACTCCACCAAACTTCTTCATACTATTCTTAAAATGTGCATCTAGGGCAGACAAAAATAACACAAACAATTTGATTCCCAACAACAACATCAATAATTTCTAATGACCATCGATTTCTTGCTACAGTGTACGGCCATCATAGTACGGCCAGGTCAGGAAACAAACCAAACTCCACAAAGACACTTCAAAAACACTCCAAAAATGATCTAAATCACATATCAATACTACAAAACTAATCCACACACAAAACTACACAAAATCGATCAACTCCATTAAGCTCCATGGCAAACTCTGTATGAGCTTGCTCCCAATCCACCTTTAGCACACTGGTGATTCCTATATGAAATCACAACAAACCTCAAGAGGGTTTCCATCCTCAAGAGCATTCTACGAGAGGGTTTTCGTCCTCAAGAGAATATGGAAGAACACGCAGGTTCAATCCAGCAGAGTAACAATACAAATCCAAGCATGTCTAAATAATGAGCCCAACTCCTCTTTTTATAACTTTTTTAGGGAAATAAAATATTATTTCCTTTATCCCTTCATATTTCTCCTCAAACAATAAAAAATAATTCATTATGTGTGCACAACTTAAAGTCATCACTTTTAATTAAAAGCTCTTTTTAGCTCCAAAGACCCCTTTATCAAAATAAAGGAAATATCTGCTTTGCAAGGCCCCAAAATGATGCATCCATGATTTAGAACTTTTCTTCCTCTTTCCAACGAGCTATAACACTTAGATTTTTATTAATTGTTTTCACCCCTAGAAGCTTAAGTGAAAAAAATAATTAAAATAGCTCATTAAATGACACCATTTTGCGGAAAATCCCAAACACCACCAAACTGCAAAATTAAGCATACCAACATACTCCATGATGTTTGGGAAGATGAATGATGCCTTCCGGGCGACTTTCCAAAAATAGACGGCTTCTCCAAGAATCTTGGAGAGCAAACCAGGAACCTGATCAGACATCAGAAAGCATCACAATGATCATAAGCACCATCTGAGCTCAAAGCCAAAACCAAATGCTCTGTAAAACTGATCTGTGGCCACTCCAAGAACATTGGAGTTCTCCCAAACATGTCGGATAGCCACTAAGGGACTAAGAACAAGCCAAAATGTGCACAAAAGCCTATGCGCCAAAAAAGGGACATTACACATGTCAATAAAAATGTCTCCATTCATGGCATTATATGGATATGAAGCTCCTAGCTTCACTGACATGTTGTTTGGTGACAGTCGAGTTCCTAGAGTTAAAGAATTTTTGCAGGATAGCCAGGACTTGCTGAAATCGTTGAAAGAAAATATCAGATCTGCTCAAAATCAGCAGAAGTTGTACGCTGACCAGCAGCGTATAGAGAGAGTTTTTGCAGTAGGGGATATGGTATATGTCAGAATTCAGCCTTACAAACAGTCTTCTATCAAAAAGAGTGGGGCTGAAAAGTTGAAGCCTCGTTTTTATGGGCCTTTCAAAATCATTGGTAGGCATGGAGAGGTTGCGTATGAGTTGGAGTTGCCTGAGCATAGCAAAATTCATAACATTTTCCATGTCTCTCGCCTTAAAAAGGCTCTTGGACAGAACATTGTGCCATCATCAATATTGCCACCTATTGATGATGAAGGGAGACTTGAACTCGTACCTGAGGCTATTCTTGATCAAAGAGAGAGGGTGTTGAGGAAGAAAACTATTAAAGAGTACCTAATCAAATGGAAGGATCTTCCTCTTGAAGATGCAACATGGGAAGGAGAAGACATCTTGCGGCATCCTGTGTTACAATTGCTTGGGGACAAGCAAATTTTGGGAGGGAGGACTGTAATGTCCCCTTTCAAAGCCTAGTCAGAATGGGACCATTAGCCTATCTCATGATCCCGATGGGCTAGGGAATGGTTTGGGATCATTTTTGATTTAATTATCAAATTGGAGTTATAAGGTTGTTTAATTTGATAATTAAACTAAGTTTTATTATTATTGGTGCACTATAGTCTAAGGTGGGTTATTTTAAAAAAAAAGTGACTTAATGTTATGACTTGAAGGGAAAAAGCGAAATGTTATAATTTTTAATTCCCTAGTCACTTAAGTGTACACATAACTTGATATTAGAAAGTATTTCTAAGGGAAGTGCAAAAAAAGCGCTAATTTCAAGAAAGATTGGTTTTGTAACTCCCAGGTGCTTATAAAAAAAAGATGTGAGCTCTTTTGGATGGAGGCTTGGATTGTTAATGTTATGCTGTTGGAATTGAACCAGTTTGATCATTCATCCTTCTTGAGGACGAAAACCCTCATGTAGAAGTCCGGTTTCGATGGTGCAATATCCTTCCTAGCTGGAGTATGGTGACTTCACATAGAAGTTGCATTGAGCTTCATTGGATTCAAGGAGGTTTTGAGAAGTTTTTATATGCATTCATAGTCTTAGTTTGGTGTGGATTTTATATATATTTTTGGTGTGAGAGTGTTAGATTTCAGTATTATATTATTATTGAGTGATGTTTTTGCCCTGGTTGTATTATGTTGTCGTACCATGCTGAAAGGTACGATTTGAATTATAAATAAATGGAGCTGTTTGATGAAACTGTCATTTGGAGTGTTATTGTGTGATGTGAGCGCCTCATATTCACCTATTTGCAGTGGATTTAATGCCTTGTATGAAACTGTGCTGAGGTTTCCGTACTCCTAAAGGCCGTACCAGCTGGGTGTACGAATTTCTCTAAGAAATAAATGTTGGTTTATTTGGGAATGAAACCTATTAGAGTATGTTTGTCTACTCTAGGCGCTTCTTTTGTGAGTGATTTCAAGGTGTTTGAGGCAGTTGTCTGATCTCTGTGTGCAGCCGTACCTTTCCTGGTCATACGGCCCTGAGCATGAATGATAAATGTTTGCAGACTGTATTTCCATTTCTTATTATGTTAAAGTGCTCAGAATTATTATATATGGTGTTTAGATCAGATTGTGGGCAGTTTGATGTTGATATAAGTTGTGTATGAGTTTAAGGTATTTTCAGCTTCATCCATGGCAGCCGTACAGAAAAAAGACAGTCAGCAGAGTTGTAAAAGACAGTGAACGGCCAGCATGCATTATATTTTACAGTCTTGACTAGTCATTGGAAGGTTCATTTGCAAGTGAAAGGTGCAGGGTATGATCTCTTCATCATTGATCTTCAAGGGCAACTTCATCAAGTTCTAATCCTGTGTTAATTGCATATGATTGTATTGAGTTTCATTTTAATACAATTCACATAATAACCCCTGGATGGTTTACCGCCAGTGTGGAGGGAAAGAATATTGCAAACACATATTGTAACCCCTGGATGGTTTTACCGCCAGTGCGGATAAATGAACTTTCCTTTATTGTTTCTACCCACTGCATGAGTGGAGTATTCCCACTGAATAAGTGGATGGCATTGTAATTTTCCTTTCTTGCTCTCATACCCACTGAAAGTGGTGAATCCCCACAACTTGTGGATGCCTGCATATGCAGATGAATGTTTACTAGTTTGCACAATGTTTTAATTTGTAATCTGAAGCACATTATGCTCTCACCTTGCCCAAATTGGGATCTTGGTGATCAAAAGTGCGGAGGAGTTTAGTTGTGCTAACACTGTTTATCATTGTTCCATATTTTGGAAAAAATTTTGGGGTTGTATATTACATAAACATTTGGCGCCGTTGCATATACAAAGTCAAGTTGAGTAGTTGGTGATAGATGACATTATAATGGTACAGTCGACGGAAGAACCTGTTGAGGCCAATGAAGAACGTGAAGATAATCTTACAAAAGACTTCGTACACTTGTGGTATGTGTCGGTCAGGGAGCATGTATAAAGGGAAGCCAATAGGAGAGAAGTTCAAGAGGATGAAATTTGGGATAACTTGCTTGTAAACGACAAAGTGGACAACCTCTTGAATCATCTCCCTAGGCTCCTGGCGAGACACTTTATAATTGTGTAAGACTTGCACAAGGAGAGAAAAAGAGAGCAACGTCATCAGCAAGTACTCCAGCAGTACAAAGAGCATACAAAACGGGAGGAGGAAGAATGCAAAACGGATTGACGTCGTACGCAAAACAATTAATGCCCTTATACTCAAACAAAGATGAGAAGCGACCACAAAGCAGTCATGAAACACTAGATCAGGAGATCAAAAGATCCGTAATAATAATAGAACTAAGAGAAAGAAGAAGGCTGAAAAGAATAGTCGAGGAAACTGAGGGATTACTGCCTGAGAGTCAGAGTCCATGTAATATCCCTTTTAGGAACAATACTAAATTTTACCCCAAATTATCAATTTTCAAACAACAAAGGGTTAGAGAGTACCTTGGTTTGATTTAATTCCTGCAAACAGTTAGAAAATGCTTACAATAATCTATATTTCATACCAAGTTTCACAATGCTAATAATAACCTTTAAATTATATGCATTTATCATTATTGTATGGCATTTATCATAAGAAACATAGGGTTAGATACATCATACCAAGAGGACAATTCTGGCCTTGTATCCTTTAGAACTCTTTAAGGATTTTACCCTTTCCTTCCATGCTATCTTCTGATATACTTGCTTTAAATCAAATCATAATATTCAGATCTATAGCTGCATTCCCATGTCCCTCTTTATTCTCCTAATCATGCAAATCTGAATATTAATTGAGATATTATTTATTTATTTCTCCATCTCTATATATTCTATTTTCCTTTCTTGATCTTCATATTCTAAAACAGATATTCCTATTCTATTTGCTGATATATCTATTTGCTGTTCTTATATATAAAATATATATGTTAAACTCCCCTTTAAAAATAAGATCTTATTTCTCCTCCCATGTCTTCAATTAATACCATTCTTATGCCTCCTCATTCAAGAGACATGATCCTTCTCAAAATTATAGCATTCTTGCCTCTATTTTCTATAATCCAGAAATATATATAACCTTAACTTCATAAATATTATTTGTTTTACTGTGAAAGTCGGATATCCTTTCCTATATCAGAATATATATTTCACTCTCCTTGATATTCCTTTTAATTCTATTTTCCTTTCTTTTTCCAAATCTTCATTCAACTCAGAAAATATTCCTTAATCTGTATATATAAATTAGAGGATTCTTCTTTTTATCTCTGCATATATTTATCTTGTATATCTGCTTTTTATATCTATATTTATATTTATATTTATTATTTATAAATATAATAATAATATATCTTGTTAATTAATATAAATATAATATATTATATTATATTATATTATATTGAAATTATTTATATAATGATTTTATTTAAAAATATTATATATTGATAATATATGTTTATTTAAATATTAATACATATACAATTATTTCTATTATTCGAATTGATTAGACACCGCATTTTACGAAGGCCACTTTACCTCCTTGTATCATGATGTTTAAATCTTTAATTTAAACAATGCCTTAATATCGGGACATCACAGTCCATCCCAAGAGCAGAAGCGTCAGTCAAAGTCATAGTCGGGAAGAAAAGAAAATTCCTATAGTATGGTAATACACAAACTCAGAGTGGGAGGAACTAGCGAGGCAATTACCACTCCCAAACGAAGCACACAAAGATCTTGTTGACCAAGCGAACAATTCAACCGTATGACTACCATCACCCAACGAAGATTAGTGGGAAGTCAGATCGTCGCAAGATTCACTGTCCGAGACACATGAAGACAATATTTGAAGTATTGAAGAATTGTTTTTGATTACAACAGTCGGCAAAAACAAGGGGCCGAACCCAAAACAAAGATTACATAAGAAAAAGCACAGGCTCAGGAAACAAAAAGAGCCTGGAACCAAAACCCAGGAAACACTAGCTTACAAACAGCAGATAGTAAGCAACAGCAAAAAACCAGCAAATAGACAGCAGAAGGCACACTAGGACATAGAGTCCTCCCAGTATTTAGCAAGAACTTCAAAAACTTTGTCCAGCTCCTGAGTTCTGTCATTGTCGGCTCCCGGGGAGAGAAGTTGAATATCCTGCAAAAGGGTTAAGTTGATCATGGAAGACCTGCACAGCATGCGAGTAATGAACTTATAAAGAGTAGACAGCTTGAGTTGCAGAGCCACCATCTTGTCCTTTAACTGAGTCACTTCAACAAAAAGAGAGTTACTGTCCCTGCCCTCATTCATATTGCCATCCTCAGCAGTAGCCCTGACATCATCATCTTGAATCTCTTCAGGGACAGACTGACTGTTCGCTTCCACCTCTTCAGCACTGGCAGGATTTTTCTCATTCATGTTCCCCTCTCCTTCGCCAGTATCATACTGGGCCTCCACAGGGCTCTGATGGTCAAACTCATCTTTATCACTACCAGTACCAATCACATCTCGGCGCTATCCCTGTAATCATTCTGCAGAGAGTCATGGCCATCAAACTGCTCCCCAGAAACAGGATTCTCCATGCAAATTTCCTTCAAATCATCACTATCGACCTCCTCACCGTGAAAAGAAGCCTCGGAGTTACTTTCTAAGTAGTCTCTAAATTTAACCTTGGGGGCTGGCTTCCCAGCAATTCTGGTAGAGCATCTGACACTAGGGGATATGCTTTTCCCTTTGCCCTTTCTTGCCTTTTTAGCAGGATTCTCAGCAGACATGTTTTTGCCTTTAGGGGTCTCATGACTATCTTTGAGGGAGTTAAGAATAGTTGCTTCCTCAGCCAGCTCAGAGAGGCGATGAAGCCGCTTCTTAGACTTAACAGAGTCCTTCATCTTAGGGGTAGAGGTAGACCCAGGAGTGGGGGTATTAGTTTCCACAGAGGCCGAAGTCGAGCCATCAGGACTATTTTTCACAGGAGTGAGTAGGGAATCACATTTGATAGAGGCCGACGGAGTATTGGGGGAGGGTTCCACAGCCGGATGATGGAGAGTCGCAGGGGGCATCAGGGCCAAGTGAAACTGATAAAGTCTGTGTATGAGGCCTTGGTGTAGGGGCACAGGCTTCTCCAACGGCCGAGAGGTTAAATTCTTATGAACCATTTAAACTGAGTGCTCTAAAGAAGAAAGCAGGTAGTAAGGGAAACAAATAGCCAAGTTTCTGCGAAAATGATTGAGCAGGGGAAGATGGTAGTAATAAAACCTGGCATAACGGCCTTCCAAGGTGAAGTACTTCATGATTAATAAGCACATGTCCGCCCATGGCTGAGGAAGCTTCGCCCTTTTGAACCCTCCTTAGTAGGGTACCAGCTCTTCGCCGTCACCCAAGAAAAGCTTTTGGTTCTGCGTGTCGGAAACCCTTGTTTTTCTCGGCAACTTAATGCCTTTAAGGGATAAGCCCGTCGCCTCAACTATACTTTTCTCCGAGATCTCAAAAGTGACACTGCCAATGGTGACCCGTCTGTCAACCCACAAAGAAGCACACTGGATGGATAACGACTCATCATGCCCGTTAAGGCATTCCAGGAACGGAATTATGCCCCCCTCCTTGCAGTAATGCCAGACAATGGCATTATCTTTGAATTCATTGCAGGTGTTAGGTTCAGTGCGAATTCTTTCACCACCCATAATGATAGCCCACGCTGCAATACCCAGCAGGAGAAGACAAATAAATTGCAGAATACCCTTCAGAGGAATCCACCAAGCAGTATACATGTGAACAAAAACCAGCCGACGCCAATCATGATACTTTAAGTTCCAAAACGCAACCCAAATAATGAGCATTAAGTTCGCATGAAGGGAGTACAGACACCGCTGCCAATTCGCACGGGGATCGTGCATAAGCCTAGACAGGGTGGAAAAACACGCCACCTCATCACTCAACACTTGAGTAGACATCATGTAATAATAGAGTTCTTCTCCTTATGAATAAGCATTCCAATGTGACCAGGAATGCTGCTAATTTGGCGCCAAACCCGCCAGATTTGAAGTTCCTGACCAAAGTTGGCAAGACCATCAACAACCGAGTTGCCTTCCCTGTAAGTATGGGAGAAAGAGACATTCGGGATGCCATGGAGAATGGTTTGTATATCAGATATAATGTCACTCAGCTTCCACCCACAAGTAGAGAGACCGGTAACCGCATCCAGAATGATTTTAGAATCACCTTGTATGTGGAGATGGCTAATCCCCAAAGAGATCGCCACTTTGAGACCCTAGAGGAGGGCCATTGCCTCAGCAATGTTGTTAGAATGCTTTCCAAGTCCTCCGGCATAAGCCGCAACAAGATCACCATGTTCATCCCTTATTATACCTCCTCCGCTGGCGCAACCATCAACTTTAGCAGCACCATCAAAATTAAGTTTCAACCACCCTGGCTCAGGCGGGGCCCAAATAGTATTAAGTCTTTTCCGAAGTTTCGTATCATCAAAAGCCGGGATTTGGTTCAGCAAACCCCAGTTAGAAGCCACCCGAGATTCCTGTTTGGTCAAAGGTTGATCTGCAAGTTTAATGTTAGCATTAGAAACATTTTCAACAATAGCCTTAAATAAAGAGATCCAAACCTGCATTGGGGACCTATGAGTGTCCCAAAAAATCCTATTGTTTCTTTCTTTCCACAGGGCCCACCCAAGTGAAGGAAGGGTCTGCTTCCACAATTCCCGCAACTCTGGGACTAGAGGAGCACAGCAAAGGTCCTGAGGGTGACAGAAGCATGCGGTTTGCTGACAAAAGAGGAGTGGAGGACACCTGCATGGCCGAGAGTGTACGAGAAGCACTAGAACGTATGGGTCAAGACTCTCCAACCAGAAACCAAACACGGAAGTTGCGCCAAGGAGGGAAGATGGTGAATCCACCAACAAGTTTGAGTATGGAGAGCAGAAGCTTCCAAAATTCTTGGGGAATGGATCGAAGGATTCAGTGAGATTGTAAAATGGGCGAAACCATATGGATAGTGAACGGATATGACGATAGGTCCTATTGGTTGTAGTCATTCCCAACAACACTCAAAGGTATAACCATCGATTGGTATACAGAACTGGAAGCAAATTCAAAGGCTAATCAGAACACATTGAAGAAGGCATTTGAAGAAGAGTTTAAACTCCTAAGAGATGACAACGAAATTGTAGCGGAAATCTATAATACAAAACAAGGTAAGCACAAGAATGTAAGGGCCTATAATCGTAGGCTGAAAAAGCTTTTGGTAAAACTAGAAAAAGGACCCTGCTGACAGCTTGAAAAAGCGTTGGTTCATAGAGGGGTTGATTCTCTCATTGAGGAAGAAGATGAAACCACCTTCATCATATGTCGATGCTTACAATCGGGCGATGGACATCGAGAGTGAAGACAAAATATCCTCTCATGGGAAAAAGTAAACATACAATGATGAAAGCTCAGACAACAACAGCGATGAATCAAAAACTATACAAGCACTCTAAAATGACATGATGAGGATGATGAAAGAACTAAAGGCGGAAAAGGAGGTTAGCAAAGACAATAAAGAATTCTAGTGTACGGAGTGCAATGACGAAGGCCATGTTAAGATAAACTACCCAAAGAAAATGTTCTGTGATATTTGCCAAGTCTTGGGACACTCCATCAAAGAATGCCTATACAACCTGAAGATGAGGAGCACCCAAGTGCTCTTCACACAAGGCAAACAATCTACCCCACCGAATACACTGTCGAAGCAACAAAACAACAACAATGCATCACCAGGCAGGTATTAGAATCGATGAGGGAATAACAGATTCAATAATAATAGTGGAGGAGAAGTCGCATACAATAGGATGGAAAAGGGCGATCGATCATCCAGTGTTGTCAGTGTAGCGAATGGGGACACTTCGCCCGAGAATGCTAGAACAACCAAAACAAGACAAGCATGCTGTGCAAATGGTGTGGACCAGGTGATCACTAAGATAATGACTGCCTGAAATAGAATAGTAGTATTAACCTAATTGACATAGAAGGAAAAGAAGTCTTTATTGTCACATGAGCACAGACGAAGAAGGCCATCTACCTTGACCTTCGCATAGAGGAGAGACTCCAAGAAGCAAAAGTAGAGGTTAAATAGGCAATGGCGAAGGAACAAAGGAATTCTAATGAAAAATCCAGTACATCTACCCAACTAGAATCAGATAAGAACATCATCAGTGAAGTGTTTCAAACCACCATACCTATACGGATGGCCGACCTATTATAGAGCATGTCGCAACTAAGGGTGGTGATATCCAATGTGGTGGACTAGGAGAAAATGAACGAGAAAGATACCAATGATGATTTCATAGTGGAACCACCACTGTGCAGCAAGCAATTCATCGACCCAATGTTGCTGGCAATCAATGTAGGAAAGAAGCCATCTGCCATCCATATGGAGATTCTTAGGAGAATCTTGACAAATACAATTGTTGATGGAAGCTTAGGAGTCAATGTACTACTAGAAGATACATGGAGAAACCTAGGGAAACCAACCCTGTGGTGGCCAACCTTCCAACTGGTAGGAGCCGACCAACATGGAATTAAGGCCCTAGGAGTATTGATGGCATATAAAGTGAAAATTGGCACTCAACACTTCCTATTGAATTTCATAGTCATCACGGTACACAAAAAGGCATATGATGCACTCCTTGGGCGAGGATGGCTGATAGTCACGAAGGCCACTTACAACTGGAAGAAAAACACGCTGTCGATTGAAAACAAAGAAAGAAAATTTATTATCGACTTGAGGACCCAAGCTGTGAGTTAAGAAATGGCTTCCTCAAATTTCAAGTTGGATGCAAGGGAGACATCAATCGGAGAAAGAGGACCCATGGAGCCTAATGAGGAAGGAGTCCTGGACTTGCAGCCATGCTCAGAAGATGAAACAAGCTCACTCAACAAACTATCCCATTGGTAGATGGAAGAATATGACGTATTCCAACTAGGATGTAACATGATTTAGATCGACAAGATTGAAGAAAATCCTCTACCGAGAACAGATCGTATGACTGCTGATGAGACAAGTCACACGTCAGAGGGATTACCACAAACCAACGATACGATGGCCAAGGAGACAAGTCACACATTGGAGGAACTATCGAGAACCAGTCGCACGACAGCCAAGTAGACAAGTCGCATGTTAGAGAAACTACAGAGCACCAGTCACACGGTTGACAATAAGACAAGTCGTACGCCTGAGGAACTACCAAGTACTAGTCGTACAACCGCCAAGGAGAGAAGTCGCACGTCCTAGGGTCTGTTGAATACAAGTCGTATGCCAGATGAATTGCCAGAAGTGAATCATACACCCGTGCATGAAGAAGAGGAAAGCCATCCCACAACAACAAAACATGCATTCTCGTCAGTGTACGAAGAATGAAAGGAGGTTTATGCTAGAATAGATGATACACTAGTACATAAATTTGAACTAGATAAGGTGATCATGTATGAGGAGCCATCGATGAGTAAGGTGAATTTGGGAGATGAAAGTAATCAACACTTGTTTTTGGTGGGCGATGATTGGAATCTAGTGCTAAAGGCAGATGCATTCAAAAAATTTCTTGAATACAAGGACGTATTCGCCTGGACATATAAAGACTTGAAGGGTATACCCCCAGAACTATGCGTGCACAGAATTCCCCTGATTCCCAATGCACAACTAGTCAAGAAGAGACCATACTAGATGAATAAGAATTATGCGGCAAAAGTGCAAGAAGAGATCAAAAAATGTTAGAAGTCGATATCATATTCAAAGTGGAAACGAGCAAATGGGTATTGCCAATTGTGATTTCTCTCAAGGAGTCAAAGAAAATAAGAATGTGTAGACTTCAGATGCCTGAATGCAATCACTATCAAGGACCCATTCCCTATTCCCTTCACAGATTCAATCCTAGAGGAGGTGGCTAGTCACGAGATTTACTCTTTTATGGACGGATTCTTGAGGTATAACTAGATCAGTATCACCGAGGAGGATAATTTGAAGACCACATTTTTGGTGGAGGACGAAGTGTATGCATACAACCAGATGTCGTTCGGCCTATGTACTGCTCCAGCAACCTTTCAAAGGATAATTATCCATATATTCGACAAGATGTCAGTGGGGAACTTCAAAGCATTCCTTGACGATTGGTCAATTTACAGTGACCAACAAATCCACTTGAAGGCTCTCACCAAGTGTATTTAGAACTGCAAGTCGGCACGATTAGCACTAAATCCGAATAAGTGTCGATTTATGGTGCCACAAGGCAAACTTCTCAACCACATTGTCTGCAAGGTAGGATTAAAGATACAACCAAACAAAATATGAGTGATCATATAGATGGAGGCACCGAGAGATGTCACAGGGGTTAAGTCGTTCCTTGGACATGTGGGATACTACCAAGGATTTTTAAAGAACTTCGCCCAAGTGTCGTACCCCCTCGACAAAGCTCACCAAGAAAGGAGTGCCATTTACGTGGCCGGGCAAGCAAGAGAACGCGTTCAACGAATTAAAGGCACAATTGATTAGCTTACCTATCTTAGCCTATTCGAATTGGGATAAGGAGTTCCATGTACATGCCAATGCCTCAAATTTTGCAATCGGAGCTACATTGGTACAAGTCAAACCTCAAGAGCTCGACCACTCAGTGTTCTTTGCCAGTTGACTACTGTCAAGTGTCGAGCACAACTACAATACGATTGAGAGAGAAGCACTTGGAATGGTGTACTCAATACAGAAGTTTAGGCACTATCTGTTGGCAACACCATTTACCTTTTACGTTGACCACCAAGCACTGATGTATCTAGTGAACAAGCCGATTATACAGGACGCATTAGCAGATGACTACTACTGCTACAGGAGTTCACATTCACTATTATCATACATTCGAGAAAGAGTCATATTATAGCTGACCAACTCTCATGGATCAAGTCGGGAGAACCACTAGGAGTGAACGAGGACTTTCCTGAAGCCCATCTATTCTAGATAGTCGCCTTGCTGCTGCGGTATGAGAACATTGGTGAATACCTATCCACATCGAATTTTCCTAAGGACATGCCACCCGACGAAAGAAGGAAATTGGAACTGAAGAGTAAGACATTCCGGTGAACGAACTCCTATAGAAGATGGGGCCTAACCACATCCTCAAGAGATGCCTCATGCACGATGAAATAAAAGGGGTGTTACAGGAAGCTCACGAAGGATGAGCTGGCGAACACATGAGGTTGGACGCCACTGCCAGGAAGGTTATATTGGTTGGACTATGGTGGCCGACACTCCACACTGATGCCCAAGAATGGGTAGTGGGATGTGATACATGTCAGAGAGTCAGAAAACCACTTAAGAGGGATTACATGTCGCTCTCACCTTTGCATCTGCAAGAATTATTCGAAATGTGGGGGTTGGACTTCATAGGTTTGTTGCAAGTCAATAAATTACATAGGTGCCAGTACATAGTGGTGGCAACAGGGTATTTGACAAAGTGGGCCGAAGCTTGAGCGCTAGAAGATAATACGGTGTTGAGCACTGCAAGGTTCATCCATGAGATGATAGTTACAAGGTATGGTATTCCAATTCAGATAACTAGTGATCAGGGAGGACACTTTGTCAACCATGTAATTCGATTGATGACTAGCAAATTTAAAATATTCCATTCACTTTCAAGTCCTTATTACCCAAGAGCCAATGGGCAAGTTGAGTCAACAAACAAAGTGCTAGTCTCGGTCATTCATAAGTCATGTGGCATAAAAGGATCAAACTAGGAAGAGAAGCTGCCAATTGTGATATGGGCCTACCGCATGACCTACAAGGTGACGACAGGGCATACTCTGTTCTAGTTGATGTACAGCCAGGAAGTAGTGATCCTGGTAGAATATATGGTCCCTAGCCTTTGGATAGCAAATGAGAATCGACTTGGCGACACAGAGAGTTTAAAGGAGAGATTATTTCAATTGAATAAACTAGATGAATGACGAGTCTTGGCACAATGGGTGATGGAGGTGATGCAAAAGCGATGAAAGTACAGTCATGATAAACACCTCAGGAGAATGGATTTCTGACAAGGCCAATTAGTTTTAAAGTATAATGGTCGTAATGAAATAAAGCCAAGAAATTTCAAGGTAACGTGGTTAGGATTGTTTTGAATACGGGAAATATTCGACAACGGGTCTATAAAACTCGAGAACCTAGATGGCATAGAAATTAAAGACACAGTAAACGGGTCCAAATTAAAATTTACAAAGGCAGGAAGTCGTGACAATAAATCTAATGGAGTTTGGATATGACAAAAATGAGTTTGGATATGAAGGAGTGGAAGAACAAAGTGTAAGGGTAGACATGAATAGAATTATCAACGGAGTGGTCTTTCCAAGCACAAGCCGAGATAAAGTCACAAGTATTTTCAGGCCATTGATAAGATGGATGAAGATCTACAATTATTGGAGGGCATATGCGCCTTACACCGACATAAGAGATGGAGTAGTTGAAGACAACAACCGGTACGCATGGGCAGATCAAGAGGACAGGAGTATGGAAGAAGACAAGTGGGCACCAACATATGAGAGTATGTTGGACAAATATGCATTCTTACTCCCAAAGGAAGTAGTCCCAACACAAACAAGATATCTTGCTGAAATTAGATTCATCATAGAACATTTAGGTTATTATGATGCAATACAGGAATTTAGTGAAAGAAATCTACCTAAAGGGGCACCTCGGAGTGCACCTCTACCAAAATCAAGGATGTGGCGAGCAGTCTACAATAAATGACAATTGACAGTAGATGGGAAAATAGTGAGATGGCTACAAGAACCACAAGGGTTGAGCTTAATCAACGGACGACAACTTGGCAAAGGTATGGACGAATTACAATGAATAGATCAACTTCTTACCTTAGAACCTATTGAAAGATGTTGTGCAAATGAGTGTTATAAGGGGCCATATCCAAATTGGATTTTTTCCCAAGAAATTGAAATTAAAGTATGAGGGGAGAAGAGAAAAAAAAAGGAAAATGTTGGCGAAAAGGAAAACGTGGAAAAAATAAAAAAATAAAAAGAATGAAAAAAGAAAAAGATTAGAAAAGGATGAAAAGGGAAAAATTAAAAAACCCCGAGTATATAAATCAAAAGTACAGCCTCTTAAAGAAACCACTTTGTCACCACTAGTCATACGACCAAAAAAGTATCAAACTTTTAATTCCCTTTGCCAAGTCGTATGACCTAGCACATACACCATACAATGTGAAGTCTGTGTTGAATGTACGATCACTTTTCTTTTGTCTTTGTTGACTACGATTTGCCAGTTATTTCTCTCTAGTCGTACGAAGTCCTGTCGTACAATGGGTTCCTGACACCTTAGCCACCATATGAATTGCTTCATTTAACCTTGTCATACCCTCTGACTTATGTTGCATTGTTGTACGATTCCCTCTAAAGGTATTTGCTATACGATTTATTCTTATCTTAGCTATATGAATTGTCTATTCCCCTGTTGTACTATATATTTTAGTTGCATGATTTGGTGTTGGAGCCGTATGATTTGATCTAGCCATACGAGCTTTGTTTTCTCATGCCATACAAGATCTGCTTCTGTTGTCATATGGGTCTTATTTTCTCCTACTATACAATTCACTACCGTATGGTCTCTGCCCCATCCTCTATTGCCATACATCATTTATGCATCATATGGCTTCCTCTGCACTCTCCAATCATATGAAACACTCCTTTTGCTTTCTTCTGTTGTATGACTTGCAAGTAATATCCTAGCATATGACTCAAAGCTACTTGGCATATGATTCATTGTTGTACAAACCTCATATTGTCAAGTCGTACAATTCCCACCATTAATTGGTGCCACTGTATGATTTTCGATATCCATCAAAAAATTGGGGTTACGTGACATCTTTGTCATAACATTCTCCACAGCACATCCAAGAATAAGTCATGAGAACCGTTGAGAGAGGGAAAGATCAAGGTGCCAATTACATAGCAGTAGTCGAGGAGAATTACACAGCAATAGTCGGGAGGATTTCAGGCGTCTACTTCATTGCAGTAGTAGGGAAGTAATTACAACAATGGCAAGAAGAAAAATCAAAGAGGAGACTCCAACATGTTACAGGCCAAAGAACCTAAAGGAAATAGAGAAGAAGAAAAAGAGAACAATGCAGCCAATTGCCAGAGAAAAAGTCACGGTGGATAATATGACATGGGAGAGTTTGATAGCACTAGAGAGTTGGATATGGTGGTTGAAGAATTCCCTTCGAACATCCATTGAAGGAATCACTGATAGATTCTCGGGTTGATAAGGTAATCCAAGTACCAATTTTTAATTACCGAGAATTTGATCCCTTTTTGAAAAGCATGGTAGTGCATTACAACAAGTTGGAAAATACAACTGTGGTTGAATATATGAACACCTCAGTCACAATAACATTCAGACCCAAAGCTTTCACTAGGGTATTCAACATTCCAAGTTGGGGGTATGATCTAACTAAACCTTCCCCGAAGATTACACAACAAAGAAAAGAAGGGTATGTTAAGCACCTATGTAGAACTGATATATCTGAAGAGGCAAAAGCCACGATATGGGGAAAAGGTAATAAGGGCTTAAGAAAGGATGATTTGGCAAATGACGAGTGGCCTTGTATAATGGACGTCATCAAGAGCAGATTAATAGGTGCCACTTGATCATCAGACATTGCCGTCTGGATGGCGACATACATGGTGGGATTAAGAGAGGGTACAATATATAATTAGGAAACAATATTGGCCAGCCAAATATAGGAATTCTTATCTATGAAACAAAATGCATTTTACATAACGCATAATGCAATTGCACTATTCCTGGATGCAATTTCTAGGGAAGTACCTTCACTTGAGCATGGCCAATTTCGGCCTGATGCCGACTATGACCCTGCATGGCCGTCTATTTTCAGGTGGACAAAACTTAGTACATAGATTGAAACCAAGGCTCCCAGTAAGAAGAGGAAGTATTAGACCACGGACTCATCCTCCGAAGAAACATAGGAGGCAGACAATGAGGGGGAGGAAGAGGAGGATGTTACTATTGATGTGTCTTCGTCAACTTTCGCCATCCTAACACCGTCAGGAGATATGCTAGCGGCAGATGACATTCCCACAACAGGTATGGGGATACAAACAAATGGCATTCCAGTAGGGGGTAGGGTCCCACCACCCATAGATGTTGACATTCCACCGCTAGGCAAAGTTGGGTTGTCGGAGGATGTCCATCCAGCAACTATTAACAAGGCAGCATTACCTCCAGGTAGTTCTATGCATAACAGTCCTACAACTACTACTCACACTAGATGGTTGCCTCAGGCCTCCAAGCATATCGATAGTTGGCTAAGCTCAGTTGGTGCTCCTGTTAGTGTGGCTAACTATCCTCTCGAGAGCCCATCTCGAGACCCATAATAGATGGCCACCACTGAGTCTATGCATAATCAGCCTATGCCTAGTTAGCTTGAGCCTTGATAGCCAGAGTTAATCGCCAGTACATAAAGGGTATCCAGGCCCCAAGAGAGAGTTCTCCACCTACTGAGGCGGGACCTTGTTCTACACAAGAGGACATAGTGCAACAATCTTCATCAAAGTTAGATTCAAGTCTCCTAGTCGAGGACATGTACATCCAGATCTCTAAACCCAATTCAGAGGATCCACTCAGTACTGTTATGTGCTATGTGTAGGACTTAGCGTCTATGAGGACACTTATGTACAAAGTGGCTAAGATAGACAGATGCATGGATACAGTTCATTCTCCATTGGCTCTGCAGGAGGCCAGACGGATCCAAAAATTTATGGCCGAAGAATGTAAGCAGGAATTTACCTGCCTTTTCCGAGCTAAGGGATGACCAGATACATGTACTGATGAAATGAAAAATGAATGGCAACCGGAGAGGATTTCTCCTTTCTTTGGAGGGAAAGATGGCCATATATTGGATGCATTATACATAATCGAATCCATTTTTTGGGAAACTATTTCATGTTACATGAGGAGGTTCATAAGGGCAAACAAGTGGTAGTTCAGATTCATGAGTCCATTCAGGTCTCTAGGCAACTCAAGGAAGTCGTGGATGAGCAGAAACATAGATTTCAACAGCAGTTGGCCCAACAAACTAGGTTAATTGACTTGGAGAAATCTAAGGTTGAGGAAAAAGAAAAATAATTGGCTAAAAATAGCAGCGGATAATTACGAAGGATGAGCAGTTGGCTGATCAATGCAAGCAACTCTCAGCAAAGGATCAGCAATTGGCTGCTATGCAAAAGGAGCTAGTAGAGTTGTGCACTACTCAAGGGTAGACAAAGAAACATTTCAGTGAGGCCATTCAGATGCCCAACATTTGAAGCTCTGCACTGAAGAGGTTTACAAGCTCCACCGAGAGATGCCATAGCAGCATACTTCCTCTCCTTTTGTTTATACCCCTCCAAGGAGCTCTCCACCACCGTTGTCGCAGTAATGGGTATTTTTCTTTGAGTTCTTTAGTCTCTAGTCATTTGGAAGATGACTACTTTTGGGGAAATGATGTAAAAACCAATTTTGTATAAGTACATTTTATTACTTTCAAGTTGGTTGTGTCGATGAGGTTAGTTGTCCTCCCGACAATTGTGAGTACTTGATGACGGTTGTCGACGGTTGGCCTTATCGACCAACTGTTAGCTACCTTTATATGCCAAGCATGGTATTGTAGAAGGGACCGCACTTGCATGATATCCCTATTATATTGTATAAGAGCATATCTGAACATAATAGCAATATTAGTTTTTTAAGTGAATTATTCATGAGTAATTTATTATGATGTTGTTACATTTTCTTTCAAGTACATTATGTTTACTTTGTAAATTCCAAATCTAATCGAATAGGTAGTAAACAGTAGCAAAAAAGAAAAAATGCTTTTTCAATAAAGCGGCAAAAACTAAAAAGTATTTTTTCGAAAAAACAATGGAAAAACTATATAAAGAGGTTCTGTCTCCAGAAAAGGGTTACCTACTCATTTTATCAATTTCATTTCTTAAGGATGAATGTGAGTTCTTTCTTCTTTCTCGAGGACAAAAACCCTCTGGATTTGTAAAGCTTTGAGGGTAAAAACCCTCCTAATTTTCCTTATTTAGGATTTGAGGACGAAAGCCCTCTTGTCCTACTTGATGATTTCATACAAAGATCGCAGTTGTGCTGAAAGTTGCATATTGTGTTTTTAGAGTCAATTGGTACTAAGTGGTTTTCAGTATTTTGGGTTTGTAGAGATTTTTCCAAGTTTACAGTGTGTTTCAGATTGTAGTGTGGGTGTTTTACTTATCCAGAAAATACAAAAAATACCATTGTGTTGTTTTAGTTTTGTGGTTTTTCAGTTGTAGGTTTGTGTGGGTTAATTATCAAATTTGTAGATTTTTCTTGTGTGTGTGATTTATTATTATTAATATTTATTTATAAGTTGTTGCAGCTCCATAGAATGTTGGTCGTACAAATTTAACTGGTGGTCGTACCATATTGAGAGCTACTTAATATCTTTTGGGACTACATCTTTAAACAATTACCAGCCACCCAATATTTGGCCATACTTCCTATGTTCATGCCATACCAAGAAGTAGCACTGTATTCTCAATGAAACTTTATTTCATATTAAGTCTCTTGAAATTGTGTGATGTCCATGCACCACTAATTCCTTTGAATAATCTTGCATCTTAGGCTGTGTTGGAAATAAGAGGGAAGTTTTGCATCTTTATGAAATGAAATTAAAGTTTTTAATGACATCCACAAGACCAGAAATCTATGGGATCCAGAAGTAAAACTGAACTGCCTGAAACAAACGAACCAACCGACAACCACAATAGCTATTTTTGGCTGCCCTCTAACTCTTTGCTAATCTTGGTTCTTTTGCTATGGATTTTGATCAAGTAACCTGTTGTTTCTACTATCTTCTCCTCTTCAAACAAGGCCATTAAAGATCTAACTTTTAGCATATCTGTGTAATTGAGCTAGATGTCCTCATATGCCTTACACTCCATGATGTAGTGTCATTTTGTCTCCATTAATCCCAATGAGCAGAAACGACAAATCCTATCTACCCACTCCTCTTTGGGTATTTTGGATCTTCTTATTTCGCACCTAATATGGTGTGAACTAGTTCTTAGTTGGGCTATTAGCATTTTAGCTTTCCACTTTATATCTACTCCTATATAGTGCTTTTGCTCGTGGTCGTATGTGGGATTAAATTGTTCGACATAATATTCTCTTCTTCGTCCAAGTTGTTTTGTCCACATGGTTGCTTTGACTTTCTCTCTTACATACCTTTTAATTTCCATCATTGTGTTCAGGCACTCCTGCATGTTGATGCCCCATTTATTCATCCACTTGGAATTTTGCTTCATCCATGTGCTCTCCCTTCTAGTTAACTTTTCCTCCACCACAATTTTGGGCCAGCAGTGTCCCTCCATGTTCTCAATTCTCTCCAAATAACCTAATTGTCGAGTTAGAGCCACCGCTTCAATTGGAAAGGCTCCAGCTTCAGCTAAGGTGATCTCATATGGGACCGTGCGTTTTACTTTGAAATTGCTTGTGATTAGGTGTGTCTGTAATCTTTCTATTTGTTTCCATTTCAAAGCCAACGTGTTGCTGCCCCAAACTTCGCAACCATATAGCACCAAAGGTGTAACAAGCAGCCCAAAAAGATTCTTCTTTGTTTTCCAATCCCATAACTCCGCTGGTCTGCATCTGTTTATAAGACTCACATGTTAATTACTTTGAGCATATAGTTTGTTGACCACCCACTTTCATGGTATTATAATATGCAAAAAGGGAGGCGTAAGGTTTGAAAGAAGTTTGTATGCTTTTGAAGCATTTTATGGGTACTGTACAAGTTAATTTCTCATGCTTTAATTGTTATGCTAGCAGAAAGTCTCACGTGGGAATAAGGCAAAGTAAATTAGAAGTATTAAGGATCTCTATTTAATATTGGCTGCCTTTCCATATCAGCTATAGATTTAAGGAGGTGATTTGGTAGTTTTCAAAGAATTTGGACTGTCGTACAAGTCTTTAGGAAAGGCGTACCACTTCAAGAAGGCAAATACATCATTTAGAGATTGCATTTAATGTATTTTTTTGTTATGATAGTAGTTGATATCAGATTTTGGATGGTATTTCATGAGATATCAGCAGCAAGAAGGCTGCAAATTCAGTATTTATGAGCAGGGCAGTAAATAATATCAGTCTATTGCAACTTGGGACTGATTTTGGACTTTTTCTAGAAACCATACAGCAGCAAGAAGTCTGCACAAATCAGTTATTTATTTCAGTACAACAATATTTAGATATTCATATCAAAATATCCCCATTATATCTACCCATTGGGAATTGAATATTGCTCTCATCTATTTGACAAAATGTCATCTTTCTAGATGTTGAATAATTGTTTAACAAAATGTTTGAATGTAATTGTTGAGATAAATATTTGATTTCATATCATATTGTAACTACTAGACAGTTTGAGCTACCAGTATTTGATTTCCAACACATTGTAAGATCCTTGTTGGTTCAACCGCTGGATCCATTTTGATTTTTTGTATTTTTCTACCTTGCAAGGCATGTATCAAAATTGAGTGAATTAGTCTATCATTTTGGTGTTGCCGCAATTCCGCTTGTATTCAACCAGTTTGGCTTGATCGGGATTTGCATTCACCATTAGCAAGTTTGGCTTGATCAATTCTATGTTTATGCTTACATTGTAAGTTCGGCTTGTTGCCAACATCTTTCAATTATTTCAAATATCTTCATTCTAATTTTTGTATGCTCTCACCTTGCCAACATCGGGAACTTGGTGATCATAAAGAGTTAGAATTTGAGTGATCGCAAAAAATTTATTAGATTTAAGCTAACGATTCTGCAAGGCACATTACATATCAAGAGAGCAGGGTTGGAAAAGGAGTGAAATAGGAGAAGCCATCCAAGAAGTTGAACCATAAAGAAGCAAAGGAATCTTCAAGCTATCAAGAGAAGAAGAAGATGGACAAAAACAAAGAAACTTAGGGTTGATGGAGAGTGAAAGGATTTGGGCAACAACATTAACATCAACCAAATGGGATGGGATTTAGAGTAGTAGAGAGGAAGAAAATACAACAAAAGAGAAAGGGAAGGTGGGGATGATGTGAACACTACATTGTAATGTCCCCTTCTAGCAAGCCAAAATTTTCGCAACCTTGCACAATTTCAACTTAAAAATAGAACATTAGTATTCAATTCTTCTTTCAAAATCAAATGTCATTATTTATAAACATAAGCCATTTGTTATCATAGATTGATTGTATATATTTCATGATTCCTTAGAAGAGATATACTTGGGCCCTTGTTAATCGAATCCTCCATCTTATGAGAGTGAATCCATTAGGGTGCAATGCCAATGGTATAGGTCGTTCTTCCTTCGAGGGGTACTCTAGACCTAGGCCACTCTAGGACCTTCCTTTGACTCGGGGCTCTCTAGACCACTCAAGTCAAAAGACTACCTCTTGTCTCCTAAGCTACCATCTTGAAACAACGGCTCGAAGGGGTGCTCTAGATCAATGAACCCGTACCTATCCTTGGTCGATTGCCCACCCCTAATCTTCCTTACTCCTCATAGTGGTGAGTGGATTAACACTATTGCCCTTATCTACCTTTCATATTTCACATGCTATTCTTATGATCACTATTCATATGCCTTGCATATTCTCTATCATAATATTTCACATGATCTATGATCTTTATCTATACATATTACATACTTGCTATCTCTCATATGTCATTTATTAACAACTTATGTGAGATGAGATGAGAGTTGTCGTTATCCACCATGGGGCTCTAATGTCTCCCATCCTAACTCAAGAAGTACTTTTGTACTCTTGGAGCTAAGGCCTCTGTGAGACTCCTTGGTACTCTAGGTAGCCAAGGCCATTAATTCACAATCCTTGCACTATGGGTACCTCATACCTCATGTGACAAGGCCTCTATGTGATAAATATCCATGAATGGCCTCTTGGCACTTTCTACTCTTTCCCACATATGGTGTTAATAAATCACTTATGAATTCAAATCATACAAGATACATTATCATGAGCAATTGAATATGACTGTCTACACATTATTAGTGATTGACTGTATAAAATAAATGCTATCATAATGGTACATTTATGAATGAAACAGAAATACAAGTTCCTTCATAACTATGCTAGTATGACAGCCGATCAGACAAGAGGATAAGAATAATATGAAGATGCTTACTTGCTGCTGTAAACTGGACTGCAGCCTTGAAAGATATTCTTGTATGAATTAATGATATCATCCGATGCTTGGAAGATTTAAGAATTACTTGCTGTTGCTTCCATCTGTAACTCAATATTCAGCTATATCTTTCCTTATGTGATCGATGATACTTGCTGTTTTATGTATTATATATTGCAGACTGAATTCTATTTGTTTGGAGGATGAAAGGATAACTTGATCGATTGATCATATATGGAAAATCTCTGCCGATATATCTCCTTTGTAATGCCTGCTATAATGTTCTTTGATGGCTGACCAGTCTTGTGTAAAAGACTATCTTTATGCTACTTGCACTTGCTATTAATCTGATTACAATCAATAATAACTGTATGCTGAAGTGGATATTCGACTGCCTTTATTTGAAGGAATTTCTGATATATTCTTTTATTCGATGATGTTCTTGCCTGATCATCTTGCAATGGATCTCCTTGTAATTTTATATCTCCCATCGGTGGATTTTGGCCAAAAGGCATGCTAATTCATGAGGTCCGTACCTCTTGGGTAAATCGCACCATTTTCTTTTTAATAAATTTGTCTTTGTTTTAGTTTGTCTTCATTCCAATTTTGTCCTTTTCTAGTTTTGTCATTATCTCTATTTTGCCTTTTCTCTATTTTGTCTTCTTCTTCTTGGCCTTAAATTTGGCTAAGTTATGAAATTGAACATAAAGAGAGTTTATTATCATAAACATATGAAACCTTTCAAGATCATACTGAGCCATTATAAACTAGTCTTCTTTCCAATCTTTAATTGGAAAACTTCGAGCTACTATGGGCTGGAATTGAGGGATATGACAGGCCTCCCTTCTTGAGATTGCTTGTCATCAAGCAATGTTAAGATTGGGATGGCTAAGGGTTTCATCTCCCTTCATTGTAGCATCATCATCAATAATATTTAATACTAATGTAATGTTACCTCTGTGTGCATATATTCAGTTCCTGCAACCACAACCATAACACATATGCAAATACCTATATATATATATATATTTTTGTGAGAATCATGATCAATAATAATAAATATTTATTATTCACAGGGTGGCAGGATCACTGCTCTGAGACCACTTGTAATGTCCCCTTCTAGCAAGCCAAAATTTTCGCAACCTTGCACAATTTCAACTTACAAAGAGAACATTAGTATTCAATTCTCCTTTCAAAATCACATGTCATTATTTATAAACATAAGCCATTTGTTATCATAGATTGATTGTATATATTTCATGATTCCTTAGAAGAGATATACTTGGGCCCTTGTTAATCGAATCCTCCATCTTATGAGAGTGAATTCGTTAGGGTGCAATGCCAATGGTATAGGTCGTTCTTCCTTCGAGGGGTACTCTAGACCCAGGCCACTTTACGACCTTCCTTTGACTCGGGGCTCTCTAGACCACTCAAGTCAAAAGACTACCTCCTGCCTCCTAAGGTACCATCTTGAGACAAGGGCTCGAAGGGGTGCTCTAGACCAATGAACCCATACCTATCCTTGGTCGATTGCCCGCCCCTAATCTTCCTTACTCCTCATAGTGGTGAGTGGATTAACACTATTGCCCTTATCTACCTTTCATATTTCACATGCTATTCTTATGATCACTATTCATATGCCTTGCATATTCTCTATCATAATATTTCACATGATCTATGATCTTTATCTATACATATTACATACTTGCTATCTCTCATATGTCATTTATTTACAGCTTATGTGAGATGAGATGAGAGTTGTCGTTATCCACCATGGGGATCTAATGTCTCCCATCCTTACTCAAGAAGTACTTTTGTACTCTTGGAGCTAAGGCCTCTGTGAGACTCCTTGGTACTCTAGGTAGCCAAGGCCATTAATTCACAATCCTTGCACTATGGGTACCTCATACCTCATGTGACAAGGCCTCTATGTGATAAATATCCATGAATGGCCTCTTGGCACTTTCTACTCTTTCCCATATATGGTGTTAATAAATCACTTATGAATTCAAATCATACAAGATACATTATCATGAGCAATTGAATATGACTGTCTACACATTATTAGTGATTGACTGTATAAAATAAATGCTATCATAATGGTACATTTATGAATGAAATAGAAATACAAGTTCCTTCACACCTATGCTAGTATGACAGCTGATCAGACAAGAGGATAAGAATAATATGAAGATGCTTACTTGCTGCTGTAAACTGGACTGCAGCCTTGAAAGATATTCTTGTATGAATTAATGATAATATCCAATGCTTGGATCGATGTTTGGAAGAGTTAAGAATTACTTGCTGCTGCTTCCGTCCGTACCTAAATATTCAGATGTATCTTTCCTTATGTGATCGATGATACTTGCTGTTTTATGTATTATATATTGCAGACTGAATTCTATTTGTTTGGAGGATGAAAGGATAACTTGATCGATTGATCATATATGGAAAATCTCTGCCGATATATCTCCTTTGTAATGCCTGCTGTAATGTTCTTTGATGGCTGACCAGTCTTGTGTAAAAGACTCTATCTTTATGCTACTTGCACTTGCTATTAATCTGATTACAATCAATAATAACTGTATGCTGAAGTGGATATTCGACTGCCTTTATTTGAAGGAATTTCTGATATATTCTTTTATTTGATGATGTTCTTGCCTGATCATCTTGCAATGGATCTCCTTGTAATTTTATATCTCCCATCGGTGGCTTTTGGCCAAAAGGCATGCTAATTCATGAGGTCCGTACCTCTTGGGTAAATCGCACCATTTTCTTTTTAATAAATTTAACTTCATTCCAATTTTGTCCTTTTCTAGTTTTGTCATTATCTCTATTTTGTCTTCTTCTCTAATTTGTCTTTTTCTTCTTGGCCTTAAATTTGGCTAAGTTATGAAATTGAACATAAAGAGAGTTTATTATCATAAACATATGAAACCTTTCAAGATCATACTGAGCCATTATAAACTAGTCTTCTTTCCAATCTTCAATTGGAAAACTTTGAGCTATTATGGGTTGGAATTGAGGGATATGACATACCTACAGAAATCCTTGCTAGAAAGGGAAAGCAAATATCTCAAACCCTAGAAAATGTAGAGCAAAACATAGATGTTGAAATTTATAACAAAATCATTGACAAAGAGATTGCGGGTCTAACAAGATGAGCATTGATTGGGCAATTTGAAGGAGTGTGATCAGAAGTAGAATCTCTGAAAAATTATGAAAGAGACAAGTGGGAAGATAGCAGAGAAATGGAAATTTTAGTTCTGCCTAGAAATTTTTTCTTAATCATTCGTTAGAATGAAGAAAGTCCAAATTAATTCAAGACCAATGGGCCTTGGAATCTAATGAGTGCAATTTTTAATATGACAAAATGATGCCCTAAATTTAATCTGATGATTGGACCTATGGAGGGAACATCAACATGCATTTGTTTTCATAATTTGTTAATTAAGTATTAGAATCAAGCAATCCAAAAAATTATAGGGCAAACTATGGGTGAAATGAAGATTGACCCAGTCACTTTGCAAGGAAATTTGTCTTCCTAAGCAAGGTTGAAAATGAGGAACAAGCTAAATACACCACTATCAGAATCTATAAGTAGAAGACCTGAGCTTGGTCTTTTTCATTAGCTTGTGGTTTATGCAAATGTTCCTTTTAAATGTTACAATTGCCATAAAGTTGGGTACATTAGTGAATTCTATGAAGGAAAAAAGAATAAAGTTACAAGCAATTCAATGGATAAACCTATGGAGGGAACATTAATATGGATCCATCTTCATAATTTGCCAATTTAGTATTGGAATACAAGAATCCTAAAAAGCATAGGTGAAAGTGAAACTATGGATGAAATGGAGGAGATTGACCCAGACACTTTGCTAGGAAATTTTTCTTCCTAGGCAAGCTTGAAAATGAGGTCAACCTAAATAGACTACTACTGGAAGATGTAAATATAAGATCCAAACTTGGTCATTTTTCAAAGCCTGTGAATTATGCAAATGCTCCATTTAGATGTTACAATTGCCTTAAAGCTAGGTACATTAATAAATTATGTGAAGCAAAGAAGAATACAGCTACAAGCAAGAATATTCAGAAATTGGAAAATGGAGGAAGAGCAAAGTGGAGTAAGAAAGATGTCTACTGAAAAACAAGAATTACTATGTAAAATAAGCCACCTCTAGTTTTCTTCCAATGAGTGTAACCCATTGAGGCTTGATGAATATAGGGAGGCAGCCAATCCACCTAGCATTGTAGGCCAATATGAGAACTTAGGCTTAGAATTAGTTATGGATAAGCAAGAAAGGGACCTTAAGAATTATAAAAATAATCAAGACGAGAATCACAACTCAGGAAGGCAAGGCAAGGATCAGTCCAAAGCTAATGTAAGTCACAAACCAAAAAACTTGGAGGATGACTTATCAATGTATAAGGAACAATGCCAAATCTCTCAATTAATGACCCCAAAGTAGAAATTGGAGATAAAGAAATTAAAATGAAGAGGAAGAAGAATAGAGCTAAAAAGACTACAAGAAGAGGTGTTGGGACCCTAGTTTTACAACACCAAAATTGTAAGAAATTTTGCAAAATCTCTATGTGTGCCCGCCCTCATGCTAAAATATCCCCCTTGTGCCTTACTTGATTCACTCCCTTGCAAAAAAAAATGTAAAAGTCCAAGTTTACGGGTTTCCTTAGCCGTTTTTGGCCTTCTCAGGTTTACGGGTTTTGCCGAAACCTTGGGATGTCTCGAGTCCCGGAAGTTTCCTCGCCTCAGTATGTTGGTCCTTTGGTTCTTGGTTCCTCTCGAACACCAGACCTTGGCAGCGTGCCTTTTCAAAGTCCCTGTGGTCGTGGGGGTGACATCAGCATTAGGATCCTTAAATTTTTCTAAGTGTTGGGCCCTTTTCGTGCTTTTTTGCCCTTTCCTAGGTTTTCGGGTTCATTAGGGGAAATTCATATAAAAAATGGGTCTCCTAAGAAACTCTTAAAAAGAAAAAATTATTTTATATAATATAAATTACTTAAATATAAATAAATGTCAAAGGGCCCTTGGTCTACTGCTGAAGTTGAAAGTTTCTGAATGAGCCCACCAAGGATCAAGTCTTGCTGAGTCCAAGGTCCCTGACACCATAAGGGATGAGGCTAGGATCATGCCCTGGGGGAATTTGGCTAAAGACTGAAGAGGTTCAGTCTAAGGCTCATCCTCTCATAAAGTTTACTTTTTTTTATATTATTTCTTTTCTTTGAAAATCTTTTTTATTTTTAAGTTATTTTTAAAGTTACATTTTCTATTTTTATTTAAAACTCAAGTTCACTTTATCTAAAATATAAATAAATATTTATTAGTTTTTATTATGAATATTTGCTATATTTTTTTCTTTCTCTAATAATATTTATCCACATATTTTTACACCTTTATATTAAATTAAGTCTCATATTATCATTTTATATATATATAAATTTATGGTTTATATATTTATGAATTAATATATTTATAATTTTATATTATATAGAACCTCAACAAATGATGTATAACAAATTATTATATGATTTATAATTTTAAAAATTATAAATAATATATATAAATTATAAATTATATAATAATAAAAAATTTAAAAGTTAGCACATTGCATATAAAAAGAAAATTAAAGAAGCTAAGCTACAATTTCTTTAATTTTTATGCAGCTTCTTTAATTTTTAAAGAAAACTTTCTAAAATTTTAATTTTATAAATATTTTATTTTATTTTAAAATCATTTTCTTGAATTTTTGTAAATATAAAATAATAATTTTTAAAAATGTAAATAATATGCTTTAATTTAAGCAAACTTTAAATATTTCTAAAATTTTAATTTTATAAACATTTTATTGTATTTTAAAGTTATTTTCGTGGTTGTTAGATTTTTGTAAATATAAAACAATAATTTTTAAAAAAAGTAAATAATATATGTTATATAATATATATTAATATTAATATTTAAAAAAAAAAGATTTAATGTGTGCATATTAAAAAATAAAAAATAAAAAAGCTAGCTAGAGCTTCTTTAATTAGTTTCTTGAATTTTATTTTATTTTATATGCAGTGGTAATTCTTTATTTTTTATATTAGTATATACATATATAAAAGTATATATTATTTATAATATTTTAAAAATTATTTTTATAATTTTTAATGTTTATATATTTTTATGGAGAAAAGGCTTGCTAAAATATTTTTAGATTTGTTTTTTAGAAAGCACAATAATTTCTAAAATATAATTTAATAATGATAAATGTAAAAGACAAAAAAAATCTTTATTTTTTATAAAGATATTGAGATGGAGTAAGATATGTATAGTCAAATTAACTTTAATGAGTTAATTCATAGGATTTTAGAAAGTTTAACGTAATAAAATAAATGATTATATTTTTAGTTTAGATGATGTCACCACAACAGTTGATGTCATCTTTTAGTTAATTTTTGTTAGTTCATTATTTTGATGTCATCCTTAGGAGACCCATTTATATGTAAATTTCCCCCAATGCCTAAGGATCCTTGGAACCTTGTCCACGGGTTCCAAAGTTCCCTGAAACCCCATGCTTTACTTTTGATCTCAGAGTTCCAAGTCTCCTTGGAATGCCACGCCCCTTGCATTCCTCTTTTGCCTTTCAGGTTTTCGGGTTTTCTCAAAACCTTAGAACCTTGTCCTAACGTCCTTAGGTTCCTCAGTTCCCCGAAACCCTAAAAGTTTGAGTTTCCCGCTTTCTCCTTTACCTTTATGCGTTTTCGAGTCCCCGGGGGTCCTTTGAACCTTTGTACCTGGTTTCAATGTCCTTATATTCCCCGGTTCCCTGAATCCCTAACTTCCCGCTCCCTCCATCCTTTGGTTCCAAGTCCCTCCCGAACCCCATTCTTGTTGTTCCCTAGTCCCCGATTCTTCCCAGACCTTAGATCCCGGTCTTCTCCGCACTCCTCATTTCTGGGCCCCAATCCTTTTTAGACCCCAGATCCTATTCCTGTCCCCAGGTTCCAAGTTCATCCAGATCCCTGGTTTCTACCCCTTTTACTCTTTGGTTTCAAGTCTCTCTTGGACCCTAGTCCCTAGACCCGATCTAGTCCCGATCCCTATCCCATTCCCGTCCCCTTGCCATTCTAGTTCCCAATCCCTAAGTCCTCCCGGCTCCTGGACTCTTGCATACCCTATTCCCCAGTCCCTGGTCCCTCCTGAACCACAAACCCCGCCGATTCTTCTATAGCGCTTCTTTCTCCTTCATGGAACTCTGGACTTCTGCATGTTGGAACCTGCTCAATTATTCTAAGGTTCCTCAGAAACCCGAAACCCCAAGAAAGTTTAGAAACACACTTAAATGTGCCAACGAATCGGGGAAACGCCATTAATGCTCATCTTGAGTCCTGCAACCACCCATTTTGAGCGGGAAAACATCTTTCAACCTCCTTGGTCGACCTACACGTGGCTTAAGGTGGTTTTCTAGAAGATTTCATGAGGATTTTCCTCTTTGTATTTATGGTGGTCAGTGGGTTTGAGGTTCTCGACACTCAAGAGTTTCTCACCCATAGATTAGGGCACTTGACTAGTAGATATAAATACAAGTTCTCTTCTCATTGCAGTGGTTGGTCATTCTTTCCTCCTAGATACATGTAGGTGCAAAAAGTAAGATCTTTTTGAGGTTTCAAATGTTGCAGATTCAGTTCTTCAAGACAACAATAAGCTTGAAGCATATATGAAGATTGAAACATTGTAAACAATATCAATATATGGATGTCTCCATGATTGTGGGTGTATTTTTAGGGAAATCCCTATGTTGCATCTAGGGTTTCCTCTTGCCAAATTTAGGGGTATGATTGTAATATTGGATTTCATAAATGTGACAACATTTTAAAACATTATTATGCTTGTAATGATCATTCCTGGATTACATATGGATTTATGTAGAATAATGATGGTATTAAGCACGTTTATATATATCTGGTATTTCATGTGGTTGATGCATTTATGCTCTTGAGTGTGCTCTCATTTGTCTTGCTTTATTTTTTTCCTTTGATAAACTGGACTCTGTCACCAAATGGATAGGCACTGGTCTTGGAAGTGGTGATCAAATAGACTCTCTAAACGAACAAATCTTTCATTAATACTCTAGAAATAGGTTCCAACCTGTGTGCACTATTGTGATTTTGCATTCTAACTAGGGATTATCATTAGTAATCCTTCCAAGCATTCTTCCTAGTGAATCCCAAGAGCAAGCCTGCATCTTGCCTATATGCAAGGATGCTTTTTATTATCTCAGTCAGAGGTTTTATATGCAACTGGTTTGTCTTGGCTTAGTGACAACTGTAGGAGTCAAGAATTTATTGGGTACAACTATCCCTATTATAATTTAAGATCATTATGATTACCCTAAGACCCTACTAAGGGACACCTCTAGGAACACCCTCCTGAGTTTAGTTGAACTCAAATTGAAGAGGAGATTAACCACTCCTATCCATTGGCCCTCGACCATCCTCGATATGTTGATGAGTCACTTTCTCACCTTAATGACACCCTTGGCCTAAAAGGTGAAGAAACACTTTAAGATTTTGGACTTGCGGTTTTGGCACCCAATAGGAGGTACAAGGAGTAGTTGGCACATGAACTCAAAAAATTGAGGTAGATATATTCTCATGATAAAAAGGGGAAGAACCCTCCACTAAGACAATGAGTGTGTATCCTAGAATGTTAGTGAAGTGCATAGACAATATATTAGGGCATGCAATGAAGTTAATATCCTAGAATGTTAGGGACATAAATACCCTCACAAAAAAGGCTAGTAATGCATCAACTACAATGAAGGAGGTTGAATATTGTTCCAATTCAAGAATTAGAGATACAAGAAGAGATGGAAGAATTACAAGAAAAGTCATAGAAAACTTTGGAAAGCATCGGAGATGGACCAGCTATGGATTCAAGTGGGATGATCATTTTGTGAAAACCAACAATAATTGCATGTGATTTTCTTGCCAAATACCCAAATTAGATAGCTTGAGAACTCCACTCAAACAAGGAAAAACTATGGTGAGGTTCTTTAATAAGTATAGGCCAAATAGCCCAATAAGGAAAGAAAAACTTGAGAAGAATAATCAAACATTTTGCCTCAACTAAGTGATATAAGTTATGTTCCACCAAGTTTCTAGGATGAGGACAGCAAGAAATGAGGCGACACGTTTCTAAGATAATAGAGGACGGGAGGCCTTTTTTAGGGAACCATAAGGGATGGTAATTAAAAATGGGAAATTTAAAAAAAAAAAAATATTCAAATATTGAATATTCATATGATAAAGGCATTCACCATATTCATTATATAACCAAATTTGTTGCAAATATATGTATATACTTCTTTAACTAAACATTAAGGACTTATAAACTCTTTGTAAACCTAAGGCTTCAATAGAAGAGCAAAACTCACATGACCAAACTCCATTTCTCCCAAATTTCTTACTTATAGAGAAAGATACCCGATAATTATCCCCAACAATGTTGTCTTCCGAGTGTGTGTGTGTGTGTGTTCTCTATCAGAAAGAAAGCCAATTGAGCTCAAATTTGGGGTGTGCATGTGTTCTCTATCAGAAAATAAAGCCGGTTGAACTCAAATTTGAAAGGGCTTTTTTCAAATGGCTTATCAATATCTATTGAAAGCAAAATAGATGCATGGTCCACCCCAAAAACTTTCAAAATGGAAGATTTGAAAGACCATTATTGATTCCACCAAGATCATATCCAATCTTTCAACAATATTGCAAAAGTGCACTCTTATATTGTTCCAAGAGTAATTCCCTTAGGTTTTTGGTCCAATGTAATGTCCCCATTTTCGAGTTCTCTTGCAGCTCAGTCAGAGCTGACTTTCTGGGTTGGTGACAGCATAATCAGAGGAGTATTTTTATGTCACCAGGGTGTTCGAGTGATCCCGTGGAGTTGGTTGACACTTTCTGGAGAGATTTCAGACAACTTGTCTGTACTTACTATTTATAGTAAGTGCTTGCATGGCACTGTAAGAGACTTTTTTATATATAACTGAAAATTCAATCAATTTTAGATAAGAAGTCTTGCACAATATAACACCAAAATCAAATTTCAATCATACATATATGAAACTACCAATCTCTTTTGCATATATCATTGATTGGAAACGAAATGACTTCAATTACAAACTGCTGTCATCAAAAATCAGTCACTGTCATATGTATATCAGACCTCAAATGTGCATGAAAGAGAGGTATAATTACATCCAAATTCATTACAACTATTGCCAAACCAATGGAGAATGACGAGCTAATGACATCAGCCAATGATTGATCAAATAACACCAATATAAATCACTTATTAGCTGACTGATATGACTGATCAGATCTCTGATATAGTGTTGATATCACAAATGAAAGAGTAGCCAATGATATATAAGTGATATCTTGCAAACAAAGCATCCAAATAGCCTAATTTGCAAATCGGAAGGACTGATTTTGCTCCCAAATGATCCTTAACACCATATAACTTCAATCCCACATGCAATTCAGACTTGATTAGATTTGTAGCTGGCTGGAGCAGACTTGTAGCTTGCTGAAATATGCCCAGATTTCATGTAAATGCTCAAATATGACCTCCAAATGCAATTGATGGGTTCCTAGGTGTGCCAAATGTCTTTTTGATGCTTCCAATGTTCATAAAAACCCTGTATAACAAATTATCAGATGACTGTGATGAAACACCAGTCACTATATTATGCCAATAACTCCATCAAACACTCATAAACTACCTTGGTTTGCCTCCATCATGACCAAGGGTTTATTCATCAATGATCCTTCACTTCAAATCACACAAAAACAACTTGGAAATGAAGCACAAATAGTGAATTCTGAATGAAATCACTTCACAACTAGTATGGGGTCATCTCCATACAAAAACAAGGGGTCATCACCTTGCCAATAAATTGAAAATCGGAATTCCCAGCTCAAAAAGAAAGAGATAGAAAACATACCAATGCATCAATAGTAGTAAATTGAAGTCCAAGTCCTCTATTTAAACTCTCCAAGCATGGACATCCCTCTTCTTTGGTATTTTAGAATGTAGCTTGAGTTCCACCAATGATGAGCAATGAACTTGAACAAAATTAAATGAATTACATCTAAAACACACTATTTAAAATCAATCTTTAATTGTTTTAAATGAAATGTATCTATTCCATATGGATCGATCCTCTAGCTTGGCCGATTGGATGCTTGCATTGAATTTTGTCTGAACAAACATTTAAAATCCTTCCTTGACTTGGACGGCTGAAGCAAATCATTAATTTTCCTCCCTCTAAACCCATCGCCCATAACAACCTCAAGGCGAATGCATACAATAATGATGTTGGGCAATTAATATGATGAATTTGCATTTAAAATGATCTTCTTTACCTTGGCTGCCGATCCTTTGCTTGGGAGATTGCATTCAATTTCCTTACAATTATTTTTAAATGCCTTTGACTTGGCGAATGCTCCAAACAAGGTTCATGATCCAATGAAAATTGCACTCCATAATGTAAGTCGATCATCTCCTAGGTAGTCGTTGGCTCCTTAAGCAAGGTACAAACCAAACATAATTCAATGAATCTCATAAAATGCACAAATAGATCCATATCCTTTGCTTTTTGAATTTAGTTTGGACCTATATCTCCATTGGGCGAACACCCTTATTCCACACTAACTTCATAAAATCGATTTAGAGAAAATGTAATTAAATATTTTATTTTCCCTCTTATTCCATCATTTGAAAATTCAAATCAAATAATTGAAAATACAATTTCAATATTACATTTCCCATATAGCCCACTAATACACTAGTTGATCCAACTTTCCGGTTCTCCATGCATAGAAATAAAATCAACTAGCAAATCATTCCCTTACCAATACATTAGCCTATGGGAATGGATGATAGGCTAATCGTCAACTCCATATGAAGTCACTTCGGAAATGGGAACATGACAGTCCTCCCTTCCCGGGATTGCTTGTCCTCAAGCAATCGAAGATTAGGATGCTCGAGAATCTTCTCTCCTTCCCATTTAGCATCCTCTAGTGGCAAACCTCTCCATCTCACCAAATACACCTTGATGACTCGGCTACGCAATTTGCATTCCCTTATATCCACAATACCATCTAGCTCTAGTATCAACATGCCCTCTTCATCAAGAGGTGGAAGATCAATAGAAGAAACCACATTCTGACCCAATGCCTTTTTGAGGCATGAAACATGAAATACATTATGTATGCTACTTCACCAACCCTCTTGACAATCCTATATGGCCCATAAAATCTTGGCTTGAATTTTTCTGCACCACTTTTCTTCAATGAATTCTGTTTATAAGGCCCATAAAACCAAGTCATCTACCTCAAATGACCTCTCAACTCTATGTCTGTCTGCATAAATCTTCTGCTGATTCTGTGCATGCTGAATATTATCCTTAAGAACTTTAAGGATATCCTGTGTGTCCTGCATTAACTCTTTAGCTCTAGGAGCTCTACTATCATCAAAAGCTAAGTCAACAAAAGATAATGCATCATACCCATATAGTGCTCTAAATGGAGTCATGCCAATAGACATATGATAGGTGGTATTGTAGCAATACTCACCAAGATACAACCATCTCACCCAAGCACGCTGATGTCCTGAAACATAGTTCCGAAGATATCCCTCTACCCATTTGTTAACAATCTCTATCTGTCCATCAGTTTGAGGGTGATAGCTGGTGCTTGGTGTCAATTCAGTACCTGCAAGTCGGAATAGCTCTCTCCGAAACATCCCAATAAACCTGCTATCCCAATCACTCACAATGGTCTTTGGAAGGCCATGCAAATGGAATATCTCTCTAAAGAATAAATCTGCAACCTGTAAAACTAAATAATCCGCTGCAATAGGATAGAAATGTGCATACTTAGTCAATCTATCAACCACATATATGCAATCCTTACCATGTACCTTCGGAAGACCAGTGATGAAATCCATGGAGATACTTTCCCACTTCTGCTCAAGAATAGGCAACGGCTGTAGAAGACCTGTGGGAAAAGTATGCTCTGACTTGTTTTACTGACAAGTGAAAGACCCTCTAACATGCTATAGGACATCATCCTTGAGACCCTTCTAAGAGAATCTCTCACGCACCTGTCTATAGGTTTTGAAAAATCCTAGATGTCCTGCTAGAGGTGTATCATGAATGGCTCTCAAAATCTGTTGCTTAAGCTTAGATTCAGATACCAAGAAAATTCTATCCTTGTAATATATCACATCATCCACTACCTTGTACCTGTCATCCTGTATGATACCATCCATGATCTCTCATGCAAAAGTGGATTTGGAATACTCAACTAAAAGTTGAGATTTCAAATCAGCTGAAATCTCACTCAAGGAACAAATAGTAGGTCTCCTGGAAAGTGCATCTGCCACAATGTTTTTCTTCCCCTTCACAAACTCAATATCAAAGTCATATGCCTGTATCTTAGAGACCCATTTTTGTTGTCTTTCATTTAAATCCTTTTGTTCCAAGAAGTATTTCAAGCTATTGTGGTCAGTCCTCACCACAAATTTCGCACCTACCAAGTATTGACGAAACTTTGCCAAAGCATGCATAATGGCAAGCATCTCCTTGTCATAGGTGGAATATAGGCACTCCACATCTCTCAATTTCCTGCTCTCAAATGCAATCGGATGCCTGTTCTACATCAACACAAGCACAATACCATCTCTTGATGCATCACACTCAAGAACGAAAGACTGTGTAAAATCTGGTAGTGCTAAAATAGGTGTAGTGCTCATCACCTCCTTGAGTCGATCAAATGTTGCCTGTGCTTTAGTAGACCAAAGGAATGCACCCTTCTTTGTGAGATCTGTCAATGGTGCTGCCAACTATGAAAATCCTCTAACAAATCTCCTGTAATAGCTGCAAAGACCCAAGAACCCTCTCAACTCAGTGAGGTTCGGTGGTGTAGGCCATTCCTGAATTACTTTGATCTTCTCCTCCTATACTCTAACTCCCTTAGCACTAATCATATGCCCCAAATAGAGAATCTCCTCCATCCCAAAGTCACACTTAGACATCTTAGCATATAATGACTGTGCCTCCATAACTCCAAGAACCTCATCAAAATGTCGAAGATGATCCTCCCATGCCTTACTATAAATCAAAATATCATCAAAGAAAACCAACAAGAACTTACGCAACTGCTTGTTGAAAACATGATTCATGCAAGACTGAAATGTAGCAGGTGCATTAGTAAGACCAAAGGGCATAACAAGAAACTCATAGTGTCCGTAGTGGCATCTGAATGTTGTCTTTGGAATGTCCTCCTCATGAACACGTATCTGGTGATAGCCTGAACAAAGATCAATCTTGGAAAAATACACGGCCTCGTGTAGCTCATCTAGCAACTCATCGATCCTGGGTATCAGGTACCTATTTTTGATTGTCTTCTTGTTCAAAGCCCTATAATCAATACACATCCACATAGTACCATCCTTCTTCACCAACATCACCGAAGAAGCAAATGGACTAGATGATGGACGAATGTGTCCCATATCAATGAACTCGTTAATTGTATTTTCAATCTCAACTTTGAAGTGCCTAGGATGTCGATATGGTGCAATGTTGATGGGCTTGGTCCCATCCTCCAACTCAATCACATGCTCAAAACCACGGTCTGGCGGTCTACCTAAAGGAATGTCACTAAACACCTTACTATGCTTATCCAATAAAGATTGGATATCTACATGATACTCAGCCTTGGGAGAAGAATTAGAAGATATAGAAACTTGAGCTGCCCATGCTACATCATCATGACAAAATAAAGCCTCCATCTGCCTAGCTGAAATCACTCTAGGTGTCCCATCTGATATAGCCCTCAATATTATCTTCTTCCCATTATGTAGAAATTCAATCTCCATTTTCCTCAAGTCCTGTATATATTGGCCAATAGAATGCAACCATTGCATTCCCAAAACAACATCAATCCCTGAAAGTCCAACCATGTAGAAATCATCCACCAATGTATAATCACCCATCTGAATACTAAGCTAGGGCACCTTCTTCTGACAACTCATAGTAAACCCATCAGCTACTACAACTGTGAAACCCTCAAAATCCTCTGACTGCAAACCATGCCTCATGACCAATCCCTCATCAATAAAATTATGAGTAGCACCACTATCTACTAAACATGTGACTTGTTGCCCATTGATGATTCCCTTAACCCTGAATGCATGATATCTAGGGACTCCTAACATAGTAGCAATAGTCACTGTATTAGCAATATCATCTGACTCAAGCTCCAAAGTGGGCTGATCATCCTCATGATGTGAACCTGTATCCTCATGTGAATCATTCTCATCATCAGACATTACCTCAATAAGATGTACCTTTCCGTTGCCTCGGCATCTATGTCCTAGTTCCCATGGTTGTTTGCAATCAAAACATAACTTCTTTCTTCTCAATTCATCATGCTCCATAGATGTAGGACTTGGTTTGATAGGCTAAAATGTTTTCTTTCGATTAGAACTTGAACCCTTGAAAAAACTTTTCTTTTGAGTGAATGTAGGGGTGATGTCCAAATCAAGTGCTAAATTAATGGCCTCATCCAATGTAGTTGGCTTGTGAACTTTAACCAAACCTTTAATCCTGTCATTCAATCCTTCAACAAATAGCATAGTGATCCTCCTATCAAGCATGTCAGGAACCATAACCGCAATCTTTTGAAATTCATTCACATATGCCTCTACCCTACCACTTTGTTTCAATTGTGCAAGCTCATGGTAGTAGACCTCCACATCTTTGCGGTCAAACCTGTTAATGAGTTTTTGAACAAACTCATCATATGAAGTAATCTTGTTGTGATGTTGAGAGACAAGACCATAATGCCACCACTCATAAGCCAAACCCTCCAAATGCATAGTGGCAAAGTGTATAGTCTTTTCTTCACTCATGGGCTTGAGTGTAAGAAAAGTGTCCAACTTGTTCACCCATGCTCTAGCACTCATTTTTCCACTACCATCAAAACTAGGAAGAGGAATCTTTTCCATTGCATCCTTGTTCTCTCTTGGTTGAGTTGGCCCTGCTCTTCTTTGTCTTTGTTGATTCCCACGTCCTCTTTGCTTTTGTCGCTTATGGTTGATGAAATTATTGAGGTTGATCCTGTCATGAACACGATCAGGAAGTGCATCATACTCATCAATCCAAGCTTCCCAATCATCACCTTCTTCCTCTTCAAATTCCAACTCTTCCTCAATCACCTCTTCATCTCTAACAAAAGTAGGCTTCATAGGTCTCTCTATTGTTGGTGCACGGGTTCTCCTTGTTCTTTGTGATCCTGCAATACTTCCTTCATCATCCTGATTATCCCTGTTGTTATTCATGTTTCCTCTCAATATACGGCATAGCCTATCAATGCTTCTTTGAATGTGTACATTTGTTTCATGTGTTTGTTGTATAGTCTCATTTGTTTGTTGCTGACCATCTGCCATTCTCCTTTGATTATCAATGATCTCTCTAAGCACAGGATCCATTTCTTCTTGTGGATTAGGTCTCCTTCTATCACCCATGGTTTCAACTCTTCTTCTATAATGATGTGGTAATGGATTAATGAAGCTCATCACCCATAGGATGGTAGGATTTTGGCTCTGATACCACTGTAAGAGACCATATTATATATAACTGAAAATTCAATTAATTCTAGATAAGAAGTCTTGCACAATATAACACCAAAATCAAATTTCAATCATACATATATGAAACTACCAATCTCCTTTGCATATATCATTGATTGGAAATGAAATGACTTCAATTACAAACTGCTATTATCAAAAATCAGTCACTGTCATATGTATATTAGACCTCAAATGTGCATGAAAGAGAGGTATAATTACATCTAAATTCATTACAACTATTGCCAAATCAATGGAGAATGAAGAGCTAATGACATCAGCCAATGATTGATCAAATAACACCAATATAAATCACTTATTAGCTAACTGATATGACTGATGAGATCTCTGATATAGTGCTGATATCACAAATGAAAGAGCAGCCAATGATATATAAGTGATATCTTGCAAACAAAGCCTCCAAATAACCTAATTTACAAATCGGTAGGACTGATTTTGCTTTCAAATGATCCTTAACACCATATAACTTCAATCCCACATGCAATTCAGACTTGATTAGATCTGTAGCTGGCTGGAGAAAACCTGTAGCTTGCTGAAATATGTCCAAATTTCATGTAAATGCTCAAATATGACCTCCAAATGCAATCGATGGGTTCCTAGGTGTGCCAAATGTCTTTTTGATGCTTCTAATGCTCATAAAAACCCTGTATAATAAATTATCAGATAACTGTAATGAAACACCAGTCACTATATTATGCCAATAACTCCATCAAACACTCATAAACTACTTTGGTTTGCCTCCATCATGACCAAGGGGGTTTATTCATCAATGATCATTCACTTCAAATCACACAAAAACAACCTGCAAATGACACACAAATAGTGAATTCTGAATGAAATCACTTCACAACTAGTATGGGGTCATCTCCATACAAAAACAAGGGGTCATCACCTTGCCAATAAACTAAAAATCAGAATTCCCAGCTCAAAAAGAAAGAGATAGAAAACATACCAATGCATCAATAGTAGCAAATTGAAGTCCAAGTCCTCTATTTAAACTCTCTAAGCATGGACGTCCCTCTTCTTTGGCATTTTAAAATGTAGTTTGAGTTCCACCAATGATGAGCAATGAATTTGAGCAAAATTAAATGAATTACATTTAAAACACACTCATTTAAAATCAATCTTTAATTGTTTTAAATGAAATGTATCTATTCCATATGGATCGATCCTCTAGCTTGGCCGTTTGGATGCTTGCATTGAATTTTGTCTGAACAAACATTTAAAATCCTTCTTGACTTGGACAGCTGAAGCAAATCATTAATTTTCCTCCCTCTAAACCCATCGCCCATAACAACCTCAAGGCAAATGCATACAATAATGACGTTGGGCAATTAATATGATGAATTTGCATTTAAAATGATCTTCTTTACCTTGGCCGCTGATCCTTTGCTTGGGCGATTGCATTGAATTTCCTTACAATTATTTTTAAATGCCTTTGACTTGGCGAATGCTCCAAACAAGGTTCATGATCCAATGAAAATTGCACTCCACAATGTAAGTTGATCATCTCCTAGGTAGCCGTTGGCTCCTTAAGCAATGTACAAACCAAACATAATTCAATGAACCTCATAAAATGTGCAAATAGATCCATATCCTTTGCTTTTTGAATTTAGTTTGGACCTATATCTCTATTGGGCAAACACCCTTATTCCACACAACTCCATAAAATCGATTTACAGAAAATGTAATTAAATATTTCATTTTCCCTCTTATTTCATCATTTGAAAATTCAAATCAAATAATTGAAAATACAATTTCAATATTGCATTTCCCATATAGCCCAATAATACACTAGTTGATCCAACTTTCCGGTTCTCCATGCATAGAAATAAAATCAACTAGCAAATCATTCCCTTACCAATACATTAGCCTATGGGAATGGATGATAGGCTAATCGTCAACTCCATATGAAGTCACTCCGGAAATGCGCACATGACAGCGACAATCTTTCTGGGTTTTTCTGGGTTTGTTCTCTTTGGTCCTCGGAGAACACTACTATTTTTAGTAAGTGTCAGTTTGGCGCTGTTTTGGTGACTTGGCAGTCAGCTGATGGCTATCCCAGATGTTGCATCGAGCTCAGTGATATCAGATGGTTTGTGGATCTAGTTGGCACCCTCTGTGTTGGCTCAGTTTGCTTATGGCCGTTACTATTTTTAGTAAGTTTGGGTTCAGTGTCGGATTGGGATTTTTAGAGTGGGGTTGCATTCGTCTCGTCGAGACCATTCTAATGAGCTATAGATCTTTGCATTCTGACATCGTCTTGATATTTATTTTAGAGTCCGAAAGTTATATTATTTATTTAAATGGGACTTTATAAAGATTAACGGCAAAGTGACTTTATGAAGTGAAATATTAAAAAGGTCACTAGGAGAGTTTGGGCACCCATCCCGAGAGGGATAAAAGTAATTTAAAAATATAATTTTCCCCTCAAAAAGGTAATGCCCCTCTTGGGAGTTGATATAAGGCAAAAAAGTGAGTCATTTGGGGATATGCTTGGATTATTTTTTCTTCTCTCTTTTGAGATTTTCCTTGCGAGGGTTTCTGGAGCTTGGATCTAGGGTTTGGTATTGTCTTGTTGAGACGAAAACCTCTACAAAATTGATTTGATCTTGGCTTTTGGGGATGAAAACCTCCATTAGCAAATACTATTGAGGCGGATGCATCTAGTATTCGCAATTGTGCTTCATTCGATCTTCATGGTGTTGAGATTTTGAGGATTTATTGTGCATATTATTTGCAGATTTATTTATGAGCAGCTGAGTTTATTTATAGTAGCAGATTTGATGGAGTTTGAAGGAGATTTGTGACTGATTTTATCTTCAATTGCTGGGCCGTACCATCCTTTGACATGCCGTACCTCTTGTGGTACTACTGAAGTGTTCATTGGAGGGTTTTTATTGGTTTATTTCCTCCTAGCAAGGTCGCCTAACTGCTGCGGATAAATTTAACACAAAATAGAAATATTAAACAGAGTTCTTGGTGGGATTTGATGCCAGTTTGTGACTCCAGTTTGGTCGTACAGGCTTGAGGGACAGCCAGCTTCATTTGTGGTATTCTGCCTTTGCTAGTGACTGGTAATAGACTCATTTGGAGTGCCTAGGGTCTACTATTCTACTCCCTATCATTGTTTGCAAAGATCCTTTCAGTTGCTAAGTGTAGATGGGATTCACTTGATGCCCATAGTGCTGGTCTGACAACAACAGTTGTACGAAGTTACAAAACTCAACATGGGTATGTAATGATAATTAATATTTGGTGATTTAATGATCTAGGTCATTGTTTGTTTATAAAAATTCATTGTACTTTTTTTGGATTTTTAAAATATGCTATATACTGTATGCTCCGGCAACACACATTTGCAGGAAAACTAAAACCCCTTCTGCATCTTCTCTCTAGTCTGAAAGAAAACAAATAATAAAAATAACACTATTAAGATCTTAAAAAAAACCAAAAAGTGTGGGACACTACAGTGGTATCAAAGCTAAAGATCTTGCGATCCTGTGAGGTCAGATTCAAACATGCAGATGAAAATATGAGACATGCAGATGAAAATATGAGATATGCAATTTAGCTTTGCATGTGGGTGATCAACACTTGCATGAGTGTTCAAAGTTGGGCAGTTGAAAGGTTTTGACTAGTGAATGTGAGATCATGGCATCTCTCGTGAAAGGTGATCTTTGTGAAAGACTTTTTGATGCAGGATTGAAACTGAAATTTTTGCCATGGACAGATGAGACTTTTCAGCACTTTGGAAGAAGCTGAGAAACATTTATCTAAAATCCCTCAGACAACATTTATCTAAAATCCCTCAGACACCTTCTGAGTCAATGCGGAGGGCTTTTCTTCCTTCAAAGACTTCACTGTGTAAGCCCGAGTTGTTGAGGCATCCTGACAAGAAGGTAAGATTGGCGGTTATCACATGCATCAGTGAAGTCATGAGAATTTCAGCTCCTGAAGCACCCTACAATGATGACTTAATGAAGATGTTATAGTTGATTATTGAAAGATTTCATGGGCTGGGTGATACCGGAAGCTTATCTTTTAAAAAGATTGCTAAGATGTTAGAGATTATGGCTCAGGTTAGGTCATGGGTCTTTTTGATTGATCTCAAGTGTGATGATTGAATTCTCAAAATGTCTCATTATTTCTTTGACAAAATCAGAAATTATCATGCGGATGATGTTAAAGAAGCAATGCAAAATATCCTGTCTTTGATTTTAGATGAAGATAATGAAATCTCCAAGTTGTTATTATCTAACTTGCTAAGTATTTGGAAAAAGGAACAACATGTTTCACCGGAAACACATTTGTTGTCTAAGACAATGGTCGAGCATAGCATTGAGAAAATTAAAACCATTTGACAGAAGATAAATCTATTGCTTATGGCTCACAGGTTGCAAGGATTCCTATAATGAGCAAGAACCAAATGAGAAGACAAGGCCTATGCTTCTCTTGCAAAGAATTTCGGGAGCCTAACCACCAATGCACGGATAAAAAAGACTCACAAATTGATGTTGGTTTGGCAAATGAAGTTACTTTCAGCACTCAAGAGGTTGTTATCAGCCCTGATAACAAATCTGATTTTTATGACAGCAGACATTCTTTTGAGCGAAGTCGTGATTTAAATGTTATGGCGCATGAGGAAAATGTTGTAGGAGAGACTCCTAGTGTTGGCACACAAGATATGAGTGTCAGACACAAGGAAAGCAAGGAGAATACAAGCCATAACAGTTCTAATTTGTGTGGCAATAGTCTGATCTATTTGCATCACCATGAGGTTACCGCCATTATACATGAGAATGTTGGTTGTGTGGAGTCACCTAATGTAGACACTCAATTTACGGGTGACATCGATGCAATAGGTGTTGTGGATTCAAGCCACAACCAGTTTGATTTGCTAAATCAGACCTTGGGAGATATGAACAAATCAAATAAGTTACTTGTTGGTGATGGGTCCCAGGATAGCTATTTGGGTGAACATGCATCTACTTTGGAGGATGCGGGGTGCATTGATATTGACAAATCAACAGCCTCTAGCATGTCATTTGAGCCATCCATAGAGGTTCATGACAGCAGTACACTTAATGAGGATGTGTGCGAAGTGGGCAGCACACATGAGGATGCTTACCAATCGGTGAGTGATGATGATTCAACCTCTTACCATAGTCCAGATTTCAAATCAGAAAATTTGTGTGGAGACAATATGTCAGAGGGGTCTAGTCATTTGGCAGGGCAATTGAAGGTGAACGAAGGCTTGATTGCTTCAGCCTTCGAACACTTTGATGTTGTTCAGCAGTTGGTGACACACTGTTGTTGGGCTCCAGGTATATATGAGCACCTTGATAGTGGACTTTCCCTTCCTGAGTTTCAGGCACTTAGAGATGCAGTTGGATTAAAAAGAATAATTACCTACAGCTGTTATCAAATAGAGATCATCTTCTCAAGCTTGATGGTATCTATTATGATGCTCTAAAGGGAAAAGAAGAGGAGGTTGATGAGTTCACCTATGAGCTTGCGTTCACGACAGACTCTTTGAAGAATGCTCAAACAACCCTTCAAGAGTCAAAGTTATGGATAGATGAGCTTACCGTGGAGTTGAGCTTGGTGCAATCTTCATTACTTACAGATACAATTCAGATGTCTACGGCAGCGTGTGGTGATAAGCATACATCCATGGATACTGGTAATGAGTATGTGGAGGATGTGGCTACATCCATTTCATTTACGAGTGCCGGTGACACAGATGGGATGATTGTTTTGGATGAGTGTAGCAGGGAACAATATGTATCACCAAGTGTTCCTGAGGTTAGTCCCATTTCAGAGGATGCAGAGCAGTTGATTGACGGCTCTTGTGGTGTAGTAGTGAATTTTCCAGAGAGTTGTGTGACAAATCACCACACTACTTCATCTTTTTCACAAAAGATATGCAAGGCATCATTCAGTGGGGAGATCGATTCTCATGTTGATTTGTTTCCCTCTCTTGGAAGAAAATTAGAGATTGCATCCTATGCAGTTGATAGTGATCGACAACTTACTAGACCACAGGGTTGGAGAGATCAACTGAAGGTTACAGGAGAGAAGGTTGATTCAACCTTATCTCGTTTAGATTGCACTCATAAGAATGTTGAGAACCTTCTTTGGACAACAGAGTTGGAGGAGAGACGGTATGGGGTCTTGGCTGGTACTCACATTGATGATTTGTAGTTCATCAAGAGTGCTTTGAAGGAGATAAAATCAGAATATCTCCAATTGTTTCATGATAGGGAGTATGCTATTGGGTATGCAAAGAGGGTTGCCAGAGTATCTACCCAGTTAGCTATTCCGGATCAGAGACATGAGCCCTCATCTGATTCGAGTGATGAGAGTGATGAGGAGTGTGTTTCCCATGACTATGACGGTCTGATTCGAGTGATGTGAGTGATGAGGAGTGTGTTTCCCATGACTATGACGGTCAACTGTTGACACAAGCAGGTGCTTTTTATTTTGACTGCATAGTGAGGAGTGCTCATCATTTCTCCTTTAGTCCACACACAGATGACTTGATGATGCGTAAGTGTGGGTTGGCCCAGGATTTATACCATCCATTATGGGATGAAGGGTTGCCGTCTACAGAAGATGGAACTAGGGATTGCAGGTGGCTGACTCAGATACATTCAGAGGATTATTTGCAGGGTCAGAGATTAGATTACCATCATGGTGATATGTATCAGACAGAGTTTGCAACTTCTTTGTCTTGAAATTTTTCATTAGAGACACGGCTTCAAAGAGGTTGCAGTGTTAGTAGGCATGATGGCATATTTAGTTTTTACAGCGGCGATGGAGGAAAGTTTTTTCCTTCCCTTGATTTGAGAGGAACAGTTTCATATCTTCCAGTACCTATGTTGGATAGTCAGTACATCCATAGGAGTTTTGCAGAGGATGGAAGGGAATGTTGTGGTTCAAACAGTTCGAGATTTAATTACCTCTTTATGATTGATGGATGTGAGTTCTGATGTGTTGGGATCCAGGTGGTGATAGGTGTGGCATGACAGTTTAGTTGGATTCCGATGTGTTGCTTCACCACTCTCTGCATGGTGAAGGATTTATCAGAGTAGCGCAGCGTCGACATGGTGGTTCTATGCTGAGAATAACTTGGGACCCTGGGATCATTTTTGGTTTCAATTTGGTTCAGTCTATTGATTGGAGGTGGTATTGGCATTGCTTGAGGACAAGCAATCTTTGGGAAGGGCGGACTGTAATGTCCCCATTTTCGGGTTCTCTTGCAGCTCAATCAGAGCTAACTTTCTGGGTTGGTGACAGTATAATCAGAGGAGTATTTCAATGTCACCAGGTTGTTCAGGTGATCCAGTGGAGCTGGTTGACACTTTTCAGAGAGATTTCGGACAACTTGTTTGTACTTACTATTTATAGTAAGTGCTTGCATGGCGACAATCTTTCTGGGTTTTTCTGGGTTTGTTCTCTCTGGTCCTCAAAAAACACTGCTATTTTTAATAAGTGTCAGTTTGGCGCTGTTTTGGTGACTTGGCAGTCAGCTGATGGCTATCCCAAATGTTGCATCAAGCTCAGTGATATCAGATGGTTTGTGGATCTAGTTGGCTCAGTTTGCTTATGGTCGTTACTATTTTTAGTAAGTTCAGGTTCGGTATCGGATTGGGATTTTCAAAGTGGGGTTGGATTCGTCTCGTCGAGACCATTCCAACGAGCTATAGATCTTTGCATTCTAACATCGTCTTGATATTTATTTTGAAGTCCGAAAGTTATATTATTTATTTAAATAGAACTTTATAAAGATTAACGGCAAAGTGACTATATGAAGTGAAATATTAAAAAGATCACTAGGAGAGTTTGGGTGCCCATCCCTAGGGGGTTAAAAGTAATTTAAAAATATAATTTTCCCCTCAAAAAGGCAACGCCCCTCTTGGAAGTTGATATAAGGCAGAAAAGTGAGTCATTTGGGGATATGCTTGGATTATTTTTTCTTAGCTCTTTTGAGATTTTCCATGCGAGGGTTTCTGGAGCTTGGCTCTAGGGTTTGGTATTGTCTTGCTGAGACGAAAACCTCTGCAAGATTGATTTGATCTTGGCTTCTGGGGACGAAAACCTCCATTAACAAATACTATTGAGGCAGATGCATCCAGTATTCGCAGTTGTGCTTCATTCGATTTTCATGGTGTTGAGATTTTGAGGATTTATTGTGCATATTATTTGCAGATTTATTTATGAGCAACTGAGTTTATTTATAGTAGCAGATTTGATGGAGTTTGAAGGAGATTTGTGATTGATTTTATCTTCATTTGCTGGGCCGTACCATCCTTTGATAGGTCGTACCTCTTGTGGGACTATTAAAGTGTTCATTGGAGGGTTTGTATTGATTTATTTCCTCCTAGCAAGGTCTCTTAATTGCTGCACACAGATTTAACACAAAACAGAAATATTAAACAAAGTTTTTGGTGGGATTTGATGTCGTGTTGTGACTCCAGTTTGGCCGTACAAGCTTGAGGGACAACCAGCTTCATTTGTGGTATTCTGCCTTTGCTGGTGACTGGTAATAGACTCATTTGGAGCGCCTAGGGTCTACTATTCTACTCCCTATCATTGTTTGCAAAGATCCTTTCAATTGCTAAGTGTAGATGGGATTCACTTGATGCCCATAGTGCTGGTCTGACAACAACAGTTGTACCAAGTTACAAAACTCAACATGGGTATGTAATGATAATTAATATTTGGTGATTTGATGATCTGGGTCATTGTTTGTTTATACAAATTCATTGTACTTTTTCTGGGTTTTCAAAATATGCCATATACTATATGCTCCGGCAACACACATTTGCAGGAAAACTAAAACCCCTTATGCATCTTCTCTCTAGTCTGAAAGAAAACAACTAATAAAAATAACACTATTAAGATCTTAGAAAGAACCAACAAGTGCGGGACACTACATCCAACAAGTCTTGAGATTGGGAGACTGCAGACTATCTGAGATCTCCTCTTTTTTGTTCATGCCTTGAATGACAGTCATCCTTGGCAGCTACTCTTCTATCCAAGGAAACTTGGGGACGTGTCTTCTCCACTTTTTTAGGTGTTTGCATATTGCGAATGTTTTGAAGACATGGAGGCACTTGAAAAACATCCCCATGCCATCCCCTAATCCTCATTGCATAGAAGAAAAGTTTTGGAAACGACAATGAAATGACAAAAAAATGTTGGGAATAGTCAAGGATGTCAAATGACATCCCTCAATTGTCCCTACGACGGTTAGTTATTCCCCCATCGAAAAAGTCATAAGAAAATTTGCCCCTTGCTAAATAAAAAATTTAAAATAATGAATGTCATTATCTGCTTGCAAAGGGCTTCACATTCATAGGCTTTAATGACATCCCATCCTCTACATAAATAGAAGCTCTATTTTTGGCAATGGGTTTGTTTGTAAATGTATTGGCAAGGGGTTGTGCTTTTGTTCAAACTTGCATACAACTAAGCACCATGGATGTTGAGGGAGTAGAGAGAATTTAGGGCCATTATAAATGCTAATGGATTTTGTGGAAGAAGAGAAAATTTCCTCCATCACAATGTTTTGTCAACTTTTTCCTTGTTATGCACCTCAACATTTGTATCATTTATCTAATACATTTTCTTTTAAATTTTTTAGGATTGCATTGTTCATGGAAGCTTTTTTTGTTTGTTACCAAAATGATCTTGTAAGGTCCATGTTTCATTGCTAATAATATCTCTAACTTTCTATTATGAAAGATCCCTGATGGATCCCTTTGCTGAAATTAAGTATTGTTTTTGTGATTTTATTTGTTTTATAATTTTTATTAATTTTTTTGTGTTCTTTCAGACTAGAGAGGAGATGCAGAAGGGGTTTCAGTTTTCTTGAAATGTGTATTTGCCAAGACAGCAAATAGATATACATGCAGCTGCAACCTCATATAAAAAAGAACTAAAAATAAATATTAAATGATAGAAAAGCACCAGCTAAGAATTTGAGGCACATACCCATCAGATCTGTATTTTATATTCAATGTAAAGCCTGGTTTGCAACCCCACTTGCATACAAAGATAGTATTGGCCTAGAAGAGGCTATGCATGCAACTGAAAAATGAAGGATCTGAAGAATAATGCTGATTTGGTACTGCTGCAAGCTTAGATCTGCAATAGAATGCCCTAGAATCTGTCCAATGATACACAAAAGAAGACCAGAGTAGGCCTCCCAAAAGCATGAACTGGGTTGTCGTCCAATTCACCAAAATCCCTGAGAGTTTCCGTTCCCAAGAGACTGTATGCTGCTGCCCCCTTCCTCAGAGTTCAAAGCTGCCATGAAGCTTCAAAATAATATGCAAAAGATGCCTCCAAAAGCACTTCCAAAACACTTTATTCTTTTCCCAAGGTGGGCGTCCACTTTTAGGGTTAGAGTGGCGTCCAAAAAAGAATCTTTTAATGATTCTTTTCATTATTCAAAGTCTCCCAAGTTGGGCGCCCAAGTTGAGGGTCCAACTTTTCATTAATAAAAAGACCACCTTTTAACACAACATGTGTTAACTAGGAGGGGGGTCACTTTATTAAATTTTATTATGAAGTGATACTATTAATCACTTTAATTTATTTTAATTAAATATTAAAGCCCCACTTTAATATTCAATTAATTATTCCAAATCCATCACCGACCATTCTGAACTAAAAACTTCTGTAGCCCGTGCCACTGGTGATGTCGCCACATGGCAGGCTAACTGACAGTGCCTTTCTAAAATTTAGGGATACCTCCTAAAAAATAGGAAATGTGACCAAAACTCCCAAAATGCTCCTGGAGGTCCCCTGATGCCTCCTGGTCAACTCTCGATCAAACCCTAAAAAATAGGAACCCTTCCTAAAAAATAGGAAACTGTCGCAAACTGTCTAGAAAGGCCTGTAAAGCTCCCTACCAAGCTCCACTGCCTCAGAATAGGTCCCCTAACCGCTCCGCTGACCTACGGGAACCCGGATGATAGGCCAACTCTCAAGTCTCTGCTAGACATAGCTAAAGAGGGGACATGATAGTCCTCCCCTCTCGGAGATGCTTGCCCACAAGCAACTGCAAAGCCGGATGCTGTAAAATGGACTCTCCCTCCCAGGTGGCGTCCTCTATAGGAAGACCTCTCCAACGAATCAAGTACTCCCGAATCACCCTACTTCTCAACCGTCGTTCCCTCTCCTCCAAGATCTCCTCAGGAACCAGAGTCAGCTTACCTTCCTCATCCAAGGGAGGTAGAACGGGAGATGCCACAATATGTTGCCCCAGTGCCCTTTTTAGGCAAGATACGTGGAACACATTATGAATCCTGCTGTCAGGTGGTAACTCAATCTCATAAGCAACCTCTCCCACACGCCTGAGAATCCGATATGGTCCGTAGAAGCAAGGCTTGAGCTTCTTAGCTCCACCCTTTTTAAGGGTGCTCTGTTGGTAAGGCTGCAACCGCAAGAAAACCATGTCACCCACCTCAAATACTCTCAATCCTATGTCGATCAGCGTAGACCTTGTGTTGATTCTGTGCCTGCTGCAGATTCTCCCTGAGAGATCTCATGATATCCTGGTTCTCCTGTAACCAATCCTGTGCCAAAGGAACTCTGTTGTCACTCACAGCCATATCAACAAAAGATAATGCCTCATAACCGTAGAGGGCTCTGAAAGGTGTCATAGCAATAGACATATGGTGTGTAGTATTATAACAATACTCTCCTAAATACAGCCAACGCACCCATGCCTTCTGTTGTCCTGACACATAGCTGTGCAAATACCCCTCAACCCACTTATTAACAATCTCGGTCTGCACATCTGTCTATGGGTGGTAACTGGTACTGGGTGTCAACTCCGTACCTGTGAGCCTAAAAAGTTCTTGCCGGAAAGAACTCATGAACCTACTATCCCTGTCACTCACGATGGTCTGGGGGAGCCCATGGAGCCTAAATACCTCTCTGAAAAATAACTCCGCCACCTGAGATGCTGTGAAATCAGCTGCAATAGGGAAGAAGTGGGCGTATTTAGTCAACCTGTCTACTACAACGTAGATACCGTCTTTCCCTTGCATTCGAGGAAAGCCTGTAATGAAATCCATGGAGATTCCTGACCACTTCTGTTCCGGTATAGGTAAGGGCTGCAATAAACCAGCAGGAAAAGTATGCTCAGACTTATTCTACTGGCACGTCATACACTCGCGAACATGACGTAAGATATCAGCCTTGAGACCCTTCCAAGAGAATCTCTCACGAACCGCCCTGTAGGTCTTACCATAACATGGGTGCCCTACTGTCGGAGTATCATGGTAAGCATGCATAATTTGTTCCTTCAACTGAGAACCAGGAACCAGATACACCCTTCCCTTGTAGTAGATGACTTCATCTACCATAGTGTACCTATCATCCAACACCAATCCATCCATGACCTCACAAGCATGCTGATTTTTGGAGTACTCAACTAGAGGTTGAGCCTTCCAATCTGCTGAAATCTCGCTCAATGAACATAGGGCAGCGAGTGATGGTTTTCTAAAAAGTGCATCAGCCACAGTATTATTCTTCCCCTTTATGAATTCGATGTCAAAATCATAAGCCTGAATCTTGCTCACCCATTTTTGCTGACGATCATTGAGCTTTGTCTGATCAAGGAAATATTTCAGACTGTTGTGGTCTGTTCTCACCACGAATTTGCTGCCAACAAGATACTGTCTGAACTTGGCTAATGCATGCATAATAGCCAACATTTCCTTATCATACGTAGAATACCTCTCATTATCCCGCAGCTTCCAACTCTCAAAAGCAATGGGGTGTCGGTTCTGCATCAAAACCGCTCCTATGCCCAAACCGGAAGTATCACAGTCAAGTACAAAAGGCTGCGAGAAGTCAGGGAGTGCTAAAACTGGGCAAGTGCTCATAACCTCCTTAAGCCTGTCAAAGACTCCCTGTGCCTGTTCTGTCCATCTGAAAGCCCCTTTCTTTGTGAGGTCTGTTAAGGGAGCTGCCAACTGAGAGAAACCCCTCACAAATCGCCTGTAATAAGCACATAGACCAAGGAACCCACGTAACTCGGTAATGTTCCGAGGGCGGGGCCAATCTCGAATTGCCTGAATTTTCTCCTCGTGCACCTTCACCCCATCAGCACTGATCACATGACCCAGATATAAGACCTCTCTAAGTCCAAACTCACATTTGGACAACTTAGCAAATAGAGACTAACTCTCCATAATGCTAAGTACCTCCTCAACATGTCTGAGATGGTCCTCCCAAGTACGACTGTAGATCAGAATATCGTCAAAAAACACTAGAATCGATTTCCTCAACTGCTTGTTGAAGAGATGGTTCATACATGACTGGAAAGTGGCGGGGGCATTCGTAAGGCCAAAAGGCATCACCAGGAACTCATAATGCCCATAGTGACAACGGAAGGCGGTCTTGTGTACATCCTCTGCTCGTACACGAATCTGATGATAGCCTGAACAGAGATCAATCTTAGAGAAGTAGATGGCTCCATGAAGCTCATCCAACAACTCATCAATGCGTGGAATAGGGTATCTGTTCTTGATTGTCTTCTTGTTCAAGGCCCTGTAATCTATACACATCCGTAGAGTCCCATCCTTCTTCTTAACCAGTACTACAGAAGAAGCAAAGGGGCTAGAACTGGGGCGAATGAAGCCCATGTCTAACAGCTCATGAATAGTCTTCTTAATCTCATCCTTGTATGCTCTAGGATGACGATACGGAGTGGTGATCACTGGCTTAGCTCCATCCTCCATCTCTATCCCATGCTCAAAACCTCTATCCGGAGGTACACCAGGAGGTATGTCACCAAATACTCGGCCATGCCGATCCATCACCGACTGAATGTCAACATGAAATGCTCTACCATCCTGAGGAGTAGGCGTCTTGGATTTCACAAAACAACGTGTGGCCCAAATCACATCATCATGTCTAATAATAGACTCCATCCTGCAAGAAGATACCTCCTTAGGCCCACCGTCAGATGCTGCCCTCAAGATCACCTTCTTTCCACCAAATAGGAACTCTAACTGCATGCGGTAGTGATCAATAATATATCTCCCAATACCCTAAAACCACTGCATACCCAAAATCACATCATAATCTTCTAAGGGTAGGATATAAAAATCATCCGTCAAGGTAAAATCCCCCATCTGAATGCTGAGCTGTGAGATCCTCCTAGTACAACCCAACACTGCACCATCTGCAACCTTAACTCCAAAATCCTCAAACACCTCAGACTGTAATCCACGCTTCTCAACCAATTTCTGATCAATAAAATTGTGTGTGGCTCCTGTGTCGACCAAGCTCATGACTCGCTGTCCCTGTAATGTACCTTTCAACCGAAAGGCATGGAATCTGGGGTAACTGGATAGTGTAGCCATAGTCACCTTGGCTGCCACCACTGACTCAGGGATATCTATCTCTAGCTGGGATCGCTCCTGAATAACCTCCTCAGGGCTGTCCTCAATATCGGTGTCTGGTATCTCTTCATCCCCCAGCTTAGATGTGACCTCAATCAAGTGAACCCTGCCCTTACCCATACAGCAGTGTTCGAGCTCCCAAGGCTCCTTGCAGGAAAAGCATAATTTCTTCCTCCTCAAATCATTCTGTAACTCCTGATCCATCCTAGGAGATCTAGCTGACTATCCATCTCTAAACTGTGAAGTATTGGCCTTCTGAGGAGGCCGTGATTCCTTGAATGGCCTCTTATCTGACTGATAAGTAGGAGTGGTGTCCAGTCTCAAGGTCACATCAATAGCGTCCTTAAGAGTGGCCGGCTGGAAGGCACGTACCAATCCCTTAAGCCTATCCTGCAATCCCTCAATGAATAACATCACGCTATGCCTCTGGGGCATATCAGGTACCATAACTGCAATACGCTGGAACTCATTAACATATGCTTCAGCCTGTCCAGTCTGTCTAAGATGTGCCAACTCCCTATAGTAGAGTTCTGTGTCCTTACGGTCAAACCGGGTAATGAGTCGTTCAGTGAACTCCGCATAGGAATGAATCAAGGCATGATCCTGGGTGACCAATCCATGATGCCACCAATCGTAGGCAACCCCATCTAAATGTAAGACGGCAAACTGAATAGCCTCACGCTCTGGCATGGGTCTCAAGGATAAATATATGTCCAGCTTGTGCACCCAAGCACGTGCACTCGTACTCCCCGTACCATCATATGTAGCCAACATGATCTTCCCAGTAGCTCTACTGAGGTCATAATTCTGCTGTTGTGGTCTAGTGCCTCGGTCTCCTCTGAACCTGGCAGAATCTCTGCGTTGTGCACAGTACTGTGGAAAAGGAAAGACATCTCTGACCTCAGGGGGTAGGGTTCTCCACTCAGCTGTAGCTGCCTTGACTGAATCCTGAAATTCCACCTCTGGTGGCTCTACCTGTGTTGGTCGTTCACCTGGTGCAAACTGAGGAAGTAAGGGTCTATCCCTAGCCTGTCCACGCCTAGGGGAATGATGGGAGCTCTTGGCTGATGTGTGTGACCTGTGACTACGCTGACTCCCAGCCACAAATACTGATCTGCTCCGTCTGCCTCTATCTAACTCCAATCGGTCCAAGGCATCCTGTATCCTGTCTAGGGTCTTAGCAATCCTAGGATGAGTGTTGATGAGGGTTCTCATCATTTCTCTCTCTTCATCATCCTGATTCCTCCTGACATTCATTTGTTCTTCTGCCATAGCTGGTTCCTCTGCCATACCAACCCCAAGCTCGTTTTGGGCTCTCCTGCGTCTATAATACCTGTCCGTATGCATAGAAAAAGAAATCTCTGAAGCCCACAGGCTGGCAGGTCAAGAGCTCTGATACCACTGAAAGATCCCTGATGGATCCCTTTGCTGAAATGAAGTATTGTTTTTGTGATTTTATTTGTTTTATGATTTTTATTAATTTTTTTGTGTTCTTTCAGACTAGAGAGGAGATGCAGAAGGGGTTTCAGTTTTCTTGAAATGTGTATATGCCAAGACAGCAAATAGATATACATGCAGCTGCAACCTCATATAAAAAAGAACTAAAAATAAATATTAAATGATAGAAAAGCACCAGCTAAGAATTTGAGGCACATACCCATCAGATCTGTATTTTATATTCAATGTAAAGCCTGGTTTGCAACCCCACTTGCATACAAAAATAGTATTGGCCTAGAAGAGGCTATGCATGCAACTGAAAATGAAGGATCTGAAGAATAATGCTGATTTGGTACTACTACAAGCTTAGATCTGCAATAGAATGCCCTAGAATCTGTCCAATGATACACAAAAGAAGACCCAGAGTAGGCCTCCCACAAGCATGAACTGGGTTGTCGTCCAATTCACCAAAATCCCTGAGAGTTTCCGTTCCCAAGAGACTGTATGCTGCTGCCCCCTTCCTCAGAGTTCAGAGTTGCCATGAAGCTTCAAAATAATATGCAAAAGATGCCTCCAAAAGCACTTCCAAAACACTTTATTCTTTTCCCAAGGTGGGCGTCCACTTTTAGGGTTAGAGTGGCATCCAAAAAAGAATCTTTTAATGTTTCTTTTCATTATTCAAAGTCTCCCAAGTTGGGCGCCCAAGTTGAGGGTCCAACTTTTCATTAATAAAAAGACCACCTTTTAACACGTGTTAACTAGGAGGGGGGTCACTTTATTAAATTTCATTATGAAGTGATATTATTAATCACTTTAATTTATTTTAATTAAATATTAAAGCCCCACTTTAATATTCAATTAATTATTCCAAATCCATCACCAACCATTCTGAACTAAAAACTGCTGTAGCCCGCGCCACTGGTGATGTCGCCACATGGCAGGCTAACTGACAGTGCCTTCCTAAAATTTAGGGATACCTCCTAAAAAATAGCAAATGTGACCAAAACTCCCAAAATGCTCCTGGAGGTCCCCTAATGCCTCCTAGTCAACTCTCAGTCAAACCCTAAAAAATAGGAACCCTTCCTAAAAAATAGGAAACTGTCGCAAACTGTCTGGAAAGGCCTGTAAAGCTCCCTACCAAGCTCCACTACCTCAGAATAGGTCCCCTAACCGCTCCGCTGACCTACGAGAACCCGGATGATAGGCCAACTGTCAAGTCTCTGTTAGACATAGCTAAAGAGGGGACATGACAGATTATAGTTGCACAATTTCCTTTGTTCAATCTCTAATATTATTTATTTTTCAAATGAAGTGTTAATTATCCCCGACGAAGTTGATTGCTAGGACCAACAATGAGGTGGAAGCTCAAGCTTTTGTTTTGAGCCTACAAGTTTCTTCTCACTGTGGCATTTCAAAGATCTGCATTAAGGGGGATTTGATGGCTATTACCAATCCAATCAACAAGTGGCATTTGGTAAACTGGAAGTTGGAGAGCATTCTAAGACAGACATGGGTAGTACTAGATTTCTTTGAATTTGTTTCCTTTGCCACAATTGCTCTAGAGAAGCAAAAAAGTTAGAAGATTTTTTTGGCAAACTTAAGGATCAACTCTAATGAAGAGTTAATTATCGATAACGATATTGATCATTGGAGGGCTCAAGGCAATTTGGTAATTGAGCTCCCAATCAAATTCCCTTCAATATTCCAAAAGTTCTCTTTTTGACCAAGGACCCAAATCATTCCAAATCCTTGTTTCATTACCTATCTGATTCATGATTGATCACCATGCTAAGAAGGATTGCTCACATGTGGCATTTGCCTTGGACAAACTAAGTTGTATGCAAATGATTTTTAATGGTTTCCTTTTTTGTAGCTTCCATTTAACCCACCTACCTAAGATTGGATTATAAACTACTGAGTGTTTTTGCCAAGTCATCAAGTTCGAGTCAAATTTGGGCCTATAGAGTTTTGCCAAGTCATGAGTTTTTAAACTTGGTTAGTGCATTCCTTTTAGTTAGTCCTTGGGAGAGCATAGTCCTCCCTCTTCTCATCTGGTACCTTGGAGGAATGGTCATCATGAGGATGCCACTCCCTTGGGTGCCACTCGAATTGATGCCTTATCATCTCATCACTTTCCCTTCTACCATAGGTGTGTTGCATGGGGATGTGTGCCGTCTGACTGGTCCTCCAATTCTTTTATTTTTATTTCTCCTTATGTGTTCACCAAGATGTCTCCTCCACATGTCATTAATGTTAGATGGTATCACGCGTGGCAATGACACCTGTGCGTACATGTTGCATTATCATTTATATCATGCTTTTTTGGTTTCCAAAATAAATTCTTAGCTGTGTTTTGTTGATTTTTGTCCATGTTGGATTATGGGCATTACAAGTGCAAATAGTTTGGAAAGAAAATATGACAAGCAAGAAAACCCACAACATATAGGGAGTATTGACAAGTGAAGAGGCCTCATTAGTTTTCTCACTTTAGGATGGCCTACAAGCCCCTTCTTTTGCATGGATATCTACCTTATTGGCTTCCTCTTATATGGCTAATTGAAGCATAGGATTAATGCATGTTTCTGACAAACTCTAAGAATGTACTTTCAAAAAGTGCAATCCTCATGTCACAATAGAACATGTAGTTTCCTTAAGCCTCTTGGGTTTTCCTAATGGTCTCAAGATTATGTCATGGGCTTCACAAGATGGTGCACTAGGATCACATAAATAATCAACTCAAATAGAGGCTTGTTATATACTCTTGGGATGCTCTTCTAATTCACTATATGATAGCAAATAGCCAATGTTTCCTTGAGTTTCCAGGATAGGGGGCAAGGGGATGTGGGAGCAGGGATGGTAGCAATTTAGCATTTTTTCCTTGAGAAGTTACCTTTTTATTTTTATGCATGAAATGGAGCAGGTTGTTCAGTCCTGAAAAAAGGGAATATCCCCTCCAAGTCCCCAAGTCTCTAGGACATCCAAGACATTAGGAACATCACCCAAACCCCCCAATATGTGTCCCCATGTAACACTACAAATAGCTCACATTATTATGATGTTCATAATTTGAATAGTTTCATGATTCTTGGGAGGTAAAATCATATGGTAATTAAGTACCAAGATATCTGAAAGTGTAACATCAATTTTTGAAAGTCTAACCTACGTGTGAACATGCATAATAAGAGTTGGTAATACATGCTGAATGCAGTGATTTTTGTGGGGGCTAGTTATAGAGAGAATCCATATTTGAATATTGAATGTGTTAAGATGAACAAATAAACAAAGATCCAAAATATGGAAAAAGTAAAATTATGACTATTATAATGTATCTATATTGGCCTTAATAAGGACAACATCAATAAACTCATCCACGCAAATCAAGTGGACAAACCCATAAAAAAATCAAAGTGAAGTACAGTTGACATTATGACTAAATAAGCCCACAATATACCATCTGTAACATCACAATATGAGGTTCATAGCAAAATGATTGCATAGTTATAGTTGAATATAAAGGAGTATACAAATACTAAAACTTTTTTTGAGCCATCTACTTCAATTTCATAAATAAACAATCATATGCATCGTATTTGAAGTTTCTTAAATAAAATCGAAGTTATTAAATAAAAAGTTTATCTCAATTGCATATTTTAATTCCCATGGAAGTTGTTTTCTGCACCTCATTTAAAGCAATCATATGTTACTCCCATTTAACAACATATCGAGATGGTCACTTGAGTTATTTGGAAAGGTCTTTCTCCATTTACTATAGTCCACACTTCAACAAAGTACCCCACTATAGAACATTGGAAACAATCGCAATAAATGAAATAAAAAAACTTGTCTTGTTGGTATATATGTGTTCATGCTTGAGCTTGTTCTCTAATATTATTGTTTGGTATGACAAGCGAATAACCATGCACACATAAAAGAAAATTTTGATCACTACCTCACAAATGTATTTTTGCATGGAAACAATTTGTAAAAAGGACAATCTTACCAAAATTAATTTCATGAAATCAGCCAAATCGAAGTACCTTAAAACGTTGTTACTCCATCGTTCGAGCATGTCTCCAATATTGACAATGAATGCACTGTGCCATAAGCAATAACTCAAATTCAAGATTAATGAAAATGACTAGGATCATTAGGTTCCAAGATAAATGTTACTCATTAGAAATTACTAGAAACACAAGTATTGCAAGAAAATGATAAATAACATGCTTTCAAACAAAGAATTTAGTTTTCCTAATTGGAAATTGATCCTGATGAGCTTACATTACAAACCCATTATGAACTATTATAGTGTAAAATATTAGCGCTTGCATCCCTTCTGGAGCCTCATTTAAAATGCTATCCATTTGAGCTCATAACCTTAAACTTTAAAAAGAAAGCTTGCATTTTATTGAGGATGTTTATAGAAAAGGGGTTGAATGAGATAAAAGACACAAATAATAGAAGCAATACAGTCAAGACTTCTAGATTATTTGTTCCATTGAATAATAAAATATGAATTTCTCCAAAAAGAAGAAAATAGTGGATGGCTTCTTTAAGCCTAACAGAAACAAGAGATTAAACCTCACATGGGAACAATATGAGGCGTGTCAATAGAGGTCCTCCAAGTGCCTGAGGAGGGGTCCAAAAACATAGAAATTAAGTGCATAAATTGTCTTTCAAGATTCACAATATTTATATATTTGAGAGGCTACAAAGATCTCTCAAGAGTAAAATTTTTTGTTCAGACCATGTTGTATTAAAAAAATTATGTGATGTTGTTACAATGGAAGGACATACATTCCAAGACATTTTTCCAATTAACTCCCCAACCAATTTAGGACATCATAGGTAGAACCTATATAATATTGAGACATTAAAATGTTGAACTTCATTCCAATTAGAGATGTATGTCATTTGTTTACTTCAAATTCTTAACCTACTTATGATATAGTTACCCCAATAGCTTTATTTATTCCTGTATGTTGGTACTGAATGATTAATTCATCTTTGATACTATTATTATAGACCAACTTCCTTGTATTTGCATAAACACATGTTGAGGGACAACATAACACATGGAGAGAGACATATGAGTCGAGCACATGCAACGTAATTTAAGAAATGAAGGATATATATAAATAACATGGGCTACTAAACCACCCTTGAGGTGAAGTATGGTGTAGAGCAATTACTAACACCATCATCAATAACCACCGAGAGAAATTCATCAACAACATCCCATTGGCAACCAAGCTCACCAATCTATGGGTCCAACCAACTCTAGCACATGGTAGCTCATGTTGTTTACAAGGAAAACCAGAATATACCAGGGTTTGTGATAGATTGTTGAAACCATAGTTACAAGACTTGCCCAAATTGAGTGAATCCTGAAGCAAACTAGTCAAAACAAGACCCAAAGACTCGAGAACCAGGTACTCAATGAGTTTGGTCAAATTCACCGAGTTTTCCGAACTCACAGGACTTGCTAAGTCTCATCTACAAAACTTGGCCATGACAACTAGGTGGAAAATTAGAAAAAAAAGCAAAAGAAAAATCAAAACACTTAAACTTGAAACATTTAAAATGATCTTTAACACTTCAAAATGATATTCATTTCATTTGCAAGCACAAGTAAGGAGAAAAAAGAAGAATTGAAGTTAAAAATACAATCCATTCAAACAAAAAACCAACAAACATAGGGTCTAATTACTACTCTATAGATTGACACTATTTTTTGAAGAGTTTGGAGGGCTCTTGGAGCTTGGTTAAAAGTGATAAAATTGTGAAAAATGGCATATGCCATGAAGGTTTGTGTGCTCTTAAAGGATTTAATATTACACTGCACCCAGACCCCATGAGGGGAATTCCCCTTAACCCCATTGGTAGCATTGCCCCTAGATCCCCACAAGGGGTGCTACCCCTCGACCCCATAGGGGTCTCCTACCCCCAAAGCCCTGTGATAGTTTTAAAAAGTAGAGCATAAAAATCATTTTGGGTCAATACCAAATGGAAAAGGCAATGTTTACTAATTTTAATTTTTTTACTTTTTCCCAGTTAAATCCCAAGTAATTGAATTACATTTATACTTTCAGTTTGCTAAGTCAATCCTTATCCCAAGTAATGCTCCTATTGCTATAGCAGCATTTGCAAACTTGTGTAAGATACTAGCCTAGGACCCCACATAGAGCTAGTGATGCTAGGTCAAGTGATACAAGCTCCTCTCTATTATAGCTCCTGACGAGCCACATTGTGATTTTTAGTTTTAATGCCTTGGGTATTGTAATCCATGAGTGTTGTACACCTGAAACACTTGAGAATATTTATATATTTAAAAATGTTGTTTCCTTCAACTCAAATATGCTTTTGTACTCATTTGATTGATATATACTTGTGTATGTGATCAAAGTAGCTTTGAATTGATAAGCGTATTATGTCTTTAAAGTTGATTTATTGAAGGGTGAATAGTAAAAGCTTTAAATCCTTAAAAATCTCTATATTTCATGGCTTTTCAATTTGCCGAGTCTAAGTCCAAGTCAAAAAATAACTTGCAGAGTTTGTGTCTTGTAACTATGGTTGAAAGCAATAGAAAACATAATAGTATCCACTTACTTTATATAATGGCTTTGGTTCATGTTGTCACTTGGATTTGCACCATGTGTTGAAGCCTGTTTGCTGCAACAATCTAGTGAAACAGTGGAGTAATTTCAAGGTGTGGGACCTACAAATGAAATCAAATCTCTAGAGAAGGTTGGTTCCTCTTTCTGAATATGAGATTCAAAGAAAACTATGAATTAAACCTAATCTAACACCTTTCAGAAAAGGGAAGAAGGAGAACACTGAAAGGAAAGGTGATACGATCACACAAATCTTGCAAATTCTAACAAAGGTAATGAACAAAATAGAATTGCAAGGAATAAACATTCACATGCAATAACTAGTTCCAGATTACACTGGCAGACTTAAAAATAGCATGAAAAGGAAAGAAAAATCAGTATTGTATTGATTAAAAGGCACGGTTACAACAAAATAGAGTTATGTTTGGAGCACAAAAAGGCCTCTGCGTCCAACCCTTGTTATGTTGATTTTTTATCTATTTATAGCATTCTATTACATTGATAGCTCATTCACCAACTACAATCAATTTGCCCCATGGGCTTGTCAGAAGGTATTTTGCAAAAGGATTGTCTACATACATATGTTCTGCAAAACATAAATGCAGAAATAATATCTTTGATTTGATCTGCAGCAATAACTGTGAAAATATCTGGAGATGAAGTAGTTGGAAATATTTGTTGCATTGAAGATCAGCAGCTGATTCATCCACTTGACAATACATTCGCCCAACAACTTCTTCCAGCTGGGGCTGACTTGACCCTGTGACCATGACGATTTATGTCTGACTTTTATTTTGCCTTATCGGAAAAATCCCTCCTTCGCGAACTACTTGTTTATGTATTCGCTTTGTTCTTTCTTCTCTCCTTGTCAGAGCTTTTCTTTGCTTCAAAAACAATTCCCTTTGCCTTCTTCTCTTTCCTTAGAGGAATGATCAGGGATCGGGCCCTGGGCCTTCCTCCTTCCGCCTTCCAGAAAGAAAAAGGAGGAAGAGAGAACTCCTACCTGCCGCGACCCAAATGACTTAGATATTTTAGAGGTTTGGCGGGCCTCATCGAACAGGCCTTCTACCTATCGCCTGCCAAATGGAAAGAAAGAAAGATGCAACCCCGACATCCAAGCTCCGTCACACTTAGAATCCTCGGAAACTACTGGACCTCAATAGTCAAGCCTTTCGTCTTCCACCTTCGAAAAAGGAGGAAGAGAGAACTTCCAACCTTCAACGCCCAAAACACTTAGAAATATTGAAGCTCTTCGGATCTCGGTCATTGGGCCTTTCGTCTTCCACCTTTGAAAAAGGAGGAACAGAGAACTTCAAACCTCCGATGCCCAAAACACTTAGACGATTTTCAAGGGACCAAAGCGGATTTTAGAGCCGACAAGAATGGCATAGTGAGGAGGAGAACCCCAAACTTTGAAACTCTGAAAAGGCAAAAAACACAAGGAAAACACTTAGGAATTTTGGACTTAGCCATTTGGGGCATTTTTCCTTGCATTTCAAAAGGGAAAACACTTAGAAATTTCATGGGTCCTTGGGCTATTTGGCCTGAAGGCAAAATAGGACAACATTTTGGCGACCTCTCAGGGATGTTTGCCTGCTAAACAAAAGAAACTAGTGGCCTGAAGCATCAATTGGGCATAGAGGACTGCAACATCTTAGGGACAACTAAAACCTTGCCTTAACAAAACAACACTAAAAGGAAAACAAGGCCATACATTCTCCTAATGAGAGTGCAGTCTATGCAACAACACTTAGGGAAATGGAAAACTAAAGCAGAAATAAAGCAAAACAGTATATGTTAGAACAAAACATTGACTAACGCATTATTGATTATGAATTGGAGTAATAGATTATGAACAAGGTAGTTGTACATATACATGAGGAGTTTGAGTCAAAACAAAAATTGACTCAAACACTCAAAGAGTGGTGGCAAATGAGTGTCGACACATAGCTTGGAGAGTTGTGTCGAACTCTCCAAATCGACATCTAACAACCTAAAGTGGCTTAAAGCCATGTGTGGAATATACACATAATTACTTATTTAAATAATAAGTAATAGTGTTAATATTCCTACACTAACACCCCCTTAAGCACAACTTAGGTGGGCACAATAAAGATGGGTCCTAGCAACTAGGCATGATTAGGTACCCATGTACAAATGCATCTCTCATAAAGTGGAGAAAGAAAGAAAACCTTGTGAGAAAAAACTTTCCTCCAAAAAGAGAGAAAACAAGAAAGTGTACTAGACACGACTCAATGGAAGTGCACTTGACACAATACAACTAAAAGTGATAATCCTACAATACTTGCAAGATCCATGCGTGGAATATCAATTGCATGCCATATGGCTACAATTCAAATCCAATGTGAAGTCCTGCTTTGAAGATACTCTGGAAGCCTTCTATGAAGCAACTTTGAAATCTATAGAAGCAAATGAACTGATATCAATCTTTTGCTATGATGAATCTCTGGAAGTTCTCAAAGAATCAACTCTAGATGCACATGTAGCATTAGGTGATAGTGATGTGGAAGTGTTCTTGACACATCTCAATGAATGTGTACTTGACACATCTCAATACAATGTGGAAAAAATGTTGAAGAATGATGGAGTAGTGGAAGTGCTCTTGACATATCTCTATGGAAGTGCTCTTGGCACAACTCAGAAATGCTCTTGACACAACTCTATGAACCCCCCATAATTCAATATTTTTATCCCAGATATTTGTTTGTTGTAGAAACCCCCTTGTGACTCAATATTTTTATCCCCCCTGAATTTGGTACTTTATAATAATAGTGTGTTAAACAAGTCTAATTAGAATGAAAAATGGCACTTTATAACAACAGTGCAAAATCATTCCCAATAGATTAGTCTAAGAAATTATTCACTTTGTAAAAAAATGGCACTTAATTTTGAGTGGCCAATCAAAAGATACAATTGTTTTTCGAGTTGTTTAACTAGCTGTAAAAAGAAGGGAATTTTTTTTTAGAAAATGGGACAATTCCCAAATTGTCTCGACGCAACTTTGTTGGTGCCAGAACCAGCTTCCCGTTGACTATAAATATATTACGAATTACATGCAAAAGATATCAATTAAATGCAAATAAAGATGAAACAGAGGAATAAAAAATACACAGAAATAATAACAGCAAGAGACAATTTTTAATGTGGTTCACCCAAACTCGGGCTACATCCACCAACAGAGAGTCCAATATTATTATCCAACAAATCAAACCAATTACAACCACCAATCCTTGCAACTCAATACCATTGCAAATGCTACAATACAATATCAACGGAAACCCTAGCCCTTAGCCATTTTTATCAAGACTTATGTCGGTTACAAAATAGGTTTTTTTTTTTATGTCAGCCAATAAAAAAATAACTCCCAATGCCTTTATAAAATAATAAAAGTTTAAAGTTTTGAGGGCGCTGCCCCTCGACCCTGCCCTGTATCGCGAGAGGGAGCGCGCCAGGGGTGCTGCCCCTAGACCCTGCAAGGGGCGCTACCCCTTGACCTCGTCTTGGGGGTGCTGCCTCCAAACCCCTATTAAATAATTTGGGGGGAAACTGCACCGATAAAAGTGGGGAAAATTTAAGCTCCGAGTCTGATTAGACTCCATATAACAACAATCTCCCATTTGGAGATTGATCAAACTCTACAACATATCATCTCCCACTTGGAGACTGATCATAACACCGCTGACCCTGTAGCTCCCACTGGAAATAAACACCCTGGACTCTATTGTTCTGATTTTATTGTTTTCAGTCTTGAAGACCAACCGAAGCTTAAGAGGAGCTCAGCTTCTCCCTTGTTATTGCCTTCGTAAACATATCCATTGGATTTTCATCTGTATGTATCTTTTCCAGCTGTAACTGTCCATCGTCCAACACCGACCGGATGAAGTGATACCTTAGCTATATGTGTTTGGTCTTTGAATGCAAGACAGAATTCTTTGCAAGATGTATGGCACTCTGACTGTCTATAAACAAATAACTGTTAGCCTGTTGTTTGCCCAATTCTTCCATGAAAGATTGTAGCCATATCATCTCCTTGCTTGCCTCTGTTGCAGCTACATACTCTGCCTCCATGGTGGATAAAGCAACCACCTTTTGCAACCTGGAGATCCAACTCACCGCTGTCCCACCTACAGTAAAGACAACCTGTAGTACTCCGCCTGGTATCAATATCCCCTGCCAAATCTAAGTACACATAGCCTACTAAATCAGTATTAGAGCCCCCAAAACATAAGTGTTTAATGGATGTACCTCTCAAATATCTAAGAATTCATTTTATCGCATTTCAATTCTCCAATCCGAGATTACTCATATACCTGATTATGACTCCTACAACATGTGCAATATCTGGTCTCGTGCATACCATGGCGTACACTAAACTTCCTACAACTGAAGCATATGGTACCTTGGACATTTTTTCTTCCTCCTCGTGTCTTAGGACACATCTCCTTAGTCAATTTCAAATGACTAGGCAAAGGTGTGCTGACAGCTTTTGCATTCGCCATATAGAATCTCTGCAACACCTTTTCAACATAATCAACCTGAGATAGAGTCAATTTTTTGTTCTTTCTATCTCTGCAAATTTTCATACCAAGGATTTGTTTTGCTGCCCCCAAATCCTTCATAGCAAATGATTGTGCTAACTGTTGTTTTAACTCTCTTATGTGATCTATGTTAGACCCTGCTACAAGCATGTCATCGACATATAAACATAAAATAATGTAGTTGTCATTATCCAACCTTTTAAAATAAACACAATAGTCAGAATTACACTGGTTGTAGCCTTGCTCAGCCATAAAACTATCAAATTTCAAATACCATTGCCGTGGTGCTTGTTTCAAGCCATATAAACTCTTCTTCAATCTACACACCAATTTCTCCTTACCTTTGACCTCAAATCCCTGTGGTTGTTCCATATATATCTTCTCCTCCAAATCACCATGGAGAAAGGCAATTTTCACATCTAGCTGTTCCAAATGCAAATTTTCAGCAGCCACAATACTTAAAACAGTACGAATAGAAGTCATCTTAACAACCAGAGAAAAATCTCATCAAAATCAATACCTTTTTTCTGTGCAAATCCTTTTACAACTAACCTGGATTTAAATATTTTCTTACCTCCATCTTCCTCTTTCAACCTATAAACCCATTTGTTTGGTAAAACCTTTTTACCTGCAAGAACTTACATAATTCCCAAGTCTAGTTTTTCAGCAAAGAGTCCATTTCTTCTTTCATTGCAAGCTCCCACTGAACCTTTGTATCCACCTGCATAGCTTCATCATACCCTTCTAATTCACCAACATCTGTTAACAAAATAGAATACAAAAAGGGAGAAAACTTTTCAGGAGGTCTACTTAGCCTTATTGACCATCTAACATTCACTAGAGTTTGTGGTATTTCTTGTCGCTGTTGTGGAGCATGAGGAACCACTGGAACATCATTATCTAGAGTATCATCGAGTACCACATAATCCTTTTCTTTCTTCTCATGCTGTTGCAACTGATCTTTGTACAACACCTTCTCATTGAATACATCCTTGCTTCTCACAATTTTCAAATTTTCAACATCCCAAAGCCTATAACCAAATCCATCAATGCCATATCCAACGAAGATACACTTTTTTTATTTTGCATCTAGCTTGGTTCTATTTTCAGAATCTACATATGCAAATGTTTCACATCCAAAGGTTTTGAGAAAAGAATAACTCACCTTCTTACCTATCCATGCTTCTGTTCACCTATTTTTCCTCTGTCCAAGAGTTAAATAGTTCACCTTGTATATTCCTTGAATATACTTTAGAAATGACCCTACAAAGCTCAAATCCTTCAATTACCCATGCTCTACCTTGCCAAAAATCCAAAAAAACTTGCCTGGAGAATCCTTGCAGAAAACCCAGAAATATTTTGTCTCCAATTGTTTTCTATTGCAGAGATTTCTCAGTTTTATACTTAGCCATTTTTCATGTATATGATGATGACGTCATCCTTGTTTTGGGGTTTTCTATCATTTGGTCGAATTGCATCTCAGATACATTTTTCCTTGTATCTTGGTCATGTACAATGTTACTGTACATCAGGTTCGTTGTAGGTTATGATTGTATGTATTGTTGTTTGTATATTGCGCATACAAAAGAAAAGATGCAAAGGCAATATACAAAGGAAAAGATGCAAGGAGAATATACATCGGCAAGATACAATGCAATATACAAAGGTGAATATATATCGGCAAGATGCAAAGGCAAGATACAAAGGGCAAAGATGCAAGGCGATATGCAAAAGAATATACAAAGATACATCGGCGGGATGCACAAGGTGATACAAAGGTTTGTTTGTATATTCGCATTGTATATGCGATGTACAAAAGGCAATATACAAGGGGGAGATACAAAGCCGGACCCGAAAGAATATGCATAAAGGTGAATTTTGAAAGGCAGATGCGATTGTATGCAGTTTTGCTTGTATATTCGCATTGTATATGCGATATACAAAGGGTGCTGCAAAAGGATATACATACAATCTGGACGCGAATGAAGAATTAAATGTGGCGGATAATCATTTGGAGTCCGCAATTGTATATTGCATATACAAAGGTTGGATACAATAGAGATATACAATGCGGACCCGACTGGGAAAATAAATTTGGCAAATTCAGCGGTGGGATCCGCAGCTTGTATGTTGGAGTGCATGTATGTGCCGATATACAAATGCAAAGATACAAGGGCCGGACCTGTTCCAATGATCCATTATGGTTGATAATCTTTTGAGTTCCGCATTGTATGTACATGCGATTGTATCTCATATACAATTACGATGTGCAAAGACATACCATAGATTTTCGACGAGAAAATGTTCAGCTATGGGTCCCAGTTTCAGCTCAGCGACCAATAAAGTGATGACACGTGGCAAGGGCAGATACAAGTGTGTATACAAAGGGAGATTCAAAGGCCGATTAAAATGCCAATGCAAAAGCACATGCAATGAACATTTCAGCAGGACCTTTGTATATCGATATGACTCAGTTGAGGTCGCCCCGACAGTCCGATATATACAGAATTTGCATATACAAAGGCGAATGAAGAAATCGCATAGGCGCAAAGTTGAACAATTTGAAGGACCCGATATGCAGGCGACGTCATCCAGGTCTCCTCTTCACCCAAGAGTGGTCACTGAATTAGAGGATGCATATTCAGTTTTGGCGACAAGACATCTCAGCGGCTGAATTAAGTTTTGTGGAGGTCCTTCAATGCAGATATTTGTTGCATTTATGGGTGCAGGTAGATGATTCAGCAGCTCACATTGAAGATTCAAAATATCTTCCATCTGCCCCTGTTCCAGATATTTTATGCCATGAATTCTTCAAGGTGGACGTCCCTTCTGGCGATGATATTTTCTGACAGAGGCCATGAGGCGAATTCATTGCAACCGACATAGGTAAAATGCAAATGATATATATGCATAAACATGAGATGTAAAAGGGGTTGGAAGATTTAGTAATCTATGCTTCTGATTCCAAATAGAATATTCCTCTACTGTAACCTTGCTTTCTGATTAAATACATGCTAGTTATTTTACCTCTTCACGCTATTTTGACTCTATGTGATCTAAGAATGATTTATTTGTGAATGTTTAATTCCTTCTAATTATCTCTTGCTCCTTGCCTCTGTTAAAATCAGCTTGATCTGTGTATGTTTATTGGTTGTATCTAGTCATTTTGTGCATTTTTTTCAGTTCTGTGAGGGTTATTTTATTCAATCTAGTGCATCACCCTTATTTTCAAGTTTTTTCCATTTTATCTTTTAATTTTAAAAATGCATTCCTTCTCCTCTTTCCTCTGCAAATCCAGTAGTTTTAGGTGATAACCAGTTAGGAAGCCGGCCTTCTCCGGAGGTTCTTTCCAACACAGGTGACCCACAGACCTGGAAAGATCCCATGTTTCTCCAGATTGCCAAGTTTTACAACTCAGCAAGGGTGCAAATCTGAGAGACAACAACTTCCTCTAGAATACCACAGCTCAAAGGAACTAAAGGACCTCTATTAATTAAATATACAACGGTATTGACAGCCTCCGCCCACATGTTTAGAGGCAACCCAGCATGCAATCTCATGCTCCTTGCACGCTACATTATTGTCCTATTCGTGCGCTCAGCCACTCCATTCTCTTGTGGAGTCCCTGGAACCGTTTTCTGCCTACGATTACCATTTAAGGAACAATAATCCTCAAATTCTTTGCTGCAATACTCACCACCATTATCAGATCTAAAACATTTTAATCTTTTACCCGTCTCATTCTCAACCAAGCTTCTCCATTTCTTAAATGTTTCAAATACATCAAATTTTTGCCTAAGGAAATAAATCCAAACCTTCCTAGTTGCATCATCTATGAATGCAACATAATATCGATAGCCACCGAGAGAAGATACCTGAGCCAGTACCCATACATCTGTATGCACAAGCTCCAACTTTTCATCTTTCTTTTGCTTCCCATCCTTGAGAGAACTCTCTTTTGTTTGCCATACACACAACTTTCACAGAAATCCTTATTAATACATTTCAGACCTGGTAAAACTTTCTTAGAATGAAGTACCTTCATACCTTTTTTGCTCATATGCCCAAGTCTGTTATGCCACAGTGTTGTCTCAGAACCTGCAGCAACTGTTTCAGTCTCTTCTTGCGAACCCGTAACAACTGTTCCTGAACCTGTCTGTTTTTTCTCTGCAACAACTAAAGTAGAAGGAACAATATGACCTGTACAAAGATATAAGGTGCCTACTTTCACACATTTTGCTACTATTAAGGAACCTCTTGAAACCTTCCAATTTTTATCATTAAAAGTAACTGTGCAACCTTCATCACCTAGCTGCCCTACTGAAATTAAATTCCTACTTAGCCTTGGAACGTGCCTTACCTCTTGTAGTAGCCAATGATTCTCATTCTGCAACTTAATCTTAATTCTTCCCTTTCCAACAATCTGACAGGGTTCGTTATCTCTCAAATAAACTAGCTCAAAATCCCCTTGAACATAAACAATAAAATAACTTCTATGGGGTGTACCATGAAATGAGACCTCTGAATCTAAAACCCATGAATCGTCAGCATTATCTAGGGAAATAATCAAAGCATCATCTTCAGATTTATTACTTACCACATTTGCCTCCTTATTGCCTTCTTGTTTGTCTTCTTTATTCTTCCGAGACCAGCAATCTTTCTTTAGATGACATGGTTTCCCACAGTACCAGCAATCCTTCTATTCTCTGGATTGGGACCTCTTGTCTTTTGATTTTCCTCGTGACTTCCCATGACCTCCAGAACCTTTTCCTCTCTCCTTTGATCTGTCCTTGTTTTGTGCATTCAAAACACTACCTGATGTGGACCCTCCTAAGCTTTTCCGTCGCATTTCCTCGCTAAGGATAACACCAACAACATCATCAAATTTCAAAGTATTTGAACTAGAGACAGAGTTACTTATAGCCATTACCAAGCTATTCTAACTTTCTGGCAAAGAACATAAAACCAAGAAAGCCCTCACCTCTTCATCAAATTTCACTTTTACAGAAGTTAACTGACTGGTAATCGTATTAAACTCATTTAAATGATCTGTCATAGATCCACCTTCAATCATTTTCAGATTAAACAAATGCTTCATGAGAAATACCTTATTTGAGGCTGAAGGTTTTTCATGTAATTTACCCAAAGTTTTCATCAGTTCATTTGTTGTCTTCGCTTCTGTTATATTGAATGCCATAGATGGTGCCAGGCACAACTGAATGGTTCCCAGTGCCTTTCTGTCCAGAAGTTCCCAATTCTCATCAGTCATTCCTGTTGGTTTCTTGGCTATTCCTTCCAATGGCCTCCATAAATCCTTCTGATAGAGATAATCCTCCATCTACATCTTCCATAACTGATAGTTCTGCCCATTGAATTTATCTACCTTCAATTTACCCTCGTTCGCCATTGCTCCCACTTAACCGTGAGACTCCCACTCAACTGTGAGACCTTCCTGCAGACGATAATCGAACACAACCCACTCTGATACCACTTGTTAGGAATTGCATGTAGAAGATATCAATTAAATGCAAATAAAGATTAAACAGATGAATGAAAAATACACAGAAATAATGACAGCGAGAGACAATTTTTAACGTGGTTCACCCAAACTCGGGCTACATCCACCAACAGAGAGTCCAATATTATTATCCAGCAAATCAAACTAATTACAACCAGCAATCCTTGCAACTCAATACCGCTGCAAATGCTACAATACAATATCAACGGAAACCCTAACCCTTAGCCATTTTTATCAAGACTTATGTCGGTTACAAAATAGGTTTTTTTTTATGTCGGCCAATAGAAAAAATAACTCCCAACACCTTTATAAAATAATAAAAGTCGTTTAAGGTTTCGGGGGCGCTGCCCCTTGACCCTGCCCTATATCCTGACAAGGAGCACGCCAGGGGCGTTGCTCCTTGACCTCCTATTGGGGGCATTGCCCCCAAAACCCTGTTAAATAATTTGGGGGGAAACTGCACTGATAAAAGTGGGGAAAAAGTCTGATTAGGCTCCATATAACAAAAAAATATGCCCAATTTCGCCTCCATGGGTGAAAGTTACGGCAAAATGAATAAAAGCCCATCTTTGCACACATCATGCAAGATCAGGGTCTTTCCAGGCAATTTTTTTTAGCAAATTCAACTTTTTTTTATAGTTTTTTGGTAGTCAACTAACCTCTAGGGGTTAGCATGTGTTGTTGGCAATTTGTCCTAGCATAAATTGTTAGTTTTGGTAGTTAACTAACCACTAACTGTTACATTTGTTGTAGCATAGAAGTTTTAATCATATATGTAACATTAAATGTTACTATTATGATGTTACAATTCTCATAGTGCTTATGTTACAAGCAAGAAAGAGATTGTTTATATAGACTCCAATTTGCATACAAGAAGGGAAATGCTAGGTGTTTGTGACAAATGTTGCCAAAAAAACCACATTTTGTGCTAAGAGTAACAGCAAAGCCTAGTGGTGGAGAGAATCGACAACCCTATAACCAAAATAAAATCCTAACTATACAAGTGTCAAACCTTGACTGTGTCTTGTCTCATAATTGTGATTTTTCTGTTGGGTAGATTGTGATGAAGCTTTCACAGCGATGAGTTGCAATAAATGACAAATACAAAACAAAAGGGAAACTTCTGCCAAATCAAATGTGATCCCTTCAACTGGCGAAATGGAGGCTTGGTCATTGAGTGAAGTGGCCCCTGTAACAAAAGAACAAAGGGAGAGTTGCAACTTTAAACTTAGTGACCCCAAGAAAAGATTTTGATCCAAACAATGAATAAACTGGTGGGAGAAGCCATGACCTCCATTTCAAGCTTCACTATGTCTTCGATGCTAGTGAGCAGATTGGTGAAGACCAGATACTATGACAGAGATCTGTAAATGTTGGCAGGAGATACAAAGAAACCACGATGCCTTTAGAAGACCACTGAATAGAAGATACAGAGCATTGTTGAGGCTTCAAATGGCTACCACATAGTGACCCTTTGAATGCATAGGAGCTTCAACCTTGCAAAGTTTGGGAAGACCACTTCATGTTCAAGCTTTAGAATGATTTCTGGGGTTGCACTATTTGCACAGGGCCGATTCCTCCATAGTGGCATCGGGTGGCATGAGGATGTCCTAACCACTAGAGGCGTGGGCCATTCAAAATAGGCATGGGCCTTTCAAAATAGGCGGCAGCCTTTGTACATTGCCTAGAAAATATAAAAATGCGACTTTTGGACTTTAACAGATCCTTCAAGGACAGTGAAAACATATCAACAAAGATTGACCAGCAAAAAACACTAGTTTCACCCAAAACGAATGAAATTCACCTTCAAATAGAGAAAGTACAAGGGTTGAGAGGCCAAAAATCGTGAAAACTACAAAAAAATTGCCAATAAAATCACTAGATCTGCAAAAAATATGCCAGAAATGTGCCCAGATCTTCTAACAAATTTGCAAAATAGGCGATCAAATAGAGATCGAGAGGCTAAGACTGACCCCTGAAGAAAAAACCGCCTTAGTTCTGCAAGAAATTGATCAAACTAAGTGCTCAACCAACAAAAATGTTGATTTTGCAAAAAAAAATGTATTTTCAACAAAAAAAATGTGAATGAAAACTTGCAAAATGTCAAATTTCTATAATAAATTTACATTTTTTTTAAAATTCCATCAAATACGAGATTTTTGCCTCCAAACGAACCAACAAGCTAATTAGCATAGGTCTGCTACCATGTTAGAACAAAGGATCGACTAATGCATTGTTGATTACGAATTGGAGTAATAAATTATGAACAAGGTAGTTGTACATATACATGAAGAGTTTGAGTCGAATCAGAAGTCAACTCAAACACTCAAAGAGTGGTGGCAAATTAGTGTCGACACATAGCTTGGAGAGTTGTGTCGAACTCTCTAAGTTGACACCTAACCACCTAAGGTGGCTTAAAGCCATGTGTGGAATATTAACACTATTACTTATTTAAATAATAAGTAATAGTGTTAATATTCCTATACTAACAATATATACAAAACTCAGACCGACCCTAGAAGTAAGATTTGAGATGGATCCCATTGACTGAGATCAGTGGAACCTCACCATCTAGCTTTGAAAGATTTAAAGCGTTGGCTTGCTTGCAATTGGTGATGATATATGGACCACTCCAGATTGCATCAAACTTAGTGCGGCCTCCAGGTTTGGCTCTGTCAGCATCCCATTTCAAAACAAGATCTCCTTCCTTGAAGATTTAATCCTTGGCCTTCTTGTCAAAATATTTCTTATTATGTCTGATGTTTTTCTAATGTAGACATGGCTGAATGTCTAAGTTCTTCTAATTCAGTTAACTCAGCCATCCTCACAGACCTAGCATCCTCACCTTCTAATTCCAACTACTGGGCCAATTTTAATGAAGGAAGCTCCAAAGACAAGGGCAATCTAGCCCTTTTTCCATACACGAGAACAAAAGGAGAATTACCAATGGTTCTTTTATAGGTTATTCTATCAGCCCAAAGAGCCAATCTGATTTTATTATGCCATTGTCTCTGACTTGTTTCCATAGTCCTCTTCAAGATTATGATTAGGTTTTTGTTAGTAGATTCAGCTAAACCATTACCTTGGGGGTAATAGTTAGAAGAAGTCTTCAAAAACACATTATACTTCAAAGCCCAATCAGCTATCCTAAAACTAGTGAAATCTCTTGCATTATCAGAGATGATAGTGTGGGGAGCTCCAAACATTGTCATGACTTCCTCCAAGAAATCAATGATCATTGATTCTATAGCCTCTTTGAGTGGGACAGCTGTGACCCACCTGGTGAAGTAATTCGTTGCAGTTAGAACCCTCTTGTAACTAGCACTAGATGTAGGGTTGATCATGCCAATGACATCCAGGCCCCACTGTGAGAAAGGCTAATCTGCCTGAATAGGGTGAAGTGGAAGAGATGCCAATCTCTTCTTCCCAACAAAGAGAGCACACTCTTTGCATCTTCTTACTCACACATGGGCATCATTGAACAATGTGGGCCAAAAATAACCCACCCTCATTATCTTAATTGTTGTCACTCTTGTAGAGAAGTGACCTCCAACTGGGCCCGCATGAAACTCACTGAGTAATCTGTCAATCTGATTCTCCTCAATGCACCTCAGCAAGACTCCATCCAGATCTCTTTTAAAAGAATCCCATCCACCAGAGCATAAGGAATGGACTGCAACCTGAAGTGTCTTCTCTTGGTTCTATCCAATTCAGGAGGATATTCACCGGTGGATAGGAACCTGGCCATGTCTGTTGTCCAAAAACTTACAATTATTGGGTCTGTTATAGGTTCTGCCCCGTTCAAGAGATAGGATGAGTTAGCCTCACCCATTACAGTTTGAGCTAGTTGTCCACATAATCCTCTACCTCTAATTAACTTAGTGGCTTTGATAGTTAACATCATATTCTAGGATCTTTGTAACCCAGCTCGCCCTCTTTTCACTAATTTCAATTCCCATTATGTAGTCTCTCACACTCGGATGAGAAATCAATACTTTGATATGGTTATTTGCCAGCATATATCTGAATTTTTTTAATGCTCTTATAATGGTAAAAACATGTTTGTCCATGGGACTGTACCTGACCTCATAATCTTTCAATGTTTTACTGAAAAAGGCCAATGATTGCTCCATACCTTGGTCATTTTGATGTATCAGGGCAACTGCAATGTTGCTCTGTCCTCCATGAGCATAAAGGACAAAGTCCTTCTCATAGCTAGGGTTCATGAGGGTAGGAGCCTGAGCAATTTCTTCTTTTATCTTCTCAAAACCATCCTTCTCCTCCTTGGTCCATCTAAAAACATCCTTTTTAGCATTATTGTTAGTGGTTTGACCACACTAGCACAATTAGGAATGAATTTCCTAACAAAATTAATCTGCCCTAGAAATGACTACATAGCTTTTTTATGAGCAGGCAGAAGAAGAGAAAGAAGAGTTGAAGTTCTTTCTAGATCTATGGAGACCCCATCCTTAGACACTAAATGGCCCAAAAGTTTGCCCTGAGAAACAACAAATATACATTTTTGGGGGTTTAATGACACCTCAAACTCCCTGCACCTTTCGAAAACTTTCTGCAAATGCTCCATGTGATTTTCTCCTCTCTTAGAGAAGAATGTAATATCATCCAAATAAATTAGGATGAATTTGTTGATGAAGCCCTTAAAGGCAATGTCCATTGCTCTTTGAAATGTGGCGCCGGCATTGGAGAGCCCAAACGGCATTTTTGCATACTCCATGGTTCCCCACGTAGTGGTGAAAACTGTCTTAAATTTGTCTTCCTCCCTCACAGAAATTTGGTTATAACCAGAAAAATCATCAAGCAACGAGAATCTTTCCACCCCTACTACGGTCTACAAGATTTGGTCCATAGACGATAGAGGGTAATGATCTTTCAAGGAAGCTCGATTCATATCACGGAAGTCCACACAGCCTTATCTCACCATTTTTCTTCCTCAGTGGCACTAAATTAGCCACCTAGGTGGAGTACTTGATGGAAAAAATAATTATGGCTTGAATGAGCTTTGCAAGCTCCTTTCTCATCAAGGCTCGATTTTGGGATTTACAGGTCGTTTTTGATAAACGGGTTTGGCATTGGGAGTAAGATCTATAGCATGCTGGACAACATTAGGGTCGAAACCCTACAGATCCTCATAGTTCCATGCAAAAACATCACTATATTTCTGAGAAAGGCAAATAAAATTTTGTTGTTCATCATCACGACATACCTTTCCTAGCAATAAATCTTTGTCCTAGGTGATAGCAACATTTTGATAGTCCTTTTTTAACATGATGTTCTTCTTCTCGCCCTTGAATTCATCATCATAACTGAAAATAGCCTCAAGACTGACCAATCCTTTTGGCAACTTATTGTTTTCAGTTGCATAATATGATCATCATACCCCTCTTGTAGTTTGGACTGCACACTTGATGAAAACTTAGCTTCATTTTGTATGAAGTTCATAATTTGTTCATTACTATCAAATATCTGCCAGTTTACATCATTATCGGGGACTGAGGGCCTGACCACTATTTTGACATGTTGATCAGGGCCCTGAAAAAGGTCTGTGGGGGGAGAAAACTACGCACCAACTATTGCCAATTGGTTTGCTTCAACATTTAATTTCCTTGGGATCACTTGTAGGTTGAGAGCATCAAAACTCTCAAACAAACCCCAAACTCTGTGTCTATAAGCTCTTAGGAGATGATTTTTTGTTGCACATCTATCCTTGACCTAGTTGACCACTAGCTCAGTGTCCCCAGAGATCTCCAAATGTTTAATTTTTCTCTTTTCGGCTACCAACAAGCCATGGACCAATGCCTCATACTCTACAACATTATTTGTACAAGAAAAATGCAACCTATGAACAAAATGCAGCTTCTTACCAGTCAGAGAGATCAGTAATACTCCTGCACCAACTCCATTTATGTTCTTTGCACCATCAAAGAACAGTATCCACGGGCCATTAGAATCATCATCTAGTTTTAGTATAAAAGGAATAGAAGAATTCCCTTCATGAATCATGTAGGTGCCCAGCCCAGTCATGTCAGTGGTGTCATAGGGATCAAAATCAAAATGGTCTTTCGCCCACTCATTAAGAAAAAGATCTGGGGTTGGAAGGGGTGAAGATACTACCTCAAGAGATCCTGAATCATTCACTTCCTCACCTTGAATCATGCAATGAGGGTTCACCAAACTATGATCATAATTTTCTACATGATAACTTGAAACTGATTTAGCCTTAATGGTGAACTTGTGTCATATCTCGTCCTCAGAAGCATGTGAGACCAATCAGAAGAAAGGTAACCACCCATCTTAGCTGTGAAATCTCTTGACAAGCAAATAGAAAAGAATGGAGGAAGATCAATAACTGAAATATCTTGACTAATAGTCAAGTTTGGGCAAGCATGCAAAGTCAAATCTAGTCCTTTGATCACTCCAACAGTATTAATAGAAGTACCATCCAGCTGCAACACACCTGATGAAACTGGGGTATATTTGATGCCTAATGCATCGGCTATCTTCGTTGGCATGACTGAAATATTGGCCCTGAGGTCTATCATGCAGTTGTGCACCAGGAACTTCCCAATGATTAGAGAGAAATAGAAAGGTGATGGTTTCTTTGCTGGATCTACCTGTTCTTCACTTGGTTGTACAAGACTGATTGAGATTTTTTCCTTCTAGACTACTGAGTTAACTGCTAGGAATTGCCTTAAAGCATCTTGCAACAAATCCCTTTGAGCGGGAATTGACAATGCATCCCACATGGACACATTCAGGTTTGTCCTTTTCATTTGCTCAACAATATTCAGAGAAAATGTTGTTTTGTGCATGGAAGGGATCCACGTCCATTTCTTTGACTGCTCTATGGTTTGTTCAAGCAATTTTGGGCGTGATGGAACCTCAATCGTAGTGGTAGGCCTGTTGTTTTGAGTTAAATTTGTAGCGCTAGCACCTTTTGCTTTTGATATAGGTTCCTTTTGTAATACATCAGGCATGGGGTTATCCTCTAATTGCCTCTTCTTAGACCTTGTGTTGTCTGCAGCACTGTTTACAGGCATGATCACACTATCCATAGGCTGATTGACAACACAAAAATCCTCAAGAGTCCAAAGCATTAAATTGGAATTAGAAGCAACCTCATTTGGTACCTCATGGTTGTTGTTGACTGCTTCTACTAATGATGCTTGTTGAGTGTGAAAATTTTGCACCATCAGGGCTCGTTCTTGCATTTCAAATGCGCAAGTGGACTGATTATGAGGCTGATTGCAAAGACAACACCAATCTACTTCATGGCCCAGATTGTTTTGGATAGGAACCAAGGTCCTAACTGGGTTAACATCCGGTATTTGTTGGATGGGTCTAACTATTTGCAAAGGTTGGATAGGGTTATTATTTTGGTATCTATTTGGCTAGTAACCTTCATTCCAATTTTGGTTTCTATTGGAATTGTAACCATGTCACCAGGTCTGATTTGAAGATTGTCCCTAGTTATAATTTTGATTAGGCTTAGGGGCGGTTTGGATGGCTATGGTATTGACTTTGTTAGCCAGGTTGGCCACTAGGGTTTTAAAGTCATCCCCTTCTTGTGGAAGAGCAGATGTAGAGGCTTTAGGCCCTAGGATGGGAGCAATAGTAGGTTGTTCCTGACTTGTGAAGGTAATTCTGGAAAGATAGGTATAGGAGGTCTAGGGGCAATTTTCCCAGCTTGTATTAAACAATTTTCAACCCTCAAAGCTATTTCATATGCATCTAGTAAAGTCTGAGCACCCATGGATTGCATCATAACAGCTATATCATAATTTAAAGCTCTCAGAAAATACAAGAAAGCACCTTGTGGAGATGGTCTGAGGAGAGCCAGCATTCTTTCCCAAGTTCTTTGAAATCTGAAGTTGAAGTCAGCCATCAGCTCGTCAGGAGCCCTCTTTATATTTGTCAACTATTCCAGTAGAGAGACATTATCTGCTCTCTCTCCGAACTGCTTGCAGACTTCTTCTCCTAGCTCATCCCAATTATGTATTGAAGCAGGGGTTAAACTCCTAAACCATTGAAGAGTTCTTCCCTTAAAGGATGAAACCAAGAGCCTAATAGCCACATCCTCATCTTAAATATGGTGAACTGAGCATATATTTGATATGTCTTTAATATGTTCAGTAGGTGTAGTGGAACAGTCACCCATAAAGAATGAAATACTCTTTAGGGCCAAGGTAGGTATGTCATTATGTGTAGCTAGGGCTAAAGGACTGCCTCCATTAAAGGTTATGAAAGATAGATTTCTTGGCAGAGTGATATTTAGGATATTCAAATTTATTCTAGGTATATGCAAGCCCTTTCTTGAATACTGAAACCTAACACGAGGTGGTGTAGATTTAGATCTTGGATGAGGAAAAACAACACCGTTATTCCCTCTTGTAGGAGACCTAGATAAACTAGTTCTTCTCCTTGAAGCAGCTAAAGGTAATTCAACAAATTGATAGTTCTCACCTCTTGAAGAGGCCCTAGTCTGCACTCTAGGCATATAATGTCTAAAACAAGGAGCTTATAGAGTCACCAGGTGTATGAAAATTGTCTACCAAACTGCAGAATACTGAGAACAACAATTTCTCAGCTCAACTCTTAACTCAAAGTAAAGCAGTCCCATCGGTTGTGCCAGAAACTGTTGTAACTTGGATTTGCACCCTATGTTGACGCCCGTTTGCTACAGCAATGCAGTGAAACATTGGAATGATTTCAAGGTGTGGGACCTACAAATGAAGTCAAACCTCCAAAGAAGGCTGGTTCCTCTTTCTAAATATGAGATTCAGAGAAAACTATGAATTAAACCTAATCTAACACCATTAAGAAAAGTGAAGAAGGAGAACACTAAAAGGAAAGGTGATACAACAGGTTAATGAAGAACACCACGAAGCTAAAATGCACAGAGTAGCCTCACACAGCTGATAGGATCACACAAATCTTGCAAATTCTAACAAAGGTAATGAACATAATAGAATTGCAAGGAATAAATATTCACATGCAATAACCAGTTCCAAATTACACGGAGTTAAAAAATAACATGAAAAGGAAAGAAAAATCAGTATTGCATTGATTAAAAAGGCACGGTTATATCAAAATAGATTTCTGTTTGGAGCACAAAAAGGCCTCTATGTCCAACCCTTGTTACGTTGATTTTTTATCTATTTATAGCATTCTATTACATTGATAGCACATTCACTAACTGTAATCAATTCACCCCATGGAGCTATCAGAAGGTATTTTACAAAAGGAATGTCTGCATACATCTGTTCTGCAAAACATAAATGCAGCAAAAATATCTTTGATTTGATTTGCAACAATAACTGTGAAAATATCTGGAGATGAAGTAGCTGGAAAATATTTGCTGCATTGAAGACCAGCAGTTGATTCATCCATCTGCACAATAAATTTGCCCAACAACTTCTTCCATTTGGGGCTGACTTGACCCTGCAACCATGGCGATTTATGTTTGATTTTTATTTGCCTTATCAGCAAAATCCCTCCTTCACGAACTATTTGTTTATGTCTTCGCTTAGTTCTTTCTTCTCTTCTTTTCGGAGCTTTTCTTTGCTTCACAAACCATTCCCTTTGCCTTCTTCTCTTTCCTTAGAGGAATGATCAGGGATCGGGCCCCGAGACTTCCTCCTTCCGCTTTCAAGAAAGAAAAAAGGGGAAGAGAGAACTCTCACCTGCCACCACCCGAATGACTTAGACGTTTTAGAGGTTCGGCGGACCTCAACGATCGGGCCTTCTGCCTATCGCCTACCAAATGGAAAGAAATAAAAATGCAACCCCGACCTCCGAGCTCTGTCACAGTTACAAGCCTTGGAAACTGCCAGACCTCAGTCATCAGACCTTTCGTCTTCCACCTTTGAAAAAGAAGGAAGAGAGAATTTCTAACCACCGACGCCCGAAACACTTAGAAATATTAAAGCTATTCAGACCTTAGTCGTTGAGCCTTTTGTCTTCCACCTTCGAAAAAGGAGGAAGAGAGAACTTCTGACCTCTAATGCCTGAAACACAGATGATTTTCAAGGGACCAAAGCGGATTTCGAAGCAGACAAGAATGCAATAGTGAAGAGGAGAACCCCAAACTCCAAAACTCCAAAAAGGCAGAAAACACAAGGAAAACACTTAGGAATATTGGACTTAGCCATTTGGGCTTTTTTTTCCTTGCATTTCAAATGAGAAAACACTTAGAAATTTCATGGGTCCTTGGGCTATTTGGCCTGAAGGCAAAATAGGACAACAGTTCTTAGAACATCCAAGTCATTGTACCTTGATATCAATCTTTTAAGTTATTGAATGTCATGTCATTTAGGTCATTTCCCTCACATATAATATCACTCATGTCTATCTCACAATGGAAACACTTATAACACATTCATCTTTTCCATGGGAAGGAAAGATAATTTCTTCTCTCGAAGCATATAATAAGAAATTTAAAAATTGACATTGAAGAGGGTCATATGAAAACTTATGTGCCAAGTATATTATCCCTTTATCATTATGTCTAAAAAACAAATGAAGGGCCCAAGTTTGAATTTAGGCTGATGAATTATTAAATGGTTGCTTAACCTTCCATGTCCAAGTTTTTATCAACATCAATGAAATTGTAATGCTCAAAGTGTATATTATAAGACATGGACATGAATGTATGCTATACCATTGCTATACTAAAATCATTCAGAAGTTGATGAGTTCTTTTGGCTATGGCAATTACATTACGTATCATAATCTTAACTCCCAAACCAATCATGATAAAGACAATGAAGAAACCTTAGAACCTCTATTTGTTCAAATTAGAGAAATGGGGAGAAGAATTCATAATCTTTCTAAAGTAATAGTGAAAGGATGATAGATGGAATAATTATAGGACTATTAATGAGGAGAGGACCCTTGACAAGGATAGGATTGTCAATGAGAATAGGATGATTGACAAAGGTAGGTGATAATGGTGAAAATGTGGTTGATGATGGTAAAGACCAAACCAAATTCAATAGGATTGTCGACAATGATGCTGATATGCCCCACGAAGGGAATACTATTGAAAATAAGACAAGGGAAAAAGAAACCAACAATGAGATGTGGCTCAAATATGAAGGCAAGAAGAATCAAAGACTAGAGGAAATAGGAGGAAAAAAACATAGATTGTGGGGCTGAGTCAAAATCTCTAGGGAATTGTATGTAGAAAGATGATTAAAGCTAAGTGGTCCCATTGAATCAAAGAAGGGGAATATTATCTGGGCAATCAAAAGATTCTACCATTACAATCCTAACTACATCCAAAGATAGATGTAAACTACCAAAATTCCCTACTATGGAAATCAAAACTCCGTCTAGCATTGCAATACATAAATTGCTATTTGTACCACTATTGCTTATCAAACGAAGGGTGCTACTCTAGGTCATTTCTCACAAACTTGAGAGGAGTCACCAATGACTAATATCTATAACAAGACAAGAAAAAGTTGAATAATTGGGCTAAGTTGGGAAAGGCCTTTGAAGTTCTTGTATGATGATGCTCATTGCTAACATTATCACTATAATTTATAATAATCAAGGTAAGAATGCCTTCATCCAAGTGTTTAATGCCAACAAAAGGAGCTAATCCCTATGTTAGATAACATTCACAAATGGATTGAGAAAAAAGTTAGCTATTTAAGGATTGAGGCTAACTATCAAGTAAATACGACAATAATACCACCGATCCCATATAGTGATGCATACAATCAAGCAACATATCTAGACTAAAGAGAAGGCTAATGCTCTAGTTGTTGAACCCATACAAAGTCATCTTTTGAGTCCATTCTTTAACATTCCTCATTTTGTGAACCATAATTGAATCCTTGTCATGATCATCAATGTCATCTTTTGTCATTTCTAGTTGGTGTCTTTATAGAGCTTGCAAACAATACTTTTCAACACACCTGAAGACACTAGGATCAAAGCTTGAATGAGGGATAAGGGGAAAAAAGGTTTCCAAGGCATGCAAAATTGCATCCCAATGGAGAGGTACATACCACTCCAAAGAGGTGCAAATTTAAGTGAAAATCAAGAAATGTAAGTGTATGTAGAGGAGCACACCTTGGTGACGGGGTGCAAGAAAATGCAAAAGTAAAAAATGTTGACCAATAGAAGGGTGTGTTCCACTCCAAACAAGTACATAAAGTTAAAATTTGAAAAGTTGCAGACCAATATAAGATCATGTGCCTATGTATTGGAGTGCAAAAAGTAAGTTTCAAAAACAAAAAAATGTCAACCAATGGAAGGGCATTGGCCTCAATTAAGGAGTGCAATTTTTTACGCAAAAATCAAAAAACTTGCATGACAGTGGAAAGGATCGCACTATTACAAGGAGAACACCAAATTAACTTAAAGGTCAATAAATGTCACCAGATGTAAAAGCATGTACCTTATCATTGAAGTGCAAATTCAAATTTGTAAAAAAAAGTGAGTCTAGTCGAAGGCTCACACATGTGTGCTTCACCACCATAGTTCCACCACCACTCTATTGGGTATTTCTTTGCATGCACATCGTACAAGGTTTCCATGGTAGAAAAACTACCTTTCCCAAGTGAAAAATTATTCCAATGAGTCCTAATAATGGAAGCATCCTCTACTTAGCCATATATTTTATTGCAATCCAAAATCTGTTCATTGATTCTCTATACTCATATGGAGACCTCTGCTTGGTGATTGTTATCACTTGGAATTGCACCCTGCTTGAAGCCTGTTCAAGCATTCCAGTGACACAATGGGACTGATCTCAAGGTGTGGGACCTTGTAGATGAAAACAGATCACCAGAGAAGGTTGATTCCTCTTTCTGAGCTTAAGACTCAGAGAACGAAGCTAAATCTAATGTTGTCGGTTACCAGGGAAAAGGGGGAGAAGGAATACTAGAATTTGAAAGAGGTGATGCACCAGATTTATAGTGTTTAGTTGGAATTGACATAACACAGTAATGATTTCAAAGGCTGAATAAACTAACACAGACTCATCCAATCTTTAACAGAGGCCAAAATAGAATACTGAAACTTATAGAGGGACCATTTTATCCACAGAATAAATGAGAAGCATTCAAATAGACATAGCGTAGAAGAAAATGACAGAGGCAAAATCAACTGCTTGTATTAATCATAGAGGCTAAATGGCCATTACAAAGGAGAGACAATTCGTTACAGAAGAGGTAGACACAAAATAACCATCTACATTCATAGGTGAACCACTATCGGAGACACAAAGGCTTAGCTTCAAACACAATGCATAAAATCCAATCGGTTCTTGTAAATGTGTTACAAGGTCTGTGACAACAAACTCTCCAACCTGTATAATAGCCTACAAGAACAGCTAACACCAATTACATCTTTTTTACATGTATATATATCCTTTCAATCCATCGTGCAGCTACAGGCACAACTTTGGGCGTTGAAAATTGGTCAATTGATTTAGTCCAGTTGCCCATGTTGCCTTTAATTTGGGCCCAGAAGCTGTCAAAAAATGTGGAAAATGGACGGCGGCCATGCTCTGGTGTGTTGCAGAAGAAGAACCGTCCATGGCTTGTACACTGAAATTTGTCCTTGGAAGGACCTACAAAAGGATGGGCCACCAGAACACTTCATCTAATCCATTTATTTCAGGTACTTGCGTATTGAAGCCTTCCACTATTTCAGCTACCCACATCTAACTAATCCACAACATTGGTGTCACTTGGAGAAGCGCATTTTCAGGCACTTAGAAAATTGTGTCATTAAAGCTTTTACAACACTTTAAAAGTGTTGATCTTTTAATTTCACTTTTGGTGCCCTTTGATTTTCCTTCTATTGACGAATTTTCATTTTGGTGAACAATCATCCCTCTGCCTTTTGCCTTGCTTTTGATTTATCGGCAAAATCTCCAATTCACAATCCCCGGCTTCCTTGGTCTCTTCTTTTTCCTTTGTCAGAAAAGTCACTAATCTGTGAACTTGCCGATTGGAGAACTTAAGGTTCACCAAACCTTAAGTTTGCCTACAAAGGCAAACCCTTTGTCTTTTCTTCTTTTGTCGGCAAAATTTGCTTCCGACGAACCACTTGTACCTTAACCGATTTTCCCTTTTCACTTTTCACCTAATCGGTGAATTTCTCATTTGGCGAACCAATGCCTTCGCCACTTTATCTTCTTTCTTTTCCTTCTCTATCGGCAATTTTCTTCACCGACGAACCATCTTCCTGTTGAGTCATAAAATGTGTACACTAGCATTTTACACTTAGTTTAGCTCCTAGGTTGGACCTATGTTGTTGACTTTGCCAATTAGGACCTATTTAAACACCTTTTTGAGCTCTAAATGATGAACATCCCGATCCCGACAAGTAAACCCGGAATAATCAGCTTAGGACTAGACTAAGCCCCCGTTAAATGATGCAGGAGCACTCCGAGCGAATCAGCGATCAGCATCACACAAAAATATTTTCAGTTTTATTTGGTTTTTCATTAATTCAGTTTTGTTCTCGATAAGGTTGGCTTCTTGAAATGTAGTCTTGTGAGGGTACTGATGTGGTGCAAAGCAATTCAAGGTCACATACTTGTCTATTGGCTGATGCTCCAACATTGGCATTCTATTGAAAGTCATTGGGAGGACCAACGACATCTTCATTATGTTGACAGCCACGAGAGAAAATATGCATAACAACAATTATTCTAGTATTCTCACTTTTCTACATTCTTCTAATCGGCCTACAGATAGAAGCTACATTTCAAGGTATTTGTTGACATGGTTGATCTTCAATGTGTCGTCAACTATACCATTTCAAGCCTTTGCTCTACTCTTTACAGGGAAATATGCCTCGGGTTTATCATTCAATTTACTTCACATATTGAGGCTTTGGCGACTGCGAAAAGTTAGTGTTCTCTTTGCCAGGCTTGAAAAGGACATCAGAATAAATTATTTCTGGCTTCGATGTGCTAAGCTCATTTGTATAACCTTTTTTCTCAATTCACTGTGTCGGGTGCTACTTTCATCTGCTTGCATCACGTTACAAAGAACCCCAAAATATGTGGATTGATTCCAAAAGGACTAGCAAAATGAAAAGCATGGTTACAGCAACTTCAAACTATGCGTCGAGAAACAACCTTCTAGAGGTATTGCAGAATCAGATAGTAGATTTCTTGTCCTTGAAATTTAGAATTGAAGGATATCAACAGAAACATATACTTGACTCTCTCTCAAACGGCCTTCGTTTAAACATTCGTCAGTATTTGTTTTTGCCTATACTAAAGAAAATGTATCTATTTCAAGGAGTATCCTACAGTTTGCTTCTGCAGTTGGTATCAAAGATAGAAACCAAGGAGCTCTACAACTTAATAAAGGATATTCTAAATGGAATTGTGTCCATCCCGATTGAGATGCTTGGTTGTGCTTATGCAAAAGTTTTAAAAGCGAGAAGAGTTTTATGTGACAAGTGGTACAAGTTGATGGAAGAAAGAAGAAGAAACCCATGCAGATTTAAGAGGAAGACGATCAGCATATGAGGCAAATAATGGTCTATGCTTCCACCAAGATTATTTAATCTTTATAAAAAAACCAACGTGGAGATACCTTGAATAGGATGCCTTATAAATCACATAAAGCCCCTGAATGGATAAAAAAATGAATCAGCTTATGACTTCCTATTCCTAACAAATTCCCAGTCTATTTACTCCCGAACGTGGACTTGGAGAGGGTCGGCCTTGGTAAATGGAACAGCAGTCTTTAAAGAGGTGTAAATGAAAGGTCACAGCATTTATTTAAAAGCCACATCTTTATACCATAGGGGGCAGATTTCTCAGGCAGAGCGAAGAGGGATCTCAGCCTGTGTAAGGGGATTGTGAAGCAGAGAAGATTGTTGAGTGAGTGCGAGGGAATGAGGAGAGTTTTCCCTGTAGATTTGTGAGGCCATGTGAGGCCAATGTTGTAAATAAGATTGTTGTAGATTTGTAGCTTCATTGTGGTTACAATAAAACTTAATTTTATGTCTTGCAATCAGTTAATTTTTCTTGTGTTGTGAGTTTGAGTTTGTAGCAGGAGGGAGTCCCTCTTGCGTCAATTGGTATCAGAGCATGTTGTTCCTGAGCGTGGAGAGTATCCACCAAGACCTGTGGAGCAGCAGAGAAAGCAGTTGTGAGAACTCGAAAGGATCGTTGCAGGTGTGTGAAATCCTAATCTGTTGAGAATTTGAAGCTACGAAGGAGAGAGTGAAGATGTGTGAAAGGTTGCAACAGTAAAGTGTCTGAGAGAAGCTCGAAAGCCTCGAGTAGGTATGGAGGAGTCCTAAAATAGTGAGAGCATGAGGAGACATTACTATGAAGAGAAAAAGAATAACAGGAAAAAGTGAAGTTTTGTGATTGGCTGGGTTTTGACAATCCCAGTGTTGAAGAGATGGAGAAAACAAAGATGGAAGGAACGAGTTGCGAAGATGTATGAAGAGTTATTGGAAGAAGTGAAGAAAGAGTTGTGTAGAGAAGAAAGTGGGTAGAGAAGAGTCCCATGTTTCTTCTGAAATTGTTTGTTTGCAGGTGACAGCATGTGTGCAGCAGATCAATTTGCAGCCGTTGAGCGTGCAAAGGTTACAGCTATAAAAGAAAAAGAGAGATGAAAAGGTGCAAAAATGGACTTTGGGAGTCCTATGTTCGATGGAGAAGTTGGTGAGGATGATCTCCTGCTGAAAGAGGAGACAAGAAAAATCGAAAGATTCTTGGAAGCAGAAGTGACTAATAAAGGAGAAGATTTGATGCTGCATGATGGTCCAATGTTTGATGAGGAACCTGATGAAGATCAAGGGTTGCTTGGTGAAGAGATACAGAAGATTGAACAATTGTTCAGTGTAGCAGTGAAGAACGTTGCACCCGATGATGCTAGAGTAAAGAAGAACATTACACTCAGTGACGATGGAGCAGTGAATGAGTATGAGGTAAACTCTGTTGTTTATGAATCTTGTGATATTGAGTTTGAAGTGCATGTACCTGATGAGATGAGTAGCATGGTAGAGAAAATTGTTGAATGTGCAGATGTGGTAGAGTGGAGTAGATATGCCTACCTGCGGGTAGAAGCTGTAGAGGATGTGACAGGAGAGATTTAGTGGAGGTGGTCAGCCTGCAGTGGGTTGAAGCCCACGAAGGTGAAGGACAAGAAGAGAGGAGTGAGGATGTGGAGAGTGAGCCTTTGGCGGAGGAGGACGGTTTACAGTGGATGTGAGTCCACGAGGCGAAAGAGGAGGAAAAAGCGGAGTTGTTGGAGGAAAGTGGCGCATGTTTTGGCACAATGTTGGAAAAGGCGAAAGAAAGATTGATTTTCAGTTCTTGAACAGCAATGGAGTTCGCTATAGGTTGGTGACAACCTGAAAGGGTGATTCTATCACTCCACTCCACATTTGTGAGCCTATGCTCACAAACTTGCTACCCAGCATGTCTGATGCAGGAGCACTTCGGGTGAATCAGTGATCAACATGACACAAAAATATTTTCAGTTTTGTTTGGTTTTTCATTAATTCAATTTTGTTCTCGATAAGGCTGGCTTCTTGAAATGCAGTCTTGTGAGGGTACTGATGTGGTACAAAGCAATTCAAGGTCACATACTTGTCTATTGGATGATGCTCCAACATTTCCATTCTATTGAAAGTCATTGGGTGGGCTAGCAACATCTTCATTATGTTGACAGACGAGAGAAAATATGCATAACAACAATGATTCTAGTATTCTCACTTTTCTACATTCTTCTAATCGGCCTGTAGATAGAAGCTACATTTCAAGGTATTTGTCGACATGGTTGATCTTCGATGTGTCGTCAACTATACCATTTCATGCCTTTGCTCTACTCTTTACACGGAAATATGCCTCAGGTTTATCATTCAATTTACTTAACATATTGAGGCTTTGGCGACCACAAAAAGTTAGTGCTCTCTTTGCTAGGCTTGAAAAGTACATCAGAATAAATTATTTCTGGCTTCAATGTGCTAAGCTCATTTGTATAGCCTTTTTTCTCAATTCACTGTGTCGGGTGCTGCTTCATCTGGTTGCATCACGTTACAAAGAACCCCAAAATACATGGATTGATTCCAAAAGGACTAGCAAATTCAGAAGCATGGTTACAGCAGCTTCAAACTGTGCGTCGAGAAACAACCTTCTGGAGGTATTGCAGAATCAGATAGTATATTTCTTGTCTTTGAAATTCAGAACTGAAGGATATCAACAGAAACATATACTTGACTCTCTCTCAAATGGCCTTCGTTTAAACATTCATCGGTATTTGTTTTTGCCTATACTAGAGAAACCGTATCTATTTCAAGGAGTATCCTACAGTTTGCTTCTGCAGTTGGTATCAGAGATAGAAACCAAGGAGCTCTACAACTTAATAAAGGATATTCTAAATGGAATTGTGTCCATCCCGATTGAGATGCTTGGTTGTGCTATGCAAAAGTTTTAAAAGCGAGAAGAGTTTTATGTGACAAGTGGTACAAGTTGATGGAGGAAAGAAGAAGAAACCCACGTAGATTTAAGAGGAAGACGATCAGCATATGAGGCAAATAATGGTTTATGCTTCCACCAAGATTATTTAATCTTTATAAAAAAAACCAACGTGGAGATACCTTGAATAGGATGCTTTATAAGGTAGATAAAGTTCCTGAATGGATAAAAAAATGAATCGGCTTATGACTCTTCCTATTCCTAACAAATTCCCAGTCTATTTACTCCCGAACGTGCACTTGGAGAGGGTCAGCCTTGGTAAATGGAGCAGCAGTCTTTGAAGAGAAGGCGTAAATGAAAGGTCACAGCGTTTATTTAAAAGCCACATCTTTATACCGTGGGGGGCAGATTTCTCAGGCAGAGTGAAAAGGGATCTTAGCCCATGTAAGGGGCTTGTGAAGCAGAGAAGATTGTTGAGTGAGTGTGAGGGAATGAGGAGAGGTTTCCTTGTAGATTTGTGAGGCCAATGTTGTAAATAAGATTGTTGTAGATTTGTAGCTTCATTGTGGTTACAATAAAACTTAATTTTATGTTTTGCAATCAGTTAATTTTTCTTGTGTTGTGAGTTTGAGTTTGCAGCAGGAGGGAGTCCCTCTTGCGTCAATTGGTATCAAAGCATGTTGTTCCTAAGCATGGAGAGTATTCACTAGGACCTGTGGAGCAGCAGAGAAGGCGGTTGTGAGAACTTGAAAGGATCGTTGCAGGTGTGTGAAGTCCTGATCGGTTAAGAATTTGAAGCCGCGAAGGAGAGAGTGAAGATGTGTGAAAGGTTGCAGCAGTAAAGTTTCTGAGAGAAGCTTGAAATCCTGGGGCAAGTATGGGGGAGTCCTACAATAGTGAGAGCATGAGGAGACATAACTATGAAGAGAAAAAGAACAAGAGGAAAAAGCGAAGTTTTGTGATTAGCTGGGTTTTGACAATCCCGGTGTTGAAGAGATGGAGAAGACAAAGATGGAAGGTCGAACGAGTTGCGAAGATGTATGAAGAGTTATTGCAAGAAGTGAAGAAAGAGTTGTATGAAAACCTAAAGGAGATTTGTGCAGAGAAGAAAGTGGGAAGAGAAGAGTCCCATGTTTCTTCTGATAATTGTTTGTTTGCAAGTGACAGCATGTGTGCAGAAGATCAATTTGCAGCCATTGAGCATGCAGAGGTTGCAGCGGTAAAAGAAAGAGAGATGAAAAGGTGCAGAAAACTGACTTTGGGAGTCCTATGTTCGATGGAGAAGTTGGTGAGGATGATCTCCTACTGAAAGAGGAGATGAGAAGAATCGAAAGATTCTTGGGAGCAGAAGTGACTAATAAAGGAGAAGATTTGATGCTGCATGATGGTCCAATGTTTGATGAGGAACTTGATGAAGATCAAGGGTTGCTTGGTGAAGAGATACAGAAGATTGAGCAATTGTTCAATGCAGCATTGAAAAACGTTACACCCGATGATGCTGTAGTAAAGAAAAACGTTACACTTGGTGACAATGCAGCAATGGAGGAGTATGAGGTAAACTCTGTTGTTTATGAATTTTGTGATATTGAGTTTGAAGTGCATGTACCTGATGAGATGAGCAACATGGTAGAGAAAATTGTGAAATGTGCAGATGTGGTAGAGTGGAGTAGAGTTGCCTACCTGCGGGTAGAAGCTGTAGAGGATGTGATAGGAGAGATTTGGTAGAGGTGGTCAGCCTGCGGTGGGTTGAAGCCCACGAAGGTGAAAGACGAGAAGAGAGGAGTGAGGATGTGGAGAGTGAGCCTTTGGCATAGGACGGTTTACAGTGGATGTGAGTCCACGAGGGGAAAGAGGAGGAAGAAGCAGAGTTGCTAGAGGAAAGTGGTGCATGTTTTGGCATGATGTTGGAGAAGGCGAAAGAAAGATTGATTTTCAGTTCTTGAACAACGATGGAGTTTGCTGCAGGTTGGTGACAACCTGAAAGGGTGATTCTATCACTCCACTCCACATTTGTGAGCCTATGCTCACAAACTTTCTACCCAGCATGTCTGATGCAGGAGCACTTCGGGTGAATCAGCAATCAACATGACACAAAAATATTTTCAGTTTTGTTTGGTTTTTCATTAATTCAATTTTGTTCTCGATAAGGCTGGCTCCTTGAAATGCAATCTTGTGATGGTACTGCTGTGGTGCAAAGCAATTCAAGGTCACATACTTGTCTATTAGATGATGCTCCAACATTTCCATTCTATTGGAAGTCATTGGGAGGGCCAATGACATCTTCATTGTGTTGACAGCCACGAGAGAAAATATGCATAACAACAATGATTCTAGTATTCTCACTTTTCTACATTCTTCTAATTGGCCTACAGATAGAGGCTACATTTCAAGGTATTTGTCGACATGGTTGATCTTCGATGTGTTGTCAACTATACCATTTCATGCCTTTGCTCTACTCTTTACAGGGAAATATGCCTCGAGTTTATCATTTAATTTACTTAACATATTGAGGCTTTGGCGACTACAAAAAGTTAGTGCTCTCTTTGCCAGGCTTGAAAAGGACATCAGAATAAATTATTTCTGGCTTCGATGTGCTAAGCTCATTTGTATAACCTTTTTTCTCAATTCACTGTGCCGGGTGCTGCTTTCATCTGCTTGCATCACGTTACAAAGAACCCCAGAATACATGGATTGATTCCAGAAGGACTAGCAAATTCAGAAGCATGGTTACAGCAGCTTCAAACTGTGCGTCGAGAAACAACCTTCTGGAGGTATTGCAGAATCAGATAGTAGATTTCTTGTCTTTGAAATTCAGAACTGAAGGATATCAACAGAAACATATACTTGACTCTCTCTCAAACGGCCTTCGTTTAAACATTCGTCGGTATTTGTTTTTGCCTATACTAGAGAAAACGTATCTATTTCAAGGAGTATCCTACAGTTTGCTTCTGTAGTTGGTATCAGAGATAGAAACCGAGGAGCTCTACAACTTAATAAAGGATATTCTAAATGGAATTGTGTCCATCCCAATTGAGATGCTTGGTTGTGCTATGCAAAAGTTTTAAAAGCGAGAAGAGTTTTATGTGACAAGTGGTACAAGTTGATGGAGGAAAGAAGAAGAAACCCACATAGATTTAAGAGGAAGACGATCAGCATATGAGGCAAATAATGGTTTATGCTTCCACCAAGATTATTTAATCTTTATAAAAAAAACCAATGTGGAGATACCTTGAATAGGACGCCTTATAAGGTAGATAAAGCGCTTGAATGGATAAAAAAATGAATCGGCTTATGACTCTTCCTATTCCTAACAAATTCCCAGTCTATTTACTCCCGAACGTGGACTAGGAGAGGGTCAGCCTAGTCAATGGAGCAGCAGTCTTTGAAGAGAAGGCGTAAATGAAAGGTCATAGCATTTATTTAAAAGCCACATCTTTATACCTTGGGGGGCAGATTTCTCAGGCAGAGTGAAGAGGGATCTCAGCGCGTGTAAGGGGCTTGTGAAGTAGAGAAGATTGCTGAGTGAGTGTGAGGGAATGAGGAGAGTTTTCCCTATAGATTTGTCAGGCCATGTGAGGCCAATGTTGTAAATAAGATTGTTGCAGATTTGTAGCTTCATTGTGGTTACAATAAAACTTAATTTTGTGTCTTGCAATCAGTTAATTTTTCTTGTGTTGTGAGTTTGAGTTTGCAGCAGGAGGGAGTCCCTCTTGCGTCATTAAAGGACAGTTTTCAAAGCTTGTGGACCAAAGGGCCAGGGTTCCCAAGTGAACTGGTCCCGCTTAGGACCTTTGGCCCCATTTGTGGTGTCAGCTTAGGACACTTCTATAGTTTGTATATGTCGGCCTAAAGTTGTTTTAATTGTCATGAGTGAGCGGGAATGCATATTTAAGTGTGTGTTGTTCATTTTACACCTAATCGAATGAATGCGAAATTTCTCTTATGTGATGTTCTATGCTCAAGGATTCTTCATGTTTGGATTGTCTTCTACTTGTGAATGCTATTGAAGTTGTTTGCAGGCTTTGAAGGAAGTTTGAAGCCCTCTTCGTCACTCTCCTTTGTTGGTGCTAAGTCTTCATCAACTAAGGTTGGATATCTTGTGGTTATTATCATCATTATTTATCATATTATCATAGATCTGGCCTCTGCCTTGCTAGGGCACGCACTCTTGGATCTTATCAATCGCTGTTGTGTAGGTGGGAACACCAACACAAGGTTTGACTGAGGTAAACCCTTAAAACAACACAGCCTTTTTCCTCTTTTTGTGTGTGCAAGTGAGAACATGTTTTGGAAGCTAATTTTTGGGAAGAAGACAATGCAGACGGATACAGATCTGACAAAGTTTGAAGTTTTGCCTAACTATAAAAGGGACCAGGGCTCCCAAGCACCCTTGTCCTAGGCATTCCCGCTACATTTTCCAGGTTTTGGATTGTTTTGATATCTCTGTTGTACTTTCTGATTACTGAGATTCATTTCTGACAGTTAGTTATAGTATGTTCTTCATCTTCTAGTGTTTGATCACTAGTACTAGCTTGCTTGCTTGACTTTGGTTGAACTTGGTTGGTCCTTCTATATACAACAAAAGGGCAGAACCCCTATAGTTTGGCTCTTCTCCTTAGGTAGAAGCCATGCTCGGTTTGTGACCCAATGTTTTGTAGAAGAGGGATGGATTAGTTTTCTTTAGGCTTGTGATCTCTTTTCTACTCAACATTTTGGTGAACCCCTGTAGTTTGGCTCTCCTCCTTGGGTAGAAGCCATGCTCAGTTTGTGCCCCAATGTTTTTTAGAAGAGGGATCGAGTAGTTTAACTCTTTAGGCTTCTGTCTCTTTTCTACTTAACATTTTGGTGAACCTGTTGTTGCTTGCACCTTTTGCTTTCAGATCTGAGTTTCATCACTCTAGATCTAATTGGGAGTGTGTCCTTTAGTTGCTTTGCATTCATACTTAGTTAAATTTTGCATAATTTCAACCTAGGGTTTGTTAAAAATTTTGCATTGATAGAATATCTTGTTAGTTTTGATCCTAGGGTTTTAGATTTGAAGGTTGTTTAGATCTTGTTGCATTGATTAGAGTGATTATATTTTGTTGTACCTTTCATTCGTTCATGTTTAGAAGCATTTTGCATTCTTGCATTTGAAAATTGAAAAAGAAAAACTTGCATCCTAGATTTGAAAATTGTGTTTTGGTGTTAGCATACTTGTATTTGTTTGAATTGAATTTGAATTAAGGATATACTATTGCTTTATTTAAAAGAAAATTCAAATCTCTCTTTTACTACATCAATTTCTTCTATTTGGGCATCTTGTGTGTTATTAAACCTTGTAGTCACTTTATGAGCTTTGTGACTTGGTGCCCCAATTCTAATACCTTTGTGAGGAGAAGTATTCGAATTATGGGTTCTGATGTTGATGCATCCGAATATTAAATTCTTAATCAAGTCACACAACTTCCTACTACACTTATCCTTGAAACATCAATTGCTCAAGAATCCATCGGAATTGATGACCTTGCCACTCATGTTCCTGAAGCCCAAATTCAAAAGTTAGATGTAGAGTTGGCTAACTCTCAAAAATTTGTAAGCTCAAAACATATAGCCAAGGAGGTCGTCCCTGTCATTGAGAATCTGTAATGTCCCCAATTTCGGGGTGATCACAGAGGAAGGCTCGGGAGACAATTTTCACACTTAGGGATTTTTGTTGGACACATGGAGTTTGGGAAATGCATTATTATATTTTTCTACTAATTATCATGTATTTTCCTTGGGTGAAATAATTTGTTCTCATATGGAGCGAACCATCTAGGGATGGTATTTTGTGTGAAAATTGTTTTGTATGGGAGACTTAGATTAGCTGTGGAGTGTTGGCTTTGATGGATAATTCATTTGTATGGAGGTATCACTTGATGTTGATGCTCGCCCCTATGAAGAAGATTAAGTGCGGAGTCTTTGGCTTTTAGTATCATCTCTCATGGAGGCACTTTGGGAAGGATTAAGTTGGAATGGATGAAAATAACATGGCATATCTCTTGTATGGGAGGAGAAAAGACTTTATTTTGCATAAGTGACCTATGAAGGAGAAATAAATAATAAAATGATATCCATCCTTTGCATGCTTGAGGAAGAAGACTTGAAGGAATTCAAATCTTTGATTTGAATGTGTTTTGGCCATGAAAGAAGGTGATTGGCCTAGCTGAAAAGGGAAGCAAACTTACCTAGGTCAGCCTATTAGAAGGAAAACAGATTTTTAATAAAGAAAATATATGTCCTGGGTCAGCCAAAGTCTTTAGGGAACCAATAAGGCATATGGGGTCGGCCTTGAGAGGAAAAAAAGTTATAAAATCATTGCATATCTGCCTTGGTCGGCCAGCACATGAAGAAGAGTAAAAATGTGTATAAATACAAGTTGGTTTGGTGGCATTTGCATCATTCATTCACTTATTCATTCATCACTTGGAGTTTATCTCTTGGACAAGGAGCTTGAGATGAAAGCTTTAAATTTCTAAGGAGGAGTTGGATGAAACCCTAGCTCTTTCTTGTGGAGGATTCTGTGATGGGAGTTCACTTGTGCATCATTGGTATTTGTGAAGAAGAGTAGAATTGCAAATCAGATTGGAGATCACTTGGAGGCATCTCTTTGGCATGGATTGATCATCATTTGTTGAGGAGTTGCCCTAGATTGCCACACCCTTCATTGGAGGAGCAGCAACTAGCTTTTGGAGGCAATTTTGGTGGTTCTTGTGCATATTAGGGTTGTTGATTTGGAGCAGCAAAAGAGCAGACCCGATTCACCCATCTTTGGAGATGATTCCTTGGTTGATTTGCATCATATTGCCTAGGGTTTAACCCTAATCCTTGAGCGCCACCTTTGGAGGATTGATTGTTGGAGTTTGTTGGCATCATTGGCATCATTCTTTGGAGCAGCAAACATATCAGACCTGAGCGCACCATTTTGGGAGTTGATTTCCTTTGCATTGGAGAGTTGAAGACATAGGGTTTGATGCCCTAATTGGAGCAGCACTCATTGGAGATCTTTTCCTATTATTTTGAAGGTCATTTTACTAATATTTTTGTATGTACAACCCTTAGGGTTAGGACAGAACTTTGTTGGGCATGTTTTTCATGTTTGCCCTAGTTTGTAGTTGTATTTGGAGACTTGAAATATTCAGATTTTGTAGCAGCAGACTTCTGATTTGGTTTGCAATCGTTTGTGTTGGACAATTGAAGTGGACTTGTTGCTTATGTGGTTGTGGAATGCAATTATATTATGAATTATCATGTTTATGGTGATATTATGTTGATTTGAGATGTTTTACGGGCTGCCCTATGTGTTTGTTGAAGTCTAATTTTTAAGTTCAAAAATTCAGAATTTAGGGTTTGAGCAGAAATCCAAAATCGAATAGTTTGGAAAGTTTCTAAATTCAAAATTGTCCAAAATATCCCATTTTGGGATATTACAGAATCTTAGAGGGTTGTTGCTTGAGGGACAAGAGGGAGTAAAAGTCTTGCGTGGCCTAGCTCACATAGTGCATAACAACATTATGTCAGCAGCTAGTTGTGCTGAGATCATGAAGAATGTGACTTCTCCTAATCAAATAGGGACTCAAGTGTCGATACCCATACCCTCACTCCTTATGCCTACTTATTCATCTACTATTCTTACCACTACTACACAGCTAAGTAACAATGCTACCCCATGTGTTGAGTTATCCATTGGGAATCTTGTTCGCCATTATGGTGTCGTTCCTTATAATTACATAAACTCTACACCTAATGTCACTCTACCTACATCTCAACCACCTATCACATTTCAAAAGGCTATTCATACACCATCACCTAGTCCTTCATTTCAATCCCTACTTGATTCCACTTCCGACCCCGTCATAAACCTATTGTTGAAGAACATGACCTCCATGCAACAACAATTGGCTAGCATGAGTAATAGCCCACCTAAAACTAGTATCACAACACATTACCTTCGTAGCCCTTTGTCCTATTCTATCCTAAGAACTCCTATGCCTGAGAAGTTTGAGACTCCTCGCTTTGAGAAATATAATGGAAAGGAGACCCTAGCAACCATGTGGAAGCTTTTACTGCTATGTGTAGTGATTTTTACTTTGAGGATGCGATCTTAGCAAAACTCTTTCCTAGGTCACTCAAGGACACAGGTTTGGATTGGTTTTGTGCGCTTCCTCCTAATTCTATAACATTTTTAGAATTAGTCACTAAGTTCCTTGAGCATTTTCAAGCGAACATTGGACCTCAAGTCTCTTTGATGGATTTGGTTCATTGTAAACAAGGAACGAAGGAGAAGATAACTGATTTTATGGGGCATTATCAAGCCCTCTTTTCACAAATCCAATATTCTATTCCAAATGCTGATGTGCAAAGAATCTTCATAGGAAACTTGCAACCTCACATCTGTGATAAGATATTGTTGATGCGATATGGTTCATTCACTCACCTTTGCACAACTCTTCATGATTATTAACTTTCGGTTAGTCAGAATGAGCATAATCCCTCATCAACTTCGGTTGGTCAATCCGAAGGCTCTCATAATCATTCTTTTAAAAGACAAAACAAGAATTTCATCAAGATAAACAAAATTTTAGCAGATAATATTAGAAGACATGTGGCGGTAGCATCATCCCCTGCTCCCGTCCCTTATAAATTGAAACCGAAAATAAGAAATTTTACACCATTATCCAAATCTGTTCATTCTATCATGACACAACTCTCACAAAACAATCTCATCAAGCTTCCACCTATTAGACCTCTCGATCCAAGTAAGATGCAATCATCTTCCTTTGATGCGAAAGCTTTTTGTCAATTCCACCGCTTTGTTGGCCATGACACTGAAAGATGCATGCATCTTAAACATGAAGTTCAAGACCTCATCGATGCCAATGTCATCTAAATTGCTGGTGTTAATGATAAAGGGAATAAATTGGTGGCAGCTCCTAATCAAAATCTTCAAATATATACTGATCCTCTACCTCATCACGAATCTAATGTTATATCTCATGACGAGGGTTATGATGGAGATGTTTGCATGGTAGATGCTCGCCCTCATAAAGAGAGAGTAAATGTGGAACCTGCTATATCTTTTACTCCACATGATGCTACTATCGAAGCTCCTGATGGACCTCTGTATATTACCATTCGAATCAATGATAAACCTATTCGGGGTGCTATGATAGATCCTATATGCATGGTGAGTGTAGTAACTGACGAGTTCCTCTATATGCATAGTTTGCGTCGAGATACATATGGTGTATCAGAGGTGGCTATTAGAGCACACGATGGGTCTATCCATCCAACTCTTGGTGCTTTAACCCTCAAAGTTAAAGTTGGGCCAAGAGCTTTGGACATTAATTTTGTTATCATTCCTACATCGGATCTATTTCATGTGAAGTTGGGCTACCCATGGCTCTGCTCCATGAATGTGATCCCCTCTATGTTCCATAAGTGTTTGAAGTTTCCATTTAAGGGACGTGTGCATGTTGTACATCATAGTCAGTATTGCCCCGTTGCTCGAAATGGACACTTTTCACTCGACTATTTCTAGCCACAACTAGTAGGAGTTGCTCGAGAGAGAGAGAGATGATTTATTCTTCTTATCATATCAAAAATTTAAAGAAAAGAAAATTGTGGAGTTATTGCTTAGTAATATTCCTCCTAATGATGTTTCTGAACCTCCTTGATCTTCTAAGGCTCCGGCAGTAGTTCCTCCTGTATCACAGGTAGTGAATAAAGCTAAGCCCGAATCGAAGGTTCTTCCCTGTCCCCAAGCGTCTGGTAGATATGCCAAGATTCCCTCTTGGCCATTCCTTCAAGGACAATGAGGCAACCTTCATGCAAAAAACAGACCTCCCCGTAACTACAATATAACTTTTGTTCCACCCACCTCTAGGGAGATTAGTGGTGATCGATCGGTTGTGCAAGTTTTATTTCCTGAGGTTTCTCAGCCGCTTGAGGATGCCCCTTTACTTCCACTTGTTTTGCAAGTTGAGAAGGAAGAGCATCCCGCATTGATGAACCCTCCCTCATGATCTTCCAACCTCCGATGGTTCCCCCTGTTTCTTCTAATGTTCTTGAAACAAAGGAAGAAAAGGCACTCGCGTTGGAAGATACTACGGTTCCCTTTAAAAACATCACGAATAAGGCTAAGCGAAATAAGATTGCACGAGAAAGAGAATCTCCTCTCCTGTGGCAAGGTAAGCATTTATCCTTGCAAGCGTTTATCACTGACGGATGCAAAAGAGAGCTGCTACTCTTGTATCTCCTGCAAAGAAAGAAGAATCTTCAAAAGATGCTATGGAGCCTATTGTACTACATTCCGATAGTGATTCTGAAGATAATACAGGTATGGATATGCTACCTTATACCTCTCGTGCTATAGTTCCTCTTGCATGTTGTCCTTTTCAAATGGATGAGGAACTAGATTGGGAGGAGGATGACTTGCTTTAGGTTGTCATGTCCCCATATTTTAGTCGACAATGTACATTCATTTAATCAAAGACAGGAATAACACTGATCAATATTTAGATAATAAATACTATTATCATATAGTAATATAAATATAATAATAAATATATTATAAACACAAATACAAGTTATAATATATTATTATTATAGATTGTTATAATTATAAATATATAAATATTAATTATATTATTATAATATATATATGAGGATAAATATAAATACCATGATGAGAAGGCAAGAACCAAAGTAATACGGTTGATATAAGGAAAGAAAAGGTTTTATTCAAAATACAAGTCATACAACATAATAAGACAAAATGTCTTATTTAAATATATGAAATAACATGCTATTTATAATAGGCAATGAGATGTGATTACAGAGAGCAGCGATCTTAATATAAGGAGTGACTAAAATATAAAATAATTAGTAATGTGTTTGTGAAGTAAGTTGGTAACAAAGGTGCGATTTGTGCTATAAATAAAGTATTCCAAGATATGCATTGGAGGCAGCGAATTACATAAGACGAGGATTCTTATGAGAAGAGGAAACAATTAATAGAAAGGGGATTAAAGACAACAATCTTGGTGAGGTATGATTAGTTAATAGGCAGCAAAGATATGAAGAGGTGCAGCGACTCCTCACAAGGTAGCAACCATTCGGAGCAGCATGACAATTCAAATACCTCATTCAATCAGCAATCGAATATATGAAGGGAACACAACTCAGAAAGGTCCTCACCCATCAACTATTCTAAGGCAGCGAATCATCTATGATAATCAAGCGATCAGATCAGCATATTCAATAAGTCATTTGATATCCTTGGCATTAGCAATTAAGTGGCAGTGGACCCTTGGATAATGGCACGTCTTGGATCAGCAACTTCTCAGTCAACGACAGCCTCTACAAATATCTGATCTGCATAGTATTAGGGGTATTCAACACACATTAGCATCAGGAAGAAAAACAAGCCTTCTAATCAGTCGAAGGATCAATGAACATAAATCGAACAAATCACATCTGCATATGGAACAGCGAACAATCTAATCTGCATATTGAATAAAAACATGACCTTCATAGCATCAAAGAACACCTCATATAATCAGACCGAATAATGTCTCCCCATCGTATAACAATATATCATCGATCAGCGAACAATACAGTAGATATTCATATCAAAGATCTTTATATCGAAGAACAATATAACTTCATAGTAGCGAACTAATTACTAAGTCGCCATATTACAAGCACAACGGTATGCTTTTATATCCTCATCGATTAATAGCACAGATCGATTTCAATATGAATAATGGAATAGTTTATTATGACAAATGAAGGCTATGATCATGCTCTTGTTTCTATCAGACTCTTATCTTTATTTGATTAGTGAAAGTAATAGTTGTTAAGTAGAGATTATAGAAGTTTGGAAAGAATATCATTAGAAAGAATAAATTATATTCATAGATTAAGATTATGAAAGGTATTATGATGCATGATGCATGATCATTGTAATCAATGTGTAATTGATGTATGATTAATATAAAAAGCATCTTGAAGGAATGAGAAAGGCTAACATGTGATAGAAAATGTAATTCATACATATGGACTACCGGATTGAGAAATGGACCTCCTTGTTAATCCATCACACCACATAAGCGAGTCTAAGGGTTAGGCAATTGGCCAAGGTATAATAAGGCTCGAGTTGATAAGACTCTAACCCTCCAAGGCAAGTGAAGAGTGCTTGTCCTAAAGGGGTGAAGAGTACTCAACTGAGATAGGCCCTTATCTCAATTAGTGAAGAGTACTAATCTGAGGTAACTGGAGTGATGCAGAGAGGATGGAGGATTCACCCAAAACAAACACACTTCAAACAAAAGACTTTTCTCACAAACTTCCACTATGCTTTGATGAGAGCAGAAAATAGAGTTTTTTTGACGTAATTTTCAAAATACAACTCAAACCCATGATTCAAAAACCCATAATTTTCAAATAATGCATATAAGTTATGATTATAAGGTTTGATTTTATATAATTATGATTTATATAATGAAATAAGAAGGATTGAATTCTAATGTACTCTTTTACAAGTTGAAATTGGTGCAAGGTTGTGAAAATTTTGGCTTGCTAGAAGGTGACATTACATAGGTTGACTCACACGTGAGGTACCTTGTTTTCAGTGTTATGTGTGTATGTGAATGTGCTTCCCTCGTGATGTGTTGCTTGATGCTTTATTTGTGTTTATGTGTTATTATTGTTATTGTTGTTGTAGCTCTCTTTGGATGACCCTTGACACCCTTGTAGGTGGAAGGATACAAAGGGACCAAAATCCGTTGTGGCATTCTCTCTATTTGTATCATCATTCTTCTATATGTCTAAATTGTTTTGTTGTTATGTCCTTTGGGGATGATGCAAGGCGTAGCATGTTTTGCCATCCTCCCTTGTTGGCCTAAGGGATGTTTATTTTGCTTTCACGTGTTACTTCTTCCTTTATCTCTGTAGTTCTACCAGCTGGAGGATGATGACAATTCCATATATATATATGGTCTTGAGATGTCTCCTATATACAACCATTCATATACTAACGCTGGTTGGGTAGATCCCTTTGTGTTATTACTTTGAATAACTTGTTTCTTTTATGTTTTGATTTTGTGGCACCTTGTTGCTATGCTCGGCATCTTACTATGACCACACAGGCCATTGTGTATCATGTCTGTAGCATCGCCTTGGTTTTGCCTTTTGTGGGGGCAACCCATTGGTGCAATGTAGTTCTTTGGAAATGCATATCTTATGGGCATGTGCTGAAACAGAAAGCTCTCGTGCCTGTTTGTGATTTGTTGTACCTTAAAGAAATTGCTCCCTATAAGAGTTAGCAACCACTTTAAGGTGGGGGCATGCATCGTGTCATGCTCTCTTTTGGATGTGTATCTACTTGTTGGTAGGGAACTCACCTAGTGATTTGGCGGTCCTCACTAGCCTGTGATGCTTCCTCTTGGGTCCATGAGCCACCTAGTGCAACGCAGTTGGCTAGCACATGTGCTTCATGTGACTTGGCATGGTCACCTAGTAAATCGGCGGTCCTTACTAGTGTGTGATCCACGATGGCACTTCTCTTCACATGACCACTAGCGACAGAGCAAGCTAATGTTAGAGTTATGTGCCTTGTGTGTTTGTTCTATGTGTATTCTTATGTTTGCTTCTTTTATGCATTATTTTTGTCTTATGTTTTAACTTATGTTTGGTGTGCCTTCATGATGCTTTCCATGTATTCATTGTGTATACTTTGTGCTTGACGTGTATTACCTTCATGTATTGCATGTCTTCCGTGTGTATTCTTATTCATGCTTTTACTACTCCACGTATGTGTAAATTAATGTCGCAATGTCTTGCGTGCTTTCCCTTTGTTTATGTGTTTGTAACCCTAGGATCCTAAGTTTGGGGGCTATTTGGTAGTCCACAACTTGGCAGAATTCTTTGGGCTTCTATGATAATGTGTTTGTCCATCCCTTTAGTATGAGTTCGAACGTAAGTTCGTACCCCCACTAAAGTGGGGGCTAAATGTTGAGTCGTAAAATGTGTACACTAGCATTTTACACTTAGTTTAGTGTAATGTTCAATTTTTGGCGCATTGATTTTTGTGAGCATTTTGGCTTGTTTTTAGTCTCTTAGTGGCTATCTGGCTTTGTTGGGAGAACTCCAATGTTCTTGGAGTGCCCACAGATCAATTTTACAGAGCAATTGGTTATGGCTTTGAGCTCAGATGGTGTTCAGGATCGCAGTGATGCTTTCTAATGTTTGATTGCGTTCCCGGTTTGCTCTCCAAGATTCTTGGAGAGGCCGTCTATTTTTAGAAAGTCACCCGGAAGGCATCATTCATCTTCCCAAACATCATGGAGTATGTTGGTATGCTTAATTTTACAGTTTGATGATATTTGGGATTTTCCGTAAAATCAGTTGATTTAATGAGCTAAACCATAGTTGCAAGACTCGGCAAAAGTATTTACTCGGAAAGCCCGAAAAGTATTTACACGACAAGACTCGGCAAAAACTCGGCAACTTAAAAAATTGCTTAAACTTCATTAAAAACACATTTTTTTTGCAAAATTCAATGATAAGATGCATCCAATGAGTCAATAAAATGAGTACATAGAAGAAACAAGCTGAGTCTAGTTATATTTGATTGATTTCAAAGAAAATTAGATACAAAATTGCATCCTCATGTGGAATGCTCAATACGCTGATACTGATAGTCTGAAACAAAATGAAAATAGCAAATTGTTTTTGTAAAACTGAAAGTAAATACTAAATACAAAATCACATCTTCCTCTTCCCAAGTGTACGTGAGAAGACTACGGGAGAGGGTGTAGTCGTAGGACTCTGTTGTGGCTCCTCATCCTCCATCGGCATCCTGGATGTAGATCCTACTGCTGGTCGTGGCACAGTCACTGGCAATGACTCCTCTTCAGGGTCATCCTCAATGTCATCCAATGAGAATACAAATCCACCCCCTCCTCCATTGCCTGTCGCTCTAAGTCATTGATGTCATCCTCGGAAAACAATAGAGGCTGCTCATCTCGCCCTGTCCAATCACTGTATGGATCTATCTCATCCAAATCAATTGGATTATCTGATATTTCCTCTACCTTTCTTGTGCGCAGCCGAAGATTATATTGCACATAGACAAGGTCATTGAGGCGTTTTTGAGCTAGTTTGTTCCTCTTCTTTGTGTGGATGGACTCAAACAAGCTCCAATTACGCTCACAATTGGACGAACTACAAGGCTGGGATAAGATACGAAGGGCAAATTTTTGGAGATGTGGGGTATTTCCACCCCAATTTGACCACCAAACATCTACAAAAAACAAATTAGGAGTTAGAAACTTAGAAAGTCAAAAGTTCAAAGCATATTTTATCAAATTATGATTTATAAATATTTGTAACTTGTAAATTTCAAATTTTATACCTAGTGACTGAGTGTGTATTGCTCTCTTTGCTAGGTCTAAAGAGAAGAGTGCACCCCTTTTTGTCCTATAACTTTGCAATTCACTAACAATGAGGTCTGCCATCTCAACCTCGGGTGTCATCTTTTGAATGCATTTAGTGAAGCCCTCCATAACCTCTCCAGTAGGATTTGAGTAGGTGCTTGAATGGAAGAAACGAGGGTTCAAAAAGTACCCTGCTGCATGGATCGGTTGGTGGAGTTGATTGTTCCACCTCCTGTCAATAATCCCCCAAATGGGAGCAAATTTGAGGCTGTCCCCCTTATAATAATTTCTTATAGCCTCCTTGGCCCTATCCATGGCCTCATAAAGATACCCCATTGGGGTTTTATCCCCATCTACCAAGCGGAGGACTCTAACCAAGGGCTCCGACACCTACGATATAAAAATAGAAAAAGATTAAAGTTACAACTTACAAATTTAAAATGAGACATATTAAAAATATATAAATATTCAATTTCAAGTTAAATTCGAAGTTTTGAAGTTACCTTCACAATCTCTGCAGCTGTTTTTTCAAATGCTTTGTCGAAGACTATGCATGCAACCTTATCTCCTTCTAGCATCTTCGCATAAGATGACTGTTCATTTTGGGGCCACAAACATTTATTTCAAAGCTGCCAATGAACTAAGAATGCTTTGCAACGTTAAGAAAACCGTTGCAAACCTTGTCACACCAGATCTCACCAACTCTTTCCCTTGGGTGTAATCCCTCATCATGTGAAGAACCCAAGGGTGATTGTAGATATATTTAGTGATCCTCCTCACGTCCTCTACAATTGGTGTGACCCAATCTAGTTTTCCTATGTCCTCCAAAAGAAGGTCAAGGACATGCGGTGCACAAGGTGTCCAAAAAAGTGTGTGGTAGCTATCTTGGAGGAGTCTTCCTGCTGCCACATATGCTGCTGCATTATCAGTTATGATTTGCACAACATTATCAATCCCCACCTCCATGCAAACTTCCTCCAACAAGTTAGTCAAATTTTCTGCATTTTTTACTATGTGGGAGGCATCAATTGATCTTAAGAACACCTCCTCATCTTTGCATGCAACCAAGAAATTAATGATGGTACGGTTTTTTTCCATCCGTCCACCGATCAGAAAGAATAGAGCAGCCATATGCTTTCCAATTTTCTTTTTGCTCCTCTACTGCTGCCCTTGCCCTTTCAGTTGCAGTAGTAAGCAACCTACAAGTACAAAGTGAAATTAAGTACACAATTTTAATTTGTAAACAATAAAATAGCTTAAATTCATCATAAATTAAACTTGAAAAACATAAATTAAAGAACATAAATTTATCATAAAGATTAAATTAACTAACCTCCCACCCAAGTCTGTGCGAGAAGGCTCCTTGTAGCCTTTTCCTGGAACCATAGTCGCAAGACTCGGAAAAAACTCGCCGAGTTTTTAAAAACTCGCGGGTTTTTTTCCAAAACGGGTTTATGGTGTATTTATCAGCAGAGTTTTTGACCGAGTTTTTCCCGAGTTTTTCCTAAAAACCCTCACGACTGAGTCTTCCTCACACGGCAACTTCAAAAAGTGTTTGAACTTCGTTTCGTCATTCGTTTGGAAGCTCTCACTCAGCAAAAGCACTCTGTAAAGCATTATGCACCTATTTACATTGATTTTGCATCGAGGAGACGAAATTTGAAGGGCATTTTCATCAAATTTCGAAGGCAAATTGGATTCCCAGATAGGTTTTCTGATTTTTCTTATTTTTTCCTATTTTTTAATTTTTTCTTCATTTTTGTTGATTCTATGTTTAAAAATCATCATGAATGTAGTGTGAAAAAGATTTAAATACATTTATATTCATCAAAACAAGATTTAAATTCATCAAAACAAGATTTTTTGATGAATTTTTCTGATTTTACATATTTTGCTGATTTTCTCATTTTTTTGAAATTTTCTTCAAATCCTAGTTTTTTTTAATTTTGAATCCTTTTTTTTGTTGAATAACATTTTTACAAACTAAGATTAGCTTAAGTTTTTACTAATTTGAAGTAATTTTCAGATTTTTTATATTTTTTCATATTTTTTTGAAACCCTAGTTATTATTTTCTTTTTTTTTAATCCATTTTTTTTAATGAAAATGTTTAGAAATTAGAATCTTATATTAGTTTAGATTTTTAGTAATTTAAAATTTTAAAGTAATCTATTTTGATTTAATCTAATTTAGCTTGTTTTTAAATTTTCTATCAAAAAAATAACAAGTTGTGCTTTCACTGTCATTGTGTGTGTAGGTTCATTGATAATGGCTGCTCATTCTGCAAGTGCATCCTGTTCTGCATCGAGCTCTGCCCCATCCGTGCCTGGGGGATTTGTAGGCACTCGTCCTCCAGGAGGTAGAGATCCTGCTTGGAAGTATGTTTATCTAGGACCCCTACCCGGCTCAGTCTTTTGCATTAAATGTGAACAAGTATATTGTGGAGGCATCAATCACCTCAAATACCGCCTTGCAGGCATCCCTCAACATGATGCTAAGGCTTGTCCAAAGACCACAGAAGAAATAAAAAGACAAATGAATGCTATACTTGCAGCTACAGAAGAAAGAAAATTGCAAAGAGAGAAGGCAAAAGCAGCAATGCAAGCAGGCATAGCGTCTTCTCAAGGTGCTCCAGCCAACCTTGAGTCAGATGATGATGATACTTAGGGCATAGTGGGCTCTCTTCGTGGTCCACATGTGCGAAAGGCAAGGGCCGCAAGGCAACCCACCACCACCTCAATCCCTTCATCTACCTCTAGTAGACCAACAAGACCTACACGCATTCATGATTTTTTTGTGCCTAGAAGCACACCTGGTGCACAACCTTCCTTAGAGGCAACTGGGTGGAATAGGGAGGTGCATGAGCAGGCGGACATTGCTTGTGCGGATTTTTGGTAGTTTAACATAACTTTCAATGTGGCAAGTTCTCCTTACTGGCAGAATTTGGTTACCGCATTGACAGTTGCAGGAAAAGACTACAAGGCGCCTTCTCGCACAAACTTGGGTGGGAGGTTAGTTAATTTAATCTTTTTGATAAATTTATGTTCTTTAATTTATGTTTTTCAAGTTTAATTTATGATGAATTTAAGCTATTGTATTGTTTACAAATTAAAATTGTGTACTTAATTTCACTTTGTACTTGTAGGTTGCTTACTACTCCAACTAAAAGGGCAAGGGCAGCAGTAGAGGAGCAAAAAGAAAATTGGAAAGCATATGGCTGCTCTATTCTTTCTGATCGGTGGACGGATGGAAAAAACCGTAACATCATTAATTTCTTGGTTGCATGCAAAGATGACGTGGTGTTCTTAAGATCAATTGATGCCTCCCACATAGTAAAAAATGCAAAAAATTTGACTAACATGTTGGAGGAAGTTTGCATGGAGGTGGGGATTGATAATGTTGTGCAAATCATAACTGATAATGCAGCAGCATATGTGGCAGCAGGAAGACTCCTCCAAGATAGATACCACACTTTTTTGGACACCTTGTGCACCGCATGTCCTTGACCTTCTTTTGGAGGACATAGGAAAACTACATTGGGTCACACTAATTGTAGAGGACGCAAGGAGGATCACTAAATATATCTACAATCACCCTTGGGTTCTTCACATGATGAGGGATTACACCCAAGGGAAAGAGTTGGTGAGATCTGGTGTGACAAGGTTTGCAACGGTTTTCTTAACATTGCAAAGCATTCTTAGTTCATTGGCAGCTTTGAAATAAATGTTTGTGGCCCCAAAATAGACTGAGTCATCTTATGCGAAGAAGCCAGAAAGAGATAAGGTTGCAAGCATAATCTTCGACAAAGCATTTGAAAAAACAGCTGCAGAGATTGTGAAGGTAACTTCAAAACTTCGAATTTAATTTGAAATTGAATATTTATATATTTTTAATATGTCTCTCATTTTAAATTTGTAAGTTGTAACTTTAATCTTTTTCTATTTTTATATTGTAGGTGTCGGAGCCCTTGATTAGAGTCCTCCGCTTGGTAGATGGGGATAAAACCCCAATGGGGTATCTTTATGAGGCCATGGATAGGGCCAAGGAGGCTATAAGAAATTATTATAAGAGGGACAACCTCAAATTTGCTCCCATTTGGGGGATTATTGACAGGAGGTGGAACAATCAACTCCACCAACCGATCCATGCAGCAGGGTACTCTTGAACCCTTGTTTCTTCCATTCAAGCACCTACTCAGATCCTACCGAAGAGGTTATGGAGGGCCTCACTAAATGCATTCAAAGGATGACACCCGAGGTTGAGGTGGCAGACCTCATTGTTAGTGAATTGCAAAGTTATACGACAAAAAGGGGTGCACTCTTCTCTTCAGACCTAGCAAAGAGAGCAATACACACTCAGTCACTAGGTATAAAATTTGAAATTTACAAGTTACAAGCTACAAATATTGATAAATCATAATTTGATAAAATATGCTTTGAACTTTTGACTTTCTAAGTTTCTAACTCCTAATTTGTTTTTTGTAGATGTTTGGTGGTCAAATTGGGGTGGAAATACCCCACATCTCCAAAAATTTGCCCTTCGTATCTTATCCCAGCCTTGTAGTTCGTCCAATTATGAGCGGAATTGGAGCTTGTTCGAGTCCATCCACACAAAGAAGAGGAACAGACTAGCTCAAAAACGCCTCAATGACCTTGTCTATGTGCAATATAATCTTCGGCTGTGCATAAGAAAGGTAGAGGAAATATTAGATAATCCAATTGATTTGGATGACATAGATCCATACAGTGATTGGACAGGGCGAGATGAGCAGCGTCCATTGTTTTCCGAGGATGACATCTATGACTTAGAGTGACAGGCAATGGAGGAGGGGGGTGGATTTGCATTCTCATTGGATGACATTGAGGATGACCCTGAGGAGGAGTCATTGCCACTGACTGTGCCACGACCAGCAGTAGAATCTGCATCCAGGATGCCGATGGAGGATGAGGAGCCACAGCAGAGTCCTACGACTACACCCCCTTCCGTAGTCTTCTCACGTAGACTTGGGAAGAGGAAGATGTGAATTTGTATTTAGTATTTACTTTCAGTTTTACAAAAACAATTTGCTATTTTCATTTTGTTTCAGACTATCAGTATCAGCGTATTGAGCATTCCACATGAGGATGTAACTTTGCATCTAATTTTCTTTGAAATCAATCAAATATAACTAGACTCAGCTTGTTTCTTCTATGTACTCATTTTATTGACTCATTGGATGCATCTTATCATTGAATTTTGCAAAAAAAATGTGTTTTTAATGAAGTTTAAGCAATTATTGAAGTTGCCGAGTTTTTGCCGAGTCTTGCCGAGTAAATACTTTTCGGGCTTGCCGAGTAAATACTTTTGCTGAGTCTTGCAAGTATGCCTGCAACTGTCAATGCGGTAACCAAATTCTGCCAGTAAGGAGAACTTGCCACATTGAAAGGTATGTTAAACTACCAAAAATCCGCACAAGCAATGTCCGCCTACTCATGCACCTCCCTATTCCACCCAGTTGCCTCTAAGGAAGGTTGTGCACCAGGTGTGTTTCTAGGCACAAAAAAATCATGAATGCGTGTAGGTCTTGTTGGTCTACTAGAGGTAGATGAAGGGATTGAGGTGGTGGTGGGTTGCCTTGCAGCCCTTGCCTTTCGCACACGTGGACCACGAAGAGAGCCCACTATGCCCTGAGTATCATCATCATCTGACTCAAGGTTGGTTGGAGCATCTTGAGAAGAAGCTATGCCTGCTTGCATTGCTGCTTTTGCCTTCTCTCTTTGCAATTTTCTTTCTTCTGTAGCTGCAAGTATGGCATTCATTTGTCTTTTTATTTCTTCTGTGGTCTTTGGACAAACCTTAGCATCATGTTGAGGGATGCCTGCAAGGTGGTATTTGAGGCGATTGATGCCTCCACGATATACTTGTTCACATTTAATGCAAAAGACTGAGCCGGGTAGGGGTCCTAGATAAACATACTTCCAAGCAGGATCTCTACCTCCTAGAGGACGAGTGCCTACAAATCCCCCAGGCACGGATGGGGCAGAGCTCGATGCAGAACCAGATGCACTTGCAGAATGACCAGCCATTATCAATGAACCTACACACACAATGACAGTGAAAGCACAACTTGTTATTTTTTTTGATAGAAAATTTAAAAACAAGCTAAATTAGATTAAATCAAAATAGATTACTTTAAAATTTTAAATTACTAAAAATCTAAACTAATCTAAGATTCTAATTTCTAAACATTTTCATTAAAAAAAATGGATTAAAAAAAAAGAAAATAATAAATAGGGTTTCAAAAAAATATGAAAAAATGTAAAAAATCTGAAAATTACTTCAAATTAGTAAAAAATTAAGCTAATCTTAGTTTGTAAAAATGTTATTCAACAAAAAAAAGATTCAAAATTTAAAAAAAAAAAAATAGGGTTTGAAGAAAATTTCAAAAAAATGAGAAAATCAGCAAAATAGGTAAAAAAAATCAGAAAAATTCATCAAAAAATCTTGTTTTGATGAATCTAAATCTTATTTTGATGAATATAAATGTATTTAAATCTTTTTCACACTACATTCATGATGATTTTTAAACATAGAATCAACAAAAATGAAGAAAAAATTAAAAAACAAGAAAGAATAAGAAAAATCAGAAAACCTACCTGGGAATCCAATTTGCCTTCAAAATTTGATGAAAATGCCCTTCAAATTTCGTCTCCTCGATGCAAATAGGTGCATAATGTTTTACAGAGTGCTTTTGCTAAGTGAGAGCTTCCAAACGAATGACGAAATGAAGTTCAAACACTTTTTGAAGCCGCCGTGTGAGGAAGACTCAGTCGCGAGGGTTTTTTGGAAAAACTCAGCAAGTTTTTTCCGAGTCTTGCAACTACGAGCTAAACAATTAATTATTGCACTTAAGTTAAAAAGGTTGGGAAATGTTTATTTAACAGTTAAGTGTTATAGCTCGGTGGAAAGGGGATGAAAAGCTTTAAATGATGGGTGCATCATATTGGGACCTCACAAATCAAATATTTCCTTTATTTTGATAAAGGGGTCTTTGGAGCTAAAAGGAGCTTTAAATTAAAAAGGTGACTTTAAGTTGTGTACACATAGTGAATTATTTTTTATATTTTTGAGGAGAAATATGAAGGGATAAAGGAAATAATATTTTATTTCCCTCAAAAAGTTATAAAAAGAGGAGATGGGCTCATTGTTTGAACATGCTTGGATTTTGTAATGAAATGTTGTTGGGATTGAACCAGAGAGTTCTTCCATATTCTCTTGAGGACGAAAACCCTCTTGTAGAATGCTCTTGAGGACGAAAACCCTCTTGAGGTTAGGTGTGATTTAATACAGGAATCACCATTGTGCTGAAGGTGGATTGGGAGCAAGCTCATATAGAGTTTGCCATGGAGCTGATTGGAGTTAAAAGATTTTGTTGAGTCTTGTATTGTGATTTAAGTTTGTATTATTGAAATCATTTGTAGATGATGCTGTGTGGCTTTTGAATCCTTTTCTGTGTGTTTGAAGTGAGTTCTTTATATGTTTGTACCGTTCTGGGCCGTACCAGGCAGACTGGGTGATTTGAAATAAAAAATTATTAAGGGTGTGTTGCATTTCCAACTTGTTTGGGATTAAATCTCCTTGTATAGGCGCCTCAATTCTACATGATTTTCAGTGGTTTTAATGCAGATTGGAATTACTATGATTAATCCGTACCTCTTGGTGCCGTACAATGCATAGGGGTCTGATCTTCTTTAGAAAATATTGCTGATAGAAATTGTTGCCAAGTAATTTGTAATGCTTTTGACTGTCCTAGACGCTGCTTTTGGGATTGATTTCAATGAACATGGTGCTGTTTGGAAATTTTTATGAGGAGCTGTACCATTTCAGGGCTGTACGGACCTGTATGTGAAATTTTGAATTTATGATGTTTACCTTATGCAATTTAATCTCCTTACAATTGGTTTTGGAGTGTTTTGAGAAGTCAATCAAGATTATAATATGAGTTGGGTCATAGTTTGCTGCATTGTTTGAGATTCCATGAATTAATATCCTTGGTGCCGTATAGTATGAAGTCTAATCTCTGTAAAAAAAAAACAGTCCAGTGTGGTCTGATGTGTAATGAGCAGAATCTGGGTACAAATGCAATGGATTTATTGGCTGCAATGACAATTTATGGGGTGGTTGTTCATCACAGTTTTAAGTTGTCATGATTTATAATAGGCTGAGCTGTATCTGGGGCAAGGGCAGAAATTTCAGAATCAATCAGCAACAGCTCTATTCATTTTCACCCCTTAATGTTATCACAGAAAATCAGAGATTGGAATCGTTTGTGTATGTGCAAGAGCCTTGAGATTCATATCTTCATTGGGTATTTGATTATAACTCTATCGCACTTCTGATTATGGAGTTGTATTTCTTAATCAATGTAATCATTTTTCTTTATATGCAAACTCATTAAAGTACCCCTGAATGGTTTACCACCAGTGTGGAAAAAGAATCTTTCTTTATTTATCACCCACTGGAAAGTGGAGTATTCCCACTGAACAAGTGGATGGCATTGTAATATTTTCTTTCTTATTCTTTACCCACTGAAAAGTGGTGAATCCCCACAGCTTGTGGATGCCCGCCGCAACGGATGAATTGTACTTTCTTATTGCATTGTTTCTTATTGTAAGCCAAATCATTGTATGCTCTCACCTTGCCCATCCTGGGATCTGGGTGATCAGAAAGTGTGAGGCATTTAGTTGGTTTATGCAATTTATGCTAACACTACTATATCATTGTTTATTTTGAAAAAAAATTGGGGTAGCATCTTACAGTGGTATCAGAGCTGGTGATCTTGCCAGCCTGTTTGGGTTGATACTCCTTTCAGATCTTCAGTGTGGGACAGAAATTTCAGCCTTGCATGTGAGTGATCGGCACTTGCATGTTGTTCAGTGTGTGGCAGTTGAAAGAGGCTGTTCAGTTATTGTTAGATTATGGCATCTCTTAAGAGGATAAGTGAGACAGATGTTCTATTTGATTCTCTTAGCCAAAGTCAGGATGAATTAGAAAGAGCAGTTCAAGAGAAGTTGGATTGAAGGAAGTATCATCATGAGGCCACTAAGATTGTTGATGAGTACAAAATACTATCAGATGATTGTAAGTAGCAACTTCCTTGGGATGCTTTCTTGAAAATCATCAAAGAGGGGAATCCTGACAAAGAGGGCTTAATAGAATACATTCAGAAAATAAGGAAGAGGAGATGAAGACAATTTCTTTATGCAAGCCCCAATTACCTTTTTCTTTGGCAAGGAGCAAGATCCATTCTAAGTCATCACTTTCCAGCCCACCGAACAAAGAGCCTCCTATTTCGAGAAAGAAAGAGTTCAGCAAGAATGAACTTAGAAGAAGAAATCTTTGTTTCCTATGTAAAGAATCTTGGGATCCTAACCATCATTGCACGAACAAAGAAGTTGAATCAGTAACTTTCATCACATGTCCTTTCTTTCAGGATGATGTGGAAACAAATAAAAAAGAAGATGAAGTCCTAATATCTGAAATACATAAGATTGAGCCTCTTTATGATGAAGACAAAGTCACAAATCATAAGACATGCATAGAGGAGTTTGCTGATTTGGGGAAAGCTACAGTAGAATTTCGTGAAATTGAGCCTTGCTTTGATGAAGAATATGAGCCAAAAGTGTGGGACTTAGCAGGTCCTTCATTTGATGAAGATCCTAAAGATGCCACTACATTTGAGAATGAGTTGAAGATGATCGATAGATGGCTAGAAGGTGACTTTGCAAGTGAGCCAGAGAGCATTGAAGCTAAGTGTCTTGTTGAAGACATAGGAAATAGTCAAATCACAAAAGATGAAAAAGTTGATGCTGCTGAAAATTTCAGAACAGCGCCTAATAAAGAGCAATTCCACCATTCTAGTGATGGTAGTCCTGATTATGAGTGGGAATTTTCCATACAAAAAGAAGAGCGGTTAGACTCTTCAAAGATGCTTGATGAAGAATGTGCTGATGAAGACTTTAAATCAGCCATTGGTGATGATTCAATGTTTGATTATGAGACTGCCATATCATTTGATCTAAGTGATAAACAAGAAGATTCAATTCCCATGCAATTTGAAGAACCTAGTGTCTTTGCAGAAGAGTCAATTGATGAGCATGTTGATGGAGAGTTCGTTGGAAGATTTGAATCAGCTTCTATTGATGGTTCAACATTGGAATTACAAAATCAGTTGTTAGTCACCGAAGATAAAATTGTACATTCCTTAACTTATTTGGATGGCATACATAAGTTCGTTGAGGATCACATTTGGAGAGCACAAGTTGAAAGGAGACAAATGGGCATGGAAAGAGGAACTTCACTTGAAGATTGGTGTGTAGTCAGAGAGGCTCTTGAAACACTAAAATCAGATTATTTGAACCTTCTTTCTGATAGAGATCAGATCCTTGAGTTTGCTAATCGAATATGTAAAGCATTGAAGGAACGAGATGCTGAAATTGATAAGCTTACATCTAAGCTTAAATCAACAATAAATTCTTTAGAGAGTACCCAAATGGCTCTCTTAGAAGTTGAAAGTCAACTTGTTGATGAACATCAATTCAAAGAGCAAGTTGGAGTTGCTATAGCTGATGAAATCAAGTTGAAAACTGAAGAGCCTGAATTGTTCCAACAGGATTTTGACTTAGGACAATCTCCTAAGTATGATGATGTAGAGATGGAGCAAAATGGTAATCTATTTGAACATGAAGGTGAAAACAACTTCCAATCATTTGGTAATACTCTTTTTATAATGGAAGTTGAGTTAACTATGATAATCTTTTTCTCATGATGAATGATGAAGACCAATTTGATGTAAGTAACATGGAGGAGGATAGTAATAGGATATGGGATCCTGATGCAAAGCAATCAGGGAATGTTACTGTGCACAAAAATTTCTTCAACTAGAAATTTTCATCAGTTGTTGAAGATGGGCATAAGGTTCAAGTATGCAATGGATTAGTTTCAATAATGGCTTATTTTCACAATGGAGTTTATTTGCAAGGTTCCATGGATAATAGTGGTGTTGGTAAGATTGTTTTATGGATGATTTTGGAGTCAAATTTATGTCATGAAGCTACTGTCTTTATTCATATCAGCCATCATAAGTTGTCAATTGCATACATTTTTATGGATTGGAAAGAAATTTTGGTCATGATTTTGACATATTTTGATTGTAGATGGCCTAAATTTCTTATTCTTCTCAAAAGATTTCAGTTTTGTTGTTGCTATCCCATTTTTAGACCCGTGAAATCTGATTTTCATGAGATTATTTCAGACCTATGCAGCCATGAGATTGATCTTTTTGTTGCTTTTAGCTCTTTGTGGGAAGATGACAGAAGTAATCAGCTGAAAGGAACAAGTGTTACAATTATTAATGCTCTTTTGGAGAGTGAGAACCAACCGATTCATGGCTGTTCAAAGCTGTTTTCAGCTTGTGTTCAAGCTGATTTATGTTCTTCCTTGGAGGAGCATTTCAAATTTTGGTTCTCAGCAGTAGTTTCATGTTGGATAATTGTATTGATGATTGCTAACTCTTTTATTTTTGGAGTTAATGATGTTTGGGATCCAAATAGTTGTGTGATTGGAAGAATGTTTCAGAGGATTATACAGAGTGTCAATTGTGCAGTTCACAGATATATCAGAGTGGCGCAGCAAAAGCGGTATGGAGCATTCTTGAGGTTGATCTGGGATCCAGGTATAATATTGCCAATCATCTAGATATTTCTGTTGGATAGTATGTATTGCTTGAGGACAAGCAATTTTGAGTGGGGAGGACTATAATGTTCCATTTTTGGCGCATTGATTTTTGTGAGCATTTTGGCTTGTTCTTAGTCTCTTAGTGGCTATCCGGCTTTGTTGGGAGAACTCCAATGTTCTTGGAGTGGCCACAGATCAGTTTTACAGAGCAATTGGTTATGGCTTTGAGCTCAAATGGTGTTCAGGATCGCAGTGATGCTTTCTGATGTTTGATCGGGTTCCCAGTTTGCTCTCCAAAATTCTTGGAGAGGCCGTCTATTTTTAGAAAGTCACCCGGAAGGCATCATTCATCTTTGTTGGCGTTTCAATTCGCACCTCTGGAATGTGAGTTGGAAACGGACAACTATGCACAGATAAACTGCTCTCCTATTGTGAGGGGGAGTTCCCTTTTTGCTGATGTTTGCTGAAAAGATAAATAAAACAAAATTGCCTATCTTTTTTTTTATTCTCAGCTGCGTGCACAAGGTTATAAAACTCTATTTTGCTGCAGAAGAGGTTTTTCCTTTTAATAAACTTCTAACTACAGCTAGGCTTAAACTAAATGACGCTTTTGATTATCTGAGTAAACACAGAGCACAAAAATCAAAAGTGGACAAGTAATGATTTGTTTTAACACAAAAAATTAAATAAACTTCTCCCAAATTCACATCACAAGACGCATTGTACTTTAATGACGAAAGTTGAAATAAAATTTAAATAAGCCACACATCTGACGACAAAACTTGATGATTAGTGAGATAGAATATTAGAGCAAAGGTAGGCATGAGACTTCTATTCCAATATCATAAAGTTGATACAACTCTAGGATAGCAATACTATAGCAAAAGGCAGGCATACAGTATGCGATCAAATGCTGGAAACAGATTACACAGAGGGAACAAACACTTGGAATAACAAGATCTGCAGGCTAGAATAGGCACAGCAAATTTGCTATCACAAAGTAGCTCCATTACAATGGGCAAGGCTGCCCTTATTTATAATAAAATCAAAGGAGTAGGGAACCCTAAAATCTCCTTGATTTACCCTAACTAACTTGCCAACTCGCAAATTTTATTTCTATTCTAAGACAAAGATTACAACTAACAAATGATTTAAAGCAAAGAAAACTCCAACTAATACAAAATGATTTCTTTCTAAATAAAGAATGGATGAGCTTAGGATGAAAGCTGCTTTCTTTTGAATCACATCCTCATCTACATTCTTGCTTTTTGGTGATGTCATCCATTGATATTCTGGGAAATAATATCTTCTAAAAAGCGAGTGACCGCATCTTTGCCAGGAACACTAATACTCTCTAGAATGATATTTTGATTCTCTAACATTTCTTCACCATTTGCAACCATCTGAAGAAATTCATGAACTTCACCCACAGCCTTATCAAACTTTACTGTCATTGCGGCAAAACGATCCATCTTGCCGGCACTGATATCACCATTAAAATTGTTGTGGATGAGAGTCTAGAACTCTGCTTGCACTTCCCTAAGATCATACAGGGTACCATCTTCTTTTTCATACGAACACGAGATCTGAGAAACAAAAGATCTCACAAACTTGAGAACATTCACCGCCTTTTCTTTCCATCCTGCTAACTCTGAGATCACACTGTCATAAGTTTTTACCATGAAAAGATATTGCGCTTTCCAAGTAGAAACAATCTTCTTATCTTCATCTGAATCAACAGAATCATGTGCTATCTTCAAGTCGGAGATAATGATCTCAAACACCGGTCTATTTTTAGCCATAGTCTGTTGTAACCCCTGGATGCCTTGACGCAGATCATAAGCGTTATACTTTAATTGATAAAACTCTGAAAGTACAACTCTTCCTTTAGTCACAAATTCTTCCACCCAATCCTTCATGCGCCTTCCATAGATGACCAACTGACTGAACTGCTGCTGATCGGCCGGTGATCAAAGATTCGAAGGAAGCAGTAAATCAGCCTGTGACGTGCCATGGAAAAGGTTGGAAATATACTGCTGCAATTGCCTAACTTCAGCGTTGAGGGCTATTTTGTCTTCTCCATCCTTCAACACCCTCTCCTTCAAATTATCCGCTGCAACCTCGAAGAGATTTACATCTATATGCCGAGTACTCCTACCAAGGTTAGCCTTGACAACCTTGAAGTCATCAACCTCAATATTATCAACATCTTTATCTTCTGGGGGTGTTGCAGTTTCTAGGATCATTTCTCCATCCGCATTCTTTTCAATGTGAACTTGCCTCTTCATTTGCCTCTCTGATGTATCTTGGTAGACACTTTTAAGCTCTGTCAAGTTCAACTAATATGAAGGCTTTCTCCTCTTCCCAGAATGTTTTCAAGCCAGGATGAGCCTTCTTCCCTTGGGAACTCGATTCTAACTTCATCAACTCTTGATGAACCAATATGTGTCTCAAAGTTATGAACCGGCGAGTCTAGCTCTGAATCAATGTGGATGGGAGAAGAACTCGTTGATGGAGGCGGAGAAACATGATCTGTAGGCAATGTTTCTACATGCGGTGCTGGTTCAAAAGGAACTTCCGATTCAATCGTTAGTTGTTCCTGCTGAATATGAACTGGAGACTCAACCTTTTTCCTCTTCAACTTGGCCATCTTTGTTCCTTCTGGAAGAACACTCATAGCTTTAACCCTTCGTTTTGGTTTGGAAGTGGAAGGTTCTGATGGTTGAACAACTGGCGGCTCTGCAACCGGAATGGGTTCTTTCCACTTCAAGAATATCAAATTGTTTTTGACAACTCGGCTCATTCTTTCCTCGATTGAGGTGCTCTCTTTAATTGACCAATTAACTGGTGGCAATGATTGTTGCTCAACCTAATCTCTAAAATATGTGGGAAGTAAAACTCCACCATCCTCTGACAAGCCCTCTACATCTTCTGACAAGATATCAGCCAACTTCCTAAGAGTAAACCTGCTGTAACTGTGTTCTCGCACTTCAAACTCATTAGCACAATTAGCCCAGAAATCTTCAACTGCATGCGTATGCGTACAATTTTGACCAAGGTGTGATGCAAAAACACCACGCGGATCATATGAAGACCTCCTGTCGAAAAACTTAAGACCATACCTGGACATTTCACTACCAATCACTTTGGCATCTGCTCCAGATCTATATCTGTAAATTCCCATCCCAATTAGAAAATTGAAAGTCGGCTTGCATCTGCTGCGCAAATATGTATGAATTTGATAGACTTGCCTCAAAAATTCCATGAATGCTACCTCATCCGTCGGATATCTTGGCAACATGGCTGGCTCTCCTAAGAAGCCATATACTTTGATGTAGGAAAAAGTGGGAAATTGGATAAACCAATCAGCCCATTCTGCCATTGCCATTCTGGCATCTGCTGAAAATTGTATATGCAACTCATTATCCATATCTCGCACTGCATGCATTAGTAATGCATCATTTACCCGCCTGTAATGTCACTCAGCCTGAGAAAATTCCAACTACGGGAAATGATGATAAACATGTTGAATACATAGAGTTCCAACAATATTCAAACCTCTGAATTGACCCTAAAAAGCCATCAAATACACAAGGTATGACATCATATGGAATTCATGAGCCCTCTGAAAATTAGTTATTTGCTGGTGGAGACTATCACTAATGAGTGCCGACCAATCATAGAATTCTGTTCCGTCAACAATCTGGGACATGATGTAAAACATCCAAGGTTGAAATTTGTTAGCATCTGCTTGACCCATGATCCAGCTTAGCAGAGTGATAGTTATTGCATAGTCCTCCTTGAACTCTCCACGTCCAACATTCTTTGGCATAACATTCTGCTTTTCTTTCAACCACCTTTGAGCAATCTTTTTCCAGTATTTTCCTATATCATTGTTCCACACCTTCTTGCATTCTACAATTGAAACAACCAAGTTTTCTCTCCAGATTGGTATTGAAAAACACTTCTCAATGTCGTTCGGCGTCAAGCTGCAGAGCACACGTCCATCTCTTGATTGGATTTCTCTTGTGACAGAATTGTAATGCATCATACAAGCAATTACAAATTCGATACTTTGCACTGTGATGGGGAAGGATGCTGCTGCAAGCAATCCAGAGTGACCCAGATTCCTGATAACGTTGTTTCCTGTATCTTCCAAAGGATGTAAATTGAACACTGGAAGTACTTTATGCAAGCAAGTCTGTCTCGAAAGTTCTCAAATAATCGTGAACCAACGCCGTTTTAGGCCTGATCTCTGTTGGAGAGTACTACATACTGAAAGATTTGAAAAATGACTGTGAACACACCTATGTCGAAAAAATCTTGGACAAAAGGCTAAAAATTACTTGCTGATTTCTTCTAAAAAAGTAGAATGTGAGCGAAAAAGTTGGCACATAGGTTTTGTAGGCAATTGTGTTTTGAAGCAACCCAAATTGTCGAATTTTGAAAAAGCGGAGGATTTCTCAAAAAAACAGCAAAAAAGCAAATTCCCGAAAAAAGCAAATTTCCCAATCTTCAAGAGGATGATATTCTGGATGGACCCATCTCGATGAAATTTGAAAAAGCTTCGGTCCTGTTTCTGAAAAACAATCCCCTAGAAAAAAGGACCCTGAAAAAGCATGCCTCCATGCTTCCTCATCCCGAAACTATGAAGAACGCTGAAAAAGCACTTCGTTCAAGCCTTTGAATCTTCGTGGAAAGAAAAATATGTCTTCTTCCTCTGGATGCATCCTGCAAAAGATAATGAATAAAAGGAGCCAAAAGCTTGTCTTTATAGAACTTGAGGGCAAAAAAGCAGCTTTCTTTGGGAAAGAATAAAGCTTCAATCTTATCCATGAAGAAAACAACTTTTAAAGCACAAATCCAAGTGGATGTCTTCAAATAGGAGGAATCCCTATTTTATAGCTGCCTATGGCTTCATGTGTGAGATGACTAAAAATATCTTCTTTTGATGATGTCATCAAACACACGAGATTGCAAAAGTGTTAGCCAATTTTCCCTTCATTTCGACACTTTTGCACCCGTTTTGACTTCAGTATGGCCTATCTTTGACTTCAACAAGATGTCAAACTATCACCATTGATTGAAAAAGCTGACTGATCATGGCACCTTGAAGATTTATCAATCCTGATTTCATCCCCAGCCTCAAACTGATGATTTGACGTCATCTGACTACAAATCTGACCTCTGAAAACTGTCGCCAGGTAAAGATTTGGAAATGGCTGTTGAGAAACACTGTCAAACATGAAAATTTTACAAGGCATGAAAACTTGGGCGCCCCTGTGGTTTTTAGTGCCTTAGTCGTTTTTCTGAAAATTTCAACTTTTCAAACTTTTTGACTTCTCGCACATTCCGGTGACTGTGGCCCCTGTTTGGCTGTAGATTTCTGCCTGCCGAACCAAAACTGAGTCTGAAGATCTGGCAAACAGGCAAGTCTGATGAAAATTGAACTGATTGTACCTTCTATCTGCCTCAGAAAGCATACCAAACTGATTTGCAATGAATCTGACCGGGCTGACGGAGGAGATTTTGTCGTTTTCTGGAAAAACTAAAAAATATTCTAAGGCATGAAAAAGTGCGCGGCCCTGGCCTCTAAGGGCGCCTAGGAATTTGTGCCTTAGAAAATTTTTGATATTTTCAAATTTTGATTCCATTCCTCGATTTTCGTGCCAACAGGTCCTGTTTGATCTTCGTTTTCTGTCATCCGGATGACTGCTGAGGCAGAACGAGAGGTGATATGTGTAGCCTGAACACACCTATGATGAAATCCCAGCTTTTACTGGCATTCAACTGAGTTTGACCGAGTTTGACCACCCGAAAACAAGCTTCTAGAGACTTTTTGATGTTTCTCGAAAAATGTGTAAAAAATTCTACGGCATGAAAAAGTGGGCGCACCTGACCTCCAGGGGCATCTGGAATTTTGTGCCTTAGCCAAATTTATGATTTCCAAACTCTGTTTGCAATTTGCTCCGTTTCGCGTGCTGGGAGCTGCTTCCTGATGTCAATTTCGACGATTTGTCAGTCAACTACCACTAGATGATGAATGAACTGAACAACTTGGGTATATCTGACATGGATTCCAACTTTTTAGGGCCTGTTGACCAAAAATGACTGCTTTTGTCCTCTCCGGAACTGACTAACAGAGGTATTTCTAGCATTTTCTTGAAAAACGCGAAAAAAAATCTAAGACTGGAAAAACTGGGCACCCAAGCCTCCTAGAGTGCCTGGAAATCCACGCCTTAGCCAATTTTGATGATTTCCAACCTTTTCCCTCATTCCGGATCCATCCTGCTCCGTTTTGCATTCTTCGTCGAATCGATGACTGTTCGTCAGTTCTACGTTGTCGGAATGGCATTGAAAACTTGAAAATGAGCTCTGGTAGATGAACTTTCTCCATTACTGGCTCCGGAGTTCATGCTTCGCTTTCTGAAAAAGCAGAATTGACCCAGTAGAGAAAACTTCACCTTTTGCAGATTTTGTCTAGACCACGCTGATCGTGAAGTAAAATCAGCCAATCAAAATCAAGCACGACCCCTGAATCGGAGATTCTATTTTTAGAAACTTCTATTTTTAGAAGATTTTGCCAGCATCCGTATCTCAAGAAACCCAGAAAACCTAATTTGATGTCTAGTTTTAGAAATTTTCTAAAAATAGAAATTTTTATTTTTAGAAATTTTGACTTTTTGAATTTTTTGACGAAAAATTTTCTAGACTTTCTCAAAACGCCTTAATGAAACAAAAAATTTTGATTGGGTACAACAATCTTCCCAAACATCATGGAGTATGTTGGTATGCTTAATTTTGCAGTTTGATGATATTTGGGATTTTCCGTAAAATCAGTTGATTTAATGAGCTAAAAAATTAATTATTGCACTTAAGTTAAAAAGGTTGGGAAATGTTCATTTAACACCTAAGTGTTATAGCTCGTTGGAAAGGAGATGAAAAGCTTTAAATGATGGGTGCATCATATTGGGACCTCACGAATCAAATATTTCCTTTATTTTGATAAAGGGGTCTTTAAATTAAAAAGGTGACTTTAAGTTGTGCACACATAATGAATTATTTTTTATATTTTTGAGGAGAAATATGAAGGGATAAAGGAAATAATATTTTATTTCCCTCAAAAAGTTATAAAAGGAGGAGATGGGCTCATTGTTCGAACATGCTTGGATTTTGTAATGAAATGCTGTTGGGATTGAACTAGAGAGTTCTTCCATATTCTCTTGAGGACAAAAACCCTCTTGTAGAATGCTCTTGAGGATGAAAACCCTCTTGAGGTTTGGTGTGATTTAATACAGGAATCACCATTGTGCTGAAGGTGGATTGGGAGCAAGCTCATACAGAGTTTGCCATGGAGTTGATTGGAGTTAAAAGATTTTGTTGAGTCTTGCATTGTGATTCAAGTTTATATTATTGAAATCATTTGTAGATGATGTTGTGTGGCTTTTGAATCCTTTTCTGTGTGTTTGAAGTGAGTTCTTTATATGTTTGTACCTTGTTGGGCCGTACCAAGCAGACTGGGTGATTTGAAATAAAAAATTATTAAGGGTGTGTTTCATTTCCAACTTGTTTGGGATTAAATCTCCTTGTATAGGCGCCTCAATTCTACATGATTTTTCAGTGGTTTTAATGCAGATTGGAATTACTATGATTAATCCGTACCTCTTGGTGCCGTACAATGCATAGGGGTCTGATCTTCTTTAGGAAATATTGCTTATAGAAATTGTTGCCAAGTAATTTGTAATGCTTTTGACTGTCCTAGACGCTGCTTTTGGGACTGATTTCAATGAACATGGTGCTGTTTGGAAATTTTTATGAGGAGCTGTACCATTTCAGGGTCGTACGGACCTGTATGTGCAAATTTTGAATTTATGATGTTTACCTTATGGCATTTGATCTCCTTACAATTGGTTTTGGAGTGTTTTGAGAAGTCAATAAAGATTATAATATTAGTTTGGTCATAGTTTGCTGCATTGTTTGAGATTCCATGAATTAATATCCTTGGTGCCGTATAGTATGAAGTCTAATCTCTGTAAAAAAAAAACAGTCCAGTGTGGTCTGATGTGTAATGAGCAGAATCTGGGTACAAATGCAATGGATTTATTGGCTGCAATGACAATTTATGGGGTGGTTGTTCATCACAGTTTTAAGTTGTCATGATTTATAATAGGCTGAGCTGTATCTGGGGCAAGGGCAGAAATTTCAGAAGCAATCAGCAACAGCTCTATTCATTTTCACCCCTTAATGTTATCACAGAAAATCAAAGATTGGAATCGTTTGTGTATGTGCAGGAGCCTTGAGATTCATATCTTCATTGGGTATTTGATTATAAGTCTATCGCACTTCTGATTATGGAGTTGCATTTCTTAAACAATGTAATCATTTTTCTTTATATGCAAACTCATTAAAGTACCCCTGGATTGTTTACCGCCAGTGTGGAAAAAGAATCTTTCTTTATTTATCACCCGCTGGAAAGTGGAGTATTCCCACTGAACAAGTGGATGGCATTGTAATATTTTCTTTCTTGTTCTTTACCCACTGAAAAGTGGTGAATCCCCACAGCTTGTGGATGCCCGCCGCAGCGGATGAATTGTACTTTCTTTTGCATTGTTGCGTATTGTAAGCCAAATCACTGTATGCTCTCACCTTGCCCATCCTGCGATCTGGGTGATCAGAAAGTGTGAGGCATTTAGTTGGTTTATGCAATTTATGCAAACACTGCTATATCATTGTATATTTTGAAAAAAATTTGGGGTAGCATCTTACATTTAGCTCCTCGGTTGGACCTATGTTGTTGCCTTTGCTAATTAGGACCTATTTTAACACCTTTTTGATCTCTGAACGATGAATATCACGATCCCAACAAGTAAACCCGACATAATCAACTTAGGATTGGACTAAGACCTGGTTAAAGGACACTTTTCGAAGCCTGTGGACCAAAGGCCCAGGGCGCCCAAGCACCCTGGTCTCGCTTAGGACCTTTAGTCCCAGTTTGTGGTGTCAATTTAGGACACTTCTATAGTTTGCATTTGTCATCCTAAAGTTGTTTTAATTGTTGTGAGTGAGCGGGAATGCATATTTAAGTGTCTGTTTCATTTTACATCTAACCAGATGAATGCGAAATTGCTCTTATGTGATGTTCTATGCTCAAGGATTCTTCATGTTTGGATTGTCTTCTACTTGTGAATGCTATTGAAGTTGTTTGCAGGCTTTGAAGGAAGTTTGAATCCCTCTTCATCACTCTCCTTTGTTGGTGCTAAGTCTTCATCAACCAAAGTTGGATATCTTGTGGTTATTATCATCATTATTATCATATTATTGCAGATTTGGCCTTTTCCTTACTAGGGCACGCACTCTTGGATCTTATCAATTGCTATTGTGGAGGTGGGAACACCAACACAAGGTTTGACTGAGGCAAACCCTTAAAATAGCACAACCTTTTCCCTCTTTCCATGTGTGCAGGTGAGAAGAATAGATTTCGGAGGCTGATTTCCGGGAAGAAGATAGTGTAGACGAATATAGATCTGACAAAGTTAGAAGTTATGCCTAACCCTAAAAAGGGACCAAGGCGCCCAAGCGCCCCTGTCCTAGGCATTCCTGCTACAATTGCTCTGATATCTCTGTTGTCCTTTCTGATTATTGATATTCATTTCTGACAGTTAGTTATAGTTTGTTCTTCATCTTCTAGGGTTTGATCACTAGTACTAGCTTGCTTGCTTGACTTTGGTTGAATTTGGTTGGTCCTTCTATTTACAACAAAAGGGCAGAACCCCTGTAGTTTGGCTCTCCTCCTTGGGTAGAAGCCATGCTTGGTTTGTGCCCCACTGTTTTGTAGAAGAGGGATGGACTAGTTTAACTCTTTAGGCTTGTGATCTCTTTTCTAGTCAACACTTCCTTCTATCCCTTTTCCTTTTCTCCTGACTTTGTCTTTTTTCTCTTATCTTTACCTTGTCTTTTGCAGCGTCTCTTTCTGTTGGTGAAATCTTATGTTGGCGAACTTGGTTGTCGACGAACCAAACAGTTCGCAAGCCAAGCTCTCAGCCGATAAGCTCTTGCTTCCCTTTCTTCTGCCTTAGAAAGACTTCACCCGCTTCCTTTATCGGCGAAATGGGACATCAGAGAACCTTACGGTTTGCAAACTCCCAACATTGCCGAAAAAATTTAAACTTTAGCCTTCTTTTCCTTTGACAAGTTTCCTTCATCTTTTTCCATTGAGTTGAGTTGTCAGTGAATTCTCTGTCAGAAGAACCTCCCATCGGCGAACCAAACGGTTTGTGGACCAAACATCTCGCCAATAGAAGACTTCACCCTTTCTTTTCTTTCCTTCAAGATTTTTCTTTTGCCCCTTTGGCCTTTAAATCGACAAATCGATAAAATCACAAACCGGCGAACCTAGTCGGTGAAACAGTAGGTTTGTGAATTTGGGAATTTGTCGATAAGGCAAGACTTAGGCAATTTTAAGGATTTTAACACTTAGAAATTTTTGGGATTTTTGAAGGAGAATCTTCTTCCATTTAGGCTTTCTCATATCAGATATATATGATGGAAGAAGGCAGGACTTTTGGGCTATTTTGGCCATAAGCAAAAAATATGATAACATTTTGGCAACTATGTAGGGGTGTTTGCCTGCTAAACATGGGGAATCCAGTGGCCTTATCAATCCATTGGGCATAGAGTTAAAGGGGGGACTGCAGCAACATGATCATATAGAACTGGAAACTGCCTTCAGAGAACAAAACAAAACAAACAACAAGGCAAACGATCTCCTAATGAGAATGTTGCCTGTGCAAGAGCACTTATGGAAGGGAAACCTAAAACAAAAACAAAACTAACCTAAACCTAAACTAACAACAATGAAATGACATTAAACAAAGCCATTAACTAGTTTTTCAAAATAACTACCCTTTCTCAACAATCTACAGTGTTTGACATGCTTGCGGGCAGTTAACAGGAGATGGGGAAGGAGTTGACATATAACAAATTGATGAAACATTTCCCCAAGAATAGGAACAAACTCACTTATCCACCTGAATTGATTGGAAATGTAGTTGTTGGGAAGCGAGTAAGTGGGTTGATTCTGCTCATTTTGATGCTCAACTTCATGCTCAGAGGTATGAATGACAAGTGGTGACTCTTCACTGTCTGTCTCCAGTTAGGCCAAATGTCTGATAGGACATCCCCTTGAAATGACATGCAAATCAACATAGTTGATCTCATGCCTTTGTTTTGATTCTTTCTCTTCTTGTTGGTCTGAATGCTCTAGCTCTTGTGGCTCAACTGGAAATATGGTTGCCTCCGCCTTGGGATCATGCTGTTTAGGAAGGTTATCTGAAATAGGCTTTGAAAAGAAGCCCTAAACCTACTCAATGATGAAATCCTCCTCAGGGAATGCTGGTTTGATGTCACATTTTGAGCAGAAAAGTTCTATCTCATCCCGAAAGAGGTCTTCAAGCTCCTCAAAGCACACAAATATGAGAAGATCCACCTTGGCTTCATGGTTTTCTAAGTTAGGCTCAAAAAATGAGCCTTGCACATGCTCAATGGTGAAATCTCCTCCCCAAGAAGTTGATATCCCTGTTGGATAATCAAGAACAAATCTTCAATTTGTTCTTGCCCATGCTCGATCTCTACATCTTTATCTTCTATGAAAGATGGGAGCTCCTCAAATAGGCCTGCATCATCAACCTCGACATTTCCCAACATATAGCTGCCCACACTCCTTTCTTCCTGAGTTGGGGACTCATTCCTACATCATTCCCCACATGCCGACAACTTACCATAATTTTCACTGCCCTGATGCTATTCCAGAACTGTTGACATCTGCATGCCTTCTTCATCTTTGATGTAACTAAGCCATTCATGAAGCCAGTCGGTGTCATCTACCTCTGGAGTTACTGGAGAAATCTCCTTCACCATGCCCTCATCATTTGACTGCAACTCCATTGGATTTCGTTTGAGCTGCCTCTGCAACTAGACTTCTTCGCCATGCTTTCTTTGCATTTCATTCTTATTCATTTTATTAAAAGCATGGGAAAACTCCTCATATGAACAAACAAAAAACTAGATTTGATACCATTGTAATGTCTCAAGCTAATTTTTTTTGTATTTTGACAAATGTTTGATGAAATGGCACTATCTTAAACAAATAGAATGTTGAACATATATATATTATTTCACCTATTCATGAGGAAAACAATAGCATCTTATGTAGAACATAATTAGCTGAAACAATCATAGCATACAATTATAAATACTAACCCTTAATCAGAAGTTCTTCCTTACAGATGATATGGGCCTGATATTGCAACTCTACTGTTACAAACTCTGATAATGGATTGTTATGGTGGTTGTGAGGTCTGCTAAGTGATTGTACCAAGGCTACAAATTCTCCTTATGTCTTTCTAAACTTGCCCCTAAAGTTGGGCGGCCATGAAACCCTTGCTTCGATGTGTAGACTGAGTTTATAGCACTGAGTTCTTGATGGGAAACATACAGTTGTTGTTCAAAACATTATATACACCTGAAATCACAAAGATTCATCCCTTATCACCCAAAACAAATAGTACTCAGTGTAGATCTATGACAACTTGTAGCAGTTGGGCTAGGAGTGGAGAAACCAGCAGATAACGAGTTCCTTTCAGAAGCGATTCCCTTTGAAACCCTACATGCCTTCCTTGATATACTAAGGCTGTGTATAGGGAGGTATGACCTGGAAATAAGGGTATAAACCCTCAAAAAGTTGGGCGACTGGACTATATAACCTTCAGGAGAGATGTGGCTAGTTGACAAAACACTTGACTCCCAAGTAAATCGTTTAGATTTGCAATGCAAATGCTTCTAATGAAATTTCTACCTTCAACACAATAGATTTAAATCTAGAAATTAAATAACATCAACTCAACATCAAAACTATATATCTTCAACATTTAGCTCTCTTGTGAACTCTGAATGAATCCACATCCAAATTGGCTAGGAGAGCTTCTGTCCTCGAAACCAATCTTTGCCATAGGTTTTCGTCCTAAGGCATAAATATGAACAATTGCTTCATCTCCAAAGCTAGAGTTTTGAAAATAAAATGCCAAGAATGAATTTCTCTTTGCAAACTCTCTTTTTTATACCTTTTTAAATTAAATTAAATATTATATTTCATTTTCCCCCTCAAAGTGACTTTTGAAATTTTTTTTTTTTTTTTAAGAAAAAGGTGGTGAGACACCCATAAATTGCATAAGAAGGTTTTTACAGAGCAGTAGCCATATCTAAGGATGGCAGAAGTACAAATTTAGAGGCCCTAAACCGGCCTGATATCAAGCATTTTAAAACAAATGTCTTGTAAAACAAAAAACATCACCCTCGAGGGAAAGAGAACTTGACAAAGAACATTAAAAAAACCTTTGAGCGCCAATCCACCAGTCACCTGTAAACATTCAACCACTGAAAAAACAACACCAACCTGCGACAGGAGCACCACCCAGGACACAGTCCACTCCGAACAGAAGGAAGCAAAACCACACGCGAAAAGAGAGTGAGAAGCTGCCACCAAGAGCAACCAGCAAAAAACTGAACCACGAACAACAAACAAAACCACTGAAGAACAGAAAGGGCAACCGCAAGGACACCGGCCAAGTCAAAAAAAACACTGCACCTGGGGAGACAATCACAATCAAGCTGCGGGGCTGGAAGCTGGTATGGCCTGCACCTCAAGCTCTGCAACAGAACCAGCTTCACTTCCCTCCTCAGGGTCATACAAGGCATCCCTGGGAATACATGGCGCTAGGTCAGGAGCATGAAGTCTGAGGAACCTAATGCTCGTGAAAATGTCCTTAATGCGCTGAGCTTTCTTCTTGGGGAAGAGGAAGCTATAAGCATTCAGCTCATTATCGATTTCATAGCTGCTCAGCGACTTGAGACTTGACTGCAAAGCCCTATAAATTACCTGTTGAAGGGGAGAGGAGTGCAACATGTGGAGATTGAACAAACCACCAATCAGGGCATCCCCCTAGTCCATGTCATATCCCTTCACTGTTGTCGCCCATCTTTCCACCGTATATATGTTATTACAGAATAGCCCAGAGGCAAGGGCATGGACATAATCCCCATCTTGAACCAAGTCCATAATATTAGAAAGGAGCTGAGAGACAATATCAGAGTAGTTGAGGATGCAACCTGTGTAGCCTTTAATCCATGCATGACCTGCTATACATCTCATCGAGAACTGCATTAAAGTACAGTCCCAATCTAACGTCATTAAATCAGAGGACTTGACCTTTCCTCTGATCTCAGGCTCCTAGTCTAGAGAAGGGAAGAAAAGCCTTTGGTTTAGCTGCATATCCACCATGAATACATGTAACAAGGGAGTTGATGCAAGCTAAACAAAGGTTAGCAAAACCAAAAAACACGGCTTAAGATTTAAGCAGCAATCGCCTTAAAGACAAGACGTCATCCATGTGACTGGAGAGTTGGGAGCCATCCTTTGATGATCCCAAAGTAATCCAAGTCACTATACTAATTACATCAAGAGATCATGAAACTCAAATAAAAAGTCCTCCGCACGCATAAATCCATAAACAAGAGGGTACGACTGGGGCAAGTGTACGAAGAAGCCTCCAAAAATAGAAAAGAAGCCCACCATCCTTTCAAAGGTTTTCGCCTTAAATAACACCATAACTACTGAGCGTGTTGAGGAGGTGAAATGATGTCTACAAGAAGTTGCCCAATTGCCAATGACAATCCACCCGTTGTCGAAGTGACATAAATAGGCTAAAAGATTTAAAAGCTAGCAGAGGCAACAGATCAAATCTGCTCCCCTCGTGCTAGCCTAGTATGCCATTAAAATTCACCCACCGAAGTACGACTCAGAATTGCAAGGAAGTTGGCAAGGGGGAGAGTGGCCAACGAGAAAGATCACCTAACCGAGGAGATATTACTTGGAAGAAGGTATGGCCAGGTCATCATTTAGAAGCTTAGTCAAGAAGCTTGGCTGACTCAGATGGTCAGGAAGAAAAGTTATTGCTCCCATGTCTTGGTCAATAGCTAGGTTGGCAAGGCCGTCTGCCACCTTATTACCCTCTCTGAGAGTATGAGATATCATGAAGTTATCAAACTCATTTAGAAGGGAAATAGCCTGTTGGAGAATGTAGTTAATTTTCTAGTTATCAGATCCTTTAGATTTTAGAGCATTCACTATAATCAGTGAGTCACCTTCTATACAAATGTTTTTGATGCCCACATTGACTATCAATTGGAGACCATGCACCAAGGCCCAAGCTTCAGATTCATTATTCGATCCCTTAGGGATCTTAGTCGCTTTGGCAAGAATTAGAGATCCATCCTCCTAATCACACATCTGGACCCTCATATCCCGGGATTCCCTCTACACGCTCCATCAAAAGTTAAGCTTGGAGAAAGGGGCTATAGGAGGTAGCCATCTTACGTGATCTCTCTTAGAGGCCGAATTTCGAACCAGAGCTTCCCCACCTACACCATCTTTTCCGAGATAGTGCCAGTTTTTAACCAATTCTTCATCCCATTTAGACCAGTTGGATTGCCTGGAGCCTATACTTCTAACATTAGCCACCACAAGTTCTGAAATGGCCTCCTCTAGCTTAGAACAAACAACCTTCAAAGAAGCAGCTTCCTTTTTGAAAATTATGCGATTCCTCTCCCTCCATAGATGCCAAGCAATCATAGAGGGGCCCAATTCCCAAATACAAGCGAAGAAAGAATCAGAATATAGGAGGGACCAATTTTTGAACATAAGAACCAGGGTCCTTGACAAAGGAGAGCGCCAATTCAACTTCTGCATGAACCATAGCCAACATTCTCTACTGAACAGACAGTGCAGCAAAAGATGATCCACCGATTCTTGTTCTCTACCACAGAGGACGCATAGAAAGTTGGAGCCAAAGCCTAATCTTTTAATTCTATCTCTCGTTAGAATTTTGTTATGAAGCCCCAGCCAAGAGAAGGCTCCTACCTTAGGAAATATGGTTTTATTCCAACAAGGCTCCTACCTTAGGAAATATGGTTTTATTCCAACACAACTTCGACAGCCAATTCAAATTCACCTTTTCCATGACAAACCTATAACCATCTTTAACTGAATAGGAGCCCGTTTTTGCGCCCAGTCTAGACCAATTAATCCTCCTTATTGGAGAAGATAACCACTCTTTTCCCCAGAAGTTATCTTAGAAGTACTTTCTACTCATAAGGAAAGTTGCAATTCTGAGTGCTTTTCCAAACAATAGAGACTGTATCGCAAACCCTCAAAAAACACCAATAGTCTTCCACCTTATAATCCTAGTTCGATTGCAAGAATAATCTAGCTTCTGTAAGATCTTCCCTTCCTGAGAGCTTAGGTTCCCCACACCAGGAGTTGTTCCAGAAGTTTGCTTTCTCCCCATTATGGATAACCCATGACAATTTCGAAACAAGGATATCTCTACTTTTTGTAATGAAATTCCAAATTGCTGACCCCCGAGGTGGATTTTTTATTTAACTTTACTTTTGGGCCCCAAAATAAGTCATTTTTTAATAAATTGTCCAACTTTAATAAAATAATTAATTGAATATAAGTTGCCTGTAAAATGAAAGATTTTAGATAACTTAATTTAATTAATTAATTATTCCCTTTCTACATCCCAGTTAGCCTACGAGAATTAAAATAAACTAAGGGTCTCTCCCAATTGCTCATGCATGCGAAGGGAACATTACAATGATGCCATATGAAAACCTTGGTTTCTTCCATAGAATCTAGATGTGAGACCAAATCATCATTGATTAATCGCATGGTACTCATCTCCAAGTACACAACAAATGTTGCTCATAATTGAATGCTAGGGAGTTGTGCATATAATTATGGACGTTGACATAATATTTCTCTCCAAATACCCTAGTCTAACACCAATTGGTTACTTCACTTGAAATTTGGCAATCAAATCAGAAGGATTACTTACTAGTTTTTTTAAGGTTCCATTTGCTTTACCCTCACTTCTATTACTAGCCAAAGCTTGTCTTTTCATTAGTAACTTACAAGTCCAAAAAAAATTTGCATTTTAATATACACATATGGATTCAGATAATGAATTACTTTGTTTCCAACCACAAGTATTTTGTTTGTTTTCTTCCAGAAGTTGTGCACAATAAGCAATCAGTTTAGGAAAAGATAGAACCTGTAGAATAATAGCTCCCTAAACTGAGCTGGTAACCCATAGTGGATCCTTTGCCATTCTTCATCCAATAGCTTCAAAAAAATTTTGACAAGAATTGCAAAACAAAGATCACTTAATCAAAATAGACTTATGTGCCCTCAAAATTCATTCTTTGTGCTTCTCATGCATTAATTTATGGTTTTTTTTTTTTTTTTTAAATTTTTGCTGAGTCCCAAGTCCGAGTCAAAATTTTGGGCTGCCAAGTCCGAGTTTTCCTACTACGCTTACACTACCTTCAGCCTATCAACTCAGGATTCCTCCAGTCTGCAACTAAGATTTAGTCATCTTCTATATCCCAAAAAGGCAGGGTTATGAAAGTCCCCATTGGAATCAAATTTTCACCTGGAACTTAAAAGATGATGAACCTTGGAGTCTGGACTGCTACCCTATGGTATTTAACCATTTCAAATTATGAAAATATGGGTTCAAGAAGGAAGACGCTGGCCTCAAGCTCATGAATGTAGGGGGAAATTTCCAATTTTTTGTGCTTTGGACATAGAAAATTCCACGCAACATTTATCGAAATACAGAACAATAAGCTTCAGGAAAAAATGCCATTGACATCAGAAAACCCTTAATCTCTTTCAAATGCCCCATATTTCAGACTTAGGTAACTTTACCCTTGGAAAATTCCAGAACCACATGACAATGGATAACACTGTTAACTCTTTTCACAGCTAAAAGTTGAAGGGAAATCCTTCCATAATCGTGTAACAATACTTAGAAACTTTTGCTTCTGGACCTCTAACATAAGCAAGCACCAATTGGTGACATATATTTTTTAAATTCTTTCTTATCTATTCCTCCATCCATCCTCTCTCTAAAGGCCAGTTTCCTACATAAGATTGTCTATGAACAAACTGCTTGAATTTTGATAATAGAGTGTCTCTGTAGTTTTTCCAGTAAATGCTCGTTGCTTACACTTCAATCTTTCGGACTTAGCTCCACCAAGTCCTTCACTGAAATATGATAATTCAAATCCTGGACTACATGTATTGTTGAAACTTGTCCATTTCATTCAAATATATCATCTTGAAATTGTTTAAATCAAAGCTTCCATGAAACTAATCTCATGCCTGAAATTTTGGGAATTGAATTTCTGCTAGAGTAATAAAATTTGGCATTGACACATAGAAACAAGTGTATTAAAGAACAACATATCACCAATCTGTTTCCAAAACATGCTTTATGTACATAGATTGCCTCAATCAGTTCTCTCAAGCAAAGACACTAGATTTACAAGGGTTGTCCAATATGGATTATAAATCTGTCGGTACTCAGATCCCCCAAAACAAACAAATAAATTGAATATTTTAGTCAAAAACAAATATCATTATATTATATCTAATTAAAATTCAATCATGAGAAGGTTACATCCTTTCCATAGATTGCCTCCTTTTCTGTACTTCAACTTTTCTTAGGTCAGTAGAAAAGTTATATTAAGACATGGCTGGAGCCCAAGATATACATATACTAATAGATTCATAATACCAAATGAGAATGTTACAATAACTAACGATATGTCATGAAATACAAAGATACAAATGAGTTGCCACTGACCATAACACTATTTGTAAATATTACAAATATGATCTTGAATATGCAGATAAAATGACTAAGATAGGATTCTATCCTTAGTCACAAAACTAGGGAACACACCATTGTCTCCAAAGCAACCTATGTCACTACCATTTCCTTTACTTCATTATTGTAGTAAGCCTTTTCCTATAGCATTTTCACTTTTGAGAAAACACTTCATCAAACTCTAAGCTTTTTTGTTCTTTCTCTTGGTTTTGGGACTCTCTATGAATGATTTCTCAAAGTTCACCAAATAGCATAGCAATGTTCTATGTTTGCTTGATACTTTTGGCCACTACTCTTAGCATTCCAAGGACACAGGCATCTTTAACCAATATTGTCATATTGTCATTCATCCTTTATGATTGCGAGATGCTTGGTCAGAGAAATTACTTAAATGTTCTTTCATATGTATATTTTTCCATTAATATTTATAATAATTAGAATTGTAATTAGATATTAAGCTCATGTCTTATGATCACGAATTGTTGGTTGGCAGTTGCTTTCAAACATCATGTGTGGAGCACGACTTTCAAAGACAATAAAGAGCTCTCCTATATACCTCTACCTCCAGTGATCAAACCTAGATTCCTCTTATTGGTCTTTTGGTAACATAAATCTCACTTCATATATTTCTGTTGATCTCTATGTTGTCTTCATTCTCTCCAACCTATCTAGACATTATAGGAATCACGTCCCTAAGAATTGTAATCACCAAACCTATATAAAGATTTTAAAGTGCCAAAAAATCTAGTGGAAAAAAAGATGACACCATGAAATATAAAGCTTTAATAGATTGGAAAAAGTAATCCAACCTATCTACATAGACAATGTACAAATTTAGATTCTACACAAAATATTTGAGCTTTTATGGTACAAATTCTGATTCTACATAAAATATGAACATTTACTGGCACAAAAAATAAAGCAGTAGCTCACCCTTTCAAAGGATGCACATCTTCCCAAGTTTGTAGCTGAGCATCCTTGTTTTTGCAGATCTACATACAGACATAAAATCCCCCATTCATCGGTTTAGACCATACCTCATAGGAGTTAAGAGAAATTCAAGATCTCCCCTGCCAGGGGAAATGAAAGGCATACCTGGAGACCAGAAACTTCGTCTGTTACCAGCAATGTAAGCATACCAAAATCTGAATGTGCCCCCGCACCATAAATACCAAGTTCTGGATTAGACGCTTCATCTGATAAAAAACAGAACCATATTTTTCTATTAATTCTTGCATGAATTGCTTCTTTTAATGATAACAATATTGCATTAGATCAAAAGGAATGTATAATAAGAGAAGAGAAAGTTCTCCTGTTATTAATCATCCTTCTACATCATGCAAGAGTTCAAAAATCAAAGTCTAAGACTTAAGCCTAAAGTAAGTACTTACTAGCTATATAGGCTCTAAGACAGATATTTGAAAAGATAAGAGCCTGGGCTTTTAACATATGAGATCTAAAAAAGACTTATAGTCAAAATGTTATGATCTGTAAAAGTGTCCATGAGTTGCTTTAAAGTCTGAATACATGATATCTCGATTTTATTCAGTAAATGAATCTAACATTAATTTTTTTACCAACCAACATAATGGAGAAGCCTCAGAACAGCAAGTGGTTCCCCAAGAATCTCTGGTTTTTCAAAAGAATTTGCATTTAAGTTCAGGGCCAAAGCTATTAGCCTGGCAAGCTTCCTCCCAACATTTCTGCAGATATGAAGGAAACAAGTAGATTAGTGAAGGAAGTATCTACAATAAACCATTATTAAATGCTATTTAGTAATAATATCAACTTTCAATAATAGATATATAACAGCATTATTCCTTATGAGCTGTTTTATCAAGATTCAACTGTATAGATTTTCAGCCAATCTCATTGACCTATATTTCATGATTAGTGGTTCACAAGAACCCGTCTCTCATGAGCATGAATGGTTTACTTGGCACTCATTGCATCTGGGTGATGCTCACTAAGATGAAGCTTTACGGCTGCCTGGGAGGTCACCCATACCAATACTACTCCAACTCAAGCATACTTAACCATGGAGTTTCCCCCAAGATCAAGCCCACTTAGTTTTCTACCCCATCTGCAAAACCTTCAGCAAGTGTTGTGCCTCATGAACCATTCATTATAGAGCTCCTTAGCTCATTCATTATCAAGTGGGTGGTGCTTTTCCATAGTGTGTCAAATTATGAAATGTTCTATCAAGATTCAATTGCGTAGATTTTGTGTCAGTCTCATTGACCCATATTTCATGAGTAGTGTGCTACAAGAAATCTATAAGATTTGGCTATGGAGATAACCACCCAAGATCAAGAGAACTAAAAGAAAGCACAAAGAATCAGAGGACCAAAATGAAAAAATAATGCTGTTCTATTCAAGGATACAATATGCAAAAGAGATGTTCAACAATGAGCTACAAGTGAGTATTTATAGGATACACCACCAAGAGATGTGAATACAACCAATGTGGGATAAAGGAGATGGAGTCACATGTGTGCACAACATCTCCACCAAATAAGGAAGTACAGATCACATGTGAAACCTACCCAAGTAGATACCTACCTAAGCAAGCTTTTCCTATCCTAGGTGCAAATATGCAATAAAATAAATAAACTAAATGCAAGACAATAAATATGCACCAACACACCCCCATAAGTGTATCTTAGGTGGGTAGAAAAGGAAGATGAATGAATGGGTCCCAAAAACTCGTAGGACAAAACTCCCACCCAAGAGAGGATGAAGAGAGACCATGCAACCCCCTCTCAATGTGTAATCTCCTACACTAATGATAGATGCTCAACAATGAACATTGAATGTAGAAGAGCTTCCCATTCTTAGAAGGAATATGAGGGAAGAAAACTCAAAATGTACGTCTTTGAAAGCTACTCAAGTGTTGCAATGTCAATCCCAAAAGATGCCACAATCAAATCAAGAACTCCAAGCCTAATTGATGAAGAAGGTGACAATGTGGAAATTGATGAAGAATAAGATCCAAAGACTGATAGTGAGACAACAGATGTGATGGGCTGTCATCAAAGAGAAGATGAATGTCCTCAAGTGTGTGCCAAATGTATAGGAAAGGACTCACAAAACAAACCTGATATATTTGTCAAGTACTCATCCCAAAAAGTTGTATCCAAAGAGAAGATGAATGTCCTCAAGTGTGTGCCAAAAGTATAGGAAAGGACTCACAAAACAAACTTGATATATTTGTCAAGTAATCATCCCAAAAAGTTGTATCTGGAAGATGAATATGAAGATCCTATTGTGCTGAATCATTGGAACCCATGGATGTAGCAACACTAAACTCTGAATAAGTAGGAGATGTAGGAGATGGAATCTCAATGAATATGATCCAACTATACTAGTCATCTCATGATGATGTATCCACAAAAGATGTCTAAGTATGAATAGATGCAGATGAAACTGTCATTGTTGGAATGCTAGAGTCCCCAGCATTAGGATACTGTAGATAAAGAAGATGAACCCTTTGAATCTAGAATAGGAGTCATAGAAGCCAAAGAATCAATGGATGTCTCTATAGGAGGAGGAGCATCACGAAAAGCCTCAATGTCATCAGAATGTTCAAGATTTTCCAAATAAGCAAGCTCCTCTATTGTATCATCATCATACAATAGGCAATCAAAATCAAAGGGTACAAGATTGTTGATAATAGGATCTATTGGATATGGAGATTGAATTGTGTCTCCATGTATCTCCCAAATTCTGGTCCAAAGAATGGATGAGCACTCAATATGTGAGATGGAACACATAGCGTCAAAACCAATGCTACAACCAATCAATCTTAGAATATGATCATTCCCATTAGCCTATACTTGCTTCTGCCAAAGAGTACATGGTTCAGGGACAAGTCCATAGAGATGGAGCAAGAGATGAAGCCACTTGAGATGTTTGAAGATGTTGTCTTGCCAAGACTTATAGTTCCCTTTGTTCAAGATGATAATGGAAAGATGAATTGAAAAAACCATTATTGACTAAGATAGATCCTCATGCATCACTTAGATATTAGATCAGCTAGAAATGGAATGCCCGCAGAAAAAAAAAATGTAAAGTCACAAGATCAGAATTCTAGGGTTTGGAGCAGAATTCTAAAGTGCAGAAATCTAGGGCAGAAATCAGAAAATAAAACTCAGAATTTAGGGAAGATCTTGTTAGGGATCTTACAGCCAAGATGGCAGTATAGGACTTGTGATTAACATGAGAAGTCAAAACATGCCAACAAGGAGCCTAATTGGATTTAGTATGTCTACATAAGAAATCACCTTTTCTCTAGCAGGTTTGATGCCCATAACCCATTGGAAGTTGGTAGAGGTTCAGTACCAATCTGGGGGAGATTAGTCTTGTTCTATGTCTCACATGGTTTAAGTTACAAAGATTGAACCTTTTCATTTCATTCAGCTGCATATGTTTAAGTGACAAATTCAGGTTTCTAAGAAGTGATGAATAGTTTAGATGGAACCTGGACTATAATCAGAAATCGTCTATCACCAAACTGCTGATTCAAATCTTATTATGCATACTCAAATTCTTCTAAATGCAAATTCAAAAGCTTACAGTGCTTCTTGATAGTACTTCTCCATAGTCTGCCTCCAACCAGGCAAAAGCTCTGCATTTGTTTAACACAGTCATTTGATTGTTTAACAAATTAATAGCACAAATTGTATATAAAGTATGTCCCAATCTTTAACACTGATCTAAGAAGTTTTTACTGTTACATACTGCCAATGAAATGGACTTGAGGCAAGAATTTACATACCTAAATTACCAAACAATGACCTAGTGTATTAGAATTTGACAAGTATCACTAAGTTATGCATCCTTCATATTTCTTTATAAAACATATTTCTCAAAGACAATAATGATCTCAAATGTTGGAGACTTGGAGTATTACCTTCTGAAGGCCAAACATTTGATCCAAAAAAGCGTTTTGTTGCACGAGGATCATCCTTGGCCACTTCAATTCCAATATAATACCCTTCTTTACAGTCTCCTATTGACAAACAAGAATATATTGTGAGATACAGACAAATACAGGTAGATAGGAAAAGACAAGTTAAATTTAAAAGAAGTCAAAGCAAGTCCATCAACGTCTGTATCAAGTGAAAACAAAGTGAATGAAAAACTGTCTCACAGAATGATCCAAAGAACCAAGGATTGGGCTGCAGGTCAAGGAGATCAATGTTGTCTGTCAAAAGAAGGAAAATGGTAAGGCCAAACAGCACCTTCTTTACTTGTCCACTTAACCTTGATCCCTGTTCAGTGATCTACCATCTCAAATCCATCACCAATTGGCAAGCCTTGTATTTCTCACAAACTTTAACAATCAGCATATTGGCAATGGTGTAATTTTGGTGCCACTATTTCTTTAATGCTATCTAAGTATCTTTCTCAGAAACTACCATGAAACTCTTTTCTTGAACTTCTGCCATGAACACCTCCCATCCTTGGATCACCAACATCATCTCTTAGGTGAGAGATTTCACTCTATCATCCTACACCCTAATTACTTTAGCTTCTAATTAGGCATTCATGTATTCCTACGTTAGCCCTTGCCATTTGTTCACTAATGGCAAGCATTCTCCTTAGACTTTTTCCATGCACTTTTTGCACTCACTCAACTACTTCTTAAAACTCTCCTTCAATTTATTTCTCCTTTGCAGCCATCTATTTCTTAGCCTCTTTTTCCTTCATCAATCTCTCCAAAGGGTTCTCTAATGTAGAAGAAAAGAGGAGGACCCGGTGGTTTGCCAAATGGAGATTTTGCCAACCAAACGGAGATAAAGCAAGGAAATCAAAAGCAATAAGGAGAGGAGTTTGCTGGAAGGTGAATTCACTGATAAGGAAAATTGCACGCCCCAAAGGCAAATTAAAAGATAAACACTTTAAAGTGTTGTAAAAGTTTTTGTAGGGCGCGATTTACTGTGTCCCTATAATTACACCATTATTGCAGGATGAGGAGGTACTCATCAATTAATGTTGTAGGCCTGGGCCAAATGAAGGTGGTTGACACAGTAGGAATTTTCAATGTGCTAGAACAAATGAGGGACAAAATGGATTAGCGGGCGCTAGAAAAGTATTTTAGGCCTTCTTTCATTAATGCGGCCATACCCATGCATGTAGGCAATCTTCTATTAATTTTGCAGACCTGTCAGGGCATGGTCGGTGTCCAAATTTGCAAGATTTCCTGACAGGGCCATGGGTTGAATTCAATGCAGCATGGGCGCATAAACAAATCGATTGACTGAATTTCAACGCATGTAGTTGCACAACAATAAAAAAGGCTATATATACATGTAAAAAAATGTTTTGTTGTTAGCTATTTTTTTGGGTCATTACGCAGGTAGAGGAGTTTGTTGCAATCACAGACCTCGTAATGCTTTACAAGAACCAATTGGATCTAATACATTGTGCTTGAATCAAAGCCTTTGACGTCTCTGATTGTGTTTCACCTATGAATGTAAATGGTTATCTTGTGTCTATTTCTTCTGCAATGAATTCTTCTTCTTTTGTAATGGCTATTTAGCCTTCATGATCAATATAATAACTGATATTTTGCCTCTCTTTATGCTTTTACTCTGTGTTTACTTGAAATCTATAGGCTTATTTTGTGGATAAAACGGTCCCTCCTGTAGTTACAGTTTTCTATTTCGAACCTCTGTTAAAGTTGTCAGTCTTTGTGAATCCATATCAATATTTGAGATCATTGTTGTGTTATGTCAGTCCTAGCTAACACTCTAATCTAGTGCATCACTCCTTTTTATTTATGTATTCCTTTTTCCCCTTTTTTCTAGTGACTGTAGCATTAGATTTAACTTATTCTCTGGGACTTAAACTCAGAAAGAGGAACCAACCTTCTTTGGAGGTTTGGTCTCAACTACAAGGTCCCACACCTTGAGACCAATCCCATTGTGTCATTGAAATGCTTGAATAGATTCCAAGCAAGGTGCAATTCCAAGCATAATAAGTCCTTTCCAAGAAATTTTTTTCTTGAGTTGTTTGTAGGTTTTAAAGTACACTGGGTGACCAGCCAAGGGCGTGTCATGTACTAATCTCAAATTCTTATTCTTTAGCTTAGACTCTAGGATTAGATACACTCTATCCTTATAAAGGATAAGATCATTTGCTACTTTGTACCTATCATCATATGTTTTCCTTCAAGACTCTTAGTAACAAATGTGTTTTTTTGCATAATCTACTATTATAACAACTTTCCATTCAGTAGAGATTTCAGACATAGAGTTTAAATTTGGCATTCTAGACAAAGCATCATCTACAATATTAATCTTTCCTTTTACATACTCTCTATCAAAGTCATATGCCTGAATTTTACTCATCCATTGCTGTTGTCTATCATTCAAGTATTTTTGGTTGAAAAAGAATTTCAAACTATTTGGTCAGTTTTAACCATAAACTCAGCACATACTAAATACTGTCGGAATTTGGCCAAAGCATGCATAATGGCCAACATTTCTTTATCATAGATGGAAAAGATTTTTTCCATTTCTTTGAGTTTTTGATGCTCAAAAGTAATAGGATGTCCATTCTATATTAAAACTACCCACTTCCTTCCCTTGAAGCATCACATTCAAGAACAAAAGGAAGTGAAAGGTCTGGTACATCTAAAATTTGACATGAACTTATAATCACCTTGCACTTATTAAAATCTCTCTATGTAGATTCTAATCAATAGAAGGCTCCTTTCTTTGTTAATTCAGTCAAAGTTATTGCAAACTATGAAAATCCTTTGACAAATCTCTTGTAATAACTACAAAGACCAAGGAATCTTCTTAACTGAGTCAAGGTTCTAGGTGGTGGCCAATTTCTAATTGCTTGTATTTTATGTTGGCCCACTTGGACACTTTGGCACTAAATCTAATAATATGTCCCGAGTATAAAATGTGTCATTCCAAATTCACATTTGGATTCTTTTGCATATAATGACTGTTATTCTAAAATGCTAAGAACCATATCCAAATGTTTCTTCCCATGTCTTACTATATGCCAAGATATCATCAAAGAAGACTAAGATAAATTTTCTCAAGTGTGCATGGAACACCTTATTCATACAAGATTGGAAAGTTGTTAGAGCATTTGTCAAGCCAAAGCGCATGACCAAAAACTCATAATGCCCATAGTGACATCTAAAAGTTGTCTTATGAATATCTTCATCTCGCATTTTAATCTGATGGTATCCTATTCTAAGATCAATCTTAGAAGAATACACTGCTCCATGTAGCTCATCTATCAATTCGTTGATCCTAGGTATTGGATAATGCTTTTTGATAGTCTTCTAAAAGGCCTTGTAGTCAATGCACATCCTCACTGTGCCATCTTTCTTTTTAATTGTAATGACCCACTCTAATTTTTTTGAACTTTTGCAAGTAATTGAAGATGCAAATGCAAATCCTTGCACTTTTTGATCACCTAGATCCTGATGTGGGCAAGGTGAGAGAATACAGTGTTTGGACAACACACTTACTAAATGAATGCACTACTGGAAAAGTAAAGGTGGCATAGACAACCAGAGCATACAGGCAATAGAGCCAACCAAATCAACACCTCTTCGGTGGATAATTATGTTTGAATGCAGAAGTCATTGGTAGATTCCAATAGGTCTAATCAAGCCAAATTGGCTAATAGCAATGTAAACTTGATCAATTCCAAAACAAGTTGAACAATATGCAAATGCAATTGGATCTAGTGGTAAACCGACTAGGACCTCTTACAATGAATTCCACTACTAGCAGTATACCATCTAGTTTTTACAATATGTTCAATATGCAACTACTATCTAACGGATGACCATCTAGATTTACAATGTGCATGAAATATGAACTACTGATAATATTAATTCAGTAAACATCAACAAGAACAATACTAAAACTAATTAAAACCAACAAAATATCACTGTTGCATCAAGGAATTAGTCTAGAAATAAATTGCAAACAAGAAAACTTTGTATACCAAGCTGTAGCTGAAGATTTTAGCTACTATCCCTAATTGAACTAACACAAACTCTACACAAGTTGTTGTTTCTGAACTATATGACCCTCTTACTAGGCACTAAACTTTGAAATTGTATTGTATGGCTCCATAGAAGACATGTACGGCTTGCCAGATGACACCATACTCTGCTGCAAGTGAAATCAGAACTGTACAACCTCATTTTGCATCAATACAACTCAAAAACCAATGATATGAAGGATCGTACTGGTCTAAATGAACAACCATACCAATTCCTTGCGATTCATACCTGTTAGGTATAGGTTGTACTCCTTCTGGGAAGTGTTTGCAGCAATTTTGGGTCTTTTTGAAGGTCCATATTGATGCCAAAGAAGGCTGTATAGTTTTGATTGTCTTTGTAATAGTGAATGAAATCTTTAGAGGGGTTGTACCTTCTCCAAATTGAGTTATACAATCTGAATTTGAGAGTTTTCTACAATTTGGAGCTCACATAGTTCTGAAACAATAGCAATCAGCCTTCATTGGTACCCTTCAACAAAAGTTAGTGTTGTGTTTCAGTTTGCTTCAACTTGACATATAGAGATTTATTATTTGCAAGTCATTTATGGACTAATCCTTTATTGCAGCAGTGATATTTTGCGTGTTCGAGTTGATTTTGGTATTAAACTATTAATGTTTACTGAATTAATATATCAATAGTTCATATGTCATGCTAACTGTAAAAGCTAGATGGTATATCGTCAATTGTTTGCATTTCATTGTTGTAAGAGGTCTTGGTCAGTTCACCACTAGAGCAAATTTCATTTACATTTTGTATAGCCCATTTTGGCATTGATTAAGTTTGCATTGCTATCAGCCAATTTGATTAGATTTGTTGGAATCTACTAGTGGCTTCTACATTTCAAGCATACTTGTTTGCCAAAGAGATGTAGATTTGGATTGGCATTGCCACCTGTATGCTCTGGTGCTATGCCACCTTTTCTTTTCCAACAAAGTATTCATACAATTCAGTGTGTTTCCCAAACACTATATGCTCTCAGCTTGCCCATATCGAAATATATGTGATCAAAAAGTGGGTTGGCATTGCCACCTCTATGCTCTAGTGTTATGCCACCTTTTATTTTCCAGCAGTACATTCATATAGTTTAGTGTGTTGTCCAAACATTGTATGCTCACACCTTGCCCATATTAGAATCTATGTGATCAGAAAGTGCGAGGATTGCATTTGCATCTTCTATTATTGCAAAAAAAAATTTAAAAATTAGAGTGGGCTATTACAGTGGTATTAAAGCTGGTGATCTTGCCAACCTATTTTCAAAAGCTAATCTTTTTCATGCAAAACTTATTTTCACACCCATCCAAGTGATAGAGAAAATAGATATTATTAGAGAGAATTCATAAAAAAGATTTCTATTTTTAGAGAATCTAGAAGTAGAGCTTCCATTTTTAGAAGTTAGGGCTAAAAAGTCGAATCTAGAAGTTGTATAAGAAGAGTTGAATATGGCGGAGAGAGAAAGGAGAACTAATGTGGAAGAAAACCTTGTAGATCAAGTTGAAAGGAAGCTTGACGTGATGCTTGACATGTTGTGTAATGTCCCCTTCTAGCAAGCCAAATTTTTTCCTTAACCTTGCACAATTTCAACTTGCAAAAGAGAACATTAGTATTCAATCTTTCTTATCTAATCATTTTTTACCATAGAGATATATTAAATCAAGACTTATAATCATAAGCTATAAGCATTCTATCTTTCATGATATCCATTAAACATATTTCATGATTCCATTTGGGAGAGATATACTTAGGTCTACATGTTCATCAAACCACTTGCCCAACGAGAGAGGGTTTATAAAGGAGCAATCGAGGGGTCCATATTTTATTCCTTTGACTGGAGACCAACCCAAATCAAAAGCCCATCCCTTGTACCGGAGAGGTACTCTAGACCCACACGAGACAAAAGCCTATCCATTACTTGATGGTTCTCTTGACCAACCAAGATAATGGGAAATTATCGGTCTTTAGTCAGATGGTACTCTAGACCAACTACGACATCAACCATAATGTCAGTCTTTAGCCAAAAGGTACTATTGATCCACTTAGGCATCAACCATGATATCGGTCTTTAGCCAGAAGGTACTCTTGACCCTGTTAGGCATCAACCATAATTATAACCCTGTTGCTTACCTTACCCCATCATTTCGATCTATGGGTTTGGTTGTCATAACATAAGCCTCTACTTCTCATCCCTAATTTATCATGACTACTTTAAATGCACATTCTCATCATTATTTAATCAATGCCTTCATATTCTAGGCTAATACAATATGTTATTGATTATCCATTCATCTAATATGATGATCCTATGCATTCCATTTATCTAATTAATTAAACTTTCAAATCATTTCCATGTTCATATAACTTCTATAGCATATATACATATATTTTCATCATGACTGATTCATATTATTATGCATGATTTATTCTATGAAATCTGTTGCTTAACCGGCCTATGATAATAATATACACTTCACATTTGACCTTACTTTTAGTATGTAATAGTATTTCTATCATTAAATGAGTACACTGAAATCAACGAACTTAAGACGTGAGATTTACGTTAGATTCATACATTACTAATCCTATTCATATTTTCATATAATCGATACTTATTTTAGTGATCTATATAATTACTACTTAACATTTATTATCTTTCATTTGCCATATTCATATCGGAATGCTGATTTAGGATTATTCATAATCTCTGCCATAATATTATTACTTTAATCATTCTAATATTCATATTGCACTGGATACATAGTATTGTTCGACGGAAATATAAACCATACCTTGTTAACGTATCAATTTGATTGGCAATTCTTAGTGCCCTGCAGTCTGATTGAATACCCGATCTGAATATATATGCTTTGATTTATACTTCGGTTGCTCACTGAAGGTTGATGCTTGACATGTCTATCTGATTTCTGTATTTGCGGCTCTTCAGAAATGACTGGGGATACAAATGTGCACCCGCCTATTCAATTCGCCTCCACATATGCTGAATGTGTTAATGGTTCTTCGCTGATAATGGAAGGTCTGAACTTGTATGGTGTTCCTTTGTGATCAATCTGTGTGAGAGGTGTTTTTGTTCTCTTTTTTTTCGATGCTGGTTGACATGTATTATGTATTGTTAATTTATTGTCTATTGATGGTGAGATTATTCGATGCTGAATGACTGCTTTCATGTTGTCCATCGATTCCCACCTTATACTCTTGAGGGGTGAATGCACATACTTATCAAAGAAGATGCCTTTTGATAGTTGTTGTGTCTCTTCCTTAATTGCTGTCATTTATCTTCTTAAATACCGCCTTTTAAATCTAATCGATGCTCTTGACAATGTAATCACTTTTCATTAAATAAACCTTTATTTAATTTCAACTAACTATATGTTAATCCTTGCTGGGACCCACGTATGATTCCAACTTATTGGATCGCTGGCTTCATGTGTCTATGATTTGTCATTTTAATAAACTTGTCTTTACTATTTGCTGCTGTGCATACTTATTGCTGCCTTGATATAAGGTATACATTTGATATCACCGTTGTTTTATTATGTATCTTTACTTTATGAAGTGGCTTTTACCACTGTAATTATATTTATTTATTTGTTATTATATTAGTATTACATACTAATATCTATATTAATATTAATATCTATATCTATATTCATATTGATATTAATATTTATATTTGTATTAATAATTATATATTGTAAGAATATTTGATTTAATATTTATATTTATACTTGTTATAAATACAATAAAAGATATTATATTATATTGTAATTGTAATAATAATATTCATATTGATAATACTATTTTTGTATTTATATTATCATTTATAAATACCATGAATATAAAGTATTTATAAAATAATATTATTTAATATTATCGTTTATGACAAAAACTATATTTGATGGAAACGATTTCTCCTCCTTTATCATGACATTTAAATCTTTAATTTAAACAATGCCTTAATGTGGGAACATGACATGTTGGCACAAATTCTCCACAAGATGGACAACAAAATGAACATGCCCATAAATCAAATGGTGAAGGAAGCACTTCACAGGCAAGTAATCATCCTAAGAACAATAACACTCAAAGAACCATTGTTGGTTCTACTGCTAGTCCATTCCAACCCACCTTCTTTCATAAGGAGGAAGAAGTTCTTGTAGTAGACTGAAATTCCAATGGTTAATGAAATTATAGCCTGATATGTAGAATATAGAGCTCTTCCAAAGGAGATGCAAAATCCAATGTCTCTCAACAATTATATGAACCAGAAGAAGTCCAAAAATGGTCCTAGACAAGAGCATAGGCCCCAAACAAACCAAAGGGATTATCTACATGCTTTGAGAAAGTTGACACTTTCCCCTTTTGATGGGAGTAACAAGTGCATAAATGTGCTTGGATACAAAAGTTGGACACTTACCTATCACTAAGACCTATGGCTGAAGATGAAGCCATAAAATCTACCACTCTCCACCTTGAGGGAACAACTCATCAATGGTGGTATCATGGGCTAATTACTTAAGAAAATAGTCTCATCAACACTATTGATGAATTTAGTTGAAGGCTAATTGAGAGATTTGATAGGAAAAACCTTGAAGTGCATTTCCAGGAGCTAGTATAGCTTAAGCAATATGGAAGTGTTGAAAAATATGTTGCTGATTTTCAAAATATTTCTATCATGGTACCTGACATCACTGAAAGAAGGCTGATTATGTTGTTCATTGAAGGCCTATCTGAACCTCTCAAGGGCTTAGTCAAGGCTTCTAATCCTTTATCACTACAAGATGCCATCAAGAAGGCTCTCAACTTGGAGACTTCGATATCCAAGAATAAGTTTAACTACATGACATCACCATTGGAGTAGTCAAAGAAAACATTTCAAGAGGAAGAGTTTCATATTTAGACTTAGAAGAGCCTACCACCCAAAACAAGGAAGAAGAATCCAAGAATGAGCTCAAAAAGAAGAATTTGTGTTTTCATTGTAAGGAACCTTGGGCACCAAGGCACAAAATGCCTTAGGGAAAAATACATTACATTGAGGTAGTTTATGATGAGGAGGAAGAGACCAAAGAATCTAAAAATTTAGATAAGGAGCATTAACAACATTTAAATGTTGAAGATGATGACACCAAAGGTGGTACACTTGCTTCTCTCTCAGGAGCACCAAGGTATTATCCTTTCATATTTCAAGGAGCCTTATTTGGGCCTAGAATCATAGCACTCATTGATAGCGGGGCTACCCACAATTACATTAATGAGGTTTAGTGGTTAAGAGGGGACTTCATACTAAAGAGCTTGAAGGATATGAGGTAATGGTAGCTAATGGTTTTATCATGCCTTGCAAAAAGAAGATCAACTACCTCAACATCCTCATAGGTGAGCGTAAATTTTTTGATGATTTTTATATTGTTGGCTTGGGTGAGATGGACATAGTTTTGGGAGTTTAGTGGTTATACTCACTTGGAGAAATTCTCAAAATTATTGAACTTTGGAGCTTAAGTTTCAGTAAGAAGGCAAGGAGGTGATATTGAAGGAACTTCCAAATATGCTACCCTATCAAATTTCAGCAAAAAGAATGGAAGTTCCCATCCATAAAGTCTAAACCTCACCTTGGATGAACAAGCTACTCCTCATATTCAAAGTATCAAAGATGATTATGTCATGGATTTTAGTAGTTTGTCTTTGGGGCTAACATAGGACAATAGATTTTCACATAACTATGGACATTATTCAGGAATTTTAGAAGTGAAAACAAAGAGTATTTACATTTATCAAAGTGGTGTAGCAAAAACAAGGTAGAGCAAAGCAAATTTTTGGGGAGTTTGCAAAAACCATGCAAAAGATTGCTATACAGTTAGCAAGGAAATTGGAGGAGGTTTTATTTGAAGGAATATCTCAGCTTAGTACATCAAGCAAAAGGACACACAAACCTCCTAGATTGATTTGGGACCTTAGAATCACATTGATTTTTATCCAAGATTAATTAATGGATTGAGTTAGCATTGCTTGAGGACAAGTAATTTTGGGGAGGGAGAACTTGTAATGTCCCTTTTCTAGTCCCTTCCAACATTCTTGGAAAGCTCCAAGATTCTTAGAGAAATCCATTATCCTTAGAGAGTGTCAACTTTCTGTGGGTAGAAAATAATTAAATAATTAAATAATTAACTTAAGTTGTCTCAAGGTAACTTTATATTACTTTCTTAAAGGCAACTTATGTTTAGTTATTTTAAAAGAAGCGTGGCCAATGTCATAAAGTATGTTTAAAAGAGGGCTAAAAGTGATAACACTGAGCATGGGGTACTCTTGTACCCAATCAAAAAAATTTACTTCATTAAGGCATTTTGAGCAAGTCTAGAAAATTTTTCATCAAAAAAGTCAAAATTTTTAAAAATAGAAATTTCTATTTTTAGAAAATTTATAAAAATAGACTTCAAATTAGGTTTTCTGGGTTTCTTGAGATACGGATGCTGGCAAAATTTTCTAAAAATAGAATCTCCGATTTAGGTGTCGTGCCTGATTCTCATTGGCTAATTTTGCTTCATAATCAACATGGTCCAAACGGAATCTACAAAAGGTCAAGTTTTCTCTACTGGGTCAATTATGCTTTTTCAGAAGGTGAAGCATGAGCTTTGAAGTCATCAAAGGAGGAAGTTCATCAGCCAGAGCTCATTTTCAAGTTTTCAACGTTGTTCTGACAATGCAGAACTGACGAACAGTCGTCGATTCGATGAAGAACGCAAAACAGAGCAGGGTCAATCCGGAGTGAGGAGAAAAGTTGAAAATCATGAAAATTGACTAAGGCATTGGAAACCAAGCGCCCTTGGAGGCTAGGGGCGCGCAGTTGCACCAGTGTTAGATTTTTTTCGCATTTTTTAAGAAAATGCAAGAAATGTCTCTGTCGGTCAGTTCTAGTGAGCTAAAAGCAATCATTTTGGTCAATAAGCCCCGAAAAGCTGGAAATCACGTCAAATGTACCCAGGCTATCCAATTCATTCACTATCCAGTGGAAGTTGACTGACGAAATCGTCAAAATCAACATTAGGAAGCGGCTGCCGACACGCGAAACGGAGCAAGTTGCAAACGAAGGTTGAAAATCATGAAATTGGCTAAGGCACAGAATCCTAGGCACCCCTGGAGGCTGGGGGCACCCAACTTATGCCTTAGATTTTTTACGCATTTTTGAGAAACGTAAAAAATGCCTCTGTCAGCTCATTCCCAAGTGGTCAAACTTGGTCAAATTCAATCAAACATCGGTAAAAACTAGGATTTCATCATAGATGTGTTTAGGCTACTCAGATGTCCCCCATCCTACCTCAGCAGTCATCCGGAAGACCAAAAATGAAGATCAAATAGGAGTTGTTGGCACAAAAATGAGAAACGGCATGAAAATTGAAAAATTCCAAAAATTTTCTAAGGCATTGAATCTTAGGCACCCCTGGAGGCTAGGGGCGCCCAAATCCTCCAGACTTAAAATATTTTTCAGTTGGCATGGAAAACGAAGATCTTCCTCCGTCTGCCCGATCTGGTTCACAGCAAGTCAGTTTGGCACATTTCCTGAGGCAGACAGAGAGTACAATCAACTCAGTTTTCATCAGGTCTACCTATCTACCAGATCATCAGACTCAGTTTTGCCCCAGTAGATAGAAATCGACAGCCAAACAGGGGTCACCTATCACCGGAACGTGCACGAAAATCAAGAAATTGAAAGAGTTGAAATTTTTAAAAGAATGACTAAGGCATTGGGAATCAGGCGCCCTTGGAGGCTAGGGGCACCCAAGTTCACCAGAGATAGAAAATTTCATGATCTGCTGATGTTTTTGAATAGTTGTTTCCAGAACTTCATCCGACAACAGTTTCCAGAGGTCAAATTTGCAGTCAAACGTCGTCAGAACGTCAATTGGAGGCTGAGGATGGAATCACAGTTGATAGGTCTCCAAAATGTCAGGATCAATCAACTTTTTTAGTCAACGGTGACATTTTACCATCTTGTTGAAGTCAAAGACAGGGCATACTAGAGTCAAAACAGGTGCAAAAGTGTCGAAATGAAGGGAAAATTGGCTAACACTTTTGCAACCTCGCGTGTTTGATGACATCATCAAAAGAAGATATTTTTAATCATCTTACACATGAAGCCATAGGAAGCTATAAAATAAAGATTCCTCCTATTCGAAGACATCCACTTGGATTTGTGCTTTAAAAGATGTTTTCTTCATGGATAAGTTTGAAGTTTTATTCTTTCACAAGGAAAGCAGCTTTTTTGCCCTCAAGTTCTATAAAGACAAGTTTTTGGCTTCTTTATTTCATTATCTTTTGCAGGTTGCATCTAGAGGAAAGATTTTTATTTTTCTTTCCAAAAAGATTCAAAGGCTCAAACGAAGTGCTTTATCAACGTTCTTCATAGTTTCGGGTTGAGGAAGCAAAGAGGCATGCTTTTTCAGGGTCCTTTTTTCTAGGGGATCATTTTTCAAAAATTGGACCGAAGCTTTTTCAGTTTTCATCGAGATGGGTCCATCCAGAATTTCATCCTCTTGAAGATTGGAAAATTTGTTTTTTTCAGGAATCTGCTTTTTGCTGCTTTTTCAGGAAATCCTCTACTTTTTCAAAATCCGACGATTTGGGTTGCTTCAGAACAAGATTGTCTACAAAACCCATCTGCCAGTTTTTTCTCTCAAAATCTACTTTTTAGAAGATATCATTTCCTAGAATATCAATGGATGACATCACCAAAAAGCAAGAATGTAGATGAGGAGGTGATTCAAAAGAAAGCAGCTTTAACTTAGATGCTTTTTGTTTTAAAACATTTGCTTTTATCCTAAGCTCATCCATTCTTTATTTAGAAAGAAATCACTTTGTAATAGTTGGAGTTTTCTAAAGCGTTTGTTAGTTGTATCTTTGTCTTAGAATAGAAATAAAGCTTGTGAGTTGGCAAGTTAGTTAGGGTTAATCAAGGAGATTTTAGGGTTCCCTACTCCTTTGATTTTAGTATAAATAAGGGCAGTTTTGCCCATTGTAATAGAGCTACTTTTGCGATAGCAAATTTGCTGTGCCTATTCTAGCCTGCAGATCTTGTTATTCCAAGTGTTTGTTCACTCTGTGTAATCTATTTCCAGTGTTTGATCACTTATTGTATGCCTGCCTTTTGCTACAATATTGTTGTCTTAGAATTGTATCCACTTTATGATATTGGAATAGAAGTCTCATGCCTGCCTTCGCTTTGATTTTCTATCTCATTAATCATCAAGTTTGTCGTCAGATGTGTGGCTTACATAAATTTTATTTTAGCTTTCATCATTAAAGTACAATGGGTCTTGTGATGTGAATCTGGGAGAAGTTTATTTAAGTTTTTTTGTTTTTAAACAAATCTTTCCTCATCCACTTTTGATTTCTGTGCTCTATGTTTACTCAGACAATCAAAAGCGTCATTTAGCTTAAGCCTAGCTGTAGTTAGAAGTTTATTAAAAGGAAAAATCTCTTTTGCAACGAAATAGAGTTTTATAACTTTGTGCTCGCAGCTAAGAATAAAAAAAAAGATAGGCAAATTTAATTTATTTATCTTTTCAACGAACATCAGCAAAAAGGGAACTCCCCCTCACAATAGGAGAGCAGTTTATCTGTGCATAGCTGTCCGTTTCCAACTCGCATTCCAGAGGTGTGAATTGAAATGCCAACAAGTACAAAGTGGTGACTTAAAAAGTTGTTTTAAAAGTGACGTTGAAAAATAAGAGTTAAAAGTATTAGAATGTAGAGCTTCTAGAAAAACTATGTGTTGCTTTTTTGGATCAACAACAAAGCAACACACAATTTTTCTAGAAGCTCTACATTCTTATATCATGGACTATGGAAATATCATGTCTATAGTTAAAAGTATTATCAAATTAAAAGATTTCGAAAAGTCACTTTCTTTTTATAATTTTGGAGAAAAGTGAAATAAAGGGATATTATTTGGTTTTCTAAAAGTGCATACAAAAGGAGGTTTTGTCTCCAAAAAAGGGTTACCTACTCATTTTATCAATTTCATTTCCCAAAGATGAACCTAAATTCTTTCTTTATTCCCGAGGATGGAAACCCTTTGGATTTGTGAAGCTTCAAGGACAAAAACCCTCCTAGTTTTCAATGCAATTCCACACAAGGATTGACAATGTGCTCTAACAAATGATGATGTAATATCCCCAATGGGATCTGCCCTAAAATTCTAATTTTTATTTCTGCTCAAACCCTAATTCTGATTTCTGATTTTTATTTTCTGATTTCAAACAAAATATCATAGCAAACATACAAATGTCAAAATACGCCAAATAAGCATGCCAAAAGATACTACAAGTTGCTGAACATACCAAACATGAAATCAACCATGAAACACACAAGATGCGACCATCCAAATGCATCATATAAGTCTGATTTTCTGAATATATCTCTGCTGTTACAAATCTGAATATAATGACTGAAAATTACATCAAAAGCATGGGCTAAACATGATCAAACATGTCCCAAAATGCTGCTGTCCAAATCAAACTTAAACCCTAGGTTTGTACATACCAAATGATGGTGAATGAAGCTCAAACAAACCCTCCAAATGATGGCACATGCAAGGATGAAGACGGCTGCTAGGTTAGGGTTTGAAAAACCCTCCAATGGATGAAATCGCCTCTCCCAAGCCAAATCTTCCTCCTCCAAAGGTGACACTCAAGTCTAGGGCAAAACCCTAGTGCAATATCCACACAAAATGACACAAAGAACAATCCTCCAATGTTGATCTGAAAATCTGAATATGCAATAATGCTCCAAACCTCCAATGTCTCCAATGAAGTGCAAATAGAACTCCGTTATGAGTCCTCCACAAGATGAGCTAGGTTCTCATCCAACTCACCGTATTCACAAGGGTTTTCATCCTTGGAATATAGCCCAACAAATGTTGCAGCCAAGAGAAAAAATCCAAATGAGAAAATATGATATGAAATGGATGATCAAATGACTCCAAATGACCTTATATTTATAGCCAATCTTTTCTCCAACTTCACCTTGGCTGACCTCTTGGAAATATTTTTTTTTAATTTTATTTTTTCCCATCTCCTCATGGCTGACCTCTTGCTAGGCGCCCAAACACAAATAAAATATTTTTATTTTATTTTTATTCCTTCGTCCAAGAGGAGCGAACCTCTTTTGGCACTTATCAAATTTCATATTTTGACCCTACACTAGGTCATCCATATCAAAGGAATTTTATTTTGATTTATTGTATTTTCTCCTTCCATTTGGCTAACCATCCTTGGTATTTTCTTCCTTTTATTTTCCTTTATTTCTTTTTTCTCTCTCCTTGGTCACTCTCCTCTAGGGCAAATTATTTTATTTATTTTGAATTCACCAATAAGCTCACTAAAATATACAGAGCCATCTCTCATCATCAATTTGCCCTAATAAATTGATTAAGTATAGTATTTAATTAATTAGATCATTCACTTAGTCCTCCGGCTTAGCTTATGGGAAAAGGATAGGCTAATCGACTCCATTAGGTGATCACTTAGAAAATGGGGACATTACAGATGATTCCAGATTTGTAGTGCTTCAGTTGATTGTGAGATTTTTAGGGTTTTTCTAGTTTTAGTTCGCTAGTTGTTTGGTGTGATTATTATATATCTAGAAAATACAAAAACAAAATATATTATGTTGTTCCAGATTTCCATTTGTGTGAAATTTCCCTTGGTTTGTGTGAAGGTTCATATTTTTGATGGAGATTTTTGATGAGTTTTAACTACTATTTGAATCTTATCCTTATGTTTTGCTGAGCCATACCATTTAAGAGCCTATTCTATATCAAGTTGCACCTTTCCCAAAGATCGTACTATTTATTGTAGCTAAATTAAGACCATTGAAAAGTCGTACATTATGCAAGGAAGGTTGTGTGAAGGTATGAAGTGAATAGCAGCAGTTTAACACCCAAAAATCAGTGATATGAAGGATCATACCAATCTAAATGAACCATACCAATTCCTTGCAAGCCACACCTATTAGGTATAGATCGTACTTCTTCTGGGAAGTGTTTGCAACAATTTTAGGTCTTTTTGAAGGTCTCAACTGATTTTTCTTGCAGCAACGTATGAAATCTTGAGAGGGGCCGTACCTTCTCCAAATTGATCAGTATAGTCTGAATTTGAGAGTTTTCTACAGTTAGGAGGCTATACAATTCTGAAACAACAACAATCAATCTTCATTGGTACCCTTCAATAGCATTTAGTGTTATGTTTCAGTTTGTTTCAACTTGACATATAGACATTTATTATTTGCAAGTCATTTTTGGGGTTTTTGTTTATTTGGTTGCCCTAAAAGTGCCTATAAAAGGAGATAAAAGAGAAATATTTGACTGCCCTAAAAGTGCCTATGAAAGGAGGTTTTGTTTCCAAAAAAGAGTTACCTACTCATTTTATCAATTTCATTTCCCAAGGATGAACATGAGTTCTTTCTTCATTCTTGAGGATGGAAACCCTTTGGATTTGTGAAGCTTCGAGGATGAAAGCCCTTCTAGTTTTCAATGCAGTTCCATACAAGGATTGACAGTGTGCTCTAATAGATGATGATTCTAGATTTGCAATGCTTCAATTGATTGTGAGATTTTGGAGTTTGTGTGGTTTCAGTTTGTTGGTTTTTTGGTGTGATTATTATATATCCAAAAAATACAAAAAAAAAATATTGTGCTGTTCCATATTTCCTTTGTGTGATTTTCCCTTGGTTTGTGTGAAGTTTTAGATTTGTGATTGAGATTTTTAATGAGTTTTAATTGTTGTTTGAATCTTATCCTTATGTTTTGTTGAGCCATACCATTCAAGAGCCTATTCTCCATTAGGCCATACCTTTCCCAAAGGTCGTACTATTTATTGGAGTTGAATTAAGACCACTGACAGGCTGTACATTATGAAAGGAGGGGCATGTGATTGAAGTGAATAGCAGCAGTTTAGCACCCAAAATTAGTGATATGAAGGGATGTACTAGTCTAAATGAACAACCATACCAATTCCTTGTGATCCATACCTATTAGGTAAAGGTCGTACTCCTTGAGGAAGTGTTTGTAGCAATTTTGGGTCTTTTTGAAGGTCTGTACTGATTGTGATTGCAACATCTGAAATATTTAGAGGGGTCATACCTTCTCCTTATTGATCTGTACAGTATGAGTTCGAGAGCTTTCTACAATTTGGAGGTCGTACAATTCTGAACATTAGAAATCAATCTTCATTGGTACCCTTCAATAGTAGTCAGTGTTGTGTTTTAGTTTGCTTCAACTTGACATACAAAGATTTATTATTTGCAAGTCATTTGTAGACTAATCGTTTGTTGCAACAGTGATATTTTTGTGTTTTAGTTGATTTTAGTATTGTTCTATTGATGTTTACTAAATTAATATATCAGTAGTTCATATGTCATGCTAATTGTAAAAACTAGATGGTATACCGCTAGTAGTTTGCATTTCATCATTGTAAGAGGTCCTAGTCAGTTCACCACTAGACCCAATTTCATTTGCATTTTGTATAGACCATTTTGGTATTGATCAAGTTCGAATTGCTATTAGCCAATTTGGCCTTATTAGACTTGTTGGAATCTTCTAGTGGCTTCTACATTTCAAGCATACTTGTTCGCTAAAGAGGTGTAGATTTGGGTCGGCATTGTGGCTTGTATGCTCTGGTGCACTATGTTGCCTTTTCTTTTCAAGCAATACTTTCATATAGTTTAGTGTGTTATCCAAACAGTGTATGCTCTCACCTTGCCCACATCAGGCTCTAGGTGATTAGAAAGTGTGAGGATTCCATTTGCATATTCTATTATTGCAAAATTTTCAAAAAAAATTAGAGTAGGCTGTTACACTCTACTCTTGGGCTAATGCCTCAAGCCTTGCCTATCTCACCATTCACTTATGCCCTCATTGTCATTTTCAACATAATCCTTTGTGTTGCATAGTTCTAGTAGTTGGGCTATTGTCATGTCCCCCTCTCAAAAATAAGGGAAATATTTTATATTTATAAAGAGGTCTTCTACATGAGACATTATTTGGCCTATGTAATATTTTAATTTTTGTTTTTTTAAAAGATAGTTTTAGACTCTAGAGGGAAAAATAAAAATAAAAATTAATTGAAGGCCTGAAGGTGGTGCATGTAAATGTAAATCAAGCACTCAACGCTTGCATCCATGCTCATTATCATGAAATTCAATTTTAAATTTTTAATCTTTCAAGGATGAAGATCCCTTGGTGGCATGATCTAGAGGATGAAAACCCTCTATAATTGTTGAGTGGTTTGGGGATGAAAACCCTCAAACTTTCCTTATCTACTAGGTGCATTTATCATTAGTGAATTGGGCAAAATTGTGGAGCCAATCTAAAAATAGCATTGTGGGGCAATTCGATGTGTTGGGCATATCCCCTAACTATCGTCGTATAGTCAGCTACATCTAATCTTTTTATATTTGCTTTGAACACTTCTTGGACATAGTCTTCATGCTTAATGGTATGCCACGCTCCATCATAGGTGATGATGACTCTACCTTCATGAGTAACTTCTAGCAAGAATTACTTAAGTTGCAAGACACTCAATTTAACATAAGTATTTCCTATCATTCTCAAACTAATGACCAAATGGAGGCTGGTAGTAAATGCTTAGAAACTTACCTAAGATGTTTTGTGTCAAAGTGACAAGGGGAATATGCCTCGTGGTTGTCACTAGCAAAATCACAACACAATACCACTTATCACAGTGCTTCCAATATGACCCCATACAAGGCTCTCTTTTGTTAGTCCCACCTTTGGCTTCTTATGTTCTAGGTTCTTCCATGGTCCAAGTTGTTGATAGCTCCCTTTCCAAAAAGGGAGAAAGTTCTTGGGTTCCTTAAGGAAAATTTGCAATAGGCATGTAAAATTCAATGAAGCAGTAGGTGAATCAAAACAAGTCTAGGCATAGTTTTGAAATTAGCAATTGGGTGTTTCTAACTACATCTTTACAAGCAATCCTCCTTGCACGACAAGGTGGGTCATATGTTCAATCAAAAAAATTTATGGCCCTTATCAAGTGGTGAAGCAAATAGGGGAGGTGACACATAAGCTCACACTCCCCTCCTCTTCATAGATCCACCTAGCTTCTCATGTCTCTTACTTCAATGAGTTATTTGGCAAGTCACACAAGTGCCAACAAGGCTTCTAGTATTGAATGAGGAGGGGTCCATCTTTTTGGAACTAGAGGCTATCACAAACAAGCGCGCGAAGCAACTTCACGATTATGCTATTGAGGAGATTTGGCACAATGGAAAGGAATGCAGCGTAAATATGCAAAATGAGAACCTACCAACATTCTATCCAAGTTTCTTCATTTCAAAACTTGAGGATAAATCTTTTTGAAAGGGAAGGCAATGTTAGGAATCCTCATAGATAATAGATATATTAGGCATTAGTTAGTATTGGTTTGGAGACATATGCTTTGCAAGTCACCCCATATGCTAAATTACAATAAAACTATTTAGCCCACATGTATGGGGTAATAGTTCTCTTTAGTTAGATTCTATATATTGTATTTACCCCATGTGTGTGGGGTAGTAGTTGTTGTCTTTAGCTAGACTCTAAATATTGTAATGACTTAGCAAGTGTAAGGCATCTTGAATACATTATTTTTAGAGTCATTTCTAAATCAATTTTTGTTATGTGTGAAAAAGGTGAATGATGAAGACAAGCATGCACACTAGATCAAACCCTCTTCCAAAATAACATTCAAGGAAAATACCGAGCCAAATCACTACCAAATAGAGGTGGACTCAGCTATAGATCTTGTACTCTTGTTTGCTATGGAAAGATCATATTTAACCAATCCTTTTATCAAACCCTAGGTCAAGTATGCACAAAACCCTAGTTCTAAGATAATCAACTTATAATAGACAGAAAACAACTGAAACCCAGAATCTAAATGCACAAAGATGATAAGAGAAATATCAAAACCTGTATCCCAGAAGCTAGAGTGTCGGAGGAGGAAATAGGAACTCCCAAGTCCTGGAAGTGAGAATCTGCCAGTAGCCTGAACTGAGAAAATGCTCTAGGGACTTCTCAGATGCCAGATTTGAGGTTAGAAAGGCCTAGAAGACTAGGGTGCCAACTGCCCAAGTCTTTATAGAGGAATATTCCTAAACTTCTATCGAATCCCAAAACCCTAATTCTTGCATAGTCTTCCTATATCTTCACTTTTGCCGAATCCTGTACCTGTAACTTGCACATAAGACGACAAGAGAGGGTTTGGGGGGTTATGGTGTTTAGGGATTTGCCTTAGTCAAAGTTCAGAATGGCATTCAAGCTTTCCAACACCATTGATAGATAAGAGAGCATGCCCTAGCAGGGTAGAGGCTAACAAAATGATGATAGAATGATTCAAATAACAATGATGTCACCTTGGAGGTGAAGCCCTTAGGCTAATGAAGATCCTTCAACTCATAAGGAGATGGATGATGATTGCAAACCTGCAACAACACACGCAATACAAACACAAATCTGCTCTAAAAACACAATGAATGCTTTGAATGCACTTTGCTCCAAGAGCATAAGTTTGCTATATCCATCTCGGTTCATAATGAATTCAAAAACACATTTATATATGCTTTCTCGCTAACATTCATCAAGTTAAATCACAAGAGCCGAAAAAGAAGAACCTTTTTAAAGGTCCTATGCTGACAGCATTAATTGGCCCCAACCAATTAGGGAGGACCTGGGCGGTTGGTGCCCAAGTCTAGGAGCCCCTTTTTAGTCTAGGATGAGATTAAGGAAGGGCCCAAGGTCCCAAATTCACATGGGTGTCAGGTAATTCTCTTCGGGATGATTAATTATAATGCATAATGTAGTCACGGGGACCTAGGAGCTAAACAAGGAGGTAAGAAAGCAAGTGTCTACTTTTTACTCCATAACAGTTTTCTTTTTTCTTAAGAATGACCATTGTCTTCTACTTGGTATTCTTCAAACGAATTACAAGACATTTCTTTCACAAAGGGTCACTTTCTATGGACATATCACTCCAATATTGTCATGATATCAAGCTTGGTTTGTCACTTGTCCAAGTAGAATTGATTTGACAAGTCCGGTACTCTTCATTTGGTTCTATTTGCTTTCTTGTAAGGTATCTGCATTTCTTAGTTTCATTTGCATAAATTTTTGTCATTTTATAGCTTTTAGTTGTATCCAAACAAGAGTTAAGAGATTCAGACAATGCATGAGTATCAAATGATTTTCAACTTATCATACATATTTTTCATTACACTTTTTGTTTGTTTAGGTAGATAGTGCTTTTGTAGATTGCATACCAAGTGTTTAAGAAAATCGGTTTGTCACAAGTTTGTTGATCTAAAGTCATTTTCAGTTTGATTTTGCATTAGATCCATTGTCTCTATAAGATTTCAGATAATTGCATGAAATTTCTACCCAAGAGCAAATGCCTTAAAGCTATATACAATAACCTGGTTGCTCAAAGAAATGAAATAGACTAAAAATGCAATGAACAAAACTCAACTATTCCGTTCATGAAATGTATAAACCATAGAAGTAGAAATTTCAAAAAAATCACGATTAATCACAGAAATTGTGAATCACCCAATTTCATAAATTCTTCCCCTAAAAACCCACAATGTTTAAAATAAATCACAGTCAACATTTTTTTACCAATTTCTTCTCGCATAATCACAATAAAAACACCAAAATCACATGTAGTCATGGGCTCTAGTGATTTTTAACTAGTTCTTTCCAATTTTGGCGTTGACCGGCAAATTTTTCATCTCGCAAGGGTTTTACATTTATTTTTTTTCATTCATTTCAAGTCATTTTACCTTGTTTGGAAGCCTTTGCATAGTTGTCTGGAGCCTTCAAAAAGGAAAGTTATAGTTGTCTAGTCTTCTTTGTAGGGTGAAAATCTTATGTCCAGTCTTGTCATTGTTTAATACACTATATCTTAAGCCTATTATTTCATTTAACATTCTTCAAAGTGGGGACAAATGTTTTGTTTGAGAAAATATAGTTCTCCCTTGCAGCTATTATTTTCGTATTTTATTTCACATTGAGTGATATAATGAATAGAATAGAATAGAATAACTTTTAACATCCACGAGGCTAAAAATAGCCTATGGGACATCCAGTCTTGTCACTTTTGTTTTCTGCATTTCATTTCTTCTTCTATTCAAAGTGATAATGAGCTCCCCCATTTTCTCAACTATCCCCTCACTAAATAAACTGTACAATGAAATAGTTGTCAAGATACTAGCATATTTGGCCCTGATGTCCTTGTAGGCATCACACTACAAAATAAAGTGTTTTTTTATTCCATTACCCCGGTTGTGCAAAAATTACACTCTTTCTTCCCATGCCTCCTTTGGTCTTTTCCACCTCCCCATTTCACACCAAAGTTGATGAGAGTTAGTTCTTAACTAAGCAATAAGAATATTTTCTCTCCAAGGAATATTAAGGTTTCCTATGTAGGCTTTTTGTTGATGATCACATGTGGGCTTGAATTCTTCAAGATAATATTTCTTCTTTGTCCCTAGCACTTTAGCCCACATAATCTTGTAGAATTTATCTATGACAAATGCTTTTATTTCTTTGTTATTTGTGGGACATGCATTCAAGTAAATATTCAATTTTCTCATCCATTTGCTATTTTGCTTCATCCATGTCTTCTTTCTCTTGCTCGTGATGTCACTGAAAAAACCTTAGGCCATCTACCTACTTCTATCTATTCAATTCTTTTTACATATCTTATGAAATGCACCATAGCAATTGCTTCAATAGAAGTTGCCCTTGTTTCACCAAGCAAAATCGCATAAGGAACCAAACCTTTTATTTTGAACTTGCTTGTGATCATGCACTTTTGAATTCTCTCAATTTTTTGCCACTTTCAATCTAAGGTGCTACTAGCCCACAACTCACACCCATAAAGCACCACCAGAATTACCAAAAAGCCAAAAAAAATCTGAGTTATTTTTTAGTCCCATAACTCTACCTCTACAATATTTTTGAAGAGCATACAATGCTTTCCACCCTCCCAAAGTTCTTTGCTTTCTACAAGCCTCCCAACTAAGCTTGTTGTTGAAGTCAATCCTGAGGTATTTGTACTCAGTTACCTCTTCAAGTGTATTTCCCTCAAAGTAGAACTTTGTTGAAACTATTTTCTTTTGTTGGAGAAAATCATGATTTTGGTCTTGCTATTATTGACTTGCATACCCACTACTCTGCAAAAGTGCTCAAGGACATATAGGTGATCTTATGTGTTGATTTAGCAATCAAAATAAGGTCATCTACATATAAAAGAAGTCTTATCACATATTCTCCCAAATAGACATCATCCCCTCCTTGCAAATTCAACCATTCTTCAAGTTTGTCAATATATAAGCCAAAAAAAGTAGGGGATAGATGGCACCCTTTCTTGACTCCAATGTCACTCCTAAAATTTTCTGAAATGCCTACCAAGGTTCTGATTTTGACTCGAACCTCTTCATAGAGCCTATGGATGCCACTCTAAAATGTATTGGAATACCAAGTTCCTCCATTCTGCACCATAACTTATCCCTATGGATTGTGTTAAAATCCTTCTTGAAGTCAACAAAATAGTAGTACATTTCTTCCTTTTCACCCCAAAATTTTTCAATAATGTGCCTCAAAGTGGTTCCATGATCTAATGAAGAATGCTTAGGTCTAAAACCTGCCTGCCCTTTTTCTCTCTTTTATTTTTCTTATATCCACTTGTTGATTCTATTTTCAACAATGCTACCAAACAATTTCGCAAACAAGGGATTGATCATGATGGTCCTATAATTGGAAGGATTATTAACATCACTACTCTTAAAAAGAGTTATCGCCAGGGTAGTAGTCCAATCACTTGGGAACCCTTGCTAAATGATGTTGAATATTCTTATAATGTGAGGTGTGAGAATTCTCATCCCCCCTTTTAGATACTTCCCCTGAAGCTCAACCAAGTCCTTTACTTTTCTTACTCTCAATTTCTTAATACCAATCTTAACCTCTTGCAAGGTGAAAAGCTTTGTTGTCGTGTTGACCAAGGCAGGGGAATGGGGCTCAACTTCTAATTCCATATAATTGTCTTACATAATCAAACTATTGAGTAGTTGTGATGTTATTCTCTGTTTGTTTCTTTCTCTGTTGAAGTTCCCTCCAAAATAACTTTGGGTTATTCTTTCCTAGGTAAATTAGTTCTTCTCATCTTTTGTTCATGAACTCAACTTTTTTCACTTTTATGATCCACTTGTATAACTTTATGTTCATCTTCTTCTTGCCTGGCTCTGCTTGCAATTTTGCATTTCTCATCAAACCAAATATTTACTGAAAAGAAGTTTGTTTCTTACTTCTTATTTTTTATTTTTTTTGCACTTCACAAATGCTCCTTGAATTATATTTGTTAACCCATGACTGTTGAGGCCTTTGAAAACTAGTTTTCTTCTCCTTAATTAATTTCTATAAGGTTTCTTTAAAGATATTACAACTTTCTTATGTTAAAAGAATTCTTCCGTTTATGGGAACTATTACTATGCTATTTTCATGATCACTTTACCTTTTTATTTAAGTATGGACGTTTTCTTTTTTTAATATATATTATATTTTAATATATATTTATTACGTATATAATAATTAATTTTATTTATTATATAATTATTAATTTATTTACTAAATTTGTTATATATTAAGTTTCATATAATTTATGATCAATGATGAGGCCACGTATCGAAAAGATGAGAGGTTCTCGGCTCCAAGGTAGGTTTTGAAAGAAATTTGAAATGCAGCACGACAACTATGGGCGAGAAAAGGCCTGGCAAGCATTGCATGCCAGTATGGTGAGTTCTCAATGGCGCAGGCAACAAGGAAACCAAGGTAAATCATGGCTGGCCCCGATCAGAAATGACTTCAATGTTATTTTGAGCTTTGAACAAGGTGAATCATCGGCAAAAGGGAAAGAGAAGATCAGTAATGAAGAACGGCCCAGCGTCATGGATGGAAAAAGAAACTCGATTCTCACAAGGATGGTGGAGTTGATCAAAATACCCCTGAAGTCTAGCTAGAAGCAGATGAAATTATTAAAAACGTTGGGGATTTGTCATCGAATGTAATGATTTGTACTTGCCAAGATAAATGGCTAACGAAGGATGATATTTTGAATTGGGTGAGATTGGAATGGAAGGGGGATGTGAAAGTTTTTCACCTCCCAAAAGGTAGCTTCGTACTTCTTTTTCCTTCTAAAGTTTTACATGACTCTATTCTAGCTCGAAGCTCATGGTTTTTTCATGATAATGAAATTTTGGTTAAAGCTCAGGATTTCGGTTAAAGTTTTACATGACTCTATTCTACCTTCTTGTCATGACTGTACACATGCTGAAAGTGCTTGGGAGTTCTCCTCAATACCAAAAAACAAACTGTCTCAATGGCTGCGAGCTGCAGATTGCGTCTATGTAGGGTACGGCGTCTATGATGCGCACTTGAATTCGAACATTGTACCTTACTGCAAAAAATATGATTTGAATTTTTTGGGCCAAAGATAAAACTAGGAGGTTCATACTCACCCGAAGCCCACTTCACAACAGCATTTTCTTTACTACAACAGTCGCACTCATCTCCAATTAAATTTACTACCAGATTAAAGTTTTGTGAAACACCAAGGTTCGCCATCAATTATTTTTACTTGACTACAAGAATCTTGGTATGTGGTTTGACGATGACACTAGTGAATTCATGGCGAGCCATGTTTAACAAAGGACTCTGATACATAGAGTTGTTAAGTATAGATAAGGAAGATAAGCAAGCATTCAAGCGCCACCATTTTGCAGAGAGGAGTCCTTTTCTCAAGTCCCTCAAGGTCTTGCAGGGGAAAGTCTATAATTTAGCCTCCAGCATGTATTCTGTCAATCTGCAACTACCTACCCTCATACGGAATTAATGTTTTTGGTCAAAACATGGCAGTGATTTGAGGCACCATCACTAAGTGCGGGTCCTATACACTGTAAAACCCATTGTTTGCTCCTCTAAACCTTACTGAAACGTTTTGTCTTCTTGTGGTACCTACTGTTGCATTGTTTTTTTTTTTTTCTGAAAATAATTTCCATCAAGTTGGGCGGGTTATAATAGTTGGTATAGATACTTAATATAGGTTTAAAAAAGGTGCAGCAATTTTCTTTTTATCACAATTTCTTTTTACCCTGCCAACAGTAATTCTTCATTTGTCCAAAAACTCTTATAATGGAGTCCTAAGGATATATTGTTTTGAACCATGCAATATCGGGGGAATACAACGCCTTTACACATGGGTAGTGTTGTTATATTCTACATGTTATTTATTACTTGTACCTTCAAAAATTGTCACTGGAGAACTTGATGGTGCTGACGGCAGATAGCATCTAAGAGGGTCAAAGACAAAGTTGGAGAACCCAATAAAAAGATGGAGGATCCTTCCCATATCTAGTGAACTTCTCATTCAGAGATTGGGTGTGCTACTTGAAGGCTAGTTTTGGTAGGAATGGAGGGTTTTTCCATTTTCAGTTTGGTGTGTGTTCCAATTTTGTCTTTCTAATGTTCTATGTATTCTATTTTAGTTTTCAGCTTTAAGAGCTTTGATGACGAGCCCAACTCTAACTCTATGATGTGTTGGAATCTCCATCCAATGGCAAACTTGTAGGCATATCACCGAACAGAACACAATGCCTATCCAAGATAGTCTGAATGTCAACATGATAAATGCAGTCCTCATCTGAAGTTACAATAGACATGTTAGGACAGTAAAAATTTTAAAATTTTACTGTTTTCTCACTCCATCATGTTTGAACATAATCCTAAAAATATCCCAAAATCATAATAAAAATTTTTCACAAGGTGTCTATGGATGAGCAGTGTTAAATTATATCAAGGCCAATCTATCGGCAAGATGTTGTGTTGTTTACACCGATACATAAGGGCATTTGGAAATAACCATCGGCATGAAAATAGAGATCGGAAAGAGATTTATAGAAGTCACCGATGGAATAAGTGATACCAATGACTTTACATCGGCAAGAAAAACGAGTGGTCATACCGATCGGTATGACAGACAACTATCGGATGACCTTTTAAAAGTTGCCCCGACGATATATATCATACCGATAAAGTATTTCGGCAAGAGTCTCACCGAACATCCTGCGGAGGTAATGAAGCAAACAACCATCGGCAAGAAGTATACTATCGGGATAAGATATAAGGAAGTTTCCGATACTAAATGTCTTGGCGATAAGGGAGCTTTCGGCAAGACTCACAGCGATACTATTATCTGTCGGGGTGACTCAACATATCGGAACAAGGGAATTAGGTCTCGCCGATTCACAAGTCACAGCGATCAAAAGGTATCGGTGATACTTTGACATACTTTGCCCGATAAAGAATATGAAAGAACCATCGGTGAGATGATTCGGATCGGGTTATCTTTTGAAAGCTATCCCGATAGTATGTTTCACTCCGATGGGTATGCTCTATCGGCAAGACATTAAAATAGTCATTCCGATCTAAAGTAATATGACTATCGGTAGGACAACAAGGGTCGGGGGAACATAATTATGTTATCCCGATAGTATTAATCATCCCGATAAACAAATCATATCGGTAAGACTCATTACATCGGAGTGAAATCTAAATCATATGGCGATGAAGGAAGTCATGCCAATGGTCGCGCCCACTTGAAGATATGACATTTCATAGCATCGGGAATACAAATAAGGGGTCACGCCGATTGATTGTTCGCGCCATAAAAACATTAAGGTCGCCCAGACATTTCAAAATTCATGCCGATAAGAGGAGTTATGGCGATGTGACATTTCACAGCGATGAACATTGAATTGATCGGATGATTAAATACAAACGGCTACGAAATTTCTATGATCATTATAGTTGCAAAAAACCGTCCGAGAAGAGAATACAGAAGAACTCTTAAGGCGAAAGCAGAGGATTCCAATTCCAGCCACCAAACGACAGGTACATATACCAAACCACTGTATAGCCTATGTTTAAATTCTCTGCCAAAGTTTTAAAATGGAAGCTCCGGGGAAGGGAAAAGGCCGAAAGTTACAAGGGGAAACCAGTAAGCCCAAAAAACAAAAAACTGAACAAACCCCTGAGGAAAAGGTAAAAGAAAGAAAACTGAACCAGGACCTAATTGACCAATTGCCTGGGTCAACTCCCAAGGCCAGAAGGTCTGCCCAACTCAGGGCAGAAGTAGAGAAATTAGAGGATAAACACAAACGCCTGGGAGATATCTGGACCCCAATTCGGGGATATGAACTTTTCAGATTCCACTACAATAGAAGGTTTAGGAATGCTCCTGTGTCAAACCCATGGCACATGAATTTAGGAAAACTGGTTGTACCCAATGTATTCCTGAATGTGGAACTCCTTCAGTTACTTGCCAGACATTATAATTCAAACCTGAGAGCCATCTGCAACCCACAGGGAGAACCAATTGTGCATTTGTCAAAAAATGCTATTTGTGAGGTGTTTGATTTAGATGATTTATGCACTGTCCCTATCATTTATGAAGATCTGGATAAGGAGTATTGGAGAATGGACACAACTTACAATGGATGGAGGTTACCTATTCATAGGCCCAGGGTTGAAGGAGAAGTGATGCCCTTAACTGAAAATGATGGCCCTCCCTTTCATGTAGCCATATTTGAACCATATATACAATATACCTATTACTCTGTAGGCCAAATCCTGGGTTCAGAGGTTCCTGAGTTCATGACTATTCCTCTGATGGTCATAGCCTCTGACATTCAGTGTCATAATGCAAGGCAATTTGATTATGCTTCCTATATTGCTAATAGAATGGACTCTAGTCTATCTGCAATAAAAAACAGTGCTCCAGCATGCTCTTTTGAGCATTACTCAATGCTTATGCACATGGTGTTATATTATGGCCAGGAGGTAGGGTTGTGGCCAAATGAGTTTCAAGTTGTTGCTGCAGATAAGAAAGGGGAAAAGATACCTGTACAACTATGGACCAGAATTTGGGAAAGTAGATATGCCCATTCCAGCTATGCTCGATTTGAAGAGCATTGTGTAAAAGTACTGTATAGGTATTTTAATCACCCCTGTGAATATTCAATTTCAACTAAGATAAAAAGATTCCTCAGACCAAAAGATTTTGGTGGCCCCCCTACTGTCACTCATAATTGGGGAGACTGGTATTGTTTTGAGGATGCTACTATGATCAGAGTTTATGGTTTTGAAGATGCTCCATTCATATTGCCCAAGACTGTCCCTGACAGGCTTGCATATCTGGAGATAATCAGACAAATGCATTGTTCAAATGTGATGCATTTGAGTTCACATGACAAACAATCATTTATGCCCAGTACTTTATGTTTTGGAGATTTTACTGTAGTTTCTAAAGAAGGTTACAATCTTATTCTGGATAAATTAATGCATTATAACATGAAGACTGCTGAGATGAGAAAAGGATTTGACCCTGAAGGTTTTATTGATTCTGCAAGAAGAAAACAGAATCTCAGTGGATACATGCACGTACATTATCCACATGATGATGTCATTAGAAATTTAGAAGAAACAGAAGTCGAATTGGTGGTAGAAAAATATAACAAGGATTTGGATGAAAAGAAAAAGCAGTTAGCAGCAATTGAGGTTGTATCCTCTGGAGATGAAGAACTGACAGGGCAAGAACAGCCACCAGATGAAAAGGTAGAGATGTCCAAGAGGAAAATGCAACAATATCAACCTCCTGTCGTACTACATGATGAGGAGGGGTCTGCTGATGAGGATCCACGCCAAACAGCCTATGATTCTTTCATTTCAGATGATAAGTTTATTCAATGAAAGGAATTTAAATCATTTTTGTATAAATACAAAGGGAAAGAAATCAGAGAATCAGTAGATGATGTCTCTACTGATAATGAAAAACAGCTATTAAACACACTGAAGGAAACAGTAGATAAAGAAATGCAAGACATGACACCTAGCAAGGGTAGACAGTTACTTAAAGATGCAGGGGTCATGATTTTTCCTGGTCTGGATTTAAATTCTGCTTTGGTTTTTGACAGTTTTCTAAATAACATAGATGATAAGTATAAACTTACTCCAGAAGGAGTTAATGAAGTATATATGGGAACAAGGTATAATAATGATGAAAATTCTCTGATGATATGGGCATTGTACCCTCCCCACAAGAAGACGGCCATCATTGATACTAAAAAGACTTTTGGCCATGTGATGACTTTGAAAGCAGGGGAAACTGACCGTATAATTACAGCAGACATTGGTATCAATGTTGCCAAATTGAATAAAGCACAAGCTCAAATGTTGATCAAAGAAAGGGATGCATACAAATTGAATTGTGAAAGACTGACAAAAGAAAATGATTACTTGAAGGATGCTGTTAAAAGTACTTTTGGCCAGTCCACAAAAAGAATAACTCAAGGTGAGAGCTCACAGGGCATTCAAGTGTTATCCCCTGATCAGGCAACCCAAATTCAAATGGATGCATTTGTTATAATACTGCAGAGCAGGTATGCAAACATGGTGCGATGGTTAAACCAGTTTTTGGATAACTTCTCAGAGAATCATAAAGCAGTTCAAGAACATGAAAGACTTGAAAAGAGAATACGAGAAAAATTGACTGAGATACAAAACAGAAGTACTGCTGATAGTACAGATATCTCTGATGCAAAAGCATTTCTCAAACAGCATCAAAATTACTATGACAAACTTAAATCTGATGCCAAGGAAGGAAATGATGCCTCAAATGCAGGAGTGCCCAAGATATTTAAAGACAATGGAGAGGTGAAGAGCAAGGAAGAATGGATCATGGATTGTCAAAGTATATTACACACAGCCACAGGAGCTCTGAAAGACAAAGCCTTTGCGTCTAAAGAAGTTTGCAAACAATTGGAGAGCATAATTACGCTTGACATAATTACCAGAAGTGTTGTTCACCTTACTGATTCTCATCGTGAGCAGGATTACTTGGATTACTTGGCAAAAGTCTACTTGTGGCTAAATAGAGCCTAATCATAATTATGTTGTAATTGTTAATGTTTGTTAAAGTTCCCAAAAGACTTATTGAAGAGTTATGACTCTTCATAGAAATATCTATATAAGTCCAAACAATCGATGCTGAGGGGGCATCATCAGTAGAATATATTCAGATATATCATATATACAATGTTTCAAAATGACTATATTGCATATTTTATTTGAAGAAGAAGTTTGAAGTTCTCTGATTCAGTGGTTCTGCTTTGGTATCAGTTGTTTGTTAAGATTATTCAGTTGTGTGGCTGTCTCTATTTCTGCATTTCCCTGATATTCAGATTAAACATATCAAGTATATATTTGATCTGTCAATACACATTTGCTGTATCTGTGTGATTAAATAGGTTGGTATCCATTTGAGGAATTAAACCCTTCTGATTTAATTACAGTAGCCTGGAAGTATTAAGCTTGGATTACTAAGTAGGGCCACACAATTAGATTGCCATTCTGTCTCCAGTAAATATTACCTATTAATCTTGTCTATTCATTTCACTTGGTTCCTTCAAGTAAGGATTAAAGTACCTTATGGTGAATTATAAGATATCTGATTTTATTTGGTTGGATTATCAAGAAGAGTCTGTCAGTCATTTACTTGCACGTTTATACAAGCTATAAACTAAAACTGTGCCAAACAACTAGAATTATTACCATTAGGAAACCATTAGTCCTGGTCCTTCAAACTGACTCTGTTACCCAACAAGGCACTAGTCTTATTTTATTTAAAACCTTTTACCTAGATTTTGCTTATACAATTCTTACTAATCACTCATTAGACATTAAACCTAAAATCAGTCAGCAAGCATTTCATCTATCCTACATCTTGTGCCATTGTAGATAGATTTAGTTAGTCTACGCATTCACATTCAATCTGCTTTAATTTTCCAAGGTTTACCCACCTAGGTGTAGCAAGACCTAAAGTGAAGGAAATCATCTAACCTTAAAGTTTGATTTCATCAAGTTAGTTCAGAAACGTTGCCAATCTAAACATAGAGCTTGGCATCCCCTTAGGATTGGCAACCTGCATTTCTGAGACCTAACAAGACATACCTTTTATCATAAAGCAATTGGCTGCCCATAAAGCTTTGTCCCTTGTGGAAGATCCTCTCAATCCGCTTGATTGTAACTCACTGTGGTGGATCTTCATCTATGTCCTTAAGTACCATGTCTCTCCACTGTGATTTTAAATTTAGCTCCATGGACTAATAATTCTAGGAAAATTCCCCAAGGGAATGTAGCCACTAGATACCTAGAACCATGTGTGCTTCATCCAATCCAACAACATAGAAGTCACTACATACAATATAATCACCCAAAAATAACTTAAGTTGCCAAATTACCTTGATGCATGGGGCAATGAAACCATCAGCAACAATCACATTGAACCTCAGGAAGTCCTCCGCCTTCAATATCCTCTTAGCTACAAAGCCCTCATCAATAAAATTGTGGGTGGCCCCACTATCAATGAGCACAATAATTTGTTGTCTAGATAACATTCCACAAACCTTGAATGGATGATACCATGGTGCTCCTAAAAGAGTTGTAAGTGTACCTTTGCTAGTACCATTATTATCCTCCACCAATTGCTCAAGCTCATGCTCAGAAATCTACTCTACTATTGCCTATTGATGTTCTGATTCATCAATTTCATAACTAGCCTCCTCATCAGATACTACCTCAATGTAGTGGACTTGGCTCTTTCGAAGGCATCTATGACCCAGCTCCAATGCTCCTTTCACATGAAGCACAACTTTTTTCTTCAAAGTTTATTTCTAGTTTGTTCATCAAACTTTTTAACCGCAGTGGGTGGAGGTGTAGCTCTTTGAGGAAATGAGTTAGAGCTATTTCCCTAATGTCCTCCTTTCTAAAAAGTCCCTCTCAGCTGCCTGATAGTAGGTGCTCTAGGCTAAGATGACAATTTCTTTCTAAGCATAGAAGGCTCAAGTATCAATGCCCTCTTAATAGCATTCTATAGTGATAAGGTGCAAAGGCCTCAACTAGAACTTTGAACTCAAATAAACCCTCAATAAATAGAAAAGTTATTGTCCTTTATAATACATCATGTACCATGATCACAACTTGCTGAAATTCAATAACATATGACTACACTAAAGTTTGTTGTTTAATTCTAGCAAGCTCCCTTAAGTATTCCTCCTCATCCTTCAACTCAAAGTAGTCCACAAATCTATTGCTGAAATCATCAAATATCTGCACAAGCTTGTGCTCTTGAGCAATCAAATTGTGTTGCCACCAATCATAGGTAACACCCTCCAAATGTAATGTGACAAATTGTATGGCATCCTCTTTCACAATGGGTCTAAGCATGAAGTATGCTATAACTTCTACAACCATGCCCAAGCAAATATTTTGTTGTTGCCATCAAAAGTAGGAGCATTAAGTTTATTCACTTTATGTTGCAAATTTGTCCTGTCATCATTTTGATTGCTACCATGGAATCTACTGCGCTAATACTTCTTCCTGAGTATCTCTAAGAAATTGACAAAAGTTATTGTAGCCCTAAAGTCTTCTTATTTCCCTTGATACTCCATAAATAATGTGTCTAACTCATATGAAGCAACTATCATAGAACTTAATCTTTCATTCCTTTTTATTAACATGGACTTAACAAGATTCAGAATGGGACCCATTTGACCAACCACTAGTCGGCTTTGTGAAGTTGACCCTTCCCCTCTATGAAATGTATAAATAGGAATAAACTCTAGATTTCACAAAGGAATGACGGTAGGCATGTTACTTTGAAGTTGTAACATTTGTGTCATTAGCTCTATCATTATCTCTTGACCCCTTGGAATCCTTATCATGGTTGTCTAAAAGAGATTTGCCCTTTCCTCATCCATTAAAGTTCTCTTATTTTTGTCCATGGTTCACGGAGTGACAAGAAATCAACTTTGTTAACACTATGATACCCTCTATCTATTTTTTTCTTTTTTCTTTTATTTTTTTTTAAATTATTAAACTGGAATTATGTCAAGAAAGAAAGAACAATGTACCACACCAATATACTAACAAAGTAAACCCTAACAATAACCTTGGAGCTATATTTTATTGCTAAAACATGTTGAAATTGTTGGAAGTATGTGCTTAATCAGTGTTGTCATTGATGTCAACATATCTTTGTTGTCATTGGTGTCAACTGTATCCTATTTTTTTATTTGGTTAGAAGCTTTATATGTTGAAGATATCAAGAAAATTAGCCCCTCTAGAAGAATCAGAAAGGAAACAGTGAATCACAGTGAAAATAGTGAGTTGCATACTGAAAAACAGTCCAGAAGACTGCTCCGCATTTCTTGGAGAGTGAAAATCTTGGTTTGCGGATTGGAAGTTATTTAGAGGCATGTCTGAAGATGCTAAATCCTGAGTTTGAGCCTCCGGTATGAAGAATTGAGTGAGTTACATTCACAGAGTAAAACCTATTTTTTTTGTTTAGACACTGGTGATAGGGAGAAAGTATTTTGCTCCACATTCCTTCGCATTGAAGTATTTTGCTCTGCGGTTCTAGAGGGAAGTTTGGGATGATGATAAGTGCTTACAACTCCAATGGTTTGTGATTTGGTGGTTCGCAAGCTATCTTTCTTTTATGACAGTTGAAGATATTGAAGTTCATGTGCTCTAGTGTGAAGAATCTTATGAATAAAGTGGTTAGAGTTTGTGCAGTTGCTCCTAGTGATTACAACATGCTTGTGGAGGCCTCCTGATCATGCTCCTACCTTTGCATTGGTCCGCGTTAAAGAACTGAGATCATGTTTGAAGATTACTTCCAGATAACGTAGTGTGTAACCAGTCTTAGCCGACTTGGTTAATTCCAGTGATTGCGGAGATCTCTTGAAGATTGCAAAAGCGTGTGTGGTGTGGAAGATCATGTTTGTGTCCCAGCTAAGGCATGGAGTGATCCGCATACATCTTTACTACATTTCCTTAGGTAATTTTGTATTAAGTCTAGACCTATTTTATGTATGTTTGTAATGCTGACCTTAGAGATTGTTCCAACGGTTGATGATTTTAATGCTGACCTTGATGATCATTCCAAGGTTGATGTAGTGTATAAATACTTGCAATTGAGTCGAGGAAAAAGTGTCCTTGTGTGAAAATGCGAAGATAAGTAAGAAAGAGAAAAGGCAAAGTAGAGTAGAATATTGCGCTTCAATGGAACTAAATTCAGACATGGAGTAGATGCTAACATCTCAGTTCAAAACCCTTGGCAGTGAGCCTTTTTCTAAGCAGTGAGCCTCTGATTTTCGGTATTGTGCTCTACATATATATTTTGTGGGTTAACTCCCACCGTCGTTCTTCCCTTGACAAGTTTTTCCATGTAAAAATCTGGTGTCACTTGTGTATGATCTTGCAAATGTGTTTATGGTTCTATGTTTATCTTTCATGTTTTAATCATAACAAACAGTGGATAAGTGTTCTAATAATTAAAGGTGCAGAATTACTTAAGTTTTGTGACAACTGATTCACCCCCCCTCTCAGTTATCTGGTTCATTTCAACAATTGGTATCAGAGCCAAGTTCCTCAGAAGAAAGGTTGACCGCTTGAGGGTGATCTAGAATGTCATATAAGGAGAGTTCGCAGTTCAATGGAACAAACTACTTCGTCTAGAAGATCTGCATGAAAACTCATCTCCTCTGCTTGGTTTACAGTGTTTGGAAAATAACTGAAAACAAGTATGAAATACCGAAGAATGGTCTGCAAACTGAAGATGAGATCAAGGAATTTGAGTTGAACATAAAAGCCAAAGATGCCCTGGTGAGCGCCTTATCCAACGTTGAAGTAACAAGGATCATGGAGCTAGAAACTGCTTATGAAATCTAGGATACGCTGAAGAATCTATATGAAGGAGATGACTCTGTGAAGAGCGCCAAGTTGTAGAGTTTGAAGGCAAAATATGAATGTTTGAAGATGAGTGAAGATGACAACATAACATCCTTCATGCAAAAGGTGGACAAACTTGTGAGTAGCATTAGAAGTGTAGGAGGAAAAATTGAGGATATTGAAGTTGTCAACAAAATTCTTAGATCACTGCCTAAATCTTATTGTCATAAAGTGGTTGCAATCGAAGAAATAATGACAGTAACAAAGATTACAAAAGATAAGCTGCTAGGGAAGCTGACATTCTTTGAAATGAGAGAACTTGGTGATTCACTTCCAAAGACATAGATTGCTTTCAAGGCTAGCACTTGAGAAAGAACACCCAGATCTAAAAAGTACAAGGTAGAACTAGACTATGAGCTTGAAGAACTTGAAGCCAACTTTGTTAACAGTCTGCCCAGAGGTACTAGTAAGTTCAAAGGCACATTACCTTTCAAATGTTTCAGTTGTGGTAAAGTTGGTCATTATGCTTCTAGATGCCTCACAAGAGTTCTCAAGCCAAGACCAGATAGACCTAGGATTCCAAAGAAATGTTATTATGTTGAAGATCTTGATGATGATGAAGGAGTATCAGATGGTGAACCAAATATTACTAATACTTTTGGAAATGAATGCTTGTTTATAGCTATTAAAGAGGAACCTGTGACTACTAATCCTGCTAGCTGTGTGAAGGAAGAAAAACCAGTGGAAAGTGCCTTGGCTTCTCAGGTTGTTGAAGACAAAGATGAATGGGTTTTTGATAGTGGATGCTCTCATCACATGACTGGTGACAAAAGTACGTTCATAAGTTTGGAAAGATATGATGGAGGACTGGTTAGGTTTGGTGATGATACAACTGGTAAGATTTGTGGAAAAGGATCCATTTCTTTTGATGGTAAGCATAACACTGATGATGTCTTATATGTGAAGAGATTAAAGCACAATCTTTTGAGTGTTGGTCAGATGTGTGGCAAAGGTTATGATCTCAGATTCAAGGACAATCGATGCAAGATCTTGGAAAGCTCCGAAACAATGATTGCAATTGGTAAGAAGACGAGGTAACATTTATCATTTGAAAGGGACTAATCAATATTGTTTGTTGGCTTAGAATGATGAAGGTTGTGGCAAAAAAGGTTGTGTCATATCAATTTTGACAACATTGTGAAGATAAGTTCCACTCAGGCTGTAAGAGATTTGCATAAGCTTGTGAAGCCTGCTAATACTTTGTGCAAGGAGTGCCAATTTGGAAAACAGACAAGAATAAGTTTTAAGAGCAAGGACCAATCTACTGATGGACTTCTGAAATTAGTGCATACAGATGTATGTGGACCTACCAGAGTAAGAAGTCTACAAGGAGACAGGTATTTCATGTTGCTGATTGATTATTATTCTAGAATGACTTGGGTTACCTTCTTAAAAGAAAAAGTTGAAGCCCTAGAAAAGTTCAAAGCATTCAAGGCAATGGTTGAGAATGAGCTAGACTTGAAAACAAAGTGCTTGAGGTCTGATAGAGGTGGAGAGTTTACATCAAATGAAGAACAAAGGATAAAGAGACAATTATCCGTACCTAGGACTCCACAACAAAATGGAGTAGTTGAAAGGAAAAACAGGACAGTTTAAGAGGCTGCTAGAACAATGATGAAGGAGGCTGACCTACTGAAAGTATATTGGAAAGAGGCAATTCACACTAATGTATACATCCTAAACAGAGTCCAAGTAAAAGGTAACAACTCTAAGACTCCTTATGAGTTGTGGTATGGTAAAATTCCTACTGTCAAATATCTCAAAGTTTTTGGTAGTAAGTGTTATATCAGAAGAGATGAAGATCTAGGTAAGTTTGATGCAAGATGTGATGAAGGTATCTTCCTTGGATATTCTACCAAGAGCAAGGCCTACCGGTACTACAATAATAGGTTGAAGATCATTGGGAGTGCAAATGTAAAAGTTGATGAAACCAAGGAAAAGGTGTCAAGTGGATATGAATCTGATGAACCGGATGTCCCTGCAAAAAAATAGTAGTACAACAAGAAGAAAACTCAGAGGAAGAAAAAGAACAAGCTCCTGAAATCATTATTAAGACACCCAGGTATGTGAAGTTAAATCTCTCTGAAGATCAAATCATAGGAGATAAGAGTAAAAGAGTTCAGACTAGAAGAAGAGTTGTTGATGAACAGGTTAATTATTGTTTGATTTCTCAAGTGGAACCTAAAAATGTAAATGAAGCTTGTAATGATGAAAATTGGGTAAAGACTATGGAAGAAGAACTAATGCAGATAGAGAAGAATTAGATTTGGGATCTTATTCCAAGACCAGCAAATAAGAATGTAATTGGCACCAAATGGGTCTTTAAGAACAAAATGAATGAGAATGGTGAAGTGGTAAGAAATAAAGCAAGGTTGGTATACAAAGGATACTCTCAAGTTGAAGGAATAGATTTTGAGGAAACATTTGCACCAGTGGCAAGGATTGAAGCAATAAGAATGATTTTAGCATTTGCAGCCTACAAAGATTTCAAGGTATATCAAATGGATGTCAAGCCTGCATTCTTAAATGGAGAATTGGAAGAAGTCTATATTGAACAATCGGAAGGATTCTAGTCATCAAATCAGGGAGACATGGTGTGTAGATTGAAGAAAGCATTGTATGGACTAAAACAAGCCCCCAGGGCCTAGTATGCAAGATTGGATAAGTATCTGATACAGTTGGGGTTCAGTAGGGGTACTATCAACAGTAATCTCTACTTCAAGATCAATAATGAACAAATTCTAATTGTTGCAGTCTTTGTTGATGACATTAACTTCGGAGGCAATGAAGGTATGTGCATGGTTTTTGCTGGGGAAATGCAAAATGAATTTGAAATGTCCATGTTTGGTGAGATGACTTTCTTTTTAGGTCTGCAAATAAATCAATCGGATAAAGGTATCTTTATTTCTCAGTCGAAGTATGTAAAAGAGTTGTTAAAGAAGTTTGGGATGGAGGTCTCCAAACCGGTAAGCACTCCCATGGCAATTGGTTGTAAATTGAGTAAAAATAATGACTCACCTATGGCAGATCAGAAAAGATATAGATCTATGATTGGAGGATTACTTTATCTGACCCAAACCAGGCCTGACATAATGCATGCAGTTTGTCTTGTGGCAAGATTTCAAGCAGAACCTAAAGAATCACATGTGATGGCAATCAAAAGAATATTGAGATACTTGAAAGGCACAATGGATTAGGGTTTGTGGTATCCAAAAGACAGTGACTTCACTCTCAGTGCATGTGGATGACATGAAAAGTACAAGTGGAGGTGCATTCTTTTTAGGAAAGAGGCCGGTATCTTAGTTAAGCAAGAAACGAGACTCAATATCTTTGTCTACTGCAGAAGCAGAATACATTGCAGCAGCATGTAGTTGCACTCAAGTGTAATGGATAAAGCAAACATTGAAGGACATCCGAGTTGTCTATGAAGATCCAATTGCTATCTTTTGTGACAATACAAGTGCCATAAACATATCAAAGAATCCAGTAATGCATTCAAGGACAAAGCACATATCCATAAGATATCACTTTCTGAGAGAAAAGGTAATAGAAAATGAAGTCAAGTTGGAGTATGTATCTACAAAAGATCAGATTGCAAACATTTTCACTAAGCCTCTGCCTAAGGATACTTTTGAATATCTCAGAGAAAAGTTAGGGGTTATCACCCCTCCTGCTCTAAATTAAGATGCACAGAAGTGCATCAGTCCGAAGGTAAAATCCATCTCCAGATCCGGATTGATGTTTGTAAGGGCTACTTCTCAAGGGGAGTAGTCAGATGAAGAGAGTTCAGAAAAGAGATTGGATCAAAGCAGCAGAGTCCAAGTATGTGCCCTTTGCCATTGATGTCAAAGGGGGAGAGGAATCATGTGAAAAACTCAGAAAGAAAGAGTGCAGATGTGTAAAGAGATAGGGGGAGAATATTGTCTTGATGGCTGTTAAAGTTTTTCACATCATATGCTACCATCAATGACAAAGGGGGAGATTGTTGCAAGTATGTGTTTAATTGGTGTTGTCATTGATGTCAACATATCTTTATTGTCCAGTGTCAACTGTATCATATTTGTTATTTGGTTAGAAGTTTTATATGTTGAGGATATTGAGAAAATTAGCCCCTTCAGAAGAATTAGAAAGGAAACAGTGAATCACAGTGAAGATAGTGAGTTGCATACTGAAGAACAGTCCAAAAGATTGCTCCACATTTCTTGGAGAGTGAAGATCTTGGTCTGCGGATTGGAAGTTATTTAGAGACATGTCTGAAGATGCTAAATCCTGAGTTTGAGCCTCCGATATGAAGAATTGAGTGAGTTACATTCACCAAAGTAAAACTTGTTTTTCTGTTTATTCACTGGTGATAAGGAGAAAGTATTTTGCTCTGCATTCCTCTGCATTGAAGTATTTTTCTCTACGGTTCTAGAGGGAAGTTTGGATGATAATCAGTGCCTATAATTCCAATGGTTTGTGATTTGGTGGTCTGCAAGCTATCTTTCTCTTATGACAATTGAAGACAGTGAAGTTCATGTGCTCCGGTGTGAAGAATCTCATGAATAAAGTGGTTAGAGTTTGTGCGGTTGCTCCTAGTAATTACAACATACTTGTGGAGGCCTCCTAATCATGTTCCTACCTTTGCATTGGTTCGCATTAAGGAATTGAGATCGTGTTTGAAGATTACTTCCAGATAACGTAGCGTGTAACCAGTCTTAGCCGACTTGGTTAATTTCAGTGATTGCGGAGATCTCTTTAAGATTGTAGAAGCGTGTTGTGGCATGGAAAATCGTGTTTGAGTCCCAGCTAAGGCATGGAGTGATCCGCATACATCTTTACTACATTTCCTTAGATAATTTTGTATTATGTCCAGACCTATTTTATGTATGTTTGTAATGCCGACCTTGGAGATTGTTCCAATGAGTGATGATTGTAATGCCAACATTCATGATCATTCCAAGGTTGATGTAGTGTATAAATACTTGTAATTGAGTTGAAGAAAAGTGTCCTTGTGTGAAAATGCGAAGATAAGGAAGAGAAAAGGTAGAGCAGAGCAGAAGAATATTGCTCTTCAATGGAACTAAATTTAGGTATGGAGTAGATGCTAACATCTCAGTTCAAAACTGCCACCCCTTGACGGTGAGCCTTTTTCTGGGCAGTGAGCCTCTAATTTTCGGTATTGTGCTCTACATATATATTTTGTGGGTTAACTCCCACCGTGGTTTTTCCCTTGACAGGGTTTTCTATGTAAAAATCTGGTGTCACTTGTGTATGATCTTGCAAATGTGTTTATGGTTCTGTGTTTATGCTTTCATGTTTTAATCATAACAAACAGTGGATAAGTGTTTAATAATTAAAGGTGAATTGCTTAAGTTTTGTAACAACTGATTCACCCCCCCTCTCAGTTGTCTGGTTCATTTCAACAGAAATACATCAATAGAGTAATAATAATTAAATTTGTTGGAATACATCAATAGAATAATAATAATGTGGAACTAATTAGAACTCAAGCACCTGGGGGAAGATCTTTTCCAAAATCAAAACTAATGTTGTGCTCCAGCCGCTTCACAAATCAATCTACCAATAGAAGGGTGCTTTCAATTCAATGCAATCCTTGGATGAGATTGTCCACGAGAAACCAAAAGGGTTTTGTCCTCTAATCTCTAGATCCAAGGGTTTTTGTCCCTAAATTGATAGATGGGTGTTGCTTAATGTAGCTGCCCAAGTTATAGGTTTGAAAAATGTGAAATAAGTATAGAATGTATCTCTCAAGGTTGGGAAACCTCTATTTATGCATTGACATACTCAAAATCCTAGGCATCTAGCCTAAGTGTCAAAAGAAATTAATAGAGATTATTTTTTACTTGAAATAATCAAGTACCACATTAAATTGCCCAAGTCACCAATAAACCTTAACCCCTCATCAATAAATAAACCATAGATTGAGAACCACTTGTGAAAAAGACCTAAGATAAAACATTATGAATAGCTAACTCACTTGAATCCAACAACAAGCTACATCATGGCATGGCTCTATCCCTAGTGACCCTCCAAAATCAACTAAGAAATAGGAATAAGTTTTCTCCAAAGCACTTAAATGGATTGTACACTTAAAATCTCCAAGGGCATGGACAAAGTCAACAATAAAAAAAGTCCCCTTATGGTAAATCTCCCATGTGGAGACTAGTGGGTCCCACATCGAATTGACCTACTTAAATATAGAAAATGCCCATAAAATATAGAAAATGGTTCAAAACTCATAAAAATACTAAGGACAAATGAACAAAACTAATCCTCACCAATATATACTTCTCTAAAATCATCCACCAAGAATTAAATAGAAATGGGCTCATGTGTACCACATGTGTTGACTTAGTAAAAAGGGGACATTACATATTATATTTGATGTTATTCTAAAATCATGGTGTAACTATGTGTTCCTATGTGCTTTTGGATCCTATAATGAAGACCTAAATGTGTTCAAAATTTCTTGGACTAAGATTGATAAGATGATTTTCTAGTTGATGACCTAATATTTCATCTATTTTACCAAACAAAGATTCTAGCTTAACCTGTATCTCACTAGGCATATATGAACTATCAATGTGAGAGATCCAAAGATATAGCTAGACATAAGAGCCCACATGCTTCATCACATTTGTTAAACCACTTGACTCTATCTACATTTGTAAAAGATTTTATTTAAGTTCCCCAAGTTAATCTAAACAACCCCTTGGCCCACAATAATATAACAATTTTACCTTTCCATGTACAACAATTATAAGGTGTGAGTATAGAGATTTGCAATTGATCCATTGTAGTGAATGCAAGAACACAAAGACAACAAAAAGATCCCCCAAGCAACAACCCAAAGAAACCTACCCCACAAAAAAAATAAAAAATGATTTTGGCACTTTATAATTCAATGCAATTACAAAATGCCCTAATCATCTGGTTATAGTTTCACAATGATTTACACAATTTTAGAAAAAATAGTAGAAAATAATTTAAATTTGATACAAGATTTGAATTTTAAGTGAAAAAATAGCTAGGATCAAAAAAATAGTCTCAAAATCCGATTTACAATTCAAAAGATAGGCTTTGTTCAAGTTTCCTCTTTCCAACTAGGTAAAAACATGAGCTTGAGCACTAGTTGAGTAGTGCACCAATAACAATGGTGCATAGGTTGAGTGCAAGCAAAGTGTGGGAAAAGGATTGGTGGCTAATAAGCAAAGGAATCGCTTGCCAAAAATAATGTATGGTACTAGAATATTCTAGAAGTTGGAATATTCCCTTGGAGGGTTGTAGACAACATATTGGATTCGACTATGTTGCACAAGCACTCAACATTGTGTTAGTGGTGCACAAGAGGCACGATGATGCTCTATTGCATGCAATGTGCACGAGACCAAAGATTTTTTAATTTTTCACCATCCATCTCATTTTACGTGTGAATTGTACAACTGAACTTGGAAACAAATTGGGGATTCCACAAAAGTTATCTGATTTGGATGATTTGACAAGAAATCCTTAGGTTTTTGGTTGCTCTTGATGCAATGATGAGCTCAAGTTTACTCCAGCATGTTTCCAAATGAAGTTACCTATAAAAAATATAGATGACAAGCAACCTTCAACCCTTGTTAGCTTGGTCTCCATGTGTCCAATTTGGATGAAATAAAAGGCAAAACCAACTTTTCCAAATACTCTGGAGTCCTAAACACAATGGTGATATTAGATTTGCTCTAACATTCACCAAGAAAACAAATACTTGCAAAATGTCATTTACAAACATCTAGAAAAAAGTATATATAGTGAAAATGAAACTAACCTAAGTGTAAAGCTGCTTTGATACCATGTAACATTTCATATAATCGCATGAAATCTATACCCATGAACAAATGCTTTAAAGCTATTTACAATAACCTAGTTGCTCAAAGAAATGAAAAAGACTAAAAATGCAATGAGCAAAACTCAATTATTCCATTCTTGAAGTATATAAACAATTATTCTATTCTTGAAGTATATAAACAATAAATGCAATGAAGTTGCATCTATAGAAAATGTGAGGAGAAGATGATGACAACTCAATCTCCAAGAAGTGTAACGCACAAGGAATGAAGCAACACCTCGCTCTCTAAGAAGTGTAACTCCCAAGGAATGAGGTGACATTGAGCTCTCCAAAAAATAAGTGTAACTCCTAAGAAAGAGGATGACACCTCATAATCTAAAAAGGACAAGCATAACTAAATCTAACTAAACAAATTACATGAGTAAGCTTAGTCTAAGGTGTAATCAATACATAACAATGTGTAATAAATAAATAACTACACGAACACTCTCTACTTGGTTAAGGTTTGACTCTGAGATTTAGACATCATCCTCGTCACACATGGCTTCCATCATATCCATCTTGCATGTAACATCTTTGTATGGTTGCAGTTTAGCTAAATTTATAATCATCTAAAGGTTCTTTAGTCCAAATACAATTTTTAAGCATGCAATAGATCAATCTTACTTGCACATAATTCAAGATTGCATTTTAAATATTTGGCATCTTTCTTTCCTACATCAAATTTGTTGTTCAAGATGCTTTCTAGGTCTTATTTTTAGTTTATGTGATAGTTTTCTACATCTTAGTGGTTTGTTTTGATTCCATTGTGATTATATTGCATTCTATAATATTGAAGAGAGTCTAAATTTTTATTCTGAGGGACAACAATAGAAGCATATGAAATGTAAATCAACAAAGATAAGCAATGTTGTTTACATTATCAAATAAGAAAGCATAGTATAGGCTAGGGAAAATGCACAATGAGAACTCTCTAACTAGGCCATGTTCATATATTGACTAAAGTAGGCCAATGATTGTGGCAATTAAGACAACCCTTGTCAGCTAACCACCAACCAACGTATTTTGACATAAATTAATAATAATCATAATTAAAACAATAGACTTGGCAAAAAACCTAACACGACTTCGCTTTATTCAACATAAACATTATGTATTCATCATGGACAGGTTATTATACAAATGTAAGAACTAGATAGGGCACCAAGTAGACCATCTAAAACTACCCCAATAAACTGGTTAGTGTCCTTGTTGAAACTTAGAATGAACTGGTGGATAGGAAGGTGAGGTGGTTGACTCCATTGGTTGCTCTTACTAGCAAACTACTTATTTTGGAAAGGGTTTACTACAAACAACATAATCAACCATGGTGAACACTTGACCAAGGCCTTCATTTTTTCAACTATACTAGCAACCAAACCATAGTGAATAATTTCATTACACTTGAATTTTCATGAAATCACCATTTTATTAAAATTCTATGAAACACAGCATGATGAGCAGACATGATTTTCCATTGGCATCTTTAAATAAATGTAATACTTTTCCCTCACCCAAATGAGGAGTGTGGGGAAAATAATCTAATAAGATCCCCCCTTTATGGACAACATGCTTTTGGAATCTCACATGTTGGATCTCATGTTAAATCAATGGTTGTGGATTGCCTTTCCCTTTTTATGGTCTACAAATATGAGGATCTCTATCTTCTAAAAGGGGGCAAGGGAGCTCTATGAAGAATATTATTTACACTCTAGGCATTTCTATACAAATTTTGGCTTAGGATCTCTTGTGGAGGTTGAGCATATTCTACAAGTCTCTAATGTTCACACTGGAGTCCCCACACCTCTTTCTCACCCTCAATTGCAAGCAAATCGTTCCCATCCACAAGTTTCTTATTGTGATTGAGTGTAATCTCTAGACATTTGATGTTTATCCCTTCTCCTATGACTATTAGTTTAGAATTGCATTAGAATAGAGTAGACAAGATTTGTCCTTCTCTAGGGGTTGCTCAAGTGGTGAAGTTGGTCCAAGCTTCCCATTGTTGTGGCTCATGCCCATTTTCAAGTCCCAATAATGTTTGTAACATTCAAAGGGACTTCATTCTTGAAGTTCTCAAGAAATTGTTTGCTAAGACGTAGTTTCAAAGGAACCCATCAAAACAACTCTTCAATCTCTCAAGATTTTGAGAGAGAAATCTTGAAAATTTATTTTTGAAGCAAGGGATTCACATCTACTGCTCATATATGTGATTTTTCAGTGAAGAAATTAAAGCTATTTTCTCTTTGGAGCACCCACATTCACCTTAGGGCTCCATGTTAAACCCAAAAAATCCAAGTAGGAAATTGTGCCTTTCTTTACAAAGTTTTTTTGTAGGTTCGCAATCTATAATAATGATTGTTTTTCACTTGAAAGTTCCTTCTTGTTGTACCCATAGACAACAACCTCATGCACTAAGACTGTCTATTGCCATGTTTTCCAAATGGAGCATCTGGTTAAATCTTGCCTCCATGCATTTTGTAGGCAATGTTACAAATGGTATTCTAAGTTGGAATGCATCAGAAAATCTACGTTCCAAGAGGCTCTGCTTGCAAAAATGAAAAGATTGAGATATGCCATGGATGAGATAAGAAGAGAGTAGGCATATTCTAAGGAAGCATATTACCAACAATATAGATATGAAGCAAAAAGGGAGCACCAGTAACTCTGCCCAAAATCTGAAGGAAGCAAACCAATTTGTCTCCAATGTTATACAGTCAGAAAAAACAACAGCAAAACTCCACTCGCAAAAGGAAGAAGAGAAGTAAGAAATGCACTCTCACTCATATGAGAGTAGATCTACATCTCTTGTAGAAGAATACGCTCTTAAAGAGCATAAAATACTTGTTAAAGACACCTTGGTGTTGGCATGTTAATGATCTTTGGAGAGCCTATTATTGAAGCAAATGTAGAGGAATTATGTTTCATTATCAAAGAGGAAGCAAGGATCTTCTTATATAAACAAGCCTTTTCTATTATTTATTGGGTAATCATCGAACCACCTATATATGATGAGGAAACAAAGCCTAAGGAGGAAAATATTTTCGGTGGACCCATAGCTACATCATTTATGAATGCTAGAGGCTCCATCCTCTTCACAGATGCAATGAGTGGCAAGGAAAATATTTTGCCTCCTTTTGAAGAGTTATTGTGGCCTAATCTCTTTGAAGATGCATCCACAAATATCATTTATGAAAAGGAAGAAGAATGTGTAATCACTATAGAATCATGTTTCAAGCAAATCACATCCTCCTTGACCTCTAGTGATAGTGACTAGATTTACATTTGCAGCCCTCTACTTGGAATATTTCCAACAGTTTTGGGGACTTGTGAGCACTTCAAGTCAAATTTAGGCAATTCCATGTTACTTTTATGTGAGCAAACAAGAAAGTAAGACACATTTCAGGATCTACTAGAATCCATTATTCTTCTAGATGCTAAGTCGCTCATGACTAGTGATGCCTAATTTACAAAATTTCAACAATAATTTGAATTTGAGCACGTAAAGTGGGCAGAGCACAAAATGGAAAAAAGATTCAAGTGTATGTTCTTCTTTGTACACTACCTTTGGTTATTCGTTGGAGCTTCCAGGCTTGCACCGTACAACCTATTGATTAGAAGAGGCAACTATCTCTCCCTACCCATCAATGGATTTGTTTGTAGCAACATCAAGAAGTGTCATTTTCTTCTTTGACTAATAAGATGATTCTGCATTATGTAAATAGCGTCGGGTTTATGTTTTGGCCTTCTATGCCTTGGCTTTGCTAGTGATTTTCTAGTCAATTTTTTAGCCTTCTATGCCTTGGCTTTTCTAGTGATTTTGTAGTTAGATTTTTCGCCTTCTATGCCTTGGCACTACTATTGATTTTTCAGTTGGATTGCTTTTTTTTTGGTTCATGGCTTCTTCTCTTTGTGGTGGCAATCCTCCTTTGCTCCTAAGTGTTGGTGGATGGTTGTAGATTCCTCATTCTTCATGGATAATTATATTTGTGTTGGTTGGGTGTTGCAAAATGATTTATCTTCCCAAGAGGTCTTCTATGTGCTACTAACATATTCTCAAATGTCTTGTTTTTGTGGCTAATCTCCTACAATGGCCAATTTTGGTCACAAGTTCATATTTGGATTTTGCAGATCAAATTACATTGAGGTGGATGCAAAATGGAGAAAAACTTTCTAAGAAGCAAATTTGGTCAAACAAACTCCTTGGAGTTGAATTCCTTAAGTGGAGCAAAACTTTTAAAAGTTTTGAGGATCCCTTGTTAGAACAAAAGTTTGTTGGCCATCAATTCTCCTAATAAATTGATGCAAGCATGCCTCCCTAGGTGAGCCCTGCACTATGCAAGATTCACCACCAACATTCATCTCCAACAATGCATTTCTTCAACAATGGATATCTTTGGGCAGTCAACCTCAATGCAGGTCATCCCAACCTATACATGCCTACATCTAATTTACTCACTTTTGAGACCCTACTTTGACTTGAAGTGGTCTTTCCTAAAAGCAGGTTTTCTGAGTAATTACGACTCTTGGATATTTTTATTTTCCACTAGCCTTGAAGCAGATTTTTCTTGAGCAAGTAAGATGTTGTCCTTCATTTTCCACTTTGTCTTGGAGTAGACTTTTTTGAGTGGACCTAGACCTTAGATGTCTTGTTTTTCCTCTTTTTTTGAAGGCAAATTCACTTGGCTTCTAAAAGCAATCCTTTCTTTAGTGGTCCCTACCATCACATTACATGACTTTTGTTTTTGTCTCTGTTGGCGTTTCAATTTGCACCTCTGGAATGTGAGTTGGAAACGGACAGCTATGCACAAATAAACTGCTCTTCTATTGGAAGGGGGAGTTCCCTTTTTGCTGATGTTCGCTGAAAAGATAAATAAAACAAATTTCGCCTATCTTCTTTTTGATTCTCAACTGCGAGCACAAGGTTATAAAACTCTAAACACTTCAGAAGAGGTTTTTTTCTTTTTTAAAACTTCTACTACAACTAGGCTTAAACTAATGACGCTTTTAATCTCCTAAGTAAATTCAGAGCAAAGGGGATTCAAAGTGGATGAGGAATAATTGTTTTAACACAAAAACTTAAGTAAATTTCTCCTAGATTTACATCACAAGACTCATAGGACTTTAATGATGAAAGTTGAAATAAAAGTTATAGAAGCCATACATCTGACGAAAGGACTTGATGATTCGATATAGAATATCAGAGCAAAAATAGGCATGAGACTTCTATTCAATATCATAAAGTTAACACAACTCCAGGACAGCGATACTATAGCAAAAGGCAGGCATACAACAAGTGATCAAACACTGGAGAACAGATACACAGAGTGAACAAACACTTGGAATAACAAGATCTGTAGGCTAGAATAGACACAGCAAATTTGTTATCACAAAAGTAGCTCTATTACAATGGACAAGGCTGCCCTTATTTATACTAAAATCAAAGGAGTAGGGAACCCTAAAATCTCCTTGATTAACCTTAACTTATCAACTCGCAAGCTTTATTTCTATTCTATGACAAAAATACAATTAACAAACGCTTTAAAGCAATTTGCTTTAAAGCAAAGTAAACTCCAACTAATACAAAGTGATTTCTTTTTCTAAATATAAAATGGATGAGCTTAAGGATGAAAGCAAATGCTTTAAAACAAAAAGCATTTGATTTAAAGCCGCTTTCTTTTGAAATGCATCCTCATCAACATTCTTGCTTTTTGGTGATGTCATCCATTGATATTCTGGGAAACAATATCTTCTAAAAAGCGAGTGACCGCATCTTTGCCAGGAACACTGATACTCTCTAGAATGATATTCTGATTCTCTAACATTTCTTCACCATTGGCAACCATCTGAAGGAATTCATGAACTTCGCCCACAGCCTTGTCAAACTTCATTGTCATTGCAAAAAAATAACCCATCTCGCCGGCACTGATATCATCATTAAAATTGTTGCCGACAAGAGTCTAGATCTCTGCTTGCACTTCCTTGAGATCATACAGGGTACCATCTTCTTTTTCATATGAACACAGGATCTGAGAAACAAAAGATCTCACAAACTTAAGAACATTTACTACCTTTTCTTTCCATTCTGTCAACTCTGAAATTATACTGTCATAAGTTTTTACTGTGAAAAGATATTGCGCTTTCCAAGTAGAAATTGTCTTCTTATCATCAGCTGAATCAATAGAATCAAGTGGTATCTTCAAGTCAGAGATAATGATCTCAAATACTAGTCTATTTTTTGCCATAGTCTGCTACAACCTCTGGATGCCTTGGCGTAAATCATGAGTATTGTACTTCAATTGATAAAACTCTAAAAGTACAACTCTCCCTTTAGTAACAAATTCTTCCACCCAGTTATTCATGTGCTTCCCATAGAGGACCAACTGACTGAATTGTCATTGATCGGCTGGTGATTCTAGATTCGGCGGAAGCAATAAATCACCCTGTGATGCGCCATGGAAAAGGTTGGAAATGTACTGCTACAGCTGCCTAACTTCAGCCTTGAGAGTTGCTTTATCTTCTCCATCTTTCAACACCCTTTCCTTTAAATTATCTGCTGCAACCTTGAAGACATATGTATGTCGGGTACTCCTACCAAGGTTAGCCTTGACAATCTTGAAGTCATCAACCTCAATATCATCAGCACTTCTATCTTCTAGCAGCATTGCAATTTCAAGGATTATTTCTCCATCTGCATTTTTTTCAATGCAAACCTGCTTCTTCAGCTTCTTGTCTGGTGTGTCTTGGTAGACGCTTTTAAGCTCTGTTAAATCCAGCTGATATGAAGGCTTTCTCCTCTTCCTTCCCAGAATGTTTTCAAGCCAGGATGAGCCTTCTTCTCTTGGAAACTTGATTCTAACTCCATCAACTCCTGATGAACCAATATGTGTATCAAAGTTACGAACTGGCGAATCTGTCTCTGAATCTATGTGGATAGAAGTGCTCGATGAGGAAGGAGGAGAAACATGATCTGAAGGTAATGCTTCAACATGCGGCATTGGTTCAGCAGGAACTTCTGATTCAACTGCTGGTTGTTCCTGCTGGACATGAGCTAGAGACTCATCCTTTTTCCTTTTTAACTTAGCCATTTTTGTTCCTTCTAGAAAAACACTCATAGCTTTAACCCTTCGTTTTGGTTTGGAAGTGGAAGGTTCTGATGGTTGTACAATTGGCGGCTCTGCAACTGGAATATCCTCCTTCCACTTATTCTTCAAGAATATCAAATTGTTTTTAACAACTTGACTCATTCTTTCCTCAATGGAAGTGTTCTCTTTAATTGACCAATTAAATGGTGGCAATAGTTGTTGTTCAACTTGGTCCCTGAAATACGTGGGAAGTGGAACTTCTCCATTTTCTGTCAAACCCTCTACATCTTTTGAAATAATGTCAAACATCTATTGAAGAGTAAACCTATTGTAACTACGTTCTCACACTTCAAACTCATCAGCACAATTAGCCCAGAAGTCTTCAACTGCATGCATATACGCACAATTTGGCTAAAGATGTGATGCAAAAATGCCACGAGGATCATATGAAGTTCTCCTGTCGAAAAACTTGAGACCGTACTAGGATGATTCATTACCAATTACCTTTGCATCTGCTCTAGATCTGCATCTTTAAATACTCATCCCAATTGGAAAATTAAAAGCTGCCTTGCGTCTGCTACGCAAAAATATATGAACTTCATAGGCTTGCCTCAAAAACTCCATAAATGCTATTTCATCTGTAGGATATATCGGCAACATAGCTGGCTCTACTGAGAAGCCATATACTCTAATGTAGGAAAAAGTGGGAAATTGGATAAACCAATCAACCCATTCTACCATTGCCATTCTAGCATCTGTTGAAAACCGTATATGCAACTCCTTATCTATATCTCACACTGTATGCATCAAGAACGCATCATTTACCCGCTTGTAATGCCGCTCAGCCTAAGAAAGTTCTAACTACGGGAAATGATGATAAACATGCTAAATACTTAGAGTTCCAACAACATTCAAACCTCTGAATTGACCCTGAAAAGCCATCAAATACACAAGGTATGACATCATGTGGAATTCATGAGCCCTTTGAAAATCAAATATTTGTTGGTGGAGACTATCACTGATGAGTGCTGACCAGTCATAGAATTTGGTTCCATCAACAATCTGGGACATGATGTAAAACATTCAAGGCTGGAACTTGTTAGCATCTGCTTGACCTATTATCTGACTTAGCAGAGTAATCATTATTGTGTGTTCCTCCTTGAATTCTCCACATCCAACATTCTTTGGCATAACATTCTGCTTCTCTTTTAATCACCTCTAACCAATCTTTTTCCAGTATTTTTCTTTATCATTGTTCCAAACCCTCTTGCATTCTTCAATTGAAACAATTAAGTTTTCTCTCCAGATTGGTATTGAAAACCACTTCTCAATGTCGTTCGGCCTCAAACTACAGAGTGCACGTCCATCTCTTGATTGGATTTCTCTTGTGACCAAGTTGTAATGCATCATGCAAGCAATTACAAATTTGATACTTTGCACTATGATGGGAAAGGATGCTTCTGCAAGCAAACCGGAGTGTCCTAGATTCCTAATAGCATTATTTCCTACATCCTCCAAAGAATGTAAATTAATCATTGGAAGTACTTTATGCAAGTCTGTTTCACAAGTTCTCAGGTAATCGTGAACCAACGTCATTTTGGGCCTGATTTATGTTGGAGAGTACTGCATACTGAAAGATTTAAAAATTGACTGTGAACACGCCTATGTCAGAAAATTCTTGGACAAATGACCGAAAATTACTTGCTGATTTTTAAAAAAAAGAAGAGTGTGAGCAAAAACGCTGGCACATGGGTTTTGTAGGCAATTCTATTTTGAAGCAACCCAGATTGTCAGATTTTGAAAAAGCGGAAACTTTCCCAAAAAAGTAGTAAAAAAATAGATTCCCGAAAAAAACAAAACTCCCAATCTTCAAGAGGATGAAATTCTGGATGGACCCATCTCGACGAAAACTGAAAAAGTTTCGGTCCAATTTCTGAAAATCGATCCCCTAGAAAAAAAGGACCCTGAAAAAGCATGGCTCCCTACTTCCTCAACCCAAAACTATGAAGAATGCTGAAAAAGCACTTCATTTGAGCTTTTGTATCTTCGTTGAAAGAAAAATATATCTTCTTCCTTTGGATGCAACCTGCAAAAGATAATGAAATAAAGAGGCCAAATGCTTGTCTTTATAGACCTTTAGGGCAAAAAAATAGCTTTCTTTGTGAAAGAATAAAACTTGGATATCATCCATGAAGAAAGCAACTTTTAGAGCACAAATCCAAGTGGATGTCTTTGAATAGAAGGAATACCTATTTTGTAGTTGCCTATGGCTTCACGTGTTAGATGACAAAAAAATATCTTCTTTTGATGATGTCATCGAACACGCGAGTTGACAAAAGTGTTAGCCAAATTTTCTTCGTTTTTGACACTTCTGCACTCGTTTTGACTCAAGTATGGCCTATCTATGACTTCAACAAGATGGCGAAATGTCACCGTTGACTGAAAAAGCTAACTGGTCCTAACATTTTGGAGATTTATCAACTGAGATTCCATCTATAGCCTCCAACTGACGATCTAGCACCGTTCAACTGTGAATTTGACTTTTGGAAACGACCCCCAGGTGAAGATCGAGAAATAACTGTCGGAAATCATTGCAGAACATAAAATTTTCTAACTCTGATGAATCTGGGCACCCCTAGCCTCCAAGGGCACCTGTCTTCTCATGCCTTAGTCATTTTTCTGAAAATTTTAACTTTTTCAACTTTTTGATCTACATGCGCGTTCCAGTCGCTGTGACCCTTGTTTGGCTATCGATTTCTATCTACTGGGACAAAACTAAGTCTGACAATCTGGCAGATAAGCAGGCCTGATGAAAACTAAGCTGGCTGTACTTTTTGTCTGCCTCAAGAAATATGCCAAACTGACCTGCTCTGAACTGGACCAGGCTGACGGAGGAGGATTTAGGTTTTCTGGAAAGAACTCAGAAAATAAACTAACTCTGGTGAGTTTGGGCACCCCCAGCCTCCACAGGCACCTAGCTTTCAATGCCTAAGAAATTTTTTTTGAAAATTTTCAATTTTCATGCCATTTCTCATTTTTCGTGCTAACAACCTTTGTTTGATCTTCGTTTTCGATCCTCTGGATGAATGTTGAGGTGGGACAAGAGATGATCTGAGCAACTTGAACACATCTGTGATGAAATCCCAGTTTTTACTGACGTTTGACTAAGTTTGACCAAGTTTGACCAACCGGAAACGAGCTGACGGAGGCATTTTTGACGTTTCTCAAAAAACATGAAAAAAATTTAACACTGGAGAAGTTGGGCGCCCCTAGCCTCTAGGGGCGCCTAGAATCTTCAGACTTAACCATTTTCTTGATTTTCAACTCTCGTTTGCAACTTACTCTGTTTTGCGTTCTGACAGACACTTCCTGATGTCGATTTCGACGATTCGTTGGTCAACTGCCACTGGATGATGAATAAACTAGGTAGCCTGGGTACATCTGATGAGTTTTCTAACTTTTCAGGTCCTGATGACCAAAATGACTACTTTTACGCCCACCGAAATGGATTGACGGACACACTTCTCACATTTTCTCAAAAAATGTGAAAAATTTCTAACATTGGTGGGACTGGACGCCACAAGCCTCCTGGGGCACTTGAAATCTTCAGACTTAGCCAAATTTCATGATTTCTAAATTTTCTCCTCACCTCAGATCCATCTTGCTCTGTTTTGCGTGCTTCATCGAGTCGACGACTGTTCGTCGGTTCTATGTCGTTGGAACAACGTTGAAAACCTGAAAACAAGCTCTAGCAAATGAACTTCCTCTATTGACGACTTTAGAGCTCATGCTTCGCCTTCTGAAAAAGCAGAATTGACCCAGTAGAGAAAACTTGACCTTTTGCAGATTATGTCTAGACCACGTTGATCGTGAAGCAAAATCGACCAATGAGAATCAAGCGCGACACCTGAGTCAGAGATTCTATTTTTAGAAACTTTCTATTTTTAAAAAGTTTTGCCAGCATCCGTATCTAAAGAAACCCAGAAAACCTAATTTGACGTCTATTTTTAGTAATTTTGTTTTTTTAATTTTTCGACAAAAAATTTTCTAGACTTGCTCAAAATGCCTTATTGAAGCAAAAATTTTGATTAGGTACAACAGTCTCCAAATGAGATTTTAGAGCGCATTACCTCTAACACCATCTCCAACTTCAACTTGTGTTGTTTTAGTCATTTTCAAGATCGTTTTGCTCCCATTCTACCTATGCTTGATGTATTCAAATTTTTGGTCCCTTGAGCTCATCCATGCTACCACCCTTGGGCCCCTAATCTCATGTAAATGGAAGAAACAAAAGAATATCAAGTGGGGATCATGTCAGCTAAGTATGCATATTTTCTACTCTGTTCCCAATAGATTAAGGTGCTAGATTCTAGATTTGATGCTTGCAAGCAAGCTTCCCTAAGACGTCACCAAAAATGTGGTAAATATTTTCACTGCACTTGAATTTTCATAATATCCATTTTATTAAAATTCTATGAAACACATAGCATGATGAGAAGAAATAATTTGTAGTTGGTCTCTTTAAATAAATGTGAAATAATTTGTAGTTGGTCTCTTTAAATAAATGTATTACTTTACCCTCCTCCTAATGTGGAGTGTTGGGAAAATAATCTAATAAGAGGCCCCCTTTATGGACAACATGCTTTTGGAATCTTACCCATTGGATCTCATGTTAAATCAATGATTATGGATTGTCCTTTCCTTTTTGGGATGAATTACAGTATGGGGATCTCCATCTTCTATAAAGAATACTAGTTGTACTCTTAGCATTTCTCTACAATTTCTAGACCCAAATCTCTTGTGGAGGTTGAACATACCCTGAAAGCATCTAATGTTCACGTTGAAATCCTTACATCTCCTCGCCCTTAGTTGCAAGCAAATCCTTCCCATCCACGACTTTCTTATTGTGATTGAGTGTAATATTTGGGCGTCTAATGTTCACATTGTTGTCCCTAAAACTCCTCCTTGCCCATGGCAACATGAGATGAATTTATGGTTATACATTATCTATGGGTCGTGTTCTTATATGTATGATTTTCTTTGTAGAGTTTCCCACTCTCTATTATAGCGCACTACCTCCTTTAATTTTTATGTATTTCTCTAAGCTCCTTCCTTTTATTTCTTTTTTTATGAATGTTACTTTAGGATAGCATTAGGATAGAGTAAACAAGAATCGGCTTCCTCTGGAGATTGCTCAGGTGGTGAACTTGGCCCGAGCTTCCCATTGTTGTTGCCTATGGTCATTTTTGAGCCCCAACAATAACTACCTCTCTATGCTTTATTTCAAACTCTCTTTTGATCTGAAATTGGATTAGACAAGTTAGTGAATCAACTAACTTAGCCACTATCACTCATTCTTGAATACTTCCTAGTCCTAAGACTAGACGTAAGACTTTCTTTCCCTAAGGCAAGAAATCAGACAAATAGTTTTAGAGAATCTACAAGGAAAAGATAGAAATTGAGGCCTTGAGTGATCTGGACACTCAAGGGTCAAGGGACTTTACTAATGACTTTGAAAGTGCATCAATGACAATTTCAACTAGTATTAATAGTGAAGTTCGTCATTAATAAAAAAACAAACTTAGAGGATGATTTCACCCACAACTTGCAATGTCCCCTTTTTATGATTTTAGTATTTTTATGATTTTTTGGTTTTTTTTGGAAAAGTAAACAAACTAGAACAACAACTGAAACTTGTAATGTAAATGCTAATTAAAACTACTAAGCCAAAAACTTCACAAAACCCTCAAATAACCCTAAATTACACTAAGATATGATTTGGAATCAATGTGACAGCAACAACAACATTGATTTTATTTAATTTCAATATGGGAAAATAATATACAATACTAATATATAAGCTGAAAACAAAGTTTTAGAATTGCAGCTTTCCCAACTCAACTCACAAGTGGGCAAATGACGAAATTTATATAATATGGCTCTTGGTACGACACTCCAAATGATTTTTTAGCACTCTCAAAGTTAGGTACAACAATATAAATGTCTGATATAACCCTCTAATGATTGGTACAACACCTTATGTGATTGGTACAAGACTATAAATGTCTAATATAACCCTCTAATTATTGGTACAACAATTTATGTGATTGGTACAACACTATAAATGTCTAATATAACCCTCTAATGATTGGTACAACACCTTATGTGATTGGTACAACATTATAAATGTTTGATAAAACCCTCTAATGATTGGTACAACACCTTATGTGACTAGTACAACACTCTAAATGTTTGACATAACCCTTTAATGTCTGGTACAACACCTCATGTGACTGGTATAACCCTCCAAAATGCTAATCTACTTCAATATGATGCTAGAAAGGAGTTACAATACATATTGCAACACTTTAGAGTGTTAAAATGATGACTCTAAGCTGATCGCTCCTCCTTGCAATGAATCACCCTTCATAAATGTCTTTAATATCATGCCAAAGTTGATCGCAACCTAGAAAGGGGTCCAAAATGATGTCAATTTGTGATTCACTCCTCCAAAGGGATGTGCCCTTGACAAAAATGCAATAAATGTGTCAAACAACAACAATAATTCATGAAACACTTGTAAATCCGTCAACAAGTAAATATGATGATATTCCCAAGTGTGGCACTCAAGGTAGATGATAGAAATCAACTCCAACAACAACTATATATGATTTTCTTGCAAATATCATTTCGCCAAAACTTGAAAATACGCACAAAATGTCCAAATTAGCACACCATGTAACTCCCGTGTGGAATTGCCAATGATGGAGAATGACGGTTTTCGTCCTCACCTCCAAAATGGAAATCCAAGAGGGTTTTTGTCCTCAAAGATTTATGAAAATAGCCAAGGGTTTTTGTCCTTGGATGAGTAGAATGAACACAATGCTCAATCCAGAAAGTGAATGAAATGCCAAAGTGAATCCTAGATGCCAAAAGGAACCAAGCACCCTTCTTTTAAACCTTCCCAAATTGGGCCCATAATTAAAATTCCTTCCAATTAGTATTTAAAAATACTTTTTATTTTATTTTATTTTTAGTATTTAAAAATACATTTTATTTTAATATTAGTGTTTAAAAATACTTTTTTTTTATAAATCATGGGTGATCAAGTCACCTTCTATTATATTGAAAGGAAATTACATAAGAGGCAGCCTTAAGAAGAAAATGGTTGTGCCCAGCAGATTTGAAGCAAAATTGACTAACAAGAACGACATGTACAATTAAACAAAACCAGGAACCAAAAACCATCATTGAGTAATATTAAAAATCATTTCCCTTGCTTTACCCCCTTTAACCTATGGGAAATGGGAATAGGCTAGAGGTCTTCTCTATGGATTTATTTCCAAAAAGGGGACATGACAGCCAAAACCATCACAGATATGACAAAACCACAAAAAAATACAAACAAAGGAGCTGAAGCATTTGGAAGACAAGTCCCTCCAAGGATCTCATTGAATCCTTAGGCTATATTACCCCTTGTATGTAATGGAGGAGTTACCTTTCATGCTATAATTGACTATAATTATGCTTAGTCTATTGGATGCATCAGTCAAGTGGTCTTATGTATGCTGGAGTGTAATTGGGAAGGATAAAGAGATGTGGCATTGTTGTGTAGGATTTCGGACATCCATTTGAATGTATAAGGAATCCATAAAGACCCCTAGAAGACAATAAACCTCTATAATCAACAAGGAGTTGGTGGCTTGAGGAGACAATCCTTCACTCTTTTTGAGTTTTCCACACATTTGAGTTTTTCCAAGTCAAAGGTTGTGTTTTGCTTCATTTTCATGTTTGTATTTGCCTTTTTATTGTTGTCATCAATGAATGCACTTAATTAACAAGAAAATGAAGACTTCAAAACTTTATGTACATTTTACATTATCATCAACTATAACAATTACACTATGATTGGAATAAAGAAGATTCATGTTGGTAATTCAAAGATTGGAATATCCACCCTATCTACCAATCAAATTGGTATGGTTTTCATGTTCCTTTCAATATAGTTTTTTGTCATGTGTGTGAGATTTAAAATTTTGTAGTTGTATGCCCCTCATTAATCCAGCTAATGCTAGACAAGAAGGTTTCGTGGTTCCTTTGCAACAAAATATATCCACAAGGAAGTGCAATAAGCAAATCAAATGCATGTACTTTCAAGAGGAAGGAAGAAGACACACTAATAGTGAAGAAAAATTCAACAAGTCAGACAAAGAAGTAACCAACATCACTCACTCCATGGGTAAACATGAAAGAGTGGATAAGATATTGAATGTGCTCAGGGGAAGGCTATAAGTGTCCATGTGTTGAACACACTCTATCTTTTTAAATCTAGGAATGTTAACTTTTGACCAGTGTCATGCAAAGTATATACATGATCACAAATCCTTTCTAAAGCTGAGTATCAAAATGAAATTCAAATCTACTAGGGATTTTTTAAGAAAAGATGAAGAATAAAAGATTGAGATCAAAAGAAATTGCTAAATCTAACAACACACCAAAGGAAATCATTTAACTCACAACACACTTTTTAGTTTTCAAAATAATATTAAAATTGTAACAACAATATATCAAAACTAAATCATGAACCAACCTTGCATTCAATAAACTATTATTTAACCACAATTTAAATTTAGGCATCACACATACAGCAGTAAAACAAACCTAATAGCTGCTACCAATCCTCACAAGCGAGTTCTTTCCCGATGAGACTAATGTACAGATCACACACACTCCTTCAAATTGGTACTTGAATTAATATAACAAGTATGTCTTTCAAGGATGAATTGTTAAGCACTTGCACAATCACTACTTAAATGCCAGAGAATGCTTCATGCTTGCCTATGACTCTATGTTTATACAGATACTAGGAGGTGGCAATCTTGTTACAATAAATTCTAAAACAAATTGCCAACTATTTATTCTTAAAACTACTTCTACAACAAACTTGACATTTTTGCTATCTTCAGCTCCAAGCAGTTCAATTGTCCAGCCAAGTCTCCACCAATGATGTTTGTTGTAAAACAAACATAAGGTCTTTTTGTGAGCCTTATGTGCCCACTTTGGAGTGTCATTATGCTAAGTCATCAAGCAAATCTTGGTGTCTTATTCACTCATTAGTAGCAAATCAATCTAGAGACAACTTAACAACCCTATTTGTGGTGAATATTGTCTTGCACAACAAAAGAGAGTGCTTATACAGCCAAAGAGTCCCTTGCATGTAGCAAAAAGACTGCTTGCACAACAAGAGGATTGCTTGCACAACGAAAGGGATAACTTGTGCAACAACATGGAAGATGACTTATGCAGCAAAAGGAGTTGTCTTCTAATCTTACTGTTGTCTCTCAGATTTGCACCCTCGCCGAGTTGTGAAACTGGGCAATCTGGAGAAACATGGGATCTTTCCTAGGTCTATGGGTGCCCTGTGTTGGAAAGAACCTCTGAAGAAGGCCGGCTTCCTGTTGGTACTCCACCTAAGCTACCTAGACTAAGACTTTGCAGAGAAAAGGGGAAGAAGGGTTTGCATAAAAATGAAACCTACTGTCTAAGGCGATGCACCAAACGATCATCAGAAAATACACAGAAAACTACACACTTCAGAACCAGTAATAATCAGGATCCTCTACACAACCCAACAAATCACACTCTTTGCATGATCACTTTGTGAGGAGGCTTAAATAACAGCAGTCTTGTTTAGGAGAAATAGATTTTCTCACTATCCAAAATTGGTTGTTATCACTTGCACAGCTCACAACCTGCAAAAATAATGTAACTCCTGTATAAAGGCATCAACATGCAATACAACTCTAAGGACAGAAAAAATATCACAAAGGCTTGTACTAACACTGAAAATACACAATATCAGGAGAAAATGGGAAGGTCTAACTGCTTATTATTGCCAAAAAAGGTGTTACAATGCTACATATCTCTTAAATGTGTTACAAAACTCTACACTTCTGTAAAAGAACTCATAAAATTACAATCTGCAGAGCTGTGAACAGCCAGAACCTCCTAAAAACTGAACAAGGAAGAGGAATATATACAGCTGAAACAGCTATAAACAACTCATTCTCCACTCAAAAAAGATCCACCAACTCCACTCAACAAGGATCAACCTCCACCAACCCCACTAACTCCATTCCCGTGCATCTCAGAAACAATGACAAAATATCCCCTTAAACTGCTCCAAAAAGGGGTCCTAATGCAAAAATGGTGGAGGCATGTCATCCACTATCATGAAGGCGCTTAAAAATATGATAAAATACCTCTTAGTGCTCTCTAGTGCTTCAAACCTGTGTCATCATCCTCTTGCAGCATCATAATATCTGATATTTTCAAATAAATGACAAAAATACCTTATTTTCTGCATATATTTAACATTTCACCAAGAGGCTTATAATTGCACCACCTTAGTAAATGTTTTACAATTCAAAATTAAATAATCTTATGCAGAAAATAATGACATTTAATTTAAAAATCCCTGATTTTGCATAATTTAGGGATTCATTAAATGTTGTGAAAAGACGACAAAGTAATCGACAAGACTTACTTTGTCGTTCGTGATAATCTGCCTAATTGTATCTTTGCATTTTATGACAAGCGATAAAGTAATTTATAATCATTACTTTGTTGTTTATTTACAAATTTTTAATCTATTCCTACATTATGCAAAATCGACAAAAATAAACCTTGGTTCCTAGGCAAAATGACATGATTCTACACATCTGCATCATATCATGCATCTCAAGACGATGTCAACAAGCTTTACAACCTCGAGCCATCTCTGATTTTTACATACATCTCTACCATCATGATGTAAGGTTCGATGTACTTCATGAAGAATAATCCTTATGACTCCAACATGCAAATGCATTGCACAATATGCAGGGCACTCAACTTTACAAGGTTTGATGCAACATATTTTAACCAACCCTTATGACTCCCAACAAACACCACCATGCCTCTTTCAAACCACATCTCTCCATACACATTTTGACCCACCTTATAACTCCTAGCCAACATCAAGTCCTTGTGGCCAACCTTTATTCACCCTACAACTCCCAACAACATGCCTTAGCTAATTATACCCTCAGCCTTTTACTTCCACAATACATTCGACTTGGTTTCAAAAGGAATAAAAGGCATAAGATATGCAACGATCCCTAGAACCATGCTAGGTTCGCATATATGGATAAAATGACTATTTTACAAAAGTGAAAATACTCAAAAGTATGTCATTTGACTCCCTTGAAAACCTAAAAATCATTTCACTTGCATTTTGCTCTCTAGCCATTCGAACTTGCCGCCGCCAGCATGAGGGTTTGTGGGCGAAAAAAACAATGAATCTGGGTCGATTCCATTCCTCTGTGGTTGCATTTTGGAAGATTTTTGGTCGATTTTTGTGTGAGATGCAAGGTAAGTTCAATTTCTGAGGTTAGAACTCCATTTTTGGTTGATCTTGGGCGGTTTCAGGCCGTTTTTTACTGCATTTTGATGGATATTTTGTTGTTTCTCTTGGCGTTTCTCTGATGGCCGCGACCTTCTGCTGTTCACGTTTGTTGTGTTGAGGACGTCATTTGAGAGGAAAAAACACGATTATGACACAGCAAAAGGCAAAAATACAGAGGTAACTCCATTAAGCATCCTTCTCTTTTGAGTCTTTTTGCTGCATCTTCGCACTAGCATGAGGGTACTCCCAAATGAGCCAACCCTTCAGGTGTCCGTTTTTTGCTTTATATCCTCTCCCTTTTGCACTTGCTATTTCGTTCTTGCTCCTTGTTCTCCTCCTTGAGAATAGCACTAAGGATCAATAGTGTCTGTGTTATTTTTTTAGCTCAGAATTAGTCTGGTGTTCGCCTTCAATTTGAGCACCATTTTTAGACGATAAAACATCAAAACCATTATCCAATGTATTGTCCCTTCTGTGTATGCATTGTCATTAACATTAAAAATATCTGTAATGGCAGAAGCTGGAAGCTGAGTTAAATGAGAAAATGCTACTTTTACAGCTCCAGCAACTTCCTTGTCAACTTCAAAAGCTATTTTCAATGAGGCAGAAATAATATGCATTTGGCTTCCATTAGCTGTCGAAGTTTTACCTTCCAATGATTGCTTGGAAACTCCAGGCTTGTCACGCATAACTACCCCAAGTGCTGTTACTGCATCAAAAGCTTCTGCAGCTTTTTTCTCAGCATTCGGCAGTATGGATGTGGCACCAGACAGCTTCCATAAATGCAGCTTTATGAGCCTCCATTGTTACTCCTGCTGCAGCTTGAGCTGCAAGCTTTTCTCTTTCTATCCGAGATAAATGTGGATTCTAACAGAAGATTCCTGTGATAGCATAGTTTCAGGCACATTGTTTGTATGGATTTCATAATCTTTGAGTGACTTCATATTATCACCTTCCTTTATATCTTCAATTTGATTGAGCCCATGGACAGCTGAAATGCTAATCTGTTTGCTCCATGGTGATTTGTGACTGTCCTTAAGATTGATTGCTCTATTTGTTGTTGGCTGATCTACTCATAATAAAATCTATTTTTCATAGCTTTTCCATTGTATACTATTTCCATTGTGTATTTATTGCTGGTTATCATCATTGTTTCAGTAAATTCTCTCACTGTTGATGATCGTTTTTTCATCATACTTTGCTGCTCCATCATGCCTTGCTGTCCTGTTTTGACTGTTGGCTGTTCTTTATCATGACATTCAGCTGTTCCCTTTGCTCTTTTCTGGCATGTTGTACCTTGCTGTCCTGCTTTGCTTGGATTTTTTTTTTTTATTGTTTGCTGTCTTGCTCAGTATGAAACCTCTTGACAATTGTATCTGATTTCTAAATGCGCTCTTGGAGCTGTGCCTTTTGCATTTGTTCATTGTTACTGAGATGGGCTCAACCCTTGTGGGAGCCACATTTCCTCCACTCATACGTAACCGATGAATCAAACAGAAACATAATCACACCTGTATCTGCACATGAAGCAAACCTGTTAGAAAATAAATGCATGCTTGCAACTGATATTCTGGATTTGTTTTCTCAAAAGCTTTTGTGACGCTAACTAGTTTACTGCAACCTGAAAACACAAATTATACGTTTATAGATGATTGCATATGATGTATGATGCCTCGCCATTGCTCTAACATCAGTTTTCCAACATTTTATGCAGATGACGGGATAGCAAGGAGACAACGGCTGGATGCATGATACGCCAAACAAGATAGGAGACGCGACATGAAGGCTCGTCATTTAGGCAATGACGAGTCACCCTATCTCATATGTATATTCAGTTTTTTCAGTTTATGTATACATGTATAGTTTGTCTTTTCCTTTGTATTAAACCAGTTAATCTCACGGCTTGTGTGAGAACTTATACACTTATTTTTTTCAATACATATTGTTGATTGTTTAAACGATTTGTACAATCTCTTGAGTTTTTCTGAAAACATCTGAATGCAATAATACAATTTCATCTTGATTTGTATCCAATGTGCTTGGGTTTAACACAGCAGAAGTATATGTACCTTTTTCTCTTTTCAAACTTGAAAGCTCTACCTGATTGAGCTAGTAGTGAAATATAGGTAACATCTTTGGCGACATCTGCTATATGTTTGCCTGCTAAACATCAGACCAATAGCCTGAAGCTTATCCATTGGGCACAGAGTCATACATGCTGAACAAAACTTGAAAACATTTCTTTCTGCAACTAACCTCAAAACTGTCAACTCTTCTAAACCATCAAGTGCATGGGTATGGTCAGTGATGGTGAATAAAACATTGTTACTGAAGATATGCATCTACTTGATGAATTCGAGAGGATAACCATCCGAAACACCTCCTTAGCAAACTACTGCAATTTATGACAGCTCTATGAGGGAGAGATGTGTGATGTGCAACAGTGAGTAAATGTATTCACTGTTTCATATGACGGCTGTCATACATTACAACAGTTTGACACCTTGCACAACCAGACCCGAAAAAATGAACAAGTTGTGTAGAAACACACTTAGGAAAACGAAAACTACCACTAATCTAGTGTGCAGCAGCACTTATTCAACAACTAAAACTGCAAGAAAATATGTACAAACAATTTAGACCCTACCTCAGAAGCAATGTTTGAGGTGAATCCCATTGACTGGGATTCGCTCGACGCCACCATCTAGCTTAGACAACTGAAACGCGTTATGCTCTTTGCACTCTGAAACAATGTATGGCCCACTCCAAAAAGCGTCAAACTTGGAGTGCTTCTTAGGTTTGCTTTTCAACACATCCCACTTCAATACTATGTCACCTTCCTGGAAAGTCCTTGGAGATGCCCTTTTGTCAAAAGACCTTTTCATTTGGGCTTGATGATGCTCTATGTTTCTCATAGCATTATTTCTAGTTTCTTCAAGCTCGACCAGTTGAGCTAACCTTACGGTCATTGGGCCTTCTTCTAACATGTCCAGCTGATTTACCAAATCAAGTGCTGGTAACTCAAGCATGATAGGAAGCCTTGCTTCCTTGCCGTATTGTTGGTTAACAGATTTGCCCTTATTCTGAAAATTACTTGCTCTGACTCTATACCCTTCTTTCAAGAACAAATGAGTTAAACAACAAATGGGTGAACCTTTTGAATTAGTTCCCCTCTGAATTTAGGTACAGCTCCCTTTATGATTTTCAATGAATTTTAGCCTATTCAGCTAACTAAATTGCATTTTTAACCAGAAAACGCCCAAGGCTGACTAACATCCATACATAGCCATGTCATGAATGCGATTAATTCATACAGCAGCAGGATAGAATGCACAGATTCTACTTTAGTACATTCGAATACATGAATATATTTATACAAACTTGCTGAACTCGTAAGGAAAAATAACACATATGATGGGTTGTTCAAACAAAGAGCAATTACCAGGTAAAAGAAGATGTCTCACAGAAAATCAAATTTCACACATTTAGACGCACAGATCCAAATAAGCAGCAATCGTTCCTCTTTTCATTCACAGATGAAAATTTACTCAAACAATCATCATATATGTAAAAATAAACACAGTTTTTCTGAAATTCCCCTTTCTCCTTTCTTTCCCTAACTTCTATCTGTCTTTTTAAAAATTCTGAAAAACATATATATATCAAAGCCTTAACCATGTCCTTGAGCAAATTAAACCCAGAGTTAGCATCACTCTGACCCATACGGGATTTAGTTTTAACAACTGATTGTAAAAGATCAAAGTTGCCAGAAATAACATAAATTAAGGGACTTGAAAAAGAAAGAGCTGATGCGGTTATGACTGGGGCGATGAATCAGCATCCCCTGATTTGCTGTCGAGAGCCTGGGAAGCATGCTGGGTTCTCCACTCCTGAAAGGCAGCCACGAACTCCTGAATTTTAAGAAAGTTTGGTATGCCTATATGCTTCATCCTCAATTTCCAGACCTCCTTTTCCCTTCGCATTTTCCCGAATTTTTCCTTGTGTTCAGGGAGTGAGTCGATGCAGAGGTAGAGCAGGGATTCGACTTTAGAAACTCTGGAGAAATCCTCAATCAGAATATTATCATTTTCTTTAACAAAACGGATTTTATCTCTGAAGGATTGGACTACTGCTTCAACATCTTCTACAGGCTTTCCATCATTCTTCAAGTATTTTACATCGATACATTGTAAATCATGTTGCAATGACTGAGTGAAGTCCGTTATCTCCTTAATTAGCTTTGAGACTTCAAAGCGTCCTTGTCGAGATATGGAGTTCCTCCATTCAATATTCTTTTTGTTTACATACAATAAATCCTCATCCACACCAGTCAGTTTCATCTCTGCTAAAAACTTCTCCAGCCCATATTTTCGAACTTCCTCTATTTGGTTCATCACACTGGTCCACTTGCCTTCGTCCTTAGCCCAGACAGCAACCTGTGCTTTAAGATCTTCAATGGTAGTAGCAGTCAGGTCATATATGCCTTTGAGTTCATGAATATACTCAGTTCCTTTTTGCTCAATGCTGTCTAACCAGCTATCAAATGTTTTTGAGACCATTTTGCTCCTATGAACTTGATCTAACATTTTCTGGTTGACGGGTGACTTTGGGTCGAAAGACAAGGGAACTTGTGAGATTGGCTGTGGGTTAGGATTGTTAATGGCTTCAATATATTCTGCCATTGCACGCAGAGCTTGTTTTAACTCTCTTTTGTCCTTTTCATCTTTCATCGTTCGATTGACCATTCTTTTAGTGGAAGCTTCGAGATGGTGTACATCTGCAGCTCTGGAGGCAGTACCGAGGTCTATCTTTTCCACAGTGAAATCATGCACTGTAGGATCTTGAACCTCTCCCTCGGTCACTGGTTTGGCTATTTCTGCACTCCAGTTACCAGTGCTTGGGTCAACATCTATCCTGGACACTGTTTTAAGTCTCTTGGACTTGGGGGTCCTCCCCAGACATTTACTCACCATATCTTCCAGAGGGAGAACGAAAGGAACCACCTTCTTTTTGTCAGATATAGAGCTCTCTAGCCACTTCGGTGCCGGGGTTGTCTCCCTGAGTTTTTCTCCATCAGAGGGTTTATCTGAAATCATCAACATCTCAGGAGTACCCAAAACATCCTCTGACTGTGAACCAGTATCAACTGCTTCTGTTCTGGTTGGGCTTGCTTCTTTGTCCCCCATGGGGTCCTCTGCTTCTTCCTCTGAATTTAAGTCGACAATTATTGTCTCAGAAACTAGCTTCTTCCTTTTCCCTTTGGTTCTCAGCCTGGTGACACGAGAAGGCAGAATATCTGTGAGGACCCTTCTGGATTTCTTGGTGACAGGGCTCTTCTCAGGTGATGGCTCAGAAGCACCTGCACCACAGATAGCAAGAGGTTGATTAGAAGGATCCAGGGGAAGTGGTGATGCAACCACTGAAGATAATTGTTGAACATTTTTATTTTGAGACCCCTGTTGCCTCTCTTCTCTCAACCATTTTTCAGTCCTCCTTATCACCGGGAGGGTCTTAATTTCAATCCTGTCCTCCTCCCTCTTGCTCCAGTCCACCTCTGGAATGGGTAAGTGCTCCACCTTCTCAAATTGTGGATCAACCACTTCTTCATCATCAACAAGAATTCCAGAAATGTCCATGTCTAAATTAAAGGTAATTATTTGCCTTAAAGAAAATCTGCACCATAACCTTCTCCTAACTTCAAATTCATCTGGACAATCCATCCAATAATCCTCCAGCTTAGGAAGGTGTGAGTGCCCTGTTCCAGAATCTAAGTTATCTTTAACAAAACTTTTACTGTCGAAGTTGGCCCTAGCAGTGAAGAATTGAAAATTGAACCTCTTGAGGTTCACCCCCAGATTTAAAGCATCAGAAGTTGATAGGCATGAATAATGTCCAAGTTCAACAGGAAAAGAAATACCACAACCCCTTTTTGATGGGAATTTTTTATCAACATGTGCCAATTGCCGACATACCTCCATTAGTACAAAACGATCAAATACATATCTGGGCAACTTCATTGGTTCACCATCGAATCCCCCAACTCTGATATAGGTGAACTCAGAGAATTGGATGAAAAAGCTACCGTAGATACTGATTAGCTGCATTGCTTCACTGGTCATTCTCTTACCTGGGTTGCCTGTCAATTCATAGGTCATCTTCCCAGTGAAGACATCATTGATCCTCTTGTAATTTTCATAACAATTTTTTCTTTGCAACTGTGAGTAATATTGATAAATTTTGCTGCTCTCATCTAAAGGCTCATGAGGCAGGTCAAACCAATCTCTTGTGGATGCTAAACAGTAAAATAGATAAGAAGACATAAAGAAATCCCTATTGCCCAGACGATTATTTAAACTCTGATGCAGACAGTCAGCTATTATCTCAGCCCAATCCAAGTATTGTTCACCCTGAAGGACGACTTGTATAAAAAAATACATCCAGTCTTCCCAGTAATAGGCATGTTGATTGCCTCTCAATCTGTTCAATAACACCACAATATCCCTTACTTCCTGTATTAAATGATCTCTAGTGAGGGGTCTGGCAGCCTTGAACCACCTTTCTGAAATTTTAGCAGCCAATTCCGTGCTATCACACTTTTGTAAGTTGGTTTCTTTTCTGAGAAATATCCATTGGAGGAGGTAATGTCGAGGTTGGAATATGCCTCCTTATGCGGTATCTTCATCACAGACATAAAGGTTTGTCTGTTGACACAAAACAGCACATCCCCGTTGGCATTTTTGACACATCTGTTCTGGGGGTCATATCTGTTTATACATTCTTGAACCAATTCAGGGCATAGAATGGCCTGAGGAAAGGCTGCAGCTTCCACTAAACCACTGTCTACAATCTTCTTCATTGTGGGGGTTTGGACAGGGTTTTTTTGTTCTTTCTATGAATTCCTCCAAGTCATACTGAACTAATGCGGTGTCTCCAAACTCTGAGTGGGAATAAATAAGACTGGGGCCGTGTTCATCCCCCAAACACGTAGACTTCAAAGACATATTTGGAAGACTATGATATAGCAATTCGAATTTCGAAAATAACAGAGATTCCAAGGGTTCTTCTTTCCAGTATAAGAATTCGGAATAGTACAGGGGGAAACAGAACTCACCTTCAGGAATTTTGAATTCACTGCGAAAACTTGAAAAACGAGAGCCTTACACTTCCAGCGCTATCCTCCTCCGCGTCGCACAGTATGATTACTTGCTAAAATTGGATTGTTCTTGGTTAATAATGGCACTTACCAGAATGAATGATTATCGCTCGGATCAATACGTGCCAAAAATGTTTGAAGGGACGTGAACTCTGATTTCTTCATTAATAGCAAGTAATGTTCACGCGCCATCATGAGGTACAATAATTATCCGCAGCCTCCGTTAAATTAGAGCTCTCGCTTTTATGATGAGTTTCTGACAAAATCTCCTCCAACTTTCCCGCTAAATTTGGCTTGGAAAACCGCGGGAGCAAATGGGACCAAACTTATCAAATCTTCGAACCATTGAACCATTGAACCTTTGAAACATGGTTCAACGCGGTGGTTCAATATGAAGGTTCAAAATATGCCAACTGGACCTTATGGATTGGGCCGAAAAACTGTCTTACGGAAACAAGGACTTGACTCATGAACCGTTGAACTTGGGAAGACATGGTTCAATATGAAGGTTCAACGACACATGAGTTATATAGACCGACAGAAAGTTACGCGGCTTCTAGTATAAGGCCCCGAATTATGAAATAGTGAACTCTTTGAACTTTGAACTATTGAACCCCGCGGAAGAGTTCAAGCGGAAGGTTCAACGACACATGATATAAGGCAACTGCGCGACCCGACGGATGAAAAGGCTATGAATATTGAACCTTGAACCTTGAACCTTGAACCCCGAACCTTGTACCCCGCCGAAGAGTTCATGCGAAAGGTTCAAGTTCAACCTGAAAGTTCCAAGACGCTTGAGGCAAACACAAGACAACTTGCTTTATATGACACTTCAGACACATTGAACCATTGAACCTTGGACTTTGAGAATGGTTCGGGTTCAAAGGTTCAAACCTTAAGTAACTTTGTTTACAAAGGCGACGCACGGGTAAAAATTGAAGGACCAAGAGCCGATTTATGGAACAAGGGTCTGACCGGAAATATAGCACGATAAACCGACTTTTGTTCAAGAAATATTACCGATACATAAATAAACAAGGGTGACTCAAAAGGTAACACGTATACTAACATGAAAGGCGAATGTCCTGTTGACCGTTTGGTAGTGATCCTATCAGCCCATAGTGCTGATTTTAACAGTGTGTGCCAGGATCTCTGGTTGCCCTCCATGGTCTTCTTGATGATTCTGATCAGATTCTTATTCGTTGATTCTGCTTGACCATTGCCTTGCGGATAGTAATTCAAGGATGTACTAAGATAAATGTCATTCCTTACAGCCCAATCAGAAATTCTGGAACCAACAAAGGCAAGGGCATTATCTAAAATGATGGACTCAGGCACTCCAAATCTGATAACCAACTCTTCATAAAAATTCAAAACAACAGACTCATTAGCTTCCTTAAGTGCGACTGCTTCAGTCCACTTAGTGAAATAATCAGTGGCTGTAAGAACCCACTTATGGCCAACGCTGGATGAAGGGTTTATAACCCCAATAAAGTCTAACCCCCACCTCATAAAGGGCTGTTCAACCTGAACTGGCTGCAAAGGTAAGGCTGCCAACTTCTCCTTTCCGGCGAATAGAGCACATTCCTTGCATTTTCTGACCCATAAATATGCATCTTTAAACAAATTGGGCCAATAATAGCCACCTTTCATTACCTTAAAGAGCTGTTGCTCTAGGCGAAAAATGGCCTCCAACTGACCCTTCATGAAATTCATGTAACACTTTTTCGACTTGGTTAGGTTTAATGCATCTCAACAACACTCCATTAAAATCCTTTCTAAAAAGCAAGTCATTGATGAGCACATAAAGTATGGACTGCAATCTGAAATACCTTCGTTTGGCTCTATCCAAACCTTGAGGACACTCGCCGGTCTGCAAAAAATGAACCATTTCTTGAACCCAATCAGCAATAGGATCTGAAACAGTTGTTTGTTCTTGATCTTGCTTTGATAAAACAACTTCTTGATCACATTCTTCTTTGTTGATAACACCATCAGCAAGCTGTTCGCACAGCCCTTTTCCTCTGACTAACTTGGTAACCTTAATATCCACATCATACTCCATAACCTTAGTCACCCAACCAGCTCTCTTCTCACTGAGATCTTTACTTAGCAGAGATTCTTTGACGCTTGGATGAGAAACCATCAAATGAATCTTGTTACTGGATAACATGTGTTTAAACTTTTTTAAACTCCTTATAACAGCAAGTACATGTTTCTCAACAAAAGTATACCTTAGCTCATAATCTTTCAACGCCTGACTGAAAAAGGCTAAATGCTGCTCCATTGCAAGCTCATTTTTCTGTACTAACATAGCTGAAAGAGAATCAATGTTACCATATGCATATAAAGTAAAATCTTTAGAAAAATCAGGATTTAGCAGTGTAGGCGCAACAGCCAAAGACTCTTTGATTAGCTCAAAACTCCATTTTCCCTCTCTAGTCCAGCTGAAAGACATGTTTTTCCTTAACATAGCAGTTAATGGATTTAATAAATCAGCAATGTCAGGGATGAACCTCCTGACGAAGTTGATCCTACCAATGAAACTTTGTAGGCCCTTCTTGTGTGCTGGTAAAGGCAGAGCCAAAATTGCACTTATTCTTTCAGGATCAATGGTGATACCCTGCTTTGAGACTACATAACCAAGCAATCTACCCTCATGGACAGCAAATACATATTTTTTGGGATTAAGTGATATCCCAAACTCCCTAAATCTCTCAAAAATCTGCCTTAGGTGAGTTAGATGATCCTTGGCTTCTTTAGAGAAAACAGTAATGTCGTCAAGGTATACCAGAACGATTTTATACATCAGCCCCTGAAAAGCCATATCCATAGCCTTTTGAAAGGTTGCTCCAGCATTGGACAAACCGAAAGGCATCTTCTTGTAAGCCATAGTTCCCCACTTTGTAGTGAAGGCTGTTTTGTACTGGTCCTCTCTGACTAAAATCTGATTGTAACCAGAATAGCCGTCTAACAAAGAAAACCTTTCTGATCCTGACACTACTTGGAGTATCTGCTCCATGGAAGGTAAAGGATGACGGTCCTTCAAAGAAGCCCTATTCAAGTCACGGAAGTCTACACACAGCCTTATCTCCCCATTTTTCTTCCTAACTGGCACAAGGTTGGAAACCCATGAGGTGTGTTTGATAGGAAAAATTATGCAACTCTCAATTAGTTTATTCAGTTCCTTTTTCATGAGGGGTTCTAATTTGGGATTCAAAGGCCTCTGTTTCTGCCTAACTGGCTTAGCATCAAGTTCTAACTCAATAGTGTGTTGAGCAAGCTGGGGATCAAAACCCTTTAAATCACCATATTCCCATGCAAAAATATCACTAAATTCTTGAAAAAGCTAAATAAATGTATGTCTTTCTTGGGCTGTACATACCTTGCCTAGTTTAAGAAGTTTACCTTCAAAGATCTCAAAGTCTTCATAATGATCTTGCTGAACCTGTAGGTTGGACTTGGATTTAACAGCTTTATCGTCAGTGTTAAAAATAGACTCTAAGGTGACCAAACCTTTTGGCATCTTGTTATTTTTCAGCTGAATGATTTGGTCACTATACTGGTGATGTAGCTTCACCTGGTTAGCATGAGAGAATTTAGCTTCCTCTCTTAAGAAATTTACAATCTGTTGATCATTATCAAACACCTGCCAATGGATGTTATTATCTGGCACAGCTGGCCTAACAACACTTGACATGCTGATTTGTCTTAACACTACTGATTTCCTTGAGAATGTCAAATTCTGCCTCTACAACAGCCAGTCTATCAGCGTGTTTATTCTGATTTCTAGGTATGGAAATTAAATTGAATGCATCAAAACCTTCCAAAAGGTCCCATACTCTATGCCTGTAAGACTTAAGCAAATCATTTTTTGTGACATTAAGCTTTCTCACCTGATTTACAACCAGTTCGCTGTCCCCATAAATTTTCAGGCAGCAAATACCTCTTTGTCTTGCCCATTCTAGGCCTCGAATTAAAGCTTCATATTCAGCTACGTTGTTCGTGCAGCTAAAACAGAATCTAAAAGCTGAATAATACTTTTCAGCGTTAGGGGAAACAAGCATGCATCCACCTCCAGCACCTATTTTACTCCTTGAGCCGTCAAAGAACAACTCCCAGACCTCATTTTCTTGCTGTCCACTCTGCTATTCTGCACTTTTTTCAATGTTAGGAAGAAATAAATCAGCCTCATGCATCATATATATGCCTAAACAAACCTCGTTCAGGTGTTCACCTGGCTCAAGCACTTGAGTTTGATCTGCCCATTCATCAAGAAGGATCTCTGGTATGCCTTCAATCAGCGTATTGCCTTCTTGAACAGCAGGCTATTCCGTTTCTACTTCACTTGCAATCAAGTTGGCATTGACGGGGCATGTAATGTAAGGCTCAATATGGTCTTTGGCGATAGGCTCTGACCTCATAGTTACTTTAGTGTCGTACCTGTTTCTGAACAGCATATGAAACCAATCTGAGGACAGGTAGCCTCCTATTTTTGCTGTAAAATCTCTTGACAAACAAATGGCAAAATAAGGAGGTAACTCGATTATATATGTCCTGAGGAATAGAGAAATTTGGGCAGGCATGAAGGGTTAAACTCAGTCCTTTGATGACACCCACTGTATTCACAGAAGTTCCATCCAGCTGAACAACTCCCTTCTCTAACGGCTCATATTCAATGCCTAGCTTGTCAACAATCTGTTTGGGCATGACGGAGCTACTAGCACCTGAGTCTATCATGCAGTTATGAACTAAATGATCCCCTATGATCAAAGATACGTAAAATGGTGGGGGTTTGACTTGTGAAACTTGCTATTCTGCATCTTTCTCACATTTATTTGTCAAAACAGCTCTGGATTTACCTAGATCAGACTCTTGAAACGGTTTTAAATTTGACAAGGCTGATTGAAGGAGGTTTTTTTGGCCAGGGATACTCAGGGAATCCCACATGGTCATGGATACATTTACTTTTTTCATATGTTCAAGAATATTGAAAGCAGATGTACCTGATTTAGCTTGGCTTTTAGGGGCAGCTACGTCACCTTGAGCGCAAGTTGGCTGAACTGCTGGTGTAAGCTATTCCTTGCCTATCAAAGGCTAATCCTTTGATAGGACTTGAGCTTTGTCAACCTTTGATGGGTGAGAAACACCTTGACTGACATTCGGCACTTGCTGCCCATGATTTTGAACTTTACCAGCTTGCTGCCCTTCATCAATAGCCCTTTTCTTGCTGCGTGTATTGTCTGCAACTGCTGAACCAACTTGGTACATACCGCAGAATTCTTCTCCTTGCGAGTTGAGGAGTGTTGTTTCATGTGTCTGTTCTTCTTGTTGCGAAACAGGAGGTTCTACAGGCACATGAAACTGCACTGCTGGACTGTTTTGAACCATCAAAGCTTGGTTAATCACTCCATTGGCACATGTGTTTTGGTTATGGGGCTGATTACAAGGAAAACACCAATCATATTCTTGAGCCAAATTGTTTTGCGTGGGTACAATCTCCTTCGAGGAACTGGCAACATTTGGATTGTAGGCTTGATAAGGTCTAGAGTTAAATGATTGCCTTGGACCCTGATTATTAGGCTGATAAAGTGTCCTATTTGGCTGATTTTGTTGGTAATTAGACTGGAATGGGGGCTGATAAGGTCTGAAATTTTGACCTTGCTGCCTCTTGAGATTCACAATCTCATTACCAAAAGATTGCAGCAGCCCTTTGATTTTTTGTAACTCGTTTGACTGGGTTTGGACAACATTTTCTGAGTTATTGGGCTACGCATTAGGTGCTAGTAAAGCTGGCACAGTAGGTATAACAACTATAGGAGGCACATGCATTGGCGTTAGTGGCTGAATAGCAGGCAATATTGGCAAAGGAAGTCGAGGGGCAATTTTACCAGCCTGTATGAGGTTGTTTTCAGCTCTTATAACTATGGCATAAGCCTGTGGTAAAGAATTTCCTCCCATAGATTGAATCATAACAGAAATATCATTGTTTAAAGCTCTCAAATAATACAAGAAAGCATGAGCAGCTGTAGATCTTACCGTTGGCGGGATTCTGTCCCAAGCCTTCTAAAAACGGTGGTTGAAGTCTGTCATGACTTCGTGAGGAGCTCTCTTGATTGTGGACAGCTGTTCCACCAATGATAGATGATCTGATTTGTCCTCGAAAAAGTTGCACAACTCCTCTCCAAAACGATCCCATGAATCTATGGAGTTCACCGGCAAGCTTCTGAACCACTGCAAAGCCCTCCCTTTGAGAGAGGCTGCCAATAATCTGATTGCGACATTCTCTTCTGTCACATGATGGACAGCACACAGGTTTGTAATGTCTTTTATGTGTTCAGCCGGAGTAATCTGATCTTCACCAGTAAAATATGGTAAACTTCTCAAGGCAGCAACAGGAATATCATCGTGCTGAAGTAGATTCAGTGGGCTGCCCTAATTGAAGGCAACAAAAGGCTGATTTCTGGGAATCATTATAACCGGGATTCTTGTGATAGTATGAGATCCAACAGTAGGAGGAGTAGACTTGGCTCTCCTAGAGTAGACACGAGTACTTTTGGGCTTCTCAGCTATTCTCCCTCTTCTCCTAGGTGGAGATAATTGCAAATATTCAAAGGATGAAGAACTACTTCTGGTTTGTATCCTTCTCATAAGCAAAATCTACTGATCTGCTAAATCAACACTCAAAGTCGCCAGATATGTAAAAACAATACCTCTTAAAGGCTGAATCTATTGTTGTACACATCAAACAGCAGTAACAAAATGCATAAAATGGACTTTAGGGTCCCACCGGGCGTGCCAAAAACTGTTCTCTCAGATTTGCACCCTCGCCGAGTTGTGAAATTGGGCAATCTGGAGAAACATGGGATCTTTCCTAGGTCTGTGGGTGGCCTGTGTTGGAAAGAACCTCCGAAGAAGGCCGGCTTCCTGCTGGTACTCCACCTAAGCTACCTAGACTAAGACTTTGCAGAGAAAAGGGGAAGAAGGGTTTGCATGAAAATGAAACCTACTGTCTAAGGTGATGCACCAAACGATCATCAGAAAATACACAGAAAACTACACACTTCAAAACCAGTAATAATCAGGATCCTCTACACAACCCAACAAATCACACTCTTTGCATGATCACTTTGTGAGGAGCCTTAAATAACAACAGTCTTGTTTAGGAGAAATAGATTTTCTCACTATCCAAAATTGGTTGTTATCACTTGCACAGCTCACAACCTGCAAAAATAATGTAACTCCTGTATAAAGGCATCAACATGCAGTACAACTCTAAGGACAGAAAAAATATCACAAAGGCTTGTACTAACACTGAAAATACACAATATCAGGAGAAAATGGGAAGGTCTAACTGCTTATTACTGCCAAAAAAAGTGTTACAATGCTGCATATTTCTAAAATGTGTTACAAAACTCTTCACTTCTGCAAAAGAACTCATAAAATTACAATCTGCAAAGCTGTGAACAGCCAGAACCTCCTAAAAACGGAACAAGGAAGAAGAATATATACAGCTGAAACAGCTGTAAACAGCTCATTCTCCACTCAAAAAAGATCCACCAACTCCACTCAACAAGGATCAACCTCCACCAACCCCACTAGCTCCATTTTCGTGCATCTCAGAAACAGTGACAAAATATCCCCTTAAACTGCTCCAAAAAGGGGTCCCAATGCAGAAATGGTGGAGGCATGTCATCCACTATCATGAAGGCACTTAAAAATATGATAAAATACCTCTTAGTGCTCTCTAGTGCTTCAAACCTGTGTCATCATCCTCTTGCAGCATCATAATATCTAATATTTTCAAATAAATGACAAAAATACCTTATTTTCTGCATATATTTAACATTTCACCAAGAGGCTTATAATTGCACCACCTTAGTAAATGTTTTACAATTCAAAATTAAATAATCCTATGCAGAAAATAATGACATTTAATTTAAAAATCCCTGATTTTGCATAATTTAGGGATTCATTAAATGTTGTGAAAAGACGACAAAGTAATCGACAAGACTTACTTTGTCGTTCGTGATAATCTGCCTAATTGTATCTTTGCATTTTATGACAAGCGATAAAATAATTTATAATCATTACTTTGTCGTTTGTTTACAAATTTTTAATCTATTCCTAGATTATGCAAAATCGACAAAAATAAACCTTGGTTCCTAGGCAAAATGACACGATTCTACACATCTACATCATATCATGCATATCAAGACGATGTCAACAAGCTTTACAACCTCGAGACATCTCTGCTTTTTTACATACATCTCTACCATCATGATGTAAGGTTCGATGTACTTCATGAAGAATAATCCTTATGACTCCAACATGCAAATGCATTGCACAATATGCAGGGCACTCGACTTTACAAGGTTTGATGCAACATATTTTAACCAACCCTTATGACTCCCAACAAACACCACCATGCCTCTTTCAAACCACATCTCTCCATACACATTTTGACCCACCTTATAACTCCTAGCCAACATCAAGTCCTTGTGGCCAACCTTTATTCACCCTACAACTCCCAACAACATGCCTTAGCTAATTATACCCTCGGCCTTTTACTTCCACAATACATTCGACTTGGTTTCAAAAGGAATAAAAGGCATAAGATATGCCACGATCCCTAGAACCATGCTAGGCTCGCATATATGGATAAAATGACTATTTTACAAAAGTGAAAATACTCAAAAGTATGTCATTCGACCCCCTTGAAAACCTAAAAATCATTTCACTTGCATTTTGCTCTCTGGCCGTTCGAACTTGCCGCCGCCAACATGAGGGTTTGTGGGCGAAAAAAACCATGAATCTGGGTCGATTCCATTCCTCTGTGGTTGCATTTTGGAAGATTTTTGGTCGATTTTTGTGTGAGATGCAAGGTAAGTTCAATTTCTGAGGTTAGAACTCCATTTTTGGTTGATCTTGGGCGGTTTCAGGCCATTTTTTACTGCGTTTTGATGGATATTTTGCTATTTCTCTTGGCGTTTCTCTAATGGTCGTGACCTTCTATTGTTCACGTTTGCTGTGTTGAGGACGTCGTTTGAGAGGAAAAAACACGATTATGACACAGCAAAAGGCAAAAATACAGAGGTAACTCCATTAAGCATCCTTCTCTTTTGAGTCTTTTTGTTGCATCCTTGCACTAGCATGAGAGTACTCCCAAATGAGCCAACCCTTCAGGTGTCCGTTTTTTGCTTTATATCCTCTCCCTTTTGCACTTGCTATTTCGTTCTTGCTCCTTGTTCTCCTCCTTGAGAATAGCACTAAGGATCAATAGTGTCTGTGTTATTTTTTTAGCTCAGAATCAGTCTGGTGTTCACCTTCAGTTTGAGCACCATTTTCAGACAATAAAACATCAAAACCATTATCCAATGTATTGTCCCTTCTGTGTATGCATTGTCATTAACATTAAAAATATCTGTAATGGCAGAAGCTGGAAGCTGAGTTAAATGAGAAAATGCTACTTTTACAGCTCCAGCAACTTCCTTGTCAACTTCAAAAGCTATTTTCAATGAGGTAGAAATAATATGCATTTGGCTTCCATTAGCTGTCGAAGTTGTACCTTCCAATGATTGCTTGGAAACTCCAGGCTTGTCACGCATAACTACCCCAAGTGTTGTTACTGCATCAAAAGCTTCTGCAGCTTTTTTCTCAGCATTCGGCAGTATGGATGTGGCACCAGACAGCTTCCATAAATGCAGCTTTATGAGCCTCCATTGTTACTCCTGCTGCAGCCTGAGCTGCAAGCTTTTCTCTTTCTATCCGAGATAAATGTGGATTTTAACAGAAGATTCCTGTGATAGCATAGTTTCAGGCACATTGTTTGTATGGATTTCATAATCTTTGAGTGACTTCATATTATCACCTTCCTTTATATCTTCAATTTGATTGAGCCCATGGACAGCTGAAATCCTAATCTGTTTGCTCCATGGTGATTTGTGACTGTCCTTAAGATTGATTGCTCTATTTGTTGTTGGCTGATCTACTCATAATAAAATCTATTTTTCATAGCTTTTCCATTGTATACTGTTTCCATTGTGTATTTATTGCTGGTTATCATCATTGTTTCAATAAATTCTCTCACTGTTGATGATCGTTTTTTCATCATACTTTGCTGCTTCGTCATGCCTTGCTGTCCTGTTTTGACTGTTGGCTGTTCTTTATCATGACATTCAGCTGTTCCCTTTGCTCTTTGCTGGCATGTTGTACCTTGCTGTCCTGCTTTGCTTGGATTTTTTTTTGATTGTTTGCTATCCTACTCAGTATGAAACCTCTTGACAGCTATATCTGATTTCTAAATGCGCTCTTGGAGCTGTGCCTTTTGCATTTGTTCATTGTTACTGAGCTGGGCTCAACCCTTGTGGGAGCCACATTTCCTCCACTCATACGTAACTGATGAATCAAACAGAAACATAATCACACCTGTATCTGCACATGAAGCAAACTTGTTAGAAAATAAATGCATGTTTGCAACTGATATTCTGGATTTGTTTTCTCAAAAGCTTTTGTGACGCTAACTAGTTTACTGCAACCTGAAAACACAAATTATATGTTTATAGATGATTGCATATGATGTATGATGCCTCGCCATTGCTCTAACATCGGTTTTCCAACATTTTATGCAGATGACGGGATAGCAAGGAGACAGCGGCTGGATGCAGGATACGCCAAACAAGATAGGAGACGCGACATGAAGGCTCGTCATTCAGGCAATGACGAGTCACCCTATCCATATGTATATTCAATTTTTTCAGTTTATGTATACATGTATAGTTTGTCTTTTCTTTTGTATTGAACCAGTTAGTTTCACGGCTTGTGTGAGAACTTATACACTTTTTTTTTTCAATACATATTGCTGATTGTTTAAACGATTTGTACAATCTCTTGAGTTTTTCTGAAAACATCTGAATGCAATAATACAATTTCATCTTGATTTGTATCCAATGTGCTTGGGTTTAACACAGCAGAAGTGTATGTACCTTTTTCTCTTTTCAAACTGGAAAGCTCTACCTGATTGAGCTAGTAGTGAAATATAGGTAACACTTACAAAATAGCTCAACTTCTTCTTTGAACCTTTAGAAGCTCACAAATACAATTGTACAAAACAACCTACTCATACCAAATTCAATTCATTAGTCCATTTCACCTCTTTCTACTTAAAATGCAATCAATTTATCTACGATAATTCTAAAATAAAACATAAATCACTTCAAGGATATATTTGGATGAAATGGAGGAAAAAGTGTTAGTCAAGTGTGTTTTCAAGTTATAAAGGCATGTCTAAAGATCAAAAAGGGTTATACAATCATATATACATTTATGGGGCTCATCATCACCCTTGTGCTGAAGGATTGCAAGTCCTCGTGCAATCTTAATTAACTTCTTAATTGTCCATCATCTTTGAGAAACATGCTTCCCTAAAATCATTGCTTTCATTGTCAATGTGCATATATATTATATAAAAATTACAACAAAATGCCTAAAGGCTACAACTTTCAACTACAAATGACAAAAACATAGAAAATCTATTGTTGCTCCCTAATCAACATATGCTAACACTGCATCAAAATTGGACTTTGAATTTGAGTCACTACCACTAGGAGGGGCTACCTCATCCAATGGGCATCTCCTCATCAACTTGTTTGGCATCTTCAAGATCAACATCCCAACGTGTGACTAGAGTCTCAAATTACGTAAGAACCTATTGATCCTAAAGTTTCAAGGCATCTATCATGTCCCATTTTCTGGACTAAAATAAATAATAATATCATTTAAGTTGGGCCCAATAATTTCTAATTTTATGGGCAATTTAATAATATTATTATAATTGAAATAAAAGGTGTTTTTAAACACTAGTATTAAAATAAACTTTATTTTTAAATACTTAAAATTAAAAAAAATTAAATAAAAAAATTAAAAGTATTTTTAAATACTTGGAGGGAAATTTAGGACCCAAGGGCCCAATTTGAAAGGGTATATCAAGGAGGCGTCTATCTTCATTTCATCATTGGGAATTTTGGCATTTTTATTGTGAGTATGTGTTTGATTTTGCATCCAAGGACGAAAACCCTTGGCTATAATTCTGTGATCTAGGAGGATGAAAACCCTCTTGGCTCTTCCACTAGAGGTGAGGATGAAAACCCTCGTCTTTGACATTGACAAATTTCACCTAGGGTTTGCATGTTGAGCTGATATAGAGATATTGTGCATGATTTTTATGGATATACAATCAAGATTTGCAAGCAAATAATTTGTGCTGACAAGGATATCACACTTTTAAACTTATCTATCATTTTGGTGTGTTGATAACATATTCTTTTGTGGAGTGCCATTTATCTACACCAAGTTTGTACCATTCTAGGGAAAAATTCAAGGGTACACCAGTTGTGACTGTTCACCATTATTTATTGCAGGGTTTTGGACTGATTTGTTGTGTTATAGTGCAAGGAAGAGGTTGCTACCATATTTCCAAAGTAAATTTAGAGCTTGTGCACATTGTTAGTGGTTGATCGCCACATTAATAACAATGCTAAGACTAATATCTAGTGCCCTACTTGTTGCAATCCATTCTAGGGAAAAATTACATCATTTTGGGGGCTATGAACTGTAGATATCTTTCCTATAGGGGGTGCACCAACAACAAGGGCCCATCTGCCATCATAAACATCACCTAGGTCACATCATTATTGGACACTCTCCTAGAAGTTCTCCCATCCTTTGATGCTATATCTGTTGTAGCACTTCATCAATGAGGTGGCACACTAGGTTTTGGCACCTATATTTATTTCTACATGTGCAGATTCAGACTATGTATAGGACTGCAATTATATATTAAAGCAATTGTGTTGTCTATCATCCAATCTATTCTTTCTACCATCCAAATTAGTGTTATTTTTTTCAACCATATTTCAGTGTATCTATTCGCCTATTTTCCTCTTCCCAGAGTCAAATAGCCCAGCTTGTAATTATTGTTGAAATCCCTTAAAAAGTGCCTTAATTCCTTCAAATTTCAGTGTAAACCCTTACAAAAATCCTTGAATTTTTTGTGGTGAAGCCTTGCAAAAAACCCAGAAAAACCCAAAAAATTTGAAGCTTTTGCCTTAGTCTTTTGGCCCATTTTGGCCTTAGTTGGCAAAATTTCATGTTCATAAACTAACTCAAAAATGGCTAAGGCATGAACAAGCTCTTCTCCTTTATCGGCAAAACTTATGTTTCACGAACTCTTCAAGAGTTTGATTTTTCACAAGTTCGCCGCTTAGGCGATTTGCCAATTGACGAGAAGGGAGCCAATTTCTTCAATAATTGGCTAAGGCAAAGAAATAGACTCCTCTATCGACAAAGTAGAAAATCACAAACTTTTCACAAGTTCGAAAATCCTTTGGTTCGCCGATAGGATATTTTGCCGATAAGACAAAGAAGACAAGCTCAGTTAGAAAATATGGAACTTTGTCGATATTGAAGAAAAGGCAATGTGAAATGGTTTGGAAATTGAAGATTTTGCTGACGAGGGCAAAAGGTGATCAAAGAGCGAAAGATTCACCAAAGACAAGTTTTACCGATAAGGCAAAAAGGAAAGCAAAAGAAGGATTTCCTAAAATCGGCTAAGGGAAAGAAAATTGCCTTACCGGGGAAATTGATAAAAGGCGAACTTTTCGTAAGTTCGAAGTTCTTCAAGTTTGTCGATAAGGCGATAAAGCAAAGAGAAGAATCAGCAAAGGGAATGGTTCGGCAAAGTAAGACTTTGCCAATAAAGGTGAATGAAAGAAAAGAAGGCTTGGTTCAAGATATAATGATTTTTCTGATAAGGCAAAAAGGAAGTGAGACAAAATGGTTCGGCAAAGTAACATTTTGCTGATAAGGCAAACAATCAAGCAAAGTTCAAAGATTGAACATTTTGCCAATAAGGCAAAACATGACCAAGAATAGTTTAGAAAAGATGATATTTGCCCATAAGGCAAAATAGAGATGAAAAGATGAGTCAGCAAGAGTTCGAGAAAAGATATTTTTGCCGATAAGGGTAAAAATGGAAGAAACAAGCCATAGTTCAGAAAATCACAAAGTTGTTGACTAAAGATAAAAACATGCATAGAGCAAGACAAAATGGTTTGTAATAAGTAGATTTTGCCGATAGGGCAAAATATAGGCTAGCAATTAAGATATGCAGAAATTAGTGAAATAGAGAATTGTAATGTATTGTAAACTTTAAATTATTGAATATAGATATTTAAAGTGTTGTAAAAGCTCTGTGTAAGAGGATTTTGGAGGGAAAATCTATTGGAATTTCCTCATCAGCCATTAATGTAGAATCTGATCTGCTCAACTACTCCATTTTAGATATTTTGCATTGATTGTTGTAGGTTGATGAATCAGTTGCTCGCATTGAAGACACAAATATCTCACAGCTACTCCATGATCCAAGAGATTTTCTGCATTGAATTTTGCAGACAGACATTCCTTTTAACAGAGATATTTTTTGACAGGCCCATGAGGCGAATTTATTGTACATGACTTAGGTCAATGAAATGAAATGTTATATATACATGTAAGAAAGATGTAATAAGAATTGGATACAGAGACATTTTTGTACTCCAAATAGAACCCTCCTCTGTTGTAACCGTGCCTTTCTGATTAATACATGCTGATTGTTTTTACCTCTTCATGTTGTTTTTAGCTCTTGTAATTTAGAACTGGTTGTCTGTGAATGTTTATTTCCTCTTAACCCTATTCTTCTCTTTACCTCTGTTAGAATCTACTACATCTATGCAAGTTTATTAGTTGTATCTAGTTATTTTGTGCATTTAAGTTCTATGAGTGTTCTATATTCAAACCTGGTGTATCACCCCCTTCAATTTTCAATTTTATCCTTCTTCCCCTTTTTCTCAACGGTGTATAGATTAGGTTTAGTCTTAGAAATAGCTAAATCTCCCATTCAACGAAGGAACCAGCCTCTCTCTGGAGATTTGATCTCCTTGCATGGTCCCACACCTAGAGATCATCTCAATGTTTCACTAGATTGTTGAAGACCGTTAAACCTCTTCAACACAGGGTGCAAATCCAAGTGACAATAGTTTCTAGCACACCCAGTGGGACCTTTGATGATCCTCATCATCCATTAAAGAGTTTTGGTGTGCTCTTTTGTGTATCTTGCCTTTTAAGGTAGCCTCTCCAACACCATGGTGACTCTACTGATCAAATCTGCTGGTGCAACCAGTTGAAGAACTTAAAGAACTCTAAGGATCAGGATTTCAATGGTTCTCCCGATTTATCCTGCTTTCAGAAGCATCTCAAATCATCTTACGACTCTTCTTAGTATGTATCTAGTTTTCTCTAGATGCGGACCTATTTTTCTCTGTTCAGACATTTTCTATGATTATCTAGCATTTTGATACTTTAAAATGTCAAGGTTTTATGGGAGTTATGGATACTCCCCTCCACCCAGCCAAAATGCAAATTATACTCCTCCATACCAACAATTTCAACCCAAGATGCCTCTAGTTTTGTGTCGTATGGCTTTGCTTAGCGGAATATCAACATCTTTATAGTGCTTACCTCCCACCCATCCCTGCTCTATCTTCTTAGCAACATAATAATGCTTATTATCAGCCCCAAGGAGACTTTTCTGATCCTAGCCAATGCAGCTACCCTTCTAATCAGATCCCAGATGTTGACTATGTGAACATTGATGCGTTCAAGGATCTCACAAGCATGTTCCTAGAGTTTAATAGTCTTTTGGACAATAAAAAAGAAAAAGAGGGTATAATCAGCCTCAGCAGGATTATGGTCTCAACATCAGAAACATTAGTGATCTGAATGAGGTGATGACGGACCTGCAGAGGGAGTGGGATGAGTTTCAAGAAATGATAGAGCATACCTAGCAGTAGGAGGCACAAGAAAGGGTTTTTCAGGAAAACCTTGCTACGAGGATTGCGGCTCAAGAGCAACAAATGAGGCCAGTAGCCCAATCAGTTCCATCCTCTCCTAGCTTCAGGAAACTCCTCTCTTATGCACAATTTCAGCCTGTAGTAGAGCAACCAAGGTCAACTTCATAAATCCCAAATTTTTAGAGGTTCTCTCCCTCCACAAGACCTTGTTCCTGTGCAAACTCGGTCTATCACTCCTCGGGAACATTTTTCCTAGAGCCCTCTCCCCTCCAAGAAATTCAAGAAAATATTCAGGCCTCTTTCCCTAATAGTACTTCAATTTTCAAGGGTGGACCTGTCATCTACCAAGCTAATTGGAAGGATGAGCTAAGGAGGGAGATACCTGCAATTAGGGAAGAGCCACTTGCAAATAATGAACCCTTATGCACCATTAAAACTAAAAATTTAGACTTGCTGCAAGATCAAGTTAAGATCAGTTTGATAGAGCAGCAGTACTTTAAGCACATTAGGGTTGGTACTGATCCAGAGGTAGAGTTGAGTCCTCTAGATTTTGGCTCATTCAAAGAGTTTTCCCATGCTTTGAACAAGAGGAATGAAAACAAAATGTAAAGGGAGCACATTGTGAAAAGGTCCAGTTGCAAAGACAACCCAAATAGCAGAATCATGTGGAGTTGCAATCAAATGATGAGGGCATTAGGGATGAAATTGTTACAAAGATTGCTCAAGGAAAAGTTGATGATGCCCCTCTGTTTCATGAACTGCCTAGTTATATTGAAGATAAAGATGGCATGCAGATGCCAACATTAGCTGCAATTCTGGAACATGAAGATTTTGAGAGTGGTGGCAAGTTGTTGCAGGTTGAGGCCAAATATGAAAATGAGATCTCATCTCATAGGGAAGAGCATATGTGCAGCCATATACTGAAGAGTGTAGAGGACTTGGAGGGGGCTCTTTTCTGGGATGAGCTTGATGTTTTTTGCTCAAATCTGGATAGCGGACTAGCTCCTCTTAATGAGGCAGATCATGAGGAGTTTGAGCAATTTGAGGAGGCAATCATTCCTCAAATTATTTTACAAGAGCTAGAGTTTTCAGACCAATAAGAAAAGAAAGAATTAAATAATGAACCTGAATGCAGCAGTGATGGCCTACATATCATTTCAAGGGGATGCCCTATTAGGCATCTGACCCAGCTAGAGACATATCAGAAGGAGTCCCTACCTGTCATACTTTCTTGAAAGCATGAGGTTGAGCATCAAGAAGGGCTAGATCAACCCATTTATACACTTCCAGGCAACTACATTTCTAATCAGTGCAAGTGGATAGGTGAGTTTATCTTTGTCCTTGGGCAAGTTTATCATTACCTTGTTATATGTCCATCCCTTCCCTACCTCTTTTTAACTGCCCACATGCATGAGAAACATTGTAAATTGTTAAGAAGGGGCAGTTACTTTCAAGAACCTATTAATGGCTTTGTTTGAAGTCATTTCCTTATCGTTAGTTTAGGTTTTAGAGTAGGTTTTGTTTATGCTTTAGGTTTTCTTTTCCGTAAGTGTTGTTGCACATCCTGTATTCTCATTAGGAGAATGCAGGCTTTGTTCCCTTTTGGGTGTTGTTTGAAAGGCAAGGTTTCAGTTGTTTTGACCTATTGCAGTCCCTTTTTGACTTCATGCCCAATGGATGTTTAAGGCCACTAGTCTATATGTTTAGAAGGCAAACATCCCTGAGAGGTCGCCAAAATGTTGACCTATTTTCCTCTTCCCAAAGTCAAATACCCCAGCTTGTAAATACTTCTGAAATCCCTCAAAAAGTGCCTTAAATCCTTAAAATTTCAGTGTAAACCCTTACAAAAAACCTTGAAATTTCTATGGTGAAGCCTTGCAAAAAACCCATTAGAACCCAAAAATTTTGAAGCTTTTGCATTAGTTTTTTGGCCCATTTTGGCCTTAGTCGGCAAAATTCCATGTTCATGAACTAACTCAAAAATGGCTAAGGCATGAACTAGCTCTTCCCCTTTATCGACAAAACTGATGTTTTACAAACTTTTCAAGAGTTCGATTTTTTACAAGTTCACCGCTTAGGCGATTCGCTGATTGATGGGAAGGGAGCCGGTTTCTTCAAAAATTAGCTAAGGCAAAGAAAAGGACTCCTCTATCGGCAAAGTTAGAAAATCACAAACTTTTCACAAGTTTGAAAATCCTTTGGTCGCCGATAGGATATTTTGCTGATAAAGCAAAGAAGACAAGTTCAGTTAGAAAATATGGAACTTTGCGGACAATAAGAAAAGGCAAGGTAAAATGGTTCGAAAATTGAAGATTTTGTCAACGAGGGCAAAAGGTGATCAAAGAGAGAAAGGTTTGCCAAAGACAAGTTTTGCCGATAAGGCAAAAAGGAAAGCAAATGAACGATTTGCTAAAATCAGCTAAGGCAAAGAAAATCGCCTTACCGGGGAAATCGACAAAAGGTGAACTTTTCATAAGTTTGAAGTTCTTCAAGTTTGCTGATAAGGCGATAAAGCAAAGAGAAGAATTGGCAAAGGGAATGGTTCAGCAAAGTAAGACTTTGCCAATAAAGGTGAATGAAAAAAAAGAAGGCTTGGTTCAAGATATGATGATTTTTGTAATAAGGCAAAAAGGAAGCAAGGCAAAATGGTTTGGCAAAGTAACATTTTGTCGATAAGGCAGACAACCAAGCAAAGGTCGAAGATTCAACATTTTGCCGATAAGGCAAAACATGACCAAGAATAGTTTATAAAATTGATCTTTGCCGATAAGTCAAAATAGAGATGAAAAGATGAGTCAGAAAGAGTTTCAGAAAAGATATTTTTGCCGATAAGGGCAAAAATGGAAAAAACAAGCCATAGTTCAAAAAATGACAAAGTTGTTGGCTGAAGATAAAAACATGCAGAGAGCAAGACAAAATGATTTGTAATAAGTAGATTTTGCTAATAGGGCAAAATATAGGCTAGAAATTGAGATATGTAGAAACCCTGAAACAGAGAATTGTAATGTATTGTAAAGTTTAAATATCTGAATGTAGATATTTAAAGTGTTGTAAAAGCTCCATGTAAGAGGATTTTGGAAGGAAAATCTATTTGAATTTCCTCATCAACCATTAATGCAAAATCTGATCTGCTCAACTACTCCATTTTAGATATTTTGCATTGATTGTTGCAGGTTGATGAATCAGCTTCTTGCATTAAAGACACAAATATCTCCTAGCTACTCCATGATCCAAGAGATTTTCTGCATTGAATTTTGTAGACAGACATTCCTTTTAATAGAGATATTTTCTGACAGGCCCATGGGGCGAATTTATTGTAATGGATGACTTAGGTCAATGAAATGAAATGCTATATATACATGTACGAAAGATATAATGAGAGTTGGATACAAAGACATTTTTGTACTCCAAATAGAACCCTCCTCTATTGTAACCATGCCTTTCTGATTAATACATGTTGGTTGTTTTTACCTCTTCATGTTGTTTTTAGCTCTATGTAATTTAGAACTAGTTGCCTGTGAATGTTTATTTCCTCTCAACCTTGTTCTTCTCTTTACCTCTATTAGAATCTACTACATCTGTGTAAGTTTATAAGTTGTATCGAGTTATTTTGTGCATTTAAGTTCTGAGTGTTCTATATTCAAACCAGGTGTATCACCCCCTTTAATTTTCAATTTTATCCTTTTTCCCCTATTTCTCAACGGTGTATAGATTAGGTTTAGTCTTAGCAATAGATGAATCTCCCATTCAACGAAGGAACCGGCGTCTCTCTGGAGATTTAATCTCCTTGTAGAGTCCCACACCTGGAGATCATCTCAATGTTTCACTGGATTGTTGAAGATCATTAAACCTCTTTAACACATGGTGCAAATCCAAGTGACAACACTATCATCATCCAAAAAATCAGAGATAAGAAATATATATCCATACTTTCAATTCAGTAAAATAGTTGTTTGTGTTTATTTTTTAGTTTCAAGTACTCAAGAAAATACATAAAAAACTAGAAAATACAAAAAATTAGAAATACAAAAAGGGGACATTACAATGGTATCAGAACAAGAGATTTTGCCAACTAGTGGATATAATTTTGTGATGCAGATATGATGCAAGGTAGTGAAAGAGAAGTGAGATATTAGCAGAGGGAAAGAAGGAAGGAGAGGGAAGAGGAAACCATGGGTGACATGAGAAATGATATGAACATTTAAGAGATCATTGACCGAAGCAACATGTAATTAGCTAGAGAGATCCAAAGTTCCATGAGAGACTCCATGTCAGAGATGGATAGAACATTGAGAGAGTTTAATCATTATTTGAGTGCATCCAGACAAATTCAAAATACAACAGGTGAAGGGAGTAATTCATCCAATGAGAGGGTTTCCATTAGACCACCCAACAAGATGTTCCAAGCCAAATTCCTACAAAGAGAGGAAGAAGATATGTTTGAGGAAGAGCCAAATTTGTAGCCTCACACAATGGAAGGTATGGACAAATATCATGATGCATATGATGCCCCTAAGTCAAGCAACACATAATGATTTAACTTTTAGGGAGTTTTATGAGATGATGACAAAGAATGGGAATAAAAGGGGAAGAAGACATAATCAGGATCAAAAAGATCAACCACAAAAAGATATACAACAATGATTGGGTAAGATCACCATATCGATCTATGATGGTTCAAACAAATGTTCAACTAGGGTGTGGTTACAAAAATTGGACACATACTTTTCATTGAACCCCATGTATAAGGAAGAGACAATCAAGTTTGCTACTTTACATTTGGAGGGCATGGCTCACGAATGGTGGTACCATGGCATGATTACACAAGGACAACTCCACCACTTATGAGGAATTTAGCCAAAGGTTTGTAGAGAGATTTGACAGAAAAGATCCAAAGATTTACTTCAGAGAGCCAACACAATTAAGCCAAGAAGGTATGGTAGAACACTATGTGGTAGAGTTTTAGAGGTTATCGATGATGGTTCGAGATGTGATAGAGAAGAGATTAATTGTGCTATTTGTGGAGGTTCTAACCAAACCCCTCAAGGGTTACTTAAGACCTTTGATCCACCACCATTATTAAATGCCATCAGGAGAGCCCTAACTTTGGAGAGTTCAATTCCTAAGAGCAAGACACCACCTTTAGCATCGTAGAAGAAACCACTTCAGAAGGAAGTCCCTCCTTTGTAAAACATGCCAAAGGTTATTAACAAAGAAGAAACCACAAAGAATGAGCTTTGGAGGAAGAAATTGTGTTTTATTTGCAAGGAACCATGGGGACTAGGTCATCAATGCCTTGGTCATGTGTAGGTACATTACATAGAGGTACTCCCCGATGAGGAGACAGAAAAAGAGGAGCCAAAACCCGAGTTTGAAGAGGGAGAGATTCAGGAAGGTGCCCTTTCTTCACTTTCAGGCACACGTAAGTATCATCCATTTAGAGTTTGTGGGCTTTTGCATGAGTAAAGAATCATAGTGTTAATTGATAATGGAGCCACCCATAACATTATAGATGAAGACTTGGTATCCAGGAGAGGATTAGACACAAAAGACTTTGAAGGATTCAATGTCATAGTTGCAAATGACTTCACCATTCCTCACACTAAGAAGATACATCAGCTTGACATCACATTGGGAGAACATAAGATGCGTGATGAGTTCTATGTTAATGGATTGGGAGAAACCAACATGGTTTTGGGTGTGTAGCGGCTTTATTCTCTTGAGTAATTCAACCTAAACTATTAGACTATGGCGCTAAAATTCAAATCAAAAGTGAAATAAGTAGTGCTTCATGGCATCGGGGATGGAGTTCTAAGAGTCATCATGGCCACAAGGATGGAACATCAATTGGTGACAACCACGAATTCATCCATAGGTGAGATATCTTCTTATGGTGGCATTTGGTCTACTTTGGATTAACATTGCATGGTGTTTGATTTTGCACTTCAAAGATTGCCACTGTATAGAGCACCACCCAGAGTTCGGGAGGAATGGTGTTGGATATATCCCTCCTCTTGAAGTAGTTATGAGCACCACAAGAAAATCTCAAGAGGAAGTTCACATGAATACCAAAGTAGAGTAGCATAAGCATGGTGGAGTAACTCCAAACTTGGATATTTGTGCAAAGGATCACCAACAAGACATGAAGGGAATGGGTGGTGATGGGACACTACCATCAAGTGATAGAGGAAACATACCCAAGGCAACTATGAACCAAATTGCTATCATTAATGCCATTGGCATCACCATTAACAACCACCACATTACTTCTTCGGTACTCATACAAGTGTGTTTGTAGGTGTTTTCAATCATGGGAAGGAGTGTTTTTTAGTTTTTAACTACTAATGAACTATTTTCAATCCTTACAAGGATGTTTTCAGCCTCTACATTGCTCACATCTTTATTTTTTTGCAAGGAAGTTTTAGTTTTGTAAACGGTGTAACATTGCCATGTTGTTGGTTTTACTAATTTTAGATCATGAGTTGTTTTTACCAGACATGAACAAATACAAGTTTGTAAATCTTAAGGGGTTTTTATCACTAGATGATGTGGGCAAAAGGTTTTAGCTAAAGGGGACAAGCATTTCAGCCACCCCAGTTTTGATTTGGGTGAAATTCCAGGTGGTTTGTGGATGTTTTGTAATTTGTTTCTAGCCTATACACAATCTGATTTACATCATATTTTGGGAGGTACAACTTAAAACATCATTGAAGGGTCCATTGGAACTCTAGTATTTGATTATGAAGCTCAAATAAGTGTTTTATGTTCTTCATCACATAGGAGGAGCCAAGTGATGCAACAAAATTATGGTGGTGAGTGCATGTGGCAACCTTTGGTCTTGTGGGAGTTCATGGCTATTTTCATACATCATCAAATCAAAAGGGATCATCTTGATGATGAGTTACATTATGTTTTTAAATTATTGAGGAGACTCTTCAATATCTTATCACAAGATTTTTAGAGGTTTGTGATGTGGGTGTTGTCACTTGGATTTGTACCTTGTCTTGAGGGGGTTTAGGCCTCAACAATCTAGTGAAACATTGAGATGATCTCCAGGTATGGGACCCTGCAAGGAGATCAAATCTCCAGAGAGAAGCTGATTCTTTCGTTGAATGGGAGATTCGGCTATTGCTAAGACTAAATTTAATCTATCCACCGTTGAATAAAAGAGAAAATGAGGATAAAACTAAAATTAAAAGGGGGTGATACACTAGGTTTGAATATAGAACACTCACAGAACTAAAATGCACAAAATAACCAGATATAACTGATAAACTTACACAGATCTAGCAAATTTTAACAGAGGTAAAGAGAAGAACATGGTTGAGAGGAAATAAACATTCACAAGAAACCAGTTCTAAATTACACAAAGCTAAAAACATGTGCAGAGATAAAAACAACCAACATGTATTAATCAAAAAGGCACGATTACAGTAGAGGAGGGTTCTGTTTGGAGTACAAAAATGTCTTTGTATCCAACAACATTGCATCTTACAAACATGCATATATAGCATTTGATTTCATTGACTTAAGTCATGGCTTACAATAAATTCACCCCATGGGCTTGTTAGAAAATATCCCTCCCAGAAGGAACATGGAACGTCTATCTGCAAAATTCAATGCAAAAAATTCCTTGGATCTTGAAGTAGCTGAGAGATAATTGTGTCTTCAATGCAAACAGTTAATTCATCAATATGCAACAATTAATGCAAAATATCTAAAATAAAGTAGTTGAGGAGATCAGATTCTGCATTAATGGCTGATGAAGAAATTCAAATAGATTTTCCCTCCAAAATCTTCTTCAACAGAACTTTTACAACACTTTAAATATCTACATTCAGATATTTAAAGTTTACAATACATTACAATTCTTTGTTTCACTGATTTTTACATGTCTCAATTTCTGACCTAAATTTTTAAATTAATTAAAAAAACAAGAATTATAAAAAATAATTATATGTTTTAACTTTAATTATAATTTATAATAAAACCAAAAAATAAAAATAAAAAATACTTAACAAAGTATCATTAAAAATAAATAAACAAACATTTTAAAAAACAAAGCAAATTCATACCAAAAAAAAAAAAAAAAACAAATTCATACAAAATGAAAAACTAGGCAATCTAACCCAAAAATAAAATAAAATAAAAATAAGAAATAAAAATATATATATAAAAAAATATTAAAGTTTTGTTTTTTTTTTAAAGCAGAACGAACTTACAAAAAAAACGTGTGGAGGATTTTTGTTAGAAAAAAAATTGAAGTTTTGAAGTTTTTAAAAACAAAAAGTACCTACCTAAGACAGACGCTGACGACTTCCGTTCAACGTATTCTTCGGAGGGAAAACGCCAAACGCTTTTCGGACAGAAACGCAACGGCAGGCTTACAGATGGTCACTTATGACGGAAACGGTGTTTCGCCCATTAAAACAGGAAACGGAACCTTGCCTTTGCGTTTCTGGTAACAGAGGCAACCACACACAAGGTCCCTAAACCCAGCTGAGTTCCAAATCTAGATCATTTGCATGGAGTAGCTATGTTTTATGGATGAGAAAGACTTTTTGGTTGTTGCCCAGCATTTTAATGAAGGTTTTCTTATAAATGTTCATATATGTGTGATGTTAAAATAAAAATGATTTACAGACATGTAGAACCTTAAATACCCTAAGCAGAGAGGAAAAAATATGTTTCCCACGGTACCTATTTAAAGAGCTAAACTTCCTAAAATTCGCCGAGCAGTGCCCGCTGAGAGAAATATGGATCACCTCTTCCATGGGACATTTCTAAGTTAAAGTGCCTAAATTTCGAAAATTCAAGCTTCAGCAATCTAAATATTTATTTTATCCGACACAATTTCTAGCCTAAAATCTCTAAAACAATGCCTCAATTTACGAGAAAGCCAAGAAACTAACAAACCTTTAGTCTGTTTAGAAGGATCAAGCGTCTGGTCCTCCAAGGGCGTGTACCCTCTGAAATTCTGGTTCCTCAATACCCTCATCTTCTCTTCCAATGGAAGCTCGAAAAACTTGCGAGACTGTTGGAATAGGTCGTCCAAAAGTTCTTGGGAGACGCCATGATTTATCACATAGAAAAACCCGCTGTCCAAGCACGCCTGCAACAAGCTCAATTATATCAATTTATGGGATAATTATGAAATGGAAAACCTGCTGTCCAAGCAAGCTTGCAACAAGCTCAATTATATCAATTTAAAGGATAATTATGAAATGGATAAGTAAAAGTATGAAACAATAAAACACCTGTCTGATTAAGGATGCGGATTTGGCGAGGTCGGGACTGGAGAGGTCTATGCTTGTCAAGGCCGTACTGGTCTTATTTTCAGCTACTCCTGAGAGATCCATTCGTAATCTGTACTTGCGTACCTGTATACCTAAATTTTAAGGCTTCACCAGTTTCTGGAGATGCTGTGTATGTGTTGACACCAAAATTTCAGCGTTACTGTAAATTTCTACCGCAGCCACATTGCTTGTGATTTTAGATCAACTATATTCATTTTGATTTTACTTCAATTTTCAACATAGGCGGCCTTGAAATTTAGAGGTATGGCACCTCTTTTTACTTATTGGATAGAAATTTAGAAGTAGGTTGCTGGTTCGAAACGCGCGCCTGACGAGACTACCAGGGCCTCTGGCCTAGTCGTAGGAGCTTTCTTTGTGAAATGTGAAAAGGGATTTCTTTTTAAAAAATTGCTTGAGAAAGGGATTTCTTTTTAAAAAATCTTCGTTCATTCATTCATGAACCAGGCAGTCTACTGTAGGGGAACGATGGTTTTTGTTATTAGGGGCGGCTGTGGACGGAATCGATAAAATGGTGCCGATTTTTCTGAAATCACGTGGAAGGAAATAAATTGTAGGTTTGAATTTGTGTTTGGTTTATTGAGGAATATCGACAATTCCCTCGAATCACAGGAAAGCGGCTTATCCCAACCTTTTGCAGCGAAAAAGGTAGGACAGGGTGTAGTGGTGAAGGGGGACCACTTCTTTGAAAACATCATGCGGGCAACAGTCCGTTGGGCTCAAGGCACAGGGAGACAGGTAAGCTCCACCCCATATTCCCCTAACTATTTAGGGGAGAGGACCTTCTAGTTGAGCAACGTTTCAATAGTTGTGATGGTATTTGTAGATTTAGGTCATTGCTCAATATTTTAAAAGTGTAGCATCAGTAGTTGTGATTTCAAAATTTGTTAGTGTTGACTACAAGTACTTATCATTGAATGAAATGTATTCTTTAGATTTAAAAAACAATAAAAAATGGCTTAATGCACAACTATTGTAACTTAATCCACAACTATGGGCCTACCCTTTTTTTTGGGTCTTTTCAAACACCTCAATAAAAAGCATGTTGATGTGGCATCATATTGATGATGTGGGTATGAAACCTTAGTTATAAACAAGGGCCTTGTCAAGTAAGTTGTTGTAAATTTTTTGGAATAATTCGAAATTGTCACGTATGATTTTAGGAGGCACAAAGTTAAGGTGCTCAACTATTGGGTCCTCTCCCCTATTATTATTTACTCTTTATTAGCAATGACAAAACTACCGCCCACAAACTCAAAAAATGGAAAGGAAATCGCCAATTTTGTGGAGGCAAACCACTTAAGTAAAAATTGCATCATCAAGTGGAAATGTGAAGTGGGTATGGATAAATGCAAGGCAATATTGGGGTATCTTGAGACATAGGCTTTCTTATTTAAATTGGGATCAAGCAAGAAGAAAATAGTCTCAAAGAGAGAAAAATGTTGTGTACAAGTGGGTATGGGTAAATGCAAATCAATATCGAGGTATCTTGAAACATAGGCTTTCCCGTTTAAATTGGGATCAAGCAAGAAGAAAACAGTCTCAAAGAGAGAAAAATGTTGTGCACACTTAAAGATTAAAAGTTTAGTCAAACAAAGAGATATCACAAGACTTTGGCTTAAAAAGGACTAAAGGCAACAAAGGTGGAGAAGAATCAGACATATACAGTGCCATGTACAACCCCCTTACTTGGTCAACACATCTTTATGTGCAAGAATTGTTGAATGCCAAGGCTAGGTTAGAGAGTATGGAAGCTAGGGAGCAAGAAAGGAATTGCAAGCTCCATGAGATCACAAAAACAAATCGGTCTTTAGTGGAAAACAATAAAGTGTTAAAGGAACAAGTGGCAATATTGCAAAAGACTATAGCAACAGAGAAGCATGATTGGAAAAACATAAAGTTAATTTGGCAAACCATGCGAGAATCAATAATAACAAACAAGGGATTGGCAAACTCAAAATCAATAGAAATCAAGACACAAACATTTCAACAAACAAATATTGAAGGACCGAGGATAAAAGAAAGTAACAAGGAAGGCATATCAAAAGAAGTCAAAACATTGGCCCAAGTTGTTAGCAGTTCTAAAGATTTTAGACCTAAGCATTCCACATTAAATCATGGAATCACTTTGACATATCATTCAAGGACTGAGGAGAAAGATAAGAGAGCAAAAGGGGAGGCAAGTTTTAGACCTAGGTATTCCAAAGTAGATCATGGAATCACTTTCAACCACATCATTGAAAAATTTTGGAGTGAAAAGGAAGAAGCATACTACTGTTTTGTTGACTTCAAGAAGGCTTTTAACATGGTCCCTAGGAATAAGTTATGGTGCAGAATGGAGGAGCTTTCTATTCCAATAAATTTGAGAGTGGTTGCCCATAAGTTATATGAAGAGGTTTGAGTCAAAATCAAAACTTAGGTAGGCATTTCAGAAAGTTTTAGGAGTGACATTGGAGTTAAGCAAGGACGCCCTCTATCCCCCACTCTTTTTGGACTATATATTGACAAACTTGAAGAATAATTGAATTTGCAAGGTAGGGATGGTGTCTGTTTGGGGTAATGGGTGATAAGGCTTCTTTTATATATGTAGACGACCTTATTATGATTGTTAAATAAACTCATGGGTTGCAAGAACACCTTTATGCCCTTGAGCAAATTTGCAAAGTAGTGGTATGCAAGTCAATACTAGCAAGACCAAAATCATGATTTTCTCCAACAAGAAGACAAAGATCTAATATAAGTTCTACTTTGAGGGAAATACTCTTGAAGAGGTAACTAAGTACACATACCTTGGGATTGACTTCAACAACAAGCTTAATTAGGAGCCCTGCAGAAAGAAGAGAACTTTGGGAGGATGGAAAGCATTGTATGCTCTTCAAATTAGATGCAGAGAGGCAGAGTTATGGGATTCGAAAATTACTCAAATTCTTTTTGGGCTATTAGTAATTTCGGTGGTGCTTTATGGGTGTGAACTATGGGCTAACAACACTTTAAATTCAAAATGGAAGCAAATTGCGAGAATTCAAAAGCACATGATTACAAGCAAGTTTAAAATAAAAGTTTCAGTTCCTTATGAGATTATGATAGATGAAACAGGGGCAATTCCTAGTGAAGCCATTTCTATGGTGTGTCTCATAAGATATCTAAAAAGAATTGAACAAATGGAAGCAGGTACAGATAGCCTAAGGTTGTTTTCAATGACATCCCGAGTGAGAGAAAGAAGACATGGATGAAGCAAAATAGTAAATGGATGAGAAAATGGAATATTTACTTGAATGCATGTCCCATAAATAGCAAAGAAATAGAGGCATTTGTCATAAATAAATTTCATAAGTTTATGTGGGTTAAAGTGCTAGGGAGAAAGAAGAAATATTATCTTGAGGAATTCAACCCAACTTGGGATCATCAACAGAAGGATTACATAGGGGCTAATATACCTTGGAGAGAAAAGATTCTTATTACTCAACTAAGAACTAACTCTTAGTAGCTCTGGTGTGAAAAGAGGAGGTGGAAAAGACCAAAAGAGGCATGGGAAGAAAGAGTGATTTTTGCACAACTGGGGTTGTAGAATTAGAACAACATTTTATTTTGGAATGTGATGCCTACAGGGACATCATGACCAAGTATGCTAATATCTTGAAAGATGCTTCATTGCATGGTCTATTCAGCGAGGGGATAGTTGAGAAAGTGGGGGAGCTCATTGTCACTTTGAACAAAAGAAGAAATGAAATGTAGAGACTCAAAAAGACAAGTCTAACTGTCCCATAGGCTATTTTTAGCTCATGGACATTAAAAGTTATTATTATTATTATTTTATATCCATCAACCACCATTGTTCTATTTTTTAAATTGGGTGGGAATCCAATAAATACCCTATTCCTATAAGCTAGTGTAGAAATAATCAAATATTTTTTACAAGAGTTAAAATAATTGAGGTTATTTAGGAAAAAAAAACTAAGATAGATTAAGGATATGTTTATGATTTCTTATATAATTGTAAGGGGGAAAAGTGTATCTTTGATATTTTTCTCCCCACTTTAGATTAACTTCAACTTGTTTATCTTGAATATAATGACTAGTATGTAAGGCATATTTTTTGTGTAAAAGTTGGAAAATAACTAAATCTCTATCTTTTGCATTTTAAGGATCTAGAACTCATCTATAGTTTATCCATTCATTTACCTTGGTTGAATACATGCTTGCATAAATGAAACTGATACAAATCTATGTCATGGATTTGACCCCTGAACCTTTAAATTTAAATTTTTAAGTAGGCCCAAACTAACTCCCTTCCTATTAACCAATACTTATTGACATGAGCATAAAATGTGTGATTTACAGACTAAGATCTTATACAAGACAAACCCTAATTCACTTTTAGGCATCTAAAATCAGGATCCAATTATCTAATCAATTCGAAAGCACTCCACACAATTACATTGCACCATTAGCTTACATTAGCATTATTGATAGGCTAGGCATATTACATGGTTGTTTGGTATGGCTTCAATAACTGTTCAAATCATTAATTCAAACCCATGGGTTTAACGAAGGAGATGATCCTCGAATAGCAAGCTCCTAGAGGTGTTTGTCAACACTACTAGTCTTCAAACACAACTCTAGACATTGAGGTGAGCAGATTTCAGAAATGAAAAGGCATGCACGTCATTTCTATAGGCAATGAGATTATTATCCAAAAATGAATAGAGAAAAAAATAGAACAAGAAGCAATTCGTCAAAGCTTATTAGTTTTAGATCCAATCACAAAGCATTGATTGGAATCATTGAGTATATTTTTAGCAAAGTACTTCATTGCTACAACTGAAGTTGTTCTCTTATTCCCTCTTTTACCATTTCGAAAAGTGTGCTTATTGTTGTTACTACCTCAACTCACTATTCTAAGGTTACTTGTGGTCCTTGTTGGTTTATTGTTTTACCCTAGAACTAAGTAAAGAAAGAGTGTTTTATTTCTTTAAAAATTTATTGCATAAATAATTTATTTTGGTTGAGAAAAAAATATTCTGATAAAAAAAAAATTATTTTGTTTATTAGTTTATAAGATTAAGGTCCAACCACAATCCCTATAAATACTATTACTGTGTTGCAAGATTTTATTGGCATCCCTTAAGTGTATTCTAATATAGAGATCCTCTTTAACTCAAACTTTTTCTTATTAATGTAAATATCATTTTCAATTGGAAGATAGTGTCTTTCAAAGCCTAGCCTTTCCACCTTATTATGTTTAACATCTCTATCATGTTATTTAATTTTAATATTAAATTTAGTGTGCCTTTGGTGTGTAAGAGGTCACATTATTTTGTGGGAGGGAGTGCATCCAAACCAAAAAATATTGAGACAATGTAGGATTGGACCAAACCCTAATCAATCAAGAGTTTGAGAGGTTTGTTAGGCTTGACTAAGTACTACTGGAATTTTGTCAAGAATTATGGTAAAATTGTAGGACCTCTCACAACATTGCTCAAAAATAATTCTTTTTTGTGGAATAAAGAAGTGGAAAATTCCTTTCATACCCTTAAAGTTGCTAAATGTTCCACCCTTGTTTTGGCAATTCTTAATTTTTACAAAATGTTTGTCCTAGAGTGTGATACCTCAAGGATAGGTATAGATGTCATCTTAATGCAAGATGACCAGCCACTTACATTCACTATGAAGCAATCGACAAGGAGAAATTTAGCTTTTTAATCAATTTATAAAAAAGAGATGATGGCTCTTCTACATGTTTTCTAAGAATGGTGTCCTTATGTGTTGGGTGACAAAATTCAAATGAAAATTAATCATAAAAAGCCTTAAATATTTCTTGTAGAAAAGGGTGTCCTCCCTTAAACAACAAAAGTGGGTGACTAAGATGCTAGGTTTTGATTATGAGATCATTTATAAAAAAAAGCAAAGCAAATTTGGTGACCAATGCACTTTCCCTACGTATGAAGAGGATGATTCATTGTTCTCTCTCTCTCAATTCTAGTACCTACTTGGATGGAGGCAATTATCTGGAATTAGAAGTGTTGTCCTATTTTACCTTCAGGCTGAATAGCCCAAGGATCTATAAAATTTCTAAGTGTTTTCCCTTTTGAAGTGCAAGGGAAAAAACCCTCCAAATGGCTAAGTCTAAAATTCTAAATGTACTCAATTTGGAAGATTTGCCCATGCTTCCAAAATACCACTTGTCATGTACATGTGTGTACATTGGATAACAAGTGGACTTTTAAAAACATGGGGGTTTGTAATGATGAATTAATTAAAATTAATTCACGTGCACATGGATTAGAAGAAAATAATTATGATTACAAAAAGTAATCAAAAGTGCACAAAATAGGGAATTAAATAAATGTGATAATTTATTTAATTTTTGGAATGAACTATAGTCAAAAATATTTAATTTTCAAACTATAGTAGAGGAATTTGATTTTTATGATAGTAGAAAAATGTCAAATAAATTAATTAAATAATCAGATCAAATGCATGATGCAAGTGAATAGGGTTGGATGCGTGGGTGGATGAAATTGGTTGTGACCATTTTCAGGTGTCTACATTTTTCCCCTCTTTGATATGGCGTCATGACTGTCGCGATTAGCAGACTGATGGGATATCAAAGAATATAATTTTTTTTTATAAAAATGCCCCGGTGGATGAGTGACAAAGGAATAAGTGATGAGGTGATGCCCCCTCGAGAGATCGGCAGAAAAAAATAAATTTTTCGGCAATCTCTCGAAAAAGGAGAAAAGGCAGCGGAATGGGCAGAAAGGGGCCCTAAGATTGAAAAACAAGAAAAAACGGGAAAAAAGGAGGTGGTTAGAGGAAAAAAGGTGAAAAAGAAGTTGTGGGGGGGGGCGCGGGGGGGAAGAAAAGGAGAAAAAAAGATTTAAAAGGTGGCTTAAAAAAAGATAAAAAGGAGAAAAAGTTAATATGGAAGGGGTTAAAAAAGTGAAAAGGAGCTTAAAAAGCTCATTTTACTTTTTGGAATTTGGAGGAGGGAGTGGAGGAAAAGGAGGAAGAGAGCGGAGCGATGGTGGGTATTCATCGAGAGGAGCACTGAGCGGAGTAGGTGAGAGAGTATCTTTGTCCCGCGGGGGAGGCGAGCTAGTAAGTGGTTTTAGCTTCTCCTGTTATGTTTTGTTATTAGTTAATTAAAAGGCTAGGGTTTTGGGAAATGGGGGTTTTTCAGGGAAATGGCACGAGAGAGAGGGTTTTGGTGCATAGATTATGGGTAGGGGCGCAATTTTGTGAAATTGGTGCTTTTATTTTTTGAATTTTTTGTGATTCTTTGATGTTTTGGGGGGAAGGGGTGCGGATCGGCATCGAGCCCGGTGCATTGGCGCATAGGGTTTTGGAGTGGGGGTGGGAAAGGGCGCATAGCCCGGAGGAGTGGTGCTAAAGGGTGGAGGGGGTGTGGAGTGGCACGTAGTGCCGAGCGGGAGGAGGGGGTTAAGGAGTGGCGTATAGCGCCGGAGGGGACAGGGGAGGAGTAGCGCATAGCATCAGAGGGGAGGGGGAACGGGGTGGTGCTTAGAGCCAAGGGAGGGGATAGGGGAGGGAGTGGCGTCTAGTGCCAGAGGGGAGGGGGAACGGGGTGGTGCTTAGCACCAAGGGAGGGGATAGGGGAGGGAGTGGTGCCTAGCACCAGAGGGGAGGGGGAACGGGGTGGCACTTAGCGCCAAGGGAGGGAGTGAAGGGTGGGTATCGAGGTAGGGAGGGGCACCCGAGGGCGGGAGGCATGGGGGGGTTAGGGGGTAGGGATGGGTGTGTGGTGTAGGGAGTGGCACGGTTTTTTTATTTTTAGTTTTTGATTTTTAATGTTTGATTTTTTATTTTTAGTTTTTAATTTTTAATGTTTAATTTTTTATTTTTTATTATTTTTTTTTTTAGTTTTTTATTTTTAATGTTTTATTTTTTTATGTTTGATTTTTTAATATTTGATTTTTTAATGTTTGATTTGATTTTATTTTTATTTTTTATTATTTGATTTGTGATTGTTGATTTTTTATTTTTTATTTGATTTTTTATTTTTATGAGGTTTTGTGGGGATTTTGGGGGAGGGTGATATGGGAGAAGAGGAATAGGAAAGTGGGAGGATGGGGAGGTATCATTGGGCCGGGGTAGAGTTAGTAGGCGTGTGTGGCTGTGCAGAAGGAGGGGAGGTGTGGTCACTAGAAGGGCATCTTGGGAAAGGCACCGATGGGTAGAATAAGTGAGTAGTGATAAGATGAAGGCTAACGCGGTGTGTTTGTGGGATGGTGTAGAATGACGAGGGTGTTCTATAGTCTTAAGAGAGGCAGCCGCCTACATTTGATTTATGGGAGGAGCTAGACTGAGCCAATAGGTTCGTCCTAGGGGTACTTGGATTGGATAATATTGCTAATACACCACGGATTCACGTCGATAGAGCTATGATGACTGTTGTGGTGGAGTGATATCAACTAGAGTGCTGTGCCTTTCTATTTCCCACAGGAGAGGCAACGATTACACTTGAGGACGTACGAAGGTTTTTACAAGTCTCGCTACATGGTGAGAGGGTGATTTATGATCATGCACATGAAGCAGACTATCTAGACCAAGTGTTTGCCTCGATGCAGGTGCCATATATAGTGGACAAGACCGAGATGGTATACCAGCTAGCTATAAAGAGGGGACTAGATCAGTTGGCCCTATTTCTGGCAGGGTTGATAGCAGGGACATTGGTCCCTAACAGGAGATCACATGGTTTCCCAGTGGGCTGGGGAGTTGTGCTACATCAGATGCTGACTGATGGAGTGGTTTACGCATGGGGCCTATGTAGAGTAGCATATTGGTACCATGACATGGATGCAGTGGTATATAGGCGCTCAGGGAGCCTAGGTTGTGGGGTTACCTTGTTGCACATCTGGGCATGGGAGCATATCCCAGTGACTTGGCCACTAACAGTGAGAGATAGGACATGACATCGGCTGTTTGTTTATGCATATAAAGGACATCAGATGCACCGTTGTTTGGGGAACATGAGATACTAGAGGCAGGTGATATATGAGATGGTGGAGTTTGTGTGGTGACCCTGGAGGGAGGTGGAGAGGTGGTCAAATGATGATGACCAGCTAGGCTATGCAATGCAGTCACGATACCTGATGAGGCAAACAGAGCTGATCATAGACAAGTATTTGCCAGAGCGAGTTCAACGGTAGTTTGGTTTAGTGCAGGATGTACCACAGGTAGAGGTGAGGTTCACACGGATACGAGAGGAGCAGCAGTAGTGGAGATTAGTGCCTGATGCACAGATGGTTATAACAGAGTTTGAGGGACTCCAGCCACAGGCATGCAATGCTAGACAGGATGTAGTGGATGCAGGGACTACGACATCATATGAGGAGTGGTGGGCTCGGCAGAGGCCAGTGAGACTCATAGTGCCAGTGGGTTTTGTAGCACCAGAGGAGGAGGGCGATGATGAGGATGAGGATGATGAGGAGGGTGCGCAGGTGAAGGGGATGGATGATGATGAGGATGAGGAGGAGGAGGAGGAGGAGGGTGCACAGGTAGGGGGATGGATATAGAGGTTGGAGGTGATGGTGGAGGTGATGATGATGGGTTAGAGTTAGCCAAGGTGCAAGAGCAGATATGTCAGCTACAGGGACATATAGCTTAGCTACAGGTACAGATAGCTCAGTGAGAGGGACAAATAGTTCAACTGGAGGGGTTGGTGGCTTAGTTAGAGGGACAGGTAGCCCAGTTATAGGGATAGGTAGCCTATTTACAGGGGGAGTTGGCATAGACGAGTGCCATATAGGTGCATGTTATGGAGCTGCAGGCACAGGTGACACAGGCTTAGGGGTTAGCATGGCAGTATGCGCATGAGAGAGACTAGGCCTGCTAGGCATTGGGGATGGGGAGATGGTGAGGGCCATGCAGGAGAGTACTAGGGAGGCCCTATACTACATGACCCTTTACGAGGGGTTAGTACCAGTAGAATAGAGAGTCAGTTATCGCAGCTGGTCTGGAGCTTTTAGTTCCAGAAGGACAGGGCAGTCGGAGAGGTTTGTTCAGCAGCCCTTGCCATCATAGGTGTTAGCATCAGTACAGATGCCGCCCCTACAGGCACAAAGACAAGCAGGGCAATAGGATATGGGGGTCCCTCCTCAGAGGGATTCAAGACTAGCTGAGTCAGTCAGGGATAGCTTTGCCTAGGGGCACGATGTTTACATGTACTATTTTTTGACAAGTCTGAGGACCACATTTTGTATCATGATCACTTTTTGATATATATATGAGACGGGTTGTTCGATCAATGAACTATGTGTTATAGATGGATGTATGGATTTATGATGTGTTATATATGATGTATGAATTGATTTATAATGTGATGGATATATGATAGATGTATTGATTGATGATGTGATGCATTGATTTATATGTGATGGCTGCATTTATGGATGTGCATATATTATGGATTAGATGTTGTGATGTTATTTGATATGTATATGTTTGTGAAGATTGAGATGTGAGAAGCTATGACTTGATATGTGCTTGGATGTAGGATGGAGCGTGTTAGGATAGATGGATTTATGTATAATGTTGATATGTGTATATGCTATATGATGGTATGTTGATACATGCTAACACATTTGTGATGCAGGATGGGCTACTGACATGTTTGTGATGTAGGATGACAAGTGATCATGATACGCCAATAGGACCCTAAAAATAGTCACAAAACGATAGGAAGATAGTGAATAGTAGAAAATAGGGGGAATGTGAGGGTAAGTGCAAAAAGATGGGGGGCCAAAAAGTGGCCAAAAAATTTTGAAAAAAAATTTAGGCATAACGCGAGCGCGTTATAACGCGCTCGCGTTATAACGCGCTCGCGTTATGGCTTGGCAATGACAAGCCTAAGGCTCGTCATTGCCGAGCCATAACGCGAGCGCGTTATAACGCGAGCGCGTTATAACGCGCTCGCGTTATAAAGCGCTTCATATATAAAAAAAAAACGCTGTCATTTCATTTTTGTTCATTTCATTGTGAGTTTTTCCTCCCCCCGCGGCTTAAAACCCTTCAAAAACGCGCTCGCGTTCTACAAAACACCGTTCAACACAAAAGATTTGTCGATTCATCGCCGAAATGCCGCCGCGACGTCGAGCACGCCAAAGGGGTGAGTTATCTTTGTTTTTTTGTTTGAATTTCTTCCTAAATAGGTAGGTTTTGTGTTGATTTTTGATGCATATTTTATTAATTGTAGGAAATGTTAATGCACCTCCTCCTCCTCCTCAAAATCCTCAAAATCCACAAAATCTTGAGGAAGAAATACCTGCAGAACAACAACCTCCTCCATTCATTCCTCGACATGCCCCTGGAACACAAGATAATATAATGGGGGAAATTGAAAACAACAAAAAACAAATTGAAGATATAATTGCAAGGTTGAAAGATCCTTCCACTTCAACCTTGCATAGGTCCACGCTTGCCGAATCTCTTGAGTCTATGTTATCAAATGTAAATTCAATTAGCAAGCAAATAACTAGTTGGACCGATAAAAAGAGAGAGTTTAGAGATTACTATGCAGATAAATTGTCATATCAAGATGTCAAAAAATTACAAATTACAAAAGTAGACTTGTGTTCAATTTTCACAAACCCACAAACAAATCAACCTCCACCCATTACATGCAAGAGGTTCCCTATCCATTGGTGCAACAACCAAGCGATAAGGGACAATTTCGGGCAGAGGTGGTGGATGGTTTTTGACCATCCTCCATGCAATAACAATGAGGTCCCGCAATACTTTTTGAGGAAACTCTACTCCGAGTTTGTCCTCAATAAAGTGCCAAACTATTTTGATATGCGGGACTTCCAGGGTAGAGGTGGGGGCTCAGCACAGGATAGACCAGGGGCACGTCTTGACCCACAGCGGGTAGTGAGACGAGTAATCAGCAGACCAGCCCACGAGCATGTTTCTATTCCTTCCATTGTGAAGGAGAGTGTTGAGGTCGATACACTGAGGTCGATTAGTGCCTTGACCCAGAGCATCATAGAGCATGCCAATCCTGCAACACAGAGTGGGTTGGGAGATAGTGCGAGGAGTAGGGTCCCACCGCATACTTGCCAGGCTTGCGGGTCAGCCTGTGGTTATGACCCCATGGACAGTCAGGACGCAGGTGCACAGGCTACATCTGCAGCTGAGCAGATGGCGATGACAGATACCCTCCTGAGTGAGACTTTCGGCCTTGATACTCAGGTAAATATTAGCAAGTTTATTGAATTTAATTTATTAAATTTTATTTTTGAAATACAAGATTAACTAATTTAAATTGATGATTTTAATGAAATTTCAGGGTCATAGCGTCGATGCAGTTTTCAGTGGTTCTCCACCTACATTTTTCACTAGATCATCTACTGTCGAGGTATGTAACTAATAAACAATTATAAATATTACATGTGAATAGCATCGTTATATGAATGGTATTCTAATTTCTAATTTTGGATGTTGAATAGGTTAACACTGTAGATTTCATGGCAACACCTGCCAGCGGTGGTGGACTTCAAAGCTTTACGGAGGTAATAAAATAAATAGTTTAATGAATGAATTGTACTTACTAAATTTTTGTATGTGATTTGTGTGTTTTATTGTGTGTACTTCCATGTTTAGATGAGCGTGTGTGTATGTTAGGAGCCATGATTTGCATCACTATTATAGTTTTCGTAATTGAATAATGTTGTTTTATTTCCAGATGATGCAGGCTGCGGATACACCTCCCCATGTTCATAGGGCAATGGAGCAGGGTGTGGCCTCTGCAATTCATAGCTCTATGGCATTGACAGGGGTATGAGGCAGATTAGTAAATTTCAATTTACATTCATTGTTATAGTTGTCTATTTTTGAAAAATCAAAAGATTATTGATTTGAAGTTTAATTTCTATCTGGATGGTTTCTATAGGACATGACATCACCAGGGCCTTTTCCTTCTACTGAGGCAAGCGAGCAGACAGATTATATGTTAGCGGTAAGTGATTATTTTGTTAAATGTTTCATTTTTTTATAACATGTAATTTCTATATATTAATATCTATACTTTTTTTTGTAACAGGTAAAGGTGCAGGAAGAACTAAATAGGAGAAGTAGCCCTCGGGTTCGTAGTAGACCACCCACATGCATGTCTCCATCCCCTAGAAGATCAAAGGCTGCTCGTGATTTATTCTCTTCACCAGCTAGAGGGGAATGACTTTTTATTGTGTTCCTCTGTTGTATGCCTATATGGCATTTGTGGACATATATTTTGTATTGTACATAGTTGACATTGTATGCCTATATGGCATTCTTGTAAGCCTATATGGCTATTTTGTATATATGTTATACTTATATCGACAGATATTGATGTATGCGTATATGGATATTTGGTTAATACAAATCTTTTTTATTGATGGCGTCCATACTTGCATTATAAATCCACTTTTGAATGGATATTTGTAGATGGCTACTTCAAATATTTAAAGTCTGATTGTATTACATAGGATGTTTGCATTTTCTTTGATAGGCTTGATAGGCCATGGATTACATGATGGTGTTTGATGGAAAAGTATGGTACTAGAAGACTCTAGTTCATTCTTAATAGGCTTGTGATTGATAATATCTTTGCATGATTGCACTTGATCTTGGATCATAGGCATGTTGTTAGGATTTTGATTGCATTGTGATGTTTGATGGATAGGCATGGTGTAAGTGTAAGATACCCAACTAGTTCTACGAAAAATTTTCCTTACTTAAACACTTTTACTTGCTAACAATTCATCAACTACTTCAATAACATAAAGATATACATCAAGATAACTATTTGAATGAAACAACATTAGAGTTGGGTACTTGTCTTGTTACTTGATTCAATCAACTTGCAATGTCTTATTACATGGAAAATGCTTTCAATAGCATGAAGTACAACTCATTCAATGGAAATACAAGGACAGGCCTTGAAGCCTTGATGTTACAATGTCTTCCTTATTTGAGCAACATTTGAAGATTTGGAATGTTCAACTCATCACCTCACAAGGTAGGCGCATATTTGAAGGATTTACAGGTTTTTCTGACTTGGGCGCCAAGTTGAGGTGACCTCCTCCTGAAGTTGCGCCTTGTCAACATTAGGTGCCAATTAGAGTTTATGGATGCTCTGGATTGTTTCCAAGAGTAGGCGCCAAAACATCATCATTATGAAAGTGTTTTAAATGCTACGCGCCCAAATCAGCCCTCTGGAGTCTAGGCGCTCCTTTCATGCATTCTGTGTTCTAGGCGCCAATTGAAAGGAGTGGAGAACAGGGCAAGCGCCTTCCAAACTAGGTGTTTCCTTGAGGTGACAAGGACTTAGAAAGTGCGCCTAAGGTGAGTGCCTTGAGTGAAAAGGTCTAACAAACATCTTTGAACCCCCTTTTCAAGGTTAGGCGCATTCTGGAGGTGGAAACAAGTAGAAGGTGCGCCTTAGCTTCCTTTGTCAATTCTTGCAAGTCTTTGTTGATTAGGAAGGTGGAATGCTTCATTGTAGAATGAGCGCCTATCTTCTAATGTCCAAACTACTTCTTCTGGCTCACTCTGTGGCTAGGCGCCAGAGCTAAACTGTTCACACAAGGGAGTGCGCCTAGACTCACTTGATGTTTTCTTACTACTTCAACCCCTGGAAGATGTTCCAAGGTGTTCCCTTTTACAAGCACCTGACCTCCCAAGTTCCTTCATGTGCTATTCCTTGAAGGCGCCAAAACTGAGCTCCAGTGCCATGGGATTGTGCCTAACATCTTTGAAGAGTTTCTAAGCCTTTTGCAAGTTGATATCCCAAACTCATCTTCTAGGCGCAACAGGAGCTTTCCAAAGGAGTTTCCAAGTTTTAGACGCCAAGCGAGGTCATGGGTGAATGGAACTGCGCCTTAGGAGATGACTGGATCCTAAGCGTCAGTCTGGAGTTACAGTGGAATTGATATGCGCCTCAACTAGCTTAGGCGCCCATTTGAAGTGATTCCTTTAACACTTCTCTGTCAATCTCAACTGCAAGGATGATCTCCTAATCCAATTTTGATCCTCTGGAGATGCAAATAGCTTTACATTTCACTAGGTTCCATCAATGATGATCATCAACCAAAGCACATTTCAAAGGTGAGATAGGCAAGTGAGGCGCCAAACTAGTCCTTAAGACTTATCTCCTTCTATCAAGTCAATTTCAACTATGTGAGAGAGTTCTATTCTAGGCGCAAAATGGAAATGTTTCATCAATTGGTGCATCTTACAAAGCTCCCAATTCTAGGCGCCAGAGCCAAAGAGTTTTTCCCAACACATGCACCTGGGCTAGGAATTCACGTAAGAGACATCACTTAGCTTTAAAACTTTCAATCTATAGCCATCTGGGCTAGGCGCTCCAATGGAGGATCCTTGAACTCATGCATTGGCGCCTTCTAGTTCTAGGCACCCATTTTGGATGATTCATCCTGATACTAGCGCCCAAAATGACTAGACTCTCTTCATTATCCAATTCACTTAGAAGACTCAAGTTGGAGACTTAGTTGTCTATCCATGTTCTCCGGAAGATTCATTGTACCTCTATGCACTATCTCCTTCAAGGCGCACATTTAGCTCCAAAACGCAAATTTCCATCATCAACCCATCAAGGTGCATCATCTTCCCTTTGTATCCCCTTCAAGGCGCAGACATTCACTTCTTCACACTCAAACTCACTCTCTGGCGCCAGAATAGGTGTATAACTTCAAATAAGGCGCTAATCTTAGGTTTCTAAGTACTTAGTTTGATCTTAAGGCTATCCTTCCTCTAAGCACTCTCTTCAACTCCCTCACTGAAGGCCCTCTATAAGTTTGGGCGCATTTCATCCCAAGGCGCTTCAACATCATCCAAGGCGCAAATTCACTCTCCAAGACAAGGTGCAAAAAACCCTATCCTAAGGCGCTCAAATCTTGCTTCTAGACCTAGGCGCACAAACATGAGATTAAGGATCATTCTGGCCACCATCACTTCCCTAAAGGCGCAAAATTGGTGTAGATACATTCCATTTATTAAGGATCATTCTGGCGCCCAAATCTTGTCAAAGCAAAGGATCAATAGGTTCTCTCTAAGGCGCACTCCAGGGTTTGATCTTGCAAGACTTCTCACGTCAAAATTTTGACCAAGACACTCAAGGCACTAGTCTTTATCATCTAACCCTACAGTGCACTTACTCATTATGATATACTCCTCAACTTTGTATTCAACCTTGCCCAAGGCGCATATTCACTATAAGGCATTCTCACGTTGTCAAGGCTCAGAGGGCTTCAACTTGCTAAAGGGTAGAGGTCTAGGCGCATATCTGACTTGAAGCTCAAGGCGCTCCAACCCTCTTGCTCTGGAATTCCTTCTAGGCACTAAGTGACTTCTCCAATTCCTTGAAAACATTTGAAGTGTTTTACCTTCTCAAGGTGCTCCTTCGAACTTGACTCCAAGGTGTTATAATCTCAAAGGTGCTGACATCATCTCAACCAAAGGCGCTCAATGATTCATCCCATATCTAGGTGCTAAAACACTTAATCAACCAAGTCATTCAAGGCGCCATTCAGTAAACTCATCTTCCATGATATTCCTATCAAGGCGCATATCACTTCTCTCATGGGCTTTAGGCGCTCAGTTGAGTGTTTCAATACTATTTAGGTGCCAAATTCATTTTAATGCACCAAACACAAAGAGCTTTCAAACACTGGACGCTCACAAAGAGTCTTCCAACCTTGGGCGCTAAATTAGGTCTTTGCAACTATCCAAGGCGCATATCTTCGTTTGAACAACTTATGGTGCCAAGACAACTTCTCATTAGGGCGCTCAAAACACTTGTGTTTACATTTGAAGTGCTTTACCTTCTTAAGGTGCTCCAGACTAACCTGACTCCAAAGCGCTCCATCATCATCCTTAAGGCGCCAAAAACATCATCCAACTCCTTAAGGCACTTCACTGTGAAAGTCTGAAGGCGCTCTACCTAGACCTTTCCCCTAGGCGCCAGAACTCCTAAGCACTCACCAGATAACTCTCTTCTTCAAGGCGCAAATCTTCCTATACTATGATTGCCTCTGAAACGCCGATTAACGTGATGTGAGGGTGCAAAGGCTACTCCAATCCTCAGTGAGCGCCTAGTTTAAACAAGGAGAAATAAAGCATTCAAAACTATCCAAACGATCATCCCCTTCCTAATGTCTTCACTGCTCCAGAAAACCTTGGCCAAAATGACACATAACAACTCCTATGAGCGCCCTTATGCCCTAGGATCATCTAGTTTGTGCGTCTTGTAATGAGTAGTTCATGTAAGTTTGGAATGAGCGCCTTGAATAAGTGTAAACTAGCCTAGAGAAGGGTATGTGCGCCTTGAGCATTCCAGAGATAACTGTGCGCCTAGAACAATATGAGTGCTCATGATGATGATTAACGCCCTGATGAGACTATGAGCGCCTTGTTCAGGAGATACCTTGTTTGATCATAAAATGCACCTTGAGTCTTGAAGGTTTTGAGCGCCTAGGTGATTTGGATGTTGAGATGTTGGTATGCGCCCAAGATTGAGGTGAGCGCTTGTAATGGAGGAGAGCAATGAGATGAGGTTTAGCGCCTCCAAGTAAGGTCAGAGGTGAGGTTAGAGGTGAAATGCGCCTTTGGACCATTCTGGCGCCTTGGATGAAGAACCTATATCTTGAGCCCAAGAGGTAAAATTTGCGCCTTAGTGGATTTGGAGAGTTACAGAGATTAGAGAAAAGCGCCTTGAAGACAGAGTTGTTCAAGGCGCATGTGTGATTTGGTCAAAAACAGGCGCCTAGAGTGAATAGGCTTTCATCCTGACTTAATACACTGCCTCCTTCTGACGATTTTTGGGGCAGCAGAAAACCTTTCACCACGGGCAAATGCCTCAGAGCTATAAAAAACCGAGAGAGGTTATTGTAGAGGCACTCTACGTGATCCCGTTGCCTCAGACGGAATGTTTCTAAGTGACACGGTTTTTGAGTAACATCTCGTCAAAGATTGCTGCCTTTTTGCACTTTGGACTCTTCAGGGATATCGTCGGTACAATGTAGCTCCGACTGTTTCGACATGTTTGGGTGAGAAATAGGACCATGCCTAGCATAAATGTACCCATTCGGACGCGTTGGAACAGTCAGTTTGGTCGCATCAGGAGCAGGACGAAAGTTACACCCCTTTGTAACTTTACACTGCCTCCTTCTGACGATTTTTGGGGCAGCAGAAAACCTTTCACCACGGGCAAATGCCTCAGAGCTATAAAAAACCGAGAGAGGTTATTGTAGAGGCACTCTACGTGATCCCGTTGCCTCAGACGGAATGTTTCTAAGTGACACGGTTTTTGAGTAACATCTCGTCAAAGATTGCTGCCTTTTTGCACTTTGGACTCTTCAGGGATATCGTCGGTACAATGTAGCTCCGACTGTTTCGACATGTTTGGGTGAGAAATAGGACCATGCCTAGCATAAATGTACCCATTCGGACGCGTTGGAACAGTCAGTTTGGTCGCATCAGGAGCAGGACGAAAGTTACACCCCTTTGCAACTTTACACTGCCTCCTTCTGATGATTTTTGGGGCAGCAGAAAACCTTTCACCACGGGCAAATGCCTGAGAGCTATAAAAAACCGAGAGAGGTTATTGTAGAGGCACTCTACGTGATCCCGTTGCCTCAGACGGAATGTTTCTAAGTGACACGGTTTTTGAGTAACATCTCGTCAAAGATTGCTGCCTTTTTGCACTTTGGACTCTTCAGGGATATCGTCGGTACAATGTAGCTCCGACTGTTTCGACATGTTTGGGTGAGAAATAGGACCATGCCTAGCATAAATGTACCCATTCGGACGCGTTGGAACAGTCAGTTTGGTCGCATCAGGAGCAGGACGAAAGTTACACCCCTTTGCAACTTTACACTGCCTCCTTCTGACGATTTTTAGGGCAACAGAAAACCTTTCACCACGGGCAAATGCCTCAGAGCTATAAAAAACCGAGAGAGGTTATTGTAGAGGCACTCTACGTGATCCCGTTGCCTCAAACGGAATGTTTCTAAGTGACACGATTTTCGAGTAACATCTCGTCAAAGATTGCTGCCTTTTTGCACTTTGGACTCTTCAGGGATATCGTCGGTACAATGTAGCTCCGACTGTTTCGACATGTTTGGGTGAGAAATAGGACCATGCCTAGCATAAATGTACCCATTCGGACGCGTTGGAACAGTCAGTTTGGTCGCATCAGGAGCAGGACGAAAGTTACACCCCTTTGCAACTTTACACTGCCTCCTTCTGACGATTTTTGGGGCAGCAGAAAACCTTTCACCACAGGCAAATGCCTCAGAGCTATAAAAAACCGAGAGAGGTTATTGTAGAGGCACTCTACGTGATCCCGTTGCCTCAGACGGAATGTTTCTAAGTGACACGGTTTTTGAGTAACATCTCGTCAAAGATTGCTGCCTTTTTGCACTTTAGACTCTTTAGGGATATCGTCGGTACAATGTAACTCCGACTGTTTCGACATGTTTGGGTGAGAAATAGGACCATGCCTAGCATAAATGTACCCATTCGGACGCGTTGGAACAGTCAGTTTGGTCGCATCAGGAGCAGGACGAAAGTTACACCCCTTTGCAACTTTACACTGCCTCCTTCTGACGATTTTTGGGGCAGCAGAAAACCTTTCACCACAGGCAAATGCCTCAGAGCTATAAAAAACCGAGAGAGGTTATTGTAGAGGCACTCTACGTGATCCCGTTGCCTCAAACGGAATGTTTCTAAGTGACACGGTTTTTGAGTAACATCTCGTCAAAGATTGCTGCCTTTTTGCACTTTGGACTCTTCAGGGATATCGTCGGTACAATGTAGCTCCGACTGTTTCGACATGTTTGGGTGAGAAATAGGACCATGCCTAGCATAAATGTACCCATTCGGACGCGTTGGAACAGTCAGTTTGGTCGCATCAGGAGCAGGACGAAAGTTACACCCCTTTGCAACTTTACACTGCCTCCTTCTGACGATTTTTGGGGCAGCAGAAAACCTTTCACCACAGGCAAATGCCTCAGAGCTATAAAAAACCGAGAGAGGTTATTGTAGAGGCACTCTACGTGATCCCGTTGCCTCAGACGGAATGTTTCTAAGTGACACGGTTTTTGAGTAACATCTCGTCAAAGATTGCTGCCTTTTTGCACTTTAGACTCTTTAGGGATATCGTCGGTACAATGTAACTCCGACTGTTTCGACATGTTTGGGTGAGAAATAGGACCATGCCTAGCATAAATGTACCCATTCGGACGCGTTGGAACAGTCAGTTTGGTCGCATCAGGAGCAGGACGAAAGTTACACCCCTTTGCAACTTTACACTGCCTCCTTCTGACGATTTTTGGGGCAGCAGAAAACCTTTCACCACAGGCAAATACCTCAGAGCTATAAAAAACCGAGAGAGGTTATTGTAGAGGCACTCTACGTGATCCCGTTGCCTCAGACGGAATGTTTCTAAGTGACACGGTTTTTGAGTAACATCTCGTCAAAGATTGCTGCCTTTTTGCACTTTGGACTCTTCAGGGATATCGTCGGTACAATGTAGCTCCGACTGTTTCGACATGTTTGGGTGAGAAATAGGACCATGCCTAGCATAAATGTACCCATTCGGACGCGTTGGAACAGTCAGTTTGGTCGCATCAGGAGCAGGACGAAAGTTACACCCCTTTGCAACTTTACACTGCCTCCTTCTGACGATTTTTAGGGCAACAGAAAACCTTTCACCACGGGCAAATGCCTCAGAGCTATAAAAAACTGAGAGAGGTTATTGTAGAGGCACTCTACGTGATCCCGTTGCCTCAGACGGAATGTTTCTAAGTGACACGATTTTCGAGTAACATCTCGTCAAAGATTGCTGCCTTTTTGCACTTTGGACTCTTCAGGGATATCGTCGGTACAATGTAGCTCCGACTGTTTCGACATGTTTGGGTGAGAAATAGGACCATGCCTAGCATAAATGTACCCATTCGGACGCGTTGGAACAGTCAGTTTGGTCGCATCAGGAGCAGGACGAAAGTTACACCCCTTTGCAACTTTACACTGCCTCCTTCTGACGATTTTTGGGGCAGCAGAAAACCTTTCACCACGGGCAAATGCCTCAGAGCTATAAAAAACTGAGAGAGGTTATTGTAGAGGCACTCTACGTGATCCCGTTGCCTCAGGCGGAATGTTTCTAAGTGACATAATTTTTGAGTAACATCTCGTCAAAGATTGCTGCCTTTTTGCACTTTGGACTCTTCAGGGTGAGTTATGAGTTTGGTCGCATCAGGAGCAGGACACCAAAAATGCATAACATGATGATGGAAAAATGTGTACATATGTGTAAAAATGCAGGAGGAAATAAAAAAAGACAAACCTTACAAATTAATGTGCATACTTACAACTCAATGTAACATAACTTTACAAAATCAATGTGAATACTTACAAATTAATCCAATGAACCATCTGGATCTGCTCTACTCTTTATTGTGTCAAGTATTGCTTCATGGTCAGACTCACGCACCTTCCACAATATTTTGTTCAAAGGTCTACCCCGATACTTTATCAAATGAACATTGGATGCCACGACAAGGTTCGAGTAATGAAGAATCTTTCGATGCATGTCAAAGTCCTGAAATAGCCAAATATTAACACTCTTATGTGGGTACCTTCTAAGCCATGTTCCAGTAATAACCACTGATCCTGTAGGGTATTCGATGTTTTCTCCATCTGTAACAGGGGCCTCCAATTTCTTTTTGGCCTCAACACAACGGCATAAGTAATAATCTGTTCCCTCTTCATTATCTTCATCTGCAATAACTGCATATACGTGTCCTACATTGATATGTGTAGCAAATTAGATGAAATTAGTCAACATTACAAAAACACTACAAAGTAAGATGACATTACCTGGTTGAACTAGATGAAATTAGATGCATATATGTGCCCTATATTACCTGGTTGAACTAAATCTGATATGTGGTCAAAGTCAACTGACGATTCCATCTGTGTTAGTTCCAGTGCCGTCGGGGGTCGATACGTGTCAAGTGGGCTAAGATAACTTAACTGCCATTCGTCAACCCACTCCTTTGACTCGCACTCATCCCAGACTTGAATTGTACAGGAAGAACAAAAGCATGACATCTTTCGTGTATGGATACTCCATGAACCTGCAATTGAACTTCTGAAAGAGTGCATCTCATTTGATCCTGTCAGTGTACAACAATCCTCATATGGTGCAATGTTAGTATCATCTATCAACCAAAAAAATCTACGAACTAAAGACTTACCTTCATTACCTGGACCCATGGAAGCATTACACCACTCGACAATCGATTTTGCATCTGTCAACTTTGCATTGTCTTTATACTTTAACTCTTCTCGTGCTATGGCTCTTTTGATACATGCTCCTGCACCATCATGCTCCCCCTTTCCATGCCCGGCCTCACAAAAGTTCCACATATGTTGAATACCTGTAAAATTATGCCTCCTACTCAGCCAATAGAAATTCTGCGAGTTCTTGAATTGTGATGCACAATTATCCGACCATATGATATGCTGACTGAACGATATGTCCCTTCTAGCCAAATCATTATAGAACACCTGAAAGCAACCTTGCACGAACTCCGTAGAATGCGTGCGATCATCACTAATATAGAAATGATACTCCCTTATGATCTTTCTGTCATCCTCTGTACTATCATTCGCATGAATGAATGCGATGTGCACAAATATAGAAACCTGTGTGGAGTTGTAATATTGTGATTGCACCTCACGCTGTGGCTGTAGACTGTAGTTCTCTGCAAAGTCGACGACTGAAACAATGCTACCAACTGGAAATGTGTCCTTGCATAACTTGAATTGCAAGTCCAACCATCGAGCTCTATGGGCATGTCTTGCATACTCATACACTATGCTGTCACGAAATATAGGCATAAACTGATACACTGGAATCTTTTCAATAACTAATTCACACCTCTTTGCTTCTTTACCATCTTTTGTATTGTATGCCACTGTTTTATACTTGCCAAATTCTACTAGTTCATTTCCAACCGCATGTGTTATTTCCATATGTTCACATATTGGCAAATGTTGCAAGCCACCGCAACGATGACATGTGCCATCCAAGCATAATTTCTTGTAGAATATTTGACCTTCCTCTCTTTCACATAAAATTCTTGATATGAAATCTCTTGAAGATGTTGGTGGGGCACATATGGCACAACCCTGCAAATCATTGTTAGTATGCATATCTAAACATATAGACCTATAAGCATCAAAATGGTTAGAAAATTCAATATGTAATCTACAACAACAAGTAGTGCGTGTGTGATTTATCTTAACATAGAAAGGTTTTAGCATTTCAAAATATCTTTGACAAATTTTAATTTGAGGATACTTCTCTAGAAATTTACCATAAAACTGTGTTTGAGTCTCATCCAAAAAATGCTTTGGATGTGGCTCGCGGTTCTGACTACCAATTCTCCTTCTTACCACATCCCTTTGATTCGGAGATACCCTTGTGTAATTCTTCCAAAAGTCTTCAATTAGTGACCTCAATGCTTCAACAATTGGTTTATCTTTTCGTGGTAGTCTCCCCGAGAATGCCCATAATTCATTGGCATTAGTGTCCTCAATTCTTTGGCGTCTTCCAACGGCTCTTGATAAAGTTTTCCTATTAATTCTCAATTTTTGACTTGTCTTTCTAATAAGACGAGCTTTCCTCGTTTGACTACTTACTATAGTCGATGTAATCACACGCCGTGTTGCATTACTATCTTTTGTGCGTGAGGTGTTACCCACACTCTCATACGCACTCATTAGATTCTTGACAATAGATTTTTCACTTGAAGCCTCTGATGTTCTCAACCCAAGAATCTTCATGATAGACCTATACTTTATACTTCGCATCATTTCAACGAATAGTTGACATCTTGCAGTCTCATTTAACTTTTCAAAGAACAATCTCCAAATCTTATTAGCATATCTTCTACAAGTGCGTTTTGGAATCTTACCTTCCATTGGCTGCAAAATATTCTCATCAATATCAATCAAATACTTTGGCTTTCTATGCAAAATTCTAGGTGGTGTCAAGTTAGGTAAATTCATCTCAACATTAGGAATTTCATCAATATTTAAATGAGATGGGTTAGATGGCATACCTTCGATCGAAGATGGAATAGATGACATACCTTGAGGTTGAGGTGGGAACGATGGCGTACCTCCTTCATCACATGTGAGTGATGATGTACTCTCAACTTGAGATGTGGTAGATGGTGTCCCTACATGTTGTCTTGCGATAAAGGATGTGTCTCCAACTATGGTATTTAAATCTCTCGTACCACGAAGTTTTTGCATTCGTTCTCTTTGTGCCGCCAATACCATATCTCTTTGTGATGGTTGTGGTTCCTCTTCAATTGGTATGTCTTCATTTATCGTGTCCAATTTCCTCTTCTCACGAAGTTCCCTCATAGCCATTGCTTTCTTTGCATTCTTAGCTTCTATCTCTTCCTGTGTTGGTTTAATTCTTGATCGTTTCCTCGGCATGACGGAGAATTTGTCTGTAGCATGATAAAGAGACCAATATTAGTTCTTAAGAAATGAATACATGATAATAGTGGGATTGTATTTTTTTTATGTTGTAAGGATTTATTCTTGTATAGTTTGACATCATGGTATGAACTAAGGTTTGTTTATTACACATAATTATTAAAGAGCCCAAGTGTAGAAAATATACATGGCATCATGTGAGATTGTAGGTTGCTTTCTTGATTGGAAATGTGTCTATTTTAAACATGTATGATAATGCATGATAAAGTAATTCAATCCGAAATAAGGAAAATGTAAAGAACATGCATGTAAAGACTTGACATACCTAAAAAACGAAGATTTGAATGGAGAGAGTACCCAATTATGTAGTGTTTTTATCTTCTTGCATCAAACTCCTCAACAATTTGAGTTTTTCACCACTTGCTTCCTTTTCAATGTTAAATTCTTAAAATTGAATCAAAATTAACATTGCAATACTACAAAAATTGAAACTTGTATAGATATATATCAAATTTGGTTTGAAAACTATGTTATTTCCTCCTTCTCAAGTTGGCAAAGCAGAAAAGGTGGTGGAAAGATCATGCAAAGGTGGTACAATGTGTCAAATGTGCATGTGAACTTCCCAATAGCATGAAAGCACTTCTTTTTTGTCGGAGCACGCGCAGAATCAGTAAGAAAACAGAGCATGTGGGCCTGGATCACGGGGGTAACCACTTTTTTACCGTTTTAGTAGAATTACAAAACGCGAGCGCGAACGCGCTCGCGCTATAACGCGCTCGCGTTTTGTCCTCCTATAGATCTCTAAACCCTAAACCCTCAACTCTGATCCCTTGACCCTCAACCCTCAATGTCAAATCCTAATCCCTCAACCCTCAATGTCAAATCCTAATCCCTCAACCTCAACCTTGTCCCTAAACCCTAATCCCTTCAACCTCAACCCTATCCCTAAACCCTTGACCCTCGAACCTCAGCCCTCAACGTCAAACCGTAATCCCTTGATGCAGAGCGAAACAAGTTGAACATTAACACAGGTGAAAAAATCCTTGAAAGTCCACAAAATAACCTTTACAGTGTATATCGGCAAGACAATTTAAATGTCACACCGAAATGTACCTCAACCCTCAACCCTCAACATCAAACCCTCGAACCTTAACCCTTAACATCAAACCCTAATCCCTCAACCCTTAACTCTAATCCCTCGACCTTCAACCCTGATCCTAAACCCTAAACCCTCAACGCCAATTTCTAATCCCTCAACCCTTCACTCTAATCCCTCAACCCTAAACCCTATCCCTAAACCCTCAACACTATACCTTAAACCCTAATCCCTCAACCCTAACCCTAAACCTTGTCCCTAAACCCTAATCCCTTCAACCTCAACCCTATCCCTAAACCCTTGACCCTCGAACCTCAGCCCTCGACGTCAAACCCTAATCCCTCAACCCTTAACTCTGATCCCTCATCTCTCAACCCTAACCCTAAACCCTCAACCCTCAACATCAAACCCTAATCCCTCAACCCTCAACCCTAATCTATCATCCGTCATCCCTCCACACTCTACTTTAACCCTAATTCCTCGACCCTCAACCCTATCCCTAAACCCTTGACCCTCGAACCTCAACCCTCAACCCTCAACGTCAAACCCTAATCCCTCAACCCTAAACCCTATCCCTAAACCCTCAACGCCAAATTCTAATCCCTCAACCCTTCACTCTAATCCCTCAACCCTAAACCCTATCCCTAAACCCTCAACACTATACCTTAAACCCTAATCCCTCAACCCTAACCCTAAACCTTGTCCCTAAACCCTAATCCCTTCAACCTCAACCCTATCCCTAAACCCTTGACCCTCGAACCTCAGCCCTCGACGTCAAACCCTAATCCCTCAACCCTTAACTCTGATCCCTCATCTCTCAACCCTAACCCTAAACCCTCAACCCTTAACATCAAACCCTAATCCCTCAACCCTCAACCCTAATCTATCATCCGTCATCCCTCCACACTCTACTTTAACCCTAATTCCTCGACCCTCAACCCTATCCCTAAACCCTTGACCCTCGAACCTCAACCCTCAACCCTCAACGTCAAACCCTAATCCCTCAACCCTAAACCCTATCCCTAAACCCTCAACACTATACCTTAAACCCTAAACCCTCAACGCCAAATTCTAATCCCTCAACCCTTCACTCTAATCCCTCAACCCTAAACCCTATCCCTAAACCCTCAACACTATACCTTAAACCCTAATCCCTCAACCCTAACCCTAAACCTTGTCCCTATACCCTAATCCCTTCAACCTCAACCCTATCCCTAAACCCTTGACCCTCGAACCTCAGCCCTCAACGTCAAACCCTAATCCCTCAACCCTTAACTCTGATCCCTCATCTCTCAACCCTAACCCTAAACCCTCAACCCTCAACATCAAACCCTAATCCCTCAACCCTCAACCCTAATCTATCATCCGTCATCCCTCCACACTCTACTTTAACCCTAATTCCTCGACCCTCAACCCTATCCCTAAACCCTTGACCCTCGAACCTCAACCCTCAACCCTCAACGTCAAACCCTAATCCCTCAACCCTAAACCCTATCCCTAAACCCTCAACGCCAAATTCTAATCCCTCAACCCTTCACTCTAATCCCTCAACCCTAAACCCTATCCCTAAACCCTCAACACTATACCTTAAACCCTAATCCCTCAACCCTAACCCTAAACCTTGTCCCTAAACCCTAATCCCTTCAACCTCAACCCTATCCCTAAACCCTTGACCCTCGAACCTCAGCCCTCGACGTCAAACCCTAATCCCTCAACCCTTAACTCTGATCCCTCATCTCTCAACCCTAACCCTAAACCCTCAACCCTCAACATCAAACCCTAATCCCTCAACCCTCAACCCTAATCTATCATCCGTCATCCCTCCACACTCTACTTTAACCCTAATTCCTCGACCCTCAACCCTATCCCTAAACCCTTGACCCTCGAACCTCAACCCTCAACCCTCAACGTCAAACCCTAATCCCTCAACCCTAAACCCTATCCCTAAACCCTCAATGCCAAATTCTAATCCCTCAACCCTTCACTCTAATCCCTCAACCCTAAACCCTATCCCTAAACCCTCAACACTATACCTTAAACCCTAATCCCTCAACCCTAACCCTAAACCTTGTCCCTAAACCCTAATCCCTTCAACCTCAACCCTATCCCTAAACCCTTGACCCTCGAACCTCAGCCCTCGACGTCAAACCCTAATCCCTCAACCCTTAACTCTGATCCCTCATCTCTCAACCCTAACCCTAAACCCTCAACCCTCAACATCAAACCCTAATCCCTCAACCCTCAACCCTAATCTATCATCCGTCATCCCTCCACACTCTACTTTAACCCTAATTCCTCGACCCTCAACCCTATCCCTAAACCCTTGACCCTCGAACCTCAACCCTCAACCCTCAACGTCAAACCCTAATCCCTCAACCCTAAACCCTATCCCTAAACCCTCAATGCCAAATTCTAATCCCTCAACCCTTCACTCTAATCCCTCAACCCTAAACCCTATCCCTAAACCCTCAACACTATACCTTAAACCCTAATCCCTCAACCCTAACCCTAAACCTTGTCCCTAAACCCTAATCCCTTCAACCTCAACCCTATCCCTAAACCCTTGACCCTCGAACCTCAGCCCTTGACGTCAAACCCTAATCCCTCAACCCTTAACTCTGATCCCTCATCTCTCAACCCTAACCCTAAACCCTCAACCCTTAACATCAAACCCTAATCCCTCAACCCTCAACCCTAATCTATCATCCGTCATCCCTCCACACTCTACTTTAACCCTAATTCCTCGACCCTCAACCCTATCCCTAAACCCTTGACCCTCGAACCTCAACCCTCAACCCTCAACGTCAAACCCTAATCCCTCAACCCTAAACCCTATCCCTAAACCCTCAACACTATACCTTAAACCCTAAACCCTCAACGCCAAATTCTAATCCCTCAACCCTTCACTCTAATCCCTCAACCCTAAACCCTATCCCTAAACCCTCAACACTATACCTTAAACCCTAATCCCTCAACCCTAACCCTAAACCTTGTCCCTATACCCTAATCCCTTCAACCTCAACCCTATCCCTAAACCCTTGACCCTCGAACCTCAGCCCTCGACGTCAAACCCTAATCCCTCAACCCTTAACTCTGATCCCTCATCTCTCAACCCTAACCCTAAACCCTCAACCCTCAACATCAAACCCTAATCCCTCAACCCTCAACCCTAATCTATCATCCGTCATCCCTCCACACTCTACTTTAACCCTAATTCCTCGACCCTCAACCCTATCCCTAAACCCTTGACCCTCGAACCTCAACCCTCAACCCTCAACGTCAAACCCTAATCCCTCAACCCTAAACCCTATCCCTAAACCCTCAACACTATACCTTAAACCCTAAACCCTCAACGCCAAATTCTAATCCCTCAACCCTTCACTCTAATCCCTCAACCCTAAACCCTATCCCTAAACCCTCAACACTATACCTTAAACCCTAATCCCTCAACCCTAACCCTAAACCTTGTCCCTAAACCCTAATCCCTTCAACCTCAACCCTATCCCTAAACCCTTGACCCTCGAACCTCAGCCCTCGACGTCAAACCCTAATCCCTCAACCCTTAACTCTGATCCCTCATCTCTCAACCCTAACCCTAAACCCTCAACCCTCAACATCAAACCCTAATCCCTCAACCCTCAACCCTAATCTATCATCCGTCATCCCTCCACACTCTACTTTAACCCTAATTCCTCGACCCTCAACCCTATCCCTAAACCCTTGACCCTCGAACCTCAACCCTCAACCCTCAACGTCAAACCCTAATCCCTCAACCCTAAACCCTATCCCTAAACCCTCAACACTATACCTTAAACCCTAAACCCTCAACGCCAAATTCTAATCCCTCAACCCTTCACTCTAATCCCTCAACCCTAAACCCTATCCCTAAACCCTCAACACTATACCTTAAACCCTAATCCCTCAACCCTAACCCTAAACCTTGTCCCTAAACCCTAATCCCTTCAACCTCAACCCTATCCCTAAACCCTTGACCCTCAAACCTCAGCCCTCGACGTCAAACCCTAATCCCTCAACCCTTAACTCTGATCCCTCATCTCTCAACCCTAACCCTAAACCCTCAGCCCTCGACGTCAAACCCTAATCCCTCAACCCTCAACCTTAATCTATCATCCGTCATCCCTCCACGCTCTACTTTAACCCTAATTCCTTGACCCTCAACCCTATCCCTAAACCCTTGACCCTCGAACCTCAACCCTCAACCCTCAACGTCAAATCCTAATCCCTCAACCCTAAACCCTATCCCTAAACCCTCAACACTATACCTTAAACCCTAATCCCTCATCCCTCAACCCTAAACCTTATCCGTAAACCCTAATCCCTCAACCCTCAACCCTAATCTGTCATCCCCCAACTCTAATCCTTCATCCCTAAACCCTAAATGCTATCCCTATTCCTACACCCTCAATAGAATCGATACTATACCTTAAACCCTAATCCCTTATCCATAAACCCTCCAACCCTATCCCTAATCCTTATACCATCCACACTCTACTTTAACCCTAATTCCTCGACCCTCAACCCTATCCCTAAACCCTTGACCCTCGAACCTCAACCCTCAACCCTCAACGTCAAACCCTAATCCCTCAACCCTTAACTCTGATCCCTCGACCCTCAACACTATACCTTAAACCCTAATCCATATCCCTCAACCCTTAACCCTTAAAACTTAAACCCTATCCCTACACCCTCAACACTTGACACTAGATCTTAAGCCTTAAACCCTCATCCCTAAAGCCTCAACCCTCAATCCTTAAACCTTAAACCCTAAACCCTATCCCTAATCCCTCTACCCTCAACACTCTAACCCTAACCTCGACATTAAATGCTAATCCGTCAACCCTAAACCCTAATCCTAAACCCTCAACCCTAAACCTTATCCCTAAACCCTAATCCCTCAACCCTCAACCCTAATCCATCATCCCTCAACTATAATCCCTCATCCCTAATCCCTAAATGCTATCCCTATTCCTAAACTCTCAACAGACTTGATACTATACCTTAAACCCTAATCCCTTATCCCTAAACCCTCCAACCCTATCCCTAATCCTTACACCCTCCACACTCTACTTTAACCCTAATCCCTCGACCCTAAACCCTATCCCTAAACCCTTGACCCTTGAACCTCAACCCTCAACCCTTAATGTCAAACCCTAATCCCTCAACCCTTAACTTTGATCCCTCGACCCTCAACCGTAATCTGTCATCCCTCATCCCTAAACCTTAAACGCTATCCTTATTCCTAGACCCTCAACGGGCTCGATACTATACCTTAAACGCTAATCCCTTATCCGTAAACCTTTCAACTCTATCCTTTATGCCTTAACCCTATGATGAATAGCCTTGAGTGTAAAAAAATTTGAGTGGGACATAACGCGAGCGCGTTATAACGCGCTCGCGTTATGTCGAACATGGGAAAAGACAGGCTTGCGGGAAAAATGTAAGGCAATAAATAACGCGAGCGCGTTATAACGCGCTCGCGTTATTTCTTGCTTTGGGAATCCCAAGCCTTGGGCTTGGGATTTGCTTTGGATTTCCAACCCAAAGGCTTGGAGTGCCTTATGAACAGTCACAGACGTGTTTTTCTGTATTCTTCAAAATTTCACATAATTTCGTTCGTGCTAACCCTCAGATTTGCACGTGTTTCAAGGTTGAACAAATCGAACACATGGGTAATGTTAGGCTTTCTCTTAGCTATTTGACGATGTGATTTTTTTCACATTTTAACAATGTTAAGCCTTTCATCTTTAATTTCTTTTGTTTGTGTGTCCGTTTTTATGCAAAAACCACTGTTTGGTCTTTTTTTCATTGTAAAATAACTATTCATTCAAATTTCAAAAAAATTACATATTTAGAAACTAGACTCCATTCTACAAATATTAAAAAAATAAAAAAATGATTTTCAATTAGTTTTCAAAATTTATAGGGGTAGCACGGCCAAAATTCTGTTTTTTAGGATGTGTCCACTTTAAAAATTAGTAAAAAATCAAATATTCATCAAAAAATTATCAGAAAAATCGGGCATAAACTACATGCTATTAGCTAATTTCTCACCGAAGCGATTTTAAAAATACCAAAAAAAAGTTGACCTTTTGAGGGAGCCACAAAACATGCTATGTTATGTTTTTTTGACAGAAACAACACCAATTTCTGTGGCTCCCTCTTTTGAACCCCTTAATCTATGCCATTTTCAAAACAAAATAGTAGTTTAGAAAGTAGACTCGGAGCACTACGAACATTGTTTTGGTTGCATCTCTAAATTTTGAGTGTAACTATGCTCAATTTCTCATCCAAGGCCAGTATTTCCTGATTTCAGAAAAAAAGTGGCCACTTAAGACCCCTTTTTGGCCCCCCATCTTCTTGCACTTACCCGTGAATGTCAGTGTTAATGAATCTTGAGGCAACAGTAGAGGGATAGGGTGACGAGGGTAAATGCAAATGCAAGGAACTTCATCACATTAAGATATTCTGCTAATAATAATAAAAAATTGAGTACTACTGTTGATATAGCTTGGGATGTTATGCACCAGGGTATGTGGAACCGAGGTGGTAAGGCATCCATGCGAAGGACTCGACGTTGCAAACAATAGGATGAAACCATACATGCCCATAATAGTACAATCTTGTCTAGACGAGGGAAGGGGACTTATAGCATAAGCCCTTAATACACTAAAGGTGTGAAGAACCTTAGATGTAAAAGGGGATTTAATATGCTAGAACCGACCCTATGATCCACAAGATATGAATACTAAGATGGAGTAATGAGAACCTCCCACAAGCATGGCATACAAAAGCAATGACCATGCCCCATTCTAGACTATTCTCCACATACCGTGATATAATGAGATCAAGGCAACTATGACATAGTCCAAGAATGGTGCATAAGATAAAAATCAAAGATCAAAAGACTAACTGACCCAAACACACAGCTATTGTATCTCTTGCCAAAGGATGGATGGAGGATTTGATGATTTTGTCCATTGTAGGAAGGATGTATCCTATGACAAGAATCGATGATGGATTAAGCTAAACTAAGGATAGGCAGAGGGATATGTGTTGTTAGTTATGGAAAAGCCAATATGTTGGTGAAAGATTTTTCATGAGTATTATGCTTTGATAGGATGTCAAGCAAGTGTATCATTTGTAGATCAGGTGCAATCAACAAGCTCAGGAAAGTACGACCATCCAAGTGGGTTGGAAGGGTGCATTGCATGTACCTGTGTACTGGATACTTCCTTCGTATTCTAGACTGCCTACATACCCTATATTCATGAGATCAAGGCACATTACAATGTGGGTGGTGATGATATGTAGTTTTGGTTGACTTGATGATGTAGGGATAGGGGTTGGTTCATGTGGCATGATGAGGTTTGGTTTAGGAGATGTGGATGTTAGTTTTTCGACTGTACCATGGTAGAAAAACTACAATAGGATGAGAAGGTGTTGGTATAGTAAAGGATGTGATGTTTGTGTGAAACCATTAAAGGGACCAAGGTTATGGATGGATGAGAGGGTCGAGTGAGTGACATAATGTTGACATGGAAAGGTGGGGATTAGGCATTGGGAGATGAGAGATATTTTGGGAATGATGGATAATGGAAGCTCAGATGATGGGTTTATTCTGAAGCTCAGACGAGGGCATAAGTGGATTGAATAGTGTGAGTGAAAGTGGGAAAGTGGTTTGAACAATGGATCCAGATTGAACCTGTTGACCCCTTGTCCTCTAGCTAGAGTCAAGTGTTCAAGTAGCATCAGTCAGTGTGCTTTTTCCGCATTGTAAGCTATATTTGAGATCTAGAGGTCTAAATCCATATATCAGGGTCTAAAGCTTGCCTGAGGAGGCTTACCATGTGAAAGAGCTAGAAAAGATAGGCAGGTTTGCTTTTTACATCACCCTAAAATTTGCTAAGATGAGGAAGTTATGGAGGGTCATGATCGGGTCATCTTCTTTCCATAGGGTCATATTCCAAATATCGGGTCATATTTCGAACATCGGGTGATATTTCCGAATATCACCCTATCTTTGAAATATCACCCTATCTTTGAAATATCACCCGATATTTTAAATATCACCTTCTTGCAAAATATCTCCCCATGGCCAATATGACGGTGACGTCATCACCCCTTTTTGCCTCATGCTGATATATTTCAAACGATCACCCCATCCGACAATATGACGATGACGTCATGATAACTCCAGCGATAGACCAGGTCATCTACCTGATGACATCATCTAGACTTTTCCAAGGTAGGGGTCATTTTTCTCGCAGGGGTCATTTTTCTCACAAGGGTCATGTTCTGAATATCACCCTGATCTTAAAACATGACCTGATATACAAAATCTAGACATCACCATCCTTCATCTTGCGAAGGTATGTTTTCTACATCGCCCGATCTTCGAGCATCATCCCCCCTTCTTCTCAATATCACCTTCCTCTGAATATCACCCCGATATTCGTATTATCACCCGATCCCAAATATCACCCTGAGCGTCCATGATGGTGACGTCGCCTTCATATCCCGAAGCTTTAATCAGCTATATCTCCTCCATCCTGGCAAATTTCAACATGATGTAAAAGGCAAAAATGCATGTTTTTAACTCCTTTTTCATATGGCAGGTTTCTCAGGAGGATTTTCTCACTTCCAATTTCGGATCCGGATCTACATGACGATCGAGTTGACGTTTCAGCGACCTTTTGGAGTAGATGCAGATATTTTTGTGCATTTATTGTTGCAGGTAGAGAGAGCAGCTCGCATTGATGATAAGGGATATTTCTCCACCACCTTGTTCCAGGTGTTGCATATAGTCATGGTGGAGGATGGACTCGCCAGCTGCTCGCATTTGATATCGAAATATCTCCCACCTGCCCCTGTTTCAAATCTTTTCGTGCCATTACTCCTGGCAGCTGGGACGTTCTTCCCGAGGTATTTTCTGGATGTAGCTCCCTTGAAGCGATTTTTGTAACTGACTTAGGGCATCATTTTTGAATGCTATATAAGCTGAGGCTTATGATGTAAATATGGTTGGAACTTTTTAGCATACAAGCTCTTCTGTTTCCAAACAGAGCTTTTCATACACTGTAACCCTGCCTCCCTACTGAATATATGCAACTTATCATACCTCTTTTATTGATTTGCTAGTTCTGTGTGAATCTGCATATGGTTGTTTGTGAATGTCTTCCTTCCTCTCAATCATATTGCTTCTTGCCTCTGCTAGGATCATTTAAATCTGTGTATACATCCTTGCTATATCCATATGTGTTGTGCATATATTTTCAGTCCCGTGAAAGTCTCTTTTAATCTATCTGGTGCATCACCCTTTTATGTTTTCTTTTTAAGTTTAGCTGTTTCATCCTTATTTCAAAGCATTCCTTCTCCCTTTTCCCCCCAAAATCCAGTAGTTTTAGGTGATAATTAGGCAAGGAAGCCGGCCTTCTCCAGAGGTCTGATCTCTTTGAGCAGGGTCCCACACCTGGAGATCATTCCCATTGTGTCATTGGAATGCTTGGAAACTCTTCCAAGCAGGGTGCAATTTCATGTGACAACAAAACCTACACATGATGCCTGCAAGTAGGTTTTCATCATGGTACGTATCCAAGGCACCACGAGGAGTGGTTTTCACCATAGGATGAATTATTTCTCTTTACTATTTTTTTTGGGTAATTTTTTATATTTTTTATATTTTTTTGTATTTTTGCCATAAAGTATTTAGTAGACTAACTATGAAACTGCTTCAAGTGAATGATATTCATGGGCTCGTCAATTTCTTTTCCTTCAAGGGTGGAGAGGCGGTATGCTCCAAAGCCATACTTTGTAGTGACAATGTAGGGTCCTAGCCAATTAGGCTTGAATTTCCCTTTCTTTTCTCACTCAGACAAATTCCTTTGATTTTATTTCAGGACCAAATCTCCTACTGCAAACTCTCTAGCAAAGATCTTCTTGTTGTAAGATCTGTGAAGCCAGTTTTGGTATGCTTGGAGTTGATTAAGGGCATTGAGCCACTGTTCATCCAATAGCTCGAGCTCTTGGAGGCGTGCAACACGATATTATTCATCAGTGATGACATTACGCAAGGAGATGTGCAATGAGGGCAGTTTGATCTCAATTGGCAGGATAGCTTCCACTCCAAAGACAAGGGAATATGGTGTAGCTCCTGTAGGTGTGCAGATACTAGTGTGATAGGCCCAAAGGGCAGGATGGATATGGAGGTGCCAATCACTACTAGTTTCATTGACAACTTTATTAAGAATTTTGAGTAAGGTTTTGTTACTTGCCTCAGCCTGTCTGTTACCTTGTGGGTAATATGGAGTGGACCTATGATGTTGAATGTGGAGTTGTTCACAAAGGTCCCAAACATCGTGGTTTTTGAAAGGTTTACCATTGTCAATAACAATGGCGAATGGGATACTATAATGGTAGATGATATGGTAAAGGATGAACTTGGCAATTTGGTTTCCTATGGTGAACGTGAGAGGGATGGCTTTGACCGACTTAGTGAAATATTCGGTGGCGGTGATAATGAATTTATGTCCATCGGAGGAGGATGGGTGGATTTTGCCAACGAGATCTAGGCCCCACTGAGAGAAAGGCCATGGTATAGTAATAGGTTGCAATGCTTGAGAGGGAGTGTGAATGAGATCTCCATGCTGCTGACAGGGCTTATACTTCTTCACATACTCACATGCATCATGTTTTGTAGTAGGCCAATAATATCTAGTATGCAAGAGCTTCTTGGCTAGGACAATTCCACTTGTGTGCGCACTGTAGATACCTGCATGGACTTTGTTTAAGGCAAGGGAAGCTTCTTCTGTGTTTAACCATCGAAGAAGAGTGCCATCATAGCTTCAACAATAGAGGGTCTCAGCAAGGATAGTGTAGCGAGTGGCTCGACGAATGAGGGATCTTTGCCGTTTGCAAGTGGATTTAGGAGGGAAAGTGCAATGTTGGAGATAGGTGTAGATGTCATGGTACCAAGGATTTTTTAGAACAACAATCTCACACACGAATTCTGACTCAGCGACACGATATGCTAGCATTAGGAGCTATTCTACAAGAAACTCACATTGATGGCTGTCATGAGGCATGTCCAGAAGGGAACCAATATGGCATCAGCTACTTTGTTGTGAAGGTGAGGTATTTATTCAAACTGTATGTAGGTGAAGAACATTTTGTATTCATCAACCATTTGCTTATAGGGCACTAGCTTATCATCCTTTGTGAGAAACTCATTATTCACTTGTTTGATGATCAATTGGGAGCCTCCATAGACTTGTAGCTGCAAGATATTCCATTGTATTGTTGTTTTGAGACCAATGATCAAAGATTTATATTTAGCTATGTTGTTCATACATGGGAAACCAAGTCTGTAAGCTTTGGGGATGTAATCACCTTCGAGGTCACCAATAGTATTCTTGCCCCTAAACTGTGATTGGTGAAGGATCCATCAAAGTATAGTTTCCATTTTATTAATTCTGTCACGGTTAGGATGGACTCATCTAGGAAGTCAATGGATAGCGGTTGATAATCTGTGAGGGGTGCTTCAGCTAGCTAATCCACTACAACTTGTCCTTTGATTGCTTTTTTGTCAACATACTCAATATCAAATTCTCTCAACAACATGACCCATTTTTCCATTCTTCCTATGAGTGAAGTTCTTGAAAGTAGGTACTTGAGAGGATCGACTTTAGAGATGAGCTTGATAGAGTGACTCAACATGTAGTGTCATAACTTTTGGGAACAAAAGATGACAACTAAACATGCACATTCCATGGGGGTATAGTTAAGCTCATATCCGACTAGAGTCCTGTTGATGTAGTATATAGCCCTTTCGTGGCCGGTATCATCCTGTTGTGTTAAGAGTGCCCTCAGTGCTACTGAAGTTGCTAATATATATATAATAACAAGGGTTTTCTAGGGATAGGCACCATTAGGAATGATGGTGAAGCCAGATACTCCTTGATGTAGTCGAATGCCTGTTGACAATTTTGGTCCCATTTAAAGTGTACATCTTTGCGAAGCAAATGGGAAAAGGGGTGTCATTTATCTATGAGTTGAACGATGAACCTTCAGATAGCCTGTAATTTGCCTTAGAGACTTCAGAGCTATTTAAGCATCTTTAGAGGAGGCATTTCAGTTATGGCCATGACTTTAGCAGGATCCACCTTGATGCCCCTGCAGGAGACAATGAACCCCAAGAGTTTGCCTGATGTTATGTCGAAGACACATTTCTTGGGGTTGAGGCAAAGCTTGTACTCTTTGAGTCATGCAAAGATTTGTTGCAAGATCTCAGGATGTTCTTCCCTTGTTCTTGACTTCCCCAGGAGATCGTCCACATAATCTTCCATTATCTTGTGTATCATGTCATGGAAGATTGTAGTCATTGCACGTTGATAAGTTTCCCCCGCATTCTTTAGACCAAAGGGCATGACCTGCTAGCAATATGTGTCCCAAGGACAGGTAAAAGTAGTTTTGTGTTGATCTTTAGGGGCGATTCTAATTTGATTATATCCGGAGAAGCCATTCATAAGGGAAAGCACCTCATGTCCTACTGTGAGATCTACAATCATGTCAATGTTGGGGAGAGGAAAATCATCTTTCAGACATGACTTGTTAAGATCTTGGAAGTCTATACAACAACGGATGCCCCTAGGTTTCTTAGCGACTATTGGAGACCCATTCTGGATAGTCAATTAGGTGGATAAAGTTGACATCTAATAGCTTCTGCAACTCTTCTTTGACGAGCAAGGCGAATTGTAGGTGCATCTTATGGAGCTTCTACTTAACATGTTTTGCTTCAGGATGTACCACAAGATGATGAACAACCAAAGATGGATCCAATCTTGGCATGTCGGCATAGGACCAAGTGAACACATCAGTTGCTTCATGAAGCACTATGGAGATATTGGATTTTTCTTCTGTGCCAAAACTTTCCTCTAGATGTGTGAGCTTAGGCAATTCTTGCATTCTAAGGTTGATTTCTTGTGTGCCTTCAATCAAAATGTTGGAACGCTCTTGCCAGTGAGATGGTATAGGGGGAAGATTGAGATCCTCATCTTCTAGCACCTCAGAGAGGTTTTCACTAGGAGATACGTCTTTATTTTTCTCTTTTGTGTTTGAAAGTGCCTTAGAGAGGTTCTCACTAGGGGACAATTTTCTATTTTTTGATTTTTGCTTTTTTGGAGTAAGGATCTCCTCTTCGCCAAAATAGGCATCAGCGTGTAAGCATATGTCATATTGTGAGGTGTCGCAGAGTTCTAGGAATGCGGCGAGGGCCTCATCGTGTGGAAATACATAGAGAGGCAGGGGTCCTTGACAATCCCAAGCAATGAGTTTGGGATGAACGAGGCGAAGGTCAATAACGAAGATGACGTCAGGGAAGATGCATGAAAGATCAAGGTCTTTGTTTGAATCTATGATGATACTTGGAGTGATGTTTTCAACACTAGAAGAGGATTTAGTTACCTGTACCGAGGTTTTGGCAGGTCCACGGCTTGTCACAGTCGGTGGAGCATATCCTAAACTAAAGTATTGAGCATATTTCTTGGGAGATGTAGGGTCAACTGCAAGGGGTTTTGTAACACCTTTCTCATTGGCACCAAGTCTTGTTCCATGGTAAGGCATTTTGGTACAAATTTGAAATGGTACAGGATATTTTCTTTGAAGTATTCTATATTGACAGGTGCTAGGGTGGTTTCATCATGATAGAGCCAATCACTTAGAGTTGTTTCTTTGGCTTCTTCTCTAGAGACCTATGTTGGTACAAAGGGAATTTTATCATTGATCCTGCACTGCTATTCTTTTTCCTTCTTTTGAAGATGACGACCATGGGAGTGGGGGGACAATGGTAATTGTCCCACATGAAAGGCATTGTGAAGCTCATACTCGCCACACCCTTTGTCTACAATCTTGACCTTTTGAGGTGTATGGGTGGAAGATGAGGTGGAAGCTTGTGATGGTTCAATGGTGACTTGTGGAGTAAATGATGATGTGGATGGAGTAGATGAGGGATCTTTGACGTGGTCCCCATAGGTTCTTGGATAATGGAATTGTCGATCATAGACAACCTCTAAGGCCTTGTGATACTCAAAGTGTTGTTGATCGGTGGGAATAGTGACTTCCACACCATTATGAGGGAACTTGAGGCATTGCTGGTAGGTGGATGGAATGGCTTGCATGGCATGCAACCATGGTTGGCCTAGGAGGAGGTTATATGGAAGGTCAAGATCAATCACGTGACATAGAGTGGGCATGGTGAGTGGGCCCACCTTGATAGGGAGGCATATAGTACCTTCAGATTCTCTCTCCGTGTTGTCGTATGCCTTGATGGAGATAACCAAAGATTCCAAGTCAGCCACTGAATACCCCAAGATTCTTATGAATATTAATGTACATATGTTCAAGCCGGATCCATTGTCCAAGAGGACCCCCTCTTGATTTTATGGTTGGCGATTTGGACTTCGATGTGGAGTGATTTGTTATGTGTGGGATTGATGGGTGGCATGTCGGCATGACTAAAGGTGAGATGGTAGGATGATGATAATTGAGCGACAAGGTTTTGGAATTGGGCGGGAGGTATGTCGGTAGGAACGTGAGACTCTTGGAGAGCCTTGTCAAGTATTTCCCAGTGGATGGCAGATGTCCTATGGAATTCCAAGATGGAGATTTGCGCGGGGGTCTTTCCAATATGGTTGAGGAGGTTGTATTGGGAAGTAGTGGTAGTGGAGGATGGGGATGGTCCCTTTACAGTTATACACCCACGGCAAGTGGTAACAACACATTTGGGGGTGGTATTTTTGAGTTTGATGGTGGCAACACGAGTAGAATCAAAATCAATTCTACCCACTATATTAGCGTAGGGAGGTGAAACATTGTTGTAGTTGATGTTGTTGGCTTGGTTGTTAGGATTAGCGTTGGAGGACGATGGTTTGGATGTGGTTTGATTATTGTTGTGGTGGGGAAGAGGGTCTTGGTAGATGCGTAGGCCATCATTGGGTGATGTATTGTTGTGGTCTTCCATTTGGATTCCACCGTGATCAATGAGGTCTTGGACATAGTTTTTCAATTTCATGCATTTGCTTGTGGCATGGCCCTTTATGCGATGATAGTCACAATATTCATTTTCTTTGTACCACGTGGGTTTAGGTTGGTTTTTATCAAATGGTTTAGTCATGGGGAACTCAACCATTTGGGCTTGGACTAACTTTTGAAATACCACCTCAAGTGGTTCACCCAAGGGAGTATATTTACGTTTTGGATTGTTAGGGGGATTCCACTTTGGAGAAACAGATGGGACGAAGACATTGTTTGAAACATTTTGGACTACGTTTGTCTCTTTTGGTTTAGAAGCGGCGATTTAGATGTACCTAGAATCGGTAGCACCATCTCCTATGTGTTCTTGTTTTTAGCCCAAAATTTAGGTTTGTTGTTGGAGGTTTTGTCGTTGTCGTTCTTTTTGTAGATTTTGACTAGACCCTTTGCAATAAGGGCTTTTTCAATAGTCACCCCTTTTTCTATGATCTCATCAAAGGTAGATGCACAATGCACTTGCAAGTGGAAGGCCATCTCTTGGTTGAGGTTTTGGATGAAAATATGGATGAGTTGTTTTTTCGGGGTTGTCCAAGGTAGCCTACTAGCAAGGGCTCTCCATCTTTGTAGATAAGTGGTGAAACTCTCACCACTTTGTTGTTTGGTGTTGCAAAGGTCAAGTATAGTGATCTCATGCTCTACATTGTATGAGAAGTGGGTGACAAATTTCTCCAAAAGATTGGCGAAAGTAGATATGGAACCATAAGGCAAGTGCATGGACCATTCTAGGGCTTGTCCTCCTAGGCTCTGTGGAAAATGATGAAGGAGGAATTGGTCATCATAGGTGACTTCTTGACATGCCATGAAGAACTCCTTGATGTGGTCATGAGGGTCTCCTTTTCCTTTGTATTTATCAAATTTTGGCATTTCAAAGTGTTGAGAAAAAGGTGTAATGGCAATGTTTCTATCAAACAGGTAGGGACATAAGTCTTCAAACTTATAATGTTTCTTTTGGGCCCCTAGTTGGATGTTTTTAAGTGCAATTTTCATCTCTTTCCACTCTTGATTGAAAGGGTTAGCAAGAGGTGGTTGTGATGCATGTTGGAGTAGAGGTTGTTGTGACGATGATTGTTGATATTGGGCATGGACGTATTGTTGTTGTTGGGGATGAATGTATTGTTGTTGTGACGACAATTGTTGGTGTTGGGGATGTATGTATTGTTGTTGTGACGACAATTGTTGGTGTTAGGGATGGATGTATTGTTGTTGTGATGATGATTGTTGGTGTTGGGGATGAACGTATTGTTGTTGTTGGTCGTATGGTGGAAGACCTATAGTTTGTGTGTAAACATGAGACCCATACGTTTGTTGTTGTGGAATAGTTTGTTGATTTTGAAGTGGTGGTTGTTGTTGGTGACGAGAGGTGGTTGCATCAATGACCCATGGGGAAGTTGTTGATGCATGGAAGATTGGTATGTGTGCATGGGATTGGCAGAGCTTGTCAAGGCATTTTGTGGTTGGTAAGTGGATTTGCAATGGGTGTTCGAGTTGTGGGTAGACCACTGCTTGAGTGATGATCGACTTTTGAGGAATATTCAAAGGAGGAAGAGATTGTAGAACAAGATTAGAATTGGATGGATTTTGAGAAATGCTGGACACGTTTTGTGGGATAACAATCTTTAGATTAGTGGGCATATTAGGATCGGGCATCATATGAGAAGGCATTCCAAAAGGTTTCTCTGATACTTGTGGTTGTGACACCACATTGCACCTTATGTTGTGATCAAGAGCATGAATGACGGTGGTGTTCGCGGCATAGCTAGCCCATGGATTATCGTAGATGGGTTCATTTGGGTTAGGGACATGTCCCCATGGTTGATCACAGATAGGTGTTGGTGGTTTGTCATGAAAGATGGTTTTGAGATTGTTGTGATCATATGAGTATGGAAGGTGCACACCATGTTGAATGAGACATTCAAGGAATTCATCCTTATGGTTGTCAATGAATTGGTCAAACTTGTCATGTAACCCCTGTTCATTAAGGAACTCGACAAAGGTGGGGGAATAGGTGTGATTAGGATGAGTGGATGTTTCACCCATTTCAGGTTGGTTGACATATTCCTCTGTGTTGCTTGTGGTAGAGCCATTAAGAGAGAGGGGTTGGTAACAAGCTTCCATTTTCTTAGCTTGTGATTGCGTGATGGGAGGCATAAAAGGTGAATTTGGGTCAAATTTGGATGACGAGCTACCAATGATGAGAGATGGAGATAGGTCCAAAATCTAGATCAAGATGATTAAAGGCCGATGGTTATCCTATATACTTAGGGTAGACAAAGAGCCTAAGGAAAAGGACAATAGGATTATTTTACTTGGGGTAGACAAGACGCACCAAGCAAAAAAGGATTTCTTGGAATCCACTAACTTAGGAGTTGTCAAGATTCCTAAGCCAATTTATCCAAGGGGGGTCGATGATTCTTAGTTTATACTAAACTTAAGACGAACAAAGTCTCAAGCTTAATACAAATAAAAGGATGGTTTTGATCTAGAGTTTTAACCTTAGGATTTGGATGATTTGGATTAATTTGTTGATTAGGATTGATTTGGATGATTGGATAAGGTCGCAATTGGTTGAGGATAAGGATTGATTATATGTTGATGTGGATTGATTAAGGATGTTAAGATCGATTTAGGATGATAGGATTGATTAAGTCTAGTGATGTATGACAAATAAAGTTTTAGCTAAGGACAATGATGCATTAAGGCCAATTATGTATGACATGGATAATTTAGATGCTAGTGAGGATAATGACAAGGATAATGACCAATGATTGGGACGGATCACAAGCTAAGAGTGATAAATGGACAAGGACGTGGATTGAGGTGGCATGTAATGTCAAAGGATGATGTGGAATAGGGATTGTCGGCAACCACAAGGACAAAAATTTGACTTTATGATGAGTTTTGGGCTGGGCGTTGATTCAAGGGGCTGGGCACTGATATAGAGGTCTAGGTGCGGATTTGCAAAAACCAGGTGTTGATGTAGGACAGTGATGGTTTTATGTGGTTTTTGAGGTGGTGAGTTGAATTTTTGGCAAATATTGGACTTTGGATGTGAAGTTTTTGAACTTTGGAGGTTAAATGATAGATTTGGGAAGTTCAAATGTTTCAATGGTTCATTTTTCCGAATGGCTCAAATGGTGTTTGATTTATGTCAATCCTTGGCAAGAAATACAAACATTCTAAACAAGAGCATATAGTGGCCAAAGGTTTTATTGTGAAAATGTGTAAATTTATCAAGCACTTATACAACCTAAGGTGAGGAAAGGACAATATTTGTTGGATTCCCACTTTGATTTCTCCAGCCACACTTATTTAAAGTGGATATCCTAGAAGCTTGGTGGCACTGGCTCCCCCTTGCACAACACTCACTTCTCAGGTACACTAAGCTCTAAATTCCTCAAGACCTGAAGATCTCAAGAAATTTTGTTATCTCTACTTTAAACTGTGAGAGTGTGGGACAACTTCAGAGGTCTATCTTTCGATCTCCTGCACCAAAAAATATAGGGATTTTGGCTACTAGCACAAAGGTTCTTAGTAAGTGCATTCGTTCAAGTGGCCATACATGTGGCGATTTGCTCCATTTAGGAGGCCTCCCAAGATGCAAAGGTTACACTCTACAAGTTTTCATGCACCACAAGGGGTACTGAGGGAGACATTCGTCAGTATGACATAACAACACCTGATGTTTATGACTTTTGTCACAAACACGTTTTTAATATAGCAGTTCGAAAGAGCTTGGCTTTAGCTTGTTACCGCTTGGGTCATTCCCTCTCACAAAACGGAAGGCAGGCCCTCTAAAGGTTCAACAAAAGCAACACAAGTAAATGTTTTTGATCCCCAAGTTCGTACTAAGATGCAAGGGGAGAGCATACACACTTACTTGGTCACACTCACAAGGGGGTTCTTTAAATTTATCTTTTTTAAGTGTGGTGTGATTTATGTAAGTGAGGTGGAAGTTTTTTGATTCCCAAGATCACCAATGGTGCGAGGGAAAAGCATACACCTTTCCAAAACCCTAACAAAAATCACCAAACATAAAAAACAATGATGCAATCCCTTTTTTCTTTCTTTTTAGATGAGTTGAATATGCAAGTTTATTTTAAACCCAAATGAGTGAGAAGATGCAAGATTGTGGTTCATTTTAATCCCAATGAGTGAAAGTATGCAAAGTTGTGGTTCTTTTTAAATCCCAATGAGTGAAAGTATGTAAAGTTGTGGTTCTTTTTAAATCCCAATGAGTGAGGTTTATTTTAATCCCAAATGAAATGTGCCTAAGATTGGACAAGGAAATTTATTTATGTGCACCAAATAAAGTGTTTCTAACCTAACAAAACCCCTGCAAGGAAATGTTAGTAGTCTGATATGAGTCTTCGACGGTCAAATGAGGTTGCAAGATAAGATGTTAGCCCAAAATCTCAATTTTAGGTTAGGCTCTAATTTAGAGGGCTAAGCGCTAAAATGAAAAACCAGGCGTGCTGATATATACCTGAGGCTCAGCGTTGATTTGCAAGACTAAGCAATGATCCACTGTGATAGGTGTTGATCCAAATTTGGTAGATTTTTCCCTTGTGAAATGCACTTTTTCTACAAAATAGAGAGTTGGACCTACAGGAAATGATGGTTAGAGGCCCAAAAACCACTATCAAACACTAATTTACCAAAAAAAGCACACAAAATGTTAGTTTTATCCTGAATCTGGATGAGCGCTAATTGGCAAGGCTGTGCACTGACTGGCTATATAGGCATTGATCTGTAGTGATGGGCATTGATCTAAGACAAACAACACCTCCCCCTTGTAAAATAAGTTTTTCCTGCAAAACAGAGAACTTATGTGGAGAAAAAGTTAGTAAAAGTTCATTTAAGACATCATGCAAGTAAAAATTACTAAAATTGACCATAATCCCATGTAAAATAAGTGCTTTTACCTTATGTTGGACTAGGCGCTGATCGGTCGAGCTGGGCGCCGATTCACCAGATAGGCGCCACTCTGCAGAAACTGAGTGCTGATCCAACCTGTCACAAAGAAAACAACATGAAACATGCAAATTTGGTAGTGTTAAGGTGGTGGGGTCCCATCAGGCATGCCAAAATATCTAACCTATGAAAATGAGATCGTAAATGGATGCAAATTCAACCTAAAATGCACCCAATCTCAAGTCCAAGGGACCTCAAGATTGAGTTAAACTACTAATGCACTACCCTATCTAAATTGCACCCTATCTAAGCACATAAGTAGTGATCTACTCTCTATGAATATATGCCTAAGCTAAATTACTTATGATTGCACTAATGTTATGTGGATGTGAGCACTCAAACTGGCAGAATAACTTTGCATAAAATGACTTGTTGAAATGGGAGGTGGAGGCCTCAATTTATTGGTTTTTGGTGATGAGATTGAAGCGCTAGAATCAATTTAGAAGATCAATGGTTGAGATTTCTTGAGGATCCTCAAGCAAGGAGAATTAGACAAATGACATGATTGGATTGAATAAGAATGTTTTCCCAAGATTCAAGGGATAATCAATGGATGAGAATGTAAGTTTGAATGTATGGATGGATATGATTGGGTAGGTGTATGACATGTAAGGACTCATTTATGAAAATGTAAGGATTAGATTTTGTGAGGAATTTTAAATTTCATGGAGAAGACAAGTGAAATTTAAAATTCGAAGAATAGTGTTCAAATAGTGCCACATGGAATTTTAAATTGGAATGAATAGTGACACATGGAGTGGGGTGGAAGAAATAGGACAAATGTACTCAATTTGAAAGATTTGCCCATGCTTCCAAAGTACCACTTGTCATGTACATGTGTGTACATTGGATGACAAGTGGACTTCTAGAAACATGGGGGTTTGTAATGATGAATTAATTCATGTGCACATGGATTAGAAGAAAATAATTATGATTACAAAAAGTAATCAAAAGTGCACAAAATAGGGAATTAAATAAATGTGATAATTTATTTAATTTTTTGAATGAACTATAGTAAAAAATATTTAATTTTCAAACTATAGTAGAGGAATTTGATTTTTTTGATAGTAGAAAAATGTCGAATAAATTAATCAAATAATTGAAAATTATTTAATTAATAATCGGATCAAATGGCATGATGCAGGTGAATAGGGTTGGATGCGTGGGTGGATGAAATTGGTTTTGACCATTTTCAGGCGTCTACATGCTTATAATCAACTATGTCATGTCAACAATGCCACAATTGATTTGAGATCTACCATGACACAATAGCTCCCATCCTCTACTAATAGATCAAAAAATAGTAAAATCTTTCATTGTTTATATGTGTAAGAACCAATATCTTCTCATCAAACCAACATCCACCATAGAAGCTCATATATTTTAAACTGATGGATGGAAAAGCATTTCCAAAACTCCATGCATGATCCCTAAACTTCTTGTTGCAAAGAAAGTTCAACTAGTCTTCTACATGTAGCATGTATCTACAAGGATAATACCACTCATCATATTACAATCACAAAACATGGTTACAAATATAGTAAGATTTTAACCCATGCTTTTTTCAGCAACATACATCTACAAATGAAGACTACCACACCACTCACTGCATAAACACCATGTAAGGATATTTCCAATAAATCTTCCTCCTATAGTAAGAACAAGCAAGAATAACATCACTCTCATAGAAGATGAGATTTCAACCATGATATTCCTCAAATACTTTCACAAGAATCAACACCACTTATTACATATAATAAAATGCAGTAAGATTTCTACCCATGCAAATATTTATTCAAGAACATACACTAGTTTCTCTTACTAACAATGTGTATGACAATAATGCCAAAACTAGATTCTAACCACTGATGCCACTCACATAGTATCAAGATTATCCCAAAAATAAAATACCCTCTTCCTTCCAGAACAAGGTACATGTTGGCCAAAGCATGTGTGCACTTCTAACCTTATTTGTTGACATTTTTTGTAACCTATACACTAGCCTACCATTGATAGTAAAACTCTAAAGTGTTGTCTAACCCAAGGTTCATAAGGGACTAAATACACAATGCTCATCCTATCATGGAGATCACACACAATATGTAGAATTAAGAAAACACCATGAACATAAAAAATTATATACAATACTCAAAAGCTTCTTCATTAACACATTGCAAATATGCTAAATACATAACAAGGGCTTGGCCTTCCTTGCCCAAAGGGAAACTAAAACTCACTATCTTGCTACCTTCTCATTCTTCCTAGAAACCTACTCTAGAGTAAAGGATCAATCCTCTCAATGCATGCTCTCAAGTGAATGGGAGGCTTGCTTATAAAGGCATGTAAGACCTTCCCTTACAATAAATATTAAATGAGCTATCATTAATTACATATGAACCTACTACCCATGCAGTTATTAAATAATTACATTTACAATACTAAATTTTTAGAATGTTTAATGAATTTTCTAATAGACAAAATAGGTCAAAAAATGGTGTCAACATTCTCTTAGCACAATCACATATTTTGTTCTTGAATTTATAGAAAAGTAACCTATATATGCTAAACTCTACAATGCCTAACAACAATAGTATGTTCTTTGCCTCCTCTTTATAGGAGCCCAAGTGCACCTCCATCATTCCATATGGACCTCCACTCTCTTGCATGGGGTGCTTCCTTTCTCAATAAAAAATGAATGTAGAACAAAATAGCATCACAAAAAACTCAAATTAGAACCCAAATCTAAAGATATCACATGCCATGAAAAATGAAAACAATCATCAAATAACCCAAGAAGTCCACCATCTCATGCAACCCACAAATTAAGGAGAATATAAAACTTATTAAACAATGAATAAATAATTCCATTGCATATGCATCACTTGGGCACTCCAACATTCTTCTCCATATTCTTCAACTAATATCAAAATCCATCTCCATTATGGCATATGCATCACCAAGTGACCATGCACAACAACAAACTACTTTTGTATACCGCCTACAATGTGTGCACACCATAAGAAAAATCCTCAAAGCCACATTTGAAATTGTCAACTTAGAGTTTTTTTATCATAGACAAATGAAAGATAAACTTTGTGCATTTGATGTATTAAAGAGGTTGGTCAAACCACCAAACTACACCCTTTGTTGTGCAATATGCACAATAAAATACTCATAACTAATTAATATATATAGCTCAACACTTGCAAAAAATGAGTACAAAAAATGCAAAAAAATATGGAAATATGTTGAACAATAACTCTAACTATGGGTAATATTCCTCACAAAGACATATCTACACATAATGTATACATACTAACTACAAACACTCACACAATCACCAACATCACATAATTCTAGGTATATTCTTTCCACTATGGGAAATGTACAATCCACAAAACATACCATATTTTGTAATAGATTGTGTAAGCCTTGAAAATCTTGAGGATAAATCATTAAGGACAAATTTGGACACAACTCTACATACAAACAGATCGCCAAGACAATCTTCATACTATGGAACACCATGGTCTATAAATTTCAATGCATAGAGATCTCAAACCACAATATTCTCGATGCTTCCATAAACTATACATGTGCATAGGAAATGCAAGCATAGATTTGAATATAGGTGCACAAAATTTAAATCTCATTTGTATATAGTGCACATACAAATAAACACAAATAAGACATGTGCAACTTTTATCTAGGTGCAAATAATCTATGAAATAGAATTTTTTCTTAGTATAAAGAAAAACATATCATGTGTGCCTCTGCATTTTCCTTGCCCATTTCTTCAAGTGTTCAAAATAGAGAAAAATGAAAACACAATATAAATCTATGAAGTTGTGTATATGACAGCAGATGACAGATAAGGAACATTGATACATATACAAATTAGTACACCATGATCCTAGTAATATATTGCTATATGTGCCCTGTTTGTGCCATATGCTATTGCACCATCTTTGATCTCTATATGATAGATCAAAAGGAATGACCATATGCATGGTGCACAACTAGTATAATTAAGTACACCACCATTTTACCTTTAGACAACTTTCACATTTAATTAGATCAAACTATGTGCACTATCCATGTTACTTTTTATAGTGCATAGTAGGTATAAAAAGAAAAATAACACACCCTTTCCATGCAAATTCATACTATGTAACATCCAAGAACCATCTAAATCTACACATCCCATGGAAACAAGACACTTGGAAAGAAAAACTACCAAACATGTATTTTGGAGCTATGTGAACCTTAAAAACTCTAGACACAATGTAGGATAGGGATACTGCATGATTCTTGAAAATAACATATTTTGCACATAGATACCAATGACAATGAAACTAATATGTTCCAGAAATTGAAAGTACATAATATATAATATACATGATATGAGAAACCAACATAATCTCCAAAACCAATCACTAGATTAATGCCAATATTCTTCATGACCAATCATGAGCTCACAACGAAAGACACATTTAATCCTTACTAAATCTAGTAGTATATCACCATGATGCACAAAGGCCAATTATATATGGAATCAAACAATATCTAATAGATCTTGTTATATCGAAAAAGGTGACTTAGCTTATAAATCCTAAACTAGGTCAAACCCTCTTCTACATGAACATTGGAACACAAGTCAAGGAGACTCAATACTCAGTTGTAGTCCTCAAAGGAGAGCTCAGATGTCTCTTGATTGGTCCCTTTATATCCAAGGAGAGAGATCTTATGACTAATTACCAAATCTAGGGTTTCTAGGGCTAAAATAGAGAAAATGAGAGTTACAGACCTGAAACCATCGAAAACCTAGAAAGTAGTGGCAGGGAGGGGCTGGACAGAGCTGGAAGAACCTTATTCCAAAGGTTTTGGTCATCTGAATAAGAGGGTCAAGGGCACTAGGCTCCCTGGTCCCAAATTAGGGTTTTGCAAGATCTTTTGATTTGGGTGTCTTCGTCTATATACCTTCCTACTTCTTGCCACTTGTTGTCGTTTGATTCTACCGAATGCGACCTGCACACACATAAGAAGAGGAAGGGTTGGCACTATTTAAGAGCTTGCCTAAGTCAATCCCCGTGAATGGTGTTTCCACCCCCATAATAACAATTATGAGAGATCAAAGAGTACGTGCCCCAAGAGGGTAGAGACAAATATGAAGTAGAATAGAATGCTATAACAAAGCATGAAGGAAAGGAGTCACCATGAGCATGGAAATCCTAGCTTTCTTGATGTGGCATCATAACTTGAATTAAGAAGTTAGTGTAGCCCCAAAGAAGTAGAGAGATATTCACAAGACCTGCAAGAAGTTAGTACAACAATAGCAATCCACCATAGAGAGCTTCCAAGATCATGTAGAGAAGAATAGAGAGCATGAGAGAGAGAGTGAGAGCTAGAATCCTTCAAGAACTTAGAGATGTTCAAATGAATAAACTAACTTTCTTATATATGCATTCCCATTGATTTCTAGAGGATTAAACCAAATGAGGCTAACATGAGGAAGCATTAGAGATGTCGTAAGCTGACATTATCTTAAATTAACCCCGGGTTAAAGGAGGGACCAAGGCATTGGGTGCTCTTGTCCTTTCACCCCATAAACTTTGAGATAATCCTCATTAAGTGTGTTTATGCCAGCCCTAAAGTTATCTTTTGGATTTTGCACATCAGGATTAAGAATTAATGGTTTTAGGTCCACCCGGGTGCTAAACTAGGTGTAAAATGGCAAGGGTGAACATATTACTCCATAACAGATCTAACAATGATTCTTCATATCCTTCACACCTAGTACCACCTAGATTGAACACCAAAATATTTGACCCAAAGAAGCACAAAAAACTATTATGCACCCTTGAATTATCAGTTTGTTCATGAAATATTTCAATGATTCATGGCTTGTATAGTATAGATGAAAGATAATTTCTAAATTTTTGTAATGCATACACCATAGAAAGTGCTTCTCTTTCACTAGTAGTATAGTTTCTTTATACTACAACTAGTTTTCTACTTGCAAAAAAATAGGATGATATTTGTTTCCTCTAGGCTAGGAAAGCACTACAACTATAGCTATATATGATGCATTTGTTTGTACATGGAAATGTTTCTTCTAATTTGGGAATATCAATATTGGCATGTCAACTATTTTGTTTTTCAATATGTCAAATGACCCTTGGCATTGTGGGCTCCATTTGAACTTCTTGTCACTCTTCTTTTTCAACAAATATGTATTGTGCCAAATTGTTGCATAATTCCTAATGAAATTTCTATGATATCTGGTATACCCCAAAAATGTTTGTGTTTTATTAACACTCTTTGGAAGGAGATGATTCAAAAATATCACAATCTTTAGAGATTCAACCATCACCCCTTCTTTACATATGATATGTCCTAGTAAGGTTCTAAACGATGTAAAAGATATACATTTCTTTAAATTCTAAGCAATTCTTAGGCTTCTACAATGCTCAAACATCATCCTTAATGCCTATGTGTGATCTTTATTATATCATAAACTATTCATTCATCAAAATAGATCTCTAAGAAATCATGAATTCAAAATTTCTAAATGTGTTCACCATAACTCTATTGAAGACTACTAGTGCATTTTTCAATTTGAATGGCATCACTGTGTAATGAAGGTTCCCCACTCTATCATAGATGTATTCTTAGGTTGAACCTCTTCTTTGATCTTTACTTGATGGTATTCAAAGAACAAATCTATAAATGAGTAGACTTATCTTCTAGCCATTATTTTTGATACTTCTTTAGTAAAAGGGGTTAGAATGGGTCATGCACACATGCCTTATTAAGCTCTCTAAAATATTTCTTATTTTAAAACACCATTGGGCTAATCCATTATATATCATCAACTAGCTTTATAATGCCCCCACTAGCATCTTGTCGAATTCCTACTTGATTTTCACCTTTACATTATAGTTCAACCTATATGGCCTCTTCCTCCAAGGTTTTGCATCCTCCTTGAGATTATCTTCATCATTCCTAGCTATTCCTTTATTCCCTTTAACTACGTAAATGTCATAGGCAATAGGTCTTCATACTTCTTTAATACTTGTACTACCTGTTAGGAATTATATGCAGAAGATATCAGTTAAATGCAAATAAAGATTAAATAGAGGAATGAAAAATACACATAAATAATAATAGCGAGAGACAATTTTTAATGTGGTTCACCCAAACTTGGGCTACATCCACCAACAAAGAGTCCAATATTATTATCCAACAAAATCAAACTGTTACAACTAGCAATCGTTGCAACTCAATACCACTACAAATGCTACAATACAATATCAATGGAAACCCTAACCCTTAGCCATTTTTATCAAGATTATGTTGGTTACAAAATAGGGTTTTTTATGACGGCCAATAGAAAAATAACTCCCTGCCCCTAGACCCCACAAGGGGCACTGCCCCCAAACCCCCATTAAATAATTTGGGGGGAAATTGCACCGATAAAAGTGGGGAAAATTTAACTTTCGAGTTTGATTAGGCTCCATATAACAACACTATCTTCATTATCTCCTCCTCCCCATATTCTACTACTTTAACTAATTTAAGTGTTCCATCCTTTGCCACATTCTATTCTATAATTTTGAGAGGTTGGTAGAAGTATTGAGCTTTTATCTTTGTTTTTGTCTACCAACTCCCTTTCTCCTTCTCCAATTTGCACCTAAGGACTATCTTCCTCCTCCTCAAGATCTTTTCTATCCTTCTTTATTTGAAAACAAGGCTTCAACACTACTATTCCTTCTTTGTCCATCCACTCCACCATTTTCCATGCACCTTCCTTTTATGATATCCTTAACACTTCTTTCTTGCAATATTTCCTTCCTACCTCATCCACAAGGATGGTGAAGGCTTCTTTAATCTTTTGTAACACACTATTCAACATAATATTTGTGTCCCAAAAGTTAAATGTTTGATAGAAGTCCATGGTTATTTCATCCCGTATCCTTGTCTCTACTTTTTTCTCTAAATGAATGTATCAAGTTTTTTCTATGGGCACAAGAGTCTAATAAAACAACCAATTCCATAATTGCTCATTAGTCTCTTTAAATTAGAGGTTTTCTCATATTCCTTGATGATGTCTAAGTATTCTTCTTACTCAATAAATCTTATCTTGATCAGAATGGTTAACACCTTTCTCTCACACACACACACACACACATATTAGGCTTCTGTTTATACCACAATATTGCCAGATTTACTAGTAAGGTGATATTGAGAGCCTATAACCTTAGATCTTCCCTTTCAAACATTCTTTCCATTGTTCAAGTATCTTGGTAGATTACCAACTCCTATATATCTAGGTGTTTAGTATGGAAAAGAGGGTAGGGTTGTTTGTATGTGGTTTTTAGTTTGAATCCTCCTTTCCACTAAACATTCCAATGGCTTTTCAACTGAGTGCTTCTCCTATTGAGAGAAGAGTCATCTATCAGATTGGGTTGCCACCTGGTTTTGCTGGGAAATTTAGAAGTTATCACACAATGTTGTTAATTAATGCTTTTATGCTCTTGAAACCCTAATTTAACCAAAATAGTAAGTAAATTTGTGAATTACAACAAATTGATGCAGAGCGCGGACACAACGGAAACAGTAACAAAATAATCCCTTCTGTCAATATCGGCAAGAACATACAAATGTCTCACCGAATTCTTCTATTCATCAGCCACACCTTATACCATCGAGTCACTCAAGGTTTCTCCCACCGATGCACCACTCACACCGATGACTTATCACTTTCGCTCATACTTCCTACCATCGGTGTAGCTTTCTTCTCATCTCCCGATAATAAAACTCATACCGATAAACTCTCCATCGGTGACACTTTCAGTTGTCACCCCAATCAACAAGAACATATAGTATCGGCTTCACAATATTTCATTCATCCGATGCTTTTCTTACACCAATGTGTTTTCTATCGGTGACACTCTGCCTTCGCTGTGACTCCCAATACTTTTCCTGATGGGTTCTCCTCATGCCGATGACTTCGTCATGTGTATGCAATTCCTGACCTTCTACCGCCGGTCTCCCATTTCATCTTCATTACTTTGACCGTCACAGCCAGTCACCCATTGTATCTTTAGACAAACATCCATCCAGTATACGAGCGAGCTACCACCTCGGCCGGTCATCCTATGCATCTTATGGAATGTATATTTTCATTGTGTCTTCACAACATACCACAGTTATATGTAATTACAGTGTACTCACAAACTGATGCACACATACAATAGTGATATATTCACCAACTATCTAGGGCATACATTGGGCGTATACACACAAAATGTATATCCTCAACCAATTTCGACAAACACAAGAGTTAACACAGAATATGTTTTAGCGATATATACAAAGAAAGTATCTTCATACAATTTTGATATATACAAGAAATGTATATTTGCCAAATAACACAAACTTGACCAAACAAGACTTTTCATACATACCACTTTCTATTGTGCATACACAGAATGAGGCTTGCAGTAGGTGCAATATATTCATAGACTATCTCTGACATACATTTCATGTATATACTTCAAATGTATATTTGAATTTTCCCGCCGATGACTTTCTCTGAGATGGATTCTGTAATTTCTACATTTCCATGTGTAGCTAACAAAAGGATGAAACAAAAATGGAAAACTATTTTACAAGTCCATTCCACTGGTTTCACAGAAATCCACTAGTGGAATGGATTTAATCGTGCATTACGGCAACATAATAACTAAAATTAAAAATGCAATGGTTCTATACAGATAATAAACAGAACAATTCAATTTACCAAGATTTCACACAGGATTCAAAATTTATAGAACATAATTTGTAGAATTTCTATTCTTTTGTTCCAGCTTCTTACATTTGATCAGTTCCAGAAAAAGAAAATGAAAAGACTCTCTTTCTCAACCATCTCTCCCCATTTTTGTTAACCCCATCACCTCTATTTTTGGGATTTTGAATTTACCAATGATCATTAACAGAAACCCTAATTAATCCCATGACATCTATTTTGCATAAGACAACAAAACTCCTAATGACAAGACACATTGTTTTACCCTTCACATCACCCAATATGTCTGAAATGTAAATTTTCATGTTTACAAACATGAAATGCCAACATAAAATGTTACAGTTGATTTAGACATATAAATGCTACATAGTAACATGAAATGTCTAATCCTGCACCACAAATGCTACTAGAATTAGGCAAAGGGCAGAGAACCTTAACTCATTGTTTTTCGCAGTCTAGAGAACATAAATGTCGGGGACAATGGTGATGGTGCCCAAGTCCAATATGCTACTTTTTCTATGGAATCCCGATCTCCTTCCGACATTGATTTCTGTTGTATCTTTAGTTTTCAGCAACTCAGATGCAGAGGACAATGTTGATGGCACCCTATTCCACTGAGGGATCTTCCACGAAGCTTGGTAAACCTTGATTATCACTGTTCAATCTATTTCTGTAGCTTCAGATGTGGAGGACAATGTTGATTGTGCCCTAGTCCAAGCAAGCTCCTCCTTCAAGATCTGGAATCTCCACAGTGTCCTCTTACTCCCTACAACTCCACTTTCTCCAGATCCAATACCTGTAACCTATAATCACAAGGAGTGTGGGAGGGGGTTGTGGTGTCTAGAGGTGTGCCTCAGTCAAGCCCCAGAGAGACATTTAAGTCTTCCAAACACCGTTGTCAGAGAGAGTGCGTATCCTTGTGGGATAAAGGCAAAAATCTAAATGATAATGATGATAAAATAGAATATATGTCACCTTGATGATGAAGCTCTCATGGAAGGAAGATGCTCTTCAATGCCATGAGGAGAAGATGAAATCCAACCTGCAAAAACAAACACAATAACAATGCTATGCTCTGCAACACAATGAAAATCACAAGTACGCCAATAGTTTTCAATCATAAAACATCTTCCCTATTTTCTAAATGATAACCTACACATGCTTATATATGCAACTACTGAGATTCCTACCAAAAATTTTGTAATTGAAACTTATGATGTCAGCTTGGGACCCACATAATGGTCACAAACCCGACATTTGAATTTAGGGCAGACCCAAAATAGGGCTAGACTAGGGTGCTAGCGCCCTTGTCCACCCCCTATCTTTGTTCTAGAATCATTAAATATTTAGCACCCCCTAGGTCCTATTTGTCACAAGACCTAAGGGTTTTCTCATCGGGAGTCTGAATTATCATGCAAGATGCTCTAAATGCAATCTAAGGAACTGGGAGCTAAACCTTAATAGGAAAAAGCCCCCAAGGGTGCATTTTTCTGACATAACATTTAGCCCCCACTTTAATGTATGTAGAAACGTAAGGCCAATACATGCATTAAAGTAAGGTCAACAAACACAACAAACACATTAGGCAAGGAGAAGACACACCAAACACATTGAAGACAATAACAAGCACGTAAAACACAGAGAAGACAATTATAGTCACACAAAACACGTAGAATACAACATTGAAGACACGTAAAGCACAAAAATACAATGAATGCAGTGATTATTTTCTTTTTAATTTTCCCATATGAAATGCAAAATGCAAGTACAAGGAAACTAAAAGACAAATCCCAAAAAGTGTAGAGGAGCTGTTCACCACTGGTCTTGCACTTTTTGAGAATAGACATGCCAAACAAAATCCCAAGGTGTAGAGGAGCTCATCACCACCAGTATTGCATCTTGAGAAAAAAACACACCAAACAAATCCCAAAGTGTAGAGGAGCTCATCACCTCCAGTCTTGCACTTTGAGAACAAACATACCATACACACACACATGGAAGAAACAGAGAAAACATGGCAGGCAAATGATGGAGTGAAACTATTGCTAGGTTCATCACCATCTCAGGTACATTACAGGCACACACTGATGATTGGGCTTCACCACAACAACTGCCAAAAACACACTTAAGGGCTGAGTTAGTCACAGAACGACTCCTCACCTCATGATGAGGACTTTTGAAAATGACAGGATAGTGCAATCTCTCTAAGAAATACACCATCCCTGCCTTGCGATGAGGGCTTAAGATAAAAGGATATGCTCGATATCCTACCTCCGCAAAGGGCTTAAATGATTGTGATTGATTTTCAGATTGTTCAAACATGCTTTACTATCATCTAAAGTAGATAGCTTACCTTATATATGCCCCCACCTTAAGGTGGTTGATATTGTGTACCGATATCAAGCATGTTAAGGTAGGAAGAAAACACACAAGGGAAAATGAGCTCTCGCAAAGCCCATGCCCCCAAGTGGTGATATGTACTTTACGATTGCCAAATGTTCCCACAAACACATTCCTGCAAGAAAAGTGTTAGTGTCCAAATAATCATGATGAACAATAATGCATATGATCAACTCATGAAAGAGCCAAGCAAGGTGATAAACAAAATGTGTGGAGCAATAGTATTGTTAAAGTGTTGTTAGCAAGATAAGATAACATCGACATCAAAATCAAGATAGAAAAATCACATGGAGTGATTCCACTAGCCAAGCGTTAGATAATATGTTACAACCCCGTCATCATGTATGTACTAGGTCCATTTTTTGATTACTCGCTAAAGGGACACTAGGTCCGCATCAATATAATATGTTTTTCATCATCCGCTAGCTAGATGGAAACACTAGAGGAAGGTAAACAATAAATCAGAGAGGAGAACAAGTGCCTTAGGGACAGTCATGTAGGAGGGTGCCCCCAAGTCACCAACCACAACGCTATGTCCGTAAGACACAACACACAACAATGAAATCAGAGGAGAGCAAATATAGAAGAATGATGATACAGATAGAAGAAGGTCAAAACAGAGGCAGTCTCCTAGTATCCTTGACCTTACAAGAGAATCAAGGGTCATCCTAGGAGGCCTAACAACACATAACACATCACAGGGGAAACACAACACGAGAGATAAAGGGTTAGAGATACTTACCTGTAGTACTATCGTACAAAATTTTAGAACTTGCAAACCTCTTGGAGAGGTACTCAATCAAGTTTTGTGAGAATCTTCAGTGGTTCTTATTAGGCTGTTGCTTGTTATCAAAGAGTCCATGCGGTACTTTATCAACACTTCCTTGTTTATGTGAAATCTTTTGTTGCTTGTGAGGAGGAGAACCACTGTTATTTCCAACTGATAATAATCATCTTGCTCATTTCCAATTTTTATTTCTCTTGTTCTATCGGTTCTGTCTATCATAACGACAAGGACTATCTTCTACTGTCTCAACCTTTTCTATTGTCATAATCTCTTGCTTTGGTTTTTCCATTTGTCTTTTTGGTATATGTTGATTCTCTCCCGATCTGTGAAGGGATAACGAAGGAGGAACTTCAGAGTAGATACCTTTTCCTCATGGATGAGGTGATACTATTGCAAGTATGGGCCTAACCGTTGTTTTCATTAATGTCAACATACTCCTGTTGCATTGATGTCAAGGATTGGATGAGCTGTGTGCTGAGGATATTGAGAAAATTAGTCCTATCAGAAACAAGAGAAGAACAGTGAAGATAGTGAAGCTCTACGAAGTGAATATCCTAGCTAAGATGAAGGTCAGGGAATGCACATCAAAGGGTTTGTAGATATGTGTCTAAAGATGATCTAGTCAAGATTTGAGAGGTCTGCATGAAGATTTGAAGAAGTTATGGCCACTTGAGTGAAACTAGTTTTGGCAGGTGTTAATAGGTGACAGAGTGACACAAATAGGTCTGGTAAGATCCAGAAATGCAATATCATGTTCTGTGGATTTGATGGAGTGTTTAGGAAGCCAATGTGAATTGACAACTCAATTGGTTCGTGGTCTAGAGGTTTGCAAGCATTTATTCTAAGGTGACAGTGATGACAGAATGTGTTCTTGAGTTGCTTGATGAAGATGAAAATGATTTCAGTAGACAGAAGTGGTGTGGATGTTCTTTGTGATTCAGGCAAGCTTGTGGGGGTCTCTAGATTATGTCCAATTCGTGTTGGTGATCCACATTGAAGATTGAGCTCGTAATTGAAGGTTTACTTCTGGATGATGAAGTTCTTCCTAATCATGGCTGACCGGATAGTTTGCACATCTTGTAGATGATCTTGAAGATGCTCTATGAAGCATGGCGTGTTCCTCAAAGAAGATTGAAGTCCCAGATATGTGTAGCTGACTATGTGGTGATTCGCATGAAGTCTTTTGTAATAAGACAAGTTGTATTTGTGTATTTTCTCTATAATAAAATAAAGTGTATATTGTGCCGACTTTGATGATTATCCCAAAGTCGATGTCTTGTATAAATAAGAGTTGTGAAGTCATTTCAAAGTATCAATGTGGAGATGAGGAAGTGGTAGAGAGGAGAAAAGTGAAAAGCAGAGCAGAAGTGTTGGGCTTAAATGGAATTGACTCAAGCATGGTGAAGATGCTAATCTTCAGTTCAAGTATGTAATATTTATTATTTTGTAAATAGTGTGTCTCCTGTAGGCAGTGGGCCTCTTGTGAGTAGTGTGCTCGAGCAATAAGCCCTAATTGGCATGTGCCATTTTGTTCTTCCTATTCTTTTAACAGAGAATACAATCTTGGGTTAGTCACCCCGTTGTTTTTCCCTTAACTGGGTTTTCCACGTTAAAAACTTGGTGTCATATGTCTTAATGTGTTTCTGCTCTTGAATTATTGCATTGTGCTTCCATGATCGATTTATTATTATGCTGTTGAATTACAAGAAGGATTTAAGCGCTTAAAGAAAAGAAAGTTTTGGGACAACTGATTCACCCCCCCTCTCAGTTGTCCATCTTAAATCAACAATTGGTATCAGAGCTAAGTTCCTCTAAAAAAGATTAACCACTTGAGGAGATCCAAGATGTCTTCCTACAAGAAGGATAGTCTGAGGTTTGATGAAACTAATTACACTCTTTGGAAAAGCCGCATAGAATGTCACTTGCAATGTATGGGAATGCATTATTGGACCATAACTTCACAAAAGTATGTTCCTCCAAAGAATGGCCCAAGAACTGTAAATGAAATCAAAGATGTTGAAGACAATCTTTGGGCTAAAGAAGCTTTATTAAGTGCCTTATCTAATTCAGAGTTGACAAATGTTATAGATTTAAAAATTGCATATGAGATTTGGGAAAAACTGGAACTTCTGCATGAAAGAGACAAATATGTTAAGTGTGCCAAGCTACAGAGTCTGAAAGGAAAATTTGAAAACTTGAAGATGAATGAAGATGAGAATATCACTACATTTATGCCAAAAGTAAATGAGCTTGTTTGTGGCATTAGATATGCAGGTGGAATCTTGGATGAAGATGAAATTGTTGCCAAAGTTCTCAGATCCCTACCTCCTTCTTACAAACACAAGGTTGCTGCTATTGAAGAATTCAGATCCTTATCAAATATCACAAGAGATCAATTGGTTGGAAAATTAGCTGCATTTGAATTGGCCGAGTTTGGAGATGCACCCCCTAAGACTGAATCTGCGTTCAAAGATAGTGCCTCTATAAAAGGCAAACAAAGGTATGATTCAGGAGAAATCTCCTCAAAGAAACTATCATGGTATGAAAAAGCAAGAAAAGACCTAGAAGAAGATGAAGCAGAAGCTGCTCAACTTGAAGCCCTTATTGCAAAAAGACTACCAAGAGGCTCTGGTAAGTATGAAGGAAAATTACCCTTCAAATGTTTCAACTGCAAAAAGATTGGTTATTTTGCCTCAAGATGTTCGGAAAGGTTTTCAAGGACAAATCCAAACAGATCAAGATTTCAAAAGAAATTTTACTATGTTCATGGAGATGATGATGATGAAGAAGTAACAGATGATGAATCAAAGACAAGAAACAAATCCGGAAGTGACTGGGTGTTTATTGCCATCAAGGAAGAAGACCCAATGCCCTCTGAATCTGTCAATCATCAAATGATAGAAAGAGCTCTGGCTGCCCAAGTTGAAGAAAAGGATGATTGGGTCATTGATAGTGGATGCTCCCACCATATGACTGGTGACAAAAATAAGTTCATAGATTTGGAAAGATATGGAGGAGTTGTAAAATTTGGTGATAATTCTGCTGGCAGAATTAGAGGCAGATGAACTATTTCTTTTGATGGAAAGAACAAAACCAGTGATGTACTATATGTTGAAGGTCTGAAGCATAATATTCTCAATGTTGGGCAATTGTGGACAAAGGCTATGATCTCCGATTGAAAAATGGAAAATGTAAGATCTTTGAAAGTTCTAGAATAGAGGTTGCATCCGGTGCCCCCTAACAAAAGGTAACATCTTCCACTTGGTTGGTACTGGAAAAAGTTGTTTATTTGTTCAAATTGATCAGAGTTGGTTGTGGCATAGGAGAATGTGTCATGTGAATTTTGATAATATCATCAAGATAAGCAACACTCAGGCTGTAAGAGATCTTCCAAGATTGATGAAACCTACTAACAGTTTGTGCAAAGAATCTTAGTTAGGTAAGAAGAGCAGAGTCACATTCAAAAGTAAGGAACATTCTTCTACTAGATTGTTGGACTTAGTGCATACTGATCTATGAGCTTACAAGGTGACAAATATTTAATTTTACTAATTGATGATCATTCCTGGATGATGTGGGTGACTTTCCTAAAGGAGAAATCTGAAGCTCTTGAGAATTTAAAAATATTCAAGCCTATGGTAGAAAATGAAACCAGATTAAACATAAAGTGTCTTAGATCTGATAGAGGTGGAGAATTCACATCCGGAGAGTTCATAGAATTCTGTGAGAAACATGGGATAAAAAGATAGTTGTCTACTCCAAGGACTCCACAGCAGAATGGAGTAGTGGAGAGAAAGAACTAGACCATCCAGGAAGCATCTAGAACCATGATGATGGAAGCAAATGTTCCTTAGATCTACTGGAGAGAAACTGTAAGCACTGCTGTCTATACTCTTAATCGAGTACAAACTAGAAGAATACTGGTAAGACTCCCTATGAACTTTAGTTTGGCATCACTCCTACTGTGAAACATTTTAGAGTCTTTGGTAGCAAATGTTACATTAAAAGAGATGAAGACCTTTGCAAATTTGATGGTAGAAGTGATGAAGGAATATTCTTGGGTTATTCTACTCAAAGCAAAACATACTGGTGTTATAACAAGAGATTGAGAAAGATTGTAGAAAGTACAAATGTGAAGGTTGATGAAGGCATTGAAAAACCCTCAAAGTTTTATGAATATGAAGAAGATGACCAGAATGATGTTTTGGTTCAAGCTCCTTCTAAAATTTAGATCCAGACCGGAATCTATGAACTCTAGTTTGGCATCACTCTTATTGTGAAGTCTTTTAGAGTCTTTGGTAGCAAATGTTGCATTAAAAGAGATGAAGACCTTTGCAAATTTGATGCTAGAAGTGATGAAGGAATATTCTTGGGTTATTCTAGTCAAAGCAAAGCATACTGGTGTTATAACAAGAGATTGAGAAAGATTGTAGAAAGTACAAATGTGAAGGTTGATGAAGGCATTGAAAAACCCTCAAGGTTTTATGAATATGAAGAAGATGACTAGAATGATGTTTTGGTTCAAGCCCCTTCTAAAATTCAGATCCAAACTGATCCGGAGAATCCTCAAATACAGGAAGAAGAGACAAGTTTGAATGAACCTATCCAAGAAATAGAAGTGCAAGAAGTTCCCAAAACTCCCAGGTATGTAAGATTGAATCATTCTGAAGACTAGATCATAAGTGATAAAAGCAAAGGTGTTCAAACAAGAAGAAAGATTGCTCAAGACTCAAAAAAGTATTGTTTGATCTCAAAGATTGAACCAAAAATAGTAAGTGAGGCATGCAATGATGAAAGATGGACTAAAGCAATGGAAGAAGAGTTGATGCAAATTGAGAAAAATCACACTTGGGGTCTTGTTCTCAAACCTAGAAACAAAAATATGATTGGAACCAAATGGGTCTTCCAGAATAAACTAAATGAAGATGGTGAAGCAGTCAGAAACAAAGCCAGATTAGTTTGCAAGGGTTATTCTCAAGTTGAAGGAGTTGATTTTGAAGAAACTTTTGCTCTAGTGGCAAGGATTGAAGTAGTCAGATTATTTCTTACCTTTGCTACCTTCAAGGATTTCAAAGTATATCAGATGGATGTCAAGTCTGCCTTCCTAAATGGTGACTTGGAAGAAGAATTATACATTGAGCAACCGGATGGATTTCAATTATCTAATCGGGGTGATATGGTCTACAAGTTGAAGAAAGATCTGTATGGACTCAAACAAGCCCCAAGAGCCTAGTATGAAAGACTGGATAAACATCTTTTGAAGCTTGGTTTCAACAAAGAAACTGTTGACAGTAACTTGTACTTCAAAATTGATCATGAAAATATCTTAATTGTTGAAGTGTTTGTTGATGATATCATCTTTGAAGCTAGAGATAGTATATGCAAGACTTTTGCAAATCAAATTAAAAGTGAATTTGAGATGTCTATGTTTGGGGAAATGAATTTCTTCTTGGGTCTACAAATCACTCAAACAAAGAAAGGAATCTTCATTTCTCAGACCAAGTATGTGAAAGAATTGTTGAATAAATTTGGGATGGAAGACTCAAAACCAATGAATACTCCCATGGAAACCAGATGTAAACTGAGCAAAGATGATGACTCTCCTAAGGCTGATTAGAAAAAGTACAGGTCAATGATTGGAGGACTATTATATCTTACTCAAACTAGACCTGACATTATAAATGTTGTTGGTCTTGTTACCAGATTCCAAGCTGATCCTAGAGAATCTCATGTCATGGCAATCAAGAGGATTCTTAGATATCTAAAAGGAACAATTGAGTATGGTTTATGGTATCCTAGGGATCATGATTTCTCTCTTCATGCATATACAGATGTGGATTGGGTAAGAGATGTGGATGAATGGAAGAGTACCAGTGGTGGTGCATTCTTTTTGGGGAGAAGATTGGTTTCTTGGCTGAGCAAGAAACAAGAGGCAATATCTCTATCCACTGCAGAAGTAGAATATATTGCAGCAGTAGGTAGTTGCACTCAAGTATTATGGATGAAGCAAATGCTAAGAAATATCAAAGTGGAATATGAGGAACCTATCACAATCTTCTGTGATAACTCAAGTGCAATAAACATTTCAAAAAATCTGGTGTTGCATTCAAAGACAAAACATATATCCATCAAGTTCCACTTTTTGAGAGAGCAGGTGAACAAGAATGAAGTTAGATTGGAGTTTGTACCCTCTAAGGATCATATTGTAGACATCTTTACTAAACCTCTACCTAAGGACTCTTTTGAGTATCTCAGGGAGAAGTTAGGGGTTATTACCCCTCCAGTTCTTAATTAAGGTGCACTGATGTGCATCAGTCTGATGGATCTCACAGTCATCTATTGTGATCTAGATTGATGATAGGAAGCTGCTACTCAAGGGGAGCAGTCTGTATGATTCTGATTGATGCAAGTATGTGCCCTTTTCCATTGATGTCAAAGGGGGAGAGAAGACGTGAAAAACAAAAGTGGTTGCTGATAAAAGGGGGAGTAGTAAAGGAAGAGAAGACATATGAATGACTACTATTGATAGGGGGAGCTATGTCAGTCAGTAAGGAGAAGTTCTTGTCTTGATGGTTAAAATAGTTTTTCACATCATATGTTGCTATTAATGACAAAGGGGGAGATTTTTGCAAGTATGGGCCTAACCGGTGTTGTCATTGATTCCAACATACTCATGTTGCATTGATGTCAAAGATTGTATGAGCTATGTGCTAAGGATATTGAGAAAATTAGTCTTATCAGAAACAAGAGAAGAATAGTGAAGGCAGTGAAGCTCTATGAAGTGAAGATCCTAGCTAAGATGAAGATTAGGGAATGCACATCAAAGGGTTTGTAGATATGTGTCTAAAGATGATCTAGTCAAGATTTGAGAGGTCCACACGAAGATTTGAAGAAGTTATGGCCACTTGACTGAAACCGGTTCTAACAAGTGTTTAGAGGTGACAGAGTGACATAAATAGGTCCGGTAAGATCTAGAAATGCAATATGATGTTCTGTGGATTTGATGGAGTGTTTAGGAAGCCAATTTGAATTGAAAACTCAATTAGTTCATGGTCTGGAGGTCTGCAAGCATTTATTCTAATGTGACAGTGATGACAGAATATGTTCTTGAGGTTCCAAATGAAGATGAGAATGATTTCAATAGATAGAAGTGGTGTGGATGTTCTTTGTGATTTAGGCAAGCTTGTGGGGGTCTCTAGATTATGTGCAGTTCATGTTGGTGATCTGCATTGAAGATTGAGCCCGTAATGGAAGGTTTACTTCTGAATGATGAAGTTCTTCGTAATCATGGCTGACCAGATAGTTTGCACATCTTGCGAATGATCTTGAAGATGTTTTGTAAAGCATGGCATGTTCCTCAAAGAAGATTGAAGCCCCAGATATGTGTGGCCGATTGTGTGGTGATTTGCATGAAGTCTTTTGTAATAAGACAAGTCGTATTTGTGTATTTGCTCTATAATAAAATAAAGTGTATATTGTGCCGACTTTGATGATTATCCCAAAGTCGATGTCTTGTCTAAATAAGAGTTGTGAAGTCATTTCAAAGTATCAATGTGGAGATGAGGAAGTGGTAGAGAGGAGAAAAGTGAAAAGCAGAGCAGAAGTGTTGGGCTTAAATGGAACTGTCTCAAGCATGGTGAAGATGCTAATCTTCAGTTCAAGTATGTAATATTTATTATTTTGTAGATAGTGTGTCTCCTATAGGCAGTGAGCCTCTTGTGAGTAGTGTGCTCAAGAAGTAAGCCCTAATTGGCATGTGCCATTTTGTTCTTCCTATTCTTTTAACAGAGAATACAATCTTGGGTTAGTCACCCCATGGTTTTTCCCTTAACTGGGTTTTCCATGTTAAAATCTTGGTGTCATATGTGTTAATGTGTTTCTACTCTTGAATTATTGCATTGTGCTTCCATGATTGATTTATTATTATGCTGTTGAATTACAAGAAGGATTTAAGTGCTTAAAGAAAAGAAAGTTTTGGGACAACTGATTCACCCCCCCTCTTAGTTGTCTGTCTTAAATCTATAGATACTTGAGTGTTTTCCTTATCCACTTCAATTGTAGCAATTATCTCATCATAATCTAAATAGTCCTCTTCTATCTCTAGTGTATTTTGTTCCATCAAATTGTTATCAGTATGCTTAGGGAAATGATTAGTAAAGATCTCTAGATTCTGATTCGGCGGAGCAACCAACTTATTCCCATTATCATTCACACCAAATACCTGTATAACATTCGAGTCGATGAGGTCTTGTATTTCATGTTTAAGACGCATACATTGTTCAATATCATGTCCTTGTGTCCGATGATAGTGACAAAAGGCATTAGCATCGAAATAAGGTCCTTGCATTCTGTTAGGATCCATTGGATTAATCAGGGGAAGCTTCAAGAGATTATTACTCAGAGATTCATTCATGATAGAATGATAGGACTTAGATATCAAAGTGAACTTTCTTTGTTGATACGGTGCCTTCTTCGGATTAGTGATAGCAAACACTTGAGAAAAGTTATTTAGTCCATTAACCTTGATGAAACTCTTATTATTCCTCTTAAAGTTGTTTTGTGATGACCCACCCTTGGATTGACCAACTTGAGCCAATGAGTTTTGATTTTCATACTAACAAGAAGAAAGTTGGTAGTTACGAAGGGCAGTACATAGGTGTTGAAAAGAGTTATACTTCATCAAGAGGATCTTATCATGGATGTTAGGCTGCAATTTTTTTTATAAATATCTTCTGAACATTGTCATCTTTCATCTGATATTGAATTTGTGCATAAATTCCTTGATATCAGCTAATAAACTTAGTCAACTTCTCTTTCGGACCTTGCTTGCATTAATGAACCAAATCAATCAGAGAGACTTGGGGTCTGATGTTTGCTTGAAAATGTTGCAGGAATTGATCAATTAATTACAAAAAAGAATGTATTGAATTCAGAGGTAAAGAGAAAAACCATTCCAAAGCAGTATCTTTGAGAGATCATGGGAAAAGCTTTGCCAACAAGTCTTCAAAGTAGAAATCACTACACATAGCTGTGAACGCCGCCACATGAGTATTGGGATCACCTTTTCCACCATATTTTTCAAAGCAAGGAGTTTCAAACTTCTTAGGAATAAGAGTTCTCAAGATTGCATAGGATAAGGGATTACAAGCATGGTAAGTCGGTATATTAGGTTGTGAAGCATTTGACAAGCTTGTCACTTTTTGTTGTAAAGAGGTTGCCTTGCAAAAATTGGTTTAGGATGGCATCATTAGGAGATGCAGTTTGTGGTGAGGAATTGGAACCAAAGTGTGGAGGAGAATTAGCATGGGTAGTGATAAGAGGAGGTTGTGAATGGTTGAGCGGTGGTTGGACATAGCGATAGGTGGAGAATGGTTGAGAATAAATGGATTGAATTGGTGGTTGAGAGTGACATGAAGACACCCTAGGGGCAAGGTTTTGATAGTTGAATTTGACAGCTCTGTAATTTTGTGAATTAGTGCCATTAGATACTCCAATACCAGTGGTAGCATTACTACAAGTATTTGCATTAGTTATCAAAATATTTGATGTAAATATAGATATTCCCGCGGTCGGTATAGGTACCGATACTTGTGTATGAGATGGTGTCAAAGTGTTATTTATCACTTTTACACATCCAGTCACTGGCATAGTATTGGTTTGTACAATATGTGCTAAACCATGGATCGCATTAACACCATCTTGTCCTTCTTTTATCAATTCTCTTATGTTATGAATTGCATGAATAACTTCTTTAGCTATCCTCTCATTTTCCATAAATGCTTAAAAATTGGCTAACTCTTTGTCAAGTTTATCTATATGTTCACCTCAACAATATCATCAACATCATGAAAAGTTTTCTCTTCCATTGTATTTGTGATAGGTATAGTATCTTGCAACGTTTTTGTCTATCCTTTTGTAAAGAAGGTGTTCAATGGATTTTCAGAGGTAGGAATACCGATTTCTTCAAAAGGAATAGATCCCATGAGTCTTATGCTTCTTCTTAAAGGGATATTTCTATTAGGGAAGTGAGTTATAATACTCATACAATAGTATGCACAAACTAATAGAATAAACCCTAGGAGCAGGATATGTTTTAGGGCAAAAATGCTTGATTTTTCAACTTTTTTTATGCAAACAAGTGAAATAAGAGGTGTTGTAAATATGTTCAAGAGCGAAAGAAAATTATATGCCTAATAACAGTCCACTAATGCAAAAATACCTATCACAACATTCTTTTGAAACACCTCTAGAGAGTCGATAAGTCAAAACCTAGTGAAAATAGGCCAAATTATGCAATTTTCACCAAATCTTAACACAAAAGAGTAGGGCAATGGGTGGTGTAAGGAAAATGATGATGGAAAGCACTTTATAACAGTAATACCATCCACCTTAAGACAAATTATTTGTTACAACATGCCTATAGTGCCACTCTAGATCAAACCCTAGTGCAAAAACAACAAAAATATGCAAATTTTCACAAAAAGTTTAATGTAAAAGCCCAAAAGAAAGGGTGCTGTAAGGAAATTGAGAAGGGGAATAAAATAATAACCCTACTAACAGACAATTAGTACAGAAAAATCCCTTACAACACGCTTGGAGGGAAAATCTAACAAGACGATAAGGCCAAATGTAGTGAAAAATGCAAGCTTTCAAGCCCTAGACATGAAATTTCGCAAGGAGGCCACTATGATGCAAAAATACATTTATAAATCAGGCCTAATAAGTGTTTTGAAAAGGTAGTAAAATCTAAGACAAGATTTTGACTACAACCCTAGCTTATGCAAAACTAGGTTTTCATGAAAAATGCAATATGTCAAGCAATTTCTAACAAATCAAGCATGCAAATGTAATGCAAATGAATTGTAAATGATGAATTTATGTATTTTGTATCATATATAATGAAAATAATAGAAATTGATTTAAATTAGATGCCAATTAATTCAATTTTTACAAAAATGCAAGTCTAATATGCCAATTTTTTGAATTTTTTAAAATTTGTCAATTTTTTTGTACTTTTTCAAATGCAATAGAATGAATGAATGTAAATATATGAAACAAAAATCAGCAAGGTGCCAAAAAGTTCAAAAAAATGGGTTCACAAAAATGTTTAGTATGGAAAAGAGGGTGGGGTGTTTGTATGGGGGTTTTAGTTTGAATCCTCCTTTCCACTAAACATTCCAAGGGCTTTTCAACCGAGTTCTTCTCCTATTGAGAGGAGAGTCATCTTCAGACTGGGTTGCCACTTGGTTTTTTTTGGGGAATTCAGAAGTTATCACACAATGTTGCTAATTAATACTTTTATGCTCTTGAAACCCTAATTTAAGCAAAACAGTAAGTAAATCTATGAATTACGAAAAATGCTACTGGAATTAGGCAAAGGGCAGAGAACCTTAACTCACTATTTTTTTGTAGTCTAGAGAATGGAAATGTTGGGGACAATGGTGATGGCACCCAAGTCCAATGTGCTACTTTTTATGTGGAATCCTGATCTCCTTCTAACACTGATTTCTATTGTATCTTCAGTTTTTGACAACTCAGATGTAGAGGACAATGTTGATGGTAACCCACTCCACTGAGGGATCTTCCAACGGATGTCAGAAGCTTGACAAACCCTGATTATCACTGTTTAGTCTATTTTTGTAGCTTCGGATGCAGAGGACAATGTTGATGGCGCAGTAGTCCAAGCAGGCTCCTTTGGGATCCAGAATCACCACAATATCCTCCTGCTCCCTACAACTCCACTTTCTCCAGATCCAATACCTGTAACTTGCAATCATAAGGAGTGTGGGAGGGGGTTGTGGTGTTTAGAGGCTTACTTCAGTCAAGCCCCAGAGAGACATTCAAGTCTTTCGAACACCGTTGTCAGAGAGAGTGCATATCCTTGTGGGATAGAGGCAAAAATCCAAATGATAATGATGATAAAACACAATAGATGTCACCTTGATGATGAAGCTCTCATGGAAGGAAGATGCTCTTCAATGCCATGAGGAGAAGATGAAATCCAACCTGCAAAAACAAACACAATAACAATGCTATGCTCTGTAACACAATGAAAATCACAAGTACGCAAATAGCTTTCAATCATAAAACATCTTCCCTAGTTTCTAAATGATAACCTAAACATGCTTATATATGCAACTACTATGATTCCTGCCAAGAATTTCATAATTGAAACTTATGATGTCAGCTTGGGACCCAAATAACAGTCACAAACCCGACATTTGAATTTAGGGCAGACCTAAAATAGGGCTGGACTAGGGTGCTAGCGCCCTTGTCCATCCCCTATCTTTGTTTCAGAATCATTAAATTAGCACCCCCTAGGTCCTATTTGTCACAAGACCCAAGGGTTTTCTCATCGAGAATCTGAATTATCATGCAAGATGCTCTAAATGCAATCGAAGGAACCGAGAGATAAACCTTAATAGGAAAAAGACCCCAAGGGTGCATTTTTCTGACATAACACTAGGTAATTTTATATATCTAGTATCCTCTCCTATTCTTCTCATGTGGTATCACCTTCTCCACAATATCACCACTCCCTTTCTTTTGAATCTTCCTCAAGAACAATATTTTTCTCCATCTTTTTTCTAGTTCTTCCAACACCTAGGATTTCATAGCATCTTCTGAGTTAATGCTTGACTCTCCACTATCTATGACTATCTATCCCTTGGAGTTGTGTTTCCCATTAACATCACTCTTAAGGATTCTACCCACTACATGTATTTTTATGATTCTCCTATTGGCACTCTCTTCGCCATCCTCATAGGCATTCTTCTCTTCTAAAATATACCTCACTAATTCTAGTTTCTAAAGGAAGTGTAAAATCTTCCCATCTCCTTGAAATATGATTTCTTCTTACTCTCAATTAAATATCCCATTACAGTCAACAAATTAATCTAAATTTAGCAAATAGGATATGGATCTAAGGTTCTTTCATGCATATACATTACTTTAAAATCAATCTAGCTTCCAATTCCCATAAAATTAACTTCTACATTTTTCCATGTTCCTAATGAGCATCTTGGAGTACCATCTACTAGCGTGATATCAAAAGGTGTTTCTTCTAGTTACAATCTCCCTAACAATACCAAGGTGCACTTGGGAATGATATTTATGTTAGTGACAAGATCTAATAGTGCATCTTTGGCAATTTTCCCATTCAATTTTATGTCTAGCAATTATCTCTTTTCTTCCATGTACAAGATGCTTTTAACACATTTCTAGATTGATACATTTTATTACCTTTATTCTACTTCTAATACTCAGTCTAAATCTTTCATATTTTCAAAAAGATTCTCTTCCTCTACCAAACTAGTTATCTCATTTAGTTTCTCCACTTCCAAATTGCAACTAAGCTAATTCATGTTAAAGCTTTTCTATCTATGATTGAACCCCTATATCAAACTCTCTCCACCAAGACTAAGCTTTAATTCTAGATGCCATTTCAATTTCCTTTACAAATGTACCAAAAAAATTCCCTCTAGTGTTGCTCTAGTGTTAAGGAACAAAAAATGAGATGGACTATTTCATTCTTTGCTTTTCAGTCAATGGTTCTTCCAACTTTCACACAATGCTAAATTGAGCCCCTAATTGTAATCCTTCACAAATTCATCCTTCTTCTAGATCATTTCCTACATCATACTCATATTTTTTTATGGGGATTTAAGAGGCTAGAAGGTATTTCAAAATTCTCGTTTAAGCTCCTCCTAGGTTTTGTTATTCTCAAGAGAAACCTTTCATGTACCATTTAAGGGTATCATAAAGAAATTATTTGGTCATTATATATTCTCATCCTTCCCATGTGGATTTGAGGACAAATAAGTGTTCTCCTGCATCTTTTAGATCCTTTCAAAAGATAGAAAGATTTATTTTGTTATTGCTCATGTTTGAAGGTTGTGAGTTGACCAAGCCTAATGGATTTTTGTGTTTTTAGTCCCACCCTTCCTTTGTTCAAGTCCTCTTGAATATTTTACTATTCCTCAAGTTTTCTCTCTTCCATTATTTCCACTTTCTTAGGTACTTCATCTTTTGTTTTATCCTTCTATTGTTTCACTAAACATCTCTTCTAACCTTTATCCCAACCCAATTTGATATCAAGGTATCACTCTCCTAAGATTTCTCCTTAATCCTTCACAAACTTTTATTCAATTTCATTTCACAATCTAACTTCCTCTATCCTTTTCATATTCTCAATATCTCCAACTTCCTTCAAAACACTTCTAATCTTAAATGAAATAGGGGTGGTGTTTGGTTTGGGAAGTCATATATTCGAGTGGCCTCTTTTGGGTTGGGGATGTGGCATTTCATACCTCTTCATTAGTTTTTAATTTGTTATTACTATAATTACTACTTTCATTCTCCTAATTACCACTCTCTACATTTCTTCTAAGAGAACTCTATCTCTTTGTAATCTCCCTCCTCTTCAAACCAATGCTCCTACTAATCCTAGTATCATAAATGTTTGTGTTATACTTTAGATCTATCAATTGAGAAGTCGGTGTTACTAATTTCTCAAATCTCTCCGTGATTTTGAATTTTGAATGTAGCAAGTTAGAATCATCTTTCACAACTAGTTCTTGAGTTAGAAACCTTACTTCTAGATAAGCCTTCCTATTCTTAAGCCCTTCTCTCTTCTCTGCTACTCTAGCATCTGTTATCAATGATTCCAAATCATCCATACTCAATGATGCTTCATAATTCCAAATCATCCATACTCAATGATGCTTCATACTCTCTTAAATGTTCCATCATCCATTTTAGATTTTTCTTTATGATTCTTATGAGGGTTATTGACTTGAGTTTTTTTAGATTTTTAAGCACCATGTCATTTGATGATCTAGTCAATTCAACCACTCCTCCAAATTCTACCACATCTCTCCTAGTGCATTCCTCAAATGACCCCTGCACCTTCTCTTTCTTGTCTTTATTTATTTTTCTATAATCTCTTTCTTTTTCAACCAAAGACATTTTCATGCTTTCTTCAACACCCATTTCAACTTCATAAATGATCTGTCACTCCCTTCCTATCTCCTTCAGCCATATTAATTTGATTTATCTTTTTTAATCTCTTTTTATACCTCCCCAAGAGTTAGGTGTAATTTGACTTAGTATTCATATATCTTTAGGATTGCCCTCCATTCCTAAGCTATCCCCTAGGTGCCTAACCCCCTCTACTTGAGGGATGGGACTTAGTGCACATTACCACACCTTTTTTCCATGTATATACAAAATTTTCCAAATATCCTTATCCTTGGTCTGTATTACTAAATCATTTACCTTAGTTTGTAATTCCTCTCAATGCAGAATGACAAAAATCTTGATAATAAAACCAAATGTTGACATAAAAACACAAACTAAAGACTAGAATTATATTATATTCATGTTGTACTTCAGTATGATATGATAAGGAAGAACATATATATGCAACAAAATATAGACCAAATCAAAGAAAATACATACACACACACCCATAGATATCATGTAACAAGACCACACACACACACACATACTTGGAATGTTATATACAATGTCTCTTATACAATCATCATTCTATTGAATTCATATATATCTTCTTTGTTATCACAAGTATTACATTCTTGTATTCACTCATGCTCTCTTTTTCTTATTCCCATACATATTCACACTTATACTACATATGTGGTATGTTTCCTTCAATATCTATCATTGTAAGATATAGAGACATGTCCCTAGCACGTCTTGTACAATTTCAACCTTCTATAGATATTGCATAGCTCTTTTTTATCGTCACATATTTTTTTTTTCTAGTTTTGCAATATCAGCTTCATGTTTTTTCTACTTATTGCTCAATGTAAGATATCTATAATAGACTTAACTTATGGTGCCCTTTGAATTTTCAGCATAAGTCTCTATTAGGCTATCCTTTCAATTTTTCAACCTAACAAGATAAGAGATAAAGGTACCCAAAGGGTTTTCAACTTGATCCATCAAATCTCTATTTTGGTTCTAATCTTTCCAATATGGAGTATGTAAATAAAAATGGAAAGTAAGAGTACATATCCCTAAAATTGAATATATATTGGATCTAAAAAAAGAGGAATGATCTTGAAAGTCTCCAACTCTTTGTGATGAACAAGGACACCAACATTTGAGAGAGGCACTCCTTCCTGAAACCTTTGCAACTAAAGCTCTCCATGTTGACAAATTTGCAAGGGCTCATGATTGACACCTAAACATTTGGGATAATGGTATATTTTGATACTGGGACCCTAAAGTTTTACCTTGTTAATCCTATCCTTCTTGTAGAATATATAGAAATAAATTTGATATCCAATTATTGATGCCTAAAGTTGGATTTGAAAGAAAAATGAGTTTTGGCTATTTGGAAGTTGTCTCACTTATCTCCTTAGGATAGTATTTTCAACCTCAAAAGAAGCCTTATAAAATTCTAAGTGTGCGATCCCATGTGTCATGAAAATAATGTGTGCAAATTTGTGGGAGATCTAATCGCTAAAGAAAAAGACTCAACACTAGATGTTGTGTGTGAATGCAATGGAGGAAGCAAGGAGTTGATGAGAACCCCTGGACTTGTTTGGACAATTGAAGTCAAGGATTTAGAAATATGATCTATAAGATAAAGTTATGGAGGATAAGAACACCATGGATTAAGGATTTTGGGAAGCTAATAGAGGATTTGGGAGAGGAATAAAAATGAGTAAAGGAAATGGTGAGATAAAAGTGATGTCAAGGATTTCATTATGGAAATGGTTGATTTAGAGGAAATCAGTGGTGGTAGAGGCATAGGAATAAGGTAAGGATGATCTTTGCAACAAATCTTCAATAATGGAGCCTTGGTAACCCTACAAATTTTTTTGAGTGTGATCCAATGTGCGGTGAAAGTGGTGTGTGCAAATTTATAGGAGATCTAATTTGTAAAGGAATGGATTAAACCTTAAGTGTTGTCTATTAGTGCAATAGATAAAGCATGGAGCAATGAGAGCCACTAGACTAGTTCAGACAATGGAAATAAAAAATTTAGAGGCCTAATCTATATGAGGGAATAATGGAAGATAGGAATGCCTCAAATTAGGGATTTTGGGAAGCCATTTGAGGAGGATTTGGGAGAGTAATATAAAAGGAGAAAAGGAAATGGTGAGGGAAGAGTGATGACAAGTATTTGGTTATAGAAATGGTGGATCTAAAGGAAATTTGTGATGGTATAGGTCTGAAAATGAGGCAATGACGATCTTTGGAACAAATCTTCAATAATCGAGACTTGATAATCCTACATCAATAATTTGGATGGAGAGAAAACTTAGAATGTGTCGAACCCCTTCAAATGATAATATTTGCTTTACTTTGTGCCTAGGTCAAAATATCCATTAGAAAATGTGTTATGACAACCTCAGGTTTAGGGTTTTAGATGTGTGTAGATTCAAAAGTTTCAAAATTTCAATTTGATACTATAATTTTTTTGTTTCTTGGTGTCTTTTTGGAGTCAAGAACTAAGGCTTCTAGATAGGTTTGGGATGTATGGGAGAGCATAGGAATACTTATAAATTAGTCTAGTAGCATGTATAGGTCTAGAAATGAGGCATATACATTCTAAAATGCAACTATGAGAGTGGACATTAAAACAAGTATAAAAACACAAGGTGGATATTGCAAAGTGACTAATTTACAAGCTTAAAATCATGTGTAGAAGAAGATAAACATTTTCCTATTTTGAGGACCTTGTTTGGATCTTGGATATACATGGAAATATTAACATTACCACCCATGATAAGAGTACTATGATCCTCAATAAAAAGGACAAGTAGGCAAGTAATCACGAAATTCTTGGAAGAGATTAGGATCACCAATAAAGTAAGCATATTCATAAAAGGCATAAGAGAATTTGTGATCATGATGGAAAGTACAAGCATTAATATAGACCCCTAAAAAATCAACCAATGCCTATTTGGTAGAGAAAACATCTAAAGGGAAAGAAGCAAAAGCATAATTAATGAACTCCAAATTAAGGGAAAGAGGGAACTAATTAGAAGAGATCATGGAATCCTCAAAAGGGTAATTAACATATTTGGCCACATGAGGAGAAAGGTATCCCAAAGCTTTAGTAGTGAATTGGTAATTTAATTAAATTGGTTTAGTAATACATTGCCCTAGCCCTTTCCCTTTATAACCATTTTTAACAAGAATGTGGAATCTAGGGCCATAGATTTTATTTAAGATAGAAAAAGGAGGCGAGTCCTTGTCATCGATCTCAACAAAAATAGATTGGTTTCCATAATCACATTCATTAATGGGTAAAGGAGCATATGGAAGTGTTGGAAACAATGCAGATAACTAAGAGGGGGGGTGAATTAGTTATCTTAAATTTCTTAACTTTCTTTTCTTCTTTAACAATAGTGCAGTATCAAAACATATAAGCATAAATGAACATGAGAATAGAAATGAAATCAACACACATAACACAAGGATTTTTACATGGAAAACCTTATTAAGGGAAAAACCATGGGGTGACTAACCCAAGATTGTATTCTCTGTTAAAAGAATAAGAAGTACAAAATGGCACTTACCAATTAGGGCTCACTGCCCGAGCACACTGCTCACAAGAGGCTCACTACCTACAAGAGATTCACTGTCTACAAAGAATATAGAAAGTAACCAGGTGTTTGAACTAATCAGAGACATCCACATATGCTGAGGTTCAGTTCTGGTTAGGCTCAATATACTGATCTGTTGCACTTCATTCTTCCTCTACTTAGTGTTGTTGTTCTGTCACATACTGTACTTGTATATCTGCTTCCTCACTACTCTCTTCTTTTTTTTCACACATTGTATCACACCACACACACCTTCATACTGAAATCCATCTAGTATATATATCTGCACCAAGGATCTCAACATCTTTCTAGTCGGCAACTGGAATACTCAGGATATTTAGTAAATACTGGTCTGTTGGCTGAATCCATGCTCAACATGTGATGCATATAAAAAATATAGACATAGAAGTCATCAATCATGTCGGCCAACCATGAATGATCCCTCAAGAAGCTTGACTACCATCAATTTCTTATCCGGATTAAGGTCTGATGCTCTGTCAGTTAGTTCTTGCTTAGTCTACTCTACCTGTCAAGAACCCAACACTTAGGTGCTCATATCTTTTCACTCTTTCATCACCGGTGGCTCAATCTCTGGAATGTGGTATTCATGGTACTCCTCTTGACTTCCCCAAGTCTATAGTTTTCTAAGATACATCCTCTGAGAGATCTTAACCTAATTGTCAGACCTTGCTACATGCTCTGTTCTTGCTTACCAAACCAAAACACTCTTCAATCTGACTTCCAGTAAAGACATATTATGTGTTGTGGATGTGTGGGATAAACTTTGTTTCCATCAATGACAACAATAATGAAGCCACATAGTGTCTCTTTCCAACAATCTCCCCCTTTGGCATTGATGGCAACACTTAGTGAAAAATGACTAAGTGTCATAGCACACTCCCCCTTGGCTGATGCTCTATCTTATGTACACTTTTATCAGAGCTCCCCCTTAGCTAGATTCCACATTTTTCACTTCTCCTCACTCCCCCTTTGACATCAATGGCAAAGGGTGGAATCCACACACCAAAATTTTCAAAAAGTAACCTATACATAGCCGCATAAGTATATATACAAGTTATACTTACATATACTTAAGTATATCTGCAAAAGTGGTTTTTAACTGGATAAATTATGTTACCCAAGTCTGCTTCATCCTATCCAAAATTGAGATGTGACCACTGAACAAAAATGCAAAACCTTCTACTCTCTTTAAGTCTACCGGATCACTGGTACAGGCTGTAGTCTGAGCAGCAGTTAGGGCTTCATGCATTGCCTCTAACTTAGGGATAATTATCCCTCTTAGTTCACTCATTCTACTTATTCTATTCTTCTTCTCCTTCTCAAGCCTCTTTATCTCATTTATAGTGGCAATAGCCTGACACTCTTGATTCATTATAGATGAGGTGAGGGGATCAAAACTCTAGGATAAACTTGATAGTTTACCCTTTTGTTCTTCCACCTTCTTTGCAATGTCTGTTGTCACTGTGGACCAAGATAAACAAAATTTGTATAATTCTCCACCATCTTTAAGAGCATTTTCTAGGCTCTTTATTCCAATATTCAAATTTCTCCTATCATTTGCTATGAGCCCCTATACTTTAAAGAATCTCTTACCCAAAAACTCTTTCTGGACTTTCTCTTCAATTGATTTCTCCAAAGAATCAAAATGTGTGCTAAAAAAATTAACAAGAGATTTTAGATTACCGGATGAGGAGGCTGAAAGATCATTTTGGAAGGATGGCATGATTTTCCTCTAGCACACCAGATGCAATCTCTATTAGCTCACAGTCTTCCATGTGAGACTTCAGAAGATTTTCTTTTGCTTTAGCTTGAGCAAAAGATGCTACCTTCATTGTCTAGACCGGAGAGAGGGAGTCAAAATTGAGTGGTCCATGAAACAGTTCTGGTTCATCTATCTCCATTAATTCCTTGGTCAAGAATTTCTTCACTGCTTCTGCAATATCTCTTGCCAGAGACTTATTTCCTTTTGCAGCCTCAGAGTTGTCATTATAGATCTTCTCTGTTTGTTCTTCTTCTCTTCCCTTTTTCTCCTCTTCTTGACTTACTTTCTCCTCTTTTCTTGCTTCTCCTTCAGTTTCAGAGTCTACTGGGGGATCCAGAAGAGAGATGTTTACTTCTTCATGGACTTCCTCTTCCGGAATAGAGGAATCCAAGTCATTAGTCTTCTCCTCACCTATCTCCTTTGACTCTTCTACAATTTTCTCAGTAGAATCTTCCTTTGATGCACTTAATCCTTCGACATCCATGGCAGAAGGTTCATCACTTATGTCCTCTATAATAGGGAGATTGAATCTTTTATATGCATTCCAGAGGATGTCTTCAATCTCTTTTACCACCTGATCAGTCTCTTCGAGCATAAGCTTGTTCATTCTACCTTTGCTCCGGAACTCATCCTTGCAATCCTTGAAGATCATGTTCATTTGTTTTGGAGTGATGGAAGGATAGAGCTAAATGGCTATCTGTTCCTAGATCTCCAAATCCTTTTCCTTGGCATTGTCTTTTCTGAGTTCAAGTGCTTTCTGTAAACTCTTGGGGATTAGAGAGATGATTTCAATGAATGCTTTATTATATATGTTTAAGTACTTAATTGTAGCTTCTTCCAAGATCCTTTTGTCTATGTGACTATACTCATCATAGATCTGTCATTAGTTGTAGATTCCCATCCACTGTGACTACCTTGATGATATCATCAATAGAGAGAGTAGGCTTTTCAACAAATTCTTCTGCCTCTTCTTCTTTGTTTGCACTGGTAGAGGATTCACCTGAAGTTTTCTTCTTCTTCCTCATTTTCTTAACTTCTTCATCAGATTTTGTCTCTTCATCATCCTGTTGGCTTATGTATGACCTTGTAGCCTTTGTCTTTGTTCTCTTCTCTCCTTTTCTGGATGTCTTGGCTTCCATTTTTGAGGCTTTTGGGCTCTTAGAGGTGGCAGGTGCAGAGCTCTTGGAGGATCTGGTTCGAGAGGGGGCTTGTACCGGGTTACTTTATTTTTCTGCTTCTTGTCTCTCCTTCTCAACTCTTTCTAATTTTTCTCTATTTGCATCAACTGCCTCTTTTGAGATGCCATATCTTTTGGCAACTTCCTCTACTTCCCTTCTCACTTTTCTCTTCATCTCTGGTTGTCTTTGTTCAACATGAATTTTCACACTCAATTCTTGAAAGGTTCCAAACCTTTCTGCCTCAGGGTCCTTAGGCTGACTCAGGAGGTGTTGGATATGTAGCTCCAAGATTTTCTCATCTACCTCATAGCCCATTGGCATAATCCATACTGTCCTGGGCTCCACTACCTCCATTAGGCATTGATCAGTGTCTACCATGAAACACACTGTATCTTTGTATGTTTCAACTGTTGTTTGTGGAATTCTTTCTCTGGCCTGCATCATACTTTGGAAGTTTTTGGAGTAACCCTAGAGAGCTGTACTTTGAGCCTTGGCATCACCAAGCCCATACATGTAATATCTGATTTGTATGGCAACCGGTCTGTCATTTTGCCATACCCAACCACTGGATTTGGGTAGCTCATTCATATAGTAAAAGAAGAGACATAGTATCAAGCCACCGTACTTAAATGAATTCTTCTTATCCTTCTTTATTTTCTGCAAATTTTCTAACAGTTGGTTCAGGAGAAGCTCACAAAGATCATAATCAACATTTTCTCTTAGCATCTGATAAGTAGTGTATATTGCTATTCCAGACATAGAATTCTCCCTACTGGAGCGATATATTTTATAACCAATTATCATAGAAGCAAATTTGATATCCGGATCTGTGATATCCTCAATTGTCATTGCTCTTTTGTCAAATTTTGATCCAGTATCCTCACTTATAGTTTGGTTCTTGACTGATTTGAGAGCAGGAAACCCACCGAATGAGTTCAAGCCAGTTACTACCCTAATTGCATCCTTTGTTATTTTTAAGGGCTTCAACAACCACATGAAGTTATCATGTATTCTACTGAGAACATACCAGACCCATTCATCTTCTGCAAAATAGGGGAAGTGGATGCAATGTCTAAAATGCTTATCCCAGATGGCCTTGTATTAGGGTTTAAGTTCAAATGTTTCATCTATTAATTGCTTGTGATAGATATCCATCAAGTTGGATTCCCCAAATTCCTCAATGTTGGTGTGAATGTATACCCTAACATCTTCAACGTGCAGAACCCCATGCAAAATGCTAGAGAATACGCCTAGGGGATCAACTTCTAGGGATTTGTAAGGATGTTTCTTGAACTTAGGGCATGGCCTATCAGTGATCTTAACAACATTTGGAGTAGCCATCTTTCAAAAGATTCAGAGTGAGATATTCAAGAGTGGAAATACCTTTTTACGCTTCTAGGGTTCACGATAAGAGCTGAAAAGATCACCGGTTGAATCGAATTTTGCAGTTGATTCTCTAGAGGGTTGAAGCAATCTTGTTGCAGAGCTCTTTCTTTCTTCTTCTCAAATGCAAATGTGCTAATGATGAACAAAAAGAACCCTTATATTTATGTGCAATCCTTAAATTTATATTGCAATAAATGCACACTTTAAGTCATTCCGGTTCCCTTGTTCTAACCTTGTTCTGAGAGAAATACTTCCGAATCACTGAGATGCATTTAGAATTATTCTTGGTGATAATTGACAATCTATCTCCCTTTCTCCAATCATTCCATTTATCTGTAGATCAAGATATTTCAATTTTGAATCATACCGGATCTAACTGTGAAAATCTTGCTTTTACCGGATGACTGCTAAACTGGATCAATCTTGGATGATTGACATCTTCAAAACTCCTTATAGATCTTTTATATTTTTACCAAGGATTATTTTAGATATCTCTTTGAGAACTCGTTAATCTACAATACTCCATGTGCCAATTTTAGGCACCAATTGACTGGCTGGGGGAAATTGTTTTCTTTTGTGACTCCCCCTAAGCCAGAGCTCATCTATTTAGTTTCTGGAAGGAATATCAGCACCAGATTATGGTGCGGATCCATCCCCAACATTTTCTATACTTCTCTTCACCCAAATCATGTTCATCTCCCTTTGAACTTCATCCGCATTCATTTTTCCTTTTCCTTTGTCTTGATTTTGATCATGATGTACCGGACCCCTTTTATCCTGATTCTTACTTCTACAGAATTTGGCAATATGACCGGATCTATTGCAATTGTAGCAAGCTATATTTCTTTGCATATTTGACTGATATCCTCTTGATCTACATTGATTAGCCATATGTCCCATTCTATTGCATTTAGAGCATCTACCATTGAATGAATTATTTATTTGCATATTTCTACATTCATGAGATTTGTGACCATAACTTTTACAGTTAAAACACTGTCTGGAGAGGATGAATTAGTCTGATTCATTCTTCTTCTGCACTAATTTGCTTTATGACCGAAGTTATTGCAATTGTAGCAGTATCCATTAAAGGATGGATATCTTTGAGCATTTGGTTGTCTTACCAAAGGTCTTTTAGGCCTGTACCTTAGATTTCCTAATCCAAAGTTCTTTTGACCGGATCCAGAGCTTTCACCTTTCTCATATCCCAAACCATGCTTGTTGTCTACCCTCTTTTCACTTTCACGAAGAACTTCAAGTTGAGTAGAGCTTATCTTGAATTTTTCTTTGTATTCATTTGCTGTTTGAAAATCCCTTTTAAGAGTGTCTATCTGATTCTCAAGTTGTTCTTCATTATCTCTAGCTTCTTCAAGATCAGATTCCAGATGCCTGATTATTCTATCCATTTTGTTGCAGTCTTCTGATTTCTCCTTGAGAGATTGTTTTAGATTATCTTCTATTTTTCTTTTCTCTTCAATTTCTTGGGTGAATTTCATAACCCCTGATTCCATTCATGTCTTACCATAATGACTTCTTTTGATAGCTTTTCACATAGCTTGTTTTTCTCATTCAGATCTTCATTAGTATCATTGGCTTCACTTTGACTTGCTAATTGTTGAAGAAGTTCCTTTCTTTTTTTCACAGAGATACTCAAATTTTCTTTTAGTTCATGTATGAAATCATCAGCTTGTTTGAGTCTTTCCCTCAAGTTATTGACTTTAGAGTGAGAATGTCTAAGATCATCTAGGGTAGACTGAAGTTGTTCCCTCATACCATACATATCCATTGAGATTCCTACATCTTCCTCAAGCTGTTAGGCTTTGTTTGGAGGAACTTGGATCTGATACCAATTGTTGGAAACAATGTAGATAACTGAGAGGGGGGGTGAATCAGTTAAATTTCTTAACTTTTTTTTCTTCTTTAACAATAGTGCAGTATCAAAACATATAAGCATAAATGAACATGAGAACAGAAATGGAATCAACAAACATAACACAAGGATTTTTATGTGGAAAACCCTGTTAAGGGAAAAACTAGGGGGTGACTAACCCAAGATTGTATTTTCTATTAAAAGAATAAGAAGTACAAAATAGCACTTGCCAATTAGGGCTCATTGCCCGAGCACACTGCTCACAAGAGGCTCACTGCCTATAAGAGACTCACTGTCTACAAAGAATATAGAAAGTAACCAAGTGTTTGAACTGATCAGAGACATCCACATATGCTGAGGTTCAGTTTTAGTTAGGCTCAATATATTGATCTGTTGCACTTCATTCTTCCTCTGCTTAGTGTTGTTGTTTTGTCACATACTGTACTTGTATATCTGCTTCCTCACTACTCTCTACTTTTTTTTGCACATTGTATCACACCACACACACCTTCATACCGAAATCCATCTAGTATATATATCCACACCAAGGATCTCAACATCTTTCTAGTCGACAACTGGAATACTCAGGATATTTACTAAATACTGGTCTGTTGGCTGAATCCATGCTCAACATGTGATGCATATAAAAAATATAGACATAGAAGTCATCAATCATGTTAGCCAACCATGAATGATTCCTCAAGAAGCTTGATCACCATCAATTTCTTATCCGGATTAGGGTCTGATGCTTTGCCAATTAGTTCTTGCTCAGTCTGCTTTGCCTGTCAGGAACCCAACACTTAGGGTCTCATATCTTTTCACTCTTTCATCACCGGAGGCTCAATCTCTAGAATGTGGCATTCATGGTACTCCTCTTGACTTCCCCAAGTCTACACTTTTCTAAGATGCATCCTTTGAGAGATTTGGACCTGATTGTTGAACCTTGCTGCATGCTCTGTTCTTGCTTATTAGACCAAAACACTCTTTAATATGACTTTTGGTAAAGACATATTATGTGCTATGGATGTGTGGGATAAACTTTGTTGCCATCAATGACAACAATAATGAAGCCACATAGTGTCTCTTGCCAACATGAAGTTGGTTGAAAGAGTGGGGATCGATGTGGAAGAAGGGAATATTAAAGTCATGAATTGACTTTGTATTCATATACATAGGAGTGAGTAAAGTCTAAAGAATCCCAATCATCTCTCAATAAAACATTAGTATTTATCAGCAGAGAAAGGAAGCTCATTGTTCTAAGAAGGAAAGAAAAGTAAGGATCCACCAAAGAAGAAGAGGGAAGAATGCTAGCAAAAGGATGAATAGAAGGTTGCTTCATGCAAGGGGGTTGAGGAGAATAGGGATGAGCTAGGGGTCAATAAGAATGTGGGATTTAACTTGGAAATATTTGAAAGGTTTTTCATAGGCCAAAGATCATATAAGATTTGCTATTGTTAATAAACTCCAAGGATTGATGAAGGGTAGAAGAGATGGTATGCATCACATGAATCCATGGATGACCAAGAAGAAGATTGTATGATAACCTCCCTAGCATAACATGTAAAAGTGTAGGTGAGGTGACAAGACTACGAGAAATAGAGCCAAAATGTTTGTGACCAACATTGTCAAACCCGTTAATAGTTACCTTGGATTTATTCAAATTAGAAATATCGATCTTAATCTTTTGTAAGTGCTACAAAATTAAGGCCTTAACCATTGTCAATCAAAGCACGCTTGATTACAATTTGTTTGTAGCCAACAACGATCAATATAGAGGCAAATTTCCATGGATGACAATAAAAGGAAGTTCAAAGAGGAAAAGGTTATGTCTTGATCATGATGATGAATGGACTCAAACATAGTATCCTTCTTAATATGTCATGTAATATATTAAACATAAATATTTTGTAAGGCTTGTTGAAAGTATGTCTCTATAAGTGGAAGAAGTTTGCATGAGGCCCCAAATAGAGATCTCAGCCTGATAGATTAAAGCGGGTTAATAAGATCATACTCTTTAGTGTTTTCAAAAGTAATACAGGGTGGAGGGGGAATATTAAGAAGTAGGTGGTAATGAAATACGAATAAGATATATTTCTTTATATTACACCTAGTGTTATAAGTGGGGCACACAAGAAAATCAATTATAGGAGCCCCACATAGGACAATAGGGAAAGGAGGATAAAGATCAAGGAGAGGAGAATCATGAAAACCCTATAGAACCATTTATGACTAAGAAATAAAAGGAAATAAATAAGGAGTGGGAACCTCACACAAGACAAGCTAAGGAGGGGAGAGTAAATTAGTAGAAGGGTAAATGTTAGTATTTTGGAATTGTATAATAAGAAGGTTGTGGTTCTTGGAAATGTCTATATTTTTCCATAAAGAACAATAGTTAAGTGTGTAATGAGTTGTACCTAGGAAAATAATGGGAGTTGGAAAAGGGTTTATTGTGTTACAATGGGGGAATATGTTGGAGTTTGAACGTGACTAACAAATTTCTTTATTTTGATTTTAGTTTCTCTACTATGTATGGTGCTAGGGTTTTTTGAATTCTAAGAAGGCAGGATTTCTCTCTCTATGGGTGATAGGTTGGGGGAGCAAGGGGCTCCCCTTTCCACCCATGGTAGGAAAATAATATTTTCAGAAGGGTCCACAGGCTAGATAGGATAGAATCTATGTTGGGAAGATAAGGTTAATGGGTCTGGATCTTCTAGAGAAAGGTGCACTGAGCTTACCAAGATCTTAGAGATAGAGGAGGGATTTGCTCTTAAGCTTTTAGATTCTTTAATGGATGGCATAGTGTCAACAATGGAGAATGCCTTAGTGAGTAAGTTTTTCTCCTTTTGACCCAACAATGATCTAGTCAAGAAATGGGCCAAAGAAGTATGGAAGTTTAAAGGTTGTACTACAGTGAGTGCCAGGTTAGGAGGATTGTTTTTATTTTGTTTCTCTTTTTAGGAGGATATGTACAAAGTTCTAGTAGATGGTTTGTGGTTTTTTTACTGCAATAATCAAAATAACCTTTCTTTGTGTAAATGGAACTTTGGGTTTGACCCAAGTGTTGATCTTTATGCAGTGGTACCCACTTGGGTGTGGCTGCCAAGATTGCCACTTGAATACTGGGATCCTATTATCATAGAAAGAATCACCAATTCTTTTGGGCAATTTTTGGCTATTGATAAAGTTACTAAAGAAAAAATAAGATTAGTCTTTGCAAGATTATGTGCAAATGTGGAATTGAACAAGGTACTTCCTTTAGCAATAGTCTTACAATCAAAGTTTGGCAAATGGACCCAATAGATAGTCTATGAAAACTCAAGACCTTATTGCCAAAACTACTCAAAATTTGAGCATTTGATCAATAAATGCCCAAAACCTCAAAGAATAAAAGAAGAGTCAAAAGACAAGGAGGTGCCCAAGGAAATTGAAGGGTATCCCTTTGAACGGGGACTTTTTAAGATTCTTGAATTCCTTAATGTTAAATATCCCTTGAATGCTATTGCTAAAGATGATATGGGGAGAAATGAGGGTGCTACATTCTCAGCTCCTTCTACACTAAAGCCCTAAAAAAACTGCCAGGAAATGATTTAGTTCACTCTGCCCTTGAAGGCTATAGTAACAAGAATACTACCTATGAGGAGGAGGAAGTCCATGAAGGGCAATTGGGGATAGATGCATTAACAATTAAAGAAGGTAAGGAAAAGTGAGAAGAAAAGAATATTGATATTTTGAACATTGTCATATGTACAACTATGGAGGAAAAACAACCAAATATTGGAAGGTGATAGAAATAGGAGAAGTCTGAGTAAAAACTTTCCATCAAGCACAATAATAGATGAACAACAAAACATCCAAACTTTAGGAGGAGACAAGAATAGGAGAAACACCACTGTTGTCTCTCCTAAGGACTCACTTTTTAAGGGGATTTCAAAAATTGTTTTAGAAGAATGGAATCCTGTTGGTACAAGGAAGACCCATCAAAAAAAGGAGAGCAGGAAATTGACAGATGTTGGGATTGAGAATCAAGCGGGTCGCCCATCCCAAAGAGATACTAGTTCAAGAGAGACAAATAAGGAAGTTACAAGTGGCAAACAAAGAACCCTAGAGATGACAGCCTCCAAGAAGTCCTAAAAATTATTATTCTATCCTAGAACATAAGGGGGCTTAATAGCCCCCATAATCAGTTTTTACATAAAAGTTGCATCATTGAGAATAAACTAGACATTATCTTGGTCTAGGATGTCAAAATGTCAACCTTTTCTCAAATTTCCAATAAGATTTGGCCTGGTGCTGATTTTTGCATTAGTCCGGTTGAAGGTACTTTGGGAGGCATAAGTCACTATATGGAACCCTGATCAACTCATTGTAAGGAAGGTAAGTTCTAAGCACAATCTAGAGGTTTCCTTTTCTCATAATCATACAAAAGATGATTAGATGCTTTCCAATGTGCATGATCCCAATACCTAAGCTACTAGAAAAGTACTTTGGAAAATTATCCAACATCTGTAATCTTCCCAATGTCAAGTGGATGCTTGTTGGGGAATTCAACAGCCCACTTTGTCCCTCTAAAAATCTTGGAGGTTTGGAAGATTTGTCTGATAACATGGTTGATCTAGTTGACTTTCTGGCTAATATGGGCCTTCTGGATGCGAAACTTGTTGGTAACCTCTTTACTTGGTCCAACAGGCATTTTGGTAATATCCTCATTCAAGTCAAACTTTATAGAGTCCTTATATCAAGTTGTTGGGACATTATTGATAATTTACACTTTTCAGCACTTCCAAGAGTTGCTTTTAATCATAGGCCCCTCCTTCTCGACTTGTCTTCCCAAATAAGAAAAGGGCCTTATCCCTTCAAAAATGAGATAATGTGGGCCTCTCATCCAGATTTTAGAGGTCTTGTTGAAGATTGGTGAAACACTTCTTTTAAAGGCTCATCCATGTTTCATTTAGTTTAGAAGATTAAGCATGTAAAGGAAAGAGTCAAGGGTTGGAATAGGTACACTTTTGGGCATGTATTCAAATAGAAGGACGATATATCAATGAAACTTGAGGATCTATCTAGGATAAAATGGATTTTCACTAGAATGACATTGAAATTTGTCAATAGGAGAAAATGTTGAGGGAGGAATGGCACAAAATTATGGTAAGGGAAGAAATATTTTGGAAGCAAAAATCTAGGATTCAATGGTTGATTGTGTTGGAGATATAATTGTTAGAGACACTGCTAGTATGCTAATGAACATGATATTCAAGAAGTGTTGTCATTGATGGCAACAAGGTTCTGATGCAGTCATAGTCGGAGGGTCCATAGAGTGAATTGTCTAGGCCGTGCAGCAAGAGTAAGCACAATAGAAGCAACTCAAATACAAGATGTAATGAATGATTCAAATACTCAGTATATCAAATATTTAAAAGACTTATATGTCGACAACATGTGGGCTACAAATTAGGGATCACATGCCTGATTACAATCACAATAGATATGGCTTTGAGGTGCCTTATAGAACAAAATCCTAAACTAAAACATCATATTATGATTCACTACTTTCCTAGTCATCTAAGACATGCTTATATATCATCTTCAAGCTCAAGAATCCCTCCAGGTTGGCCAAGAAAGAAGTTACAATCTCCGATGAAGGTGTAACATGTAGGAATGAATAGGTCAACCTTAAACAACTAGTACTCCTCCACAAATGATGGAAACTTGATGTGGATCTCAAGGGAGGTCAACTAGGTCCCAAACTATCTTGTATGATGTTTCATTTAGCTCTGCAAGTCACATAAGTTCTCCGAAAACCTTCTCCTTTAGTTGACTGTCTATATGCTCTATTATATGAGACCAGGTGATCTTCTGATAGTGATAACTTTTCAAAAACTGATCCAAATGATCTGAATTTTGGATATGATGTGCATGATGATGTCTAGATGCTAAGTCATGCTCTACACGCTCTGAAATGATAATATGGTAAAATGCGGTACAAAATGCTAAAACTACTACTGACTAAATTGAAGTGGAAAATGAAAGAAAACAAAAGAATGCAAACATTTTTAGTTAATGTAAGATTGCTTTGCAACCTGGGATTCTCCTGCATTAGACACCTGGGGTTGTTGAAAAAGTGAGCCCCTCACTTTGTTGGGGCTAGAGGAAAATCAAGATGGTCCACCTCAGTCTGAGAAATCCATGTTGAGTCTTCTTCTGGTTTGCCTTTTCACTTAACCAAATATTCCTTGTATTTCTTTCCTCTGGTACTGCATCCAACTTTGTTTTCCAAGATGTCTTCTATATACTCTGATTGTTGCTGTGGTAATTGATTCTTCAAATTGTCTTCAATGCTATCACTGGCTTCTCCTTCGTGATACTAATACAAGTCTACAATGTTGAATATAGGTGATATACCCAATGTCTCTGACAGCTCCACTTCATATGCATTTCCTGAATCAAATTTCCTGAGTATCTTACATGGTCCAAACTTCTTCATCTTCAATTTGTTATATGTGCCTACTGGTAATCTCTCTTTCCTTAGATACACCATGACTTTATCTCCAACTAAAAATTCTTTGTCTCCTCTTCTCATATGCTTTCTTCTTATACTTACCATTCATCTCCTCCAAATGCTTCTTAACCTAATTATGCACTATCTCCATATGTCCTGCAAATTTCTTTGCCTCTACACTTCTCTTGTTTTCCATACTGATGTCTCTCAATTCTATAACTCCTCTAGGGTTTACTCCAGTTACAATCTCAAAGGATGTCTTTCTTGTACTCCTATTCACTGAATTATTGTATGCAAACTCTACTTGTGCTAGGTTTAGATCCCAACTTCCGGCCTTCTCTCCTATCAAACATCTCAACAAATTTCCCAAACTCCTTTTTACTACCTTTGTCTATCCATTTGTCTGCGGATGAAATGTTGAACTGAACTTTAGGTCTGTATTCATCTTATTCTACAATGTCCTCCAAAAGTATCCAACAAATCTTGTATCTCTATCTGAAATTATGCTCTTAGGTAATCCATGCAATCTCACAATCTCCTTGAAAAATAGGTCAACAACATGCATTGCATCAGTTGTCTTCTTACAAGGTATGAAATGTGCCATCTTTGAAAATATGTCCATCACTACAAATATAGAATCATGTCCTCTCCGTGTCTTCAACAATCCTAATATGAAATCCATGCTTATGTCTTCCCAAGGTCTCTCCGGTACTGTGAAAGTTTTGTACAAACCAGTATTCTGACTACTACCTTTTGTAACTTGACATACTCTACAACTCAGCACAAACTCCCTTACATCCTTATATATCTAAGACCAAAAGTAATGTTCACTTACCAAAGCCACTGTCTTGTCAATTCCAAAATTCCTTGGTAATCCACCACTGTGCTTCTCCATTATCAAATTATCTCTCATTGAACTTCTAGGTATACACAACTGATTTCCTTTGAACAACATATCTTCTTGAATGAAATAATCCAACCAGTTACTTCTATCTGTCGCAACAGGTTCCTTACATGCTTCCCATGGTTTTGCAAAATTAAGATCTTCTTCATACAAGTGCTTCAACTGTTTAATACCTAATACTTCAACCTTCATCTCTGTCATCAAATTCCTTCTACTAAATGCATCAGCAACTTTGTTTGACTTTCTACTCCTATCCTTCAATACAAGTGTGTAAATCTGCATGAACTCTACACATCTCATATGTCTCTGATTCAACTTTCCTTAACTGTTTAGATATTGCAAAGCTTGATGATCTATATACAACACAAATTCCTTAGGAAACAAATAATGTCTCCACTTCTTCAATGCTTAAATTATGGCATAGAACTGCTGATCATAAACTGAATATCTTCTCCTTGCATCATTCAACTTCTCACTGAAATATGCTATAGGTCTATCTTCTTGACTTAACACTGCTCCTATTGCATTTCCACTTGAATCACAATCTACTTGAAATACCTTGTTGAAATCTAGTAATGCTAACATTGGTTGCTCTATTACCTTTTGCTTCAACAATTCAAAAATTTTATCTGCTCTTAATGTCCACTTAAAGTCTTTTCTGTCACCTCTCATTGTCTCCGTCATAGGTGTGCATATTGAACTAAAATTTCTAATGAACTTCTGGTAGAACTAGCCAATCCATGAAATGATTTGACTTCTCCAATGCTCTCAGGTGTTGGCCACTCAATAATTGCTCTAACTTTCTTGGGGTCCATCTTCAATCCTTCTGTAGAAACCACAAATCCCAAGCATACCAATTCTTCCTTCATGAAACTACATTTCTTGATGTTTATCAACAATTTCTCTTCTTTCAATCTCTACAATACTTGTCTCAAGTGCCACAAATGTTCTTCCTTTGTCTTACTGAAAATCAGAATATCATCCAAGTATACAATAACAAACTTACCCAAGAATTTCTTCAAAACTTCATTCATCAATCTCATGAAAGTACTCAGTGCATTTGTCAATCCAAAAGGCATCACTAACCACTCATATAATCCTTCATTAGTCTAAAAAGCAGTCTTCCATTCATCTCCTTCTCTGATTTTGATCTAATGGTATCCACTCTTCAAGTCTATCTTTGTGAAATATTTAGCTCCACTCAAACAATCCATAATGTCATCCATCCTAGGCAATGGAAATCTATACTTAACTATGATCTTATTGATTGCTCTAGAGTCTATACACATTCTCCATCCTTCTTTGGTGCTAACACTGTAGGTACTGCACAAGGGCTCAAACTTTCTCTAATCAAACCTTTCATCCGGTGTGCTTCTTTGTTAGGCAAACTAGCTCCAGGTATAAGATCCATATGATGATTGATACTCCTAATTGGTGGCAATCCTTCAAGTACATTATCTGATATGATGTCCTCATACTTTGTCAACAATTCAGTTATCTCCTCTGGCTGTGATTCTTCAGTCTCTATACCTAGGGTTCCAGGCTTCTTAGGGATTAAAGCATAACACATATTCTCATGTCTCAAACCATCTAGAAATTTTCTTCCATTTACCAAATAGATTCTAGCATTCCCACATATTTCACTCTTAGGCTCATTTTCCAAAGGAATCAACGTGATTTTCTTTCCATTAGATACTATAGTGTAGGTATTCCTTATCCCATCATGTAAAGCTTTTCTATCATACTGCCATGGTCTACCCAACAATATATGACATACATCCATGGGCATGATATCACATAATACTTCATCATGATAAGATCTAATATGAAATTTCACCAAACATTGCTCACTCACCAGTACCTTGTGTTCATCCTATATCCATGCTATCTTGTAGGGCTTGGGTTGTTTCGATCTCTCCAGGTTCAGCTTAGTCATCATCTCCTCTGAAACCAAGTTATCAGTACTACCACTATCAATGATAACCTTACAACATTTACCTCCTGGTTTGCATCCAATTCAAAACAAACTTTTCCTCTGTGGTGGTTCCTCAGTTGTCTCTACTTGAAATAATTCTCTCCTCATGACTAATGATTCCCCTTTCTCCAATTTTCCAACTAAATTAGGTGATCCAACAGGTTCTTCTACATAAGTTGCTCTTCCACTATTCTCTGCCTTCTTGCTTGCACTTCCCTAATGACATTCAAATGCTCTGTGTACTTCACCTCCACACTTACAAAAAGTTCCTCTGAATGTTCTCTTATCAAACCCTCTTTCATATTTTTTGTACCCTTCACTCTGGTATGAATTATGATGTCCTCTATAGTAAAAGGTTCTATCATCTCTCTAGTATGCATTGTTATCTCTATCTTCCTTCTTGAATGTATTATCTTATTTGTTCTACTCTGCATATGATCTTTCTCCTCCAGAATATGTTCTACCCCTTTTAGATTTACCTCCTCTTCCTCTCTATCTCTACTCATGCTTCTTGTTTAACTTTTCTTCAACTTTCAGGGCAAATTCATATGCTTCTTCTATTGTTGTCATCCTTACCAGACTCAATTCTTCTTGAATGTTCAATCTTAGTCCATTGATGTATCTTGCCACTTTCTCCTTGCTTGCTTCACTATGTCCTATCCTTATGATCATTTTATGAAATTCCTCAGTGTACTCCTTCACAAATTTCTCCTTTTGTCTTAGGTTCTGCAATCTCTTCAACAATTCCAACTCATAGTCAACAAGTATAAACTGATTCTTCAACTTTGTCACCATTCTATCCCACTTTATGATCTTTTCTTTTCCTCTTCTGTTTCTATCCAATTGAACTTCTTTCCACCAAATAGCAACATGTCCTTTCAACTTAGTCTTCGCAAATCTCACCTTCTCAGGATCTTCAATTTCTTCATATTCAAAGTATTCTTCCAAATCATTTATCCAATCAATCAATTCCTCTGGATTCAAATTTCTAGTGTAGTTTGGTACTTCCACTCTAGGCCACTTTCCAATCTTAGAAATAGCTCTCAACATCTTCACTTGATCTGATTCTTCTTCTTCTTCTTCTTCTTCTTCTTCTTCTTCTAGGGTTTCATCATTTTGATCGGCTAATTAAAATTCTTCATCACTTTCAACATTGGGACGAGGTGTTAGTCCTCTTCTTCGATCCTCTTCAACAACATCCAATTGAACTTTCATTATTTTCATCATTTCCATCATCTCATCCATTCTTCCAGCCATAGTGCCTATAGAAGGTATTCTCCTCAATGGCATCTCTTCCTAGGATCAAGTGTAACTGCCTCAAATTCGGTGATTGGGCTACAAGATGACAACTGCCTCACAATCGGTGATCGGTTCACAACACAGGTAGTCTACCTCAAGTCAGCAATCTGTTCATAACAAGATCTTATGGAATGCCTTCACAAACTTTGCTCTGATACCACTTGGTGCAGTCATGGTCAGAGGGTCCATAGAGTGAATTGTCCAGGCCATGTAGCAATAGTAAACACAATGGAAGCAACTCAAATACAGGATGCAATGAATGATTCAAATACTTAGTATATCAAAGATTCAAAAGACTTATATGCTAGAAACATGCAAGCTACAAATTAGGGCTCTCAAGCCTGATTACAGTCACAATAGATATGACTTTGAAGCACCTTACAAAACCAAATCCTAAACTAAAACACCATATTATGATTCACTACTTTCCTAGGCATCTAAGACATGCTTATATATCATCTTCAAGCTCAAGAATCCCTCCGTGTCAGCCAAGAAAGAAGTTACAATCTCCAATGAAGGTGTAACATGCACGCATGAATAGGTCAACCTTAAACAACTGGTACTCCTCCATAAATTATGGAAACTAGATGCAAATATCAAGGGAGGTCAGCTAGGTCCCAAACTATCTTGCATGATGTTTCGTTTAGCTCTGCAAGTCACAGAAGTGCTTTAGAAACCTTCTCCTTTAGCTGACTATCTGTATACTCTGTTCTATGAGACTAGGTGATCTTCTGATAGCGATAACTTTCTAGAAACTGATCCAAATGATCTAAATTTTGGATATGATGCGCATAATGATGTCTAGATGCCAAGTCCTTCTTTGCAAGCTCTGAAATGATAATGCAGAAAAATGCGATACAAAATGCTAAAACTACTACTGACTGAACTGAACTGAACTGAAGTGGAAAATGAAAGAAAACAAAAGAATGAAAACATTTTTGGTTGATGCAAGATTGCTTTGCAACCTAGGATGCTCCTGCATCAGGTTTAAAAGTTAGTAATCAGAGATTGCATCAGAGATTTGGATCAGAGACTAAAACTGAGTTGTGAGGTTATAGTAATATCCCTCACATGATGTTTCTATCCTCATAAAGTTACCTACAGAAAAGTTTTGATCCGAAAGAAGATTTGGTGAAAATTTGTTGTGTCAGAATATTGCACTCAGTGTACAGAGCTACAATATTTTGGTTTGCATTTGACTTGTTCTACAGATTTGGTAAGTTGTTATGGATCATTAGAGGCACTTAAATCTAGAAGTTTATCCTCTTATGTTTTCCAGAATGAAGGTTACATGTAGAAGGAATTTGGTATGTCAAATTTTAGTCTTAACCAATACACAGTATATGATTGTTTTGGTCTGCATGTTTCTAGTATGACATAATTCTTCGTGTGGTTCTAAAGTGTTGTTTGCATATGCCTAGAGATCCTAAATCCAAAGTTTCAGAGTATGAAGTCTTCCAGAATGGTAGATAAGTTTGTCAAAATATTGTTGCATGGATATGTAAACAGTGTTTGACTGTGACAGAGACCAAGTTCCAATACTCCTCATTTCACCGCATTGAAACATTTTGTTGTGTGGATCTAGGGATGTGATTGTAGATGTCTAAAGATTGTTTGTTCCAAATTTGAGTAATTTGGAGCTTCATATACCAATTTGTGGTTTGATAGTTGGTTCATATTGTTGTTACTTTGCCAATGAGGCCGACCTGATTGATGGTATGAGTAAAGCGGATATAAAAGAAGGTAAAAAAGTTTTGTGGAGTTAAGTAGAAGCTATTTTAAATCCATCCTGACCTATTTCAAGTTGTTTCAAAGTTTAGATATGGCGCGAAGTGTGTGGGTAAAGTTTGGGGCAGACAGGTTTTGTTTGGCATGTTTCACATGCTACATCCATTTAGGCCAACCCAGTTGATGTTGTGAAAGGAAGCAAATATATATAGAGGTTTTCTTTTGATGCCGTGAATAAGATGTATGAGGTATGAAGCATATGTGTGATCCGATTGATTTGACAAGTGCCTATAAATGCGAATTGAGGAAATATAGAACATGACAGTGTGATATTTCAGATTAGTGAGAAAAGTGTTGTTTCTGTACCTTTAGCTTCATTGGAACTATATTCCATGCATATGTAGATGCTATTTTAACAATTCAAATTCTAGTAGTGAGCCATCCTTCTCTTCTATTCTATATCTTTCTCTCAGCGGGTAGTGAACCCTCTGGTAGTGAGCCTTTCTTGCTTTTGGGTAGTGAGCCCTCTGGTAGTGAGCCTTTGTAATTATGTATTGTTAATATAATATATTGTGAGCTAATCCTCACCATGGTTTTTCCCTTTTTGAGTTTTCCACATAAAAATCCTAGTGTCTATGAGCTATGGTTTATGGTTTCATGATTCATGCATAATTTACTTCATTGTTGATGATGGGGACTAAGTTACAGTTTATTAGTGCTTATCATCCTCAAACGGATGGGCAAATAGAGGTAGTCAATCAGAGTCTAGGAAATTTGTTGAGGTGTATTGTTGGAGAAAAGTCAAAACAATGGGACGTGGCATTACCCTAGGCCAATTTTGCCTATAATAGTTCTGTTAACAAATCAACAGGAAAGTCCCCTTTCTAGATTGTGTATGGCAGGAATCCTCAAGGTGTTCTAGATTTGGTACAACTACCAATGAAAGATAGGGTCAGTAATGATGGGGAAGCATTTGCAGAACACCTTCAATAGTTGCAGAAAGAAGTGAGACAGAAGTTGCAGGACAGTAATGAGAGGTACAAGAATACAGTGGATACTAGTAGGCGACATCAGACATTTAGTGAAGGTGACTTAGTGATGGTATATTTGAGAAAAGAGCGGTTTCCTACTGGAACATACCACAAGTTGAAGTACAGGAAAATTGGTCCTTGCAGAATTACAAAGATCAATGATAATGCATATGAGGTTAGTTTACCAGATGATCTTGATATTTCTACTATGTTTAATATTTATGATTTATATGCATTCCATGGTGAGGATGATGCTAAAGATATTCAACCAGAAGTGGCATGGCACCACCACATTCCCCATAAGAAGAAGGAAAAGATTGCATAGGTTCTTGATAAGAAAACTATCTACACTCGGCAAGGGCATTACAACAAGTATTTAGTATAGTGGGAAGGATTGCCACCAACAGATAGCACATGGATTACAGAGTGGGAAGTGCAGACGTTAGATCCAGTCAAATGGCAGCAGTTTGAAGACACTCACTTGCAGGAGCTGCGTTCTTTTCAACCAGAGGAGAATGATGCAGGGCTTCTGGAGGTCATAACTTTTGACTCAGATGTGGGTTTTCTACAAAATTTTATAGGTGGATGGGTTATGAGGTGGCTAGTGGTTTCCCAACACACCCTAGTTGGGTGGATCTCATCTTGGCACTTTTTTTGGGCTTGAAACTTTCATCTTGGCCCTCAAAATGGCAATTTAGTGTTTTTTTCTAGTTTTTTAAAAGTTGCTTTTTCTAATAACTCAAAATTCATGTTTCAAATTTAGGATGTTAGTTGGCTTTTCATCCTACTTTAGCTTTAGGAAGTTTTTGGGAACAAAATGGATTATCAAGATCTGATTGTAAAATTACCTAAAATGACAAAATCTGACAATTGTCAAAATCTGCCAAAAAAGGTAATTTTTTGCTTTTTTTTGTTTTCTTGGATATAAGAGAGTTTTCTCTCATTGTAGCAGCAGAGTTGATGAATAGAATTTTTTTTATGTTCCAGTCTTCAAATCTTTGGCTCTCACATGATTAATGGCAAAATTGTATTAAGTGTATGTTGTGTGCTGCATTAATTGCAATTGAATATGCTAAATGGATTGAAATGTTTTATGCTTAAATGGTTTAAGGGATTATTGATTCACCCCCCTCTCAGTATTCTGGGTGTTCAACAATTGGTATCAGAGCAAGGTCCCTTGGAAGAAGCTTTATTGCTTAGGGAGGATCTTGGAGGTTGAACACATGGCATCTAGAAAGTTTCCCACTCCTCTGAAAAAAATTCCTGTTGTTGAATTTTCAGAAGATGAATGCATGTCTACAAATAGTGAAGAACTCAAGATTGCTATTGAAGACCTAGAGAGGACTGAAGAAGAAATCATAGAATTGATGGAGAATGTCAAAGAAGCAGATGGATGTATCAGAAAATTAAGAGTACAAGTCAAGAAAGTCAAAGAAAAACATAAGGAGGTCGTGAACAATTGAGGCTATCAAATGAATCTACGAATGGTCTGAAAGTGCAAGTTGAAGAAAAGGAAAGAATTGAGGAATATATGAATTCAATGGTGAAAGGCAAATCTAAAGAATGCATAAGGATTGAATAAGAAGTTGTGAAACTAAAATTAGATCTGGAAAGGCAACGAGTTATGAAGAAAAAATTAAGATAAATTTTGCAAGGCTTGATGAGATGATTGCAAATTAGAAAGATCCCAATGACAAAGAAGTCTTAGGGTTTGAAAAAGGTGAAAGTTCAAAATCAGGTGAAGCATCAAAAGTTGAAAATAAGAAGAACAATGACAAGCATATCTAAAATTAGAAGAAAGGAGCTAGAAGACCACTGGTCATAAAACCTAATGCTCAAAGGTACCCATATTTCAATGGCTATTCTCTTTCTTGCAATAAATTTGGACATAAGGCTACACAATGTAAGAGCAAAAGAAATCAAAATGTTTCATCTTTCTCTGGTCAATGTTTTACATGCAAGAAGGTTAGTCATAAAGCTAATGAGTGCATAAGTCAGAGGAAGAATGGCTATAACAATGGTAGAATGACTCAATCCTTCAATGGATATTGTTATACATGCAATAGATTTGGGCACAAAGCTATCCAATGCAGATCTAGAATGAATGGAAGGAATATTGGTCAGAGGAATGTTGTGTGCCACAATTACAATAAGCTTGGACACATTTCAAAATTTTGTAGAAGTATAAATGCTCAGCAAGACATGTGCAACCGCTCTGAGTGCAATGAAGCAATATTCTCTTAAAGGTATAAGAAACCCATTGATGTTGATTCACAAAAGATGGAAATGAATGGATAAAGAAGGAAGTAACAGAAGTTAATGGTGAACCTGTACCGACACCCAGTGCAAACATTTCCTCCAGAAACTGAGATGAGAGCTTTGGCTCAGGGGGAGCTTTAATGGAAATCTTTCACCCCCTGCCAAAAGATTAGTGTTGATGTCTTAGCATGAAGATACAAGTTGAAGATCAACATGCTTGATCCACTAAAGAAAATTATAGAAGAAAATCTCTTATTGCAGAAGATTACAGAGGAATTTAAGTCGACTGTCATCAGAAGAAGTATTAACGACTTTATTGAATAGAGAATTTATGACGAATTAGGTCATGAAGGAAAAAGGGAACTTACAAAAGGAGATTTTACTTTACAAAATCATTCACAAAACTTTTGAAGAGCGAATTTGAGAGTGCATCTGAGCAGAAGAAGAATTCAAGGCAAATCAAAGATCGGTGCATCAAAACCCTAATCGGAAGTGTTTGAAAAGGTATTTATAGTTTCTTATCCTACCCTAGAAAGTTCTCTATTGAATATTGAAAATGTCTACTCCACAAGCGATAGATGTTGTAGATAGACCTTTCCCTAAATACAAGAAACACCCTTTCAAGTCAACGATAACTGATCCAGATGGTGCATTTTCGGATGTACCCTATGGTATTTTGCACACTAAGGATATAAGGATTTACATTCATGCAAATTTGGAAGAATATAACCATGCCTTGAGCTAGGGCAAGTATGGGTGGATGAGTTGACTGATGATAACTTTGGTTTGAAGACAGAATTCAGTGCCCTAACAGGGAAAAAGTTGGATGTATGGAATAACTTTCCTATTTTATGTTATGAAAATACTTGGGTGAGATATGTGCTAAGCAGAATCCATGACAAGTTCATGTGGTTGGATGTTCCTCATATGATCAACAAGGAGGCCATCAAGGTCGTGACTGGTTTATATTCCATCGGTATTGTACCAACACTAAAATCTGTGAAGAACGACATGGTGATGAAGCTCATAGGAGCTAAGTTTGACAAGAGAGCTTTGACAGTGAATGACTGCCATGTCCCTATACTAGTGATTTATAATTGAATTGTTCATTGTAAATCGAATATGTTTATTCAAACGATAAATTAGCTTAATATAAATTAATATAATTAAAATTTAATATATAAATGTTTATTTAAATTATATTATTAAATATAATTATAAGTATAAATGTAAATATTAATAAATTAAATATTATTATAATAATATAATACTATAAATATAATAATAATATATGATTATAAATATAATTATTAATATAATAATACAAACTTATACTATGACTGCGATTCATATTATGGAAATGATTCCTAATAAAAAGAATTGATTAAAGAGTCATCAAGTATTTGCTTAAGGCAGTGAATAATATGAAACACACTAATAAACAATGATTATATTAGAAAGGGTAGCATAGAATATGATTTATAGGAAGTGATTAAATGAGGGATGATAACGATTCATATTTAAGAAGTCATTGATATTTTAAGGATAGGAAACGATTCATATGCTACAATCTGGTTTAGTAAGGCAACCAATATTAAATAAGCCAACAGTTCATAAAAGGTGCGACCCACATCAAGGGTCAACACCAATAAAAGGTGCAACTTCGAGATAAAGCCCATAACTCTTAAAGCATTCAAAAGGGAACTCCTCCCACATCAAAATGCATCTCATCAACGTCTATTCAAAATACTCATTCGATCATAGAAGTCACAACATAATATAGATTAGACAACAATCAAATAATAATTAGAATAAATATCTATTCCAAGGCAGATCAGATAAGGCAAGAAGCATTCAAACTACATTCATATAGCATATCAATCTTGGGTATTTATAGATACCGGTGATCATTATTAAGAAGTGTAGTGAATCCATTAAGAGGCTGCCATAATATATATATGTTCATAGCCACTCAATAGTGGTGGAATATTATAAATTAATCTAGTTCCTATTGAAGGAAGAACCTTGCATAAAGGAATTATTATCTTAATGATCCATAGGATCACTTGAGCATATCAAATCGTCTAAAGAGAAGGATCTCATATTTTTATTCTTGTGTGCAGGTTAAGAGATCAAGGATATCTTAAAAGGGGACATTACAATAACATAGAGGATTCAATAGTCAAGTATGCCTCTATGATGATTGGCTACAAAATTTACATCACCAACAAAGAAAACTCTATATCAGCTATAAGCATCTATATTGCATATCAGATGGTGAAAGAAAATGTGGACTATGACCTTTGTGATTTGCTCTTGTTGGTTTTTTCCCAGACTGGATGCTTTTTCCCAGTTATCCCTACAAGGTAGTCATTAATGATCAATAGGATCTTTGGGCCAGGGGCCAACAATACAGGAGATAGACTCTATAAATATCTCCTCTTCTTCTTTAGGCTCTGCAGAACCAAGGGGGGTATTCCCTATTCAACATCCACGGGATATGCTTATGGACTGATTGGGATGTTGATACAAAGCAGATAAATCCTCTCTTATATAGACCAAAACTGTAAGATAAGTGCAAAGGGGCTAGCCTTGGGCCTATGTTTAGTTGTGAATTAGAGGATTTTGGTCCTAAACTATTTCTAATGTCCTAAAGGTTTGGATTTGAAGTTTGAGTTTGATTTGGTGTTTAGATGTAAAACTAGGACCTTGGGTGTAACCTCAATACAAGACTAAACTAGTGCCTATCCAGGGCTTGGAGTTAATAGACATACACATGTGAATGATCAACATAAACATATACTAAAGACTGGATATCAAGGGGGTTTTTAGGATCTGCCTTACAGATGCCTCCCAAAATTTAGTATTCAGTTATCTCTGCTTACAACATCCTCACTGTAATACATTCTTCCCAACACTTGATCTAAAACATTTAATCTACTCCTTGAGTAGAAGAAAGAAATCAAGCATTCAACACAGTAAACCTATATTCTAGAATCATAAAAACCCCTTAGATGCTTAGATTCAAAAGAAGAACACACTTAATTTGGAAATAGATAACATAAAACATGCAATATAGCATTACTCATTTAAATCAGCATGATATCAATAGATTTATGCAGAAAAACATACAACATGAGACTCATAAACTCATAAGATAGCCAAGACAGAACCACCAATGAAGTTGTATCTTATCACAACACCAAAATTTGTCCAGTTTTCAACAACAAAATGAGTGACACAGTCCCCTATATACATCAAGGAAGGTGTACTCAGCATTGATCACATGGCAATTCAAAATTTGCCAGATACAGTGCATCATGAGAAAATGGCGCTCAATATTGAATGCAGCAGGTAGAGGAGACAGGGTGGTTGAACAAGAGCCTTGCACCGCCGCCTAGGGATTCACATCTTCAATCAGGTGGTTAATCCATCCATGCCTCTGCCATACCTCTATAACATCCGCCATTAAAGGCATACCAACCTGCGGCCTTGGGAAATGCAGTGGACTGTGCGCCTTTAAAATTTTCTTGCCAAGAAATATGACCTGACTTTTCAAATCATGCGGGAACTAATTATCCCACATTCACCCCGCAGTGACCTCCTCAACACTTTATAAACATGACCACACCGAAAGACAATAGTCAGCAATTTTGCTCCTGACGACGCCAGTATAGACCCCATCATGATAGCTCATGATCTCAGAAAAACACTCCTCATTCGCACCAATATTGCTTCCCCCACTGATGATCCACCTGCATGATCGCCCAATATGAAAAATCACCCTGATATCTCACATCACCCTGATATCTCACATTAGCCTGATACAAAATATCACCCGATAAGGAATATCAGCCTAATGACCATCCTCATCAGCACAATTTGATGCATCGGAGGAAGATCCTCCTACTTTGCCAATACCATACATCTTATTGATTATCCACCTGTGCCTACTCATGTCCTCATTGATGACTGGTGGGACCCTCATCATATCTGCTGATAATATCATGCTGAAGACCACATCATGCACCCCATCGATCCCGATGACGTCACCATCATATTGACAAAATAGGGTGATATTTGTAAGATGACTGATGTTTGGAATATCACCCCCCGCAAGAAAAATAGGTCGCTAGACAAGTAGATACCGACCCTCATAAAATTGACGTCCGCACCTCAGGGTGATTAAGCGAACATGAGGCGATAAGACAACAAAGGGGTGATCATAACTAAGATCACCCAACATTTGAAACATGACCCCCCCCTCAGAATATCGGGTCATATGAAACCTTGCGGCAGCACCAGGGTGATCTTTGAATATGACTGATATTTGAAACATCACCCTCCAGGCGGAAGATCAGGTCATATATGAAATATGACCCCCCACAAGAATATCAGGGTGATAGAAACCCTGACTTAGAATTTTTTGGATTTTTTGGGAAGGTGCCTGCAAAATTAATTGCTTGAACCTTGAATATTCATGCAGGCACCAACATTGGCTCTGTCTGGGGATGCATGCCTCTTGTAGGCATGGCAAGAACCATAGATCTCTGGGATGCAGACCAGTCCCTATCCATTGGGCAACAGAGTCATGAAGCTACACCTATCTACATCACAAATCACACTTGGTGGCCCAAGGCCACCAAGAAAGGAAAAACCTGTATCTCCCTTTGTCAAATACCTTGTTTTCATCTGATATCACTGGATCAAACCTGAAGATGCTACCATGATTCACCCACAAACAACCCTTGTCATTTGCATATTCAACCATCTTATTTAGTTTGTCACTATCAACCTTATGCAAACAACCATGAACATCAATCAACATGTGAATGCCATTTTTAACAAACAATGCAGTCCCATATGGCATATAGCACTTATCATCATCTATATCAGCAACATGCATTGCAAAATGATCTCCTAGCTGGACTGAAAACTGAAAGCACTCAAAGTCCACCACAAAGCTAGGAGCATCAGGGATCATTGTATCATAAGTTGGCACATCAAAGGAAAAGCTTTCAAATCCGCAATTGTGCACCTCATGCACACAACCATCAGCTGCACCAAGCTAGAAAGGATCAGGCTCTGGCACCTCTCTACAATAACCTTCATGATGTATGTTAGTCTCCCTTTCATCAAGATGAAAATTAGAATCCACATTAATAACAGTGCCTTGACTTTCACCATACTCAAACAGATCCTCATCTCTATATGTGTCAAAAAAGATTGATCCAAGTGTTTTAGCTTCACTATGGTATGCCACTGGTTCATGGGTAGCAGAACATGCATTTTCATTACCAATGAATTCTCTTTGTGGAGGAGTATCAGCATGTGTGTCATAAACAAAACAATAATCAAACAAAGAACAATCATGCTCAACATTAGCACTTGTTTCAATCCCTGATTGGTCTTCATCATCTCAATGTGTCTGAATAAAAGGCAGTGACTCAAACATGGGACTGCTCCTCTGTTTGCTTATTTCTCCTCTATCCTGAGCACAATACTCACAATCATCTCCACAAACCCACTCAAACAAGTATTTATTGCCATCCATAACCTCATCATTGTTTTCAGAATCAGATACCTCAACCTTGAAATGGGAGTCATTATTGATCCTTTCATTGGTATCCTCAACTGGTGAATAACCTATTTAAGCATTGTCATCAGCATGTTCAAGTATAGCATTCTCAACTTCTATCTTCTCATTTACACATTTATCTTCAAATGATGCCATGATCACTTGGTCATATGCAGCTATACAACTATTATTCATACCAAAGCCTGTGGACAGGGAATTCAGCATGTGCTCATTTCTCATTTTTTCTATATTTTCTAAAAACTCATATGCCATCTGCATACTTGTTATCTTGAATTCCCTCAACAATGCACTAGAGCCCTCCTCAAAACCTTCAAAATATATGCCAATGCAGGCTGAAGTATCAGGTTTGAAGTCTTCAGGGATTTGTGAAAGGGCTACTGCAAATCTATGACTAAAATCAGTATAGGGCTCTTCATCCTATTTTCTCATTTCCATTAGTCTTGCAACAAGATCAACAGGTTCTATTGCAAATTCTTCTCTAAAGTCAACAACTTCATCCCAACAGGCAAAGGATCTCTTTGGAAAGCTCAAATACCAATTTCTAGCTTTAGCACCAAAGGATATAACAAAAAACCTCATCCACATATCCTCATCTCTAAATGAATTTTTCTCCATAAAGCTGTGAAAATTTTGGATATGTGCACCCCCCTCACACACACTGTGTCCACTAAATCTAGGCATCTGATTGTAGATCTTAGCAGACATACTTTCAACTTGATAATCAACCCATGACAAATCTAATTGGTCATACAAAGGATCAAAAGGGCTGACAAGAGGTTTAGCATTCTGGCTAGCAGACACAACAGGGTTACTATTTAATTGAGCCTGCTAACCTCTAAGGATATCAACCTATTTTTTATCTCTTCAATCTTTTTACATAACACTTCATCCCCCTCTTGACTGAGTATGGGTGAATACATACTTGGATTCATATAAGTTTCACTCTTAGACATTCTATGTCTGCCTAAGACCTAAGGCTTCCCCTTGGCATCTAACTTATGCAATAAAACAACAAATATAAATGGGAAGGAGCTAGGTACCTTTTCTCATCCAGATGCTAAAATCTTAAACAAAACATTTTTTATCACAACAACATACATCAACCTTTCATGTGCACTTAAATCTTTTTTGCAAAGTCGCCACCTCTCCAAAGAGGATAAAATTTTCAAACAACTGAAAGCTCATCAAATATTTTTATGAGTTCATTCCACCAGTAGAGCACCACATTCACATGAAAGAACCGGATACACAGCAATGATTTGACACTATTTGACTCTTCTCCCTAGCGGAGTCACCATTTTTGTTGGTGTCTGAATCGAAAGAGGGTTTGCCAGCTCCACTACATAGGCAGGTTTGGCCCATAGATATAGGAGGTTACGTGAGCTACCTCCCCTTCACTTTTGGTTCTACTGCACCAAGGGAGGTATCCCTATAGCTAAAGATGTAACATTGACTAGCCTAATGACATAGAGATTTAGCTTGACAACAACAGGCAGAATACTCTCATGTATGGACCAAGATTTATGTGATAAATCACAAGGTTGGCAATATTCTTGGACATATATGTCTGGTTGTGGATGAGAGTATGCAGGGGTCCTAATCCTACTCCTACAGACTAACAGGTTGGGATATGAAAAGATGGATTTTATGTTTTAGATGCAAGACAAGGGGTTTTGGGTCATAACTACTAACCCAGGAGCAGACCGGTGCTTATCTCAAGGCAAGGAGTCAACTAGACGTATACAAAGAATGGATTGCATTTTGGATTCAAGTTTCAAGGGGTTAGATTGATGCTTGCCTTACAAACATCACCCAAGAATAGGTATTTAGCTGCCTCTACTTACAGATATCTGAGCTGACATACAACCTTCTCCATACTTCACCTAAAACACTTTAATCCACTCCTTGAATGGAAGTTAGAGATGAAACATGTGGTACAGAAACCCATACCCTAGAACCTGAGAAACCCTTAGCAACTAGATTCAAAAGAAGGAAATGCATGCAACACATGGAGACAAGCAGCTAAACACATGCATAAGAGCATTTTTCATATAGAACAACAATGAAACTGAAGATATTTGCAATGTACATTCAGATGCAACTCATAAACTCCAAAAAATGAGACCGAACAGCAAGGAAATGCCTTATTTTTTGTTATTCACACAAAAATTCTACCCAAGTCTTCCACCTTTTCAAATGAGTAACACAACCCCCTATATACAGCAAGGAAGGTGTACTCAACATTGATCACATGGCAATTCAAAATTTGCCAGATACAGTGCATCATGAGAAAATGGCACTCAATATTAAATGCAGCAGGTAGAGGAGATAGGGTGGTTGAACAAGAGCCTTGCGCCGCCGCCTAGGGATTCACATCTTCAATTGGGTGGTTAATCCATCCATGCCTCTGCCCATACCTCTATAACATCTTCCATTAAAGGCATACCAACCTGCGGCCTTGGGAAATGCAGTGGATTGTGCGCCTTTAAAATTTTCCTGCCAAGAAATATGACCTGACTTTTCAAATCATGCAGGAACTAATTATCCCACATTCACCCTGCAGTGACCTCCTCAACACTTTATAAACATGACCATGCCGAAAGACAATAGTTGGTGATTTTGCTCCCGACGACGCCAGTATAGACCCAATCATGATAGCTCATGTTGTTAGAAAAACACTCCTCATCTGCACCGATATTGATTCCCCCACTGATGATCCACCTACATGATCGCCCGATATGAAAAATCACCCTAATATCTCACATCAGCCTGATATGAAATATCACCTGATAAGGAATATCAGCCTGATGACCATCCTCATCGGCACAACTTGATGCATCGAAGGAAGATCTTCCTGCTTTGTCGATACCATACGTCTTATCGATGATCCACCTGTGCCTGCTCATGTCCTCATCGACGACTAGTGGGACCCTCATCATATCTGCTGATAATATCCTGCTGAAGACCACATCATACACCCCACCAATCCCAATGATGTCACCATCATATTGACAAAATAGGGTGATATTCGTAAGATGATTGATGTTTGGAATATCACCCCCCACAAGAAAAATAGGTCGCTAGATAGGCAGATACCGACCCTCATAAAATTGACATCCGTACCTCGGGGTGATTAAGTGAACATGAGGCGATAAGACAACAAAGGGGTGATCATAACTAAGATCACCTGACATTTGAAACATGACCCCCCCCTCAGAATATTAGGTCATATGAAACCTTGCGGTAGCACTGGGGTGATCTTTGAATATGACTGATATTTGAAACATCACCCTCTGGGCAGAAGATCAGGTCATATATGAAATATGACGCCCCCGCAAGAATATCAGGGTGACTGAAACCCTGACTTATAATTTTTTGGGAAGGTGCCTGCAAAATTAATTGCTTGAACCTTGAATATTCATGCAGGCACCAACAACTCTAGCAACAACTTTTGGAGAACTTGAAGAAAACCAAGGATTCCAAGTACCCATTCAAATATGGTACTCATTATTTGTTTATTGTTTTACTATTTGAAAGAGCTACTTGAAGTGCAGAATGTTATGTGGTTGAGAGATATTCCAATTGCTACACAAATTAGAGATCACCTACAAAGGATTAGCAATGATGATGTACAAAATGTAGCTCTATGGGGTTAATTCAAGGTATTCCAAGAAAAGATACAAGCCAGTGTAAGAATCCATAGAAGTGTTGTTGAAAAATAAAAAGATGACATCACTTTCATGGTGACAAAAGATGAATGTTTAATGCAAGCAGTTGAGCCTAGAACAGTGTGGATCCCAGAGATGGGATATGAAGTTTCAACAGATACTCTTATAGGTCTGGTAGAACTAATGCTTAGCAAACTTCATGATACCATATAAGAGAGGTTTGGCACTTATGAGGAAAAGTCCATGAAAATTCATCTTGAGCAAACCAAGCCACAATCTCATAGGAAAGTATAGAGAATGGTTGAGGAGTATGCTGAAAGCATAGGGATAACCAAAGAAAAAATACAAGCTAGAGCAAAGAGAAAAGCTTCTGAAGAGGCTGGTGCTGCAGAGAAACTAGAAGAGAAAATTGAAGGAAAGAAGCCTGCACCTAGCACTAGAAGGACAACAAAGACCTCATCCTTGCCTATTGGTGCATCCAAGGCCTCTGAAGCCCCTATTATGGATGTTGCAGAGAAGAATATTGAGGCCAATGCCTTTGAACCAGTAAAGAAGAGAAGAGTCAAGAAAAAAGGCCACAGAGATGTATATGTCAGCCATGGTGGTGGTGAAGAAGAAGAGGATGAAGAAGAAGAAGAAGATAAATTGGATCGAAAACGAAAAGACTCTGTTGTTCCCGAAGAAGGAAATCAAGCAAGAGAAAAAGAAGAAATTTCTGAAAAAGTGAAAGAAGGCCAGTCCTCAAAAGCCCAGGAGAAGAAGAGAAAAGGGGCTACTTCTAATGAAAAAAGAAAAGGAAGGAAAAAGAAGGACAAGAATGATGATACTTCTCTGACACTTGAAGCTACAATTAATGCCATAGTTGAGCATGGCAATCTAAAGCAAGTGGTAGACTTGTATGATGAAAGCTCAGACAAAGACAAAGCAACTATTGAAGCAGTTGTTATTAGGTATTTGGATATGTTAAATAAGGATTTAGTTGAAATAACTGATGACTTACTTAATAGCTTGGCCAGTATATTAACTACTAAAAGAGATTAGGCTATGACAAAAGATGTGGAAATGAAGGAAAGAATTTTGAAGAAAATTTGTCCAAGCCTTTCTGAGCAAGATAGAATCAAAGACATTCAGAGGCTCAACAAAGAGTTCAAAACCAAAAGAAGAATAAATATACTCTTATGGCTGGTGACAAGAAAGAAATTGAAAGGTTGGAGAAGGAGACTACAGAGATAACCATCAGTGTGCTTTATGAACTTCAAATTCCATCTATTACAGAAACAAATGAAGGAGAGCAGATGAACTTTGATGTTGGCACCTCAAGTGCAGTCCCTGATGTGGTAGGTAAACAAAATGTACCATCTCCACCGCCTCCCACAAATATAATGGATAAAGTTGTGATCCCCTCCGGTAACCTCAGAAAACATAGAAGAAATAAGGGAATTAGCTGAGGAGAAGACTAATGAAGAAAAAGAAAAGCAGAAAGAGGAAGCTATAGAACAAGTGGATGACACTTCTGTTCTAGAGAACATAGTAGAGAAACTAACATTTGTGGGAGAAAATCCTCTAGAGATTCCAACTACACAAGTGTCTCCTGGAGATGAGAGAAGAGACACTGCTGGTAGGAGCTCTGAATCATCACCTCTAGACTCTTTAACAGAATTTTTGGCTAAACAAAGAGAGTCACAATTGTTGCAAGTGCCATCATTAGATGGACAAATAAATTTGGCCAGTATGTCTCCCATACCAAAGCTAAAATTGGGGACAATTTTCCAAGCCACCGCTCAAGAGGAGATTTTGAAGTCACATATTGAAGGCAACGAGCTTGTAGAGGAAGCAATCACAATTTTTGAAAAGATTATGCCAAAAGTTAAGAGAGATACATCTTTGACTCCCACTTTGCAAATGAATAAGCTTATGGAGTTAGTGAGAAGTCATTTTGAATCATTTGAACAAGCAATAGAAAAGAAAGTCAATGAAGAGATTGACAATAAGAGGTTAGTAGAGTTTGACAAATGCTCTAAGGCACAAATTTTGTTAGATAATAGCATTAAGTATTTTGAAACAACTATCAATGATGCAAATTCTATGTACAAATTTTGTTTATCATGGCCAATAACAACTAAGGATATAAAGGATAAGATTGATGGTCTGGAGAATCAGCTTGTTAAAATTTCCTGTACCTATAACTCAATGAAAGATCCTAATGGAAACTTAAGATTTGAAATTGAGAAAACTCATGCAATAATCAAGAATCTGTAGAGTCAGAAGGAGACATTTAAAGATCAAATAAGCCAATTAAGAGAAATTGTAAGCTTTAAGATGGCTTCTATGATGGGTCTGATCAGTGAAGTAGATAAAGTAAGGAGGATGATAGAGGCCCCTGCCACAGTAGATAAGGCAAAAGATCTGCTATCTCAGATTAATGGGCATGTACAATTTTTGAGCTATGCAAAGGCGTGATGGGATTCAAATGTTATACAACTGAAGAATATCTATAGTTCTATATTTCCTAAGAATGAGTAAGTTTTTGATTTCTTGTATATATGTAGAAGGTTAGAGAAAACAATTTTAAAATTTTGATGTACATAGAAATCAATTACTCAGAGGGAGAAAACTTCAGTTTGTATATACTCATGTACTCTAGACAAAGAGATATCTGGTAAAAAGTTCATATCCTTTGCCATTGATGTTAAAGGGGGAGAGAAGCAGATGTGAAAAAGTTATTTTTGAAGGAGAGATGCAGATGTGGAAAATACTTGTCTCATGGAGAGAATATTCAAATCTTTGGTTTTGATGGTTTTCACATCATGTATTGCCATCAATGCCAAAGGGGGAGATTGTTCGAGATATCATTGTTAGAGACATTGCTAATATGCTGATGAACATGATATTCAAGAAGTGTTGTCATTAATGGCAACAAAGTTTAAAGACTAATGTCAACAAGGTTCAAAGGTTAGTAATCAGAGATTTGGATCACAAACTAAAACTGAGTTGTGAGGCTATAGTAATATCCCTTACAAGATGTTTCTATCCTCATAAATTACCTACATGGAAGTTTTGATCCGGAAGAAGATTTGGTGAAAGTTGGCTAAGTGTCAGAATATTGCACTCAGTGTATAGAGCTACAGTATTTTGGTCTACATTTGTCTTGTTCTATGGATTTGGTAAGTTGTTATGGACCATTAGAGGCACCTAAATCCAAAATTTCATCCTATTATGTTTTCTGGAATGAAGTTTACATGTAGAAGGAATCCAGTATGTCAAAGTCTAGTCTTAATCAGTGTAGAGTATATGATTGTTTTGGTCTGCATGTTTCCGGCATGACATATTTCTTTCTATGGTTCTAAAGTGTTGTTGTCATATGCCTAGAGATCCTAAATCCAAAGTTTTAGAGTATGAAGTCTTTCGGAATGATAGATAAGTTTGTTAAAATATCACTGCATGGATAAACATCATTTGAATGTGACAAAGACCAAGTTCCGGTACTCCTCATTTCACCATATAGAAACATTTTGTTGTGTGGATCTAGGGATGTGATTTTAGATGTCTAAAGATTGTTTCAAATTTGAGATAGATTTGGAGCTTCGGATACCGATTTGTGGTTTGATAGTTGGTTCATATTGTTGTTACTTTGCTAATGAGGCTGACCTAATTGATGGTATGAGTAAAGAGGATATAAAAGAAGGTAAACATATTTTGTGGATTTAAGTGGAAGCTAGTTTAGGTCCACCCCGACCTATTTCAAGTTGTTTCAAAGTTTAAATCTAGCGCGAAGTGTGTGGGTAAGGTTTGGGGCAGACAGGTTTTGTTTGGCATGTTTCACACACTACATCCATTTAGGCCAACCTAGTTGATGTTGTGAAAGGAAGAAGATATATATAGAGGTTTACTTTTGATGCTGTGAATAAGATGTATGAAGTATGAAGCATATGTGTGATCCAATTGATGTGACAAGTGCCTACAAATGCAAATTGAGGAAATACAGAACAAGACAGTGTGATATTTCAGATTAGTGAGAAAAGTGTTGTTTCTGTACCTTGAGCTTCTTTGGAACTATATTTCATGCATATGTAGATGCAATTGTAACAATTCAAATTCTGGTAGTGAGCCACCCTTCTCTTCTGATCTATATCTTTCTCTCAGTGGGCAGTGAGTCCACTTGGGTAGTGAGCCCTCCGGTAGTGAACCTTTCTTGCTTTTGGGCAGTGAGCCCTCCAACAGTGAGCCTTTTTAATTCAGTATTGTTATTATAATATATTGTGAGCTAATATTCATCATGGTTTTTCCCTTTTTGGGTTTTCCATGTAAAAATATTGGTGTCTATGAGATATGGTTTATGGTTTCATGATTCATGCATAATTTACTTCACTGCAATTGAATATGCTAAATGGATTGAAGTGTTTTATGCTTAAATGGTTTAAGGGAATACTGATTCACCCCCCCTCTCAGTATTTCAAGTGTTCAACAAATTGAGGGCGACAAGAACACTAAGTTTTTTCATCAGTCCACTCTCAAACATAGAAAAAGGAACACTATCTATAAGCTAGTCGATGAGGGTACCTCAATGGTCACTTTTGAGAAAAAGATTAGAGAAATCAACACCAGATTCTTTCAAAGCATCCTCCAAGAGCATCCTTAAGACTCTATCTTAACCTTAATCAACTTTTGGAAGTTATTCCTTCCATTTTGATTTAAGAAGACAATGAAAGCATGACTAAGAATGTTATTGAAGAAGAAGTTAGAGTTGCTATTTTTTCCTTTGGGGCTTTTAAGGTTCCTAGATCCAATGGGTTTCCCCCTCCTTTTTTTAGGATTTATGGGAAATTGTGGGTGGAGATGTCACTTCCACTACCAAGGAGTTTTTTAGATCTGCTAAACTTCTTAAACAACTCAACAACACCTTTATTTTTCTCACCCCTAAGAAAGGGGATACTATCTCCATGTCTGATTATAGACCTATTATCTTTTGCAACACAATTTATAAGGTCTTCTCTAAAATCTTTGTCTACCAAATTTAGCCCTTCCTCCACCAACTTATTTCTTGGAATCAAATGGGTTTTGTCCCTAGGAGGAAAATCTTGGATACGGTTCCTACAATTCATGAAGTCCTTTACTCTATGGAGAAAAGCAAGTATGGGTATTAAGTTAGAAATCTCAAAAGATTATGATAGAGTTTCTTGGGCTTTTTTATTTGTTGTCTTCAGGAAGTTTGGTTTTAGGGGAAGAATGCTCCAGCTGAGCCAAGAGTGTGTTAATATCTCGAAACTCTCTATTATTGTTAATGGTATCCCCAAAGGAATTTTTAGCAACGAGAGAGGGTTGAGACAGGGGGACCCCATTTCTCCCTATCCATTTATCATGGTTGCAAAAGTGCTCAGTAGAAATATCTCCAAACTAGTTGCCTCCCAAAAGGGAAAACCAAGGGCAAGAAGAGGGATTTCTTAGATTGACGACACTAGTCTTAACTTGCATTCTGCCCAGACCACTAATACCACTGCCATTGTTTCCCCCACTTTGAACACTCCTAGTTAGAAGTCCAAAGAAAATACCAATATAAACAAGAACCTTGCTTCTCATACCCCTAAGCACATCCTACTTTCCCTTAAAGGGGATAAAGTTGAGCATGTTATAGGTTCTCCCTCCAGGGTTGAAGAAGTCAAACAAAAAAGTATCAGAATAAAATCTATTCTCACTAAACTAGACATAGATGCTACTTTTGTTCCCAATAACCTTGACTTGACTAGTAGGGATGAAAACCCTAAAGTGCAAGAGGTTGGTAACCCTAACACAGGTAGTCAACCTGAGGTTATTGGGGGTGGGAGAAGGTCAACTAGACTAGCCATTCCATTCAAATTAATGATGCCAAGAATGGGTGAAGGTCTTCAAGGATAGATAGAAATTAGGATCCTAGGAAGAGAGATGAGTTGGAAGGTGTTATGTTGTAAAATGTCCCCCTAGGAATTTTACCTCCTAAGTTCAGCACCTGGGTCCCTTGTTTTGCATCTTGCATGTTCATTTTAACTTCTAAGACAAAATGGCTTGAAACCCATGTCAAATGGGGCTTGAGGGACATCTGTGAGCTTAACCCTGCCCTAAAATAGGACCTAGGGGCTTGGGAATTCGTGCCCTAGCCTTGCCCTATTTTAGACAGGTGCCAAATTTGAATGTCAGTTATGTGACCGTTAAAGGTATCCCATGCCGACATCTTAAGTTTCAATTATGAAATTAAAGAAGGAATACATATAAAATCATGTTTAGGACTTCATTTGTAAACTAGATGGATAATGCAAACTTGTGATCTTATGCTAAGGTGATTCAAGGTGTTCATTGTGCTATAGAGCAGTCTTGTGTTGTTATTGTGTTTGTATGTAGATTTTAGTTTCATCAATCCATCTCCTCATGGCGTGAAAGAGCTTCATTCCTCCATGAGAGCTACACCTCTGAGGTGATATCTATTTGTGTTTGAATCAATCATTTATCATTTTGTTTTACCTCTATCCCGTAGGGATATACACTCTTTATCAAACAATGGTGTTGGAAGGCTTGAATACCATTCTAGGGCTTGACTAAGGCAAGATCCTAAACACCACAACCCCCAACCCTCTCCTTGTGATTATAGGTTATAGGTATCAGATTTTGCAGAGTGGAGTTGCAGAGGAAGGTTGCAGAAGATAAGGATTCTAGATCTAGTGGAAAGAAGCAATTTGGTGCACTATCAGGGCTAGGACGTTAGTCATAAAGCCCTATGAGGTTGTAGGTACAGAAATATCTATGATAGTGATAATTAGCATTAGAAGAGGTCCCAACACCCTAAAGAATATCCTGCCTTGGGCTAGGGCGCTAGTCACAGTGCCCTCCGCATCTATAGAGCCCGAAATTGATAGGACATTGATCATCAGTGTCAAAAGGAGTCCAGAACCCCCTGAAGAAAGTATTGCATTGGGCTTGGGCACTAGTCACGAAGCCCCCGACTATTCAGATTCCCGAACTTAAAAAATGGTTAGTAACTAATCTCTATTAACTATCTTTGTGTGCAAGCATTTGTCGTAATTTATCCGTTTTCTTACGATTTTAAATAATTAGGGTTTTGAGCATACTTGAGCATTAAATTAATACATAAATAAAAAAAGTCTGAATTTCCTTATCATTACAAGTGACAATCAACCTGTAGGTAAATCCTCTTGCAAAATTTGTGATTCAACTCAGTTAAATGTCCTTGAATGTTTATAGTGAAAGGAGGATCTAACTATTTACCCTAATCCCACTTTTCCTACATAACATTTTAGTGAACCCATGTTTTATTTGAATTTTGCACCTTGCTGAGATTTGTACTTCATATTTACATTCATTCATTTAATTTGTATCTTATTGCATTTGAAAATTTACAAAAAAATTGAAAATTTTGAAAACAATTGGCATCTTAGGCTTGCATTTTGACATAATTTCATTGTATTTCATTTAATTTCTGATATAAATTATAGAAATTCATCATTAATTAATCATTTTAATTGCATTTACATGCTTAATTTGTTAGATTTTGCTTGAAATTGGGTATTTTTCATAAAACCTAGTCTTTGCATTAGCTAAGGTTTGTAGTTAAAATCTTGTTTCAGATTTTACTACTCTTTTAAAACACTCATTTAAATCTATTTAGTTGAAAATTGGATTTGTTAATGTTTTAGTGTTTAAATCCGCCTTTCCACTTACATTCAAGGACCTAGGGTCGAGTGGCAAGCACTATCATACCCTAGATCACTATGAGATGTAGGGAAACTTGGATTAGGGAATTTAATTACCAATTTCTCTTCTCTTATGCTCAATTGACCATTAAAACCCTAATTATGCAAATACAACAATAAACTAACAAATAACAGAAAAATCTCTTGCATACAAGAGTAAAATAACAAATCACAGAGTACTTGTTTTCGGGGTTTTGAGGCGGAATAGTCAGGGACTAAGGTGCGCGCACCCAATTCCAAGGTACCAGTTTCTTCACGGGATCCGGGCCTCCTTCTGACACTGATCAATCCTGTAACTTTTGTTTCCAGAAATTTGTCTACGGAGGACACTAGTGTGAGCGCCCAAGTCCTGGAAATGCTCCAGTGTCCTGCTTCTCTTCAAATCCTGAATCCTTGATGTCTGCCAATCCTCCCTGCAACTTCACTTTTCCCAAATGCGACACCTGTAACCTGCAATCACAAGACTTTGGGAGGGGGTTGTGGTGTTTAGAGGCTTGCCTCAGTCAAGCCCTGGAGGACACTTAAGTCTCTGAACACCATTTTCAGATAGAGAGTGCGTACCCTTGTGAGGCAAAGACAAAAACCAAAGGAAATGATGATGAAAACATAATATAATGTCACCTTGTAGTCAAGCTCTTAGGGGAGGAAGATTCTCTTCATTCCATGAGGAAATTGATGCTCAAATCTGCAAATACAAACACACAAACCACACAAGTCTAGACTTGCAACACAATGAAAGCCTTGAATCACCTTAAGAACACTTGAACATCACAATTGCCATCTAGTTTACAAATGAATGCCTAAACATGCTTATATATGCAATTACAAACACTCCTGCCAAGATTTTTGTAATTCAAACTTACCGTGTCGGCAAAGGACCTAATTAACGGTCATAAAGTGACACCTAGAAATTGGGGCTACCCCAAAATAGGGTAGGGCTAGGCGCGGGTGCCCAAGTCCTCCCCCCTATTTTGGGCAGGGTACAGCTCAAGGGGCCCTCCTAGGTCCCATTTGTCATGTTTTCTAGGGCTCATTCCATCAGGATGCCAAATTATGAACTAAGATGTCCTAAATACATGCAAAAGACCTGGGAGCTAAACCTTATGAGGGAAAAGTCCCTAAGGGGACATTTTTCAATGTTACATTTAGCTCCCACTTTAATGTATGTATAAATGCAAGGCCAATACATGCATTAAAGTAAGGTCACAAACACAACAAAACACATCAATCACGGAGAAGACACACCAATCATATAGAAAATAGTAACAAGCATGCAAAACATAGAGAAGCTAGTTACAGTCACGCAAAACACAGAGAAGACAGTCAATGCATAGAAGATGCATTAATGCATAGAAGACATGCATGATTTCTTTTCTTTTCTTTTTCTCATATATATGAAATGCAAATGCAAGTATTGGAAAGTAAACAAACCTCCCATAATACAGGATGCACTCATCGTGCAGGTCTTTGTATATATGGGGCAACACACACGCAAGACATGCAAAACCTCCCAAAATCTGCATATGGGGCAATAGACACACCAAACAAAACAAGCATGCCAAAACACACACACTTGAAGATATGAAGAAAACACGGCAGACAAGCGATGGTGTGTTACCTATTTCTAGGCTCATCACCATCTTAGGCACATTATAGGCACACATCGACAATTGAGCTTCACCACAACAATCATCGAAGACATGCTTAAGGGTTGATTTAGTCACAGAACCACTCCTTGCCTCTGCAAACGACTTTTGAAAATGCAACCCCACCCGCGTCACAGATACACCTTATAGTGAAAAGGAAGTATGGCATACCACCCCATCTATGTCACAAAGACACCTTACAGTGAAAAGGAGGTATGAGTTCAAAAGTATACAACCCTCCCCGCATCACGGAGACACCTTACGGTGAAAAGGAGGTCTATGTAATAGATTTCAAGATAGATTGATTCATTGCAAACAAAATCAGGATGCAAGAAATACTCATCACACTAGTCTGCACCTGATGACAAGCACATTGCTAACATCTACAACATACAACTTACCTTATATGCCCCCACCTTAAGGTGGTTGATATCATGCATCGATATCAATCACGTTAAGGTAGGAAGAAAACACACAAGGGAACATAGACTTTCACAAAGCCCATGCCCCCCGGAGGTGACATGTACTTCACAATCGCCAAATGTTCCCACAAACACATCCCTGCAAGAAACATGTTAGTGTCTACATAATCATGACAAACATACACATCAATGCATATGATTAACCACACAAAGGGCCAAGGTTATACAACGAATCTGGAGTTCGAGGATAACTGTTGGGCTATATCATGAAGCTCTCTAAATCGAGTACCACCAAGGCCAGATTCAAAGACAAACAAAGGTGCATAGAGCAGAAATATTGTTAAGGTTTGTAAATGAGATAGAAACATCATAAAATTCACTACGCGGAAAGTATGAGTGCTTCCACTAGCCAAGTGTTAGATAAGATGTACAACCCCATCATCATATTAGGAACTAAGTCCATTTTTTGATTGCTCTCAAAAGGGACACTAGGTTCGCATCAGTATAAATGTTTGTCATCATCCGCCTGCTAGATGGAAACACTAGAGGAAGGGAAACAATAAATAAGAGAGGAGAAACAAGTGTCTTAGGGAAAGTCATGTAGGAGGGTGCCCCCAGTGTCACCAACAATGACGCTATGTCTGTAAGACACAACACACAACAATGAAATCAGAGAGATAGGAAATATAGAAGAATGATGATACAAATAGATGAAGGTCACAACAGAGGTGATCTCCTAGTATCTCAGACCTTATGAGAGAATCAGGGGTCATCCCAGGAGGCCTAAACAACACATAACACATCACGGGGGAAGCACATCACGAGAGAGAGAGGGTTAGAGATACTTACCTATAGGGTCTTCGTGCTAAGTCTTATCATCAAGTAAATTGTCATCATCCTCCTACTCCCTACTGTTAGAGGAAGGTGGGATATAAGGTATCATAGCCCAATTCATGTCTTTCTTGTCATGTTGTTTATTGTTAGGATCATGTTTGTTTGGTTTAATGTTAGGATCAAGGTTTTCTTGTTGAGAGGCAAGGTAAGCTCGTCGCCTTCTCTTCCTCCCTTTTGCAAGTTGACGTTGTCGTGCTTTATGACTTAGTTTTTGTAACATAGGGCTTTGCTTTGTTATGGATTTTTGTGTTGTAGAGGAGGAAGAACCAAGATCAAAGGTCCTTTGTCTAGGTGGAATGTTTTCTTTTTGAAGCTTACTTTCGTACTTATTCTCTATCCTCTAAGTGATGTCCAAATGACTTGAATATTCAAACAAAGGAGGGACATTAAAGGTCTTCTCTTCCTTAGTGAAATCCAAAGTGTGTGGACAATCAACTAAAGGAAGGAGGTTGGTGGGATGATCCACAGAGGTAGAAATTGGATTATTGTTAAATGAATGCTCATTTTTTACCCATGGAATGTTCTTTGTTAAAGGGAGCTCTTCATTCACTAATGCTTCATCTTGGCTAGGAAGAGCAGTGGAATTACTAAAGCTATCCCTAGTCTTCTCATTTGAGTATTCAGTTATAGGGGAAGTAGGATAACTTATGGGATCATCATCAGCCTTTTCCTTGTTACTTATGGAGAAGAACTCAGTTAAGCTTTCTAATATCGTAGGATGTTCACTCATGAGGGTTAAAAATTGGTCAAAATTAAGGTTTTTGATAAATGCATAAAAATATACCATTGAAAAATGACATGAAGGTGTCATTTCAATGTAAGATCAGATTTTGAGAAGCTTTTCAAATTGATGCAAAAGACAAGTGCAAAACTATATGTAAAAAGTAGCCTTAAATGCTTGATTTTTTTATACTTTTTCAATGTAAATGAATGAAATAAAAGGTACTGTAAGGATTTTGATTAGGGGTAGAAAATTATATGTCTGATATCAGTCCAAAACAGAAATAAGATCCTTCTCAACACACTCTTGATGCAAATCCAAGATAATGCCAAGTCAAACTATAGTGAAAATATGTCGAAATAAGCACTTTTTTCACCAAAACTCAATGCAAAAGAGCATAACAAAGGGTGTTGCGAGGAAGGTGATGGTGGAAAGAAATTTATATTAGTAATAATAGCCACGTAATGTCAAAATATTCAACACAACACACTTTTAGTGCTACTTAAGGTAAAACCCTAGTAAAATATAGCAAACATAGGTTATTTTTCATGGTTTTTCAACTTCAAGACCTAGAAAAAGAAGTGTTGTAATGAATTTAAGGAGGTGAAAAAAAAAATCAATGATATCAGTCACCTCAATCCATAAAATTGATCACAACACACTTGGAGTGCAAACTAGGCCAAGCCCTAGGGCAAAAATAGTCAAAATGTGTAGTTTTTCGCCAAATTTTCAATACAAAAGCCCATTAAAAGAGTGTTGTGAAGATTTTTAGGAGAGAAAGAAAATTATTACCCTAATAAAATCCAATTAATGCAAAAATACCCTTCACAACATGCCTATGGTGCAAGTTTAGAGAGTCGATAAGGCCAAATTTAGTGAAAATCGTTGTTTTTGAAGCCCTAGGTTTGAGATCTTGGCACAAAATTCTATATGAATGTTTTGAAGTCTTATTTATGATTAAAATAAAATTCTCTCAGATCTTAAAATTATTTCCAAGATTGAACATGCAAAATGCCAATGCAAATCTAATGAAAATACATGAAAATTGCTAGTTTTTTGTTGAAATTTTCTATGCAAAAAATGCAAATATTTTGAATCTAAATGCAAATTTACACTAAAATGCAAGAATACATCCAAATAAAAATTTGAATGAGTCTCTAAAATCAGTAGAAAAATTTGAAAGAAGATTTTGCCTACTAACCCTAGATTTTGGAATTACTAGGTTTAATGAAAATTGTCAAAGTTTCTACAAAAGCCTAGCAAATTAATGATGAAAATGCAATGCAAATGATTGTATTTTTGTGTTTTTCTATAGTTTATATCAGATCTCATGCAAAAATCATGAATTAGGAAAATTTAGAAAGAACTGATGCAATTTAGTAAGCCAAACAATGCAATTTTTTTTTTTTGAATTTTTCAAAATTTTTAATATTTTGAATTTTTCTTAATGCAATAAAGTGAAAGACTATATGAATGAATGAAATCAATCCAAATCTGAAGACACACACTCAGAAAGTTGCAAATTAAGTCCAAAATCACGGGTTCACCAAAATGTTTAGTGGAAAATTGGATTTGTTAATGTTTTAATGTTTTGGTGTTTAAATCCGCCTTTCCACTTTACATTCAAGGACCTAGGGTCGAGTGGCAAGAACTATCATACCCTAGATTGCTGTGATGTGTAGGGAAACTTGGATTAGGGAATCTAATTACCAATTTATCTTCTCTTATGCTCAATTGACCATTAAAACCCTAATTATGCAAATATGACAATAAACTGATGAATAATGGAAAAAGCTCTTGCATACAAGAGTAACATAGAAAATCCCAGAGTACCTATTTTTAGGGTTCCAAGGCAGAATAGTCAGGGAATAAGGTGCAGGTGCCCAAGTCCAAGGTACCAATTTCTTTGTGGGATCCAGACCTCCTTCCAACACCGATCAACCCTGTAACTTTTGTTTTCAAAAATTTATCTGCGAAGGACACTAGTGCGAGCACCCAAGTCCTGGAAATGCTTCGGTGTCCTATTTCTCTTCGGATCCTAAATCCTTGATGTCTACCAATCCTTCCCACAACTTCACTTTTCCCAAATGTGATACCTATAACCTGCAATCACAAGACTTTGGGAGGGGGTTGTGGTGTTTAGAGGCTTGCCTTAGTGAAGCCCTGGAGGACACTTAAGTCTCTGAACACTGTTGTCATATAGAGAGTGCATGCCCTTGTGAGGTAGAGGAAAAAACCAAAGGAAATGATGATGAAAACACAATATAATGTCAGCTTGTAGTCAAGCTCTCATGGGAGGAAGATGCTCTTCATTCCATGAGGAAATTAATGCTCAAATCTACAAATACAAACACACAAACCACACAAGTCTACTCTTGCAACACAATGAAAGCCTTGAATCACCTTAAGAACACTTGAACATCACAATTTCCATATAGTTTACAATGAATTCCTAAACATGATTATATATATAAACACTCCTGCCAAGATTTTTGTAATTCAAACTTACCGTGTCGGCAAAGGACCTAATTAATGGTCATAAACTGACACTTAGAAATTGGGGTTGCCCCAAAATAGGGCAGGACTAGGGTGAAGGTATCCAAGTCCTCCCCCCCTATTTTGGGTAGGGTATAGCTCAAGGGGTCTTCCTAGGTCCCATTTGTCATGTTACCTAGGGCTCATTCCATCGGGATGCCAAATTATGAACTAAGATGTCCTAAATGCATGCAAAAGACCCGGGAGCTAAACCTTATGAGGGAAAATCCCCCCAAGGGGACATTTTTTGATGTTACAAAATCTGATTTTGTTTATAATGTTGCATTATCATGTGTTTTTGCATTTACATTCAAAATTTTGCATTTTCACATAGTCAATTTCAACAAAAACTGGTATATTCACTCATCTCTCTTTAAAATTGCACTTGCATTAAGCATTGTAGGATTTTTGCACTATTTTTAGATTTGAGTTGAGCTATTTCACATCATAAATCTGATTAGAATTCATTTTTCATAGTTTCATGCCTTAATTTCACAATTAGGGTTTAAAATCCTTGCATTTTCACTAGATTTTGACTAATTTTCATAAAGATTTGCATTATAGGTGTGTTGTGAAAGATATTGTTGCATTAGCAGACTGATAATAAGCATTTAATTTGCTTCCCCTCATTAATTTCTTCACAACACTACTTCTTTTAGGCATTTGCATTGAAAAAATTGAAAACAAAATCAAGCTTTTTTAGGTCATAAAGATACATAGTTTTGCATTTATTTTCTTGCATATATCATGGATTCTTCTCATCATTCATCTTTGGAAGATTTATTTGAATACATTGTAAATGTTGATAATTTCTACAAATTCACTAATAGATATCCTCAAGTCTTACATCAAATAGCATACATCTATGGTATTGACATGGTCGTAAGCACTACTTGTGATATTCTTCATTTAATAGCCTATTTTGAAATTTTTGTCACTATCGTGGGTGTTTTCCCTTCAATCTTGGAAAACCTTACTAATTTTATTTTTTCAAATAATCACGAGCAAAATAGTGGTGAAAATGTCCTTCCTTCCCTCCCTTCATTTCATGATGACATAATGGACATTCTTTCTGAGACCTATGAGATTGATATAGCCCTGGGTGATTCATCTAATAAAAAGACTTCTACCAATATAGCCTCACTTGGTAAGGATATTTTGGCACAAGAAGAAAACATCATTGACACATTCCTTAACACTACTCTACCATCCTTGCATGCTCTCCCTGGCTAGGATGAAGCATTGGATGATGCAGATTCTCTATGTGAACAACTTCAACCCATTGACACTCAAAATTTACCAACTGACCTTCAAACACTTCTCAACTATATCTTAAAGAAAGAAACAAATCATATACCCTTACCTAAACATTCACATACCTTGGACACTAAAATTTTAGAAAACATCAACAAACATATTATTCATCAAAACCAAGATACACAGACACCTCACAAACCGGTTGAAATGGGCATTTTTCAGGTTCCTTCACTACCTCACTAGACTAAAATGGGTATCTTTCTAGCTCCTACATCACCCCATTCAATTGGCATAGAAAACTGTGATATTCCTTCTACACCATCATTAATAGATACCTTCCCATTGATAACACCTACAATTGTCCCCTCACAAACTCACGAAAATGTGGAAGAAAGAAGAGATAAAGATTTAACCATCAAAGTAAAGATCAAGATCAAGGACAATAGGTAAGTATTTCTAACCCTTTACCTCTGTGATGTGATTCTCCTCATGATGTGTTATGTGTTGTTTAGGCCTCCTTGGATGACCCTTGATACTCTTGTAAGGTCAAGGATACCGGGAGTCCGCCTCTGTTGTGACCATTCTTCTATTTGTATCATCATTCTTCTATCTTTCTCCTCTCCTCTATTTTATTGTTGTGCGTTGTGCCTTAGGGGCATAGTGTTGTGGTTGGTGACCTGGGGGCACCTTCCTACTTAATGACCCTAAGGCACTTGTTCTCCTCTCTTGATTTATTGTTTACCTTCTAGTGGTTCTATCTAGCTGGCGGATGACAAAAAATAAATAAATACTGATATGGACCATGTGTCCCTTCAACAAGTAAGCAAAAAATGGACCTAGTCCATACATGATGATGGGGTTGATATATATTATCCGACACTTTGCTAGTATAATCACTCCATGTGATATTTTGATGTTGTCTTATATTTTCTAACAAACCATAACAATATAGTTGCTCCGTACACTTTGTTTATCTTGGGTCTCATCTTGGTTACACTCGGTTCTGAGATCTCTGCAGTATAGCCCCATAGTTAAACTTGGTTTCTAAATCCGTAGTATAGTCTTGGCTCTTGATGTGATTATTTTCATGCATTGCTTTTTTCATGTTATGTGGTTATTATCTTACAAAAAAGATTTCTAACCCATTTTATTGCAAGAAATTGTGTGTTTGTGGGAACATTCAGTGATCGTGAAGCACATGTCACCTTTGGGGGCATGGGCTTTGTGAAAGTTCTTGTTCCCTTGTGTGTTTTATCTCTACCTTAACATGCTTGATATCGGTACATGATATCAACCACCTTAAGATAGGGGCATATAGAGGTAAACTGTCTAATGATTTTGGTACTAGCAAAGCATGTTTGTAATCCCTCTACAGAGGCAGGATGTTGTATCTCCGACGTGAGTGCACATCTTTATTTTATATTGCAAGCAAAAATCCCTCTGTGGAGGCAGGATATCATGCATATCCTTTTATTCTAATTCCTCTGCGAAGGTGAGATATCGTGCATATCCTTTTATTCTAAGCCCTCTGTGGAGGTGGGGATGGTGTATCTCTTAAGCTAGTGCACATCCTTTTTATTTCAAAAGTCCTACAAGTAGGTGGGTTTGGTGTATCCTCCCTTAAGTGTGTCTTTGGGGGTTGTTGTGGCATAAGCCCAACCATCAGGTGTGCCTATAGAATGCTTGAGATGGTGGGGGCTTAGCAATAAGTTCCTTCCATCACCTTGTTTGTCATGTTTTAGACGTATAATATGTCTTTGGCATGTTATACGACAGTTGTGTTTTCCTTGTGTCTTCTGTGTGTCTTTCATGTGTTTTCCCCCTTGTGTAGTCTAAAGTTGCATGGCGAAATGCCCCTCCCTACATTTGGGTTTGTATGGCGTGTTTTTCCCTAGTGTAGTCTAAATTTGTGTGGTGATGAGTCCCTCCCTACATTTTGGGGTTGTGTTATATGAGAAAATGAATAAGAAAAAATCATTGCATTCACAGTATTCATCGTGTTTTGCATGTCTTCAATACTATCTTCTCCATGTCTTGCGTGATTGTTACTGTCTTCTCTATTTTTTGCATGCCTATTATTGTCTTTATTGTGTTTGGTGTGCCTACGATGTGTTTTCTCTAACGTCTACCTGAGATTGGGGGCTAGAAATAGTTCCTCAACCTTTGTGTATGCATTAGCTTCAAGTGCCTGGCATGTTTGCTATGTTTTGACTATACTTTAATACATGTATGGGACGTAAGATCATACATATATTAAAGTGGGGGCTAAATGTTATGTCATAAAATGTCCCCCTAGGACTTTTACCTCCTAAGTTTAGCTCCTGGGTCCCTTGTTTTGCATCTTGCATGTTCATTTTAACTCCCGATAAAAAATGGCCTAAAACCCATGTCAAATGAGGCTTGAGGGACATATGTGAGCTTAACCCTACCTTAAAATAGGAACTAGGAGCTTGGGTTCTCGTGCCCTAGTCCTACCCTATTTTAGGCAGGTCCCAAATTTGAATGTCAATTATGTGACCGTTAAAATTGTCCCATGCCGACATCTTAAGTTTGAATTATTAAATTAAATTAAGAATGCATATATAATCATGTTTAGGACTTCATTTGTAAACTAGATGGATAATGCAAACTTGTGATCTTATGCTAAGGTGATTCAAGGTGTTCATTGTGCTACAGAGCATTCTTGTGTTGTTATTGTGTTTGTATGCAAATTTTGGCTTCATCAATCCATATTCTCATGGCATGAAAGAGCTTCATCCCTTCATGAGAGATACACCTCTGAGGTGATATATATTTGTGTTTGAAACAATCATTTATCATTTTGTTTTGCCTCTATCCCACAAGGATATTCACTCTTTATCAAACAACGGTGTTGAAAGGCTTGAATGCCATTCCGAGGCTTGACTGAGGCAAGTTCCTAAACACCACAACCCTGAACCCCTCTCCTTATGATTACAGGTTATAGGTATCAGATTTCGCATAGTGGATTTGCAAAGGAAGGTTGCAGAAGATAAGGATTCCTGATTTGGTGGAAAGAAATAGTTTGGTGCATTATTAGGGCTAGGATGCTAGTCATAAATCCCTCCAAGGCTGTAGGTATAGAAATCTCTATGAGAATGATAATCAACATCAGAAGAGGTTCCGACACCTTGAAGAATATCCTACTTTGGGCTAGGGTGCTAGTCACAGTGCCCTCCGCATCTATAGAGCCCCAAACTGACATAACAATGATCATCAGTGTCAGAAGGAGTCCAGAACTCCTTGAAGAAAGTACTGCATTGGGCTTGAGCACTATTCATGAAGCCCCCCACTATTCAGATTCTCAAACTTCAAAACATGGTCAGTAACTAATCTCTATTAACTATCTTTGTGTGTGAGCATTTGTCATAATTTATCCGTTTGCTTATGATTTTACATAATTAGGGTTTTGAGCATACTTGAGCATTAAACTAATACATAAATCAACAAAGTATAAATTTCCCTATCATTACAAGTGACAACCAACTTGTAGGTGAATCCTCTTGCAAAACTTTTGATTCAACTCGATTAAATGTCCTTGAATGTGTGTAGTGAAAGGAGGATCTAACTATTTTCTCTAATCCCACTTTTCCTACATAACAAAGGGAGACACTAATCAAGCCACCAAGGGAAAATATGTGTAAGAAATTGTTACCAACACTAATTTTGTTCCTTCTTATAATCCCAAGAGCAATGAGTATGACTCTTCTAAAGAGGATGTTGAAGATGAATCCCCCTTGAGGATTATGATAATGCTTTTTTTATTCTCTTAAATATTATGAAGGCATTGGGGATATGAGTGCAACCAAGGATCATAGTTGTGATATGTGTAACACCAAATGGGTTGAGCTCCATGATAGGATGGATGTTGTTAAAATAAATAGTTAAGATTAAGTAAGCTATGGGAAAAATGGTCAATCTTAGTGACGACATGGTGCACCGCTCTGCTTTTGGCATAGTGATTATGTGGGCGGAGCTTAAGAAAAGAAAATAGATTCAAGAAAGTATAGTAGATAATTCCAAGAAAAAATAGAAACAAATGATAAACAAGTGGATTATGGTGGAACTGCCCCTAGGAAGAAAAGTTGAATACTCTTAGCAGGGATTGGACGAACCTCCTTGCCCATCACGGGGTCTAGTTAGATTTTGTACTGTTGTTTCTCGTGTTGTCTTGTTGTTGTCTTTGTGTTGTTTTTCAACTGCTTCTATGCAACAATTGCTTTTTTGCTTGACTATTGTTCCTAGCTTTTTCTGTGGTTTCTCTATGTTCTATATGATGATATAAAGGGACTAGGACCTTTGTTTCCATGTTTAATATATTAAAAACAAATGCCTTTATTAATTCATAGAAAGAAATGAAAAATACACCATATAAATTAACCCATTTAAACTAATTTCCATGTAAAGTAAGAGGAAAAGTAGAAAGGAGAACATCTTCATTATAACCAAATGCACATAGAAGACGAAAAATTTTCATAAACAAATTAATATTTTATATGCCATAAAATGCTTTAAGTTCAAAGATTGATAAATGCAATAAAAAGGGGAACATTTCAAACAATGCATTACAATGAACATTAAAAGTAGAAGAACAAAAAGTAAAGCATAAAGAACGGGCATAAGAGGGAAGTGTAAGAGAAAAGGATTTGGAAGAAGAGGAGTATAGGAGGGGGAAAATGGAAAGTAAGGGTATTGGAAGAAGAGGGAGGCATAGGTGGAAGTGGAGAAGAGGGAGATGAAGAAATGGAAAGTGAATGAGAAAAAGGAGGAGAAAGGGGAAGTGAAGAAGATGGAGATAGAGAAAGGAAAAGTAAAGAAGGGGAAAAGGCGGGAGAAAGAGAAAGCATAAGTGAAAAAGAGGGGTATGGAGAAACACGATGAGGGGGATAAGTGAAGAAAATAAAGAGGGAACACAAGAAAGTGAAGTAGACCGAAAAGGAGGAGAGGAGGAAAGTGGAACTAAAGAAGAGCGAGAGGAAGAAGGGGAAAGTGCATGTGAAGTAAACTCTAGACAAACAAATAAAAGTAAGAATTGACAAGCTTCATATAAAAAATGAAAATGTTGTCAATTAAAATTGTCACAATGTCATAAAGATGCAAAAACAACATATAAATCACAAGAAGGTGAAATGATGATAGAGAAAATGTGTTAAAGAATATAAAAGATGAGGACTTTTTGAATCAAATATTTAAAGGAGAAAATGAAATTAAAATTAAGTTAGGGTTGTATATAAAAAACAATAGAAGAGCAAGAATGTAAGTAGACAAACTTGGGGTCATTGTATACAAGTTGAGCTTATATGTGCTTAAACAACACTTAGATAGGCTAAATACACTTGGGAGAAGATGATAACACCACATTCACATGAAATGCAACACAATTGAATCAATCTAGAAAGAGGAATTTTGTCAAACAATATGCATGAAACCAAACAATGAATGCAATAATCTTTCATGGTCAAATACCAAAGTCTTATGGAGTCTTAAGACAATCACTTTGAAGAAGTGTTGTTTGAACCTCCTAATGTAACTTCAACCCACTAAGAAAATACATTGGAAAGCACACAAAAAAAAGTAGGTAGGGGTTGTAAATAAGTTTGGGACAACCTTGTTGGTGCTTGCACATGGAGTCAGGACTTCAAGCAAAAGGTTATGTTAAGTCGAAGTTTTAGTCAAACCTGATATTCCGCGGGGGGGTCATATTTCAAATATCAGTCATCTTACGAATATCACCCTTGTCGTAGAATATCACCCTATGCCAATCTGACGGTGACATCATCTTGGTCCAATGGGATGCACCATGTGGTCTTCGGCATGACAGTTATTATCAGCAGCTATGATGGGGGTCCCATCAATTGTTGATGAGGACATGAATTCCTTTAGGAGGATCATCGGTGAGACATATGGTATCAGTATGGTAGGAGGATCTTTGTCTGATGCATCAGGTTGCACCGATGAGGGTGGTCATCAGGGTGATATTCCATATCGAGTGAGCAAGCAGGAGGTTCGTCGATGTAGGGGGTTTGGTTGACAGGATATCGTACAGGAGAATCATCGGTATGACAAGCAATATTGGTGCAAATGAAGGGTGTTGCTTTGATGGCTTGAGCTACCCCGATGGGGTCTAAACTGGCATCGTCGGGAGCAAAATCACTGACTATTGTCTTTCGGTGTGATCCTGTTTATAAGGCATTAGAGAGGTCATTGCAGAGTGAATGTGGGATAATCAGTTCTCACATAATTTGAAAAGTCAGCGATCAACAGAAAATGCCCACGTGGCTCATTCTCATTGGCTAGCGACTTGTGTGTTTGATTTGAATTGTAGATTTGGGAGATGCAGAGAGGGATCGAAGGCTGTGTTCAAATGTTCAATAGTGAAGGTTTTCCCATGCATATACAGTGGCATTCTTCGTGGGAAAATCGTTTATGCATCTGCTGCTACGTTTCCACAATGGCTATGAGTTGGTATGCCATTAATGGCAAGATTGCAGACATGTATGGGCTGAAGAGACATGTCAGCTACCACCTCCAAATGGAAAATCTATAAGCGGTAGCATAGGGATCGAGTTCAACTGCTCCTCGCCCTTCCCCCACTCCTTGTTTTTTCTCTTGCTGCATTGATTATTTTTGGGCTCCATTCCTTGGTGCATTGTAATAAGCAGAGTTTTGATTTGACTATTGTACGGTTTTGTTGAGGTCACATCCTGAGTATATCAGAGGTGTGTGCCTCATTGTTTTTTGTTGAAAAACTGGACAAATCTGGGTTCTGTGATAAGATACAATTTGGTTGGTGGCTCTGTTTTGGGTGTCTTGTGAGTTTATGAATCTCATGTTGTATGTTTTATGCATAGATTTACTATTTTCATGTTGATATAAATGAATAATGCTTCATTGCATGTGTTCTGTTATTTGTCTCCAAGTTGAATGTGTTCTTCTGAATCTAAACAGCCAAGGGGTGTTTAAGATTCTAGAATATGGGTTTGCTATATTGAATTCTTGACTTGTTAGTTCTACTCAAGGAGTAGATTAAATGTTTTAGGTTAAGTGTTGGGAAGAATATGTTGCAATAAGGATGTTTGTAAGTAGAGATAACTGAATACTAAATTTTGGGAAGCATCTGTAAGGCAGACACTAGAAATCCCCTTGATATCCAGTCTTTGGTATATGTTTATGCTGGCCATTCACATGTGTATGTCTATTGACTCCAAGCCCTGAGATAGGCACCAATCCAGTCTTGTATTGAGGTTACAACCAAGGTCCTAGTTTTGCATCCAAAAATCAAACTCAAACTTCAAAATACAAACCTTTAGGACATTTAGAAGTAGTTTTAGGACCAAAATCCTCTGTCTCACAACTGATCATAGGTCCAAAGCTATCCCCTTTGCACTTATTTCACAGTTTTGATCTACATAAAGGAGGATTTATCTGCTTTGTATCAACATCCCAGCTAATCCATAGAAGCATTTCATGGATGTTGAATAGGGAATACCCCCTTGGTTCTACAGAGCCTAAAGAAGAAGAGGAGATATCTATAGAGTCTATCTCTTGTACTGTTGGAACCTGGCCTAGGAATCATGTTGATCAATGATGGCTACCTTGTAGGGATAATTGGGAAGAAGCATCCAGTCTGGGAAAAACTCCAACAAACCCCTATGGAGAAATGGTGTCAGGACTTTGCAAAACTTGTAGAAATCACAAACAAAATAGTTAATATAGAAAGTTGGAAAGGAAGTAAAAGTAACTAAAACTATACTAATCAAAACATATTATAAACTAATAATGAAATAAAATGAATACCCTAACATATCAATGATGTGATGACAAACCAAGAGCAAGTAGATGCATTTAGCATTATGTCCTTAGAAAAGATGAACTCTAGAAAGTAGCTTTTGTATATCCATTGTAGGAGAGTTTCAAAAATAATAAGATGGCATCTAGAAGAGTGGTTTTGCATATGCCATGAAAGAGTATCAAGACGAAGAATTTAAAACTTGAAAGTTTTGTTCTAATGTGTGAAATCCTTCAACCTTCCATCCTCCATGTCTTACCCTCCAATCATTCCTACAAACATAGATAACACGGAGTCACCTATATAAATTACATAATTTTCATGACAATTTTTCCCTTTCTAGAGGTAAAAAGGGGTAGAATTAGTGAAAAACTAAAGAAATTTGAAGGACACAGGGTAAAAGTAAGAGCAAGCAAGAAAGAGCAATTGAACTAAGCTAAAAAAGAGATAAGGAAGTTGATGTGGGTTAGAAAGGGCAACAAAATAATAATAATAGTAAGAAATCAATAAATCAATAGCAACATAACAAATTTGGGTACCAAAAGGTAACAAAATAAGAGTACCCTTCTGTATCATGTTTTGAATCCCCATTTTTTAATCTAGCTTTGGGTGGGAATGGGGATGGATAGCTTGGGGGGCCACCTACAATCCCCCTCTTTTCCTTGGGAATGTTAGTACAACCTTGGGTTGTACCTCTGCTACTTCAAGTAGTACTCTAGTGAGTGTATCGAAGAAATGAACGGATGCCATCTTAGGCAATGACAATGAGGGCCATGTGCCTAGATTATCGAATATTGTTTCAGAGTTGTTGGCTTTTGAAGATGGCACAACTATTAAGTTGCTAGACTCAATAGTGAATCATATCATTTCCTCCATGGATAATACTCTGGGGGTAAGTTTTTTCTTTTCACCCCAACATTGATATTGGTAGGAGATAGGCCTTGGATAAATGGAAACCCAAAGGTAGAATTTCTATTAGTGCTATGTCAGGGGGATGTTCCTATTTAAATTCACCCTTTAAGAAGACCTATGTTAGGTCCTAGCTAGAGAGCCATGGATTTATGGAAATAGTAGTCTATCTATTTGTAGATGGAAGTTGGACTTTGACCCCAAAGAGGATTTAACCAAAACAACACCTGTTTGGATATGGCTCCAAGGTCTTCCTCTAGAGTTCTGGGATGAGGAGATCTTCATTTGGATAGCAAACTCCTTTGGCCATTTTATTACTGTGGATAAAGTTACAACTAGGTTGGTTTATGCTAGATTTTGTGTCAATGTTGATGTTTTCAAAATTCTTCTAACATCTATAACTTTAGACTCTAAGTTTGGAAAATGGAACCAATCCATTCAATGTGAAAACTCAAAAATCTTCTACCAAAATGGCTCAAGGTCTAGACATTTGATAAGCTAATGCACTGCACCATGTAAAGTTGTTAGTGAACATGCAGATAAGCTCAAGGAACCTGTAGATAAGCTTAAGGAAACTACTCCTAAAAAATCAGAGGGGTACCCATTTGAAGAACTCAATCTTATGAATGCCCCTCAAGGGAAGTTGATGGAATCAACTATGGAAGCCTCTTAAGGTAAACTTATGGAACCAACCATGGAAGTTGAAGGTGGGATCATGCCAGGACTCCACTCAAAAATTTTAGGTAAAAATAACCCTAACCGTGATAAACATCTAATGAACAACCAAGTGGAAAAGGACCTCTTTCCTAACAAGGATGAGCAACAGTGCAATGGAAAGGATGCTAGTAGTGGGGAAGACATTTTTACTTAGGATGAGCAGGTATAAGTGGGAAAGTCTAAAAAAGTTATTACTCAACAGAGGGAGGAAGTCATTGTCACTACTAATCAAGAGAACAAATGACAAAGTTCTAATGAAGAGGCTAATAAGGAGGTTGTTGAGAAGGGGGATCCAACCCCTAGTGGAGGAAGGTGCAAACCTTGGTCCAATAAATATGACACAGGACTCCTCCATTTTGCGAACTTGGAGCAACAACTAGAGCAATAGATAGTCTACCATTACTGCTGATTTTCAATCTTGTTTAACCCCAATCAATAAAGGAAAAGGTCCCAATAAAAAAGGACATCATGAAATCAGTGGATGCAGGAGTGGATCACAAAAGTGGAAGACCGTCATAGAGAGAAACAAGATCCAGGAGATTGTCTAGGAAATAGCTAGTGAGAGACATAAACCCCTAGATGTTTCCTCTAGGAAGTCTTGCAAATTAGAATCTTATTTTGGAATATAAGAGGACTTAATAGTACTCACAAGCAAATTTTGGTGAAAAGTTGCATTATTGAAAATAAGCTTAATATTCTCCTTCTTCAAGAAGTAAAAATATCATAAACAAGTTTCAAAAATATAGTTAATAGAATTTAGCCTAATGTAGAGTTTTGTATTAGTGAGGCTCATGGAGCTTTAGGTGGCATAATGACTATGTGAAATCAAATCAAATTGAGTGATGAGTGTATTAATTGCTCAAGAAATAGTTTGGGAGTGTTGTTCTTCTCTTCAAGCAAGAAATGGTTTCTTTCAAATATGTATGCCCCTAATTTTAGATCATCTATCAAAGAGTTTTGGGAGGTAACTTCTTCACTAATTCAAATTTATAAGGATGATCCCTAGATGGTGGCTAGAGACTTCAATGCCCCCATTTATCCCTTGTAAAAGTAGGGTGGTATCATGGATTATTCTGATAGTATGGTTGAATTTCTAAGTTCTTAAGTGTTGCAGGTCTTATCGATGTGGATCTTAATGACAAACCTTTCACCTGGTCCAATAGGTGTATGGGTGAACAACTTATTTAGGTTAGGCTTGCCAAATTTCTCATTTCTTGTAACTAGGATATCATAGGAAATATCAAACTTTCCACTCTACCTAGAGTTGACTCAAATCATAACCCCCTTCTGCTCAACTGGATTGACAGGATCCATAGAGGTTCCTATCCATTTAGATATGAAATCATGCGGGCTTTCCACCCTAGCTTCAGAGATTGTATTACTACCCAGTGGGAAATCTTGGTCTAACGAACAACAATGTATAGACTATCTCAAAAATTACTCAGTATTAAGAATATAGTTAAGTCTTGGAATAAGTATTCATTTGGCAATGTGTTTGAACAAAAAAATGTTGTCTTTGATAAATTAATGGAGGTTTGGAGAAATATGACAGAGGGCAGCACTAATTATAAAACCCCACTATTGGAAAAATCTTTGATAAAATATTATAATGGTATTAAGTAAAAAGAAGAGATTTTTTGGAAACAAAAATCTAGAGTTCAATCGCTTAAGGAGGGGGATATAAATACCTCTTTTTTCCACCAGTTTGTTCTTTGTCATAGAAAGAGGAATACCATCACCAAATTACTTGATGAAATTGGTGCAGAGGTTAATAAAGATGAGGAATTGAGCTAGCTAGCTTGTATATATTTCTAATCTCTTCTGGTTGAGAAACCACAATGGTCCACCAATCTTGTTGATAAACTGATTAAAAGTAACCTTTTGACCCTTTTGGAGGAGGATAACTCTCAAATCTCAAATTCAGTTTCACAGGAGAAAGTTAAGGAAATTATTTTTCCTTTGGTACTTTCAAGGCATCTAGACCTGATGGATTCTCACCTACCTTTTTTCAAGACTTTTGGGATATTGTGGGGAAGGATGTCACTGCTATTTCCCATGATTTATTTAGAACTAGGAAGATGTTGAAGCAAATTAATAATACTTTTATTTCTCTTATACCCAAAAAGATGGATCTAGTTTCTATGGCAGATTTCAGACCTATTAGTCTATGCAACACCATTTACAAAAGTGTTCTAAAAAATAGTTTCATAATTTAACCCTTTCTTGATAAGATGATTTCCAACAACCAAAAAGGTTTTGTGCCTGTTAAACAAATTCTAGATGCTACTATTACTATTCATGAAATCATTCTCTATGGAACAGAGTCAAAATCAAGGTATGGCACTGAAACTTGATCTGTAAATCCTATGATAGGGTTTCTTGGGAATTTCTTTTCAAAGTCCTTAGGAAATTTGGTTTTCAAGATAAATTTGTGGGATTGATTAGGGAATGTGTCACTACTCCCAAGTTTTTGGTTCTAATTAATGGTACCTCAAGAGGTTATTTCAATAGTGGTAGGGGTCTTAGGCAGGTAGACCCTCTATCTCCGTACCTTTTCATTTTATTGGCTAAAGTGATTGGCAGAAACATCTTGAACATGAAAAGGATTGGATCTTTTAAGGACATTAATGTTGCTTCCTCTTTGCATCCTTTCGCTATTCAACAATTCATGGATGATACTATCTTTTTTGGAATGACCCCTATTCTAGAAGCAAAAAATTGAAAACAATTTTTGGAAGATTATGTTGTTTCTGGGTAGTGTATTAACTATGAGAAAAGACAAATTTATTTTTTTAACACTGGAATAGATTTACAACAAAAGATAATAGCTATTTTGGGTAGTAATTGTGCTCAACTTTCGGCTACCTACCTTGGGCTTCCTTAAACTATCAAGAAAGTTCATCCTACATTCTAAAATAGTGTCTTTGAAAAGGTTCAGAGAAAGATTGTAGGATAGAAAGGAAAATTATTGAGCCAAGCTGGTAAATTTCAGCTGCTCAAAGCTTCCCTCCAAGGTATTCCAATCTATTTCCTATCTTTGTTCAAATTACCAAAGTATCTAGTTGAAAATTTTGAACAAATTTAAAGGAGGTTTCTCTTGATAGGGGTGGAAGAAAAAAAGAGGATGGCCCTTGTCAGTTGGAAAAAGGTCTAGAAACTTAAAACACATAGGGCATAGATGGAAAACTGGACTTGTAAAAAAAAACTCACCAGAAACTCGGGAACTTAAAAAATTGCTTAAATTTCATTAGAAACACATTTTTTTTGCAAAATTCAATGAAAAGATGAATCCAATGAGTCCATAAATGAGTACAAAAGTGTTTTCTATTAAATTTGATTGACTTTAATGTAAATTGATTTCAAAATTGTATTCTCATGCGAAATCCTAATGGCTAAAAGCCTGATAGTCTGGTACAAATTACAATAGATAGCTAAAAATGAAAATAGTAAAACTAGAAGTAAATACTAAATACAACATTTTACACCTTTCTCTTCCCTAATTTAGTCAAAACTAGGGAAGAGGTAGATGCTCTACTCCTACGAGTATACGGTGTCGGTGGCTCCTTAGTTGGCATGGAAGGCTATGGCTGAGGCTCGAACACCATCCTGGAAATATCTGGCTCTGGCAATGACTCCTCATCCTCATGAATATCCTCCAACCCTACATCTCCTGTTGCTCCCACATCCTCCATTGCCTGTCTCTCAAAATCAAGAATCTTGTCTGCAGTAAACAATGGAGGCTGCTCATCCCGCCCTGTCCTATCACTATAAGGATCTATCTCATCCACATCAATAGGATCCAATGATTTGTCCTCTACTCTTTTTGTGCACAATCGAAGGTTTTATTACACAAAGACAAGGTCATTGAGGCACTTTTGAGCTAATTTGTTCCTCTTCTTCGTGTGAATGGCCTTAAACAAGCTCCAATTTTTCTCACAACTGGATGCACTACAAAGCTCCTATTTTCCATGCCTTAGAATTATAAAATCATGTCAAATTCCACAACATTTTACTAAGGGGTCCATGTTCTTTCACCTTGATGCATGTTCTTGAAACCCTGAATTTGGCTGTCTGAAACCCTAAAACCCTGAAAAATTGGTTAAGTCTAAAATCTAATGGATCCTCCAAAATCTAGAATCTACCTGTTAAATCCCATGGATTCAGAACCTATCTCAAACATCTTGATAGTATATTTAAAAATATTTCAATTATACTTCAATATATTTATAAATATACTATCACCTAGGACCCTGTTAAACACATGGTGAGTTTTTGCTCAGAATCGACAAGTTTTCGGCAGAGACTCAGGACAAAAACTCAATGAGTTTAAGTTAGAAAGACTTGTTGAGGAAAAAAATTGCGGGTTTTTCAAGACTCACTAAGTTTTCGGCGAGTCTGCCAACTGTGAAATAGGGGATTGAAAATCATAAAGATCCATCTAAACAACAAGGCTTTGTTGGCTAAGATTGGATGGGGTTTAATGAAAGATGATAAAGATTGGATGACTATCATGAAAGCTAAATACTTGAGAAGAGAGGAGGTGAATACTTCCATATCTAATGTTAATATTCCCAGGGGTTTTATAATATGAAATAATATTCTAAAATCCAAGGGGCTCTTACAGAAAGGAATTAAATGGAAGGTTGGTAATGAGAAGAAGATAAGGTTTTGGGTAGATAGTTGGTTGTAACAATAGCCTCTAAATTTCCACCACAACTTTAGCTAGTTACATGATCTTCCAATCAATCATTTTTGCCCTCTAGTGAAGGATTACTTCTACAGACAAGGAATAATGAATCAATGGAAAAATATTTAGGAATGTTGTCAAAACTAGGGAGGATTGGTCATCATTGCAGGTGAATTACAAAGGAGGCTTATTGATTAAAGAATCCCAATATTCCTAGTGAAAATGAATTTGTTTGGGCTCAAAAAATATGCGTACTTTTATGATCAGATCTTCTTATGGGTTTCTTATAGACCCCCCCAACATGAATTTCTTTTGGAAAAAAGATTTGGAATCACAAATTTCTTCCTGAAGTCAATTTCTTTTGGTGGGTTGTTGCTCATAATAAAATCCTTACCCAGGATAACTTGCAAAAGTGAGGATTTCAACTTTCAAATAGATGTGTATTATGTCAAAAGGAGGAAGAAATTATGTTTCACATATTCTTCCATTGTGAGTTCTCCAGACTTGTTTGGGAAAAGACCTTGCAGAAGTTTGGAATCTGCTGGGTTTTGAACAATACTATGACTAGTTTTGTGGAAAGTTAGCAAGCTCCCTTCTCTCACCCCGTTATCAAGGAACTTTGGGCGCAGATTTGAAAAGAAAGGAATAACCACATTTTTTAGGATACTGGGTGGAGTGTTGAGGAGGTCTTCTTCTCCTTCTCTAATCTTCTTGTCAAAAATATGTCCAACTCCAAAATCAAGATGGAAATTTTTCCTCCCTTTAGAGAAATTTACATTGCTAAAAGCTAGGGTATTGATAAAGATTTGAATAATTTAGATCTGACCAAAAAAATGTTTGATCTAACACCTTTTGGAAACTTCCCCTGTCAGTTGGGTTAAGTTGAACTTTCATGGTGCGTCTAAGGAAAATCCTGAGTTAGCTAGTGGTGGAGGTATTATTAGATCACACAAGGGGAGTTTATTGTTGCTCACACTAGAGGATTGGGTGTCAAGACTAATAATGAAGCTGAAGCTTCAATGGTACTTTGGGGTATTAAAATGGTTGTCATGCCTCCCATGCTATGATTAAGGTAGGCAGATACAATGTTATGAATACATTGACATATGTTGTACTCACGCTGATGACATTTCTAATTTTAGTTATGTTAGTTCATATGATAGTCAGTATGGGATCTTGATGATCATTTTTGCGACACTGATGATTTATATGCTCTGACATTATCTTGCATTCTAGGTGATTATGATGTTGATCTTACCATGATTGTTGTATGTTAGAATTGACTATCATGATGATTATTATGTTGTGATTATGATTATGGAATAATCCATGCTGTATGATGATGAGGATATGTTTATGTTTTATGTACATGTCATATTGATCGCTCCATGATGTGTTTGTATGAGAAGGGATGAAGTCGTGTTCCTCACTTGTGAGGCCCACATGGTGTCTTGATTCTCGTCATTGTCTATATTGTTTTTCCATGAGGTGAGTATGCATATGTATGCTTCATCTTTGTGATGCAGGTTGCAGGTACTAGGCATTGACTCCACCTGAATTGACAGGTCTGAGCGTGCCTTGAACCCAATGGATAAGTTGTTCTAGAGATAGCACATGATTCCACACCCTAAGTCATCATCCTTGATGAGGATGTGAGTCATGTTTAGTTCAACCTGTCAGTGGTTAGGCAGTGTTGCTTCAAGTCCTGCTTTTCGACTTGGGTTAGGGGTTAGGTAATTAATTGACATTTGATTTCATTTAATTGAGATTATTGGTTAAGTGCATTTTGGCTCTGGCTAGTGATCAGGTTTGATTTGGCATTCGAGATCTATCTTGCTCAGTGGGCTAATGATATATGCCTAGATTTTGTTGTGGCGTAATAGAAATTATTATAGTATATAGTTATACTATTATTTAATCATCTATAATATTTAACATGGTTATATCATATTATTACTATTATTATTAAGATTTAATAAGTTATTTGTGAACCATAAATATAATAAATTATTATACTTTAAGGGTAATCGATAATTACCAGTTCAATGTAATTATTCAAAAGTTGACTGAATGTTAATTATTTTAATTGTTAATTTGATTTGTTTAAGGGTATTTATAAATTTAAATAATTTTTTAGTACTTTAATATTTTAATGTTTTATTATTGTAATGCTTAAATACTTTAATACTGTAATATTTATTATTAGCTTGCGGAACAATAATTAAATTAGTTAAATTCTAAAGCTAAAAATTAATCTTTTGTCAGGTCGGTTAATTTAGTTAATTCTCGTAAGTTTCTTTCGACGGGATTTTCTCTCTCTCCATTTCTTTGCTTTTTACCTAGGGTTTAAAAAAAAGGCTTTTGGGAGGAGGCATGAGAGAGGGAGGCGGATCAAGAAAGGGTTTCAATTACCTCATGGATTCTACAAGAAGACCTGGTATGTTTTGATAATGTATTTTACCAATCTTGGAGTTGGATCCTGTTGCCCATTTCATGTATCTGGCGATCGTGGAATTGGACATTCTTTGTGGTACTCTATTCATAAATTTTGTCTCTACTTTTCACGTTTTGCATGTAAGTTGGCCACATTCTCAAGTGCTTTCTTTAGGTGTTTCCGCATTTTGCATTTTGCTTATATGGCATTTTAGGCATTAGAATATAATAATTTTTGTTTATGGATATTCCCGTTTAAAATTATTGAAATCTAGTTATCTTCTTTAATGTCATTCTGTGGGGCATGTTATCAAACCCTATGCAAATACTGCTATGATGGGTAAAATTAGATAATATTAAGTGAATATAAAAACCCAAAAACATCAATGGAATGTGCAAACAAAAAGGATTTAAAACAAGAAAGTGATACAACCTTTTTACCTCGTGATTTCCATTGTTCGCCTATTCTCGTTTGATCTTCGATGATGAATGCAGCCCTCAGGAAGCTTTCTTCCTTGCTTCAATTCCTCAAGATGGAAAAAGAGAAATCGCTTGGATACTTATTGTGTAGAAGGTGAGCTTCAACACAATGTGAAATGGATGAGAAATGGTATGAGAATGAGGGTGCCAATGGCGCGCTATGGATTTTGCAGCATAAGTTTACTTGAAATCCCTGATATATGAAATGGAAGGATAGAAGGGTATTTATAGAATTGTGTGACAGAAGATCAATGGTGGAGAAGAAATAAGAAGATCAATGGTAGAGGGTGTTTGAGAGAACGTGTGCGAATAGAAGAAAGACACGTGTCATCAAAAAGATGCTTTGTTGAGTTAACTGCTTTCTTGATGAGGATGAGTTTTTATTTCTTAAATTAGAATATATTTTTCTAATTTAAGAGTTTTGTTAATAAAACAAAGTTGTTTTAAATCAGTTAACTCAGCTTTTACTTTTGCATGACAGGAAGAATTTATTTTTAGAAGATATTGAAGATTTTTTAGAAGATAAGAAAGCGTAATTAAATAAATAAATTTATTTAATTACTTGCACATGATTTGGAAGAATAAAATAAAATATTTAATTATATTTTATTTTTTTGGAGATTAAGATTTTAATTTAAATAAATTTGCATTTTATTTAAATTTGGAAGAATGAAAGATTTAATTAAATAATTAAAATTATTTGATTATTTAGAAGAATAAAGTTGATATAGATGGAATTAATTAAATAAATGTAATTTATTCAATTAATGGGAGAAAATGAATCAAATAAATAAAACAATTTATTTATTTATTGATAGAGGAATATTAAGATGAAATAAATATTTAAAATATTTATTTAGGTAGAGTCATGTCATTTTTAGGTGTATACATTTTGCCCCTCTTTGATGCAATGTGTTTTATCACATTGTTTCAAAGAATTAGAATTTATGACAATGATACATGCCCCAGTTTGTCCCTGGTGCAAGTTTAACGACAGGATGCCCCCTCAGGAGATTGGACAGGAGGAAGGCAGAAGGCATGAGATGGACAATCTCATGAAGAAGGTGGAAAAATAGGTTAGGATGGAGAAAAATAGGACATGGTTTGGAGGGACAGATATGGGAAGTAGTCACAGTCGTCACATAGGTAGTTATGGTTCACTGGCTATATATAGGAGCTGGGTCCACAAGTTCTATTCATTTGCACACTTGTCCTTAGTTGATTGGTCTTTAAGAGCTTATGAGAGTAAAGGAACTAGAGCAGTCGACAGAGATATGGATATTTCACGCGAGGAGCACCAGTTTGAGTGATTTTGACTGTTCGATCGGCCAGCCGAGGCAGGACCACCGGTATGTAGTTTGATAAAACTCACTAAAAGTCATTTATGAGGCCCATAAATTCTTAGGAAAAATAACTAGGATAGATGCACTGAACTGTAGTTCGGTGCATATGGGCCCCGAAATGGCGCATATGCTGTGAAATCACACATCTGAGTGATCTTATGGCACATATGATAGATGTGCACATATAGGCCTAGAATTGGCACATCCACTGTGGAACTATGCATATGACACAAGAAGCGGCGCATGTGCCTGAACAATGCATACACGTCAAAGATTGGCACATTCATAGTGAAGTGGTGCATCTAATATGGATCGATGCATCTACCACCTGGTTCATCACATTTGCACTAGGATAGTTAGTTGACTTAATGAAATTAACCCAATTGGCATCTTGATCGGTGCATCAATTGATAAGCAATCTCTGAGATTGTCCAGAATCTAGTCAAGAGATGATATGTTGTTTTGATTAATTTGATATGTTAAGTCAATGATAAGATAGTTTGATTACTTTAAGTAGGTTTGCTTGGATATAGATTTCTTTGATGTTATGCTTTGCTTGGTTGCAGAAGGATATCCATGATACCTTGATGTCACGAGAGTAGTTCCCTTTGCCATTGTTGCAGCAGTATATGTTGACAGAGATGGACTGCGAGGCACTTGGTGCTATGGGTCTGCATTACATTTGCTTCATGCCCGAGGTTCGCGTGAACCGTGGGTTGTTGACTATAGCGGTGGAGTGATTCCACAGTGAGGATGGGACATTCCATCTCCTGACCGGGGAGATGACGATCACTCTAGAGGATGTGTACAGGATTCTGCACCTCCCTATTCAAGGAGAGTTAGTAGAGTACAACCCACAACATGATGCAGGATTGGCTAAGTGCAGATGTGTTTTTGATGACCCAGAGTTGGTTGAGTAGGTGATTTCATGGCAGGACATTCATGACTGCTATGACTACTTCTTGGGGATAGTGGCGGGATTGATCAATGGCGTAGTATGCCCCGATAGGAGGCGACACAGGTTCCTGATTGGCTGAGGGAGGGTGCTGGAGAGCATGATTACAGATGGGACTTGGTACTCATGGGGTGTGTGCATACTAGCACATTTATACAGGGATATGCACCAGGTTGTGTACCATAGAGGGGCTACCTTGTTAGCAAGTGTGTCACTTTTACAGTTTTGGTTGTGGGAGCACATAGCTATCATGCGGCTAATATGTCTTTTTCACAGGCAGAGAGGTGAGCCCTACAACTACAGATATGCAGGCGTGATTTCCCATCACAAGTTGGGGAAGCTCGAGTATTCGAGACACGCGCTAGATAATGTGGATCTAGTTATTTGGCGCCCATACCTAGATTGTGAGGTATGGGAGGATGAGGGTGACGAGTTGCCGTATTGTTTCCAAACTTGGTGGCTTATTGGCAGGATGCAGTACATACTAGAGTGTCAGATTGTCAGCAGGGTACAGAGGCAGTTTGGCAGAGTGTAGGGCCGACCACAGGGACAAGCACAATTCGCGAAGACCCATGCAGAGAGATTTAGGTGGGGTCTCGTGGCATTGTATGAGGAGGCCTTGGCAGACTTTTGTCAGATCCCCTACGTAGCTTGGCCTATGAGGAGGGAGATAGTAGATGTGAGTATGACGCTTGACTATGAGGAGTGGTTCGCTGCTCATCCTTTTCCCAGATATTCAGGACATGGAGAGTTGGCTCCTTGTATAGACAGGGAGGATTTAGACGGCGAGGGTGGAGCGGGCAGGAGGAGGAGACAAAGGAGGGGGAGAGGAGGTCAGGGAGATGATGGTGGAGGAGGAGGAGGAGGAGGAGATGGTGGAGGAGGTAGACCGAGACAGAGAAGGAGGTCTAGGGAGGGACCTTCAGGTCAGCAGGAGGTTGCGTAGCCACAGGCTACAGGGCAGGTGTAGGTACCCGTACAATAGGTGGCACCACAGAGACAAATATCACCACCACAACAGTAGGTGCAAGGACAGGGACAGGCTCCGCAGCCTGACTTACAATAGCAGGCCATTGTGGTGTTACAGGGTTAGATTAGGCAGTTGAGGGCCCACCTGAGAGCAGCGGAGTCTCAGAGAGAGGCCGACATAAGACAGATATCAGAGATCTCCAGAGAGCGGGATGTAGCCTTAGCGAGTGTGTGGGCAATGAGAGCGGAGAGAGATGTAGTAGTGGTAGCCTTGGGTATAGATGGTACTTTGAGCTTTTTGGTTGCACAGATGCAACATGCATAGACACAGATGGTACATGTACAGACATAGGTGGCTTGGATACAGGGTGAGCTTGCCAGATCGCAGGCTCAGACTCAGTACTACAAAGGATTATATCACGGGGCAGTGCCGACAGACCAGCATGCGCCTAGCTACAGGAGTCAGTCTATGGCATCTCAGAGAGCAGGTGGGTCTCAATCGATAGGCTTAGTGAGAGGCCCCCAGCAGTTAGGGGGTGACAGAGGAGAGGGCAGTGTAGGGAGCAGTACTCCACGGCCGCAGGGTTAGCCATATTTTTGACACTTGTACTGATTTTTGGCTTTGATGTACACATTTTTTATGGCTAAGATAGCCTGCTATGTATTATTTTGCCCCGAGACATGTATCATTATCTTTTCATACTTTGTATACATTTCATGACATGACTGTGAGAGATGGATAGATATTTTGATATATTGTACATTTGGACATGTTTTTATGCTTATATGATGATGTAGTTATTGATGCTCTACATGCATTTTATTCTTATGTTTATATGCTATGGATGCAATCTATCTTATGATGCATACTAGATGGATTAGGATGATTTGATATGTAAATGCAAATGTGAAATGGTATTGATATGATTATGCAACTCTATATGTATTTGTCTATGTTTTTTATTTTTGATATGATATGCAGATGTAAATGTATGTGGATGACCTAATGCACTTAAAATGTATGCAAATGATTTAATCATGTGAATGACTATCTCATGTGATATGATATGTTATCTATACTATGTTTTTGATATGTCCAAATGTACTCAATCAACATAGAGATGATATAGATAGGTGGAAGAAAAGAAATGAAAGAAATACGAGCTTTCATTTGATGCTCTACAGGGCTTTCTTATTGCATGGTTGATATGGATTTTTGGATATGGGCTAGATGTGGATGCTTTGCCATCATTAGAGTGCAAGTATTTTGCTTTCATCATTGGGCACTTTTGATTTCTTTTCTCCTTTTGAAATGTTGTAAGAAAATACAAGCATCTGGGTATAATTAAACTGAGATGACCTGATTATTCCTTACCTGGATTTTGATATAGCAAGTTGATACAAGCATCTAGTCAAACTTGAATCTAGATGACCTGAGAATTTCTTGCATTTCAACAGACAAGGATTGCCCCTTTTCATGTTCAGACCTCCGAAGTCCTCGATGATCTTTTGTTGATCATGTCATTAGAAAAAAGTTGTCACATTACTAAAGTTTAATCCACAAACAATAAACAAAGAAAAAGATTATGCCCCCATCATAGCATCTCTATCTTTTGGCATCCTTGACTAGGATAGGAAGACATAATGACAAAAATCCAAGGCCTTGTAAGTTAACCTATTCATAAAACATTCTTGCATTAGATGTGTCTTTTTGCCATAATCGATATAGAATTAGTCTGAGTGTTTCGGTATGCATTTTACTTTGCTTTAGATAGATTGATGTCTTGTGCCTAGATTTTTATTTTTTGTGAAGCTTGCTTTGCTGCGTGTGCTTGTCTAGTGAAAGGTATCACAATACTTTATTGGTATCATCTTAGAACAGGTGGCATTCAAGAATCCAAATCCATAACCAGATCGAGGAGTTGCCCCCAGTTTAGACAAAGGATTGAGTTATTATGGGTGACACGACAAACAGATACAAAGAGACGGACCCTAAGGGACTGACCTAGTGCCTCGGGGGATCATTGCTAAATGGCCTTGCCTACGTGATGACGCAGAGGCAACATAGTTCGGGGTGAACCTAATGGACCTAGGACCTAAGCGATAGCAGGATAGATGACATTTGACAGAATGAACAGGAAAGAAGGTGAGTAGAGCAGAGCCTCGGGGGTGCATTGAGAATGCCTTGCCTACGTGATAACTTAGAGGTGACGTAGTTCAACAACGGTTACATGGATTGGCTCAAGATGAACGATATGGTGGACACAAGAGAAATGAGGTCATAACAGATGGAGGAAGTGGTTTGTCACAGATAGCGCCTGTTTACCAGGTTTTCACCACTTGCTTTTATTTGCATGAAAGCTAAAAGTACACATGACGCCTTTTTGCCAGGTTTTCATCATGGTACCTATCCCAAGCACCTATTTGCCAGGTTTTCACCAGAGGATGATTTTTTTGTTATTTTTTTATTTTTTGATTGATATTTTTTTTTGTTTTTGTTTACTTTTGATCACTTTTTCAATTTTTTTTTGAATTTTTAAGGACTCCCTTGCATTGGGGTTTTAGGTGTAGAACTTGAGAAGATGCATGTTGTTGATAGGGTCATCAAACAATTCACCTTCAAATGTAGCCAATTGGTATGCTCCTGACCCATAGGCTGCAATGATGACATAGGAACCCATCCAGTTGGGTTCGAACTTGCCTTTCTTTTCTCGATCTTGCTAATTTCTGGGATTTTCTCTGAGGACTAGATCACCCATTTGGAAGACTTGGGGTTTTACACTATGGTTATATATTCTGGACATCCGTTGTTGATAAGCTTTTAGGTGGTTAAAGGCCTATTGCCTTCTCTCTTCGAGCAACTCTAACTTTTGAAGTCTAGACACTCTGTACTCTTCATCAGATATGAGGCCTTTTAAAAAAATTGGCAAGGATGGGACCTGGGATCTCGACTTCAATGGGCAAGATGGCTTTGGATCCGTAGACTAGGGAGTATGGTGTTGCACCTGTGGGTGTGCGGATGCTTGTACGATAGGCCCACAATGCTAGATTTAACTAGATATGTCAATCACGGTTGACATCATTGACAGTCTTTTTTAGAATTTTTAAAATGGTTTTATTTGATGCCTTCGATTGGCCATTTCCTTGGGGATAATAGGGGGTAGAAAAGCAGTGTTGGATATGGAATTTGTCACATAGTTCCCTAACATCTTGATTTTTGAAAGGTTGTCCATTATCGGTGACAGTGGACGAAGGGTTCCATAGTGACAAATGATGTAGTTCAAGATAAAGGAGGCAATCTGCTTGCCTGTGAATTGGCTAAGGGCACGACTTCAATCCACTTTGTAAAGTACTCGGTGGCAGTGATTATGAATTTGTGGCCACTGGATGAAGGAGGGTGTATCTTTCCCACTAGGTCAAGTCCCCACTAACAGAAGGGCCAAGGAGTTGTTAATGGCTGTAGCTTCTATGCTAGTGCATGTATCAGGTTCCCATGGATTTGGCACTTCTTGCACTTCTTTACAAAATGATAGGAATCTTGTTCCATGGTTGGCTAGTAGTATCCCATGCGTATGAGTTTTTTGGCTAGGGTAGGGCCACTAGAGTGGGTCCCACATATACCGTCATGTACTTTGCTGAGGGCAGTTTGATATTCCTCACTATCGAGACACCTAAGGAGAGTACCATCGAGACCTCTGTGATATAGGGTATTTGCGACAATGGCATACCGAGATGCCTGATGGATGAAGGTTCATTTTTGGTTACTAGAGAGATTAGGTGGGAGGGTATTTTCTTTAAGATAGGCAAATATTTTTCCATAGAGGGGGGAATCAGTTCCAAGAATGTGGCAAATGATATGGGATTTAGGGATGTCATATGCAGGACAGGACACTGGCTCTACCAAGAACTCGTAACGTGATTGATTATCTAGAATATCAAGGAGAGACGCAATCGTGGCCATGGCGTCTGTAGCTTTATTCTCAATCCTTGATATCTACTCAAAAGAAATCTAGACAAAGTATTCTTTGAAGTCATCTACCATCCGTTTGTAAGGGATTAATTTCTCATCTTTTGTCTGGTAGTCGTCATTTACTTGATTTATGACCAGTTGTGAGTCACCATATACCTGGAGTTCTTTGATATTTCATTCCATTGCTAGCTTGATGCCAATGACAAGGGCCTCATACTCTACCGCGTTGTTAGTGCAGGGAAAGAGTAATCTGTATGATTTAGGAATGGTGTCGTCACTAGGGGTGATCAACAAGATACCTACTCCCAATCCATGCTGAGTGTATGATCCATCAAAGTACATTTTCTAGGTTGTTGTGGTTATGTGAAAGATAGATTTGTCTAGAAATTCAAAGCTCAAAGGGTTGTCATCTGTTAGAGGTGCATCTGCCAGTTGGTCTGCAAGTAGTTGGCCTTTTATTGCTTTCTTGTCTATATATTTGATGTCGAATTTGCTGAGAAGCATGACCCATTTGGACAATCTACTTGTTGGGCTACCTTGTTGAGTAAGTACTTGAGTGGATCAATCTTTGCTACTAGTTTGACCGAATGTGACAACATGTAATGTCTCCATTTTTGTGAGGCGAAGACTACAGCGAGACATGCTCTTTCAATGGGCATGTATTGCAGTTCATATCCAACAAGTGTTTGACTAATATAATAGATTGCTCGTTCTTTCCCTTCATAATTTTGTTGTGTGAGTAGAGCTCCCAGAGCTATTCGTGTGATCGAGATATATAGCAACAGAGGTTTACCCTAGATTGGTGGCATCAATAGAGGTGGTTTCATTAGATATTCTTTTAATTGCTAAAATGCCTACTAACATGAATCATCCCATTTGAAAGGGACGTTCTTATGTAGGAGGTGGAAAAATGGCTGGCACTTGTTTGCCAATTGAGAAATGAACCTTCTGGTAGATTGCAGTTTTCCCTGTAGGGACCTTAGCTAAGTGAGATTCTAAGGAGGCGACATTTCCATGATGGCTTTCACTTTAGCTGGGTCGACTTCTATTCCATTGGCGGACACTATGTATCCAAGTAGTTTTCCTAATGTAACTCCAAACACGCACTTCTTCGGATTGAGGCACACATTAAACTATTCTAGTCTTTTGAAGATTTTGTCCAGTACTGCTAGGTGTCCTCTTGTGAGTGATTTTGCCAGGATGTCATCAACATAATCTTCCATTATAGTGTGCATCATGTCATGGAAGATTGTGGTCATAGCTCTCTGATATGTTGTGCCAGCATTTTTCAAACCAAATGGTATGACACACCAACAATAGGTGCCCCAAGGACATGTGAATGGTTGTATCCAGAAAAACCATCCATTAGTGATAGCATGGTGTGCCCTGCCGTGAGATCTACAATAATGTCAATGTTTGGCAAGGGGAAATCATCTTTCAGACAAGCTTTGTTCAGGTCCTTGAAGTCATTACATATTTGGACTCTACCATCTGGTTTGGCAACTGGTACTATGTTTGAAATCCACTCAGGATAGTCTATTGGTCTGATGAATCTGACATCTAATAGTTTCTTCAGCTCTTCTTTCAACATGAGGGCCACATGTGGGTGCATCTTTCTGAGTTTTTGCTTTACTAGCTTAGCTCCTAGAGCTAAGGATAAGTGATGCATTATGAGATTCGGATCTAGCCCTGGCATGTCTGCATATGTCCAGGGAAAATTGATTTGTTTTCTTTTGAAGAATTCAGTGATTGTTGGCTTTTCTTGTGCGGTTAAAGACTGTGCCATGTAAATCATTTTGGGATTATCACCTATGCTGACATTGATTAGCTCTACTGGTTCAATCAAGATTGAAGATCTCTCCTAATGTGTGAGATTGGGTAGAGGGTCAAGCCTTCCATCCTTCAGTGCCTCAGAGAGGTTTTCACCGTTGGATACGTCTATATTTTTACTCTTTTCATGATCTAACACTGCCGCAAAGTAATTTTCACCATTAGATCATTCTTTCATTTTGACATTTTTGAGACTGAAAGGCTTGGCAATCTCTCCAAAATAGGCCTTGTCATTGAGTTCTATGGCATAGCCAGCTCTGTGGTCCCTTGCGGGTATATGATCTCTAAGCTCAAGATAGTCTATGATAGCTTCATCGTTCTGAAAGGTATCGAGCTCAAGGGTAGTGTCTTGTAAGTCCCAATCTATGAGTTCGGGTTGCAACAAAGGTAAGGGGTCATTGGGTTGGTTTGGCTTGATGGTATTGATGGTTAAGATAGAGGTGTTGTGGAGGTCATTATAAGCACGGACAAAGTCTGCGACGGTACTCTTTATTAGCGAATATGTTAAGGGTGTATCATTCTTTCCTCACGACTTTCAATATTGTTATTATGTGGGTCAAACTCTAGTGGTCTAGTCCTTGGACCTTGTCCCTCAGTAGCATGGGTTGGGTCATACTCATGGAGAATGTTGATACCTTTTTCATCACAAGATAGCTCCGAGAGATTATCCCACTCATTCTCACTCCCCATTTGCAGTTGCTGAATTTGATCAACCAGATTACTAGCAGATGTTTCTGGTTGTTTGCCTTTATTCTTATTTGCTCTATTGGTTCTTAATGTGCCAGTGTAACCTAGCCCTGTAGTGTCTCAGGCTTTCAAGGTGTGAGGTTGGATGGGTTCAATGATACCTTCTTTTCTTGAATTGAGTGGACCGTGTCCTTCATACCCCATTCTTTGTAGCATTTCGAATCCTTGACCATATTGTTTAGTTTGTATAGTGGTGTGATGGTCTTGTTGTGTTGATGAACTACCTTCGTCCTTATATAACCATTGAAGGATATCATTTTCATCACTGTCATCTTCGAGGCTTCCCCATTTGATAAACGAACCTTGGGTAGTTTTGACCGCTTTGGATTTGTTCTGGGTAGGTCTTCCATATGATCTAGGAGATAGGGGGAGTTGTGCCAAACAAAGGGATTAGGAGATTGTGTACTCACCCAAGCCCTTATCTTTGAGTCTGAGGTTAGGTTGGGATGTCTTTGAAGTGGAAGCAAGTGAAGCTGGGTCAACACGAGATGAAGATGAAGTAGAGGCATGGTTATTAGGAATCACAACTTTAGGTTAACAACATAGTCAAAGGACATGTTTGTGTAATTGGCTTTGTTAGTTCCACTATTGTTTTGGTTGGAAGACCCTCCCTACTCATAGTTGGGAAGAGGATCCTTGAATGCCCGATGATCATTATTAGAGGTATGTCCATCAAGTGACACTTTGTTTTGTTCGATCAAATCTTGGATGGTGTGTTTGAGTGCAATGCAGTCGTTGATTTTGTGCCACCTGTTTCAGTGGTATTCACATAAATCGTTGTCATTCCACCAAGGAGGTTCAACTTTTGATTCATACTCCTGCACTATTGGAAGTGTTATGATCTTACTTGTGATTAACTTCCATAGGGCGGTTTCCAATGATTCTCCCAAAGTTGTAAATTTTCTCCTAGGTTGAAAATTTGTAATCCATGATTCCGTTTTTCTTGGTTTGTTTTGTGGGGGGTTGTTTTGAGGGTTTGATAAGTTGAAGATTGGTTGTTTTGGTTCCACATTCTTGGCATCTACCACCCCATCATTCATAATATTTTTGTTCTTTGTCCAAAATCTTGGTTTATCCATGTTGGTATTGGTACTAGGAGTGTCCTTATAAAGCTTTATTTGACCCTTTGCGATTAAAGCTTTTTCGATGATTAGACCCATCTCAATGACCTTACTAATGGAAGTAGGACATTGAATTTGTATCTGATAGCTTAGGTTAGTTTGTAGGTTATGGACAAACATTTCCAGCATTTGTTTTTTAGGCATTGATGTGGGTACTTACTTGCCAACTATCTCCATCTTTGTAGGAAGGCAGCGAAAGATTCTCCACCTTTTTGCTTGGTGTTACAAAGGTCTAAGATTGAGGTGTCATGCTCAATATTGTAGGAGAAATGTGTGACAAATTTGTCCACAAGTTCATTAAAGGTTCTAATGCCATGTGGTAGTCTAGAAAACCACTCCATGGCTTGTCCTCCTAAGCTTCTTGGAAACAGTTGCATAAGGTAAGTATCATTGTGTGTAACTTCAAGACAAGCAATGTTAAATTCCCTAATGTGGTCCCTTGGATCACCCTTTCCTTGATATTTATCAAATTTTGGCACCTCGAATTTAGAGGGGAAAGGTATCATGATCAAGGTTCTATCAAAAGGATATGGTGAAATATCCTCTAGGGAATAACGCTTAGTTGATACTCCTGTTTGCATGTCTGTGAATTGTTGTTGTAAAGCTTGGATTTGTCGGGTCATTAAACTTAAGGCATCCATATAATCAATGGTTGCTTTGCTTTTATCTATGGGTATTTTTTCATGAGTGCTTCCCTCAAGGTTTCTTTCTTCCTTAGGTTATTTTAGAGCTTCTACGTCAAAATCTTTAGGGAGCTTGACTCCTTGTTGTGCTAAGTGTAGAAAGAATTTAGTAGGGTCTTGGGAGTACCTTATCCATTATGCATTGAAACCTTCGGTCTTGCTGTGTTTGGAGGACCTCTTCCATAGAAATCTCCTCATCACTGTCGTGAGAGGTCAGAATAGTTTTCTCAGCCATTTCAATCTATTTTTGTTTTTGGAACCTTGTTAAGACCATGCAAGGTGATGTGAGATGGGATGGAGCGAGTTTGAAAGTTATGAACAAGGGGTGATAGAATGTGTCAAGATTTTGAGCAAGGTTCTCCTTAGATCTAATTGGTGTCAAACAAGTTGGGTGTACAAAAATGATAGTCGAAGTAAGAATGATAGAACTCCGTTTACTTGATGTAGACTAGTTTTGCACAAGCCACTAGTGGAGTTCCGAGAGAAAAGGATAAGTGATCCTTGATAGTGGAGACTCACTAGGTTTGTTTGAGGTTTTGATGTGATCAAGAATAGCTTAGTTCTAACCTTGTTGGATTTTGGAAGAATTTTTGTGAAGTTTTGGATGATGTGGTGTGGAAAAGCAGCTATGGTGCGGAAAAAGAGGGAAATGGTTGACTTGCACGATTTTAATCAAATCTTGGAACAATTGAGACAAGTTTGAAATGGTTTCTTGAAAAGTTGACAGTTCTAGGAAGTACGAAATAGCTCTCTAGATTGGATGCACAACAGTAAATGCGTCGGAATAAGAGGTAAAAGCACCGTAGGTTGAAGCAAATGCACAAATCTGGTAAATTTTGTATGTGCCACAACAGTGATCAAATGCGCAGCAGGTCTAAGTGTATGCGCAACGGGTCACAACAGATGTGTCATTCTGGTTTTCATTTTGGTTTTACAGAGTTTTTGGTATGTTTTTCAAAAATTTCTATTTTTTTGGTTGAAAACTTGGTCTTTTTGAATTCTAATTTTTAATTATGGCAAATAAAGACACAGCAAATGCATAAAAGTTTTCATGATTTTTATCTTTTATTATTTTTTTGTATTTTGTGGACTTTTTGACACAAGAACAATTACAACCTAGGCTGGAAAGGAAAGTATTTGTTGAGTCCCCTAGCTGTGCATATTCAAAGTGTGTAGCTCCAGGATCTAGTAGCACCGGCTCCTCTCCACAGCACTCACTTCTCATGCATACTAGATCCAGGTTTCCTTAGGCTCGTACCCCTACCGAACCATAGGATTGTCCCTGCTACCTCTATTAAGAATCACATGAATCGGGGCCACTTCAAAGGTTCCACCTTTTGTGCCAACAAATAGAGGATTTTGGTATACTAAACAATGGCTAAGTAGTTAAGGCAACCGTTCAAGTGGTTACACGTGCGGCAGTGCTACTCTCTGTTATGGAGTCTCCCAGCCTCCAAGGGTTACGCCTTGGAGGGTTTTGGGGGAGGTTGGTTGTTGATGTAACACAGTGGCACTCGTTGCAGGAAGCTTTCGCCTCAAGCACAATTTATTTAAAGTGGATCAGTAGGACTTGGCTTTAGCCTATTTCCACTTAGGGTCATTCCCACTTGGATAGGCAGGCATCCAAGGGCTTGCCCCTTTAAAGGTTATACACAGAGAATAACAAGTCTGGCATTCTGGTCACCTAGTAAAGGGGAGAGCATAAGCCTATTATCATTCAACAGACACCGAAAACAGTGGTTTATCTAATCCTATTAAAATGAAAAAAAATTATATGCGTTATCTACTTGGGCACTCACACATTTGTTAACTTTGAAGTGGTTAAAGATAGTAATGTTCTTTCCTTTTGTAAGATAGAAATGTTCTAAACTAAGAAAGATAACAATAATGCAAAGATAGCAGTGATGTTTATTACTATCCTCCTAATTAAGAACTACGTGAGATTTGCATGCGTGCATTTTTTTCTTTTTCCGCTAATTAATCTATAATGAGTTAATTAGTGTAGCTAAATGACTATCTAGCTCCTAATCCTGCAAGACAAACGTTAGAGTTAAACTGAAAAATCACGAGAAATCCTAAAATCCTAATGAAGAACAGATGCACTGCTTAATACTCATTATGCGCAGAAACAAAGACTATAAGTGTCGTGTTACAGATGCGCTAAGATAGGTGTCAAAAGTGCAAGAAAAAGAGACAAATGTGTCGTTTCTACAGATGTGTCGTTAAAAAGGATGTAAGCACTGTGTCTGAGGGTACATGTGTCAGAGTAATGTAGGCACCGAAACAGTGCTCAGATGTGCTGACTTGGAAGATGTATGCGTCAGAAGACTATGTGCGTTGGAACAGTGATCAGATGCGCTAGTTTAGAGGAAATATGTGCCGGATGTTTGCATGCACTGGAACAATGCTCAGATGCACCTCGGGATCGATCAAATGCACTGACTGAACTTGTTTGAAGCTTGTACAAAATCTGTATGGAACCTGTCACTCAAAAACTCAATTTTTTGGTTAGATTTGGGGAAAAGGCCCCACAGTGGGTGCTAGAAATGTGATGGGTAAAATTGGATAATATTAAGTGGATATAAAAACTCAAAAACATCAATGGAATGTGCAAACAAAAAGGATTTAAAACAAGAAAGTGATACTCACAACCTTTTTACCTCACGATTTCCATTGTTCACCTATTCCCGTTTGATCTTTGGTGATGAATGCAGCCCTCAGGAAACTTGCTTCCTTGCTTCAATTCCTCAAGATGGTAAAAGAGAAATGGCTTGGATACTTATTGTGTAGAAGGTGAGCTTCAACACAATGTGAAATGGATGAGAAATGGTATGGGAATGAGGGTGCCAATGGCGCGCTATGGATTCTACAGCATAAGTTTACTTGAAAGCCCTGATATATGAAATGGAAGGATAGAAGGGTATTTATAGAATTGTGTGAGATAAGATCAATGATGGAGAAGAAATAAGAAGATCAATGGCAGAGGGTGTTCGAGAGAACATGCGTGAATAGAAGGACATGTGTCATTCAAAAAGATGCTTTGTTGAGTTAACTGCTTTCTTGATGAGGATGAGTTTTTATTTCTTAAATTAGAATATATTTTTCTAATTTAAGAGTTTTGTTAATAAAACAAAGTTGCTTTAATCAGTTAACTCAACTTTTGCTTTTGTATGATAGGAAGAATTTATTTTTAGAAGATATTGAAGATTTTTTAGAAGATAAGAAAGCGTAATTAAATAAATAAATTTATTTAATTACTTGCACATGATTTGGAAGAATAAAATAAAATATTTAATTATATTTTATTTTTTGAAGATTAAGATTTTAATTTAAATAAATTTGCATTTTATTTAAATTTGGAAGAATGAAAGATTTAATTAAATAATCAACATTATTTAATTATTTAGAAGAATAAAGTTGATATAGATGGAATTAATTAAATAAATGTAATTTATTCAATTAATGGGAGAAAATGAATCAAATAAATAAAATAATTTATTTATTTATTGATAGAGGAATATTAAGATGAAATAAATATTTAAAATATTCATTTAGGTAGAGTCATGTCATTTTTAGGTGTATACAACTGCAACCATTGCATTTAGTGAAATGACATTATTGAGGGTTTATGTTAGAAGTTATGTGTCGTGTCTGTAATTACACATATTGTATGCATGTCAACCCATGCTTCTCCAATGTTGGCATTACTCTGTTGTTTGCATTTGCTTGAAATCTTCTAAAGCCGTTCTCACCAAATCTATTTTGTGCATATCCTGCAAACACTGTGTTCCATGAGATTACATCTCCTGAGATGTTCTGTCAAAATAGTTTGCATGCCATTTTTATGCTGCCAATTGCATTTGCTTGAAAGTTTCTAAAGACTTTTTAACAAATCCATCTTGTAATTACTCTGTGGCCCTTGGTAATCTAAGGGACTATTTTTCTTTAGGGTTTTTGTCAAATAGTCAACATGCTTACTGGCACTCGCAACTTCATCATCTTACGAAAATTCCTCTTCTGTTATGCTTTGATGTATACCCCTTCATTATTACTGGAGACTTGACACTATTCACATTATTAAAGTGCAAGCCTATTTTTTTCAAATTGTTGTACTTAGTGACGAGCTGTCGCTGTACCTCATCATTTAATCTATTTTCAGATGTCGAAGAACCAGGGCTGTGTCCATGGCTATCTGCAACTAGGGATTCTAAGTGACCAGTTTATAGCTAATCCTAAAGCTTAAAAGAATGACTAATCTACCTGCTTGTTGAATAAATGTAATGAATGCTGTAAAACAGAATAAAACAGGAAATGTACTCAAAGCAAAGAATGATAACATGCATCTATCTACTAAAACAAGAAATACTTTTATAAAAGAAACTTGAAACAGTAAAACAGAGATACTAGCCTCCTGCCTAATTGGTGAGAGTGGGCCCTTGCTCCGCACGTTTGAGGCTGAAGGCTATTGCAGGAAATCAACACTAAAGATGATCTAACCAAATTCAATCCAATTCATTCATTTTTATGTTCATGAGAAATGTATGGCTATAACAGAACTGAAATCTTTGAAAATTAGAATAATCTTATCATTCCCTTTCTTTCTATTACTGTTTCTGAGAGTATATATAAAAAGAGTGATGATATATCACTGAACTTATCTATTAGTCTTTCTAGGAGATGACACCATCTCTTATTTGCACTTAACTATCAAACTTATGAAAGATCATTATGCAAGAAAGGTAGACTTGAGTGGAACAGAAGTCCACTCAGAGGTCTAAGTTTAGGTCTTAATACACTTAGGCATCAAAACCCTGAAAATTAGTTTAATTCATAACTCATGCAAAATCTTTGGAAAGATAAAACTTCAGCAGTTTAACTGATAGTCGACCCTTCACCACTCAGGTGATGATTTGAGTGAAGTGCGGGGGTATTAGGATTGCTGCTGAAGTGTCTGATTGGCGGCTTTGACTGGAACATGCTCTGTTCTCGGGAGGCTCCGGAGATTGCTGTTCCTGTTTGCAGCTCCGGAGATATTCCAGACATTCGTAGAGCCCCGGAGATATTCCAGACACTCGCAGAGCTCCGGAGATCTTCCAGACACTCGCAGAGCTCCGGAGAGTCATTCCCCAAATCTTCAATCTCTAGGTGTCACTGTTCTTTGTCATGGTCTCCGGAGATCATTGAAGACGATCTCCATAGATGCACAAAACTGTTGTTTCTGATATTTACACCTGCGGATTCAAAAAGGAAGAGAAATTCTGCATTTTTCCATTAATCCCACACACATTAGTCACAAAATCAAAAATTCTAATCTCAAGTAATCTATCTTAATTAATCACAAAGTAGAACAATCTTGCTTAACTAATTTGAGTGCAGACACAAGGAAGATGAACTGAATAGGGAAAAAGAGAGGCAAAAAGGGTGTATTTTATGAGTGCAATTTGACACTCATCATCCCCCCCATACCTAAGGTTTGGCAGGTCCTCCTGCCTTTCACATTCTAGATTTGTTTAGATGAAGCAATCTGTCAGTCAGACTATACTCCTAGAGATAGGTCGTCCAAGTAGTTCTATTAGTGTTACCATTCCCTCTGTACTTGTCAACTTGCTTCATCCAATCTTGCAGTTTTTCATCTTCCAGTTGTTCTGTCCACATGGGGAGTGGTTCAATTATCAGAGGAGGTCTGAACTGCCCACCTATCCATTCCTGTTTATGCTTATCCATCAGTTTGGATATCATCTTTGCCTTCCTCATGAATAGTCTCAGGTTTGCAGGGGTGACCACCTCTCTAAGTTTTTGCTCTGGTGTTAAAATACTCCATCTTTTCTTTGCTACAGCAAGGACAGGATTTGCTGAGTTAATCATAAAAAGTCCAAAGTCAATGGAGCATTCTTGCAAATTCTTCAAATATAATGGCAATATGCTGGTTGCATTGGCAAGATGATAGATGATGGATCTGAATTGGATCTGGAAAGCAAAAGGATTGGGACATTCTTTTCTGAGGAGGAGCTCTATTTTTGAATCCTTTTGAAGATGAGCTTCCATCCTTTCATCCCAAATCTGGTGGTTCCTCATGAGGGACATGAATGCCCTAAGCTGGCATTCTCCCACAAAGTGATTAATTAGGAAGGCTATATCATTAATGCAGAACCCATGTAAGTACAGCTCACATAGGAAGTTTTTGTCTTCATCGTTGCTTCTGGTGTAAGCAATCATGAAACCTTCTGCTATTTCTGTATCCTCATTCATGTCAGATAAGACTAAGGAAAGTTTCCTTTGCAGTATCCTTTCTTGTAGGAACATTGCATAGCTGGCACTTGGAGGTCTGCAAGATAGAATTTCTGAGGAGAGGGAGGCCATTTGAATGATTTTGCTCTCCAAAGTTGCTATCCTTTCTGCTCTGGCAGTAACTGCCCTTTGCAATTGCAACATTGGTTTGGAGGCTTCATATTCTCTGCACCTTTCCTCCCAATGAAACAGGGCTTTAGGAATGTCTATGGGGATTGGACCGACATAGGCATCTGTTTGCACTTCCTGTTCACTGGTTGCCCTTGGGCCAGACAGTTCTTGGATATACTCTTCTTGGTCATCCAGTCTGTTATTGGCCCAAGTTAATTGTTTGTCCTAGCTTTGTACCTTTTCAATTAGTGCTGCTATTACTATGAGGCCATTGTCTCTGGCCATGGTGAGCTCAGAAACCTTTCGTGCTGCTTCTTTGTCTTTTTCTTCCACCACTTTTGCTGCCTCACCTTTCTGTGTTTCCAACTCTGCCTCCTTCTCCTGGATGATTCTATCCTTGTTTTGGAGGTCTATTTGGATTTCTGCAATAGTTTGCTTCAGTTCCATCTCCATTTCCACCCTGACGTTCTTGAGGTCAGTAATAATTAAATTCTTTCCCCAGAGCAGCCTTTTCAAATTCTCAATTTCTTCCATTAATTGTTGCTCTATTGAGACCTCTATGTCTTCTTGGTCAGAGGGATGTGATAGAGTTTCTGCCTCTATTTCTGTGGCTGGTGGCTGATTATCAAGATTATCCATGGCCACCTGCCCTGCTTCTCCCAATGTATCTGCGTGCCCTGTTTCTTCTTCTGTATCTATGTGCCCTGCTTCTCCTTCTGCAATGCCCTTGTCCTGAGGGTCCTCTGCTGCTGCTGGCACAACTGAAGGTCTTGCCTTGTCCTCATATGTGCTCAATTCAAGGAGTGCCTTAGCGAGCAGGGCAGTATCCTTCTCAGCCTGTGAGAGCTGCCTCTTTCTTTTGCTTCTCTGGAGCACAGGTGGAACTGGTGCCTCTGGAGCAGGTCTTCCTTCCTCAGAGTCTGAGGAGATAGTAACAGTTGGTAAGCTTCCTGTCTCCGGAGCACATGGTGGTGTTGAGACTGGACTCGATTCCATATGAACAGATGGTGTAGGAGAATGTTCCTTTTGTTTCCTCTTTCAGACCAGAGGTACCTCATCGGAGTCATGGGATGGCTCTTCAACCCACCATTTTCCTTCAATTCCCTGCCCTGCTTCTTCCTCTGTTAATTCCCTAGGCCTAGATCCCTCAGGTGAAGTCATTTGTCGCCTGACTGAGCAAGTCATATATAGAGGCCGTGCAGGAGCAGGCTCTGCAATTTGTTTGCCTTTTCTTTTCTTGTTAGGAACAGGGGCTGCAGATGATGTAGCTTCTTGTGAGGGTGATATCCTTTTGTGAGAAGCTGTGGAGGAGGCTGTAGGCTCGGTTTCTTCATCATGGTGAGAGGGAGAACTCTCATCCTCTATTTGTGGTATCTCTGGTGCTCTGACCTGAGGGTTATGCTCAAGAAAATTCTGTAATAGTTCATCCCCATTGGCCTGAGATAAGAAATGATGCTTGACTATCAAGAAGATGGGGCCATGATGTTTCATGGGTCCCTTACCCTGCTGGTATTTTTCTGCAGTTGCTCTGATGGCAGAATAGAGGAAATTTGGGATATTTATGTTATATTCGGGGTGCCTATTTCCATGTCTAAGAAAGATGAGCATTTTCATTATGGGCCCTAAGACTATGGAGAATTGGCCATCACAGGTAAAGTATTTCATTAGCCAGGTATCAATAGTTGCCCAAGGGTTTGGGAGAGTGGACCTCAAAATTCCTTTGACCTCATTCTTATTCATATGCAATTGGATGGCAGGCTCACCACAAACAGAAATTTTTTTAATCAACTCTGTATACAAGGTTTTCAGGTGGTGGAACCTCTCACCTTGTTCGGGGAGTCCGGAGATGTGGCTGATAATTGTGGAGGAGAGACTGATTTGGTTCCCTCTCACAGTGGTCTGGTCGTCTCTCAAATTCCTAAGGAATTCATCCACAATGTCCTCCTGAAACCCCTCGAACTTGTCTAGGAAATCAAGCCATCCAGCAGTCCTTAAAATATTTGCTGCAGTTGCATCCTTTAGAAGACCCGTAGTACTTTCTGGCTCAGACTTTTTCTTGACCCCCATACCTGAATTGATGGCAGTTTCTATGTTTTATTCTTTTCTTCTGCGATCTGCAGTCTATCTGTCCCTCTAATCTCTATGGGCTCTGGAGTGCTGTTGAAATTACTCTGTAGGCTCCGGAGTGCTGTTCAAATTACTCTGTAGGCTCCGGAGAGTTGTTTATCTTATGCTTCAGTCTATTCCGGAGGTTTGAATGAGGGATGCAATTGTTTTCAGGCTAGGTTTATGCAGATGGGTTAAGGGACCAAAGCAGCCATAATTCTAACGGACTGACAGGGCACTCCGGAGGTAAGGTGGCATTAATGCATAGATGGCGGCATGCGTGGAGGTGAGAAAGGAAATGACGGCGGAGGGACGTGTCATCACGGCAGCACTCAAATTAGAAAGACAGGACAGTTACTAATTAATGACTAATTAAAAATAGATTTACCTGGATCAGTTTTAATGATGAGGTAATCGTACGCGGGAGAAATGCTGCGCCGCCTTGAAAACTGCACGCGTCGTGGCATTTAAGCGGTGGCTGATATGACATCCGCTTCCTACTTGCACGCGACCTGCAATCATTGCACTGAGTGGCACTAAAATCCACGCCCATGGGTGATGTCATCGCCAGCTTGTGGACACTCCTGCAATTATTTATTTTCTAATTTGTAATTATGTTGTACGATTAAGTAGAAGATGAGTCATGATGACCTCATCATAGGAGTTGTCTACTTTACCACTTGGCGAGGTAGGTCCCGCCCTTATTATGGAAACTGTCGGCGTTATTAACAGAGCACCGGAGGTGCTCCTAATTGGAAAGCGCCGGAGGTGCTCCTTATTGGAAAGCGCCAGAGATGTATTGGCCAATTTCTGGCAACCGATCATGTCCGGAGCTTGATTATTACAACTGTTCTGGAGAAGGGAACTGCCATTTTACTGGTTTTCAACGCCCTTGGTCAAGAAGACAGCCATTTGCTGGTTTTCCATCTTTCTCTAATTTTTTTTTTTTGTTGGAAGGCCGCCATTGCTGGTTTTCAACCTTCTTTTTTTTTCATCATTTTTTTTTGTTTTTGTTGGAAGGCCGCCATTGCTGGTTTTGAACCTTCTGTTTTTTTTTTTTGTTTTTTTTATTCCAACACCGTGACAAAGGAGGTATCCCCTGTATCAAAACACAGATCATCAAGAAACTCTTCTTTAGTAGACGGTCTTTTGTAGAGCTTTATCTGGTGACCATTTACTAAAAATGTGTTTGTACTTCCATCAATTGGTTGCAATGATACAGTTCCATTTTCAAACACTTCCTTTATTTGATAAGGACCCAGCCAGTGAGTCTGTAATTTTCCTTTGAATTCTTTGAATTTATAATCATAAAGAAGAACCCAATCTCCTTGTTGAAATGTCCTCCTCTTGATATGTTGGTCATGCCATTGTTTCCTTTGGTACTGAACCAGTTCTGTTTGCTGAATGGCCTCTGTCCGAATCTCATCCAACTCATTGAGCTGAAGAATCCTGTTCTGCTGAATTGTAGACAGCGGCAACCCAACATCTAATACAGTTTTAAGTGTCTGGAGTTCAAATTCAATAGATAGTATAGACTTTTTCCCATAAACCAATTCATATGGTGAAAACTTTGTTATGGACTTCCAAGTGGTGTTCTAAGCCCAAACTGCTTCAGGTAGTCTATTAGCCCAATCCTTTCTGTTCATTGCCACTGTCCTAGTTAGGATATTCTCAAGTTCTCTGTTAGTTACTTCTACCTGCCCATTTGCTTGAGGATGGTAAGGTGAAGTTTTTCTGTGCTTGACTTGGTACAAATCCGTGAATGCCTTGATTACCTGTGAAGTAAATTGAGGTCCTCTGTCTGAAACTATTGATTTTGGGGCTCCAAATCTCAAGAAAATCCTATTGTAAAGGAAATCAGCAACTTTTTCTTCTCTTGCAAACTGCAATGCTTGAACCTCCGCCCACTTAGTAACATAGTCTGTGCATACTAGGATATACTCCTTCCCTGATGATGGCGGTGAAATTGGTCCCACAAAGTCTAGACCCCATTGCTCAAATGGTTCCATCATGACTTGAGGATGTAGCAGCATTTCCTGGGTAAAGGTGGGCTGCCCCATCCTTTGGCACTGGTCACAGTGCTGCACATACCTCTTTGTGTCTTTATGAAGAGAAGGCCAGTAGTAACCAGCTCCAAGGATCTTGTGGACTGTCCTGTGGAAAGAGTAGTGGCCACCAGATGGTTCATCATGGCATGCTCTCAACACATCAAAAGTCTCCTCAGCCTTCAAACACCTGCGTAGAATGAAATCAGGACCACATTTAAATAGTAAACCATTCAACCATTTGTAGGATAAACTTTCTTTAAGCAAACATTTTCTCTGTTTTGAAGTAAAATGGGATGGATACAAGCCTATAGCTAACAAATTAGCTATGTCAGCAAACCAAGGTGCAGTAGTGGATATGGCAAAAAGATGTTCATCTGGAAATTTGTCCTCCACTGGTTGATCTTCTCCTCCTGTATGCAATCTTGACAGAAAATCAACAACCAAATTAAACTTTCCTGGATTATCAACTATGGTAATATCAAATTCTTGCAAGAGCAATAACCACCTGATGATCCTTGCACCTACTACTGGTTTATTTATTAGGGACTTGATGGCTGCATGATCAGTGTGCACAAATATTTTATATCCGGTAATATAATGTCTGAATTTGTTTATAGCATAAATAACTGCCAAGAATTCCTTCTCAGTTGTTGTATAATTTCTTTCTACAGAGGTAAGGTTCTTGCTGATGTAATAAATGGCATGCATACTCTCTCCTTCCTCTTTTTGTCCTAAAACAGCCCCAATGGATTCATTTGAAGCATCAGTTTGTATGTGGAATGGTAAAGTCCAATTAGGTCCCCTTAAAACTGGTGTCACAGTAAGCTTCTCCTTCAAAGTTTCAAATGCTGATTGACAGTCTGCTGTCCAAAGAAATTCTGTTTCCTTGTTAAGCAGGGTAAATAGGGGAGCAGCTATTCTGCTAAAATTTTCTATGAACCTCCTATAGTAGCCTGCATGACCTAGAAAACTCCTGACATCAGTCTGATTTTTGGGTGAAGGCAACTGTGTGATTACTTCTATCTTGTTCTGATCCACTCTGATCCCTTTTTCTGAAATATTGTGTCCCAAAACAATTCCTTCTTCCACCATCATAAAACATTTCTCATGGCTAAGGGACAGTCAATTTTTATCACAACATTTTAGTACTTTTCCAAGGTTTGTGAGAGCTTCCTTGAAGTTATTCCCATACACAGTAAAGTCATCCAAGTAGACTTCCATGCATTCATTAGCCAATTCAGCAAAAATAGCTAGAACCAGTCTCTGAAATGTAGCTGGGGCGTTGCACAGACCAAAAGGAAGAACTTTGTAAGCGAAGGTTCCCCAAGAGCATGTGAAGGTGGTTTTGTCTTGGTCTTCAGGTGCTACTTGAATTTGATTATACCCACTGAATCCATCTAAAAAAGAAAAATACTTTCTCCCAGCAAGGTTGTCCAGAACTTGGTCAATAAATGGTAAGGGAAAGTAGTCCTTTTTTGTGGCCTTATTGAGTTCTCTATAATCAATACACACCCTCCATTTCCCATTCTTTTTAGGCACAATGACAAGGGGTGAGACCCATTGACTGTCTGAGATTGGATATATGAACCCTGCCTGGAGTAATTTTTCTATTTCAGTTTTGACAATGTCCTTTAAGGCAGGATTCAATCTTCTTTGTGGTTGTCTGACAGGTTTAGTATCCTCAGTGTAGATGTGATGGGTACAGATTTCAGGAGGTATGCCTTTCATATCTTGGTATTCCCAGGCAAAAGATGCTGAGTGGGAAACCAAAAGCTGAATGAGTTTTTCTTCCTGATCTGCTGTTAACCGAGTATTTATATTAAGTGTTTTCCCTGGCAGAATCATGACCTGTTTTGTAATTTGATCCATAGATGTGGTGGGTCCATACATTGGTGTCATGGCATTGAGAGGACAAGAATGTGGGAGTAACATGTGGAAGGTGGCTAAGTCCCTGTAAAAGGTTTCCCCACAAGGAATAATGTTGGCAAGGGTACAATGAGAAGAAACAAGAAGTTCTCTTTGAGGATCTTGGGTGAGTTCCATCACATCTTTGTTGATTAGGATGTGAGTGAAGTCTTCCATTGTATCATAGTATACCTCTTCTTCTAATTCTCCCAAATGTTCCTTAATGGTTACCATAGCCAATGAGGCACTGTTGTTCATGTTATCTGGTTCATCCACCCATACTCTTCCTGTGTAATGCACCGATGGTTTAGCTGGAGGATACAGAGATATTTTCTTTAAATTTATCCCATTAGAAATGACCATATCTCCAGTTCGACAATCAATAGATGCTGCTGCAGTAGCCAGCCATGGCCTTCCTAAGATCAGAGGATAAGCATTTCTCTGGTTTCTAGGTTCCGGTATTAAGAAATCCACTGGGAATTCCCATGAATCTATCACAACAGGTACATCAATGATCACTCCCTTTGGAACAGCTACTGACTGATCAGCAAGTTGAAGAATTGTAGTCGTGGATTGGATACCTGACAGAGCTAACTTGTCCATTGTATGAACTGTCATCACATTAATTGCTGCTCCTAAGTCAACCAGAACATTTGAAATTTCTACCCCTGAGATGAAAACAGTTATGACAGGGTTCCCAGGGTCGCCATATTTTGGGAGGAGAATTTCTCCCATCAATAGATCCATTACTTTTCCTTCCACCTGTATTGTGGAGGGAAAACTTTTCTTTCTGCCCTGACTTTTGATGCAATACTGTTTGATGAATTGATTTAGTTCTGGTACATCTCTGATGGCCTGGAGGGAGGAATTTCAATGTTTAGCTGCTTGAGCTCTTGTAAAAGTTCTGATTCCTGATTGGGTTGGATTTGTTTTTGTAAAACCTTTTTTTGGGGAACATTTTGTTTAAGTCGTTCTGGGTAGGGTGCTAGTTTTTCCATCTCCGGAGCATCTCCGGAGCTCTTATCAGAATTGCGTTCTAGACTGTTCTCCGGAGCTAGCTTTTTAGGAGGAACTCCGGAGTTGTCTGTGGTTGATTTTTCTAGCACTTTTTCATTAGTAATCTCCTCTGGGGGTTGATTGGATGGATTTTCAGGTTCCTCATCATTGGTTATTTCAACTATAGTTGGAGGAGAAGGTCTTGGGAATGCTTTCCCAGAACGCAGCTGGAGATTATTTGAATATATGGCATTAACTCTAGCCAGATTTTCCTGATCTGTCATATAGACAGCTGCTCCCTATTTATTCCGTGGGTTTGGTATAGGCTGAATTGGTAAAGGTGGTTGACTAACTAGTTCATTTTGCGTTTGACCCTGTGTGTTGGAGGGTCCAGTTAGTAAAGCCTGATGTTGAGGTTGGAAACGTCTAGGTTGTCCTTGGTATTGTTGATGGTATCCCTGTTGAGGACCCCATTGAGGTTGCATGCCTTGTGACCCAAACTGTGGTGGCCATTGTTGATTTCCCCAAGGCTGGTTTTGCCAGTTTTGGTTTTGCCAATTTTGGTTTTGCCAATCCTGCTGTCCCCAAGGAGGATTATTTTGAGGGCCATACCAAGCTGGATTCCACTGATTATTTCCCCAATTAGTAGGACCCCTGTAAGAAGACTGGCTTGGGTACTGATTATAAGGGAAATTTCCACCTTGTTTTTGTCCCACATAGTTCAACTCCTCCTCTATCACAGCATTCTTTTTACTCAATCTTTTCAAGGCTGGAAGTTGACTACACTGACTGGTAGGATGTTCCCTGTCATAGATTTGACAGATCTTTGATTTGTCCAAGGGGCATTCTCTCAACAGGTGTTTGTTTCTACACCTAGGACAATAAATGGAAAGCAGTTTAGTTGCTCTACTTTGATCAGTTGTCCTGGTTTTTGCTTGGATCCCATCCAAAGTGGTATTTAGTTGGACCATAATATTTGTTTTTAGATTTGCAATTTCCTCCATCAACTGTCCTATCTCATTCTTCCCCTTAAAAGTTTTGGATGACCTTACTCCATCTTGATTTCTGGAATAATTCCTGCAGAGTTCCTCTATGTCAGGTATTTCCATTTTGTTAATGTTCCCTTTTCCCATTAGGTCCAGTGCCTGTTTTGATTCTTTATCCAATCCTTTTATAAACAGGGTTCTGGCCAAGGAGTGGTTTACCAGATTGCCATACCTTCTCAAGGCAAAATTAAACCTATCCACATAGTCTTCTAAGGATTCTTCCTCCCCCTGCCTAATTTTAAACAGTTCTTCATTTTTATTACTGGATCTGCAATAATCTTGGTATTTTTCCAAAAACTCTGTTTCCATTTGATCCCAAGAACGGATAGAACCCTGGGGTAAACCCATAAACCATCTCATCGCAGAATCTTTCAGGGTTGAAGGGAACAGTTTAAGTTTCTGGTTATCTGATCCATAATCATAGGTTTGGCAGACTACTTTGAATTCAAACAAGAACTAATCTGGATCCTCAGAGGAAAGTCCTCTGAAATTTGGCAGATGTGCTGGTGAGATATTCTTCATGGGAGCATTGTCTCCAGCAGCCAAAACAATAGGATAAGAGAAGGTTCTTGGGGCCTGATTTTCCTCTTCCTCATGATTATCATTTTCCATGTTTAACAATAGCTCTTCTTCTTGAGGTTCTGAGGAAGTAGGTTCTACCAAAGGATTTGCCTCCACTTTTTGTTGTAATTCCTGGATATAATTGGCAAGTGGAATATCTGTAGGATCTAAGGGATTGTTGTTTTTGAAATGTAGGTTCCAAATTAGGATCTAGGTTTCCTTCTTCAACAAGATTTTGTACCACCTCACTGCTTTCCCCTACGGTGTGTTGTTGGGGTGTCTGTTTAATATATCTTCCTTTAAGATCTCTAGCTCTAACTATACAGATCTATTCTAAAAACTATTTTTAACTCAGTGTCCCTAATTAACACAAACTAGTCCCCGACAACGGCGCCAAAAATGACGAGCTGTCACTGTACCTCATCATTTAATCTGTTTTCAGATGTCAAAGAACCAGGGCTATGTCCATGGCTGTCTGCAACTAGGGATTCTAAGTGACCAGTTTATAGTTAATCCTAAAGCTTAAAAGAATGACTAATCTACCTGCTTGTTGAATAAATGTAATGAATGCTGTAAAACAAAATAAAATAGGAAATGTACTCAAAGCAAAGAATGATAACATGCATCTATCTACTAAAACAGGAAATACTTTTATAAAAGAAACTTGAAACAGTAAAACAGAGATACTAGCCTCCTACCTAATTGGTGAGAGTGGGCCCTTGCTCCGCACCTTTGAGGCTGAAGGCTATTGCAGGAAATCAGCACTAAAGATGATCTAACCAAATTCAATCCAATTCATTCATTTTTATGTTCATGAGAAATGTATGGCTATAACAGAACTGAAATCTCCGAAAATCAGAATAATCTTATCATTCCTTTTTTTTCTATTACTGTTTCTGAGAGTATATATAAAAAGAGTGATGATATATCACTGAACTTATCTATCAGTCTTTCTAGGAGATGACACCATCTCTTATTTGCACTTAACTATCAAACTTATGAAAGATCATCATGCAAGAAAGGTAGACTTGAGTGGAACAGAAGTCCACTCAGAGGTCTAAGTTTAGGTCTTAATACACTTGGGCATCAAAACCCTGAAAATTAGTTTAATTCATAACTCATGCAAAATCTTTGGAAAGATAAAACTTTAGCAGTTTAACTGATAGTCGACCCTTCACCACTCAGGTGATGATTTGAGTGAAGTGCGGGGGTATTAGGATTGCTGCTGAAGTGTCTGATTGGCAGCTCTGAATGGAACATGCTCTGTTCTCGGGAGGCTCCAGAGATCGCTGTTCCTGTTTGCAGCTCTGGAGATATTCTAGACATTCGTAGAGCTCCGGAGATATTCCAGACACTCGCAGAGCTCCGGAGAGTCATTCCCCAAATCTTCAATCTCCAGGTGTCACTGTTCTTTGTCATGGTCTCCGGAGATCATTGAAGACGATCTCCGGAGATGCACAAAACTGCTGTTTCTGATATTTACACCTGCGGATTCAAAAAGGAAGAGAAATTCTGCATTTTTCCATTAATCCCACGCACATTAGTCACCAAATCAGAAATTCTAATCTCAAGTAATCTATCTTAATTAATCACAAAATAGAACAATCTTGCTTAACTAATTTGAGTGCAGACACAAGGAAGATGAACTGAATAGGGAAAAAGAGAGGCAAAAAGGGTGTATTTTATGAGTGCAATTTGACACTTATCACTTAGTTTTACCAATAATCCCCACGAGAAAGTTGTCCTTGTGTAAAATGATATTTAACTCTTCAATATTATTTTATCATGAGCTTTTAAGTATATCTTTGAATACTAATCATCTAGTCAATCGCATATTTCCATCCTTAGACTTTAGTCATAACCATAACATCTGATTGTATGTGCAATACTATTACAGCAGAGCTAACCCTAAGAAAACCTTAGGATATTAACTTTCCGTGCATATTAGTTTGATTTTCAGATTTGGATCACATGTGAGTTAAGAGTTCCTTTGTGTCGAGATCATCTTTTAGTATTAGTTGTTTTATCTATTGGTTGTATTGTCCTTTTAGTTTATAAACACTAAAGAATTAGACAATAATGTATCCTCTTAAATAATCTAAGTTTGTTAATTCACTATTTATGTAAGTAAATGGAAAAGAACTTTATCAGATGAATTGTCTTTCATTCACTTGATGATTGTATAGGAAAACTAGTGAAATGAGGTAATATTTTACTTGATTTTTGGGTTAGTAGTGACCCTATCATTTGTATGGAAAATGTGTTTTAATTGGATTGATAGTTGGCATTATGTTTTAATGCATTAGTAAGGTGACAATAAGGGATTATGTGTGTGTTAAAGATAAAATGCATATTGTGGAATATCTTGCTAACAACTATCAATTTGGGCTTTCGGTTAAGATAGGCATGTTTATAAATTATGCATTTATTGGTTATTAAATGATGGTTGTTAAATTGTTAATGGAATCCTTTGGATCTTAGAAGTGTCATCTACTCATTAGCTTGGATATATAATTGTACCTTAGGGTAATTGTGTATAAAATTAAGGGAAGTGATATTATTCAGTTATAGAAAAATTGAATGGTTGTAGATTTGATAATAACAATGCATTTATGTGTGGTTAGAACCTTACATTGTTAACTTGCTAGGATTAATTGTTTGTATTAACCCATGTGTCGTAAATGTGGATTAAACATTATACTATTATTTAAAGTGATGTCAAGTGTTTGTGTCATTGGAGAGTTGATTTCTAGAGGCCTAGGAGGGTGTAATTATGTGTACGACCCTCACGATTATGTAACCTTGAAGGTGGTTGGCTATGTTGTGGGTCATGTGCATTGAGTGAGATGTAACCCTCGAAAGTTGCCTCCTATTCATGTAATTGTGATAAATGTGCAAGATGGGTAATACCTTGCTTGGTTTATAGATTTATGTGATTATGATATTTGTGCAAGATGGTCATGTTGCAAGTATGAGGTGAGCCAGTGTTGTCATTGATGTCAACATACTCATATTGCATTGACAAGAAGGATTTGATGAGCTGTGTGCTGAGGATATTGAGAAAATTAGCCTCAGTTAGGAACAGTGAAGAACAGTGATGAGAAGAAGGCAAATGTACTGTATAGGATGAGAACCGGAGGATGCGGATTAAAGGGTTAGTAGATATGAGTCTTGAGATGCTTCAGTTAAGATTTCAGATGTCCGCATGAAGATCTGAAGGAGTTGTGGCTGTTGGTATGGAACCGGTTCCGGCAAGTATTCAGAGGTGATAGAGGATCACAAAAAGGTCCGGTGAGATCCGGAATTGTATTATCCTAATCTGCGGATTGGAAGGAGTGTTTGGGATGTCCTTGTGATGTGTCATCCTGATTTGTGTATGATTTGGAGGTCCGAAAGTACCTTTTGCATTATGACAGTGGCGACAGACTGTGTTCTTGAAGTTCCGGATGAGGAAGACAAGAGATTCCAGTAAGTAGAGGAAGTGCGGATGTATCCGGTCATTCAGGCAGGCTTGTGAAGGTTCTTGGATCATGTTTAGGTTGTGTTGTTGGTGCGCATTGATAGTAGAGCCCGGAATTGAAGTTATTCTTCCGGATGAAGTTCTTGCTCTGTTTAGCCGACCGGATGAGTTGTTCATCCTGCGAATGTTCTTGTGGTGGCCGACCGGATGTGTTATTCATCTTGCGGATACTCTTATGGTTGTTTGCTAACTTAGATGTTTGTTCCTAAGTCGATGTCTTGTATAAATAACGGTTTGTGAGTTCATTTCAAAGTGTGGATTGTGTGGATGAGTGTGGCATAGTGAAGAGAAGTGCGAAAGGCAGAGCAGAAGTTTTTGGGCTTAAATGGAACTGATCCGGACATGGTAGAGATGTCATTCTCCAGTTCAAGATTGTGATTCTTATCACTTTGTAGACAGTGTTTCTCCTTGTAGGCAGTGGGCCTCTTTGTGAGTAGTGTGCTCGGGCAGTGAGCCCTAATTGGCAAGTGCCATTCTTTTTCTTATTCTTCTAACAGAGAATAATTCTTGGGTTAATCACCCCGTGGTTTTTCCCTTAACTGGGTTTTCCACGTCAAAATCTTGGTGTTCAATGTGTTGATGTTTATCTGCTCTTGTGTTTATGTATTATGCTTTCATGGATGATTAATTGATATGCTGTTAACTAACAACCAAGAATCAAGTGTTTGAAAGAACAAGAAGTTTTATACAACTGATTCACCCCCCCCCTCTCAGTTGTATGCCCTAGATCCAACAATTGGTATCAGAGCCAAGTTCCTCTAAAAGGAGCTTAACCACTTGAGGAGATCCAGGATGTCGTCTTACAAGAAGGATAGTCCGAAGTTCGATGGAACCAACTTCACTCTTTGGAAAGGTCGCATGAAGTGTCACTTGGAATGTATGGGAAAAGCATACTTGGCTATGGTTTCAAAACCATATGTACATCCACAAGGTGGTCTGACAACTCTAAATGAAATCATAGAAGCTGAAAACAATCTGCGGACCAAGGAAGCTCTTCTAAGCGCATTGAATGACTCAGATCTCTTGAATGTTATTGACCTACCAACTGCATATGAGATCCTGACTAAACTGGAACTTCTGTATGAAGGAGATGAGTTTGTCAAAAGTGCAAGGTTGCAAAGTCTGAAAGGGAAATTTGAAAGATTGAAAATGAGAGATGATGAAAACATCACTACCTTTATGCCAAGAGTGAATGAGCTGGTATGTGGAATTAGAAATGCTGGTGGAACTCTAGATGAAAATGAGATTGTCTGCAAAATCCTAAGATCCCTTCCTGCTGCCTACAAAATCAAGGTTGCTGCCATTGATGAATTCAGAGCCCACACAACTGTCACAAGAGAACAACTGGCTGGCAAACTAGCTGCATTTGAAATGACCGAGTTTGGAGATGATCCTCCCAAGACTGAATCTGCTTTCAAAGCCAGTACCTATGTGAAAGGCAAACAGAGATTTGATCCGGGAGAAAACTCATCAAGGAAGATGTCATGGTATGATCAAGCAAGAAGAGACATGGAAGAAGAAGAAGCAGAAACAGCTCAACTTGAAGCCCTCATTGCAAAGAGACTGCCAAGAGGATCCAGTAAGTATGAAGGAAAACTACCCTTTAAGTGTTTCAACTGCAATAAGATTGGTCATTTTGCTTCAAGATGTCCGGAAAGATCTGCAAGGTCTAATACTAACAGACAAAGGTTTCAAAAGAATTGCTATTATGTTCATGAAGAAGATGACAATGAAGGAGTAACAGATGATGAATCAGAACTAGGAAGCAAATCTAGAAATGAGTGGGTGTTTATTGCCATCAAGGAAGAAGATTCAATACTCTCTGAATCTGTCAATCACAAAGTTGTTGAAAAAGCTTTGGCTGCTCAAGTGGAAGAAAAGGATGATTGGGTTATTGACAGTGGATGTTCTCACCATATGACTGGTGACAAGAATAAGTTCTTAGATTTGGAAAGATATGAAGGAGGAATGGTAAAGTTTGGTGACAATTCTGCTGGCAGAATCAGAGGTAGGGGAACTATTTCCTTTGATGGAAAGAGCAAAACAGGTAATGTACTATATGTTGAAGGATTGAAGCACAATCTTCTCAGTGTTGGTCAGTTAGTGGACAAAGGCTATGATCTCCGGTTCAAGAATGGAAAATGCAGAATCTTTACAAGCTCCGGAACTGAAATTGCATCCGGTACTCAGACAAAAGGTAATATCTTTCATCTGGTTGGTTCAAATAAAAGTTGTTTGTTTGTTCAAATTGATCAGAGTTGGTTATGGCATAGAAGAATGTGTCATGTAAATTTTGATAACATCATCAAGATAAGCAATACTCAGGCTGTAAGAGATCTTCCAAAATTGATGAAACCTACAAATAGTGTGTGCAAAGAATGTCAGTTAGGTAAACAAAGCAGAGTCTCTTTCAAAAGCAAAGATCAGTCTTCTACCGGATTGTTGGAATTAGTACATACTGATCTCTGTGGTCCGACAAGAATCAAGAGTCTGCAAGGTGATAGATATTTCATGTTGTTAATTGATGATCATTCCCGGATGATGTGGGTTACCTTTCTAAAAGAAAAATCAGAAGCATTTGAGAAGTTCAAAATCTTCAAAGCTATGGTAGAGAATCAAACCGGATTGAAACTAAAGTGTCTAAGGTCTGATAGAGGTGGTGAATTTACATCTGGTGAGTTCATTGACTTTTGTGAGAAGCAGGGTATAAGGAGACAGTTGTCTGCTCCTAGGACTCCACAGCAGAATAGAGTAGTTGAGAGAAAGAACTGGACCATCCAGGAAGCTGCCAGGACAATGATGTTGGAAGCAAATGTTCCTCAGATGTTTTGGAAAGAAGCTATCAGCACTGCAGTCTACACTCTCAATCGAGTTCAAATTAGAAACAACACCGGTAAGACCCCCTATGAACTCTGGTTTGGCATCACTCCTACTGTGAAATATTTCAGAGTATTTGGTAGCAAGTGTTATATTAAAAGAGATGAAGATCTAGGAAAGTTTGATGCTAGAAGTGATGAAGGAATTTTCTTGGGTTACTCCACTCAAAGCAAAGCATACCGGTGTTACAATAAGAGATTGAGGAAGATGATAGAAAGCACCAATGTGAAAGTTGATGAAGGAATTGAGAAGCCTTCAAGATTTTATGAGTTTGATGAAGATGACCAAGACAATGTTTAAGGAACTCAATCCTCTCCGGTGAGACAGAGTCAGCCTGATCCGGTAAATCAGGAAGAAGAGATAGGTTTGAATGAGCCTGATCAAGAAGCAGCAGTGCAGGATACTCCCAAAATTCCAAGATATGTAAGACTGAACCACTCTGAAGATCAGATCATAGGTGACAGAAGCAAAGGTGTACAAACTAGAAGGAATGTTGCTCAAAATCAGGATGAATGTTGTCTGATTTCAAAGATTGAACCTAAAACAATAAATGAAGCCTGCAATGATGAAAACTGGACCAAAGCAATGGAAGATGAATTGATGCAAATTGAGAAAAATCATACTTGGGATCTTGTTCCCAGACCTAGAGACAGGAATGTAATTGGAACCAAGTGGGTCTTCCGGAACAAACTAAATGAAGCTGGTGAAGTAATCAGAAACAAAGCTAGATTGGTCTGCAAAGGGTACTCTCAAATAGAAGGAATTGACTTTGAAGAGACTTTTGCTCCGGTGGCAAGAATTGAAGCAGTCAGATTACTTCTTGCATATGCTGCCTTCAAAGACTTCAAGGTATATCAGATGGATGTCAAGTCTGCCTTCCTAAATGGTGATCTCGAAGAAGAAGTCTACATTGAACAACCGGATGGATTTCAATTGTCTGATAATGATGATATGGTCTGCAAGTTGAAGAAAGCTTTGTATGGATTGAAGCAAGCCCCAAGAGCATGGTATGAAAGGTTGGATAAGCATCTTGTGCAGATTGGATTCAACAAAGGTACTGCTGACAGTAACTTATATTTCAAAATTGATCATGATAACATTTTGATTGTTGAAGTGTTTGTGGATGATATCATTTTTGGAGGAAGAGATAGTATGTGCAAAACTTTTGCAAATCAGATGAAAAGTGAGTTTGAAATGTCTATGCTTGGTGAAATGAATTTCTGCTTGGGTCTGCAAATTACTCAAACAAAACAAGGGATCTTCATTTCTCAGACCAAATATGTGAAAGAATTGTTAAGGAAATTTGGTATGGAAGACTCAAAGCCAATGAACACTCCTATGGCAACCGGATGTAAGTTAAGCAAAGATGATGATTCTCTAAAGGCAGATCAGACAAAGTATAGATCAATGATTGGTGGATTGTTGTATCTCACTCAAACTAGACCAGATATAATGCAGGCTGTTGGTCTTGTGGCAAGATTCCAGGCTGATCCTAGAGAATCTCATGTTATGGCAATCAAAAGAATTTTTAGGTACTTGAAAGGAACAGTTGAGTATGGTCTATGGTACCCTAGAGATCCGGATTTCTCTCTTCATGCTTACACAGATGCAGATTGGGCAGGAGATGTGGATGACCGTAAGAGCACTAGTGGTGGAGCATTCTTTTTGGGGAAGAGATTGGTTTCTTGGTTAAGCAAGAAATAAGATGCAATATCTCTATCTACAACTGAAGCAGAATACATTGCAGCAGCAGGTAGTTGCACTCAAATCTTATGGATGAAGCAGATGCTAAGAGACATTAAAATTGAATATGAGGAGCCTATCACAATTTTCTATGATAATTCAAGTGCAATTAATATTTCTAAGAATCCGGTATTGCATTCTAAGACTAATCACATATCTATCAAGTTTCACTTTTTGAGAGAACAAGTAAACAAGGAAGAAGTCAGATTGGAGTATGTTCCCTCCAAGGATCAGATTGCAGATATCTTTACTAAACCTCTTCCCAAGGATTCTTTTGAATATCTCCGGGAGAAGTTAGGGGTCATGGCCCCTCTGGTGATGAACTAGGATGCACTGATGTGCATCAGTCCGGTGGATATCACAGTCATATCTTGTGATCCGGATTGATGATGGGGAGCTGCAACTAAGGGGGAGCAGCTGGTATGATTCTGATGTATGAGAATTGCAAGTATGAGCCCTTTGCCATTGATGTCAAAGGGGGAGAGAAGACATGTGAAAAACAAGTGGTTGATGATCAAAGGGGGAGCAGTAAAGGAACAGAAGACATGTGAAAAGTTGTTGTTGATAGGGGGAGCTGTGACAGAAAAGAGAAGTTCTTGTCTTAATGGTTTTTCACATCATATGTTGCCATCAATGACAAAGGGGGAGATTGTTGCAAGTATGAGGTGAGCCAGTGTTGTCATTGATGTCAACATACTCATATTGCATTGACAAGAAGGATTTGATGAGCTATGTGCTGAGGATATTGAGAAAATTAGCCTCAGTCAGGAACAGTGAAGAACAGTGATGAGAAGAAGGCAAATGTACTGTATAGGATGAGAACCGAAGGATGCGGATTAAAGGGTTAGTAGATATGAGTCTTGAGATGCTTCAGTTAAGATTTCAAAGGTCCGCATGAAGATCTGAAGGAGTTGTGGCTGTCGGTATGGAACCGGTTCCGGCAAGTATTCAGAGGTGACAGAGGATCACAAAAAGGTCCGGTGAGATCCAGAATTGTATTATCCTAATCTGTGGATTGGAAGGAGTGTTTGGAATGTCCTTGTGATGTGTCATCCTGATTTGTGTATGATTTGGAGGTCCGGAAGTACCTTTTGCATTATGACAGCGGCGACAGACTGTGTTCTTGAAGTTCCGGATGAGGAAGACAAGAGATTCCAGTAAGTAGAGGAAGTGCGGATGTATCCGGTCATTCAGGCAGGCTTGTGAAGGTTCTTGGATCATGTTTAGGTTGTGTTGTTGGTCCGCATTGATAGTAGAGCCCAGAATTGAAGTTATTCTTCCGGATGAAGTTCTTGCTCTGTTTAGCCGACCGGATGAGTTGTTCATCCTGCGAATGTTCTTGTGGTGGCCGACCGGATGTGTTATTCATCTTGCGGATACTCTTATGGTTGTTTGCTGACTTAGATGTTTGTTCCTAAGTCGATGTCTTGTATAAATAACGGTTTGTGAGTTCATTTCAAAGTGTGGATTGTGTGGATGAGTGTGGCATAGTGAAGAGAAGTGCGAAAGGCAGAGCAGAAGTTTTTGGGCTTAAATGGAACTGATCCGGACATGGTAGAGATGTCATTCTCCAGTTCAAGATTGTGATTCTTATCACTTTGTAGACAGTGTGTCTCCTTGTAGGCAGTGGGCCTCTTTGTGAGCAGTGTGCTCGGGCAGTGAGCCCTAATTGGCAAGTGCCATTCTTTTTCTTATTCTTCTAACAGAGAATAATTCTTGGGTTAATCACCCCGTGGTTTTTCCCTTAACCGGGTTTTCCACGTCAAAATCTTGGTGTTCAATGTGTTGATGTTTATCTGCTCTTGTGTTTATGTATTATGCTTTCATGGATGATTAATTGATATGCTGTTAACTAACAACCAAGAATCAAGTGTTTGAAAGAACAAGAAGTTTTATACAACTGATTCACCCCCCCCCCACCCTCTCAGTTGTATGCCCTAGATCCAACAGGTCAATGCCTCGCTGGGTGTGGGGTTTACTAGTTGCAAGTAGTGGGAGTGGCTCTCAATGGGGGTCGGAACCCAAAGTGGTGTCCAGGACAACCCATTGGAGGGTTTCTTAATCCAGTGATAACCTTAATAATGAACTAAGGGGAAGTGGGTAGAATTCACATTAATCAAGATAATGTATGCCTCACTCATGGCTCTCAAGTGCTCGTTTAGGCTTGAGATGAGATGAGAAGGCTTGGAATGGGAAGATCAACTGCCTTGTCTTCATGAAAGGTATGTTGGTTCTGCATGAGTTTGTATGGGGGTCAAGGATCGGGAGAGACTGCCAGGACAACCCAAGATGGGGGTTGGGGCCTAGGAAGGTCCACTAGGACAACCCATATCAAGCTATGTGATGACACTCCTTCCTATTGCAATCTATCACTACCTAGTTGTATTTCCTCTTTCTATTGTGTGCATGCCTCTGGAAGTGCAGTAAGTGTGTAATGATGTTCATTGTCAGTAGTATGGTGATTGGTGTCAGGTTTAACCCTATTGCTTATGTTAGTATATCATACTCCTAATTGTTTGTTGAATGTGGGATCTTGTGTTATCTCCTAGCATGAGGGGTGGACCTCAGGGTTCCACATGGTCGGGAGGTTGGTGCTTTTTCTCCATTGGGTATTTTTCTTCATGTTCATGAGCTCGGAGACTGCTCATTGTGTTGTGGACTCCAGTTCCCGTTCCAGTTTGTGAAGGAAATCCTTTCATGTAATGTATATTGGTTGTATACCAAGTTGTATTTCTTAATGTATCTTGTTGTAATCTCTCCCATGTGGTGAGGAAAGCAACGTAGAAATTATTGTAATGATGTAATTATTATTGATAACTTCATCTTGTAATGAGTACTGTAGAGAAATGTACCAATTATGATAGTAGTTAGAAGATAATATTTAATGTTGATTTTCAGAAATGAATAGTAACAATTAATGTGGTGTCATCTTTTGTTGTTAATGAAATGTTCTAGTAACCTTGTTTTGTGAGTAGCGTAGTTGAGGAACCTTAGAGGGCCTAGGTTTAGTTACCCTGTTATGCATTCTATAGTTAACAAAAAAAAATTCCATTGTTTCGACCTAGTTAGTGTTGTCCTCTAGGGTTCCTTGGTGAGGGTGTTACACCTAGTATCAGAGCCCAAGTTGCAGCACTGGGACCTCTGGTTCTTGTTGTTGCTCGAGGTTAAGCATTTTCCTTGTTGTGGTGAGTTAGTAATAGTACCTCTCACCTATGTGCCTTTGTATGGCGTTAGAAAGTTGATAAATTTACAAACTTGTTTGTTGTCTCTGGAAGAAATAAATTCTTTATGCCCTGTCTTACTTATGCATCTACTATGTGCTCTCCCTCCTTTTATGAAAATGTGATAATGTAAGTCAATTGTAGTCTTGAATTAAGTATATTCTTGTGTGCGACATTATATATATTCTCTCTATAAATATCTTCTCGCATAAAGAAGTAATTGCATATGTTTATTGCTCGGGAAAAACAAATTGTATTGCATTAAAGGTAGAAATTGTTTGTAAATAAGTAGCGACTGTGTTGCCTTTATTTCTTGTATAAAAATTTCTTAGGTATGAGAATGTAGATAACTTATTGTCTATTTTGTTTGGTGTACATTCTCTAATGCATTTTGGACCTTGTGTCCTTGGGTTGTGTGTAGCGGATACTCCCTTTTAGTGGCTAAAATTAGCCACACTGTGATGTGGATTTGTTTGTAATTGATTTGGTTGTTTTGAAATTTTTATAGTTGTTTCATGTGTTGTTGGGGGCTAACAATGAATTTGTTTCCTTTGAACTTTCTTATGACAAGAGTGGCTACCAAAATTCTTTTCTCTATATTTTCTTTATTGTTGAAAATTATCGGTATTTCGTGGCTTAAGGTTGGATTGGATTATTTCCCCACTTGGGTTTTCACCTTTTGAAAATTCTATGGTGGCTATTCCAAATGTTTGTTTCTGTTGGCCCCATTTCGTGTTAAGTGTTGTTTCTATCATGTTCATTACGAAAATCTAATAGTATGTACAAGGGAGAACTCCGCGGAGAATTGTACTTTGCATGTTTGGTAATTAGTTGGAACCATAGTTGAAATAAGAGATGAAATACATTTTGTCCTTGTCAATGTGTGAATGTAATTCTCTAAATCATATAAAATTTTCAAATTATGTGTGATTGGTTATGAGTAGATCGCATGATACGCTTTAGTTAAAAAGGTGAGGAACTGATGCCCTTCTTGTCTTTAAATGAACAATTGTGCTTGTCTTATGAACAATTGCTTAATATGGATGTGTATGTGAGACTTTAAGCATGGTGTGCATTGAATAATGGTAGTTTATATTTTTGACCACTTTTCTCTTTAGTTAAGACTACGTTGTACCTAATGCTTAGTGCTCTGGGTGTGAGTGTTGGCATGCCTTATGCATATTTAATCTCAACATTACTTGTTTATGGACTATGAACTTGATTAATGAATATATGTGTATCTTGTGTGATCGAGATTCAGGTCTTCTCCAAGAGGGCAAGCCTACCCTTGTAGTCAGGTGAAGTATACTTTTAGTAATGTAGACGAGGGTATTTGTGCAGATTGCTTTGTAAGAATATATGTTGGTCTATTTCATCTTTGTTTATAGAAATTATAAAAAGGCGTCGTCGTGCTTGAAAATTATATATTATTGTGTTCTCATGTTCATAGATGTTATCATTAGGAGGAAAATTCTAAAATTAGAAATTAGTTCATGTAAAAGTATCCATTGAAAGTCATGATTCCTTAAAATGAATAAAGTGAATTGTTATGTTTCTATACATGAAGTGAGTGTAGAATGATGTATCTTGTTGCTTATTTTGTGAAATGCATAAGTTTTGAAGACTACAAAAGAAAATTCTTGTTGTTTCTACCCTTCTAAAAGCTAAAGTTTAGGAAAAAGTAGGAAATGATAGGATGTTCTTCCTGATTGAAAACCATGGTTATGAGGAAATTAACTATGATGTTTTTCTTATCCTAAAAGGAGCATATTTGATGCTAGATAAAGAAGTTTTGGAACTAATATGCGCTATATTCCAGTTGGACTTCCGTGACTTCTGGGAGTAAGTCAAGTTCTAGGGGGGGGGGATGTGATGCCTCCCATGCTATGATTATGGTAGACAGATACAATGTTATGAATACATTGACATATGTTGTACTCAAACTGATGACATTTCTGATTTCGATTATGTTAGTTCGTATGATAGTCAGTATGGGATCTTGATGATCATTTTTGCGACATTGATGACTTATATGCTCTGACATTATCTTGCATTCTAGGAGATTATGATGTTGATCTTACCGTGATTGTTGTATGTTAGAATTGACTATCATGATGATTATTATGTTGTGATTATGATTATGGAATAAACCATGCTGTATGATGATGAGGATATGTTTATGTGTCATGTCTCATTTTTATGGATAATATGATTATTCTAGTTTATTGAACAATTATTGTGATTGACTTTACTCTAAGTAATTTTGCATACGTGGAGGTAATTATTATGAGTTATATTGATGAAAATTGGATATTGTTTCTAAACATTGAATATTGATGTAGATGCAATGATTTGCTTCAACTATGTTTTTGGAGACACTAACCTATTGACATCGAGTTGAGTGCAAATGGATGTAGGTACTTGTCAAAGACAATAGCATGGTTGAGGTAGAGATGTTCTAACCACTTGGCAAGAACTGATGGATGGATTACCCTGATGCAGTCGCACACATCATGTAGTTGCATATGCATTATTGAATGGTTCTTATTGCATTAATGCATGATTTTTAATCATTTTCAAATGCATGATGTGACTACTTTAACTTAATATCTTTTCGAAATATATTCAAATGATGTATTGTGTGTATTTAAATAAATAATAAAATATTGTCTATAAGATGTTTGGAAGACAATATGTTCCTTATATATATATATATATATATATAATTATGCAATATTGTATTGCATTTCTCTTTTGATTATTTAAATGGTTTTGCTTTAATTAAAATAGATAAATAATATTAAAAATAGGATTATTATATTTAGAGTTTTTGACAAAAGAATTAAAATAGTTTCCTATCATCCATGCGACAATAATCTGTAAAGGATATTATTGACTATTTTAAATAGCTATTATTTGATTTTAAATAAGAAAGATTGTGAGTTTTAATTATTATTTTCATGCAAACTGGAAATGAACTTCAGTTGTAAACCTAAATTCTGATCGCTAAAAATAAGAGAGGGATAATTTTAATAAAGAGGGAAGATCGGTCAGCAGAGGGATATCCAGGAATGGTAGTAGAAAATTGGTTTTACCTAAGCGACAGGAAGGAAATTTGCAACTATGATAGGAGAGAGAAATAAAGGCAGTGACAATAGTTGCAATTCTTCCTCAAATTGATTACTTTACCAGGTTTTCTTCTTTATTTTGTTTGCATTTAAATGGCATGGCTGTGACTATAAAAAGGATAGTTATTATCTTCTTGTTGGGTGGGCGACTGTGATGTTTTTGCTGGTCTTCCCTTTATTATGGCTACTTATCTTTTTGCTTGGCCGATGATTCATTTTATGAGTCATCCTCTCCTTATCTTTTGCCAGGTGACTTGAAGTATTCCTTCTTTCCATTGTTATAACCTTGATCAACCTGTGATCTAGATTGTTTTTACCAGAATTCTGGCTAATCCTTGACATGGCCGTGGTGTTTTCTTGATGGCCGATTGATTTACCTTCTGGCCATTCTTTCTTATATTGCCTAGATCAACCTTCTTGGGTGAACGTAGCAACTCAACCCTTTATTTTATACCTATTGATTGCTGATTCTTTGTTTGACTGGATCACCTCTTTCACCTTGTTATCGCCTACCATAGGTTGAGTGTGTTGTTAAATCATGTTTTCACTATTGTTAAATATAAATCATTATCCTCAGATCTAGATTTCTATAACTGGTTGAAACTCTCTTAAAACACCAGATCGATGCTAGGTTAACCCTATCGTCTATCCCTGTTGCTTTATCAGCAAGACAATGTTATTCAAATTTGGATTCTTCTAATGAACACTAAAACCCAATATCCATATGGCTATTTGATAAATTTCTATTAGACCATTATTTGATTGTATTTTCTCTGGATGTTGTATTAGCGGCCTAGCTGAGTCCGATCTTCTGTGTGCATGAGACTATGTAAAACTCTTCATTGCAGATTTGTGTGGGTTTCCTTTGAATTTGTCTTGCCTCTGAAATGAAACTACAACTATTTCTTGTAGAAATGTTTAGCAAACATTGTCACCTTGTGTATTCCTGTAGCAAAATTGTTTATTATCTAAATGGACTGAGAGATAAGTTACTATAATAGTATAATTTATGATTGTAGCAGTGTATTATCTAGTCATCCCTTTTAGAGCTATATCCGACTTCTTCTATTTTATTTGCTGACTGGATCTGCATAGTTTTTGTAGCAGACATGTGCTTAATGAATTAAAGCTCCTGTAGCTCTATTTTTAAACCCATTTAAACAATATGCTGACTCAAACAGAGACAATAGACATTATCTTTATTTCCAATTTGGCTGATGCTAGATCCAAATTTTTACCCTTATTTAAATCTATATTACTGAATTATACAAATAGACAGAAGCAAAGAAACTTACTTTTTGATACAATAAAATGAAAACTAGAGACCCAACCAGGTTATTGGTGTTACCATTATAATCATGACAGAAATACTAGATTAGAAAAACTGTATCAATTGATAAACCTATGGACTGGTTTTAATGATTTAGACTTCTTGTCACTGTTAGAACAACAAAGTGAAATTATAACTAGAATGTCTTTTATTTAAAGATTGAGATTAGATCTTGGATTAGATAATATATTTGTTTGACGTACTTATGAGTGCAAATAAAGATGAATGATTTGATTGGAAAGTGTAAATCTCTTGAATGTTGCATGGAAAAAGGAACTTATGATTAAATTATAAAACTTATGGAGATAGACTGAGTTAGTTCCTGTCACAAATATGACAGTAGATTTGATAAAACTTAGAATGGCTTTTGTACAAAGAACTATGATTGAATATGGATTATTGCTTGTCAAGTGTGTTTCCATGATTAGAGTTTTGGAAAAAGGGATTTGAAATGATTTATGGGAGAACATTGATTGTTTTATTCTATTTACTTGACCTTGAGAAAAGATAGAATTAATATTTGAAATAAGTATGCATGAAACCTCATTGTGAGAGAGTGGAGTAGTCAAACCTCATCATTGATTTTATTGCTTGATTTATGAAACAATATTCAGATATGAAGCATAATCATTAGTTTCTACAATTTATTTAACCATAGAGATACGAATTGAGAATATAATCAGATATATTTCTTTGTGATGGTTCTTCTGCTTGATTGAAAAGTGTGCTTTCTTCATTAATGCATGGGAAAGGGATCAGAAGTGGTCGTAGATGATTTTGGATCTTTATTCCTTGGATTATTTAATTACTTGCTTATTTTCTTCTTGGGGAAAGAGGGTATATTTTTATCTAGGAATGTATTGGGTTACTGTTGGGATGGCGATGTCGAATGTGTATATTCAAAGATGGCTTTTCCTCTTTTCAGGATTTGACCAATTTACTTAAATGATTAGATCTAATCAGAATAACATTGAAATAGATGTTTATTGTCTATCAAACTTATTTATATATATCTCTGCCACATCCTGTTGTGAGACAATTTGCATTTCATTATTTAGAGTTGCACATTTCAGACATTAGGGTTGCATCAGGTGTTCCCTCTTGCCATTTGTTCCAGGTAGCTAGACATTTCATGTAGGGTTGGGTTTCCTTCATTTAGGAAGGGATCTAGGGAAGTGTAAATACTTCATGGTTGGGTGGAAAAGCAGCTGAGCCATGTTCCCGTCTCTCGGCTTGTAGGTGGTGGGCCACTTGGTTTATGCGGTTGGAGAGTGTATTGATTTATTTATTCATGTTGTTCTTGATTGTTGGATGTATTATGACATGCTTGCCAATGGATATATGTATATGATTTTATAGTACTTTTACCTGGAATGAGCACACAAGATGTAAGATTTAATGACTTATTTGATTTATATTGATGTGACTTCCTTGTGAAGATTTATTGACTCTATTGAATCTTATTGATGAAGTTATTGTTTATTTTAATATTGTAATTAAGTGGATTAATTACACCTTTTACCTTTGAATATTGTATCTAAGTGGATTATTTACATCATTTTGATTTTGGTTATTGCGATGTTGTATTTAAGTCGATTTCTTACTTCATTTATTCTTGAGATGGTTCGATGCTTTTACATGATTTGTGAGGCTTTACATTATGTTTTATGTACATGTCATATTGGTCTCTCCATGATGTGTTTGTATGATGAGAGACGAAGTTGTGTTCCTCACTTGTGAGGCCCACATGATGTCTTGATTCCTGTCATTGTCTGTACTATTTTTCCATGAGGTGAGTATGCATATGTATGGTTCATCTTTGTGATGCAGGTTGCAAGTACTAGGCATCGACTCCACCTGAATTGATAGGTCTGAGCGTGTCTTGAACCCAATGGATAAGTTGTTCTAGAGATAGCATAGGATTCCACACCCTAAGTCATCATCCTCGATGAGGATGCGAGTCATGTTCATGTCAACCTGTCAGTTTTGTCAGTGGTTAGGAAGTGTTGCTTGAAGTCTTGCTTTTCGACCCGGGTTAGGGGTCAGGTAATTGATTGACATTTGATTTCATTTAATTGAGATTATTGGTTAAGTGTGTTTTGGCTCTAGCTAGTGATCAGGTTTGATTTGGCATTCGAGATCTATCTTTCTCAGTGGGCTAATGATATATGCCTAAATTTCGTTGTGGCATAATAGAAATTATTATAGTATATAGTTATACTATTATTTAATCCTCTATAATATTTAACATGGTTATATCATATTGTTACTATTATTATTAAGATTTAATAAGTTATTTGCAAACCAATAAATATAATAAATTATTATGCATTAAGGGTAATCGATAATTATCAGTTCAATGTAATTTTTCAAAAGTTGACTAAATGTTAATTATTTTAATTATTAATTTGATTTGTTTGAGGGGATTTATAAATTTAAATAATTTTTTAGCACTTTAATATTTTAATGTTTTATTATTGTAATGTTCAAATACTTTAATACTCTAATATTTATTATTAGCTTGCAGAACAATAATTAAATTAGTTAAATTCTAAAGCTATAAAATAATCTTTTGTCGGGTCAGTTAATTTAGTTAATTCCCATAAGTTTCTTTCCATGGGATTTTCTCTCTCCATTTCTTTGTTTTTTACCTGGGGTTTAAAAAAAAGGAGGCATGAGAGAGGGAGGCAAATCAAGAAAAGGTTTCAATTACCTCATGGATTCTATAAGAAGACCTGGTATGTTTTGATAGTGTATTTTACCAATCTTGGAGTTGGATCATGTTGCCCATTTCATGTATCTGGCAATCGTGGAATTAGAAATTCCTTGTGGTACTCTATTCATAAATTTTGTCTGTGCTTTTCACATTTTGTAGGTAAGTTGGCCACATTCTCAAGTGCTTTCTTTAGGTGTTTCCGCATTCTACATTTTGCTTATATGGCATTTTAGGCATTATAATATAATAATTTTTGTTTATGGATATTCCTGTTTAAAATTATTGAAATCTAGGTATCTTCTTTAATGTCATTCTGCCGGGCATGTTATCAAACCCTATGCAAATACTGCAACCATTGCATTTAGTGAAATGACATTATTGAGGGTTTATGTTAGAAGTTATGTGTCATGTCTATACTTACACATATTGTATGCATGTCAACCCGTGCTTTGCATTCCATGAGATTACATTTCCTAAGGCGTTCTATCAAAATAGTTTGCATGTCATTTCTATGCTGCCAATTGCATTTGCTTGAAATTTTCTAAAGCCTTTTTAACAAATCCATCTTGTAATTATTCTACGGCCCTTGGCAATCTAAGAGACCACATTTCTTTAGGTTTTCTGTCAAACAGTCGACGTGCTTGCTGGCACTCGTAGCTTAATCATCTTACAGAAATTTCTCTTCTGTTATGCTTTGATGTATACCCCTTCATTATTACTAGAGACTTGACAATGTGCACATTATTAAAGTGCAAGCCTATTTTTTTCAAATTGTTGTATTTAGCTTTACCAATAATCCCCACGAGAAAGTTGTCCCTGTGTAAAATGATATTTAACCCTTCAATAGTATTTTATCATGAGCTTTTAAGTATATCTTTAAATACTAATCATCTAGTCGATCGCATATTTCCATCCTTAGACTTTAGTCATAACCATAACATCCAATTGTATGTGCAATACTATTACAGTAGAGCTAACCCTGAGAAAACCTTAGGGTATTAACTTTCCATGTAAATAAGTTCAATTTTTGGATTTGGATCACATGTGAGTTAAGAGTTCCTTTGTGTCGAGATCATCTTTTAGTATTAGTTGTTTTATCTATTGGTTATATTGTCCTTTTAGTTTATAAACACTAAAGAATTAGACAATAATGTATCCTTTTAAATGATCTAAGTTTGTTAATTCACTATTTATGTAAGTAAATGGAATAGAACTTTATCAGATGAATTGCCTTTCATTCACTTGATGATTGTATAGGAAAACTAGTGAAATGAGGTAATGTTTTACTTGATTTTTGGGTTAGCAGTGAACCTATCGTTTGTATGGAAAATGTGTTTTAATTGGATTGATAGTTGGCATTATGTTTTAATGCATTAGTAAGGTGACAATAAGGGTTTATGTGTGTGTTAAAGATAAAATGCATATTGTGGAATATCTTGCTAACAACTATCAATTTGGGCTTTCGGTTAAGATAGGCATGTTATTAAATTATGCATTTATTGGTTATTAAATGATGGTTGTTAAATTGTTAATGGAATCCTTTGGATCTTAGAAGTGTCATCTACTCATTAGCTTGGATATATAATTGTGCCTTAGGGCAATTATGTATAAAATTAAGGGAATTGGTATTATTCAGTTATAAAAAAATTGAATGTTTGTAGATTTGATAATAACAATGCATTTATGTGTGGTTAGAACCTTACATTGTTAACTTGCTAGGATTAATTGTTTGTATTAACCCATGTGTCGTAAATGTGGATTAAATGTTATACTATTATTTATAGTGATGTCAAGCGTCTATGTCATTGGGAAGTTGATTTCTAGAGCCCTAGGAGGGTGTAATTGTGTGTATGACCCTCACGATTATGTAACCCTGAAGGTGGTTGGCTATGTTGTGGGTCATGTGCATTGAGTGAGATGCAACCCTAGAAAGTTGCCTCCTATTCATGTAATTGTGATAAATGTGCAAGATGGGTAATGCCTTGCTTGGTGTATGGATTTATGTGATTATGATGTTTGTGCAAGATGGTCAATGCCTCACCGGGTGTAGGGTTTAATAGTTGCAAGTAGGGGGAGCGGCTCTTAATGGGGGCCGTAACCCAAAGTTTTGTCCAGGACAACCCATTGGAGGGTTTCTTAATCCAATGATAACCTTAATAATGAACTAAGGGGAAACATGTAGAATTCACATTAATCAAGATAATGTATGCCTCACTCATGGCTCAAGTGCTCATTTAGGCTTGAGATGAGATGAGAAGGCCTGGAATGGGAAGATCAATTGCCTTGTCTTCATGAAAGGTATGTCAGTTCCTCATGAGTTTGTATGGGGACTGGGGATTAGGAGAGGTTTCCAGGACAACCTAGGATGGGGGCTGGAGCCTAGGAAGGTCCACCAGGACAACCCATATCAAGCTATGTGATGACACTCCTTCCTATTGCAATCTAGCACTCCCTAGTTGTATTTTCTCTTTTTGTTGTGTGAGTGCCTCTGGAAGTGCAGTAAGTGTGTAATGATGTTCATTGTTGATAGTATGGTGATTGGTGTCAGGTTTAACCCTATTGCTTATGTTAGTATATCGTACTCTTGACTGTTCATTGAATGTGGGATCTTGTGTTATCTCCTAGCATGGGGGATGGACGTCAGGTTCCACATGGTTGGGAGGTTGGTGCTTTTTCTGCATTGGGTATATTTGCTTCATGTTCATGAGCTTGGAGATTGTTCATTGTGTTGTGGACTCTAGTTCCTGTTCCAGTTTGTGAAGGCAATCCTTTCATGTAATGTATACTGGTTGTATACCAGATTGTATTTCTTAATGTATCTTGTTGTAATCTCTCCCATGTGCTGAGGAAAGCAACGTGGAAATTATTTACATAATGATATAATTATTATTGATAACTTCATCTTGTAATGAGTACTGTAGAGAAATGTACCAATTATGATAGTAGTTAGAAGATAATATTTAATGTTGATTTTCGGAAATGAATAGTAACAATTAATGTGTTGTCATCTTTTGTTGTTAATTAGATGTTCTAGTAACCTTGTTTTGTGAGTAGTACAGTTGAGGAACCTTAGAGCACCTAGGTTTAGTTACCCTATTATGCATTCTATAGTTAACAAAAAATAAATCCATTGTTTCGACCTAGTTAGTGTTGTGCTTTGGGGTTCCTTGGTGGGGGCGTTACAATGGCCCACTCACTGGGTGTACAAAACATGTAAATTGAAGGAGATTTCAAAGTTATTATTGAAGCCATTTGTGGTCATTCTACACCTGGAAGGATTATTAGAGATATAATTAAATGTGATATCCATGGCCTAATCAATAGTTTAGTGAATTTTGAAGTCCTCCACATTTCCCAGGAAGGGAATGAAGGTGGCAAATGCTTTGGCTAATCTGGGAATTAACATGGTTCAATGGCATTGCTAGTGCAACAAACAGATCTTCCAAACTCTATACCCCCTTTACTCAAAAATGATCTCAATCAAATATCTATTCATGAAGGTGATTAAGGTCACTAGAGGGTTAAAGATTTTCCTAAATTTTTATATGCTTTAAGATTTTATCTTTAATCTTAGGGAGAATTTTAGATTCAATATTCGACTTAAACTTGATAAGGTTGTTGAGATTATTCATTGGAAAACTAATTGGATGTATTATGAAGAGATAGCCTCGAGGTACCATTTCTATGCCACCTTTTCTAATAATTATTGCCACTACAGACTCCACACGAACTATTGAGCTTTAATTAATATGATGACAGATTCTAAACTTTAAAATCACACAACTTTTATGTGGGATTTTCTCAACATGTCATTTATTAATGATTTTTGGTGGCTCTCTTGAAAGATCGGCCCTCTTTACCTTAAGGTTTATGTCATTATTTTTTTGCAGCATAGCAAGCAAAATATCTTCTCTAGCTTTATGAATTTGAAAATGGGAGGTGATAGGTGTCGAACAAAGCCTATCTCTTGCGAGAAAGTTAAGAATGATAAGACTCTTTGGTACATTTACAAAGGAGGCATAACTCCTATCTGGAATTGTACGCTCAAAATCATGATTTGATGGCCTTGGGAGCAGTTGAGTCAGTTTTGGCACACACACAAACCCTCTCTCCTTTCCATGGGGTAAACCACCACGTCACTCTCTCTCTCGTAGAAGTATCCAGTCGAGAGGAGGCGATACACGGGGGTGGTCTGGCTCATTAGAGAGCTAGAGTTCATGGAGAGGGGTCAGCCAGTCTTGGGGCCTATGTTGTAATGTGCTTGTGTAGATGTTGTATTATGTGACCATAGTTGTAGATATAACTATATGACCCGAAGGGTCACTAGTCATTGTTATCTTGTTGGGTTTCAGATGTTCCAACATTGTGTGGGTAGGTTGTTGTTCTCGTTGATGTTTAATTGTCGTTCGTGTTGCTAGATGAATGCTTGTTGTACTAAGAGTTGTCTAAATCTCTCTTGTTGTTGTTGAATGACTAGTGGGTCTTGTTGCGGTCTTGGGTGGATCTCCTCTATCTCGTCGAGGATTGCCCTCACCCACTCACCTCTCAATCCAGGGCACATTCGTGAGCTGAGACAAGAGATAGGCGGTTTAAGCTAACCTTGACTTGACCTAGGGTTTCGACATAGGGTTTGTGAGACCTAAGGTTTGACTTTATGTTGACTATGTTTGACCTTGTGATGGAATGAAGGGTTTTGACCAATGTTTGACTGTAGTTGACCTTGTGTTGGGACCAAGGGTTTGTGAACATTCTATGTTGCTAATTTTTTTTTTCTTTTTGGATTTTATGAGTGCAAGCCTATATAATTGCAAAACTTCTTTTTGTGCTTTTTTATGTTTTTGGAAATCAAAAGTGTTTTTTCTTCATCTAAGAATTAGAAAATGTATGCAAGCTATGATGAAGTTATCTAATGCAATGTACCCTATGTTTTTGTTTTTTTTCTGAATAGATGGATCAATTAATCTAAGAAAGGGAAATTGCTTTTAATCTATGAACTTTGAAAGGGAAACTAATTTAATAATGCAAATCTACTTAACTTATCAAGGAAAAAGCAAACATGTAGTTTACTCTTCCCAAGAGAAAAATTTTGATTATCTAATTATTATGAAATAAAAAAAAGCATAAAGGAACCTGGAGACAAGTGAGCCTCTACTACCCTTAGAAATCCTTGTAATGGCAACCTCAAATCCTCTTGTAGTAGCTGGGTGATCCTCTTGGCAACAAAAAGGAAATGGAAGCAAAAGAAGATTTGAAGTTTTGAAAAGAATTCAATGAGAGCTTGACGAGCACTATGGCTTGTGATGTGAGTAGCATATTGACACAAACAAGATTTTAGAAAAGCTAAACAAGATAACAAACAAAAGCAAAAGGCTCCTATGTCCTGTATGATCATGAGAATGCTTGATTTGGAGAGCAATAACCTGCAAGAGTTGTGTGCACAAATGAAATTGCCTCCCTTTGTGCTTGAGGGAGGGGGCTATTTATAGCTTGGAAGAAGGGATGAAAAGTGAAGGAGAGTTAACTCAATTTGATTGGAGAGTTAACTTAGAAGATTTAAGAGTGATCTAGGCTAAAATTGGAGTGATCTACCCAATAAAAGCTTATCATTTAAGAAGAAGTAAAGAAAAAGGAATGCATGAGAATACAAGGGAATGCAGGAATTATTAACTAAAGATGAAATAGAGATAATTATGTATGTGTAGGTGCATGAAATAGTTAACTCTATATTTGGCATGAAAAATCCATGTAAACATGAAGAAAAACGGGTAAAATTAGAGCTTTTTTGAGTTAGAAACTTGAGTTTTTCTATGACTAAAAACACTACAGGGTCGCCCATGGGTTGCCCTTTCACCAGTCTAGCTCACCCTAGGGTGACCCATGGACGATCCTCAGAGGAGGGCACTTGGGTGGAAGTGCAGGATGTGAGATGGTAGAGGAGATGAAAAGTAGGGGACTTGCCTTTGAAAATTATGCCAATCATGTGTGAAAATCCAAATCTCCACTTGCAAAAGTAGGATCTCTCAGGGGAGATCTGGAAATAATAGGGGGAGATTTGGATAGGTTGAATAGAATTGAAAACTGAAAGCAGGAGACACTAGTAGAAAAATAGAAATAAATGACTAAAAAAACTACCAAAAATTGGTCATGTGATCAGTAGTTTGGTCACGTGACCATTGGTAGTTTATTTCCGGTCATTTATCTCGCAACCAAAGTTATGACCAAACAAATTTTAGTCATTAATTTGGTAGTATATTTAGTCATTAATTTGGTAGTATATTTAGTCATAAATTTGGTAGTATATTTAGTCATCAATTTGATAGTATATTTGGTAATTTGGTAGTATATTTAGTCATCAATTTGGTAGTATATTTAGTCACATGACCATTGGTAGTTTATTGCCGGTCATTTATCTTGCGACCAAATTTATGACTAAACAAGTTTTAGTCATTAATTTGGTAGTATATTTAGTCATCAATTTCTGTTAGTTGGTAGTATATTTAGTCAATTGGTAGTTTATTTAATTGTTTTTGAGGTTTAAACATAAAACACAAAAAAACATAATCAATCATTCATTTTCACATAATGAAACAACTATTAAGAAGGAAAAATACTAAAATTTTATTGAGAAAATATGTTTTTACAACAGATACAAGACTTAAATATGTCTTTCCTTTGAAAAATGTGTTACAAAGTGTGTTTCTCAGTGCTGTGACTTGGAAAACTAAGTTACAATGCTCTATTTTTTGCTTATACAACTCTAAAACATGAAAGAACTACTTGCAAAATGAAGCCTAAATATTTCATCATGGGCTTTTACATCTCAAAATCTAAATAAATGTACCAAAACTCGCTTAATATTGCTAATTGCTGCATTACTTCTTCTTTGTTGCATCTCCCGCCTTGGTCTACACAAATAGAACCCAGCAATGCAATAAGTAAATTGTCCCTTTGTAACATAAAGCAAATAAGTAACTTACTTTAACATGTTCTTTGAAAGAATATTTACTTTCTTGACTCCACGGATCTTCTTAGATCTGTTTAGACAGAGTAAGTCAAATTTATAAACAGTCAGGTTTAGACAAACATTCTTGCAACCCCCATTCCTAGTAATCAATTTCTGAACAGACACCAGATGCTAAGTTTGTTAGTTATGGGTAAACAACACTTCAGCATCAACAATTAGATGGGCTTGACCACTTACCCTGTGCAAATAAGTTTTTGAATTTACATTAACTGCTTGAATATCGACCCCTCTTGTAAACAAATCTGATGTGGTCAGATATAAAAGACAATAAGAACCATAAGCAACAGAATAAACTAACAATTCTATCCAGATTGCACTTAATGGGTAATTACAAAATATTTATTATTAACTACTTGATGATACCAGATTTCTACAGGCACCATTGCAAAAATCATGGAAGACTCTATTACAGTGAGACTGCAACATCTTTACATGAATGTAGAAACAAGAATACCCAAGCTCTATTATTTTCTTTGCTAAGAGTTCCACACGGTTCATAGAATTGCAAAAGATTACTGACTGATTAATTTGGAGCTGCAAAAAACAACAAAACAAGTCATTAAAATGTTGACAGAAGAACACTCATCTATTGTATGATCAAAGGAATATGTCTGAAACCAACCTTGGAGAACAGTGTGTTGAGACAGTGAACCTTCTGCCTTTCTTCAACAAATGCATAATACTGTGTAATACCTTTAAGTGTAAGTTCATCCATGAGGTTGATGACATATGGCTTGCACAAATATCTATCTTTAAAGGATTTAACAATGGCTGGAAATGTAGTAGAAAATAATAAAATTTGCCATGTTTTTGGAAGGAATCTAATAAGCTACTCCACCAAAGGCTGAAACTCTAGCGAAAGAACTTTGTCAGCTTGAAAACAAATGAGAACTGTTAGCCCAACTTAATTAAGCAAGAGGTAATTGGCATAAACCACACAAATTATATAAATTTGTAATCTCTGATAAATATATACAAATATGGTATGCATTATTAATTAATGGTAATATGACTTTGTACATCAGTCCATGTACATTAAAACATTAACAATAAAAAACAATATTCCAAAATTTTTATAATATCAACAAGTTTAGGCCCTGTTCACAATGCAAAAGGACACATTTGCATTTCAGACCTAATAAAATTAGTTCCTCCAGTTATCAGTATAGAAATATATAAAACAAAGATTTCCAGAAATAGGGAGGAGCCAATGTCTAATTTATATCAAAATGTTAAGCATCTTATAGTGGAGCACTGAATTCAAATGGGAAAATGGTAAAGTGGGAGCATCAGGTTCAAATGGGAAACCCCAACATAAAAACAATTATGTTGGGGTTTCTCATGGGAGCATCAGGTTCAACACCAACAATTATAGGATCCTTCTTGTTAAAAATACAATTTGAAAAAATGCTCAATACACAGGAGAAAACATCTTCTACAACATCCTTTTTCCTTTCTTCCTTAAGATTGTTCATATATGCTTTAAATTGGTCAAATAGATGATAAATAATGTCCACTGCAAATATCTTGACACCAACTTCATCTACAAGTTCCCGAGATTTAGGAGTAATTTTGACATCAAATGCCAAAATTGTAGCACTCTTTCTTCTTTTTCTCAAGCATTACACTCGCACGCATGACATCTTTTTTATGCATAGGCCCAATACCAATTGGCTGGTGTAAAGCCAAATTCTACAACCTTTACCAGCATCTTCCCTGCCTGTGTCAAAATGAGAGCTTTAGAATAGGGTATGGACATCCATCAAAACATAAAGGATAGAGGAATTTTGTCAAATGTTGTAGTTGCAACTGCCCTGTTAGACATGCATGCAAAATGTGGAAGTATAGACAAGGCACGTGAACTGTTTGACATAATGCCTCAAAGAAATGTGGTCTCATGGACTGCACTGATTGCAAGATATGCACAAAATGGATTTGTTGAAAAGGCTTTAGAAATTTTAAAGCAAATGCAATTGGTTGGTGTAAAACCAAATTCCACAACCTTTGCTAGCATCCTCCCTACCTGTGTCAAAATGGGAGCTTTGGAATAGGGTATGGATATCCATCAAAACATAAAGGATAGAGGAATTTTGTCAGATGTTGTAGTTGCAATTGCCCTGCTAGACATGTATGCAAAATTTGGAAGCATAGACAAGGCACGTGAGCTGTTTGACAGAATGCCTCAAAGAAATGTGGTCTAATGGACTGCACTAATTGCAGGATATGCACAAAATGGATTTGTTGAAAAGGCTATAGAAATTTTAAATAAAATGCAATTGGCTGGTGTAAAGCCAAATTCCACAACCTTTGCCAGCATCCTCCCTGCCCGTGTCAAAATGGGAGCTTTGGAATAGGGTCTGGACATTCATCAAAACATAAAGGACAGAGGAATTTTGTCAAATGTTTGTAGTTGCAACTGCCCTGTTAGACATGTATGCAAAATGTGGAAGCATACACAAGGCACGTGAACTATTTGACAGAATGCCTCAAAGAAATGTGGTCTCATGCACTGCACTGATTGCAGGATATGCACAAAATGGATTTGTTGAAAAGGCTTTAGAAATTTTAAAGCAAATGCAATTGGTTGGTGTAAAGCGAAATTCCACAACCTTTGCTAGCATCCTCCCTGCCTATGTCAAAATGGGAGCTTTGGAATAGGGTATGGACATCCATCAAAACATAAAGAATAGAAGAATTTTGTCAGATGTTGTAGTTGCAACTACCCTGTTAGACATGTATGAAAAATGTGGAAACATAGACAAGGCACGTGAACTATTTGATAGAATGCCTCAAAGAAATGTGGTCTCATGGACTACAATGATTGTAGGATATGCACAAAATGGATTTGTTGAAAAGGCTTTACAAATTTTAAAGAAAATGCAATTGGCTGGTGTAAAGCCAAATTCCACAACCTTTGCTAGAATCCTCCCTGCCTGTGTCAAAATAGGAGCTTTGGAATAAATTTGAAGAATGTTTAAATGCCATGAACGAAAAAAGAAGCTAGGAAAAGAAGCAAATTACTGGTTTATGTTCATAAAACCAGTCTCCAACACTTGTAAACTTATGAAGCACTAAACTCTATGAAGACACTAATAACAGAAAAGTCTTAAGTAAACCAAGTTTGTGACTCCCAACACATAACAAAAGGTATGGAACTAACTTGAACATGAGCATAGATGATTTGCACCACAAACCTGAGAGGGTCTATGAGAAATAGATGGAAAATGAACATTCTGCAACAAATATTACTTGCTAGATCAGGGAAAAAACAACAATATAATAAAACTTTGTGTGCCATGAGTTGCAAAATTTTGAAATTATTCAAAATAGAAAAGAAAGGTGACCTCTGCTAGATCTACATCCTTTGATGTAATTGAAAAACAACCCTTTTTTTGTACTACACCTGCCTTGGATTTATCCTCTTGGTAATCCTTAAAACCTGAAAGGAAATGACCATAAGGAGATGATTTAAGTAAATCTATTCGCACTACATTATAATACCCTCATACATAATAGGTACAAGGAAAACAATGTAGATAACTATTTGATAAATGCCAAACAATTCAAACAAAAGAGAACATAGGAAAAATATTAAGCTTTAAAATACACCTCCTGATGATCGTAATGGTGCTGACAAACTAAATTTAGAAAACTAAATTCAAATGCTTGCTAAAACAAAAAAAATGCTAAGAATATGTCTATAGATCAAATTGGATCCAACAAGCAACATTACTTTCATGAACTAGAAAATAACACACAAACTAGAAGCTCAATTTCATTAACAACAATTTACACTATACATAATCAAGCTAAAGCAATTTTCTTACATTTCTTTTGTTTCTTTTCTACCCTAATTCTTAAGGTCAGAATTGCAAGAAAACAAGAAAATAGTCACCTAACAAAGCACTGCACAAAATCTTAACATGCATCTTGAGTCTTGACCACTGCTTTTCCCCTAGGAAACAATGATTGCATTAAAATATTCAAACAACTCTAGAAAAGGAAAAGATGAATGAATCCTTCTTCTTTCAATGAAATATGCTTATGTGTACTAATGTTGCTTCTAAGAAATAAGGGTTCCTATCTTCAACAAATGTTAAAGAGAACCATGAATTAAACGTACATGTTACTCAAGTCATTTATTGAACTTGATTGCACTAGAGGAAGACTCTGTTCAATCTTAACCTGTAAAAAAATGCTACCAACATCTTATATGTCATATGACACAAAAAACAAACAGGCTCAGTTTCTAGTACAAGTCTATAACAATGTACTTAAATTTAATCTACAACACAATATGTTATTCCACTAAACAGAACCTTTTCAGAATCACTCCACATAGATGTCTCAAGAGATGTAGATAGACTCTTATTCTTTATTGGTCCTGAAGTGTCATCTTCTTCTTTACCACCTAACAATTCATCATCATCTTGCATCTATTTAAAAATAAGCATTCGAGAGTACAGATTATTTATTTTGTTAACACATTGTAAGGAACATAAAAGAGAGTGCAACTGCCCTATTAGACATACATGTATGTAAAATGTGGAAGCATAGACAAGGCACATGAACTATTTGACAAAATGCCTCAAAGAAATGTGGTCTCATGGACTGTAATGATTCTAGGATATCCACAAAATGGATTTGTTGAAAAGGCTTTAGAAATTTTAAAGCAAATACAATTCACTGGTGTAAAGCCAAATTCCACAACCTTTGCTAGTATCCTCCCTGCCTATGCCAAAATGGGAGCTTTGGAATAGTGTATGGACATCCATCAAAACATAAAGGATAGAGGAATTTTGTTAGATGTTGTAGTTGCAACTGCCCTGTTAGACATGTATGCAAAATGTGGAAGCATAGACAAGGCACGTGAACTATTTGATAGAATGCCTCAAAGAAATGTGGTCTCATGGATTCCAATGATTCTGGATATGCACAAAATGGATTTGTTGAAAAGGCTTTAGAAATTTGCATCACCCACTCTCCTGTAGGCACTTCAAGTCATGCTTGTGGTGATGTGGGAAAGCCCGCATCACCGTAGGCATGACTTGAAGTGCATGCGGGAGAGCGGGTACCTCTCCAGTTGGGTTGCATAATTTGAAGAATGCACCTAGCTCCCTCTCTTTACCTATACTCTAGTTGCATAATAAGAGGAATGCACTGATAGGAAGGAATAATATTCCCATATCTGGGGCTGAGGGCACAACATCATCTATGTAGTCAGGTGCATCGATGCAATGTGCATCTGTATCGGAAGATGCTCAGGCACTCACTAATGTCATGTCATTCATTTGATGTTTGTGGACCGGTGTTCTTGCAGACTGGTGGTTTAATGGACTATTTAGCAGAATGCCTCAAAGAGATGTCATCTCATGGAATGTAATGATTGCGGGATATGCAAAAAATGGATTTTTTGAAAAGGCTTTAGAAACTTTCAAGAAAATACAATTAGCAGGTGTAAATCCAAATTTGACAACCTTTGCCAGCATCCTCCTTGCCTGTGCCAAAATGGGAGCTTTGGAACAGGGTATGGACATCCATCAAAGCATAATGGAAGGGGGATTTTTGTCAGAAATTATAGTTGGAAATGCTCTGGTAGACATGTATGCAAAATGTTGGACAAGCTTCCCGCATCACTGCGGGAGCTGTCAAGAGTCAGTGTGGGAGTGCACTCTCGTACTGACTCTTGACAGCTCCCGTGGTGATGCGGGAAGCATGTCCAACTGCATCTGGGGAAGGATAGAGGAATTTTGTCATTTGTAGTGACAACTTCCCTAGTAGACATGTATGCAAAATGTGGAAGCATTGACGAGGCATGTGAACTGTTTGGTAGAATGCCTCAAAGAGATGTCATCTTATGGAATGCAATGATTGCGAGATATGTACAAAATGGATTTTTTGAAAAGGCTTTAGAAACTTTCAAGCAAATGCAATTGGCAGGTGTAAAGCTAAATTCCACAACCTTTGCTAGCATCCTCCCTGCTTGTGCAAAAATGGGAGCTTTGGAACAGGGTATGGACATCCATCAAAGCATAAAGGATAAAGGAATGATATTAGATGTTGTAGTTGCAATTGCCCTAGTAGACATGTATGCAAAATGTGGGAGCACAGAGAAGTCACGTGAACTATTCAAAAAAATGCCTGAAAGAAATGTGGTCTCGTGGAATGTCATGATTACAGGATATGGACAAAATGGAATTTTTGAAAAGGCTTTAGAAACTTTCAAGCAAATGCAATTGACAAGTCTAAAGCCAAATTCCACAACCTTTGCCAGCATCCTCCCTGCCTGTGCCAAAATGGGAGCTTTGGAACAGGGTATGGACATCAAAGCATAATGGAAGGGGGATTTTTGTCAGAAATTATAGTTGGAAATGATCTAGTAGACATGTATGCAAAATGTGGAAGTATAGACAAGGCACGTGACCTGTTTGACAAAATGCCTCAAAGAAATGTGGTCTCATGGAATGCCATGATTGTAGGATATGCACAAAATGGATTTTGCAAGGATGCTCTCAAAATCTTTGAATTAATGAAGCACTCTGGAGCATATCCTAACATTGTAAGCTTTGTTTGTGTTCTGTGTGCATGTAGCTATTCAGGTTTAGTGGATGAGGGATGTACATACTTCAATCACATGAGTAGCCCTTATTGCATTACTCCTACAATCAATCATTATGTGTGCATGGTTGACCTTCTTGCCCATGCTGGCTATCTTGAGGACAACTTAAACTTTATCATTAAGATGCCAGTTAAACCTGTGGTGGTTGTGTGGATATGTTTTCTTGGTGCCTATAAATCACATATGAAAATAGGCTTAGGAGTATTTACATCAATGCTGCTTTTTGATTTGGATCCTAAAAATACTACGACTTATGTTCTTCTCTCAAACATATATGCAGAAGTGGGTAGCTGGGGTGAGGTTCAAATGGTAAGGAGATGATGAAAGATAGAGGAATTAAAAAGATCCCTGGTTGTAGTTGGATAATAAAAGGTAGATTTTTGTTAGATATTATAGTTGGAAATGCTCTGATAGACATATATGAAAAATATGGAAGCACAGACAAGGCACACAAACTGTTTGACAAAATGCCTCAGATGTCATCTCATAGAATGTAATGATTGCAGGATTGCACAAAATGGATTTTTTGAAAAGGCCTTAGAAACTTTCAAGCAAATGCAATTGGCAGGTGTAAATAGGAGTTTAAACAAAAGCACATTTATGAGTAGCTTTCAAAGAAAAGAAAGGAATTTGTATAGAAACATTTGTCAAAACCTATCAAATCTTTGACAAGGTCTATATTCTGCATTAAAGAATTTGCATAGCCTTAAAGGGCCTTGAATAGTAAGCATTTCAGATAGAGGGTAGAAAGTCTATGTATAAGTTCATATTCTTATAGATTGAAGATAGTTTGAGCCTTTGTTGGAGACTCCATTCTTGTCCAAGCATGTCAATAAGGACAGTGAGCAGTTTCACTACATTATACAGTTGAGAAAGACATTGAATAAGTCTATTGAATACTCTATGATGCAATATATAGATTGGGAAAGAGATATCAAGTATGAATAGCCTAAACAGTCATGAAGAGCATTATACAGTGGTATGTAGGTTAGGGTAATAACCCAAACCAATGTGTACCCCTACAGGTTTTGTGATAACACAAAAAGCCTCGTCATGCAGTGACTAAATCTATATAACAAGGTAAAGATCTTGAAGGCTTTTTAGAGTGTCATATATTTCTTAGAGATTCAGTCTAAAAAAACAAGGAAATCCCACATAATATAATATAAATGAAATAGTGAAATGATTTCAAAAAGATAATAAAACACAACCTTTTGGTCTTCTTTAGTTAGAAGGTCACCTAAAAGGATGGCTTAAAAACTGTAAATAAAAGAAGTTAGCAACAAAACAAGTTCCATTAAGGTTGTATCAACTATTCCTTTTGAAATATGTAACAATGAGTTGCACAATTCAAAAACAAACTTAGCTAATGAAAAAAGAAAAAAACATACTGCAGTTAGCCAAAAATTAGGGATTGTTTGAATGACTTCATTGAGTTTGGCATAATACGGCCGTCGTATCTCATTATACTTCTATTCCACCTCTAGGACTTTATCACTTGCTTCCTCATTAACCTAGACCAATACAATTAAAAAGTTACAAATTAGACAAGATGTGTTCCATTTCACAAAGGTTAACAATGTTTTCTTACACAAAACACATAATAAGTAAAAATGATGCTTAGGAAAAAAATTATTCCAGCAATGTATAATTGTTAATTATGTATTGTTCCAATTATCAAGCATACAGATCCTTGTAAGATCACCAATCAACACCATATGTTCTTTGCAAAGGGAGATAGATCCACATAGTCTGACACATTTTTATATAAAGCAAGGACTCACCCTCTTTTATCAAAATGGATTTGTTGAAAAGGCTTTAGAAATTTTAAAACAAATGCAATTGGTTGGTGTAAAGCCAAACTCCACAACCTTTTCTAGTATCCTCCCTACTTGTGTCAAAATGGGAGCTTTGGAATAGGGTATGGACATCCATCAAAACATAAAGGATAGAGGAATTTTGTCAGATGTTGTAGTTGCAACTACCCAGTTAGACATGTTAAGGCATTTAAAAATTTCAAGCAAATGCAATTGAATATGCATATACAGAGAGAGATGTATGTGGAAGCATAGACAAGGCATGTGAAATTTTTGACAAAATCCCTAAAAGAAATGTGGTCTAATAGACTACAATGATTGCATGATATGCACAAAATGGATTTGTTGAAAAGGGTTTAGAAACTTTCATGCAAATGAAATTGGCAGGTGTAAATCCAGATTCCACCTTTGTTAGCATCCTCTTTGCTTGTATCAAAATGGTAAGCTTTGGAATAGGGTATGGACATCCATCAAGGCATAATAGAAGGCAGATTTTTGTCAGATATTATAGTTGGAAATGCTCTGATAGACATATATGAAAAATGTGGAAGCATAGACAAGGCACACAAACTGTTTGACAGAATGCCTCAAAGAGATGTCATCTCATGGAATGCAATGATTGCATGATTGCACAAAATGGATTTGTTGAATAGGCTTTAGAAACTTTCAAGAAAATGTAATTGACAGCTGTAAATCCAAATTTTGCAACCTTTGTCAGCATCCTCCCTACCTGTGCCCAAATGGGAGCTTTGGAATAGGGTATGGACATCCTTCAAAGCATAATGGTAGGGAGATTCTTGTGAGATATTATAGTTTGAAATGATCTCATAGACATGTATGCAAAATATGGAATCATAGACAAACAACGTGAGTTGTTTGACATAATTCCTCAAAGAGATGTCATTTCATGGAATGGAATGATTGCAGGACATGCACAAAATGGATTTTGCAAGGACGCTCTCAAAATATTTGAATTAATTAAGCACTTTGGAACATATCCTAACATTGTAAGCTTTGCTTGTATTCTAGGTGCATGCAACCATGCAGGTTTAGTGGATGAGAGTTGTATATACTTCAATCACATTTGTAACCCTTATTGCATTACACCTACAGTTGATCATTATGTGTGCATGGTTGACCTCCTTGCCTGTGTTGGCTATCTTGAAGACACCCTAAACTTTATCATTGAGATTCCTGTTAAATATATGTTGGTTGTATGGATGTGTTTTCTTGGTGCCTACAGATCACATATGAATATAGGCTTAGGAGTATTTATAGCAACATTGCTTTTTGATTTGGATCCTAAAATGCTACACAACTTATGTTCTTCTCTCAAACATTTATCCAGAAGTGGGCAGGTGTGGTGAGGTAAGGAGATTGATGAAAGATAGAGGAATTAAAAAAATCCCCAGATGCAGTTGGATTGAAGGGCATAAAATGGTACATGCTTTTTGTGTAGGAGACAAATCACATCCATGCTTTTTATTTTTGCAAGGGGAAGCATACCCTTTGCCATACTGAAAGAAAGAAAAATAAAAAAATTAACAGTCTGAAAATGTGATTAAGTTTCTAGAATGGTCGAAAAAATAAAAATGGCAAAACAATAGAGTACTGTACCTCATGCTCTCGAGAGTCGTCTTCTGCAGTCCCGGATCCGAATCTTGAACTCTTTCGACATATACTTCCAACTGATGTTTCAAAGCTAAATCTTCCTCTAACTATTTCCACATAAAGAGCATAAAAGGAAAATGAATCAAAACCCTAACCCTAGATCTGAGTAGATTAATTATTACAAAAACTAGGAAAATAAATACCAGGTCTTCTTCCTTCTTCTCATCTTTGATTTTCTTAGCATCCTTGGATGGAGGAAGAGGTGCTTCCACATTGCCATTACCGATGTGGGTTGGAGTAGTAGCCATTTTCACTAACCAAAGTCAAAATCATTAAATACCCAACAAACAAAATCCAATTTTAAAGTGCTAGAGGCCAGATCAAAAAGAAAATAAAAAGTCATCCTGTTGGATAAAAAACACATTTGAGCACAAACCGTCCAAGTGCTTAATTTAAGCTTTTACAGGTTTGTTGCATAGTGCACATAAAGAAGAGAAGATGGGTACTTGTGGAAGCCTTCAAGTCTGGTCTTCTCAAAAGAAACTTCTTGAATAGGAGACGTGGACATCCAAGTCATTGCTCTGTAAAATCTCATCTCGAAATCAAATTATTGATGCACCACTGCATATTGGGGTTCTTCCAATCTCAATGCAGAGGCATTCTTTAACACAAACCATATACCCAAACTCCATTTTATTAGTGGAGCTTCAGTTGGGAGCAGGAGTCATTTTCACTAACCTTTACTGAGCGACAACAACAAAGGAGACCTCTGATATTTCCTTAATGGTGCATTGGCGCCAAGCATATTTTCAAAAGAAAAATCAATGATGCCATTTCAAGTTTAATTAGGGTTTAAATTACTATAAATTTTGGTGCCTAGATGATAGGTTAGGGTAATTAAATATATTATAATATTATATTATATAATATTAGAATATTAGAATATTATAAAATATTATAATAATTATATTATTTTATAATATAATATTATATTATATATATTATAATATTATATTATTATATAATATATAATATAAATATTATATTATATTATTTATTTATTAATATAATAGAGGAGTAATAGTCATTTATTTAGTCATTTTTATTTGTCTGACCAATTATTTAGTTGTGTTTTTTGCCTGATGACCAAATTAGTCATTTATAGCTATGTTGCAAAAAGTTTGTCACGTGACTAAAAGTTTGTTCATGTGACTAAAAGTTTTAGTCACCTAGTCATTTATTTATCATATTTCTACCAGTGAGATGGCTAGGGAGGACCTCTAGAAGGCTTCTAGGGGTGGGAACAAATGAAAAACACTGGGGAAAGGTGAAAAATCACCTACAAGATGCATACAAGGCTTAGGATTAGGGTCACTATTATAGGAAATGCAAATCAACAAGTGTCAAAAAGTGTCGAAAGCGAAGAGAGAGAAAAGGACAAAGGGGAAACAACACAAGGAGGAAGAAAAGACACGTCACCAAGAGAATTGTTGCTAAGAGGATGTTATTTCATGCTTACACGTACATGACAAGGATTATGACTCATTATAGGGGTCCTCGTGGAGGTTGTGCGTGATTTTGGTGCTTACATATTTGCCCCCTCGGGGATGGTAGTCTACATGAAAGGTAGGTACCATTCCTAAACTAGGCCTTACCTATTGTTGATTTTCCCGCAATTGCACTTGTAATAACTAGTATTAGTTCGGCATATGAATTTATCAAAATGAATAATGAAAACTAAAATGATGAACATACTATAGATTGTTTGAGCTTAACTAGTTATTTTCCTTTGTCAGTGAGACCTGTAGGAATGAATGCACGCAAAATGAATGCATGAAAGATGCATAAAACAAACACTAATCTAAGAAATGCATAAAGAAAACTAAGCTAAAGGAGAGAAAAAGAGAAAATTAGTGAAATTTGAGTGAATTAGTGACATAATTGATTGTGTGAGCAGTCGTTGGGTAGATCTCGTTGAGGAGATCGCAAAGATGGCCACCTCTTCTTTTGTCACTAAGAATCATATACGCAAATAGTGAAAAACACTTCTCTAAACCCTAGTTTGAATTTTGTTAAAAATCTCTTAAAATTGTCTATGTTTGATGATTTTCTTTGTTGCATTGTCTTTGTTTTGTCGTTTAGAGTAAGATTGGTTTTTCGTTTATTGAAATCAGCTAAGAAACAAGGTTTTGAGAGCATTTTTAGTTTAAGGGATAAGCACATAGGGTCGTCCCTTTTGCCAGGCAGGTCACTCGGGGGAGATATGTTTGAGCAACAGGGTCACCCAGGGGAGATCTGCCTAAGCAATAGGGTCGCTTGGGGGAGATTTGCCTATGCAACAAGGTCGCCTGGAGGAGATCCTACTGAACATCTGGGTTGCCTGAGGGAGATTCGGTTTGATGAAATGGGCAACCCTGACAGAGATCTGATTTGATGAAATGGGCAACCCTGACAGATCAGTTTTGACTGAAATTTGATGTCTTCTAACGTTTACTTCACTCTGTTTGAATCTAATTTAAACATTGAATCTATCTTTTTATTGCAATTTTGATGGTTTATACACCTTTTTGTGAAATTTTCTGCAATTTTTACAATTTTTAGGGATTTTCTGAGTTGACAAGATCTAATCTAAAGTTCTTTTTTGATTGGCAGGATATGAGGATCCGTTGGAATGCCAATCGTGACCAGTTGTGGCTTTCAGAGATGTATGCTTCGTTATCTACTAATGAGCTTTCTATCTTGAGGAGAGCAGGCATGGCTAGGGTTCACCACGTGTCAGTTGTACATCCTGTGACATGCATTTGTTGTGAAATTATAACTTATTGGGATGCAAACATGAACACGTTCAGGTTCCCTTAGGTTTTAGGAGAATGGACTATCACTTTGTATGATGTGTACCACATTCTACGGGTTCCTGTGAGAGGACATTCACTTGTTCTTCTAGCTAGCGAGGCGTTCAAGGACAAGACTTCTTGGGCACAGATTATGGGGGGCGAGTCGTCCTAAGGATCAGACCAAAGTTTACCTCACCTCCGTACCACGACTTCGCATTCCTTGCTTGAGGAAGTTCCTAATTGGTTTGATTGCATTGAAGCTATCTGGAGACAAAGCCTCAGCTCGCTTGAGATGGTGTTGGGCACCAATTATACAGGGCATTGATTAGGGCATAGTTTAAGCTTGGGGGCCAGACATCCTAGCCATGGTCTATAGGGACTTCTATTGTATTGTACGATGAGGGACTCTTTCTTTTAGCCACTCTTCTCTGATCATGACTTGGATCTTTGAGCACATCAGGCCTTATCAGGAGATTCCTCTTCCCGACAAACGACTATTGAGAGCAGCTAGGTGGGCTCATGTGGGCCACTTTGATACTTCTTTATGTGATGTGTCTACTCTTACAAACACAGATATGATCTCTGACCCTTATGTAGGTATAGAGGGTGCATGGTTGCGTGATGGTCAGATCAGGGAGTATTGTCTTAGCATATCAGAGCTTTCAGATTGTAATGGTCTATTCGAGGCTCATCATGTTGAGCGTGTCCTATAGTATTTTGGTGAGGACTTCCCTGAGGAGTTGCCCCCAGTACCTACTTGTTATAGATCCGTATAGGAGATGGGTGAGATTGGTTAGAGGACTGTTGCTTGGACCCCTTTGACTCTTGTAGTTTTGATTACTAGAGCTTCTAGGATGTCGAGAGGTGGATGGAGGTGAGGAAGAGGATCTCCTTCCTGAGGACTCATTGTGGTGGATGAATCTGACTCTACTAATGAGGTCTACATTCCTGATGGGGATGACTTATCTGACGAGGGACTAGTAGAGGGTGCACATGATATAGACTCTAATGAGGATGATATACCTAAGGGTTCCTTCACAATGCCTAGACCTCCTCACTCTGATGAGGTGATGTGGCAACTAGATCCCACCTGGCAGCCTGGCGACCCACGTGAGTCTTGTACTATTTTTCTAATCTTGCATTGTCCTTTCTTTTCTTTCCTTTTTATCAAGAGTCATCACATCTTTTTGTCTTTGCTTTGCTTTGCAGGTAGTGTTGAGGAGTGGAGGGGTTTCGTTTGTGAGATCAACATTGGTTTAGCTGCCCCCTTAAGTAGGCTGACTTGAGAGATGCTTTTAGCTAATCCTAGTGTGCCCCCTATGGCTAGGTGACACACTGACATTTTTGCTCCTACTTATCATGGATGCCAAAAGAGTGCTACCTTGAAGGTCAAGAATCTCATTCTTAGGGGTGAGAATCAGGTGCTCCGTGAGATGGCTCACCTTGGGTTTTGGTAGTGTGAGCTTAGCATTGAGGGAGCTTCATACTCTCACACTCATAATAGGGCACCTCGTTCACACAGGTCTCATGGAGCAACTAGTGGTACACACAGATAGAGGAGCAGGAGTCCTAAGGGTTCTGTTGGAGGGAACCGCCCTTGAGTCTATTTTCTTTTCTTGAAACTATGCCCACTTGCATGGGGAGCCTCACTTTGCTTTGACAGCATTTTGTTCTAGCTCTTGTACTCTTGCGAATATAAACTTCTGATATATAAATGGAAGTTTGTCTTTCTATGGTTGTTTTTCTATCGTACGAGTACTCATCTCTTGTGCAATTTTGACATTTAAGAACTCTTTGATTATGTTTTGACCTTCAACTCTAAGAATGCAAGTATGATAACAGTGACATGTTTTTGTAATGTTTTTGGAATATATATGAAATGCAGGTCACGATATGTAGATGCAAGAACACAAGGGATGTTGAAATGAAACTTTTACTATTATAGGATGTCATGAGTTATGACATTGACTTTATTGCTTTGGAACTCTTTTTCTAATTTTGGTATGAATGCATTGTGGAACAAACATTATAGCTTCTCTTTAATACAATTTTCAATCTAGGGGATTGTAGGTTATTCTGGTATAAGAGACCTATTCAAGTCTGTGAGATAGGGAATTAGAACTCAAGTGAGGAGCAAGAGTGAAAATGGAGTGCTTCTGATTTTGGGCTTTGCTAGAGGCAAAACACTAATCCTTATCTAGATAAGACAATCTAACAAGCTTTCAACTTAGACAAGTAACAAATTTTATTGATGTTCACTAGACTTAGATCGTAGATGGCAAGCAAGATAGACCCGGGGTAAAGGATGAGCAGAAAAGAACTAGGGTCCCTAGATAGAAAATAATCCTAAAGACTACTAGACTCTTGGCTTTGCTTAGTTAGTGTGTGTGTTTTCTTTGTACCTTTCTCTTTTACTTTCTCTGGTAGAATGTCACCTTGAAGCTTTGAGCTTAGACTGATCTCCACCCAAGGGTACGAACATTTAGCAATCTTCTCTCTTTCACTCTTTTTTTGTTTTTTCTAGAATGCCTTGATTTTCTCATTTTTTTGGATTTTTGACTTTTATGAAATGAATGCTTCTAGAACTTTGGATATGCAGTAATTTGATCTCTCAATTCTCACTTTTTTCAACACTCTTATTTTGATCACTCATTTTTTATTCACTCATATTTTAGATTGCTTCCTTCAGAGTTTTAATCCCCTTGACATTTTTGTCCAGGGAAGATAAGGGGCTGAGTGCCACCAAAAGTTTTTATAATCCAGTTGGACTTCTCTTCTACTAGGGAAGGATTGGGAAGGTCTACTTGCAAGCTTCCTTTGAACACTGTAGGTTTGAATACTAACTTTTCTTAGACCTAAAATCTTGGCTCATTAAGACTGGGATCGGTGTAAGCTAAGAGCTAGACATTGATTAGAATCACTAGGAATGTAGGGGGAAAATGGTGATTATAAAAATGGGGAATCTCAAGACCTAAAAGGATCACATATGCCTAGGCAACCTTAGACTCCTTACTAAAAGGAAAATAATATAAGAGCAAGTCATTCACTGTAATGCAAGATAAACAAAATGATACTGAAATGCAAGAAACAAATTCTTTTTTTTTTGTATTTTTATGTTTTATGATTTTTATGATTTTCAGACATAGTATATCTTGAGGTGAAAGTCATTGATTGTTTCTCCAAATTCCTCTCCCTCCATTGTGCACAAGAGATAGGCACCATTTCTGACATTTTCTTTAACCATATAAGGACCTATCTAATTGGGTCTAAACTTATGTCCTTCACTGGATCTTTTGTCAATTAGGTTGTCAATTCTGAGTACTAAGTCTCCCACCTGAAAAAGTCTTGGGACAACTTTCTTGTTATATTTCTTTTTCATCCTTGTGAGGTAAGAGTCATGTCTTTGAATAGCTCTTAATCATTTTTTGTCCATCATTTCTAATTCAGCCAACCTTACTGCTCGATATTCCTCATTATCTAGTAGGCCTTGTAACGATACCCTTAAGCTAGGAAATTCTACTTCCAATGGCAACATTGCCTCTGACACAAACATAAGGGCATAAGGGGTGGTTCCAATCAGAGTTCTTATGCTTGTTCTATAGGCCCAAAGAGCTAGATATAACTGCAAATGCTAATCTCTTTTGAAGTCCTTCACAATTTTGACCAATATTGACTTCAATGTTTTGTTTGTGGCTTCTACTTGTCTATTCCCCTAAGGATAGTAAACTGAAGTAGAATTATGATTGATGTGGAATCTTTCGCATAACTCTCTTACTTGTGGATTTTTGAATGACAATGCATTATCCATTACTATCACTTGAGGAATCTCGAATCTGCATATGATCTGATTCAATGTGAATTTTGTGATAACTATTCCTGAAACTGTAGTTAGAGGCATGGCCTCTACCCATTTGGTAAAATACTCCATCATGGTGATGATGAACAAATGTCCATCCATTGATGGGGGAGATATCTTCCCCAATAGGTCTAGGCCCCACGTAGAGAAGGGCCACAGAGTAACTATAGGTTGCAAATCTCTCATCGGTGTGTGGTGAACATGTGCGTAGGCTTGACACTTTGGGCATCTTTTCACAAATTTTATTGTGTCTCCTTGTAAACATGGCCAAAAATATCCCAGCCAATGTATTTTTCTTACTGTAGCGTGACCGGCAATAGGTCCTCCACAGATTCCACTATGGCATTCTTCTAGAATTTTATGTGACTCTTCTTTATCGACACATCGAAGCAACATCCCATCCAAGGCTCTTTGATACACCACATCGTCGATCAAGACATATCTTTCTGCGAGGATACGTAAGCGTCTCTTCCCTAAGGGAGTCATGTTCTCTAGGTAAGTTCTATTTGCGAGATAGTTCACAATGTCTCTATACCAATATGAAGCGGCATATTTCTCGAGATCAAATGCACAAATTTCTTCATCGGGGAAGTCTTCATTTATAGGCTCCTCTTGAGGAACTAGATTGTCTGCTAGCCAATATTCTATCACTTGTCCTTTGACTGACTTTTGATTGACGTAAGTTAATTCAAACTCACTTAACAATGTTACAAATCAACCAGTCCTTCTTGACAACATTGGTTGGTTTAAGAATGTTCTCAATTATTCAGATCGTATCATAAGTCTGGTTTCTTGGTTCAGCATGTAATGTTGCAATCTCTAAGTTGCGAAGACTATGTCCAAACACTCATTTTCAGCTTGAGTGTACTTCTTCTCATATTCTAGCAAGGTTTGACTTATGAAATATATGACTCTTTCCCTTCCACCTTTGTCTTCCTAAGCCAACATACAAGCTATGGAGATATTAGTTTCTCTAAAATATAAGATAAAAGGTTTGTCATGTTTTGGTGGCATTAGTGCATGAATGGAGTCAACAAGAATTTATTTACTTTCTCAAATGTGTTTTGACAATCCACGGTCCAAGTTATGCCAACTTGCTTCTTCAACAACTGATTGATTGGGTGAATTTTGAAAGTCATATATGGTATGAAATGCCTAATCACGCCTAGTTGTCCCAGAAAGGTTCTTACCACCATCTCACTTGTTGGTGGGGTGGCATTTAAGACCACTTTAACTTTTGTTGGATCTACGTCAATTCCTCTTTGCAAAATGATGAAACCCAACAATTTGCCTACCGTGACTCCAAAAACACACTTCTCAAGGTTTAGTCCTACTTTATATTCTCGAAGTTGATTGAAGATTTTGCGAAGATCCTCTACATGTGTTAATCTTTGCTCTGATTTAGCCAAAAGATCATCAACGTATGTTTCCACTATCTTGTGAATATAGTCATGAAAGATGTGTGTCATGGCCCTTTGATAGGTAGCCCCCACATTTTTCAACCCGAATGGCATGACTACATAATAGAATGTTCCCCATGAGGTGGTGAATGTCATTTTGTTTTGATCTACTTTTGAGATTCTGATTTGGTTATATCCCTAGAACCCATTCATAAGAGAGAGTACTTCATATCCCATGGTTGAATCGACAATTTGATCCATGGATGGTAAGGGGAAGTCATCTTTTGGACAAGCATGATTGATATTCCTAAAATCGAGGCATATTCAAAATTTTCCATTCTTCTTTAAAACTAGGACGATGTTTGATACCCAACTTGAATAATCCACTGGTTTGATAAAGCCAACATTCAACAATTTCTTCAATTCTTCTTTTGCCATTTCAGCTACTTGAGGCTTTATGGGTCTCAACTTTTGCTTTATGGGTTTTGCATTAGGTTTCATTACTAAGTTGTGTACCATGATTTTTGGGTTTAGCCCTGGCATGTCCGAATATGTCCAGGGAAAGACATCAGAATATTTGATAAGGAACTCAGTGTACTCCAATTCCTCATCATTCAATTCTCCTCCTAATTTTAACATCTTTGGTGTTTCAGGGGTTCCTACATTGACATCAATGGTATCTCTGGTTAGCGATGGATGTCCTTCAAATTTTTGAGGTGCAGGTGGTAAATTAGAATTTGCTTCAATCTAGAGGATTTATTTTTCACTCCCGAAATAGTCCTCCATATGAGGAAGGAGCATGTATCCTTTCTTGTGGTACACTCTTGGAAGCCCATCATGCACATGTAGATACTCTAAGATGGCTTCATCATTTTCAGCATAGTCTCAAGTTGGTTTCTCTGTTTGATTTGCAGTGTAGTTTAAAATGCTTGGTAACTCTTCACTTTCTAATAATGACTCTCCGTGAACCGACACAATGAATTCTGAATTCTAGAGTTGAGCATGTGGTGAAAATAGGGCAGCTGACGTGGCCATCGAATCTGCTACTTGGTTTTCTCCTCTGGGTATGGCTCTTATGGAAAAGAAATCAAAGAATTGAACCAGTTTCCTGATAGTTTCTTTGTATGGTCGTAATCGTGCCAATTTTGTTTCATAATTTTTTGTGCCCTGGTTGATCACCAGTTGGGATTCTCCAAAGGCGACGATCCTCGACTCCTGTTCTCATGGCTAACATGACTCCTAAGGACAAGGCTTCATACTCAGCAATGTTACTTGTACAAAAGAAATCCAACCTAAATGCAAAAGGGAGGACTTTTCCTTTTGGGGAGGTAAGGATTATTCCTATTCCTGCCCCTATTTTACAACTGGCTCCGTTAAAATGTAAAGTCCATAGGTCTTGATTATTTTGTGATTGGGATGTTTCCTTGAATTTGTAAGTTGACTTTCACTTTTCCTCTATTTCTTCCCCTTCTTCAATGATTTCTATTGTTCCAATTGAGAGATTCTTGATGTCACCATTGTCCAAGCAAGGGATGGCTGTTAAGACAAATGGAGCATGAGACTTGGTGGTGTGGGGATCAAAAGAGAACTCTTTGAGGTTGTCCATCCTTTGATATGATATGTTGTGAGTACTTGTGTTTGGGTGAAGATCTTGAGTTTCTTTCTTCATTTTCTCCTAGGTTTTTAACTTCTTATCCTTTTCTTCCTGTTCCTTCCTATAAACATTGAAAGGATCAGGATTTTCTTTGATGACGTGGATTTTTCCTGAGTGATAGAAATGAATTTCTTGAAATAATGTAGAGGCCACAACCTTCATAGTATGAATCCAAGGTCTTCTAAGGATCATGTTGTAATTGGTTTCTTTGTTGATGACATAGAAGTCTGTAGGAACCATTTTAGTCATTAGAGTGAGCAGTAAGTTGATCTTCCCAACTATTTGAATGTCATGATTGTCATATATTGTGAGAGTGGTGGCTTGTTGTTTTATGCATGTTTTGCTATATCCCATCCTTCGCGGGAAGGAAATGGGTAAGAGGTTAACTGTCGATCCTTCATCTAATACCACCCTTTTTATGATGACCTCTTCAACTTGAACTTGTATGTATAATGGTGAATCCCTTTTCTTATTTCCTTCATCCTTGGGGATCTTTGAAATATCAAATGTGAGAGGAGTTGGTTCCTATTATGTTGAGCATCCTACCTCTAATACTTCCAAGAATGTTTTCTGGTGTGAAGGGGAGGCTCTTTATAAATTTGTCATTTGTGAGAAGACATTTTTTGTTTGGTTTGTTTGTTCCTCCTCTTGGATCACAAATACTTCTTGGTTCAGTTCCACATGATTGGAATTTCTTTGATTGACATTCCCTTTCCTATCCTGAGGTTCTTTCTCCTTTATTTGGGATTGTAGGAGAGAGAACATTTCTTTGTTGTTCTGGGGTAAGTTTTGAGATGGCTTTCTTATACCCATAGCAAGTTTTTGTTTCATGACCTTTTGTTCTATGGAACCAACAATGTGATTAGGATCATAGGAGTAATGACTTGTCCTTGGTTTCCTTTTTGTTGCCACTTGTCATTATTGGGAGTACTCTTCACAACATTGATATCTTTATCTGGGGAGACACTTGAGATACTCTTTTCAGCCCCTTTCGAGACTTTAAGTCTTCCATTAGTGTCGTACACTAGTAGAATTTTGGCAAATAAATGACTAGGTGACTAAAACATTTGGTCACGACAACTAAAAATGACTAAATTCAAATCATTTTTTACAACACAGCTATAAATGACTAAATAAATGACTAATTTGATTGTCAGGTAAAATCACAACTTAAATGACTAAATAATTAGTCACAATGCAAAAATAGTAGTGTCTGCTCTCACATAAACTCTCTTTGACCTTGGGACTTCAAAAAGTCATTTATTCTATTAATAAAAGATCGCAAGGCCCGCAGTGTTCCCGCCCATGAGAACGCTTCCCATTTTCCCACCTAGAGTCAAAAGGCATTTCTAGATTTGAAGTCTCCGAAAGTGAAGAGTAGAAATTGTCATGGCATAGAGCAGAGGATATTCTGTTAATCATAGGTCCTAGTGCAACTGATCGTCTGGTGCGGTTCTTGTCTACCGAGTTCACTTACATGTGCTACATGACATAAGTGATAATACAAGGGAAAATGAGTTGAGAATATCCTATTGCAATTCAATCCTTCCGAGATTTTGGATCATCAATAGCTACTGTCTAATGTTGTCAATGCCCAAAATGAGCAAGGGATAGATTGTTGATCAAATCACCAGCGATAAGAAACTCTACAACGCCCTGCATTACTAGTAGTTGCAATGTATACTTTAGTTCCACCATGCGGTTAATGTCTATAGAGACTTTATTGAAGTTAGGCTAGAAATTGATAATGTTGGATGCGATATGATTCTACTGCATCAGCTACACAAGCCAATTCCAATAAGACATGAAGATGAGCGGCACTTTGGACAGCAAAGATATGTATAAGTATTGGGCCTCAGGTTGAATCCCATGTCTACTCTATTTCTGTTATATCCAACAATTTACATGAATTATAGAGGGAGATGCACATTATGTATCCAAAAACAAGATCTTATTTGCAAGATTTATTAAGGGAGATATGGTGCATATAACAAAATTGGGGTTTATCAATAGACATTTAGGGTGATTTAAGTTTACAACAATGTATGTCAAGGAGGTCTGTTTGGAGGGTTTCAAGTCCTATGCAACGAGGACAGTCGTGCCTAATTTTGATTCCTTTTTTGATGCTATAACTAGTTTGAATGGCTTAGGGAAATCGAATATATTGGACTCAATCTGTTTCATGCTTGGAATTACCAATTTACAGCAGGTCAGGGCTTCAAATTTGCAGGGGCTGGTGTACAAGCAAGTGCAGGTCGGAGGGACAAAGGCCATTGTTTCTACTATTTTTGATAATTCTGATTGCAGTCGTGGTCCCATTGGATATGAAGAAAACACCGAGATCACTGTAACTCGACAGGTATTTACCATTTCATTTTCTTTCAGCTCCTTTAATTTCAAAATAATCCTCAAACTGTTTGTGCTATAATATTCAAGTTTTCTTTTAATGGGTTTGGTCAAAAAAATTGTTTCCTTAGCTAGGGGTATCTGTTGCCTCAAAGTCACCCTAGAATTGCATCCACACTTGTTTTTTAAATATGTTGCACACATAGTTGGATGCTGATTTTAATCCAATTTTGAACACTTAACATGTCTTCTACGGATTTGAGTATTCCACACCCAGAGTTGGATGCAATATTTTGCTCACTATGAATGCTTAATATGCCTTTTGTGGGTTTCACTAAGTTATATTTAGACTTGGATGTAGCATTTAACTTAATTTGAATGTTGAACATGCTTACTACAGTTTTAGAAATGTATTACCCTGACGTCAATGTGGTATTATACCCAATTCAATGCTTAAACATGTCTTCTTTAGATCTTAGATTATGTAATTTGGTTTAAAGTAATTGGCTTGTATCTTGTGCTTTGTGTTCCTGCTATTTGCATAGGATTCTCTCCTAACATAAATAACTAGGACATTAAGCACAACTTGATTTTACATGTGCATATGCAACTTGCACAAGACTCATGGGTTGAGTTTGGGTAATTGTGTGTGGTTTTTCTATGAGTTTTTTCTACCAAAACCTGGCAAGTCTCAGGTTCAGACTCAAAAGTTTTGAGCATAAACTTTCCTGAGGCTAGAACACAGAACAAGAAATAGGCAGATTAGTTATGCCCTTCTTGCTCATTGGAGTAGCAAATGGGTTCCATTAGAAGAGATATTTCAAGCAAGAAATATTAAAACTATAGCTCAATTCTCATAGAAAAGAGAAACATTTTTATAGGTGGTATGTATTGACATCTTCCAAAGATCTGTAAACATTGGTAACATTCAATTCATTGGCATATTCTTTAAGATCTGCAAATAGTGGTTAGAATCATTGTGTTACTATATTCTTGAAATTTTAAGCTTTGCTTCCTTTAAATTTTTGTATATTTGATAAAAGTCACCTTGTGCCATGTTTTCTTGAATAATGTGCAATCTTAGTGCAATGGAAAGAATTAAATGTAGGTCACACTTTCACAAATATTCCCACTTGCCATTAGATTGCTACCTCTTGAAATAGTGAAAAGTTCTATTCCAACTAGTGCAGCAAATGCTCTTCATCTTGTGTTTTGGGTTTCTTTTGGTGGCTTTGATGAAGTCCTTAGTTTTTTGTAGTTCATTCATGGAAAAATTGAGCGGAAATAATGGCAGTGTCATATTTTTTTTGGATTTGTGAAGTCTTGGTACTGCAAAGTGCACTGCTGCACCATTTATATTTTCTTTTAGGATGTTAAGCCTATTAAAGGAAGATCCCTCAGAGATCAAATTACACCAAAATCATGTTAAAGTCATTGCCTTCACCATAATAATTAATAATATTAGTATTTTGACCTTGGTGCTGTCCAGGAGTAACATTTGAAGGCACATTAAGGAAAACACAATGACAAGGACAGTTGTCATATGTTAAACCAAAGGGAAAAGCAAAACAATGAATCAGTCATTAAGAAGATTATGGTAGACCTCTTTACAATGCACAGTCAAGTCAAATGATAAAGGGACAAACCTGTGGTAATGAAGTTTTTATGTTTATGGATGAGTTTCAAAAGTAAATAACAGTCCACAAAGGAATACATTTCAATATGGACATTTAAAGGTGAAGTACATCAAATATATACAATGCAATATCATAGGTACAATTAACAAGGTATGAATGAGCAAGAATTTTTTAGTAGATTGTGTCATGAACCTTGAAGCAATAGTAGGGCAGTCGCCTCAAGATTTAAGTAAACCTATGGTCAGCACTCTCTTTTCCATTTTGAATTTTATTCCCAATTCCATCCATGAAGAACTTCCTCATCCTGTAAAGAAAGCCTCTCAAGTTTTTTATTTGCATTTTGCTTTGAAGAAACGTGCAATTATCGAGGAGCTTCACGAGAAATAAGAGTAGGCAAGTCATGTCTAGTTTTCTCCTATGTAAGAGGAGAACCATTGATTCCAAAAAGGAAAATTTTGGAAAAGAATCTGTGTAGTTTTGATTCAAGATTTTGTGAGGTTTAGAATATCTTAGTACAACATAATAGTATTTCCCATTATATGCCCCATAGTTAGCACAACTTGTATGTTTGTGCTATTTTCAATATTCTTGAGATGATTTACTGTGTCTGATTTTGGTCTCGATATGGTGGCATCATCCTTACTATTTTTGTCTTGTATAATTATTGGATCTAAGCTAGCTCATTTAGATTATAATTGAGTGGCATCAATAGGATTGATTTTCTTATGCATAGAATGCAAGATTTGTACTTGATAATATAGCAGTGTTAATTCATTTTGGATTTGTTTCAAAGTATTGAAACTTTTTTATCAATACAGGCAAAGGAATGGCTCCAAAGTATTAGAATTGGAGAGTAGACAATTGAAGTTGTTGAAGGGCATGATGAAGATGAGCATGATGATGACCTGGTATACTCACACTAAGAGGAAATTCATACAAGCAAAAGTGGATGCTTTAGCTTCTATTTTTGCTCAGACATCTTTTAATTTGTTTTACATTTTTTACCATTAAGATGACTTTCCAAGGTTTATGTTTTAGGCATGTCTACTACAAGACTTGATTAAGTATATGAGTAAGTTCGAAAAAATATGAAAATCAGATGCTTAAATGATTGTTCTAACCTTGGGGTTATTTTTTGAAAGAATTGGCTAATGTTTGTAGCACGTTAATGTAAAGATATTATCTACATAGACAAAAAATTTGGACAAAACGAAAGATAAAACAAATAATATGCAATACCTTGATCCAAACCCTCCGAATACCTCAGATACCTTGAAAGATCGATGCATGCATGTTTGATTGATGTAGCTAATTTGATGTTGATTGCTCAAATACATAGCATAACGTTGGATTGAAGATTTGATGAGAAGAAAGATAGGTAGTTGATGGATGAAAGATTGATGGATGAGAGGGCTAGAGGAATTTTGGTAGAGTAATGGTACTTGAAAGTTCATACATGGCAAATGGCTTGGTTGTGGGTGAATTTATAGATAAAGGTGAGGGAATGGAGGGATAAAACTTTCATTTTGTGAGTGATAGTGGAATTAGAAAGTTGCTTGTGCAACTTGGGAGAGAAAATATAAGGTGAATAGAGTTCACTTGAGAGGGAATTAGAAGGTGACTAGAGTTAACTTGAGAGGAAATTAGAAGGTGAATCGAGTGATTTGAGAGATGAGTTGAGATGGAAATGGAAGGTAGGTGAAGTCATAATTAAATAATTTAAAAATTATTTAAATTATGAGGCATGTGGATCAAATAAATAAATAAAATTATTTATTTATTTAAACGGGGAAAGCATAAAGTGATAAATTAAAATAAAATAAACAAGATTTATTTTATTTTATTCAAGAGGAAAGGGGGTTAAATAAATAAATAAATAAATGTGAAGGGGTGGGATAAATTAAATAAATGTTAGATTTATTTAATTTATTAGAGGAAGTGCTAGGATGAAGAAGGGGTTATGATGGTGACAAGGGTACCTAGGGCAAAGCAAAAGGTGTTGCAAGAGATGGACATTTTTGGGTGTCTACATTTTGCCCCTCTTTGAGATGATGTTCGAGATGATAAAATTTATGTCGAGTAACATCATTTCAAAGAAGCTAAGGTATGGATAGAGGAAAAAATATGATGATGATAGAAAGATAGGATGAGAATGCGATGATAGGATGATGATGCCCCCTCAAGAGGATAGGTGGGTCAGAAGAACACGGGTAGGCTCTCGAAATGAAATGGATTGGTCAAAGAAGAAAGATGCAAGATAAGGGAATGGATAGAAGAAATGATGATGTGTTATGCTGCAATAAAGTGAGCAATCATATGTTTGATTTAGCACTAGACATTATGCACCAAGGTATGAGGACCAAGGTGACGATGTGTCTTGTGCCCCAACATAATACAACCTTGTCTAGATACAAGATATGAATATTAGCTAGGTTGGATTTTGATGCAAATGCAAGATAAAAAGATAACACACAAAAGCAAGCAAGCAAGCATGCACAAATGATTCAAAAAACAAATAAGGTATTACCCTTGTCAAGCTGTAAACTGATGATTAATTATTGATTGATTGATTGGGTTTACAACAAGGATAGGATCAAGACCATTGATTGCAATTGGATAATTTGGAAAGATTGATTAACTTGGTTGGTATGGTTTTAAGGATTGATTTGCATTTGAGTTTATTGATTGGAAGATTGATGATGAGATTGAAGAATTGATTTGAATGGAAGAAGTGATTTGAGGAATTAGATGTTTATTGATGATGTGGGAGACAGATGATGGGAGAAGAAAGTAAGATGAGAGAAGATGAGGATGATCAGAAAGAAGGATGGAAGATGAAAGAGGGGTATCGCCTTGTGCTTGAATTTGGGTATTTCCTTCATACTCCAGACTACCTACATACCCATGTCCACGGGATCAAGGCACTTAACGATAGAGATGCAATGTAGTTCTAATTGTGTTTTATTGATGATGATGATGGGGGATGAGTGATGAGTGGATAGATGTGATTTGATGTAGTGGTAATTGGATTGATCTTATTGCTTAGATGTAATTGATTCGATTTGGATTGATTGGTTTTGATTTGATGATGCAATTGGATTTGTTTCAATGAATTGATGTGAAGAAGTGATTTGAATGGTTTGATTGATTGAATTGGATTGATGTGATCGATTTGATTGATGGATTGATTTGAGTTTGATGAGCTTTGATTTGATTTAATGATTGGATATGATGGATTGTTTGAGGACGATTGATTTTATTTGCTTGGATTTTTTATTTTGTTGTATTTTATGGAAAAAAATTTTTTTGTAATTTTTCAAGACTTTTTATGATTTTTTTTTGTATTTTTTAGGACATTTTATGATTTTTTTTTTGGATTTTTTCAGAAAGTTTTACAATTTTTTTTGGTATTTTTTTAGGGCTTTTTATGAATTTTTTTTTGGAATTTTTTACATGTTTTGATTTTTTTGTGTTTTGGGATGTCAATGGATTTACAATTTGTGCAGCCTTTTGTGCTAGATACCAATGACAACGTAAAAAGCAAGTCTAGGTGCCAAGAGGTAGGTAGGATTGGATGGATGAAAGGATGGGTGATAAGAGATGGAAAGCTTATGATAGATGGATGTGTAAGAGAGCAAGGATGTGATCTCAAAGGTTATGTTGCATAAGAACAACATGCCCCATTCTTGATAGTATGCTTAGGACTTTTCATGACAATGCTTATGACGATAGGATAGTGATAGGATTAGGCTTATGGCAATGGGATGATGATAGGATGGATTGGAAGGGATGAGGTATATTAAGAGTTTTTCCAAGGCATGTTTCAACATTTTTGCTCCCAATCTTTATCAAGATCAAGATGAGGAAAGAGAGGATGAATGGATGCAATGGGATAGGTGTATGTATGTGGAATGGATAAGGACATGGTAGGATGGGATATGACAAGATAGGTCACGATAGGATGGGAAATGATCAGTTGGATGAGACAAGGTGCCTTCAAGTGTAGGTGACATAGAAGATCAACTTACACATTACGCCTGTTTACTAGGTTTTCATCATGGTACTTATCCAAGGCACCTGTTTGCCAGGTTTTCACCGTTGGACGAAGGGATTTCTCTTTACTTTTTTTTTTCATTTTTTTAATTTTTTTTTAATTTTTTGAATAGGATAGGGGGATATGGCTGGGAGGGAATCAAATGTCTAGTTTCATGAAAGGTGATGATCCCATGAGAGATGGATGTCATCGCATGGACCATGTCAAGTGTGCTCATAAATGTTGGTAAGGGATGACATGAAAGAGGTAGATGGAGTAGGTAGATAGCGGATTATGAAAGGTGCGATAGTGGATTATGATGTCAATTATGGATGGATTTACAGAAGATGGTGGATTATGATGCGGATTATGTAGGACTTATGGATGGAGGCTTATGAAAAAGCATGGACCATAGGGATATGATGGGAAAGATATATAGGATATTGGAAGAAGGATGGGGAGATGGAGGTATGTGGAAATGTTGCAAAATGGAATGGAATCATGACCAATGGTTGCACACACCGCGATAAATGTTGAAGCTTTTGGTTGGATGGTGGTGTAGGAAGCAATCGAGATGTTTGCTTAGGAGATGGGTGACAAAGTGTTTTAGGAACCCACATAGACTTAGTAATTTTATGATTTTTGTTTTGCTTGTGGGATGGGGGATTATGAGATTTTTGAATGGAATGGATGGGAGAGGATGGTTGGGATTTTTGAGAGGTGGATGCCTCTTTTGATGTGATTACTTTTTTCTTAGGGACCCATACCATTTTAGTTTTGGCCTTTTCTTTTGGGGGTTTAGGCTTGGATTGCTTTTTGGATGGATTGGGCTTTGATTCTTTGCATTTATGTCCTAAGGCATGAGAACCTTTAGGATTTTTTGCTTTATGAGTGTAGACATCCAAGTTTTTATTTTTGAATCCCATGGGATGGGTGGAATGAGTGGAAGCTTTATGTTTAAATGATGTGTGCATTTGTTGGTCATGATTGGGAGTTTTAGAAGATTTATGGATAGGTCAATAAGGGGATTGGATAATGGGGATATTAGGTGTTGGAAGTAGCGGAGGTAGATTCGATGGAGGGATGTTAGGGGTTGGAAGAAGTGGAGGTAAATTTGATGGTGGAAGGTGTATGGTCACATGCTTTTGACATTTGTAGGAGGATGGAGGTGGAATGACAACATATGTTTTAGGTGTATGATGGGATGTGCGATGGGAAGTGGACTTAGGAGGGATGGAGGAATTACCAACATCGTTAGATTGTTTACCTTGGGGTGTGTATCCAAGGCCATGTGATCTTGAGGGGACCTTGACATGGATTGGTTGCAAAATACCTTGTTCAAGGGGGCCTAAGCCTTTACCTTGGTAGTTCATGTTTTGGAGGATGCGATTGACTATGGGACTATGTGTAGGTGGAACATTAGACATGAGTTCCTTATTGGATGGAGAAGATGAGGTAGCAGATAATGGTTGTTATGTTCCCAGGAAGGAACATTCATGAATGAGGGTGAAAAGACTAATAGGATGTGATGGTGGATTTGAAATGGAGTTGATGGTGGATGTGGAAGGATCATTAGTGGTTTGATCTTCTATGTTTATGTGTTCTCGGGAGGCACATGTCTCATCAAGGCAAGTGGAACCTTGTGTATTAGGGCTAGATGGAGGATGGATGGAAGGGGTGTCTTGCTCATGGATGGGTAAGGGATTATGGATAAGATCAAGGTGCTCATGGGTAGCTTCTTCATAGATAATTTCATCTTGATCATGGAGGAGATAAATGTTATGGATGGGTTGCATAGAAAGGATTTGATCTTGATTAGGACTAGGGTTTGATGTTTCCACATGCTTAGGATCATACTCTTGATATAACTCTTGTGGTTTCATGGAAGTAAAAGTGGGAGGCTCTTGGATGAGTTTGATGGGTTCTTTGTATTCATCCATAAGAGAATATGATGAACTTTGACTTGGGATTGTGATAGGAGGCTCTTCAATAGACTCAATGGCTTGTGGGTCACATGATGGGGTTGGAAGAATAAGCATGGCATTTGAAGGCTCATTGCTAGGTACTAAGATAGGTGTTTGACATGGGGATAAGTTGTTCCTAGCTAGTAGCCAATGGATCACATCCTTCATTAGGGTATGGGTGAATGGACAATATAGGGGATGTATGATAATGGTGGATAGTGTTGTAGGCTTATGATCATGATAAGGTTGAGGGACAATTAGATTGGATGAATTGGGATTTGGATTGGATGGAGGGATAATGTGATTGGATGGCTTGGAATTTGAATTGGATGGAGGGATGTTAGGGTTGGATGAATTAGGACTTGGATTAGAATTAGGATTACATGAAGGTGTTGGGGTAGGACTAGTAAGCTCATGGATTGGCATTGGAATGGATGGTGATGGAGGATGCTCATAGGGTGCATAACCTAGATTGGTATCTCCCTCGCTAAAGGATATCAAATCTTGCCACAAAGGTGAACTTAAGGACACTTGATTTATATAGAAGGGGCCACTTGAAGTAGGATTAGGTGACACATGTATCTCCCGCATCAAAATATATTAGATCTTGCTCCAAAAGTGGACTTAAGGATGTTTGACTTATGTACAAGGGACCATTTTGGCTTGCATGTACCTCTTGTAAGGATACTTGTTTGTCTTGGACATGGGTTTGATGGTGTGTTGGCATGTTGGAAGAAGGAATTGGATGACCTTGAGGTGAATATTGTTGGGTAGATATGACATTGACATGACATGAAGATAGAGGTGATACATGGGATTGAGATAGAATGTGATGAGGTTGGGCTTGTTGTGATATGATTTGATGTTGGAGTTGTTGAATGGGTTGATGTTGTTGTTGAAGGTGTTGATGTTGTGTTGGATGAGGGATCACATAAGATAATGGTTATTGATAAGTGGATTGAGATGGATGAGGGTGGATATTAGAATAAATGGGATAGGTTGATGAAGGGTTGATGTGGAATGTTGATGGGTTTGGTTGATGTGATGGGATATGTGGCACATAGGATTGATGTAGAAGTTGTTGATGTGGTGATTGGATTTGATGTTGTAGGAATTGTTGGTGTTGAGGTGGTGTAGGGACTTGTTCTTTTCTATATAACTACCCAAGTGTATTAAGCATTCTTATGGTGCCATAAGGATCATTCTCATAGGTCTTGTTTGGGAATGTCATGTCCATGTTTAAAAGTGGTGGGTTAGGATGTGAGGATGTGGAGTGATCAAGATGTGATTTGTGTATGAAATGGATGAAGTTGATTGGGTAATGATTAGGAGGAAAGTGATTGAATGTCTTGGAATGAAGATTGACTAGGATGATTAGGATTAGATAATGTGGCAATTGTTTATGGGAAGTTTGACTTGGGCAATCTCAAACACAAGATCTCATATGTACATGCATGAACACGCACACCAAACACAATGATAAATTTGCCTTCTAAGATTAGATGTGATGATTAAGCAAACACTTGCAAACACAACAACAAGCCCTAATGATTAATCAGGTAGGGTATGGCCAATAAGTCTTAAGCTAGGCTACACAAGGGTTAACTAGGGGTGTCCCCGATATACACAAAGTATGAGGGCCCCAAATCTGTGAACACTAGCCCATTGAAGGGATGTGGTATAAGTGTAAGCGAATACCACTTCACCTTGTGTCTGGAATCACTTGGGGCCACAAGGATGTCCCAATGATTACGTAGTTAGATTGAGGTACAACTTTTGCTCTCCCCCCTTTAATATACCCCACCAGAACACGTGGTTGAGGTTGTCCCTAGGGGTGATGAAATCCCCTAGCAGGCCTCCTAGATAAGGTTTGACAAATTGTAGTTGTTAATTAACCCTTAGAAATAAAATTTGTGATGAGGAGACAATGCAGACACTTGTTCGTTTTAAGATCCCGAAGCTAAATGTGTAGGAAGACACTTGTTCTTTTTATCCCAATTTTAATGATGTGATAGCAAACAAGATTGATTTTAAGCCCAAGTCGAAGTGTGAAGGCAAGCAATGTTTAGAGATATGAGATGGATTGATTTCACTTGATTGTTTTTCGTCCTTAAATCTACTATGTATGCTGATGCCACTGCTGCTCTAGCTCCTTAGATGCCCTTGAAAATCACCAAAACAAGAAGAAAATTGAACTTGCAGGCCAAAAGGGGGATTAGGTCAAAAATATGTGATCTTTTAAAAATATGATATGGATGATCTGATACAGAAAAATAGATTGCATAGACAGAAATTTCAGATGATTCTAAGCAATTTTAAAAGAAAATTTGCTGAAATTTGTGTTGGTAGGTGGTGACTGATCAGGAAAGTATAAACAATTTTCTAGAGCCTACATAAAAAAATCCTATTTTTTGTACCCGACATAAAAAACCCTATTTTGTAACCGACAAAAAGGCTTGATAAAAGCGGCTAAGGGTTAGGGTTTTGAGATATAGTATTGTAGCATTTTGCAGCGGTATTGAGTTGTAGTGATTGTTGATTGTAATCAGTTTGATTTACTAGATAATAATATTGGACTCTCTGTTTGGTGGATGTAGCCCGAGTTTGGGTGAACCACATTAAAACTTGTCTCTCGCTGTTATTATTTCTATGTAATTCCATTTCTCTGTTTAATCTTTATTTGCATTTAATTGATATCTTCTGTCGGCTAACCCTAACAAGTGGTATCAGAGCGGGTTGTGTTCGATTATCATCTGCAGGAAAGTCTCACAATTGAGTGGGAGCAATAGCGAACGAGGGTAAATTGAAGGTCGATAAATTCAATGGGCAAAACTGTTAGTTATGGAAGATGCAGATGGAGGATTACCTCTATCAAAAGGATTTATCAATGCCATTGGAAGGAGTATCCAAGAAACTGGCAACAACGTCTGATAAGGATTAGAATCTTCTCGATAGAAAGGCACTGGGAACCATTCGATTGTGCCTGGCACCATCGGTGGCATTCAATATAACGGAAGCGAAGACAACAGATGGTCTAATGAAAGCTTTGGCTAAATTGTATGAAAAACCCTCAGCCTCAAATAAGGTATTTCTCATGAAGCGTTTGTTTAATTTAAAAATGGTTGAAGGTGGATATGTAACAGGTTATTTAAATGAATTTAATACGATTCTCAGTCAATTGACTTCTTTAAATGTAAAATTTGATGAAGAAGTTAGAGCTCTCTTAATATTATATTCATTGCCTGAAAGCTGGGATGGTTTGGTAATGGCGGTTAGTAACTCTGTTTCTAGTTCAAATACCCTGAAATTTGATGATGTTGTTGGTGTTATTCTGAGTGAGGAAATTCGTAAGAAAAGATCAGGTGGATCCACATCAGGCAGTGTTTTGAATGCAAAAAGCAGGGGCAGATCAAAGGAGAGAGGAAAATGTTTTGGAGGTCACGGGAAGTCATGAGGAAAATCAAAGGACAAAAGATCCCAAACTAGAGGACAAAAAGATTGCTGGTACTGTGGGAAACCAGGTCATCTAAAGAAAGATTGCTGGTCTCGAAAAAATAAAGGAGACAAACAAGAAGGCAATAAGGAGGCAAATGTGGTAAGCAACAAGTCTGAAGATGATGCTTTGATTCTTTCCTTAGATAATGCTGATGATTCATGGGTTTCAGATTTAGGGGCCTCATTTCATGCTACACCCCATAGAAGTTATTTTCTTGATTATGTCCAAGGGGATTTTGGACTGGTTTATTTGGGAGATAACAAACCCTGTCAGATTGTTGGAAAGGGAAGAATCAAGATTAAGTTGCAGAATGAGAATCATTGGCTACTACAAGAGGTAAGGCACGTTCCAAGGCTCAATAGGAATTTAATTTTAGCAGGGCAACTAACTGAACAAGGTTGCACTATTACATTTACTGATAAAAATTGGAAGGTTTCAAAAGGTGCCTTAGTAGTAGCAAAAGGTGTGAAAGTAGGCACCTTATATCTTTGTACAGGTCATATTGTTCCTTCTACTTTAGCTGTTACAGAGAAAAAACAAACAGGTTCAAGAACAGTTGTTGCAAGTTTGTAGGAAGAGACTAGAAAAGTTGCTGCAGGTTCTAAGACAACACTGTGGCATAACAGACTTGGGCATATAAGTGAAAAAGGTATGAAGGTACTTCATTCTAAGAAAGTTTTACCAGGTTTGAAATGTATTAATATGGATTTCTATGAAAATTGTGTGTATGGTAAACAAAAGAGAGTCAGTTTTCTCAAGGATGGGAAGCAAAAGAAAAATGAAAAGTTAGAGCTTGTGCATACAGATGTATGGGGACCAGCTCAGGTACCTTCTCTCGGTGGCTCTTGGTATTATGTTACATTCATAGATGATGCGACTAGGAAGGTCTGGATTTATTTCCTTAGATAGAAATTTGATGTATTTGAAACATTTAAGAAATGGAGAAGCTTGGTTGAGAATGAGATGGGTAAAAGATTAAAATGTCTCAAATCTGATAATGACAGTGAGTATTGCAGCAAAGAATTTGAAGATTATTGTTCCTTTAATAGAATTTGTAGGCAGAAAACAGTTCCAGGGACTCCACAGGAAAATGGAGTGGCTGAACGCATGAATAGAACAATAATGGAGCGTGCAAGGACCATGAGATTACATGCTGGGCTGCCTTTAAACATGTGGGTAGAGGTTGTCAACAATACTGTATATTTAATTAACAGAGGTCCTTCAATTCCTTTGGGCTGTGGTACTCCAGAGGAAGCATGGACAGGTAAGAAGGTGAGTTATTCTTTTCTGAGAACCTTTGGCTGTGAAGCATTTGCACATATAGATTTTGAAAATAGAACCAAGCTGGATGCAAAATCAAAAAAATGTACCTTCGTTGGATATGGCATTGATGAATTTGGTTATAGGCTTTGGGATTTTGAAAATCAGAAAATTGTGAGAAGCAGGGATGTTATATTCAATGAGAAGGTGTTGTATAAAGATCAATTGCAATAGCATGAGAAGAAAGAAAAGGATTATGTGGTGCTGGATGATACTCCAAATAGTGATGTTTCAGTGGTTCCTCATGCTCCGCAACAACAACCAGAAATACCACAAACTCCAGTGAATGTTAGACGATCAACAAGGATAAGTAGACCTCCTGAAAGGTTTTCTCCCTCTTTGTATTCTATTTTGTTAACAGATGCTAGTGAACCAGAAGGGTATGATGAAGCTATGCAGGTGGATACACAGGTTCAGTGGGAGCTTGCAATGAAAGAAGAAATGGACTCTTTGCTGAAAAATCAGAATTGGGAATTATGTAAGTTACCTGCAGGTAAAAAGGCTTTACCAAATAAATGGGTTTACCGGCTGAAAGAGGAAGATGGAGGTAAGAAAAGATTTAAGGCCAGGTTAGTTGTAAAAGGATTTGCACAGAAAAAGGGCATTGATTTTGATGAGATATTTTCTTCGGTTGTCAAGATGACTTCTATTCGTATTGTTTTAAGTATTGTGGCTGCTAAAGATTTGCATTTGGAACAGCTAGATGTGAAAACTGCCTTTCTCCATGGTGATTTGGAGGAGGAGATATACATGGAACAGCCCCAAAGATTTGAGGTCAAAGGTAAGGAGAAACTGGTGTGCAGAATGAAGAAGAGTTTGTATGGCCTAAAACAAGCACCTCGACAATGGTATTTGAAATTTGATAGTTTTATGACTGAGCAAGGCTATAGTTGGTGTAATTCTGACCATTGTGTTTATTTTAAGAGGTTGGATAATGACAACTATATTATTTTATGTTTATATGTTGATGACATGCTTGTCGTTGGGTCTAACATGGATCACATAAGAGAGTTAAAACAACAGTTAGCACAGTCATTTGATATGAAGGATTTGGGGGCAGCAAAACAAATCCTTGGTATGAAAATTTGCAGAGATAGGATGAACAAAAAATTGACTCTATCTCAGGCTGCTTATGTTGAAAAGGTGTTGCAGAGATTCCACATGGAGAATGCAAAAGCTGTATGCACACCTTTGCCTAGTCATTTGAAATTGACTAAGGAGATGTGTCTTAAGACACACAAGGAGAAAGAAAAAATGTCCAAGATACCATATGCTTCAGCTGTAGGAAGTTTAATGTATGCCATGGTATGTACGAGACCCGATATTGCACATGCTGTAGGAGTTGTTAGCAGGTATATGAGTCATTCCGAATTTGAGCATTGGAATGCAGTAAAATGGATTCTTAGATATTTGAGAGGTACATCTAATAAACACTTATGTTTTGGGGGCTCTAATACTGATTTAGCAGGCTATGTAGACTCAGATTTAGCAGGGGATATTGATACCAGGCAGAGTACTATAGGTTATGCCTTTACTGTAGGTGGGACAACAGTGAGCTAGACCTGACGATTGCAAAAGGTGGTTGCTTTATCCACCACAGAGGCAGAGTATGTAGCTGCAACCGAGGCAAGCAAGGAGATGATATGGCTGACCTCTTTCATGGAAGAATTGGGCAAACAACAGACTAACAGTTCTTTGTATACAGACAGTCAGAGTGCCATACATCTTGCAAAGAATTCTGCTTTGCATTCAAAGACCAAACACATACAGTTGCGGTATCACTTTATTTGGTTGGTGTTGGATAATGGACAGTTAAGGCTGGAAAAGATACATACAGATGAAAATCTAGTAGATATGTTTACAAAGGTAGTGACAAGGGAGAAGCTGAGCTCCTCTTCAGCTTCGGTTGGCCTACTAGATTGAAAACGACAAAAACAGAATAGTAGAGTCCAGGGTGCTTATTTCCAGTGGGAGATGCATACGTAGCGGTGTCGTCCAGGCTCAGTCTCTAAGTGGGAGATTGTTTGGTGTGGAGCCTGATCAGTCTCCAAGTGGGAGATTGTTGGTAGGTGGTGACTGATCAGGAAAGTACTGTACACTAGCCATGTATCCTCGTCTAGAGCCTATATAAAAAAATCCTATTTTTTGTAACCGACATAAAAAAACCCTATTTTGTAACCGACAAAAAGGCTTGATAAAAGCGGCTAAGGGTTAGGGTTTTGAGATATAGTATTGTAGCATTTTGCAGCGGTATTGAGTTGCAGTGATTACTAATTGTAATCGGTTTGATTTACTGGATAATAATATTGGACTCTCTATTTGGTGGATGTAGCCTGAGTTTGGGTGAACCACGTTAAAACTTGTCTCTCGTTGTTAATATTTCTGTGTATTTCCATTCCTCTGTTTAATCTTTATTTGCATTTAATTGATATCTTCTGTCAGCTAACCCTAACAATTTGATATGTTTTGCTCAAGAGATGCTTGTTTGAAGTTTTTAAAAGAAGCCAAAGTTTGACTGAGAAAATAACTGATAAAATGATACATTCACCTGATAATTTCTTTACCACTGCGAAGTTTGTCCCATCAACTTTCCAATGCCCATAAAAACGCAAAAATTCAACATGATATACAAAAGTTATGGCAGTTTTAAAAAAGAAAACTATTTTAAGCTTTAAAAAACACTATTCATGGCATGAAAACAATGTTCATGGCTGGAAGTACTGTTCACTGCCAGAAATATTGTTCATCACTGGAAAGCACTGTTCACCGCTAGAAACACTATTCATCGCCGAAAAGCACTGTTCACTGCCAGAAGCACTGTTCATCACCCTACAAACATTTTTTTAAATTTGACCTGCAGTAAAAATGGTCAAATTCTATGTTGTTCTTCACCTCTTGGCCCTTCTAGACACAACCGTGATGTCTGTTTTAGCCCAGGAGGTCACCTGTAACAATCACTTGCAAAACTTGCCAAACAAGGGTTAGAAAGATACAAATTTTTATGACAAAAACTTGCAAAAAACATAAGATTTGATCAGGAGAAGTGAGTCCCATCGGGCATGCTAGAATGTAGATGAGAAATTTGGACAAAATGAAAGATAAAACAAATAATATGCAATACCTTGATCCAAACCCTCTGAATACCTCATATACCTTGAAAGATCGATGCATGCATGTTTGATTGATGTAGCTGATTTGATATTGATTGCTCAAATACACAACATAACGTTGGATTGAAGATTTGATGAGAAGAAAGATAGGTAGATGATGGATGAAAGATTGATGGATGAGAGGGCTAGAGACATTTCGGTAGAGTAACAATGCTTGAAAGTTTATCCATACCAAATGGCTTGGTTGTGGGTGAATTTATAGACAAAGGTGAAAGAATGGAGGGATAAAACTTTCATTTTGCGAGTGATAGTGGAATTAGAAAGTTGCTTGTGCAACTTGGGAGAGAAAATAGAAGGTGAATAGAGTTCGCTTGAGAGGAAATTAGAAGGTGATTAGAGTTAACTTGAGAGGAAATTAGAAGGTGAATTGAGTGATTTGAGAGATGAGTTGAGATGGAAATGCAAGGTAGGTGAAGTCATAATTAAATAATTTAAAAATTATTTAAATTATGAGGCATGTGGATTAAATAAATAAATAAAATTATTTATTTATTTAAATGGGGAAAGCATAAAGTGATAAATTAAAATAAAATAAACAAGATTTATTTTATTTTATTTAAGAGGAAAGGGGGTTAAATAAATAAATAAATAATGTGAAGGGGTGGGATAAATTAAATAAATGATATATTTATTTAATTTATTAGAGGAAGTGCTAGGATGAAGAAGGGGTTATGATGGTGACAAGGGTGCCTACGGCAAAGCAAAAGGTGTTGCAAGAGATGGACATTTTTGGGTGTCTACATTATCATTTTGTATAAAATATGACAGGAAAATATGAATATTATTTTTACAAGAAGTGATATTTGCAAAAGATGTTGACATTGCTAGTTTGAAATTATGACGAGTGAGTAAGAATGAGTGATTTATAACAAATGCCTCCAATGTAAAGTATTGTCAACATCCTGCAAATTTGTTAGCCTAAAATTTAATTGCAAAACCCACAACTTGCTATGTTGTACACTTTCGCTTGGCATTATACCCCCTTTTTTGTGCATTTTTATTTGGAAAATCATCTGTTACCAAAAAGTCACAACATTATGAAGTTGTTACTCGTGAGGCATGCTACTTGTTTGTGTCATGGGATAGGAAATTCATTTTGACTTGTTATTGTGTTCTATATCCTTTATGTTTACTCCATCCTCCTCATATGTGTCATGTGATAGGGGATTCTTTTGGCCTTTTTATTATGTTTTGCATCCTTAATGTTTTCTCCACTCTCCCCATACATGTTACATGGGTGTGTATTGCTTAGTTGCCACTCAAGGTGATCATTTTGTGCTTGAAATATTTTTTCTTTCACAAAATTTCAAGGCTACATGGATGTGACATATTGGCACTTTTTGGCACAGAGGTGTTCCTTCGAGTGCAACATTGCCATTCATTTGTTCGGCATTGGGACACTTAGAGTCTATTGTGGATAAAGCTAAGTTTGCAATGCAAGGATACCTCAATCATTTTCTAGACAATCTAGATATTGTGAATTCTAAGGAGGTAAATTTAGTCACTTTTCTCCTGTGACACCAAATTTTTATATGTTCTATTTTATTTCTCCTTTTAGAAATGGGCATATAATTGGTAAACTTGAAAACTTGGAGCTTTGATATGGTTACAAGTTTTCTTTCATTAGCATACATTACATCAATTTTGGTTCGGTGCTCATAGATGTAACAGTGATTTATCATCGAGGACTTTGATTTAGCTATACATTGATAAGTTTGATCACTGTATGTAGTTGCAAAGTTCATTTGAGCTGAAAAAAATGTGCTATTGTGTTGTTTGAAATTCTCCCTTGAGTGGGTTGCTTGATAAAGAACCTAACAAATTGTATGTGTTGCTCACATGTTAAAAATCTAAGCATGTATTGACATATGAGTTTTCTAGTGATTGCAGATAGGTCCTTATATCAAAAATCATTTTCATTTGTTTAAGTTGTTGCACAAATTGATGTTGAAAAACATTTGGGGAAGATAATGCCCATTGTCCTACGGGATAAGCTTGTTGTTGAGGTTTATTTCTTGTGGCCGAAGCATGACATTCACTAATATCTAGATGATTCTCTTTTTAATATGATTTGCCTTTTTTATTGTGGACCAAAGACTTATTTTGCTAGTTCCAACTTTGTTGGCATTTACTTTATTGTACCAGTGTTTTTAAAGCAATTTCTAGGTCTATGACAATCTATTTTACTTTTGGCAGACTGCATTGTTAGGTTAGCCAGTATTAGAGCAATCAATCTCTAGTCATGTGATGTTATCATGATGCTAACCCTGTTTTGATTGGTATCAGGTATCAAATCTCCTCTAAGACCAGTGTAATTTATTTGTGCAAAAGGTTGGGATAGTGTATTTGCTTGAGGCTTCGAAGTGACCCTTGTTATGCATCAATACGTGAGTCCCTCCAAGACCTTGACGACATCTTTATAGAAAACTTTGAGGACCAACATTTCATGCTAGACTAGCTTCATTTCATTGTTCTACACCAACCCCTTAGCCAACTCCTTTTTCCCAGATGGGTTATCTTCCTTAGAAGAGGGCCTTGCAACCACCTTGACAACTTTTGTTGTTTTAGTGGTCAAGACCTCCATATCTCCAAATTAAGTATGAAGTAGGAGGTAGAGGAGCCAAATTCTATGCTTTGCATTAGGGACTACAACTGCAAGTTGCAACTTATAAAGTCTTCCTAAATAGATGCCTTCAAATGTGGGTGCCTAGAAACCCCTAAGCCATTATCACGTAATACTGCCTTGACAACCCTAATGCTGCCATATTAGTGCAAGTAAATATGGAATGCAATTGTCTATTAGACACTTGATCATGCGCCTTATAGCCCTGCCTTATATGTGTTATGGTGCCAAACATCAGACATATCACCGACAACAACAACACACATTTTGCAAACAGAAACCACACTTCTACCATATGCCTCACCCTGGATACAATTAAGAAGAGCCACTGCATTCATAATTAAAACAAGACTCCCATGTGTACTTACCAAATGCTGACAATATTGCCTAATAACGCATGGCTGAGCTATAACTATTTCCTTTGCCAGATCTTTGATAATAATACACATCATATTCAAACCATATGGTCCAAGAGGGAAGAATAAGGCTACCGAGGTTTAAAAGTTATTCAGGTCTGTCCATGCGGATGGGAGGCCATTGTATAAGGCTATAATTAGTTATTGATTTGTACCACAATAGTCAAGTGATTTGCCACTGCATCTTTGTGACAATGAGAGAACAATACTTCCTTAAACTATTGACGGAGAGAAAGGGCCTCCTCCAAGAACCTCTCGAGCTGCTAGTTAGGACAAGTGCCCTTTTAAAGTGAATTAATCATAAAGAGAATCACATTCAACAACAAGTTGTTGCACTCTAATAGAGGATGCTAAAGCCATCCCTGTAACCACACCTGCCCATTCCGCCTCATTATTATTTTAAATTTTTTGACCTAGAAATAACAAACCACCTAAAACAAAGCTGCCATCTTCCTTGTGGATGACAATCCCCGTGCCCACACTTCTTGGATTTCCCTAAGAAGCTCCATTAGAATTCAATTTTATATAACCAGGTGAAGGGGGGACTCCGATCCTTCGTTTTACCAACTTGATCAATCTGTTTGCCTCTTAAAAGGCAAGAATAAACTTTATAACTATCAAGTTTTGAACCTCTTAACCCTTGAACTGGTGTTGGCATATTAAAAATATTGATAAAATACCCCAAATTCAAATTCATAACATATTTTTGATGGGTAGATCTTGTTTAGAAGATTCTTACACTTTCTAGTTGTTAAGTTCCAGTGATTTATATGTATCTTTATCAAAATTGGGCCTTGTCCTTGAGACAGGCAGCTATGTTTATCATTGTATTAAAATTGTGGATATTGATATTGCTTGGTATTTCTTTAGTGTTGTCACTTACAAATCTAGTTTCTCATTTCATTCAACTACTTTTTCTCACTTACAAATCTAGTTTCTCATTTCATCCAGTTGCTTTTTCTCATTTAGAGTCTATTTTCTGTATAAGTTAAGATTACTGTAATCTTTATTGTTATTTTAATTTCATTTGAATAGGTTATATAACTACTAACAAAAGATACTAGTCTTAATATGCTTCTAAGTAATGTTTATAATAATATACTGGCAGGTTTGTTTTTAGATTAGAAATAGCTTGTATGTTCCTTTTAGTTGTAGACCTTCAAAATATTATGCCATTTGGTTTTGTGTATATTCAGTCCAACAACTTTTTATGATAGTTTCCAGCAAAATAAGAGTGTTTGAATTGCAGATGTGCAAGTTCTTAGAAGTTTCCAAACTTTCCTTTCTACTAGAGTATGGGCCTAAGTTGAAAGAGGAGTTTGTCATGGTCAGGCATTTGCCAAAGATACATGTAGAAGAGGAGCCGACAAGATGTGGGTGTTGTTGGTGGCTTTGTTGTTGTTGTAATGAAAACTGGCATAAGGTTAGATGATATTTTAGAAATCGTTGATCTGTCTTTCTTATTTTTATTAGAAAAATCATTTCAAATGCCTGCATGATTAGTTTTCAACACAAATAATGTATATGCATGTTGAAACTTCAAGTTTTCTATTGATAGTTTTCGTTTCATGTGACATAATCACTGCATGTTGGGGAGTATTATTCTTCAGATTTACCACAAAAGATATTCAACCATATGAGAGTAGTATAGGAATTTTTTCTTTCATACTTTTTAGTGTGTAACTAATTTTCTGGTGTATATTGCACCCTTTCCTTGGTTTATAACATTCTCTATTGAATGCATTTATTTTGAATTTTTTATTTGTCAAGATGAGGATGAGCTGCAATGGATGTCGAGTCCTGCGAAAGGGCTGTAGTAATTCATGTATACTTAGGCCATGCCTAGAATGGATACAAAGTGAAAAAACTCAAACAAATGCAACAATTTTCCTAGCCAAGTTTTATGGATGTTTTGGCCTTATGAAGCTTTTTAAACCCTAGTCCAAACCATTTGAGACAAACATGCAGTATTTATACAAAGTAAGCAATCAATAAATATTATCATCCTTGCTCAAGAATCAGTATATATAGATTTTCAATATTAAGTAAGAATCTATGCTCATAAAAGTGGATATAGCAAATGCATTGGAACATTTGTATTGGAGATTCCTAAAAGAGAGGTCTTCAAAAATTTGGACTTGACAAAGAATGGATTTGTGCACTGCAGACTGCTTTGCAGGGTCATCATTTATAGCCTTGGTTAAATTTTCATACATCTCTTGAAAAAGGACACAACCATAATGAATGTGAAAATTACTCCATATAGCATGCCTGCATACTCTACCCACCATGTCATGGGTGGACAACTTTCACTAGCCACACTGCAAGTCATTCAAACCTATTTGCATGACTAGCAGTGTCTACTATGTTTTGAACACTGAAATTGGGGTTTCATCCCCTATAGATGAGGTTTACATATACCATTCCTGTTGTCATTTATTTTTAAACCAACCTTATGGGAGAAAAACCCAATGATTCAATGACTTTGAAGGACTTAAATACATTTTTAGGGATTTGGTGGACATTTTTCACTAGACACAATGCTAGTATCTCAGAACCTATTCGCACTATGAACTAGCCCTTTCAGTCCAAATTCATGGGATAAAAGTCTCCTTTTTGCCATGTCTTCTTTGACACAAATAATTTTAACCAATAGAGAATTGTTTGGAGTAGTCACATCATGGCACCAAACTTGGGAGTGATGGTTTCTCTACCCTTAGAATTTTCCTATTTATGGAAAATTTGTCTTGTTCAACAAAAGTATTGAAAATAATGGTTTTGTGGAATAAAAATGTGAAGGTTGATGGATTGACTATCCCAAATAGGCAACAACATCTATGAAGGCTCAAACTAATAATAGCATAAAACCAGGATAAGCCAAAAGCAGAAAAAGGAAAATCAAAGATTTTAACAGAAAAACAAAAGATAACACTGACTATTTGTGGGCAGTATTGAAATTGAACAGTAAGATGTAAGACTTCAAAAGCTAATGAAGTTAGCCAATGATACCTCAATCATCCAACCCTGATCCTAATCTTCCTAACCACTGCGCTTTGTCCTTGCTTATTACTCAAGCAACATATGCAGTCCACAAAACTACATTTATTTTAAATCATGGCAAATGTCCAGCTACTGAGTAAACTATGTCATGCAGTAGATTTGTGATTGTTTTAAGGGGTTATTGCTAATCAAAATCTGGGATGTTTGGCATGATATTAATGCAAATGATTTTTTTTTGCAGCCTTTCAAATGTTATGTGGAAATTGGGCGAATTGCCCTTATCAACTATGGCCCAGACTATGGCAAGCTTGTTGTGAATGTGGATATTGTAGACCAAAATCGGGTATGTACTATTATTTTTATCTAACATGACAAGCCCACTTTTTTTCATAGTATGTTTTACTTAAGATTGTTATCAACTTTTAGGAAATGCATAGCTGCAGGTCTTAACTAGTAACATTATTTCCATGAAATGCCATGCTTTTAAAGATTCCTAAATAAAGGGTGTTGTAGAGTTAATTTTGACTTTTTTAAAAATACTCTTACTCGAAGGAGGATGCAGTTAGACGAACCTATTAACACATCCTATTGCTTGTATCTAGTCTTTATTAAATTTTAAAAAACATTCAAATTGGAAGAATAAATAATTAAAAGTTTAAAACTAATTCTAAACACAAAATGCTTCCTGAAAGATGTTTCAAGTGATCATGTTTTCTTCTAATGCTTTATTGACATTATGATGTCATCATCTGATAGTACTATATAAAGAATTGACTGATAACCAAAAAAACTTATAATTTGAGCTCTAATATCCTTTTTGCAATATTCATTTATTATTTGGTGCCTGTGATTTTCTTAGGTAGTTTATTAATATATTTTTCTTTAATAAAATGTGCTACTACACCAATGAGTTGGTCATCTTGACTTCTAAAAATGCCAAACATTCACCTATATTTGCAACTTACCCATGAACTTCAATAACTGTATGACGGACTAGTATTTACTGCCTTTTTGTTTACTTAAATGGATACCATTAGAGGAAATCCCATCAGCCTTTTCTGCCAGATCCATTGTAATCACAATAAATTTGGTAAGGGAAATTTCCAAGGTACATTGCAACACAGGGTTTTGTGCTACCATGGTAAATAACTTATCATTCTGATCTATTGCAAGAAACCCAAGTTGTTCTTTCCTAGCTACAACCCAATGACTTAATAGATGCTTTGGCAGGAATGGAAATTTTGTTTTTGCTTGAACACCAGTGTTGAGAAAATCAGCTTTTCCCCATTGTTTAGTGAGAGTCAACATTTAAGGTGTCATTTGTGATGTGAGGCCAATGAGATACTTTTGTAAGGCCTCGTAGTTTCTCTGCTTAAAGTAGTCTCTAATGCATGAACAAACAAAGATCTTGTTTCAAGGTGTAGCATCCATATGTAGGGAATTGTCAACTCTTTGTTTTACACTATTTGTTGTTTGGAACTGACACCACTATATTTAATAGTCTATAAAATTTATGTGACTGATTTGTTCAATTGTTGATGTAGAATTGTGATTTATTTAAGGAATGATATAATAATCTGCCCTGAGAATTATGCATAGTTACTGTTGTTACAGGGGGGACATTGTAGATAAGTCAGATTGCCTTTGATTTATTTTTATGTATTTCATGGTCATACAATTCAATCAATTATTAAATAATATTTAGTTCTTATTGGCTATAGCTCATTTCATTTTTCATTACTTAATAGATGTCTAGTTGATATTTGTGTTAATTTCAGTTTCTTGTGTTTGTTTACAAATGTATAGAGTAATCGTTTGGAACTAAATTTTGGTGACTCTCCTCATTGGAACGCTTTTCCAATACCTGAAGAAGTTGCAATTGAAAATGGATGGCATAACTGTAGTTGTCTCCATGCAATTTATGAAGGTCAGGGTAAACTAACTGTATCTCTTAGGTATTATTCTAAGAATGAATACCCGACTTACTTGAAATTGCCCAGAATACCTAAGATGGTAAATGACTCATTGACTTATGTCTTCTTTTCGAAGCTTTTCAATTTTGTACTCTTATCAATTCATATTTTATAAAATAAGCTAAAAATATCTATGCTTGTTTCAGAACCAAGTGAATGTCTTTAAGTGTAAGTGCCTATTTTAGAAGGACTAAGCCAATGTTAATGATATTTTATTATTTTTAGGTTATTTCAGTTGTACAAGAAGTGAAGGTTTGTGGGCCTGTAGAGATTGTGTTTTCTCAGAGGCATAAGACCTTGAAAACTTTACTACTTCCCTGGTTTCCTGAAATACATCAGGAAATTGAGTTAGTGGCAAAAGGAGGTTGACATGTTGATTTTGAAAATTCTGGTTATCTGTTACTATGATATCATTGAACTTGACACATCTTTTTAGCTGAGGTAGGTTGAAATGGATCAATTTTTAATTTTTGCATGTTGTGGGGGAACACAAAAAGACTATCTATGGTATTCATTTGATAGTAGTGTTGCATCTTGTTGTACCCAACCAAATTTTTTGCTTCACTAAGGCATTTTGAAACAAGTCTAGAAAATTTTTCGTCAAAAAGTCAAAAAAGCAAAATTTCTAAAAATAGACGTCGAGTTAGGTTTTCTGGGTTTCTTGAGATATGGATGTTGGCAAAACTTTCTAAAAATGGAATCTCCAAATCATGTGTCGTGCTCGATTCTCATTGGTTGATTTTGCTCCACGATCGGCACGGTTTAGACGGAATCTTCAAACAACCAAGTTTTCTCTACTAGGTCATTTCTGCTTTTTCAAAAGGCGAAGCATGAGCTCAAAAGTCATCAACAGAGAAAAGTTCACCTGCCAGAACTCATCAACAAGTTTCCAACACTGTTTAAATGACACAAAACTGACAAACGGTCGTTGACTCAATGATGCACGCAAAATGATGCAAGATGGATCCAAGGTGAATTGAAAAGTTGGAAAATCATAAATTTGGCTAAGTCTGGTGAAACTGGGCGCCCCAGGAGGTTTGGGGCACCCATCTTCTCCTGTGTTAGTTTTTTTTCACGTTTTTCAAGAAACGTCAAAAATGCTTTCGTCAGCGCCTTTCCAGTTGGTCAAACTTGGTCAAAAGTCAGTCAAAGCCAGGATTTCATCACAGATATGTTCAGACTACTCAGATCACCCTCCGTCCTACCTCGACAGTCATCAGAACGACCAAAATTGAAGATCGAACAGGAGCTGTGGGCATGGAAATCGAGAAAAGGTGCAAAATTGAAAATTTTTGAAAAATTTTCTAAGTGTTGGGAAACCAGGCACCCCAAGAGGCTTGGGGTCCCCAAACTCTCCAGACTTAGATTATTTTTGATGTTTTTCTCAAAAACGTGAATCTCCTTCCGTCAGCCTGGTCTGGTTCAGTATTGATCAGTTTGGCACATTTTTTGAGGCAAACAGAAGGTACAATCAGCTCAGTTTTCATCAGGCTTGCATATTTTCTAGATCATCAAACTCATTTTCATCCCAGTTGATAGGAATTGACAGCCAAACAGGGGTCCTGTGCCTCCGGAACGTGCACGCAAACCAAGAAATTGAAAAAGTTGAAAAAACTGAAAAAATGGCTAAGTGTTGGGAAACCAGGCGCCCCAGGAGGCTTGGGGCACCCAACTAGAGCAGTGTTAGAATATTTTTATGTTTTTAGTGTTTTCTGACATGCTTTGTTACCAATCTTCACTCGTTGGCAGTTTCCGGGAGGTCAAACTTGGTCAAACGATGTTAGATCGTCGAACGGAGGCAAGGGATGGAATCTCAGTTGATCAATCTCCTAAATGTCAGGATCAGTTAGTTTTTTCAATCAATGACGACATTTTTCCACCTTGTTGAAGTCAGAGACAGGCCATATTTAAGTTAAAACGAGTGTTGAAGTGTCGAAAATGAAGAAACTTTTGTTAGCAATTCTTTCAACTCGCGTGTTTAATGACATCATCAAAGAAGATATTTTTCGTCATCTTGCACATGAAGCCATAGGCTCCTACAAAATAGGGATTCTTCCTATTCGAAGACATCCACTTGGATTTATGCTTTAAAAGATGCTTTCTTAATGGATAAGGGAGAAGTTTTCTTCTCACAAAAATAAAGCTGCTTTTTCGACCAAAAGATTTATAAAGACAAGCTATTGGCTTCTTTATTTCATTATCTTTTGCAGGTTGCATCTAGAGGAAAAATTTTATTTTCAACGAAGATTCGAAGACCCAAACCAGGTGCTTTTTCAGTGTTCTTCATAGATTCGGGTTGAGGAAGAAGAGAGGCTTGCTTTTTCAGGGTCCTTATTTCAAGGAGATCATTTTTTAGAAATCCGACTAGAGTTTTTTCAGTTTTCATCGAGATGGGTCCATCCAGATTATCATCCTCTTGAAGATTGGGAGTTGTGCTTTTTTTTCAGGAAACTGTTTTTTTCCTTCTTTTTTGAGAAAATCTCCGCTTTTTCAAAATCTGACAATCTAGGTTGCTTCGAAATAGAATCATCTACAAAACCCATGTGCCAGCTTTTTTAGCTCACACTCTACTTTTTCTAAAAATCAGCAAATAATTTTTAGCCATCTGTCTAATATTTTTTCCAACATAGGCGCGTTCACAGTCAATTTTCAAATCTTCCAATATGCAGTACTCTCCAACACAAATCAGGCACAAAACAACATTGGTTCATGATTACCTGAAAACTTGTGAAACAGACTTGCATAAAGTACTTCCAGTAATCAATTTACACTCCTTGGAGGATGCAGGAAATAATGCTATTAGGAATCTTGGACACTCTGGTTTGCTTGCAGCGGCATCCTTTCCTATCACCGTGCAAAGTATCGAGTTTGTGATTACTTGCGTGACGCATTACAACTCGTTCACAAGAGAAATTCAGTCAAAAGATGGATGTGTGCTCTGCAGCTTGAGGCCAAACGACATTGAAAAGTGTTTTACAATACCTATTTGGAGAGAGAACTTAACTGTTTCACTTGAAGAATGCAAGAGGGTTTGGAACAATGATAAGGAAAAATACAGAAAAAAGATTGGTCAGAGGTGGTTGAAAGAAAAGCACAATATTATGCCAAAGAATGTTGGACGTGGAGAATTCAAGGAGGAGCATGCAATAATGATTACTCTGCTAAGTTGGATCACAGGTCAAGCAGATGCAAACAAATTTCAGCCTTGGATGTTTTACATCATGTCCCAGATTGTTGACGGAACCGAATTCTATGATTGGTCGGCACTAATCAGTGACAGTCTCCATCAACAAATAATTGATTTTGAAAGGGCTCATGAATTCCATATGATATCATACCTTGTGTATTTGATGGCTTTTCAGGGTCAATTCAGAGGTTTGAATGTTGTTGAAACTCTGAGTACTCAGCATGTGTATCATCATTTCCCACAGTTAGAGATCTCTCAAGCTGAATGACATTACAGGTGGGTGAATGATGCATTCTTGATGCATGCAGTGCGAGACATGGACAACAAGTTGCATATACGGTTTTCCGTAGAGGCTAGAATAGCAATGACAGAATGGGCTGATTGGTTTATCCAATTTCCTACTTTTTCCTACATCAGAGTATATGGCTTCTCAGGAGAGCCAGCCATGTTGCTGCGATATCCTACAAACAAAATAGCATTTATGGAATTTTTGAGGCAAGCTTATGAAGTGCATACATTTTTGCGTAGCAGACGCAAGACAGCCTTCAATTTTCCACTTGGGATGAGTATTTACAGATGTAGATCTAGAGCAGATGCCAAGGCAATTGGTAATGAATCATCTAGGTATGGTCTTAAGTTTTTGGACAGGAGATCTTCATATGATCCCCGTGGTGTTTATGCATCACATCTTGGTCAGAATTGTACGCACAAGTTTGCAGTTGAAGACTTCTAGGCTAATTGTGCTGATGAGTATGAAGTGTGAGGACGCAGTTACAGGAGGTTCACTCTTCAACAAATGTCTGATATCCTATCAAAAGACATTGAGGGTTTGACAAAGAGTGGTAAAGTTCTACTTCCCACGTATTTCAGAGACCAAATTGAGCAACAACCGTTGCCGCCAGTTAATTGGTTAGTAAAAGAGAGTACTTCCATTGAGGAGAGAACAAGTCGAGTGGTTAAAAATAGTTTGATATTCTTGAAGACTAAGCGGAAGAATGATATTCCATTAGCAGAGCCGCCAGTTGTGCAACCATCAGAGCCTTCCACTTCCAAGCCAAAACAAAGAGTAAAAGCTATGAGTGTTCTCCTAGAGGGAACAAAAATGGCAAAGTTAAAGAGGAAAAAGGATAAGTCTCCAGCTTGTGTCGAACAGGAACATCCACTAGTTGAACCAGAAGTTCTTATTGAAACAATGCCGCATGTTGAAGTGCTACCTTCAGACCATGTATCTCCACCTTCTTCACCGCTCCCTTCTCCTATTCACATAGATTCAGAGCCAGATTCACCGGTTCGTAACTTTGATGCAAGTATTGATTCATCAAGTGCTGATGAGGCCAGAACCGAGTTTCCAAGAGAGGATGGCTCATCCTGGCTTGAAAACATTCTGGGAAGGAAGAGAAGAAAGCCCTCATATCAGCTAGATTTAACAGAGCTAAAAAGCATCTATCAAGACACACTAGACAAGCAGTTGAAGAAGCAGATTCGCATTGAGAAGAATGCGGATGGAGAAATAATTCTTGAGACTGCAACACCTCCAAAAAATAGAAGTGCTAATGATGTCAAGGTTGATGACTTCACAGTTGTCAAAGCTAACCTTGGCAGAAGTACTCGCCATACAGACGTCAATCTCTTCGAGGTTGTAGCAGATAGATTGAAGGAAAGGGTGTTGAGAGATGGAGAAGACAAGGCAGCTCTCAAAGCTAAAGTTTGACAGCTGCGGCAATACATTTCCAACCTTTTCCATGGCACTTCACAGGCTGATTTGCTTCTTCCACCAAATCTTGGATCACCAGCCGATCAGCGGCATTTCAGTAAGTTGGTCCTCTATGGGAGGCACATGAACAATTGGGTAGAAGAATTTGTGACCAAAGGGAGAGTTGTACTTGCAGAGCTTTATCAGTTGAAGTACAACGCTCATGATTTACGCCAAGGCATACAGGGGTTGCAGCAGATCGTGGCAAAAAATAGACTGGTATTTGAGATCATTATCTTTGACTTGAAGATTGTACTTGATACTGTTGATTCAGCTGAAGATAAGAAGACAGTTTCTACTTGGAAAGCGCAATATCTTTTCATAGTAAAAACTTATGACAGTATGAGTTCAGAGTTGACAGAATGGAAAGAAAAGGTAGTCAGCATCCTCAAGTTTGTCAGATCCTTTGTCTCTCAGATCCCGTGTTTATATGAGAAAGAAGATGGTACCCTGTATGATCTCGGGGAAGTGCAAGTAGAGTTCCAGACTCTCGTCCGCAACAACTTTAATGATGATATCAATGCCAGCAAGATGAGTCGTCTTGCCGCAATGATAGTGAAATTTGACAAGGCTGCGAGTGAAGTTCACGAATTTCTTCAGATGGTTGCCAATGGTGAAGAAATGTTAGAGAATCAGAATATCGTTCTAGAGAGTATCAGTGTTCCTGGCAGAGATGCGGTCACTCGCTTTTTAGAAGATATTGTTTCCTAGAATATCAACGGATGACATCACCAAAAAGCTAGAATGTTGATGAGGATACATTTCAAAATAAAGCAGCTTTAAATCAAATGCTTTTTGTTTTAAAGCATGTGTTTTTATCTTAAGCTCACCCATTCTATATTTAGAAAGAAATCACCTTGTGATAGATGGAATCTTCTTTGCTTTAAAGCAGATTGCTTTAAAGCATTTGTTTATTGTATCTTTGTTTTAGAATAGTAATAAATCTTGTGAGTTGGCAAGTTAGGGTTAATCAAGGAGATTTTAGGGTTCCCTACTCCTTTGATTTTAGTATAAATAAGGACATCCTTGCCCATTGTTTGTAATGACTTTTGTGATAGCAAATTTGCTGTGCCTATTCTAGCCTGTAAACATTGTTATTCTAAGTGTTTGTTCACTTTGTGTTCACTGTTCTTCGGTATTTGATCGCTTACTGTATGCCTACCTTTGCTATAGTATTGCTGTCTTGGAGTTGTATTAAACTTTGTGATATTGAATAGAAGTCTCATGCCTACTTTGCTTTGATATTCTATATCGATTCATTAAGTTATCGTCATTAGATGTGTAGCTTCTGCAGCTTTCATTTTCAGCTTTCATCATTAAAGTACTTTTAGTCTTGTGATGTTAATTTGGAAGAAAATTGCTTAAGTTTTTGTGTTAACAATCATTCCTCGTTCACTTTCAACTTCCTTTGCTCTAAATTTACTCAGGAGGTTGAAAGTGTCATTAGTCTATGCTAGTTGTAGTAGAAGTTTTATAAAAAGGAAAAAACCGCTTTTGCAGCATTTAGAGTTTTATAACCTTGTGCTCGCAGCTGAGAATCAAAAGAAGATAGGCGAAGTTTCATTCAAGTTATTTTTTCAGCGAACATCAACAAGAAAGGGAACTCCCCCTTCCAATAGGAGAGCAGTTTATCTGTGCATAGCTGTCTATTTCCAAATCGCATACCAGAGGTGCGAATTGGAACGCCAACAGTTTTCTGGTGCCCACCGTGGGGCATGAGACATAAAACTTCAAGCAAGCTTAGGCTTATGACACAGTAATGACTCTCTGGCATCCTTCTGCTCCAGTTCAACAACCAAATCTTGTACGAGTGGAAGGAGAGCAAACGGACATCATTAGCAGCCTTAGAAGTTTCATATTTGCGTGAAAGGAAAGTCCTGATCAGTGGAGAAACATGGCTGCTATCCTTGACAAAGAAGAACACAAAGCAGATCTTGCAGCAGGGAGACCAGTACTACCACTTCCCGCGTGGCAATAGATAATCCTGGCTCATAGGGTTTATTCAAGAAAGGGAAAAGGTGGTGCTACGGATCCTTTCTTTCAAGATCTTGATTTTGCAAAAGTTGGAGAAGCATCCAACATAGTTCGAGAAATTCAGATAGTTCTTGAAGTCAAGCAGGAAATATTACAAGAAGAACCAATAATCCAGCCTAGAGCAATGGGTGATGCAAATAACAACAATCACAATGATCCAAATCAAAGGCGATTGCCACCATTGCTTTGGGGTAATAACATTGGACCTTTGGCCCTACAAGCACATCATGATTTACCAAAGGGGTCAAGGAAGCACTTTCCTCGGTTCCATGGCGATGGAACTCAACATCCCGATGAACACATCTCTGCATTCACAACAGCTTGCGCTATTTTGCATGTATCACATGAAGATGTTGCCGTGCGTCTCTTCGTTGAGACTCTCGCAGGAAATGCTGCCGATTGGCTCAATCATCTGGAACCAGGAATCATTACAAGTTGGGCAACTATGAGCGAGAAATTCTTGGCAAGGTTCAAGCCTGCTGAAGATGGTCATAGATTGTTCGCCCAACTCTCAAATTCAAAGATGGAAAACAATGAACCAATGAGGGAGTTTGTGGGAAGGTTTAATCGCCTAGTTACACGTCTTTCTCATACTCTTAATCCATCTCCGCAAATTTTGATGAGCAGTTTCATTAATGCTCTTCCTTCTAAGATAGCCTTCTTTTTGAGATCGGCTAATGAAACAGAATTATCCAATGCACAAGAAAATGCCATCAAGTTAGAGGACGACATGATTACCTCTGGCAAGATGAAAACGGACTCAATCAGGCCTCTAGTTCAGAGTTCTACAGATCCACTACTACATAAGGTAGCAAACGAAGTGACTATCATGAAGAGACAGTTGCCTACTCAGGGGCAACCCGCGCAACAGCCGTATCAGTCATCACAACAACCATACCAACCACAGCAACAGTATCAACCTCAACAACCATATCAGCCTAAGAGGAACAATTTTCAGCCTTTCAATAACTATAGGCCCAGGTTGCCAGCACCACCATCAAGACAAGCAGTTGATGCTGCTCAAAATGTAGTATTTTGTTCCTTTCATGAGACTGATGCACATACTGGAGGCATGTGTCCTAAAAATTTAAGGATGAATCAAATCATGGGATATGCTGATGCTGCACTTATTTCAAACATTGTTCCTTCCCCAAGTGTGAATGTTGTCTTACCACAGACGGACAACTTTGATGGTGACTCTACCACGGGATACTTCCAGAACGAACCTGTTATAATAAAGGAAGAACAAGACGATTTTCGTCACTATTCTCTTGCAATGAATTATGAAAATCTTTCAACTCCTGTGTTTACACGTACTCAACATTTTAAAGCACAGAAGGAAGGAGAGGATAGACAAAGACCAAAAGAAAAGGAGAAGGAAGTGGCTTCCACTTCCAATGCTCAGCCATCACGTGAAAATGTTCAGACTGCTCAAAATTCATCTTCAACAATTTTGATATAGTGGATTCCATGATGAAGACAAAGGTGCAGATTTCTCAGCTAGAGTATCTTCAAGACCATCTAGATCAGTTGGATAGAATAGTCAAGTATGTCAAGAAAGAGACTGTCGTACAACCCACATTGCTAGAATCTTCTATTTCGACAGGAGAAAAGCCAAAGCCCTTCTATATTTCTCTGTATATAGGAGGTTATAAATTGAGCAATTGTATCATTGATTCGGGAGTCTCAGATAACGTCATGCCTTTATAGGTAATAAATGCTTTGGGACTCTCATGCACCAAAACGCATGACAAGTGTTATTCGCTTGAGTCTAAATCAGTGCCATTGGTTGGGCAATTGAAGGATGCTCAAGTACAATTAGCGGCTTGCCCAGAGAAGAAAATAATGATGATATCTTGGTAGCTGACATTCCAGCCAGCTATGGGATGCTGCTAAGTAGAAGTTTCTGCAAAGATTTGGAGGAGAAATACAATTGGATTGGTCATTTGTGACCATTCCTTTAAAGAAAGGTAATTTCAAATTGGAACCAGAAACCAAGTCACAGTTCACGGTGGTGAAATCTCAGGATCCTCAAACACAAGTGCTATATCAAGAAACGGGTCCTGGTACATATGTTATGCTATTTGAAATAACTGAAGAAAATCAAGAGGTTGTCTATGCAGTTGACAAATCAGAAGAAGAATCTGAAGAAATGTACAACTTACAAACCTTCTTTGATAAAGAAGAAGTGCGACAATTTCCTCAAGAATGCAACAATGATGAATTAGATTTGTTTTTCTCGCCTGTTGAAGGCTGGTTTGAAGAACCTGTGTCAAATATATCCAAGGGAGAGACCAAAAAAGTTTTGCAAGCAGAGCAAGAGCATGATCTTCTTTTTGAAGATGATTTCTTCCTGGAAGAATTTTTCAGAACTAAAGATCATATAGAAGTTCCATTATCATAGCTAAATTGTTTTCAACACCAGTGGGAGAGTGATTCTTCAATGGAAGATACTGCAGACTTTTCTTTACAATATAGCCCATCTTCACCTGCATCTTGAGAATCTTTCATACATACTAGTGAAGAGGATGATGTTAAAGCCATCTATGAACCTGTACAAGAAAAAGACTTTACTGATACTATGCAACCAGTGTGGAATACAACATATGAAGAGATTGATGGAGAAGAGGAGTTCATGGAATATTCAGTTTTGGTCACTAAAGAGGATGATATTGAAAAATCAGAGATTATTGACAAATGTCTTTTGAGATACGCTGTGTGTGAGATTGATCAAGAAGAAGAAGAGGAAACATATGACTCAGATGAAGCTATCTTTGATTCTACTCCTTTTATAGAAGAAGAAAGATACATGAATGCTAAAGAAGAAGTGATGATGGATATCCACATTGAAGAAGAGTACTCTACAGAGGATAACGAGATTCCAGGTAATGAATGGGAAAGTGAGCTATCAGGTGAAGATGTTTAAGAGTTTAAGCATTCAGATCTTGACGATTCACTAGATTTTGAAGAGTGGATGGACGAAAACATAACCGATGAAGAAGCCCCTGTAGCACTTGAAAAATGGGCAACGATAGTTGTGGATCCTATAAGCCAAGAATCAGTGATGAGAGTTGTGTATGAGCAGCTTGCACTTTTTCCAGAAGATGATGCATTAACTGAATACAAAGTTGTGTGTGTACAAGATATATATGAAACTCATATTCAATATGTGGTGATGACCATTCCCACAGATGTACTTTGGCCACAAGACTTTCCTGTATATCTTTAGAAAGAAGTTCTGTATCTCCACCTATTACAGAGGTTGCTTGCATTGGAGGAAGATGCTCCACCTAATCCCTGGCATATCAATCAGTTTCTCAGGAATTTCTCATGGCCTGAACATGAATACCCTCCTGAATCATGGTTTTTTGAGAGGATGTTGCAGAAAAAGAAAAGTTTTGTGCTACCAAGACAATCTTCACAACTAAAGAGAGATGGTTCTTACTTTTCTAAGTCGATTGACGGTTTCATGTGACAGTCCTAATCTCTTCTCATCCTCGCTCAGGAGAAAGAGCGCGTGAAACACTTTTTGTTCTCGTAATGTGTTTCCCCTTTCTGTGATGTGATCGTTATGTCGTAATGTTTTTCCCCTTTCCGTAATGTGATAGTTGTGTTCCTTGTGTGTTCTGAAGTTCTAACTTCCTAGGTGATTTTAGGAAGTTCGATTTTAGGTGATGTAGGGAAAAGTCTTGTTCTAGGTGATTAGGAATGTAACTTGACTCTATTACCCGATGGATAAGGCACTGGTCCAACTTGCAAAAATCCAGAGATTCTTGGTTCTCCTATGCTGTAAGTATCCGCCGTGGTCCCCAGACAGAGCCAATTGTTGTACCCAACCAAATTTTTTGCTTCACTAAGGCATTTTGAAACAAGTCTAGAAAATTTTTCGTCAAAAAGTCAAAAAAGCAAAATTTCTAAAAATAGACGTCGAGTTAGGTTTTCTGGGTTTCTTGAGATATGGATGTTGGCAAAACTTTCTAAAAATAGAATCTCCAAATCAAGTGTCGCGCTCGATTCTCATTGTTCGATTTTGCTCCACGATCGGCACGGTTCAGACAGAATCTTCAAACGACCAAGTTTTCTCTACTGGGTCATTTTTGCTTTTTCAAAAGGTGAAGCATGAGCTCGAAAGTCATCAACAGAGAAAAGTTCACCTGCCAGAACTTATCAACAAGTTTCCAACACTATTTCAACGACGCAAAACTGACAAACAGTCGTCGAATCAATGATGCATGCAAAATGATGCAAGATGGATCCAAGGTGAATTGAAAAGTTGGAAAATCATAAATTTGGCTAAGTCTGGTGAAACTGGGTGCCCCAGGAGGCTTGGGGCGCCCATCTTCTCCTGTGTTAGTTTTTTTTCACGTTTTTCGAGAAACGTCAAAAATGCTTCAGTCAGCTCCTTTCCAGTTGGTCAAACTTGGTCAAAAGTCAGTCAAAGCCAGGATTTCATCACAGATATGTTCAAACTACTCAGATCACCCTCCGTCCTACCTTGACAGTCGTCAGAATGACTGAAATCGAAGATCGAACAGGAGCCGTGGGCACAGAAATCGAGAAAAGGTGCAAAATTGAAAAATTTTCTGAGTGTTGGGAAACCAGGCGCCCCAGGAGGCTTGGGGCGCCCAAACTTTCCAGACTTAGATTATTTTTGATGTTTTTCTCAAAAAACGTGAATCTCCTTCCGTCAGCCCGGTCCGGTTCAGTATTGATCAGTTTGGCACATTTTTTGAGGCAAACAGAAGGTACAATCAGCTCAGTTTTCATTAGGCTTGCATATTTGCCAGATCATCAGACTCATTTTCATCCTAGTTGATAGGAATTGACAGCCAAACAGGGGTCCTGTGCCTCCGGAACGCGCACGCAAACTAAGAAATTGAAAAAGTTAAAAAAACTGAAAAAATGGCTAAGTGTTGGGAAACCAGGCGCCCCAGGAGGCTTGGGGCACCCAACTTGAGCAGTGTTAGAATATTTTTATGTTTTCAGTGTTTTTTGACATGCTTTGTTACCAATCTTCACCCGTTGGTAGTTTCCGGGAGATCAAACTTGGTCAAACGATGTCAGATCGTCGAACGGAGGCAGGGGATGGAATCTCAGTTGATCAATCTCCTAAATGTCAGGATCAGTTAGCTTTTTCAGTCAATGACGACATTTTTCCGCCTTGTTGAAGTCAGAGACAGGCCATATTTAAGTCAAAACGAGTGTTGAAGTGTCGAAAATGAAGAAAATTTTGTTAGCACTTCTTTCAACTCGCGTGTTCGATGACATCATCAAAGAAGATATTTTTCGTCATCTTGCACATGAAGCCATAGGCTCCTATAAAATAGGGATTCTTCCTATTCGAAGACATCCACTTGGATTTATGCTTTAAAAGATGCTTTCTTAATGGATAAGGGAGAAGTTTTCTTCTCACACAAATAAAGCTATTTTTTCGACCAAAAGATTTATAAAGACAAGCTATTGGCTTCTTTATTTCATTATCTTTTGCAGGTTGCATCTAGAGGAAAGATTTTATTTTCAATAAAGATTCGAAGACCCAAACCAGGTGCTTTTTCAGTGTTCTTCATAGATTCGGGTTGAGGAAGAAGAGAGGCTTGCTTTTTCAGGGTCCTTGTTTCAAGGAGATCATCTTTTAGAAATCCGACCAGAGCTTTTTTAGTTTTTGTCGAGATGGGTCCATCCAGATTATCATCCTCTTGAAGATTGGGAGTTGTGCTTTTTTTTTTTCGGGAAACTGCTTTTTTCCTGATTTTTTGAGAAAATCTCCGCTTTTTCAAAATCTGACAATCTGGGTTGCTTCGAAACAAAATCATCTACAAAACCCATGTGCCAGCTTTTTGAGCTCACACTTTGCTTTTTCTAAAAATTAGCAAATAATTTTTAGCCATCTGTCTAATACTTTTTCCAACATAGGCGTGTTCACAGTCGATTTTCAAATCTTCCAATATGCAGTACTCTCCAACACAAATCAGGCACAAAACAACATTGGTTCATGATTACCTGAAAACTTGTGAAACAGACTTGCATAAAATACTTCCAGTAATCAATTTACACTCCTTGGAGGATGCAGGAAATAATGCTATCAGGAATCTTGGACACTCTGGTTTGCTTGCAGTGGCATCCTTTCCTATCACCGTGCAAAGTATCGAGTTTGTGATTGCTTGCGTGACGCATTACAACTCGGTCACAAGAGAAATTCAGTCAAAAGATGGACGTGTGCTCTGCAGCTTGAGGCCAAACGACATTGAAAAGTGTTTTACAATACCTATTTGGAGAGAGAACTTAACTGTTTCACTTGAAGAATGCAAGAGGGTTTGGAACAATGATAAGGAAAAATACAGAAAAAAGATTGGTCAGAGGTGGTTGAAAGAAAAACAGAATATTATGCCAAAGAACGTTGGACATGGAGAATTCAAGGAGGAGCATGCAATAATGATTACTCTATTAAGTCGGATCACGGGTCAAGCAGATGCAAACAAATTTCAGCCTTGGATGTTTTACATCATGTCCTAGATTGTTGACGGAACCGAATTCTATGATTGGTTGACACTAATCAGTGACAGTCTCCATCAACAAATAATTGATTTTGAAAGGGCTCATGAATTCCATATGATATCATACCTTGTGTATTTGATGGCTTTTTAGGGTCAATTCAGAGGTTTGAATGTTGTTGAAACTCTGGGTACTCAGCATGTGTATCATCATTTCCCTCAATTAGAGATCTGTCAAGCTGAACGACATTACAGGCAGGTGAATGATGCATTATTGATGCATGCAGTGCGAGACATGGACAACGAGTTGCATATATGGTTTTCTATAGAGGCTAGAATAGCAATGGCAGAATGGGCTGATTGGTTTATCCAATTTCCTACATTTTCCTACATCAGAGTATATGGCTTCTTAGGAGAGCCAGCCATGTTGCCGCGATATCCTACAGACGAAATAGCATTTATGAAATTTTTGAGGCAAGCTTATGAAGTACATACATTTTTGCGTAGCAGACGCAAGATAGCCTTCAATTTTCCACTTAGCATGAGTATTTACAGATGTAGATCTAAAGCAAATGCCAAGGCAATCGGTAATGAATCATCCAGGTATGGTCTTAAGTTTTTGGATAGGAGATCTTCATATGATCCCCGTGGTGTTTATGCATCACATCTTGGTCAGAATTGTACGCACAAGTTTGCAGTTGAAGACTTCTGGGCTAATTGTGCTGATGAGTATGAAGTGCGAGGACGCAATTACAGCAGGTTCACTCTTCGGCAAATGTCTGATATCTTATCAAAAGACATTGAGGGTTTGACAAAGAGTGGTGAAGTTCTACTTCCCACATATTTCAGAGACCAAATTGAGCAACAACCGTTGCCACTAGTTAATTGGTCAGTAAAAGAGAGTACTTCCATTGAGGAGAGAACAAGTCGAGTGGTTAAAAATAGTTTGATATTCTTGAAGACTAAGCGGAAGGATGATATTCCATTAGCAGAGCTGCCAGTTGTGCAACCATCAGAGCCTTCCACTTCCAATCCAAAACAAAGAGTAAAAGCTATGAGTGTTCTCCCAGAGGGAACAAAAATGGCAAAGTTAAAGAGGAAAAAGGACGAGTCTCCAACTCGTGTCCAACAGGAACATCCACCAGTTGAACTAGAAGTTCCTATTGAAACAATGCTGCATGTTGAAGTGCTACCTTCAGACCATGTATCTCCACCTTCTTCACCGCTCCCTTCTCCTATTCACATAGATTCAGAGCCAGATTCACCGGTTCGTAACTTTGATGCAAGCATTGATTCATCAGGAGCTGATGAGGCGAGAACCGAGTTTCCAAGAGAGGATGGCTCATCCTGGCTTGAAAACATTCTGGGAAGGAAGAGAAGAAAGCCCTCATATCAGTTGGATTTAATAGAGATAAAAAGCATCTATCAAGACACACCAGACAAGCAGCTGAAGAAGCAGATTCGCATTGAGAAGAATGCGAATGGAGAAATAATTCTTGAGACTGCAACACCTCCAGAAAATAGAAGTGCTAATGATGTTGAGGTTGATGACTTCACAGTTGTCAAAGCTAACCTTGGCAGAAGTACTTGCCATACAGACGTCAATCTCTTTGAGGTTGTAGCGGATAGCTTGAAGGAAAGGGTGTTGAGAGATGGAGAAGACAAGGCAGCTCTCAAAGCTGAAGTTTGACAGCTGTGGCAATACATTTCCAACCTTTTCCATGGCATTTCAAAGGCTGATTTGCTTCTTCCACCAAATCTTGGATCACCAGCCGATTAGCGGCATTTCAGTAAGTTGGTCCTCTATGGGAGGCACACGAATAGTTGGGTAGAAGAATTTGTGACTAAAGGGAGAGTTGTACTTGCAAAGCTTTTTCAGTTGAAGTACAACGCTCATGATTTACGCCAAGGCATACGGGGGTTGCAGCAGATCATGGCAGAAAATAGACCGGTATTTGAGATCATTATCTCCGACTTGAAGATTGCACTTGATACTGTTGATTCCGCTGAAGATAAGAAGACAGTTTCTACTTGGAAAGCGCAATATCTTTTCACAGTAAAAACTTATGACAGTATGAGTTCAGAGTTAACAGAATGGAAAGAAAAGGTAGTCGGCATCCTGAAGTTCGTCAGATCCTTTGTCTCTCAGATCCCGTGTTCATATGAGAAAGAAGATGGTACCCTGTATGATCTTGAGGAAGTGCAAGCAGAGTTCCAGACTCTCGTCTGCAACAACTTTAATGATGATATCAATGCCAGCAAGATGAGTCGTCTCGCCGCAATGACAGTGAAATTTGACAAGGTTGCGGGTGAAGTTCATGAATTTCTTCAGATGGTTGCCAATGGTGAAGAAATGTTAGAGAATCAGAATATCGTTCTAGAGAGTATCAATGTTCCTGGCAGAGATACAGTCAGTCACTTTTTAGAAGATATTGTTTCCTAGAATATCAACGGATGACATTACCAAAAAGCTAAAATGTTGATGATGATGCATTTCAAAATAAAGCAGCTTTAAATCAGATGCTTTTTGTTTTAAAGCATGTGTTTTCATCCTAAGCTCACCCATTCTATATTTAGAAAGAAATCACCTTGTGATAGATGGAATCTTCTTTGCTTTAAAGCATTTGTTTATTGTATCTTTGTCTTAGAATAGTAATAAATCTTGCGTGTTGGCAAGTTAGGGTTAATCAAGGAGATTTTAGGGTTCTCTACTCCTTTGATTTTAGTATAAATAAGGGCATCCTTGCCCATTGTTTGTAATGACTTTTGTGATAGCAAATTTGCTGTGCCTATTCTAGCTTGTAAACATTGTTATTCCAAGTGTTTGTTCACTGTTCTCCGGTGTTTGATCGCTTATTGTATGCCTACCTTTGCTACAGTATTGCTATCCTGGAGTTGTATTAAACTTTGTGATATTGAATAGAAGTCTCATGCCTACTTTGCTCTGATATTCTATATCGATTCATTAAGTTATCGTCGTTAGATGTGTAGCTTCTGCAACTTTCATTTTCAGCTTTCATCATTAAAGTACTTTTAGTCTTGTGATGTTAATATAGAAGAAAATTGCTTAAGTTTTTGTGTTAACAATCATTCCTCATTCAGTTTCAACTTCCTTTGCTCTGAATTTACTCAGGATGTTGAAAGCGTCATTAGTCTATGCTAGTTGTAGTAGAAGTTTTATAAAAAGGAAAAAACCTCTTCTGCAGCTTTTAGAGTTATATAACCTTGTGCTCACAGCTGAGAATCAAAAGAAGATAGGCGAAGTTTCATCCAAGTTATCTTTTCAGCGAACATCAGCAAGAAAGGGAACTCCCCCTTCCAATAGGAGAGCAGTTTATCTGTGCATAGCTGTCCGTTTCCAAATCGCATACCAGAGGTGCGAATTGAAACGCTAACACATTTGTAAATGCAATGGGCATAGTGCATACGGGAAGCCTTGGTAAAGCAATTATAAAAGTTGTAGAAATCATTGACTTACTGAATTATGATGAGGTACAGTTTACAAAATGGTTATGCATGTTTAATGCTGGTGAACATGCTTGGAATCATACTTATTGTGTGGTTCTACTTCTAATTTTGTGGTTCTACAGATAATGAATGAGGTGTAAGGATTTCTCGATTTGGAAACCATGTATGTTGCAGTGTGGAGCTTATTTGTATTCAATATATTGTGGACATAAATGATTCATTTCACATGCACAATGAGAAATTAGTGTTGCAATCCCTCCCTGCAATTTCCTAGTTCTAATGTTCTAATGTATTTGTGCCTTAATATTTGATACAAATCTGTACCTTCTCACTGATTCCAGACTTCATTTTCTTTTCCTGATAGCTGCCGAAGTTTATTCTCATTTTGATATGTGAGATAGGACCAAAATTTTGTGCATTCCATGAGATGACATCTCTTTGACGCATTCTACCAAATAGTTCACATGCCTTGTCAATGCTTCCACATTTTGCATACATGTCTACTAGGGCAGTTGAAACTACAACATCTGAAAAAATTCCTCTATCCATTACTTTTTGATGGATGTCCATACCTTGTTCCAATGCTCCCATTTTGGCGCAAGCAAGAAGGATGCTGGCAAAGGTTGTGGAATTTGGCTTTACACTTGCCAATTGCATTTGCTTGAAAGTTTGTAAAGCCTTTCCAACAAATCCATTTTGTGCATATCGAGCAATAATTGCAGTCCAAGAGATGACATCTCTTTGAGGCATTATGTCCAACTGTAATATCTGACAAAAATCCCCCTTCCCACTCACCCGCACAGTCTTTGGTTGGTCTTTGCGGGAATGCGGGGAGAAAAGTAAGTCCACCGCTCTCCCGCACCACATTTAGGATTTGCTTGTGTGGATGTGGTGCTCACTTAGACTACCTCCCGCAAGCCTGCAAATAAACTTGAGAGTCCCTGCAGTGATGTGGGAAAGGACAATATTTCCTAGAGAGTTTTGATATTGTGTTCATTCAGGTTGTGAATTATGATTTCAAGCAGAAGCATTTTGCATACCTTCATCAGTCGGCATTAAGATTTCCAACTTTTTGATTTTCTATGTTGGAACTCCTGCATCACCATCTTCTGTCGTTGCAGCATCGAAAGGTGAGTTATTGGTAAGAGATCATTGGATCTTTACATATGAAGCGACTAGGTCGCGATCCTTTTCACCGATCAATTCCATATCCTAATGGGTGTCCAGAGTTGGGTGGCTTATTTGATTACTATGGTAGAACTCTTTATTCTGATAAGCTTCATTGGGATGATTAAGCTATTTTTTTAAAGGCCAATTTGAAATCATATATAAAAGTTTTGTTTTTATACACATTGCATGTCCACAAATCACCCAAAGGTAAAGAGGCCAATATTAGTTTCTACACAAGCATTCGAGTATAAAGACTGTTCACTTATGGGTCTAACTTCTTATTATAATCATATCCTACTTTATGGGAAGTCTTTGATGTGTTGTTGATAGTAGTATGTAATATGATCCGGCTCCTTCCAATAAAAGTTGTACCCTATAACTTAATAAAGGCGAAGAAATTCTTCTATTGCATATGAAGCACTCAAGAAAAATAAATCAGGAATATCTAGTCTGTCTTAAATGATGATTGTTGAATCTTTAGTTCTAGACACAACTATGCAATTGTAGTTTTATAATAATATTGCCTCTTCATTGGCCCATAATAGTTCCATCAAGCTGTGCTTTTGCATTATAGCTTATTTCATGGAATGTTGCACATCATCTTACTCTACATAAACATCTACAATATGTACAGATATCAAAACTTATCTAGGATATTTGCTTTTCTAATCTAAAGCTGGTTATATGAAAATGCATACATGTCTATCTGACAAAATCCCCCCTTCCATTATGCTATGATGGATGTCCATACCCTATTCCAAAGCTCCCATTTTGGCACAGGCAGGGAGGATACTGGCAAATGTGTCAAATTTGGCTTTACACCTGCTAATTGCATTTGCTTGAAAGTTCCTTAAGCCTTTTCAACAAATCCATTTTGTGCATATCCCCCAATCATTGCATTCCATGATCTCTTTGATGCATTCTGCCAAATAGTTCACATGCCTTGTCAATGCTTCCACATTTTGCATACATGTCTACCAGGGCAGTTGAAACAACATCTAACAAAATTCCTCTATCTGTTACTTTTTAATGGATGTCCATACCTTGTTCCAATTCTCCCATTTTGGCGTAGGCAGGAAGGATGTTGGCAAAGCTTGTGGAATTTGGCTTTACACCTACCAATTGCATTTGCTTGAAAGTTTGTAAAGCCTTTCCAATAAATCCATTTTGTGCTTTCTCACATTAATCCATACACACACACATTCACTTACTTTCAAACATAAATTAGATTGACGTGGTATGTTAGCTTTGGTTGTCTGTAGGAAGGTTCAAGCCATGACCGTAGAATATATTTTAGGGCGTTTGAGGAGCTATATGACTTATCTAATGCTGATACTACATCTTCTTCTAAGTTTTACTTTCATGTCACTGTCTTTGAGTTGCACAATGAGCAGGTTGGTTTGTACATTATACTTTTTGAGAAAATCTTATGGCTTCTAGTATACTTTACTGTGCATGCATTGATAACTTATTTGCTTCTAGTAATCTTTCTATTTGTTACAGTGGATATTTATGCATCTCTCGTTTGCTTTTGCAGCATACTGTATTGGTCTCTTGTTAGCCCATCGGGTGCTGAAGCAGTTGGAGATGGATGATGAATATGTTAGCAATGAGGAGGTGATGCATGAGTTATTTGATGCATTTTCTTGTCTTTTTGTCGAAGAGTTATCAGTTAGGCAGAGGGTTTAAGGAAGTCTTAAGACTGTCTTCCTCTTCACAGTAATCACCATGCTACAATCTAGGTTTTTGGACTCTCAAGAAGCTTATAACCGATGCATGTCAAACTATTCAGGGACCTTTTCCACATTGGTAACCACAAGTATATGCATTCACTGTCATTGGATCTCTAATGCTGAGAATTAATACAACAGATCCAAACCTATCTCCTGTTTCAGTTTCCAAATTCTAACCATATCCTAATTGCCTTATGGTAATAGTGGCCTAACAAGGCTAAAACAGTAGCTATAAGAGATAAGGACAATTTATTGCTACAAGTAACAATTCACAGTGGCAGCTTATGAACTAGAGCAAGCTGGGTGCATGAGACAGGATCTCTACAGAGATGACATTGTGATCTTGAACTAGGACAGTGAACTTTATGGGGTAGTCATGGATTTGTGAAGAAGACATCTATGAATGTCTTTGTACTTCTATGCTTAGTGATACTCAGAAAATTAGTTTCTTGCTCATTCTTTGAGCTATGTATTGTAACCATGAAGGTTTTTTTAGCAAAGAGAAAGCATTGTAACTTATTTTCAGATATGTATGCTATTTGCAAGCATTTTTTATCAATAAAACAAGCTTTTTTTACCTTCTCAAAGTTGTTTCATTGTGCAAGCTTCAAAATATACTACTAAAGATATTAATGACTAAATGCAAGCTTCAAAATGACTAAATATACTACTAATTGATGTCAATTAATAATTAAATTGACTAAATATACTACCAATTGACAGAAATCAGTGAACAGTGAATAAATATGACTAAATATATGACCGGTGTTAAATCAGTGAATAAAAATGACTAAATATACTACCAAATTGATCAAAATGATGATTAAAATTAATGACTAAATACACTACCAATGGACAGAAATCAGTGAATAAAAATGACTAAATAAGTGACCAGTTAACAACAATCAATGACTGCTGAACATAATTAAATCCCCAGAAAAGAACAAGGCTGCTATTGTTGTTGAGGATAATACCCAACCACTTAATGTGGAGATCAATGATCAAACTCCCGTTGATAGCTCGAGAACTTCGCCTATTTCAGGTATTGTCAGTAGCATGGCTTCCTTGCATTTGGGCTTTGAAGATGGGGAGTTTCTTCAAGAGCATCTCATAGAAAAACAAGCTTTTCATGGGGTTGTGCTACCCCTTGCGGTCTCTAGCCCGATGTCGACTATGATTGATACTTTGACTGGTGGAGAGATAGGATCAGGGATTGTTTCCCCTATCAACAACATTGCAACCCTTACTCCTGGGGCAAGTTCTGGCATTGCCAGTTCAGGGGGATGGAATATGGTTAAAAAGACGGGTAGAGGCCCAGGAAAGAAGATTGTGGATGTGGGGGTGGACACCAAACAGGGCTGACCATCCCATAGAGAAACAAGATAGAAGGCAATCAATAAGGATATTGCTATGGGCAGATAGAAGACCTTGGAGATGGGCTCCAAGAAGGGTCTTATCAAATGAAAATTCTATCATGGAACATCCGGGGGTTTAATAACCCCCACAAACAATTTTTGGTCAAAAACTGTATTTTTGAAAACAAAATTGACATTTTGTTGCTCCAAGAGGTTAAAATGAAAAGTGATAACTTCCAGTCGGCGGCCAAGAATCTTTGGACTAATGTAGAGTATCTTGGTTGTGATGTCTATGGTGCCTCAGGAGGTATTGTCACCATGTGGAATAGTAATACTATTAAAGGAAGAGTCATTAAGAAGAACAAAAAAATTTTGGTGACCAGGATGGAGACTGACAGCTTCTCATGGACCCTGATTAATATATATGCCCCTAATCAGAGGGGCCCTAGAAGGAAGTTGTGGGATCTCCTCTCTGTTATGATCTCTAGCAACCTAGATAGCTATTGGATGTTGATGGGAGACTTTAACACCCCCTTTTTTCCTTCTAAAAAGAGGGGAGGTACAATAGATTACACTGATAGTATGTTGCACCTGAATGAGTTTTTGAATAAGGAAGGCCTAACAGACTTGGAGCCACAAGGTAACAAGTTTACGTGTTCAAATCAGAGGAAAGGTAAGAACCTAATCCAAGTTAGGCTTGATAGGAATTTGATATCCTCCAGTTGGAAATTTTTAAGCTCACATGCCCTTGAAACTCTACCTCGAACAACTTCCGATCACAACCTGTTGCCGCTCTCCTGGAAAGATGAGAATAGAAGAGGCCCCTACTTGTTCAGATTTGAAATAATGTGGACTAAACACCCAGAGTTTAAGGAAATCCTTGCTAGATGGTGGAGGATAGATTTCCAAGGTATGCCTATGTTCTGCCTGACTCAGAAGCTACTATTGGAAAAGAAAAAAGTCAGGGGTTGGAATAGGTTCAACTTTGGGAATATATTTGAGGAAAAAAGAAGAATCAACTTAAAACTAAAAGATTTGCAAAAAAGACTTGAAGAAGGAGACATTATTGAAGCTACAACTATAGAGGAAGAGAAGATGAAAAGGGAATGGAAAGAACTGCTAGTGAAAGAAGAGATTTTTTGGAAGCAAAAGTCAAGAGTTTAATGGCTGAAAGAGGGGGATAGGAATACATTGTTTTTCCATCAATCTACGATGAGGCATAGGAAAAGGAATAGCATAACCAAGCTAATGGATGATAGAGGTGTCATGGTTGAAACTGATCTGCAGGTTGGGGAGGTGGTTGCTTCCTATTTTCAGAAATTCTTGGGAGCCCAAAACAATAGTATCAATCAGGAGCTCATAGATATTCCAACCCTGTTGAATGAGGAGGATAATGCTCAATTTGGCAAAAATATCTCTAAGGAAGAGGTCCAGGCCAGTCTCTTCTCTATGGGGGCTTTTAAAGTCCCAGGACCTGATGGTTTCCCTCCTGCTTTCTTTCAGGAGTATTGGGAGATAGTGGGAAAGGATGTCACTGAAGCTACCAGAGATTTCTTTAGGATGAGAAAGTTGTTAAAGAAACTTAATCATACCTTCATAGCTCTTATTCCCAAAAAACAAGATGCTATGTGCATGGGGGATTTCAGACCTATAAGTCTTTGCAATACGGTGTATAAGATCTCCAAAATTCTAGTTTTGAGACTCCAACCTATACTTGAGAAATTGATCAACAACTGTCAAAAAGGATTTGTCCCGGGCAGACAGATAACGGATGCGACAATTAATACACATGAAATAATCCACTCCATGGAAAAAAGCAGAAGCACGGGCATGGCTTTCAAACTTGACATTTCAAAAGCTTATGACAGAGTTAATTGGAAGTTCCTTTTTACTGTCTTGATGAAGATGGGATTCCAAGGTAAATTTCTACAGCTTGTCATGATCTATGTTACCTCTGTTCGATTCTTTATTTTGGTCAACGGCATCCGGAGGGGCTTCTTTAATGCTAGTAGAGGTCTAAGACAAGGGGATCCCCTCTCCCCATACCTCTTCATTACCCTAGCTAAATCCTTGAGTAGAGGCTTCATTTCCTTGCTTAACTCCAAAGTCATCAAAGGGGTTAAACCTACTTCAACCGTTGAGCCTGCTGTCATTCAACAATTTGTAGATGATACCATCTTGTTTGGAGCTGCTTCAGTTATGGAGGCTCAGAGATGGAAAAAAGTGCTACAGGAGTATGCTACCTTAGCGGGCCAATGTATAAACTTTGATAAGAGTCATGTCTACTTTTTCAACACCCCAACGGATCTACAGCAAAAAATTATGGGCATTCTAGGAAGTGCTACAGGTTCCTTCCCAAGGATATATCTTAGACTACCATTCTCAGTCAAGGATGCCACCTTGGAGTACTGGAATTCCATAATGGAAAGGATGCAAAGGAAACTTGCAGGATGGAAAGGAAAACTCCTAAGTCAAGCTGGTAAGTTTCAACTCCTCAAAGCTTCTCTCCAAGGAATTCCTGTGTATGTTCTATCTTTCTTCAAAATGCCTAAGTACCTAACTGAGAGACATGAGAAGATACAAAGAACATTTCTTTGGACAGGAATGGAAGACAAAAAGAGGTTGGCTCTTGTTGCTTGGGATAAAGTCTGTAAACCTAAATTGTAGGGGGGCTTAGGCCTAAGAAAATTGAACTTGCTTAATAAAGCACTCATAACCAAAATTGGTTGGAACCTCATTGCTGGGGGCAAAGATTGGGGCAGCATTATGAAATCCAAGTATATGGGGAACCCTGACTTTCCTAGGGGCTCGATAATCTGGAACAATATCATGAAATGTAGAAATATTCTTTTGAAAGGCAGCAAATGGAAATTGGGGGATGGAGAATCAATAAGATTTTGGGAAGACAACTGGATCAATGGAGGACCCCTAAGATAGTGTCAAAACACTCAGGATTGGATGAAACTTGCTATTAATTACTTTGGAGACCAGGTGAAGGATTAATTCCTCCCTGGTTGTGGTGAGTGGGCCCGACTGTCAGAGTGTTGTCAAGGACATACAAAGTTGACTAGAGCTATTGAAGAGATACAACTGATCCTAAAAGGATGTAGAATCCCCCTCTTCCCGCAGAAAGATAGATTGGTTTGGACAAAGGAAAAGTTTGGGAGGTTTACTGTTAAATCTACCTATAATCTGTCCCTTCCCCATGAAGGTGATAAATTATGGAAGAGCATCTGGAACCACAACATGGTGCCAAAAATGAACCACTTTTGGTGGTTGGCTGTTCAAAACAAAATCCTTACTATTGATAATCTCCAGATAAGGTGCTTCCAAATTCTGAATAGATGTGTGATGTGTATGAAAGAAGGAGAGTCTGTCTCTCATATTCTATTACATTGTGATTTCACCTGGGAAGTTTGGAGTATGGCCCTGAATATCCTGGATATTCCTTGGTGCAAGAATGGAAACTTGGAGGATCTCAAAACTAAACTTTGATGGGGCTGCCAAAGGAAACCCAAGGTTAGCTAGTGGTGGAGGAGTGATAAGGTCTGATAATGGTTCTTTGATTGCTGCTTTTACTAGTAGCATTGGGAAAAACACCAATAACACTGTGCAAGCCATGGCCCTCCTATGGGGTCTTAAAATTACCCTGTTTAAGGGCATTAAAAACATAATCGTGGAAGGCAATTCCATGGTTGTTATAGAAGTTGTTAAAGGGAATGGAAATGTCGGTTGGTAGATAGAGGATGCCATCAAAGATATAAAGGGTTGTCTCCTAAGGTTTGAGGGCAAAGAATTGAAACATACCTATAGGGAGGGAAACAAAGCTGCGGATCTTATGGCAAATTTGGGGATTAATATTCATCCCTTAAGATGTTGGAGGAAGTTGGATAATCTGCCTAGGACAATCAATAATTGCATTTAGAAGGAGGCCCTTAACCCTGCATGATAGTTGAAATGATGAATATAAGTGTTTGGAGGTGTGTTTGGCGTGCCTTTCTAACATAATGGGAGGACATGGCATGAAGGACAACTGAAGGAATCCTACTCACTACCTTGAGATGATGTGGCGTACTGAGTATTTTGTGCACCTTCAGATAATCAGTTCAAATCATGTTTGGCAGAAAGATTTTTGCAAAGGGTCTTGTCAACCTCTGCTTAACATGCTGGATTTGAGGGGCTCGCACGAGTCAGGACTTGCCGTCATTTATGAGCTGAATACCTTTGGGTTATGGAGGGGCATGCAAATGATGATAAAGAAACTAAAGTTTCTTTTATTATACACTTCTAGAGTTTTCTCACGTTCTCCTCCTACTCTCTGCAACGATTTTTATAGTGAAGGATTTGTTTCTGTGTTCTTCTAGGTTTCTATCTTTGTGCCTTGGAGGTATAGGATTATGGGGGGGATAAGGTGAGGACGGAGCATATGAATTACAATGAATTCAAGGAGGACTTGCAAGTGTGGGGCATTGTGTATTAGAGAGGAATTATGGCTTTCATGGAATCCTTGAATGGCTATGATGAAAATATTTTGACCTAGTTTGCTGAATCGTGGAACAGGAGGCAAATGGTGAAGGTTGGAGGGGTCCAATCCATTGTCTCTAAGGAAGTCATTGCTGCTGCGTCTAGTTTGTCATGTTTGGGGAACAGACTCAAGAAGCAGACTTGTGCCCTAGATTTGGAGGGCATAAAACTATTCTATAAAGAAGGTGAGAAACAAATTAGGCTGTAGGGAGGCTTTGAGTGGGAGAGTCTGGTCACGCCATGGAACCGGGTATGCTTTTTGATAATGAAGTATTTTACTCTTGAGGGTAGATACAAAGTGTTTTATCACTATCATTTTGCCTTTTTAAATTATTTTCACCATAAGGCTCTAGTGAATTTCCCCTCCTTCCTACTTTCCAGCCTTGAAGCCTCTATCATGCATACTAAAAAAGTCTGTGAAGAAGACCCTGCGATGATTTCGGTGCCCTTACACCAAGGCATAATTTTCCAGCTGTATCATTACCACTTGGCTTTGAGTCCTTCTAAACCTCCAACTGCCCATCTTGTTGAGGAGAGTTCCAATGATGAGTCCAAAGACAAAATTCCCCTAAGTGTGAGACTTGCAAAGCCTGCCACTCTAAAGGCCTCCTGGTCTGCCTCCCCTTCTAACCAGCCTATGAGTAGTCCCTCGGGTCCTTTGTCTAGCTCACCTGTGTCAAAGACCACCTCTTTCACGAAAGCCTTCTTTGGTCGCTGATCCCTGGGCCAAACATTTGTGACCCCTTAGGATAAATTCCATGTTGTTGTTGTTGAGGGTCTGTGTAACCTGAAAAGCAAGATCCCTATACATGTGAATAAAAAACGTAAAGGCGAGGGTCCTGCTAAGAACAAATCTGTTAAAAGGAGATATTGTGAGGGAGGTGATAGGAAAGGTGTCGAAGAAGCTAGTAAAAAGCAGGGGAATCTGGGGAAGGTGGAGGTGGTGATTGTTAAATAAATTGCTTTGGGTAAGGATGGCATTGCCAGAAGGCAGTCCTTGAGGAGATCTTCTCGATTGGCGGGAGGTTCGTCTCAGGGCTTAAAGTTAGTGGATTATTCCACTGTGTTTGATCGGGAGGACATTGGACAAGATGCTAAAATGAAGGGAACTAAAACTACCCCCACGAAAGAACAGGAGGGCGCGAGCCACTTTGCTTCTATGAATAGCTCTTTCTATGACACTAATGAGGAAGAAATTGAGGTGCAGGAAACCCCTAAGATGGAAGTGATGAGTGTAAGAAGGGACGTGGACAACAAGAAGCTGGAAGCTGAGCTTGCTGAAGTGAAGTCTCGCTTGTCTACGATGGAGAACAAGGTTAAGATGGTTCTGAAGACTTCCCTCAAGGCTGCTTAAGTCTTTTTTGTCTTGCAGGTGGACCGAAAGAAGACCGTGGATTCTCTGCTGGAGGATCAGGAAAATTTAATCAATATGATGTCTAATGATTGGAAATCTCTTCTTAGTTAGGGGGTTACTACTTTATGTTTTAAAAAGACTTGTTTAAGACTCGTTTTATGTTTTGTTTTAGTTTTTGGTTGAACTGTTAGTCGGTTGTTGGTGGCCCTGGGCCTACTCTGCTGCCATTTGGCTTTGTTATCAGGTTCTACTCCTGTGCTAGCAGCTTATCTATATCAAAAACAACAATCAATGACTAAATATATCAGTGAAAAATAAACGACTAAATAAGTGATCAGATTACAACAATCAGTGACTAAATCAACGACTAAATATACTACCAAATTGATCAATTAAAACAACCAATAAATGACTAAAAATGATTTAATCATCAATTTGGTCACGTTATAAATGACTAACAATAAACTACTAATGGTCATGTGACCATGTTTGGTCATTTATAAGGAGTTTTAGTGGTTTTTTAGTAATATATTGCTCTTTTTGTACTAGTGATAGATTCTTTGACCATTGTCAATGGCCGCTTGATCGATCCTTAAAGCTCTTTCCAAGGCCTCTTCATAGGATTTGTAGGGTAACTTTTGAACGTCTTCTCTCATATCCTTGTTTAAGGCATGCAAGAAAAGGTCACATAACTCGTGATGGTCCATGTTTGGAGCACTAGTTGAAGAATAGAGCACTTGTCTCCATCGGGTAACAAAATGGGCTACTGATTCATTCAGTTCTTGTTTCATGGCTAAGAATTCCCTGATTCTATTTTTACAAGTTTGTTCATGTCGAAAGCCATGACAAACTTTTCGACTAACTGCCTGAATAAGTGTAATGAAGCTTCTGGTAGGTGATAGTACCAATCCAAAGATATTCCTTCTAGGGTCTTTGGAAATACCTTAGTGACAACCCCATCCCAAGGGAGGAGTTCTCTTATTGCAGTGGTATAAGCTTTGATATGCGAATTTGGATCACCCTCTCCTTTAAACTTTGGGAGATCAAGTAATGGTCAAGGCAACTAAACGTTTCTTATGTTTAAGTCAAGTGGTTCTCTTAAGTACTCTAGATATGTGCCTAAAAAGGCACTTTGCGATTGAGGATTTGATAGCATTAATCCCATAGGGAGTTTTGGTAACCCATCATCTGATTTGCTTGGCTTCCTAGCATTGCTTGATTATTCTGAACAGGAGGGTTCCCATTCAAAAACGTGTTGTTACTCGCATTTCTTGAGTAGTATTTGAGATAGGGGGGATTCTGAGATGCCCCTTGGTCTTGTTCTATTCTGATATTCTCATACGACTTCTGTCTTCTTTCTGGAGCAGGTTGCTCTACTTCCAATGTTCTAATTCTTTGCACTAGAGTCGTGATTAGGTCTGCATGAGTGGGACCTCTAGGTACTTCCTCATTTCTAGGGTTTTCCCTTCGAGTGTTGTCATGATTTTGTGCTTCTTTTGGCACAACATTTTCTCTTTGTTCTTCTCGTAGGGAAACTTTTAATGCTTCTTGAGCATCTCTTGCCTCTTGCAAATATCTTTCTAACCATTTTACTTCCTCATCAAGATGAGTACTTGAGGTACTTATGGATGGTTGATCCGGCTGATAGATTTCCTATCTTAGTTGAATTCTCCTAGCTTTGTGAGGCACATTTGGTATGGCGGGGTTATGTTCCCAAGCAGGATTGTTAAAAGACAGAGAACACCTAGGTTCTCTTTGGTCTTGTTCGTAGTCAGAGTCTTCATAATCGTAGCAATTCGTGATTGGTGCATTTGGGTGAGGTGGCACATACCTATCGAAAGAGGGAGTTTTTGGTTCCCTAGAGGGAATATTCCCTAAGTTTAGGTCTGGTTTGTCATATTCGGGGATGTCAGACACCGCACAATAAATGGAACAAGCGAAGGTGAAGGTGACAAGAGTGGAAGTGGTGAAAGCGGCTATGAAGAATAAAGTGAAAATGTTTGAAACCTTTGAAGTTGAAGTGTCAAATGTTTGGTGTTTGAATGGAATCTAAGCGTTTGGAACACAAAAATCATAAACAATAGTTTTTTCTCTTCACATCAGGTTCACCAAAATATGTACGCTCAAAATCACGACTTGGTGGCCTCGGGGGCGTTTGAGTCGGTTTTGGCATGCACACAAACCCTCTCTCCTTGCCACGGGGTGAACCACCACGTCACTCTTGCTATCATGGAAGTAGCCAGTCGAGAGGAGGCGAGACATGGGGGTGGTCTAGCTCGTTGGAGAGCTGGACTTCACGGAGAGGGGTCAGCCAGTCTTGGGGCCTGTGTTGTAATGTGCTTGTGTGGATGTGATGTTCTGTGACTGTAGTTATAGAGATAACTATATGACCCGAAGGGTCGCTAGTCATGGTTCTCCTATTGGGGTTTCAGATATTCCAAAATTGTGTGGGTAGGATGTTGTTCTTGTTGATGTTTAATTGTTGTTCATGTTGTTGGATGAATGCTTGTTGTACTAAGAGTTGTCTAAATCTCTCTTGTTGTTATTGAATGACTAGTGGGTCTTGTTGTGGTCTTGCATGGATCTCCTCTATCTTGTCGAGGATTTCGAGGGCACATTCGTGAGCTGAGACAAGAGGTAGGTGGTTTAAGCTAACCTTGACTTGACCTAGGGTTTCGACTTAGGGTTTGTGAGACCTAAGGTTTGACTTTGCATTGACTTTGTTTGACCTTGTGATGGAATAAAGGGTTTTGACCAATGTTTGACTGTAGTTGACATTGTGTTGGGACCAAGGGTTTGCGAACCTTCTATGTTGCTAATGTTTTTGTTCTTTTTGGATTTTATGAATGAAAGCCTATATGAATGCAAAACTTCTTTTTGTGCTTTTGTATGTTTTTGGAAATCAAGAGTGTTTTTCTTAATCTAAGAATTAAAAAATGTATGCAAGTTATGATGAAGTTATCTAATGCAATGTACCCTATGTTTTTATTTGTTTTCTGAATAGATGGATCAATTAATCTAAAAAAAGGAAATTGCTTTTAATCTATGAACTTTGAAAGGGAAACTAATTTAATAATGCAAATCTACTTAGCCTATCAAGGAAAAAGCAAACATGTATTTTACTATTCCCAAGAGCAAAGTTTTGATTATCTAATTATTATGAAATAAAAAAAAGCATAAAGGAACCTAGAGATGCGCTGCCCTCAGAAATCCTTGTAATGACAACTTCGAATCCTCTTGTAGTAGTGACGTGATCCTCTTGGTGACAAAAAGGAAATGGAAGCTTTGAAGCTTTGAAGCTTTGAAAAGAGCTCAATGAGAGCTTGATGAGCACTATGGCTTGTGATGTGAGCAACGTATGGACACAAACAATCTTTTAGAAAAGCTAAATGAGATAACAAACGAAAGCAAAAGGCTCCTATGTCCTGTGTGAGCATGGGAATGCTTGATTTGGAGAGCAATAACCTGCAAGAGCTGTGTGTACAAATGAAATTGCCTCCCTTTGTGCTTGAGGGGGGGGGGTATTTATAGTGATGAAGGGGGTAAATCACAAAACACACAACAACAGAAATTGCACACAAAAATAAAATGTTCTTTTATTGATTTGGGCAACTCATTACATTATAGAAGCTCAAATACAATCAGTGGATGAATCCTCTACAGGTTGCAATACATTACAACTTCCCTATCTCCAGACTCTAGAATCTTCTACCTTCTATAACCCCAAATCAGCTAGGGTTTCTGTTTTCTCACCTATTCTTGATTCTACACTTTCCCCCTTATCTCCACTACTCCCCAGATTCCCAAAAATAGTCATTTTGGCGGCCTTCAGCCAAAATTTTAAAATTTGCAACTCCCTCCAAAAGTAGGTCAACTTCTGGGAAGCATAACTTTTGATCCGGGTGTCCAATTGACGATTTTAAGTGTCGGAAAGCTTGCAAAGTGAACTATCACGCCGGAAATCCGTAAATGGATTTCTGTCAACTTTTCAAGATGTTATGGGATGTTTTAATGCCTCATATATGATTTCAGAAATTTTTAGGGGTTTTTCAGAAAACGGAAACTTTAATATCTTTTAGCTCACACATGATCTTTACCTGATTCCTTCGTCAGAGGTCTTATATTTCATTTATGAAGCTTCCTGTAAATTTTCACTTCCATCCGTGCCCAAATGCAAACTTTCTAAAAATGGTAGTTAAACTTTCCAAAAACAGCAGTTTGGAAAAACCTGAAAGTCCTACATCATTATTCAAGTGATTATGGAATGAAAAATACTAATTATGGAAAGAAATGAAAACAACTTCAATGATTTTGAATCGACATCTTTTTGGGTGATGCAAGATTGCTCGTACACCACTGGATGCTCCTGCATTAAACATCCAGGGTAATTTGAGAAGTGACCCTGCCATGTCTCAGGTGTTTGTTTGAGGAAAACCTAAACGGTCAACCTCTGCCTTAGACAACCAAGAAGAATCTTCAACAGACCCTCCTTTTCATTTCACTAGATATTCTTCATATTGCATGTTTCGAGTACTTCTTCCCACACGGCTATCCAAGATCTCTTCTATCTCCTCTATTGAAGTAGATGCCAAAATACTCCACTATTTTTCTATTGGTTGATCCTCTGTTCCACCTTCATGATATTCTGTTAAATCAAAAATGTTGAACACAAGTGAAATGTTGATCCCACTGGGCAGCTCTACCTCATATGCATTTCCTGAATCATACTTCTTCAAGATTCTGCATGGTCCAAATTTCTTCATTTTTAGCTTATTATATGTTCCAATTAGGAACCTTTCTTTCTCAAGTGAACCGTGACTTCATCTCGTACTTGTAACTCCTTATATCTCCTCTTCTGATCTGCCTTAGCCTTGTACTGAACATTCATCTTATTAATGTGCTTTCTCACCTCTTCATGCAAATTCTTCAGGTGTTCTACAAAGTTTTCAGCTTCAACACTTGTCTTTTCTCCTTTGTCCATCTTCCTTAACTCTGAAGGATTTCTTGGACTACTCCCATATACAATCTGGAATAGTGATTTACCTGTGCTTCTATTGATAGAATTTTTGTAAGCAAATTTTGTCTGTGGTAGAATCAAATCCCATCCCCTAGGATTATTTCCTACTAAGCATCGTAGTAGGTTATCCAAACTCCTATTCACCACTTCTGTCTATCCATCAATCTATGGATGGTGTGCAAAACTGAACTTCAAATCTGTCTTCAACTTCTTCCACAATGTCCTCCAGAAATAACCAATAAACTTGGTATCTCAATCCGAAACTGTGCTCTTAGGTAGACCATGTAATCTCACCACCTCCTTGAAAAATAACTCAGCAATATGAACATCATCATTAGTCTTCTTACAAGGAATAAAATGTGCCATCTTTGAGAATCTGTCCACCACCACAAAAATGGAATCATGTCCCATCTGTGTCCTAGGTAAACCAAGAACAAAATCCATACTAATATCATCCCATGGCTTCTCTGGTACAGGTAATGGCTGATATAGCCCTGTATTCTGACTTGCTCCTTTTGCCATCTAACACACTCTGCAACTCTGCACAAATTTCCTCACATCCTGCTATAACTGTGGCCAATAATAATGCTCACCAACAATAGCAATGGTCTTATCTCGACCAAAGTGTCCAGCTAATCCCTCACTATGCTTCTCCTTAATCATGTTCTCTCATGGAACTCCTTGGAATGCACAACTGGCTTCCTCTAAATAACATGCCATTTTGGATTATGAAATCCAACTATTTTGTCCTCTCCAAAGTAACAAGTTCCAAACAAGCTTTCCAAGCCTCTACAAAATCTAGATCTTCAGGATACAAACTTTTGCGCTCATCGAACCCAATAACCTCTGTCTTCATTTTTGTCAACAAATTTTTTCTTATGCTTAAGGCATCTGCAACTCTGTTGGACTTCCCACTCCTGTGCTTCAAAATAAAAGTATAATTCTACAAAAAACTCAACCCATTTTAAGTGCCTTTGATTTAACATTCCTTGACTATTAAGATACTGCAAAACTTGATGATCAGTGTATAAAACAAACTTTTTTGGCAACAGATAATATCTCCATTTCTTCAAAGCCTGAACTATTGCATAAAACTCCCAATCATAAACAAAATACTTTTTCTTGGCATCATTAAGCTTCTCACTAAAATAGGCAATAGGCTTACCTTCTTGACTCAAAACAACTCCTATAGCACTACCACTAACATCACAATATACTTGGAATACCTTATTGAAATCTGAAAGTGTCAATACAGGTTGCTCTGTGACTTTCTGCTTCAATGTATCAAAACTCTTGTTTGCCCCTGTAGTCCATCTAAACTCTTTTCTATCCCCTCTCATTGTCTCAGTTAGGGGTGCACAAATGCTATTAAAATTCTTGATAAATTTTCTGTAAAAACTTGCCAAACCATGAAAAGATCTTACCTCTGTAGCACTCCTTGGTATAGGTCATTCAATGATAGCCCTTAGTTTTTCTGGGTCCATCTTTATACCTTCCTTTGAGACAACAAATCTCAGCTACACTAACCCCTTTGCAAAACTGCATTTTTTCGGATTAATCAACAACTTCTCCTCCCTCACCTTCTCTAAAACTCTTCTGATATGCATTAGATGCTCATTTCAAGTCTTACTGAAAATCAAAATATCATCTAAATAAACAATAACAAAACTTCCCAAAAACTTTTTCAATACCTCGTTCATGAGCTACATGAATGTGCTTAGTGCATTAGTAAGCCCAAATGGCATGACTAACCACTCATACAAACCATCCTTTGTCTTGAAGGTTGTCTTCCATTCGTCTCCTTCTCTGATTCGGATATGGTGATACCCACTCTTTAGGTCAATCTTCGTGAAGTACTTGGCTCCACTTAAACAATCGATTATGTCATCCATTCTAGGTAATGGGAATCTGTACTTGATCGTGATCTTGTTGATGGCTCAGGAATCTATATACATTCTTCACTCTCCATCTTTCTTTGGTGCTAGTACTGCAGGTACCGAAAATGGACTTAGGTTCTCCCTTATCAGTCCCTTAACAACTCGTCAACTTGTTTGTTCAACTTTTCATTCTCTGTTGGAGTCATTTTGTGGGCTGCCTTATTCAGCAAACTAGCTCCTGGTATCAAATCCATTTGATGACTTATCTTCCTCACCGGTGGTAAACCTTCTGGTACATTATCAGAGACAATATCCTGAAATTCTTCCAACAGATCTGAGACTTCTGCTGGTACATCTTCACATTTCTTTTGACTAATCTTAGGAATCAATGCAAAGCAATGATGATCATACTTCATACCCTCCAAAAATTCCTACCATCTACCAAGCAAATTCTGGCAGTACTAATCCCTTTTCTTCCACCTCCTTCAAGGGCTTCAACTTATGATGAACTCCATCCTTTGTTAGGGAATATGTGTTTGCATAGCCATCATGGACATCGCACCTATCATACTGCCACGGCCTCCCCAACAGCATATGAAATGCATCCATCGGTATGATATCACATAGCACCTCATCATGGTAGTCCCCAATCTTGAACTTCACTAAACATTGCTCATTGATCAAAGCTCTATGGTCCTTCTGCAACCATGCAATCCGATATGGGTGTGGATGTTTTCTTCTTGTCAACCATCTCCTCTGAAACAAGATTGTCAGTGCTTCCACTGTCAATAATAATATCACAACACTTACCTTCACATTTGTACATTGTGCAGAATAAACTCTTCCTCTGATTGGGTTCTTTCTCCTCATTCAACAAATTTCTTCTGACAACTAGGGTTTCTCCCCTTTCAACATCTTCAGAATGCTTAGACTGCGCATCTTCATCTACATGTGTAACTTGTGCATTACCTTCAGATCTTCTGTTTGTCCTTCCTTGATGTTGTGGACACTCGTATGCTCGATGCCTTTCTTCTGCACATTGGAAATAGGTTCCTCTGAAACCTCCTCTTCTAGGTCCTTGCCCAGGTCGGGCTCTTCCTCTTCCTCTTTGCTCACCATTGTTCTGGTCATGAGGGCAGTAGGCATTATCTCCTCTTTGATTTTGACTGATGCCAGCTTCTTCACTTTTCTTTTGATCTTCATTACAGCCTCCATAGGATCTCCCACCAATCCTTCCGCCTTGACCTCTTCCCCTTTGCTTGCTTTTGAATCTTTTATTCAGCTTCTCTTCCACCTTTAAGGAAAACTGGTATGCATCTTCTATGGTGGTCATTCTGACTAGGCTCAACTCCTTTTGAATACTTGGCCTTAACCTATTAATGTAATGAGCTACCTTCTCCTTGTTGGCCTCTGCATGGCCTGTCCTGATAGTAATCTTATAAAAATCTTCTGTATACTCCTTGACATTATTGTTACCTTGCTTCAATCCTTGCAGCTTCTTCAACAACTCCATCTCATAGTCCACAGGAATAAATTGCTTCTTTAGTTTTTCCACCATCCGATCCCATCTAGTAATCTTTCCTTTTCCTCTTCTATTTCTCTCCAATTAGACCTCCTTCCACCAAATACTGGCATGGCCCTTCAATTTTGTTTTTGCAAACTTGACCTGATCTAGGTCCTCCACATCTTTATACTCGAAATACTCCTCCATGTCATTGATCCAATCAATAAGTTGTTTTGGATTCAAATCTCCAGAATAGGTAGAAACTTCAATCCTGGGCCTCTTTCTGATCTTTGAAATGGCCCTCAACAACCTAACTTCTACAGGATCTCTTGCAACTTCTTGTTCTTCCTCAGATAGCTCTTCTTCAGCTTCATCTTCATTTTTCTTCCCTTGTTCTCAGCTCAAACCCTCTTCATAGCTCCTCTTGCAATGCACCAATTTACCTTTGCAGGGCTCTAAAACCCTCTTCTGTCAAAGCATTCCTCCCAATACGATTTCTCCGTGGAGGCATCTTGATCTCCACAGCAAACCCACAACCTCAGGTCTTGGTGCAAACTGCCTCACGACCGACGATTTGTATACACACTCAAGAACCCTTGCTCTGATACCACTTGATAAAGGGGGTAAATCATAAAACACACAACAACAAAAATTGCACATAGAAAATAGAATGATATTTTATTGATTTGGGCAACTCATTACATTATAGAAGCTCAAATACAATCAGAGGATGAATCCTCTACAGGCTGCAACACATTACAACTTCCCCATCTCTAGACTCTGGAATCTTCTGCCTTCTGTAACCCCAAATTAGCTAGGGTTTCAGTTTTCCTGCCTGTTCTTGACTTTACACTTTCCCCCTTATCTCTACTACTCCCCAGATTGCCAAAAATAGTCATAAATAGCCATTTTGGCAGCCTCCAACCAAAATTTCAAAATTTGCAACTCCCTCCAAAAGTAGGTCAACTTCTGGGAAGCATAACTTTTGATCCAGGTGTTTGATTGACGAACTGTTTTAAGTGTCGAAAAGCTCGTGAAGTGAACTATCATGCCGAAAATCTGTAAACAGATTTCTGTCAACTTTTCAAGACGTTATGGGATGTTTTAGTGCCTCAGATATGATTTTGGAAAATTTCAGGGGTTTTTCAGAAAATGGAAACTTTAATATCTTTTAGCTCACACATGATCTTTACCTGATTCCTTCGCCAAAGGTTTTATATTTCACTTACAAAGCTTCCTGTAAATTTTTGCTTCCATCCGTGCCTAAATCCAAACTTTCCAAAAAATAGCAGTTTGAAAAAAAATTGAAAGTCCTACATCATTATTCAAGTGATTATGGAACTAGAAATACTAATTATGGAAATAAATGAAAACAATTCCAATGATTTTGAATCATCTTTTTGGGTGATACAAGATTGCCCTTACACCACTGGATGCTCCTGCATCATATAGGTTGGAAGAAGGGATGAGAAGTGAAAGAGAGTTAACTCAATTTGATTAGAGAGTTAACTTAGAAGATTCAAGAGTGATCTGGGCTAAAATTGAAGTGATCTACTTGGTAAAAACTTATCACTTAAGAAGAAGTGAAGAAAAAGGAGTGCATGAGAATACAAGGGAATGCATGAATTGTTAACTAAAGATGAAATAGAGCTAATCATGCATGTGTAGGTGTATGAAATAGTTAACTCTATATTTGGCATGAAAAATCTATGCAAATAGGAAGACAAACGGGCGAAAACGTAGCTTTTTTGAGTTAAAAACTGGAGTTTTTCCACGGTTGAAAACACGATTGGGTCACCCATGGGCGACCCTCAGAGGAGGGCACTTGGGTGGAAGTGCAATATGGGAGATGGTAAAGGAGATGAAAAGGAGGGGATCTACGTCTGGAAACATGTCAATCATGTGTGAAAATCCAAATCTCCACTTGCAAAAGTAGGATCTCCTTGGGGAAATCTGGAAATAATAGGGGGAGATTTGGATAGGTTGAATAAAACTGAAAAATGAAAGTGGGAGATGGCTAAGGAGGACCTCTAAAAGGCTTCTAGGGGTGGGAACGAATGAAAAACATTGGGGAAAGGTGAAAACTCACCTACAAGATGCATACAAGGCTTAGGAACAGGGTCGCAAGCATAGGAAACACAAATCGACAAGTGTAAAAAAAGTGTCGAAAGTGAAGAGAGAAAACAACATAGGGGAAATAACACAAGGAGGAAGAAAAGACACATCACCAAGAGAATTGTTGCCAAGAGAATGTTATTTCATGCTTAGATGTACATGAAAAAGATTATGACTCATCATAGGGGTCCTCATGGAGGTTGTGTGTGATTTTGGTGCTTAGAGGAATCACTAAATGGGTTTAATCAAACATTGCATGTTCAATTTGTTGAGTCATTGAACAAGAGGTTCAATCAAATGGGTGGTGTTGGCTTCAAAGTAATTGAGGAGGTCATTGGAGCTACTACTGGTCTTAAGTGTGAGGGTCGAAAGGTGCATCGACAGAGCAAAACCAAAGATGCAAAAAACATGAACAATTTTTTTAAGGGGAAGTCATCAAATTTCAAAATGGCTTCAAGAAGGAAAAATGCCTTATCCTTGGGACCGGGTATGTTGGATGCTCATAAATACTTCACATTAGAAGACAGGTTTAATGTATCTTTCATTGCTATTTCTCCCTCCATCATTTGTGCCATAAAATGTTGATTAGCTTCCCTTTCTTCCTCCTAAGCTCCCTAAAAAATTCTATTGATGAAGCCAAGGCTTACCATAAAAAGAACCCTAGGCGGCTAGGCATCCCATTACATCAAGGACTTATTTTCCGGCTATATCATTTTCATTTGGCTTTATGTCTTGCTAAGCCCATTAAAGTCTGTCTGTGGATAAAGACCCTCCTAGTGACTACATGGGTAAGGGTAAAAATCCTATTAAGTCTCTGTCTGGTAGCTCTAGCATGTGTACCCTAGCTAGTTCACTACCCTCACCTAATTCTCAGGATCATTTTGCAAAGATTATTGGGGGTGTTAACATACCGTCGATAAGGGGGTATCAATATTCTCAAGAAGCAATCCTTTGTTTTGTCGAAGAAAACCCAAAACAATTCAAAGTAGATTGGTTCTTCAGTCACCATACCTTCTCTTAGTAAAGACACTAAAGACAAACTTTCATCTTTGAGGAGGGTGTGATTAAGAGCCTATGCTCCCTGAAACAAACCCCAACCTTTCAACCAAACAGGATGCTACTGCAAAAAGTAAAAAAAGAGGAAAAAAAGAAAGTTGAAGCTCTTGCTGGTAAACATGTGTTAAAAAAGACTTGCAAAAACCACGAGTAAGAGGGTGCAGATTCTGGTGGGAGATAATCATTTGTGGGGGAAGCTCTATTCAAATAAACCCTAGTTAAGACCATGTTGTACCCAACCAAAATTTTTGCTTCATTAAGGCATTTTGAAACAAGTCTAGAAAATTTTTCGTCAAAAAGTCAAAAAAGCAAAATTTCTAAAAATAGATGTCGAGTTAGGTTTTCTGGGTGTCTTGAGATATGGATGCTGGCAAAACTTTCTAAAAATAGAATCTCCAAATCAGGTGTCGCGCTCGATTCTCATTGGTCGATTTTGCTTCACGATCGACACAGATTAGAGGGAATCTTCAAACGACCAAGTTTTCTCTACTGGGTCATTTCTGCTTTTTTAGAAGGTGAAGCATGAGCTCAGAAGTCATCAACAGAGAAAAGTTCATCTGCCAGAGCTCGTCGACAAGTTTTCAACACTGTTCCAATGACGCAGAATTGATGAACAGTCGTCGACTCGACGATGCACACAAAACGATGCACGATGGATCCAAGGTTGAATGAAATGTTGGAAAATCATAAATTTGACTAAGTCTGGTGAAACCAGGTGCCCCAGGTGGCTTGGGGCGCTCAAACTCTCTTGTGTTAGTTTTTTTCACATTTTTTGAGAAACGTCGAAAATGCTTCCGTCAACTCTTTCTTGGTTGGTCAAACTTGGTCAAAAGTCAGTCAGAGTCAGGATTTCATCATAGATATGTTTAGAATGCTCAGATCACCCTCTATCCCTTCTCGACAGTCATCAGAACGACTGAAATCGAAGATCGAACAAGAGTTGTGGGCACAGAAATCAAGAAAAGGTACAAAGTGAATTTTTCAAAAAAAATTCTGAGTGTTAGAAAACCAGGCGCCCCAAGTGGCTTGGGGCGCCCAAACTCTCTAGAGTTAGTTTATTTTTGAAGTTTTTCTCGAAAAACGTGAATCTCCTTCCGTCAGCGTGGTCTGGTTCAGAGTTGATCAGTTTAGTACATTTTTTGAGGCAAACAGAAGGTACAGTCAACTCAGTTTTCATCAGGCCTGCCTATCTGCCAGATCATCAGACTCAGTTTCATCCTAGTTAACAGAAATCAATAGCCAAATAGGGGTCCTTTGCCCCCAAAACGTGCACACAAACCAAGAAATTGAAGAAGTTGAAAATTTTAAAAAAATGGCTAAGTGTTGGGAAACCAGGCACCCCAGGTGACTTGGGACACCCAACTTGAGCAGTGTTAGAATATTTTTATGTTCACAATGTTTTTTGACATGCTTTGTTACCAATCTTCGCCCATTGATAGTTTTTGGGAGGTCAAACTTGGTCAAACGATGCCAGATCGTCAATCAGAGGCAGGGGATGGAATCTCAGTTAATCAATCTCCAAAATGTCAGGATCAGTTAGCTTTTTCAGTCAATAGTGACATTTTGCCGCTTGTTGAAGTCAGAGGCAGGCCATATTTAAGTCAAAACGAGTGTGGAAGTGTTAAAAAATGAAGAAAATTTGTTAGCATTTCTTTCAACTCGTGTGTTTGATGACATCATCAAAAGAAGATATTTTTTGCCATCTTGCACATGAAGCCATAGGTAGCTACAAAATAGGGATTCTTCCTATTCAAAGACATCCACTTAGATTTATGCTTTAAAAGGTCCTTTCTTTATGGATGAGAGTAAAGTTTTATTCTCACACAAATAAAACTGCTTTTTCGCCCTAAAGATTTATAAAGACAAGCTTTTGGCTTCTTTATTTCATTATCTTTTGTAGGTTGCATCCAGAGGAAAGATTTTATTTTTCTTTCAACGAAGATTCGAAGACCCAAACCAAGTGCTTTTTCAACGTTCTTCATAGTTTCGGATTGAGGAAGAAGAGAGGCTTGCTTTTTCAGGGTCCTTGTTTCAAGGGGATTATTTTTCAGAAATTTGACCAGAGCTTTTTCAATTTTCGTCGAGATGGGTCCATCCAGATTATTATCCTCTTGAAGATTGGAGTTTTGCTTTTTTTTCGGGAAAACTACTTTTTTCCTACTTTTTTGAGAAAATCTCCGCTTTTTCAAAATCCAACAATCTGGGTTGCTTCGAAACAGAATTATCTACAAAACCCATGTGCCATCTTTTTTGGCTCACACTGTTTTTTTTAAAAATCAGCAAATAATTTTCAGCGATTTGTCCAAGCTTTTTCCGACATAGGCGTGTTCACAGTTGATTTTCAAATCTTCCAATATGCAGTACTCTCCAACACAAATCAGGCACAAAACGACATTGGTTCATGATTACCTAAGAACTTGTGAAACAGACTTGCATAAAGTTCTTCCAATAATCAATTTACACTCTTTGGAGGATGCAGGGAATAATGCTATCAGGAATCTTGGACACTCTAGTTTGCTTGTAGCGGCATCTTTTCCTATCACAGTGCAAAGTATCGAGTTTGTAATTGCTTGCATGACGCATTACAACTCGGTCACAAGAGAAATTCAGTCAAGAGATAGACGTGTGCTTTGCAGCCTAAGGCCAAATGACATAGAGAAGTGTTTTACAATACCTATTTGGAGAGAAAACTTAACTATTTCACTTGAAGAATGCAAGAGGGTTTGGAACAATGATAAAGAAAAATACAGAAAAAATATTGGTTAGAGATGGTTAAAAGAGAAGCAGAATGTCATGCCAAAGAACGTTGGACGTGGAGAATTCGAGGAGCATGCCATAATGATTACTTTGCTAAGCCGGATCATGGGTCAAGCAGATGCTAACAAGTTCCACCCTTGGATGTTTTACATCATGTCCCAGATTGTTGACGGAACCGAATTCTATGACTGGTCGACACTCATCAGTGATAGTCTCCACCAACAAATAATTGATTTTCAAAGGGCTCATGAATTTCACATGATATCATACCTTGTGTATTTGATGGCTTTTCAGGGTCAATTCAGAGGTTTGAATGTTGTTGGAACTCTAGGTACTCAGCATGTGTATCATCATTTCCCACAGTTAGAGATCTCTCAAGCTAAACGACATTACAGGTGGGTGAATGATGCATTCTTGATGCATGCAGTGTGAGATATGGACAACAAGTTGCATATACGGTTTTCAACAGAGGCTAGAATAGCAATGACAGAATGGGCTGATTGGTTTATCCAATTTCTTACTTTTTCCTACATCAGAGTATATGGCTTCTAAGGAGAGCCAGCCATGTTGCCGTGATATCCTATAGACAAAATTGCAGTTATGGAATTTTTAAGGCAAGCCTATGAAGTTCATACATTTTTGCGTAGCAGACACAAGACAACTTTCAATTTTCCACTTGGGATGAGTATTTATAGATGTAGATCTGGAGCAGATGCCAAGGCAATCGATAATGAATCATCCAGATATGGTCTTAAGTTTTTTGATAGGTCTTCATATGATCCCCGTGGTGTTTATGCATCACATCTTGGACAAAATTGTACGCACAAGCATGCGGTTGAAGACTTCTAGGCTAATTGCGCTAATGAGTTTGAAGTGTGAGAACACGGTTACAACAGGTTCACTCTTCAGTAGATGTCTGATATCCTATTAGAAGATATAGAGGGTTTGACAGAGAGTGGTGAAGTTCTACTTCCCACGTATTTCAGAGACCAAATTGAGCAACAACTGTTGCCACCAGTTAATTGGTCAGTAAAAGAAAGCACTTTCATTGAGGAAAGAACAAGTCAAGTGGTTAAAAATAGATTGATATTCTTGAAGACTAAGCGAAAGGATGATATTCTGTTAGCAGAGCCGCTAGTTGTGCAACCATCAGAGCCTTCCACTTCCAAGCCAAAATGAAGGATAAAAGCTACGAGTGTTCTTCCAGAAGGAACGAAAATGGCTAAGTTAAAGAGGATAAAGGATGAGTCTCCAACTCATGTCCAGCAGGAACAACCACCAGTTGAACCAGAAGTTCCTGTTGAAACAATGTTGCATGTTGAAGTGTTACCTTCAGATCATGTATCTCCACCTTCTTCACCGATCACTTCTATTCATATAGATTTAGAGCCAGATTCGCTGATTTGTAACATTGATGCAAATATTGATTCATCAGGAGCTGATGAGGTTAGAACCGAGTTTCCAAGAGAGGATGGCTCATCCTGGCTTGAAAACATTCTGGGAAGAAAGAGGAGAAAGCCCTCATATCAGCTAGATTTAACAGAGCTAAAAAGCGTCTACCAAGACACAGCAGACAAGCAACTGAAGAAGCAGGTTCGCATTGAGAAGAATACAGATGGAGAAATAATCCTTGAAACTACAACACTGCCAGAAAATAGAAGTGCTAATGATGTCGAGGTTGATGACTTCACGGTTGTCAAAGCTAACCTTGCTAGAAGCACCCGCCATATGATGTAAATCTCTTCGAGGTTGTAGCAGATAATTTGAAGGAAAGGGTGTTGAAAGATGGAGAAAACAAAGCAACTCTCAAATTTGAAGTTTGACAGCTGCGACAGTACATTTCAAACCTTTTCCATGGCACTTCACAGGCTGATTTACTTCTTCCCCCAAATCTTGAATCACCAGCCGATCAACGGCATTTCAGTAAGTTGGTGCTTTATGGGAGGCACATGAATAGTTGGGTGGAAGAATTTGTGACCAAAGGGAGAGTTGTGCTTTCAAAGCTTTATCAGTTGAAGTACAACGCTCATGATTTACGCCAAGGCATATAGGGATTGCAGCAGACCGTGGCAGAAAATAGACCGGTGTTTGAGATCATTATCTCCAACTTGAAAATTGCACTAGATACTGTTGATTCAGTTGAGGATAAGAAAACAGTTTCTACTTGAAAAGCGGAATATCTTTTCACAGTAAAAACTTAGGACAGTATGATTTCAGAATTGACATAATGGAAAGAAAAGGTAGTCAACATCCTCAAGTTTGTCAAATCTTTTGTCTCTCAAATCCTGTGTTCGTATGAAAGAGATGATGGTACCTTGTATGATCTCAGGGAAGTGCAAGCAGAGTTCCAGACTCTTGTCCTCAGCAATTTTAATGATGATATTAATGTCGGCAAGATGAGTCGTTTTGCCGCAATGACAGTGAAATTCAACAAGGCCGCGGGTGAAGTTCATGAATTTCTTCAGATGGTTGCTAAGGGTGAAGAAATGTTAGAGATTCAGAATATCATTCTAGAGAGTATCAGTGTTTCTGGTAGAGATGCAGTCACTTGTTTTTTAGAAGATATTGTTTCCCAGAATATCAACGGATGACATCACCAAAAAGCTAGAATGTTGATGAGGATGCATTTCAAAATAAAGCAGCTTTAAAACATATACTTTTTGTTTTAAAAGCATGTGCTTTCATCCTAAGCTCATCCATTCTATATTTAGAAAAGAAATCACCTTGTGGTAGTTGGAATCTTCTTTGCTTTAAAGTAGATTGCTTTAAAGCATTTGTTTATTGTATCTTTGTCTTAGAATAGTAATAAAGCTCGCGAGTTGGCAAGTTAGGGTTAATCAAGGAGATTTTAGGGTTCCCTACTCCTTTGATTTTAGTATAAATAAGGGCATCCTTGCCCATTGTATGTAATAGTAATTGTGATAGCAAATTTGCTGTGCCTATTCTAGCCTGCAAATCTTGATATTCCAAGTGTCTGTTCACTTTGTGTTCATTGTTCTCTAGTGTTTAATCGCTTGTTGTATGCCTGCCTTTTGCTACAGCATTGCTGTCTTGGAGTTGTGCAAATTTTATGATATTGAATAGAAGTCTCATGCCTATTTTGCTTTGATATTCTATCTCGATTCATTAAGTTATCATTGTCAGATGTGTAGCTTTTTGCAGCTTTCATTTCAGATTTAATCATTAAAGTACTTTTAGTCTTATGGTGTAACCCTGGAGGAAAACTGCTTAAGTTTTTGTGTTAACAATCATTATTTGTTCACTTTCAATTTCCTCTGCTTTGAATTTACTCAGAAGATTGAAAGCGTCGTTAGTCTTTGCTTAGTTGTAGTAGAAATTTTAAAAAAGGAAAAAACTTCTTCTGCAGCGTTTAGAGTTTTATAACCTTGTGCTCGCAGCTGAGAATAAAAAAAGAAGATAGGTGAAGTTTCATTTAATTATCTTTTCAGCGAACATCAGTAAGAAAGGGAAGTCCCCTTTCCAATAGGAGAGCAGTTTATCTGTGCATAGCTGTCCGTTTCCAAATCGCATTCCAGAGATGCGAATTGAAACGCCAATAGACCAATAAGGAAGGGAAGGATAATGTTAAGGCTCTTGAGTAGCAAATTGATAAAGTGGTAGGGGTGAGGAGATCTAACCATTTAGCTAGTGTAAAACCCCGATTTAAAAGAAATTGAGATTTCTAGTGACCCTTCGAAGCTAGAGAAGTACAAGGTTAGTGAAGATAGAGGCTTTGAGGACAACACTTTTGATCATACCTCCTATGAAATGCAAAGGAAATAATCATTTTGAGGAAATGAACACTCCCTATGTAGAGTTTGATTCAATTGAAAGTCTGCATGTTTCTATTGCTAAGGAGGAAAAACAGAATTAGTGTTCCCTTTGTGAAGATATTGCTAGTCAGATTGCTGCTATCAAAGACATAATGAATCGAATGAAAAAAAACATGAATAATATGATCAAGTTTAGCACCAAGGTTATGCACGGGTCGGCAACTACCCTTTCTCTGTTTGCAGGATAAGGAAGTGAAGAAACAGAGGCTCTCCAGTCCTAGCATGGAGAATTCTAAGAAGAAAATGTCAAATGATGACTTGTATAAGTATTTAATTGAGGACTAGGGGAAGATATCTACCCCTAGCTTGTCTCTGTGTCTCTGTTTTGTGGTTTGTTCTCTTTGTTGTTTTTTGATCAGTTGTTTTTGTGTTGTTAAGTTGTTTCTGGCTGATTTGGACCTCTTTGGAGTTGCCTCTGGGTTGTTTTTGTAAAGGGTCAAGGCCCTTGTTTCCCACTTACCTAATAAAAAACATAACGAATTTGAATACCCACAATTTAACAAATTTAAACAATAAACAATATATATGATAAATGGAAAAAAATCCCTATGTGAGATTTTGCAAAATAAGTACCTTACAATAAAAGTGACTATAAATAAATGTAATATATATTTTACATTTTCATTCTTCCTCTCTATACTTAATTCAAATAGACATAACTAAAAATTAAAATTGGAATAGAATTAAAACACACCAACCAATACAAATTCAAGTCTGAAATTTGTTGATAGCATTACTCCCAATGTTTTTATATCTTTTCAATCTTTTGTTTGAAAATAAGAAAGAAGGATGTAAAACAATGGGAGTGATTCCTGTCCCCATATTTCAGACCTTTATTAGTATGGGTATATCTAGTGTATAATCAAGTTTAAAAAAAAAGCAATTCCTTAAAATAAAATATAATTGGAACTAAGTAATTGAGGTGAGTTTGACTAAACTACTACGATTTTAAATGTTTTTCTTCTTATTTGACCGATTGGGTGGAGTATGTCAGAAGAGAGCTTAATCTCTAAATGATTTTCAAATAAACTGTGAATAAACAAACCATCAATAGAAAAAGGGAGATCTTGCCAATTGCGCAATAGTAATTCAATAGACACACTTTTAAGTGCTAAAATCAAGAATTTTGCAACTCAGCAACATAATTTTAATCCTTATATTCATAAAGAGCCCTTTTTGCAAGCCAGGGCAGCTTGTAATAAGTCGGCACATATAGAATCTTCTTTCCCTCTTTAGAAGGCTCTTAAGTTTCCAACCGAATACGCCGTATTTTCATCTTATTTCAAATATAATATTTTTGAGAAAAGATATATGATTGTGCTGCAAGTTTCTTCCCTCCATTCTCCAACGTTGGGAGGATTTGAAGACTCACTTTCGAATATTCAAGTTATCATTTGGAAGATTGTATCTAAATGACGCTTGAGATCCTTCAATAGGCACACCTATTGCCATCAAATACAATTCGATAAATCTTTCATAAGTATATGCAAAATTTGGGCGGAAGAACCGTAAACAAGTACACATCAAATGTTTTTATACAAGAGACAAGTGTCTCATTTTACATTTGATTAAGTCCCTAAAGGAATTGAACATTCAGTCTCACTCTAAGCAAACACACTTCACCCTTAGACTACTAAACATTGGTTAGACATGCATGGAATATATAAAACTGAGTCAACCAAATAAGAATAATTAAAATAAGTTTGTCTGGTAATTGTATTCATGTTAGCTCAATACACGAATGAATAATGCTAATTATTTCCAATGCATATTGCATTAAGATTCTGTTGAATGCTTCTCTTTTTGCATTGTTTATAATGATGAAAAACACAATATCTATCAGGAGTCTTGGTGACAGTACATATGTAAAGGAGAATCTATTCACATTGAGATCTTCCAGAAGTGGAGAGCAAGCAACCGTAATATTTTTAATATTTATTCACAATTCCGTAAGATAAGACATCGTGTTTAAACATTTCTCCATCAAATGAAATCTAATGTTTATTTTTGGTAGGATTTAGAAAGTGCCTCACATTCACTTAATTTATTCAAGCTTTTTCATTGAAAAGAAATAGCGTACAAGTCCAAAGAAGAACGAGAAAGGCAAAATTCATTGGGCTTGAAAGAAAGATTTGGCTATGTACCTGCACGTCATGCCCACAAGATGTGATGACTAGTGAGACAAACCTAGTTACTATGTGTGTCCTTATACCTTTGAGCCAAATAGTCTCCAAATTTCACAGGAGGGTACCTGACGAAACGAATATCTGTGTCACAAAAGAGTTCACATGACAAGACTAAAAATCTAACAAACAAGAAATGAATAAGTTCAGATGTAATAAAACCAGTTTTAAAAAGAAACCTTCTGATGCTTAAAAAAAATGTCAATGTGACCTTAAAGACCCAGACAACTTAATCTTAATGTATAGGAGCATAAAATGTCCTATTTTGAGTTTTGGGTATATTAAGTGTAAGCTTATATATTTGGAATCTCTCTGGTATTAGATAATTCATTTCTCTCCTAAAAATTTAACTTTCCATTAAATCAATCTTATCACAAATTTGCATAGACAGGCATGACAATAACATACCTTGGAGGATTTGTCTCTGAATGACATGTTGGAAGGCACTCCACATGACAATCAGGACCTGGTTGTACAAAAAATGCCACCTGCTCATGTCAGAAGAAAAGAAATATAAGATTTACATGCTTACATTCTGTCAAAAAACATGACATCTGACACTTATTGATTCAAGAAATATGATCCTGAACACCTCCGTGAAATACTTGTGCAGTTGTAAAATCTCTATAGAACATAAAGCGAGGCATGATATATATTATCAATGAAAACAACAAATTATAGAAGGAAGATTGAAACCACACTGTGAACAATAAACTGTCACACGGATAATTCTTCCTCAAATACATGCAAGGAAAATAGTTGTAACTTGTTTTTTCCTATTATGGAGTTACCTCACCTCAGATTGGTTAAATCTTGTGTATGGTCTGTGTGTACTTCTACTGGTTCTGGTTAATGTGAGTTTATTCTAATTTAGTTTTACAAATTTTCATAAGCCCTCTTTTTTATTAGTTAGGTAGGAGATACCTTAAACAATCCTTTCAAAATTATAATTGTTGATTGTACATTTGGGTTTAACTGACATATTCTAGTCATCCATAGCATCAATAAATATTTTTCCTTCTCAAATATAAAAATAATTTGAACAGTTATCTCATCAGTGCCTATTTCCCTTAATCCACTCTAAAATATCAAGAAATTTTCTAGTTAGTAAACCCTTGACATGTATTGCAGCTTATTTAGACAGTAACAAGTTTGACTGAACCTCGTGGATTTTTTCCCAACTTCAAAACTTCTTAGATGGTCTGAGTTATAAGACCGAATCTACCAATGTCATGCCAACACATTGATCATCGTATGAACCATCGTTTTTGTCAGGTGATCTTTTTATTACAGCCTGTGCACTTTGAAATCCAAGATGGACATAGTGGAGTGGTAGTGCAGATGCATTGGATCTGTTGTCACTAATTATATTAACGATCATGAATTATATCATGTGGAAGGTTGCTATTTTGAAGATGTTAAATAATATTTTAGATCTGAGCCCTAGGGCCTAGACTATGAAGATTTCAGAGCCAGTGCCCTACTTTAAATATTGTGCAGTTGTGTGGTGTATTAAATTTGAAATACTATGAAGTTATGAACAATGAGAATTGAAATATTTTAGTTATATCAGTTTCATATTCTCATATTCTATTCCTGTGATTATGCAGAATTTTGCATGTTATAGCTTCAAATCTTTTTTAACCTTTAATAATTTTGAAATTTGAACCCTTCACCTTCTGGAAGCTTACCTAGCTTTGTAGATTGTAATTTAGACAAAGAGCATGGACATATTCATAGATAATATTCATTTATATTATCCAAGTTTCCAATATATTTTAATGACAGTCCTCTCCAACAGCTGTTCAAGAGATGCATTTTGCAGATGAACTCAAAATCAGGGATGCTTTCCAGCACTGTGTGAATCAGAATAACTTCCTTGCAGATTTATTATTTGCAAATTCTCTCTTACAAATCCTCTGCTACATGGTCTGTTCTACAATTTCTCCGACTGCAGAAGAGGAACAGTCTCAGATTTGATGAAGGATTTGCATCTGAAGGGCGAATGTAATGGCATATCAATTCTGATTTCATTTCTGTACTTCTTATATGCATGAATGAAGAAATAAAATATATTTAATAAGTTTTTAGCATGGAATCTAAACATGAAGGGGGTTCTCAAGTTATTCCTTTGTGAGGCCCCTATGTCTAAGTTAACATGTTAAGGACAACTTAATTATCATTGGTTGGATATGGCTTAGGTGTGTCTGGTATGATGTTTATATTATTAAGTAGTTGTGCAAGTCTCTAATAATAAAAAGATTAATGGAGTCTTGAATTAGGAGCCATCAGGCTAGGGATCAGCAATGCATTATGATGGAGAATATTATGTATATTGCTAGATTATGACATCAATAAAAATGTGGAAGGGTTTGTGAAATGGAGCTCAATATAAGGAGTTGATATCCTCCTCATAGAAGATACCCAAATAGGTTGTAGGAGGGGTGAATCCCCTTGTCTACACAGGAGTCATCTAGTAACCCCATTAAAAAAGTTTCTTTTGTTTTCTTTCCAACATTTCTTTTTTCATTTTCATTTCTTTTGCATACGTTCCTTCATAGATAGAAGAAATTTTCTTTTCACATTGATGTACTAGATAGCCTTGGTGTAATCATTGACAAATCCCAGATTGATAATTTATGATGGCACAATTTGCATTTATCATTTTAACATTGTTACTCTGCCCAAAGGCATCACTGGTGACCAGCTTTTGGAAGATCTCTGTCCCAGTTTGTCAGAAGGCATTGGAAAACTTGATATAGAGATCTACCATGGAGAGACCCAATCCTTGTTGATACAAGATTAGCATACTTAATCCATAGCTAACTCCTCAACAAGAATCTTATGAGATTTCAACTTAGTTCGTTATACTTTCTATTCTCATGTAATTTTCTTAAGAAACTCGTAAATTATCTTATAATTGTGTTCACTCAAGTGCTAGAATGCATGCATGGATTAAATGCAAGAAGTGAAACACATAAAAACACAGGGCTTAACAAAAGATTACCCTAAGAGAGCCAATATGGGAAAGTAAGGTTGTTCCATCTCATGCTGCTATCTCCATAAAACGTTACAAGCCAATTTTTTGTCTTGAGGTCTCCAAGAACAATTGTAATGTCCCAAATGGAACAATTATGCCCTAGTTTGGATTTCTGGCTTTTCCAACTTATTCTCTGATTTTCTGTCCTAAATCTCTGCACTTATAACCCTAATTCTGATTCTGTTTTTTATATTTCAGATTGCAAATGCTTGAAAGTTGAAATAACTCCACAAACATTATATCAAAGCATTAAAGAGAATACCACACATGATTCACTCAATCAAGACGGATACATTTCACCATGAAATACACATTTGCAATCAAGATAACAATGATCAAATGGAGTAACCAATCTGCTGCAGTAAACTGAATCTGGAGGTCTGATTTTTGCATGCAATCAAGAGATAATCATGTCCAATACAAACTATATATATCTGCTGTTATGACTCAGCACTAATATGATAAGTACATACCAAATTATGTAAAATAGGCTTCAATGGGAGCCGATGACGGAGAAACAAGACTGCTGCTACAGATCTGCTCTAACCCTAATGCCCAGCAGTCCCAAATCTACCACAAATCTGCCTTAAAGGCAGGTCGCTCCTTCTTAGGATGATTCGCTCCAGCTCTAGGATGAAGCTCCACTCAAATGTGCCATGAAGAAGCTATAATAAATGCTCTCAAGCTGATGTGTAATTCTGCTCTATAGATCAGCTCCAAACAATTAAGTACAAGTGAATCCCCGTGATGGAATCCTCCTCATGAAGAAGCTAGGGTTTCGTCCAACTCTTTCTAAAGACTAGAGGTTTTCGTCTCTAAATCTTTCTCCATAAGATGCTTGAATGAATGATGATTGATTGATGTGTTTGCAATGCCAAATGAACTAGTATTTATACACCATTTGCTGCCTTATCTCCAGCTGGCTGACTTGGCTGTTTCTCCTTTTATTTTTATTAATGTTTCCTCAAAGAAACCTGTAATGTGCCGTACCTGTTTGTATTTTTTAAAATCTTCATTGTGTGATATTTTTATTAGATTTTTGTGTGTTCTTTTAGATAGACAGAAGATGCAGAAGGGGGTTTATGTTTTCCTGCAGATGTGGTGCCAGAGCATACAGTATTTTGCATATAACAGAAACCCAAAAAATATACAATGAATATGAAGAAAGTAATGACAACCCAGATAGTAGATTAGCCAGAAATCAATTACTATTACATACTCATATGAAAATATGCAACTTGGTATGACCGCCAAAAATGGACCAGCAAGTGGGTATGGCTAGAAACACTCCAATCTCCTCATAAGTGTAAAGATATGTAAACAAGATGATAACAGCTGAGTGCAAGGCCCTAAACACCTCCCATGATGCAGATTATACAATGCCCACAAAGAATAATGACGCCCCCAAAGTCCCACAGCCTCCTGGGGATGTACGGCCTTGGCTGGAAGCAAACAGCAGCAGCAAGAATGTTCTCTACCCTTCGAACTGCCTCCACAAAGGTCTGAAACTGATCAATATTACTTGGCGTCCAATCTAGAGTGCACCAACAAGACTTCAACACCTCAAAACTCCAACAATGAGATGGTACAACTGGCTAAGGAGTACGACCAGCAAAGGGCATAGATACAACAACAAATAAACTTCTACAAACACTCAAATTTCTGCCTCCTAAACCCTCCAATATCAGCATGTATTGTCAATAATAAATATCTATCAATCAACTCCAAAAACTATTTCGAATAACTCCATTGCAAGCATAGTCGTGAACACTGAATGCATCCACCTTCAATGGCACCGTTGGGTGATCTTTCACACCTGTGGGATACTGTTACTCAGGGAGGTTTCCGTCTCCAAGAGCCTTTGGTTCAAATCCTCAAACTCCAAACAATATGAAACTCTAGCAGAGCTCAAAGTCAGAAATATCATAAACATAATATATATGAAAATGAACTCCAAAAACTCCTTATATTCTCCCTCCAAGATGGGCGTTGGAATTCAAGAGGGGCTTTTTTCATTTTAAAACAACTTTCACTTGTCTAGGGAAGGGTGCCCAAGGTCACATCTTGCATTAACTATTTATTTTCCAAAAAGTTACTTTTTCGGCAAAATGTAATAAAGTCCATATGAACATAAATTAATTAATCTTCGGACTTTAAAATAAATATGAAGACGGCATCGGAATTCAATGATCTTGATCTCGTCGGAAAGATCTCGACGAAACGCATTTGAACCAACACTGAAAATCCTGAACCGACATAGTACCCGGACTTACTAAAAATAGTAACGACCAAGAGCCCACTGAGCCAACCACGAAGGTGCCAACTGGATCCACTGAATACGAACCGTAACCAAAGCACTGACAAAGACCTCCAGAGCCATCTAACCACAGTTCCCTAACCAAACTGCTAGCCCACGGGAACTCCATGATGGACTAACTGAGTGTCTAGAAGGGAACATTATAGTCCGCCCTCCCTAAGATTGCTTGCCTCAAGGAATCTTAGCTCAGGATGCTCCAGAATCCGCTCGTTCTCCCATGTAGCATCCTCAACCGGCAAGTTTTTCCATTTGACCAAGTATTCTCTGATAATCCTCCACAAATTACGATCCTTGGTGTCAATGATTACTTCAGGTACTAATATCAACTTCCCCTCTTCATCAAGAGGAGGCAACTCAACCGAAGGTCACATTGTGCCCCAGTGCCTTCTTGAGGCGAGAAACATGGAACACATTATGTACCTTACTCCCTGCTGGTAACTCCAACTCATAAGCCACCTCACCAATCCTCCTGGTGACCTTGAAGGGTCCATAATACCATGGCTTCAAATTCTCTGCTCCACTCTTCTTGAGAGTAGATTGCCTATAAGGCTGCAGCATGAGGTAAACCATATCACCAACCTCAAATGATCGCTCAGTCCTCTACTTATCTGCATACTGCTTCTGCTAATTCTGAGCCTTTTGTATGTTTTCCTTCAATGCCCTCATGATATCCTGACTCTCCTGAAGGAAGTCTTTGGCCTTTGGCACCCTGCTATCACCGAATAGCAAATCAACAAAGCTCAGTGCCTCATAACCATACAACGCCATGAAGGGTGACATTTGAATGGACATGTGGTAAGTGGAGTTGTAGCAATACTCCTCCATGTGAAGCCACTTGACCCATGCCTTCTACTGCCCTGACACATAGTTTTGGAGGTATCCTTCCACCCACTTATTCACTATCTCTGTCTGACCATTAGTCTGGGGGTGATAACTCGTACTGGGTGTGAGCTCTGTCCCTGACAACCTGAAGAGCTCCTGCCAAAAATTACTGAGGAACCTGCTGTCCCTGTCATTGACAATGCTCCTAGGCAACCCATGAAGTCGAAATACCTCACGAAAGAACAACTTTGCAACCTGAGCTGCAGTGTAAGTGGTAGGAATAGCAAATAAGTGTGCATACTTCGTCAATCTATCCACCACCACATAAATACAATCCCTGCCTTGGACTCTAGGTAGACCTGCGATAAAGTCCATAGAAATGCTATCCCACTTCTTATCAAGAATGGGCAGGGGCTGTAGTAAACCTCCTGGAAGTGAGTGCTCTTGCTTGTTCTCCTGACATATGGGGCACTCTCTCACATACTGCATCACCTCGGTCTTGAGGCCCTTCCAGGTGAACCTCTCTCTGACCTGTCTGTAAGTTTTGAAGTATCCTAGATGCCCTACCATAGGCAAATCGTGGAATGCCCTCAAAACTTTCTGCTTCATCTGTGAACCAGACACCAAGAAGATCCTGTCCTTGTAAATGATTAAATCATTTACCACTGTGTACCTGTCATCTTTGATGGTGCCATCAATCACTCCAGTAGCCCACTCATCCTTGGCATACTCTGCTGAAATCAATTCTTTTCAATCATCTGCAATAGCACCTAGTGCACACAAATGAGGCCTCTTGGATAAAGCATCAGCAACAACGTTCTTCTTCCCCTTGACATAAACAATGTCAAAATTGTAGGCCTGTAGCTTGCTGACCCACTTCTGTTGCCTCTCATTTAAATCTTTCTGCCCAAGAAAATGCTTCAGACTGTTGTGATCCGTCTTAACCACAAATTTGCTGCCCACAAGGTACTGTCTGAACTTAGCCAATGCATGCATAATGGCTAACATCTCCTTGTCATATATGCTGTAACTCCTCTCCACACCCCTCAACTTTCTGCTCTCAAATGCAATAGGGTGCTTACTCTGCATGATTACCGCACCAATGCCTTCACCCGAAGCATCACACTGTAGCTTGAAGGGTTTGCTGAAATCAGGAATAGCTAACACAGGGCATGTACACATGATTTGTTTGAATTTGTCAAAGCACTCCTGCGCCCTATTCGACCAACTGAAAGCATCCTTACAAGTCAAATCCGTAAGGGGGGCAGCCAACCGTGAGAACCCTTTCACAAACCTGCGGTAATATCCGCAAAGGCCAAGAAATCCCTTAAGGTATGAAAGATTCTTAGGCGGTGGCCAGTCCACAATTGCCCGAATCTTTTCTGGGTCTACCTTCACACTACCCGCACTGATGATATGACCCAGTACAACAACTCGGTCATCCCAAACTCACACTTCGACATTTTGGCATACAACGACTCCTTTTCCAAGATGCTCAAAACAATGTCAATGTGTTGCAGATGCTCTTCCCATGTCCTGCTATAGATCAATGTTATCAAAGAAAATCAGCACAAATCTCAACTGCTCTCTGAATACTTTGTTCATGCAAGATTGGAAAGTGGCCGGTGCATTCGTCAAGCCTAATAGCATGACTAGGAACTCAAAGTGTCCATAGTGACACCTGAATGCTGTCTTCTCCACATCCTCCTCTCTGACCTGAATCTGATGGTAACCAGATCTCAAATCAATCTTGGAGAAGTAACAAGCCCCATGCAATTCATCAATTAACTCATCAATCCTGGGTATAGGGTACCTGTTTTTGATTGTTTTCTTATTGAGCTCCCTATAATCAATGTACATCCTAAGAGTCCCATCATTTTTCTTCACCAGGACCACCGATGATGCAAACGGACTCTTACTGGGTTTGATGTGACCCATCTGGAGAAGCTCTTTGTTAGCCTTCTTGATCTCATCCTTGTACATATTTGGGTGCCTGTAAGGTGTCGTGATTACCAGCTTAGCACCCTGATCTAGTTCAATCACATGCTCAAAACCTCTATCAAGAGGTTTACCTGGTGGAATATCACTAAACACTTTGGTGTGTTTAGTAAGTATAGACTGTATGTCAGGAGGATATGCATGCTTCTGCTGATCTACTGCAGGCATCACCATAACCTCAGCTGCCCACTCCACCTGATCATGTCGAATCAACCGCTCCATCCGCTTGAGAGAAACAACCCTCAACCCACCATTTGAAATGCCTTTGAGCACATGTCTAACTCCGTCCACCTCAAACTTCATTTCCATTGTCCGCAAGTTGAGTGTGAACTCCTCAATATCATTCAACCACTTCATACCCAACACAACATCCATCTCACCCATGTCGACAACATAAAACTCCGATTGGCAAGTGTATTTGTTCAGCTGGATTGATAGATTGGGTATCCTCCTAGTGCATGTGAGTACAAAACCATCTGCAACCTTCACCTTAAAGCCCTCAAATTCTTCGGTTTTGAGCCCTCTCTTGGCGACCAAGCCCTCATCTATGAAGTTATGAGTGGCACCTGTGTTAAGCAAAGCAATACATTGCTGCCCACCCAGTACTCCTCTTATCCTGAATGATCCTTCTAGATACTTGTGATACGTGCTGTAGGTAGAGCTATATCATTATCTCTATTTGATGCTTCCTCTGAGCCCTCTGATCCTGCAACCTCGGCCTCTGAATTGTAGTCCGAATGAGGCTCTCCATCAATTGACTCATTAGCTGAAAAGTACTCTAACTGTTTGGCCTTTCCTTGGGCAGCACACTTGTGCTTAGGATCCCAAGGCTCACGATAGTGAAAGTAGAGCTTCTTTCTCCTCAAGTCATTCAGCTGATCGCTGTCCAATCTAGAAGAACTCTTATGCTGTTGTCCTGCATCTCTCTGGAATGGTCTCCTATCTCTCTCCTTATCTTTCCTTGGCGGAAACCCTTTGGATTGAAACTTATTCCTCCATACTGATGACTCCATGTCTCGGGCCTTCTTCATGGCCTCCTGGAGTGTGCTAGCGTCAAAACCCTTAACCCAACCACGAAGTTGATTTGACAATCCATCAATGAAAAGAACAACCAATTTGCGCTCAGTAATATCTGGAACCATAACGGATATGTCCTAGAAATCAGCAATGTAGGAGTCTACTGATCCGCTCTGTCTCAACTGAGTCAACTCCTGGAACTGTAACTCTGGGTCCTTTTTATCGAACCCGTCGATTAGTTTAGCTGTAAACTCCACATATGAAGTGACCTGATTGTGACCCAGTGTGACCTTCCCGTTACTCCACCATTTGTGAGCAGTCCCCTCCAAGTGTAAAGTTGCATATGTAATAGTGTCCTCCTCTAGCATGGGACTAATTTGCAAGTAGCTGTCCAATTTCTGGACCCAAGCTCTCGTGGTGGTCTTACCCGATCTGTCGAAGTAAGGAAGTGTCATCTTACTCACTTTCCTCTGCAGTTCTTGGTTTTGTGATCTACCTCCCCTCCGAGGTTTACACCTAATCCTCATTTCATAATATTCAGCAAATGTCATCTCATTTCTGAAATCCTCACTGGATGCTCTCCAGTCCCTCAGAATCTCATCCTGCAACTCCGCCTGAGCGGGATCCTGTTCAGGAACTTGGTTCCTATGAGCAAATATTGGGATGCTAGGTCTATCTCCCGCAGTGAACTGCGAAGGCCTTCGGTGGTTAACCGAAGCCTCATCCTCATCATCTCTATCCCTGCGTCTATCATCATGATTCTTGTCCCCATTATTCCGTTCTCCCCGGTTCCTGTCACCATTGTACCTAACATTCCCATCATTCCTGTTCCTTTCTCCTCCATCATATCTGTTTCTATCATCGTCCTGGAACCTGTTCCTATCACCTCCGTTGTATCTGTTTCTGTCACCTCCGTGGTACCTGTTCTTGTCACCTCTACTATACCTATTCCTGTCACGGTGATTGTCCATGTCATTACCCAACCGTTCGATGGCATGTGTCAACTCGGTCTGTGCCTCTACCATCTCTCGTCGAGACTCCCTCATCTCTCGAGTGAGAGCGATCAAAATATCATGCGCACTAAGTTCCAGTTCTTCCCTGTCACCCATCTCTCCTGTAGGACTTGTAACTAGTGGAAGCTCTCCAGAAAATGGGTCTGTCCGTGATACTTGAGAATCGTCCTCAGTAGTTGCTACCACTATCTCTGGTTCTGACTCAAAAGGATCTGTTATGGGTACTAGATTCTCTGGAATAACCAACTGCAGAACCTGTGTTTCTTGCCTTGCCCTTGTGTTTCTGAAAGGATATCTATCTGTAGGTCGCATGTCTCATTTTTACTTCTGCATGTCAAAACTGAATTCGTAGGATGGCAAGATCTTTAGCTCTGATACCACTGTAACGTGCCGTACTTGTTTGTATTTTTTAAAATCTTTATTGTGTGATATTTTTATTAGATTTTTATGTGTTCTTTTAGATAGATAGAAGATGCAAAAGGGGGTTTATGTTTTCTTGCAGATGTGGTGCCGGAGCACATAGTATTTTGCATATAACAGAAACTCGAAAAATATACAATGAATCTGAAGAAAGTAATGACAACCCAGATAATAGATTAGCCAGAAATCAATTACTATTACATACCCATATGAAAATATGCAACTTGGTATGACCGCTAGAAATGGACCAGCAAGTGGGTATGGTTGGAAACACTCCAATCTCCTCAGAAGTGTAAAGATATGTAAACAAAATGATAGCAGCTTAGTGCAAGGCCCTAAATGCCTCCCATGATGCAGATTATACAGTGCCCACAAAGAATAATGAAGCCCCCAAAGTCCCATAGCCCCCTGGGGATGTACGGCCTTGGCTGGAAGCAAACAACAGCAGCAAAAATGTTCTCTACCCTTCGAACTGCCTCCACAAAGGTCTGAAACTGATCAATATTACTTGGCGTCCAAACTAGAGTGCACCAACAAAACTTCAACATCTCAAAACTCCAGCAATGAGATGGTACGGCTGGCTAAGGAGTATGGCCAGCAAAGGGCATAGATACAGCAGCAAATAAACTTCTACAAACACTCAGATTTCTGCCTCCTAAACCCTCCAATATCAGCATGTATTGTCAATAATAAATATCTATCAATCAACTCCAAAAACTATTCCAAATAACTCCATTGCAAGCATACTCGTGAATGCTGAATGCATCCACCTTCAATGGCACCGTTGGGTGATCTTTCACATCTGTGGGATACCGTTACTTGGGGAGGTTTCCATCTCCAAGAGCCTCTACTTCGAATCCTCAAACTCCAAACAATATGAAACCCTAGCAGAGCTCAAAGTCAGAAATATCATAAACATAGTATATATGAAAATGAACTCCAAAAACTCCTTATATTCTCCCTCCAAGATGGGCGTTGGAATTCAAGAGGGGCTTTTTTCATTTTAAAACAACTTTCACTTGTCTAGGGAAGGGTGCCCAAGGTCACATCTTGCATTAACTATTTATTTTCCAAAAAGTTACTTTTCCGGCAAAATGTAATAAAGTCCATATGAACATAAATTAATTAATCTTCGGACTTTAAAATAAATATGAAGATGGCATCAGAATTCAATGATCTTGAGCTCGTTGGAAAGATCTCGATGAAACACATCTAAACCAACACTGAAAATCTTGAACCGACATAGTACCTGGACTTACTAAAAATAGTAATGACCAAGAGCCTACTGAGCCAACCACGAAGGTGCCAACTGGATCCATTGAATACGAACCATAACCAAAGCACTGACAAAGACCTCCAGAGCCATCTAACCACAGTTCCCTAACCAAACTGCTAGCCCACGGGAACTCCATGATGGACTAACCGAGTGTCTAGAAGGGGACATTACAAAGCCAACCTAGGCATCACTCCTTAGGGCCGACCAGCCTTCAAACAATAGGGCACCTAGACATAATCAAATTAAAGATTTGATTAATAATATTTTACCTTCTTCAAGCGCTTAGTCTAGGGATATTATATTCCTTTATGAGGTGTTAGAGAATATTTGACTCCTTATCTCAAGTCGCCCAAGGTAACAACATCCTCCATAGTGATGTATACAATGTGACCATGAATGAGAGTGTAAACAAGGTTTCCTTATACTTTCCTTGGCATGAATGAAAGCATCAACATGACATCCATACAAATATGACAAATCATCACCCATGACATCCTCAAAAGGTCCCAGAGTGGGGAGAAAAGCCCAAATCAACTCTAATGGTGACCATTCCAAGAAAGGGGACATTACAACAATAGTATCACTTTAGGATATTCTTCTAGCTTCCATTGCTCAGCAACAGACTTCAACACTCTCCTACACCACATTTAACTCAAATTCACTCAAGCAAGAAAACAAGATGTTCCCTAGGGGTCATATACACGAACTCAACAAATGAACAAAATAAAGGTCCCAAATGACAATAGCCTTCAAAAGGACGGAATTCTAAGCAACTGACCTTTCCTTGGATCCATTAGAGTGCTATTTTGTCTTTTCTATGCAAGTTTGGAATGATGCAAACCTGTCCCTATGTTTTTTTGTGTGTTATATGGGTTTATCTCAGGCTGACCTTGTTATACATATTCATCAAAAACCGAACCTATTGTATGGGATCATCTCAAGCCAACCCTATTGTATAAGTTCATCTCAAGCTAGATTCATCAAGCACAGATTATTTCAGCTGCTTATGGCCCAAAGGTGTCTAAATCATTTTAGAACCTCCTTGCATCCTATGTTCATCCTTGAATTGACTTGCATACTATGTGCTTGCTGAAATTGTATCTTAGAAGAAATCAGAGTGGTTCAAGTTGCCTTAATCATTTTTACTAGGAAGTAAGAGTAGTGGCCTAGTTGAATGATGCAAGAGCATCCTAGGTCAATGGGAAATCCAACATTAACCAAAAACATTTCCAGTTTAAATTATATTTTAGTTTTTTTTCAGGTCTTGTTTTTGAGGCTTTTTCCTAAGTTTGTAGTGTCCCTTGCAGAACTGTTAGCTCAAATCCACATAAATTTTTTTTAGCAATCAAGTCAAATTCTAACTATTTCTAATCACCAAGTTCCCAATGTGGGCAAGGTGAGAGCATACAGAGATTAAAACAAGGACAATGGGATTAACTAAAAGATGTTGGCAGCAAGCTGACCAACTTACAATATAAGCAAAAGCATAGAATTGTTAGGCCAAACTAGCTAATAGTGAATGCAAATTCCAATCAAGACAAACTAGCTGATAGTGAATGCAAATTCTGATCAAGCCAAATTGGCTAAATACAAGCGGAATTGCATCAACGTCAAATTGGAGGAATAATTCACTTGATTCTAATGTCTGTCATGCAAGGCGGAAAATGTACTGAAAATGAAAGAAGGGTCGAACAGATAAACCGACCAAGATCTATTACAATGGTATGCTTCAAAATCAAATAACTGACAGTAAATCGTCCAGTGCTTATGTAATGTTCCCTTCTTAGGAGTGAGCATTGGTGAAGATTCTGTTGGCACTAATTTTGGTCTGGATCTGAGCGCAGATGTTGGAGGGTTTTTTCTTTTTGGGCCCTAAGTTTCCTTGTTCATCGTTGTGACTTTCTCTATCGGCGAAACTTCTTTTTGAGTGCTCAGATTATGATTGAACCATCGTTTTGAACCACCGCGTTGAACCCTTTTGGTTCATGGTTCAACGATTCAAGGTTTTGTGTTTGTGTTTGGCGAATGTTCTTTTTGAAGTGCTCCGTTTGGCGTTGAACTTCTCGGTTGAACCATCCGTTTGAACCGGTTCATGGTTCAAAGGTTCGGAGCTTTATGTTTTTGGTTCATCGGAGTGATCGGCATCATCGGTGAACTGTTTCTTGGTCCCTCCGATAGGTTTGGTTTGGCCGATGGATGTTCATCGGCATAACATTGAAGATTGGCATAGGCATTTTGGGTTTGGCCGATGGCTTCGGTCATACCGATGGAGGTGGGAGGCCGATGTCTATCGGCGAGACTAGTATGATCGGCCAGAGGAATTTCGGGGTGATCGTTGTTATCGGCAAGCTTCGTTTGTTTTTGGCCGATATGGATGGTCTGGCCGACGGGAGCATAGTGACTTTGTTCATCGGCTGGACTGTATGTTTGGTCTCGCCGATGAAGTGTTCATCGGCATGACTTTGGCTATCGGGTGAGTGGGCAGATGTTAGGCCGACTGTCATGGGTCTGGCCGATGGTGGATGGCTTGAGGTTGGCCATCGGGGTAACTTATACTATCGGCCAGAGGAATTTCACGTTGGCCGATGGTCTTTGTCTTGGTGACAGTAAGGCCATCGGCGGGAGTTGTTATATCGGCAGAGGGTTTCTTGCTAGTCCGATGGTTCATCTCTAGCCGATGAAGGGGAATGCGAAGGTAGCGATCGATGTGACTGTTGAGATCGACAGGAGGATTTGGGAGTGAGCCGATGGCTTGGGTTTGGCCGATGGGCTTTGGCGAAGGGTCGTGTGTCGAGCGTGGCAAAACGCTCGACACCTATTATGTGTGCGACCATGTTTTTAAAGTGTTAAGGTGGTCTCTACACCATGCATGTGGGATTAATCTCCCTGCATTATTTTGAACCTGTGGTAAACGCATTTTGGCGGGAACTTCATTTTGATTGCTGCGACTGATTTCTTGATGGCTGCGGGTGGTTGAGCCATCAATGGCGACTATAGCAGAGATATGGGTGACTGTACAAGTGATTAAACTGCCCGATTTTTGGCGTGAGGACTTCCAGATGGTGGCATAGGGCTCGAGGCCACCATTGTCTACTTTCTGTCTCTGCAGCAATAAATTTTGAGCGCCATTCCTTTGAAGTATCTGTATTTGGCGAATTTTTTGTCAAAGCCATGTAATTAATGCTGAGTACGCTTCTTTGGCTGTTATAAGCAGGAAGTGTTACTCATTTTAGGTTGTTGAAAACTGGACATTTTGGCTCTGTAATAAGATACAACTGGTTTTGGTTGCTCTGTGCAGTAAAACTTGCGAGTTTATGTATCTCCTGTTGTACGTTTGTGCATGAATCCACTGATTTCATGGGCAATTTTATATGAATAATGCTATGTTTGCATGTGTTATGCTGATTCTGTCTCTAGTTTTGCATGTATCTTTCTTCTGAGTCCAGGCATTCAAGGAATGTCTGAGATTCTAGAACATAGAATTCCTGTGTTGAATGTTTAATCTTTTAACTTCTGCTCAAGGGGTAGATTAAACTGTTTTCAGATTGAATATTGGGAAGGGTATACTGCAATAGGGATGCCATAAGTATAGACAGCTTAACACTCTGTATTGGGAGATATCTGTAAGGCAGATATCATGTATATCCCCCTGAAATCCAGTTTTAGTTGTTCATGCTGATCATTCACAGGTGTATGTCTACCGACTCCAAGCCCTGGATAGGCACCAATCTAGCTCTGTGTTGAGGTTATATACCATGTCCAGCTTTGCATCCAAAAATCAAATCAAACCATTTCATCCTTCCACCTGTTAGTTGTAGGAGTAGGATTAGGATCCTTGCGTACTCTCATACCCAACCAGACATATATGTCGAAGAATGTTGCCAACCTTGTGAGTTGTTATACAAATCTTGGTCCTTAAGTGAGAGTATTCTGCCTGTTGCTGTCAAGTTATATCTTTCTGTCATTGAGCTAGTCAAGGTCATACTTTTATCAAATAGGGACACCCCCCTTGGTGCGGCAGAACCAGAAGTGAAGGGGAGGAGCTCACGCAACCTCCTGTATTCAGTTCGCTGAATCTGCCTGTGCATTAGAACTGGCAAACCCTAATGCTGATTCAGAAGAAAAACCAACAGATTCTTTAGCCTATTTAATTTTCATAGGCTAATTGGAATTTAGGGAAGGGAATAATTAATTAATTAATTTAATTAAGTTGTCTTAAATTATTATTTTTACGGACAACTTATATTTAATTAATTATTTATGTTAAGTTGAACATTTTATATTAAAGTGAATTATTAGAGGATCCAAAAAGCAAATTCGATTAAAAAGTCACTTTATGGGGTATAAATAAAATATAATTTCTCAAAGGTTCTTAAAGTGAGTATAAAAGGTGGATGTAAAAGAGAAATTCTCATTCTTGACATTTTTACCTTTTGGAAAAACCTAGTTGTGGAGATTGAGCATTTTGTTCAACTACAACCCTTGGACAAAAACCCTAAGGTGAAGATTGGTTTCGGAGAAGGATTTATTCCTAGCCAATTTTGAGGAGGATTCAAGCAGGATTCACAGGTGAGCTGAAGGATTAAAGGTTGAAGAGCTTGTGCTAAAAAGAGAAATTTCCTTCCAGATTAATACTTGTTTTCAGAGTGTTGTAAGGTACAAATTTATTGAAGATTTGCAAGCAAATAATGAATTTGAAGAGCTTCTTGAAGAATCTTGGCATATATTCAAAGTTAGGAGTGAGGCGCCTCCAAACAAGGGTTTCATATTCCAGTCACCAATATCCAGTGCATATTTGTTATTAAAAAAGAGGGTTGAACTATTTGTGGAAGATTGTTTCCTGTTGTGTGAAGAGCCGCAGCATTTGGTATAAGGGTTTTAACCCTATCTTGATCACCATATCAGCAGGGGCGTCTCTATTTGTGAAGGACGCACCATATTGCTAGGGGAAATCATTGTATGAAGGTTGAAGAAAGGCGTGAGCAGCATAAGGAGGAAGCGCTGCCAGTAACCCTAGTACCCAGTCGCATCATATTTACACTATCGTTCATTCTAAGTGTGCAACAGTTTTCTGGACAGTATTTGATGCATATTCAGACTGCAATAACATTATCAGTCCCCTTTAGATGTCTGCAGCTGCTGTATAAAGGTTAGACTTAGATTTTGATGATCATTTATGCATGTTGATATTCCATCAGCTAGTATAGTGTATGTTGTGAAATCATTCAAACATTCTATCTTTATTCTATCGATTACTGTTGTAATCTCAGTTATCCATCAACATAACACCATTATGCTAGTCTTGTAATTAATAGTCAATTAAATCATTTGGATTACTGCTTACACCTCTTATAAGTAGCGCAAAAACAAGAAATTCAGTTATTGGCATTTAGACAAACATTTGTTAAATTACGCATAAAACTAGCCCAGCACACTACAGTGGTATCAGAGCTGGTTTTCCTGCCAGCCTGTTGGGGAGTTGACAGTTTAATGCAGAAATATCATTCATATGCAGCCTGATGAAGGAACTCACAGGTACTATACGAGAAAAAGACAATTTAATCATCCAGAAAATCTGAAAGGAAGAGTACCTACTTCAGATTTAGAGATTGAAGAACAAGTTGAAAAACAGGTTGAATAAAAAAAACATCATGGCTGATAGGGGTAATAGTACAGAACATATTCTTAATGATTTGGCTAGAGGCAAGCAGCAAATGACCAAGTTGTTGATTCAAATGTTGCAGAATATGAATACATCCAGGGGTAATCAAAATAATGACAATAATGGAAACAATGGTGAGACGAGTAATTTTGCAAATAACCGAAACAATAATAATAATAGCACTGGAACCACTATTGGATTAGCAACAAGGCCATTGATCCCTACTTTTTTAGATCACCAAATAGCTCCGGAAGGTAATGAAGGATAGTAGAATGATGGTGAGGGTTTTGTGGATTATTTACATGAGTATCAATCATTGGGTGATGAGTTCCATGCTGCTATGTCTGTAAAATCCCCTTTGAGATTTTTGCCCAAAAACTCACAAATTTCTGTTTTCTAATGGGTAGGCATTTTGTCAAATGGTTTGCATTATGCCTATTGCTCAGTAATTTCAGTTTGTGTAAACAAAGAACAATTTGTTTGCTGCTTTGGAAGATAATTCATACAATATCACATGCAACATTCATGGGTTTGTTCATATACATTTTGTCAAACAGTTGTAGTTCTCTTATCATAATAAAATCTGAATATATAGACCAAATAGCTGATGTAAATCAGAAATTATCGTGTTAAACATATATCTTCAAAGTGCTTATACATACCAAATTACATGAGAAATAGATGACATTCAATGTTGTTATGAGTCCTCAATTTACTGTTGTAGCAAGGAACTTCTAATATTGGTGGCTAGCTTCCAAAGACCCTTAATCTGTATCAACCATGTGTTGTGCCCCTTCCGAAGCTTCCATGTCCTCCATAAACCAAGTGTCAATCATAATATGAATTACGACTCCCTTTAGGAGCAGCGTTAAAGGAAAATGCAGCGGTTGTTGTAGAACAGGCTGCGGCTAGCATATATATGAGGCAGCAACTTATGGTTTGGCCCCTTCAATATGGCGCTTCCAAAGGTAAAGAAACCTCACTTTGCTAGGCACTGGTAAATAGGGTATAAACCCTCTATCAATCTTCACACAAAATCTTCAATACATCTTCCAAGCCAACTTCGAATTTATATGTGCTTGCAAATCACATAATTTTGACAATCAAAACGCTCATGGAAGCAAATACCACACCTGTAAATAATGATATATCTTCCTACACAAAACCTTCAAACTTGCACACCTGGAATATCTCCACAAAATAATAATCAAACCCTATAGAAATAAAATGGCACATGCATTAAGCACGAAGGCAATCTTTGTATAAAATTGGTCCAATCTTCTGCATTCAGCACAAGTGTCATTTCTGTGTGAAATCACCACAACCATCTAGGGGGGATCTCTCACCTCCAAAACCAGTGATTCACAAGAGGGTTTTCATCCTCAAGGAATTTGGGGGAACAACAATTCACTCCCTGAACAAGGCAAAAGCCAACAAATTATCAATTCATCCACCCCTCCAAATGAGCTCCAACGCCTTTTTATAACCTTTTGAAGTGAATATTAAATTGCCCTTTTTAATTTGCCTCCATAACTCCCTTTTTGAAAATATTAAATTAAAATATTCCTTTTGGAGCACATCCCCTTCATATTTCACCTCAACATAATAACTCTTTTCCTCTCCAAAAGACCTTTTTTGAAATAATAATAATATTTCATGTGCAAGGTTTCCTTTTCTAGGTGTCTATAATGTCCCGTTCTAGGTTTTGAAGCAAATTTCTGAATCTTGCAATTTTAAAATGAAACCCGAGGACTGTATACTGAATTTATTTTCTGCACCTTCAAATTTAATCTTGCCAAGCATGTACAATGAACTAACATATGCCAAAATGAATGATAAACAAATAGATATCTGCAGCCTTATCAATGTGAATTACCACATGGAATACATACTACAATGATGGCAAATAAAAATCAGATCTGGCTGGTTACAAATCAGTCCTTACAAATCTTCAATTACATCCATTCCAAGGCTCTATGATGGCCAATACATCAAACAAGAACTGCTGTTACAATTCAGAGATAAACAATGGATGCCAACATAACAATTTGAGTCTAAATACAATGCAAATGATGATGGCAATCTGCTGTAGCAAATCGGCTTCCTGTTGAATGTGAATCTTCAATGTAAAAATCTCCAAATGTTAATCGAACTCCCTCTAGGGCTGAGCGAACCTCCTCAGTGCTGATCGCTGCTTTAATTAATGTTGTCAGCATCAAATGTAGTCTCTAGACAGGGCTGATCAGCCTTCAAGATTGAGTGATACCAATGTATTATGCAAAATATCCTTAATGCAAGGAATCGGCAGCTAGGGTTGTAATGCTGGTTCTAAATCTGAGAATGAACAGCTGCGAATGATCCCCTTTTACCATGGCTGTGATGCAACAAGACTGAAATCCCTTCCTTGCAATCGGCGCTTGAACAAATGGATATTACTTCTTCAAAATCGGCGCTCAAGTGCAATTGGTCTTCCTTCAAATCGGCTACAATTGGTCTCCCAAAAATGCAAAGTATCTTCAATCAAATCCTTCAATGCAAATCTTCAACAATGGTCTCCGACCAAATTTCGAAATGATGAATCAATGATGATCAAACAAACTACAATCTCCAATGAAGTGCAAATGTGAACTCCGTATGGATCCACCTCCAAGTGTGATTGGGTTTTCGTCCAACACACAACTCCACAAGGGTTTTTGTCCTTGGAAGATCAAGCAAAACAAATGTCAAGCATAATTGCGAAAGTTGCCAAAAGATTCATGATGTCGAAATGAGGCTCCAAAGCCTTCTTTTATACTTGGATCTTCAATGAGGCCGACAATTCAAATTAAAGATTTGAATTTCATTTTTTCCCTCCTTTCAAGTTGAAACACTTTCATTATTTATTTCTCCAAGAAGGGCGCCCAAAGCAAAGTATTATTTTATTATTTTTTTGAATATTTTTCCTTCTCCAAGGGTCAGTGCTCCAACATGAAATAATAAAATATTATTATTTTTCCCTCTTCTCAATTTGGCACACAATTCCAAGAACATGTATTATTTTTTTTATTTATTTTTTCCCAACTCCAAAACAAGCGTTTCAATTAAATAATATTAAAATAATATTATTTAATTTATTTCTTTATTTTCTCCTTCTTGGGCGTTATAATTAAATAATAAAAAAATATTATTGTTTAATCATTTTCCTTTTGATCATTAATGCGAAATTGCATTAATTCATTTTCCATCCTTGCCAATGAAATTTGTTGAGCCAACGTTTCGTTCTTCAACCCTCTAAACAACATTATCTTTTCCAATCCTTAGCTAAACCAGAATATTCCCTTGTTTTAATAAATTAGCCTACGGGAATAATGATAGGCTAACTTCATTCTCTATTTGGTGATCATGCCGGAAATGGGGACATTACAGTGTCCATCTTTTAAAACACTTCATTACCTTTCCAATGAGCTATTACACTAAGTTGTCCTTTTAATATTTCCAAACATTATACAACTTTAGTGAATTAATTAAATAATTACTCTGTAGCTCACCCAAATTGCGGAAAGCACTGAAACCACATTGGAATCAAAATCTAATCACACTAAGATGATACTAAAGATGTAGGATGATGATCAAAGCCAATCGGCTTACTTACTAAAAATAGGCACTCTCTCCAAGAAGTTTGGAGAACACAACGAAGGCCATAAATCACTTCTGAAAGTGTCATGAGGGTCTTCAAGACCAAATGAGTTCACTGCCATCAACAATCATCACTGCAAAACACAACCTAAATGCTCCAAGAACCTTGGAGTTCCCCCCCAACACACACCAAATTGCTTTGGTCAAAACTTGGAAACTGGACAAAAGCACAAATCAATATTGCTAAAAAATGGGGACATTACAATGTCTTTGCTTGATTTTTGCCAATTGAAGATGAGGAATAGACCCAAGAAGGAAAAAGGCCAAAACCAAGAATTGCAATGGAGGTTGGGTAAGTTATCCTTTCCTACATTCGATGACTCCAACAAATGTACTGAACGATCATGAATCCAAAAAATTGATACATACTTCTCATTCAACCCCATGTTTGAGAACAAAGCTATTAAGTATGCCACATTGCATTTGGAGGGTGATGCGCATGTATGGTGGTATCATGGGATGGTGACACAAGGACATAGTTTCATTGATTCGTATGCGGATTTTAGTCAGAGACTTATTGAAAAATTCGATAAGAAGGATCTAGAGTTGCATTTCAAAGAGTTAGCACAACTAAAATAGTATGGTATAGTTGATGCTTATGTGTCTGAATTTTAGAGGCTTTCAGTGATGGTTCCTGATGTTTTAGAGAGAAGGCTTATTGTTCTCTTTATTGAGGGGTTGACAGAACTGCTAAGAGGATGGGTGAAAGCATTTGATCCACCTTCTTTGCAAGATGCAATTAAAAGGGTGAGAAACATGGAGTTCTCACTTAAAAACAAGTTTCAGTGTAAGTCATTTCCACCAAAGAAAGACAGCAAGAAACCTTTTAAGACGGAATGGCCTAAAAAGGCAAGCTTGGATGATGAGGCCAAGAATGAGTTGCGAAGGAAAAAACTATGTTTTTCATGCAATGAGCCATGGGAGCCAGAACACAGATGCCTAGGAAGAGGCAAGGTTCACTACATTGAGGTTATTTCAAATAATGAAGAGGAAAAGGAAGAAGTTGACTCAGGGAGTGAACAGGAAGAGGAAAAAGTTGAACCAGAGGAACTCGTGATTGGAGGAGTTTTAGGAGGTATCTTTGCTACTCTATCGGGTACACCTAGATATAATCCATTCAAAGTTAGAGGAGTATTGTAGGGTTAGTGTGTGACAATGTTGATTGATAGTGGGGTGACCCACAGTTTCATTGATGAGGGTCTAGTTGTGAAGAGAGGCCTTTAGGTTGAAGATTTTGATGGGTTTAATGTGATGGTTATAGATGGGTTTACTATGGCTTGCACAAAAAAGATATCACAGATGACCATCATGTTGGGCAATCATAGAGTAACTGACGATTTCTATGTAGTTGGGATTGGAGAGACAGATGTTGTATTGGGAATCCAGTGGCTGCACTCACTTGGGAAGTACTCACAAAATTTTCAAACAAGGCAATTGAAATTCAAAGTGGATGGGAAAAAGGTGGCACTTTGAGGAATGTCTAATGGAGCACCTAGAGTAGTTACATCAAAGAAGATGGAAGCTCTTTTCAGGTATGGTGAGGTTGCAAGGGCAGCCCAATGTTTTATGTTGACCAAGACTTCAACAAAAAGTGAGACATTATCATGTTGATATTCAGTCACTTTTGGACAAGCATAGTTTAGTGTTGGGTGACATTCCTCCTAGTAGGCCACTTGATAGGGGCTTTGAGCATGTCATTGAGCTTGAGGAAGGTGCCAAACCCGTTATCACCACTCCTTATCGCCATCCAAAAAGGCATAAGGAAGAGATAGAGAAAACTATTAGAGAGCTACTTGACATGGGGCATATTAGGCCTAGTTCCAGTCCTTTTGCTTCTTCAGTGGTCTTGGTCAAGAAGAAGGATGGGACAATGAGTATGTGTATTGACTACATGGCTCTCAATAAGAAGACCATCAAAAACAGGTACCCTATCCCCAGGATCAACAAGTTGATTGATGAGTTGCATGGGGCTGCCTAATTTTTGAAGATTGATCTTTGATCAGGGTATCATCGGATCAAAATCAGAGAGGACATTCACAAAACAACATTCAGATGCCATTATGGCCATTATGAGTTTTTGGTCATGCCATTTGGGTTGACCAATGCACCTGCTACTTTTTAGTCATGCATGAATCAGGTATTCAACAAGCAGTTGCATAAGTTTGTACTTCTCTTCTTTTATGATATTTTGGTTTATAGTAAGACTTGGGAGGACCATCTCAGACACATTGATGAGGTCTTAGATATCATGGAGGCACAATCACTTTATGCCAAAATGTCTAAGTGCAAATTTGGGATGATAGAGATTCTTTACTTGGGACATGTGATTAGTGCAAAAGGGGTCACGGTTGACATGGATAAGATTCGAGCCATCTTGGATTGGCCACCACCCAAAACATTGTCACACTTGAGAGGATTCTTCCGATTATGCAGTTATTACACGAGATTTGTTAAGGAATTTTCACAGCTAGCAGCATCCTTAACAAACTTGACCAAAAAGGGGTCTTTCATTTAGATAGATGTAACACATCATACATTTGACAAACTCAATGAGGTCACGAGTTCTTGTCCAGTATTAGCATTGTCAGACTTTTCTCAGCCCTTTGTACTAGAGTGTGATGCTTCAGGTGAGGGCATTGGAGTTGTCCTAATGCAGAACAAACATCTTATTGCATTTGAGAGTAGAAAGCTCAAAGTAGAGAAAATATTTTCCATATATGATAAGGAGATGTTAGCCATTATGCATGCATTGGCTAAATTTAGACAATACTTGGTAGGAGGTAAGTTTGTGGTAAGGACAAATCATAACAACTTGAAATACTTCCTAAGTCAAAAGGATTTGAATGAAAGGCAATAAAACTGGGTTAGCAAGTTGTAGGCATATGACTTTAACATAGAGTATGTTAAGAGAAAAAAGAATGTAGTAGTTGATGCTTTGTCCAAGCGACCTACTTTGTGCTCAATGTCAGAAATCTTGAAATGGAAGGCTCATCTTTTGGTTGAGTATTCCAAGAACACCTTTGCTTGTGACATCATGGAAGGGAAGGTGCAAGATGATAGGTATAGGGTGATGGATGATCTTATTTTGTATAAGGATAGAATTTACCTTGTTCCGAAATCAAAGATGAAGGATAAGATATTGAGAGCTATCTATGACACACCTTTAGCATAACACCCTTTTTATTTCAAAACATACAAACAAATCGGGGAGAGATTCACATGGAAGGAACTTGTAACAATCTACCCCAAATTTTCTTTTTTGAATTTTAAACAATTGTTAGCACAATATTGCATGAACAACTAATGACCTTCACACTTCTAATCACCAAGTTCCCAAATTGGGCGAGGTGAGAGCATAATGTGTTTTGGCTTACAAACTAAGCATTGTGCAACAAAGTAAATACATTAATCCGCTAAAGAGCAGGAATCCACTTTTCAGCAGGCATCCACTTATTCAGTGGGAATTCACCACTTATTCAGTGGGTAGAAAAAAACAAGAAAAATAGGTTTTCCAATTACTCCACACTAGCGGTTGAACCATCCAGGGGTTAATGAATGTGTTTGCATATAAAGAAATATTACAATGAATTTAATAATGCAATACTAAACAGAAATATTGTTTAGGGCTTGATCTTGGCAACTTGATGGATTGGAAGATCACTTAGATTTTACCCTGCACATGAAAGAAAGTCAATTTGCACCATTGTCACAAATGCCCAAGCTGGAATTCACTGCATTAAATCACTGTGGAACAAGTCTGAAAATATAAATCAGTCTTCATATCTGCTGTACGATGGCCTGTAGGGTATCAATCTTCCAAAGAGCATATCAAACCCCCAAACTCTCATCAAACAGTCCACATTCTTTACTATTTTAGAAATACAACTCTGATCCAAGAAAGGGTTGCCAAACAAAGAACTGGTCTGCACCAAGATTCGCTTGTCCTTAGGCAAGTCCATACGGCCCTGCAACATCAAATCCTCAACAAAAATCATAAATGACTGCTCAGAAATCATTCATATGGATCAGATATGGATCGCCATCTTAGAAACAAAGTTCTCCATTCAATAATTGCACAAAAAAACCAATAACAATATCATAATCAGAAATCGACCCCTATACATGTACGACAATTCTGATATGAAGAACTCACGGAGGTTATGACTTACAACATATCTCCTTCAAAATCTGAAACAACATTATAATATTTGCAAAAACATCATTAAAGAGCAAAGTCTTATTCCATAATCCTAGACCATAAACTTATGACCCCAATTTTTGGACAGGTACAACACTATTATTGCCAGTATGGACAGCACAAAGAATGTCTTAACATACTACGAAGTCTCAGCAAAGGTATTTGGAATCAGCACCAAAACAAAGGAATTTAATGCTCAAAGTCTGATCTTACATAACCCTAAGTAAGGGTAACATAAAAAATAATGATCTAGGAATGTACGGCACTGTCTGGTATAGCCAGCTCCACAAAAAAAAAAACACCAAAATTGCCTCATCTAAAACTCCAAAAATCATTAGTCATCACACCAAAAACAATCCCAAATCAATCTTCAATCTAAAACTCCAAAATCTCAACATTCCATGCTCAGTGTGACTCCTGAATTGAAGTCACCATATTTCCCAGCTAGGGTGGATCTTCCATCACTGAAACTAAGCTTCCTCTAGAGGGTTTTCGTCCTCAAGAAGGTAGAAGAACTCTCTGGTTTCAAACCAGCAGCATCTTAGTACAGAAAACCAATAGCATCCCTTCAAATGAGCTCACACTTCACTTTTATAGGCACCTGGGAGTTACACAAGAAATCAATTCTTTCTTGCAAATAATACTTTTTTCCTTAAACTTATAATAAGTCCATTTTATCTCCACTAAAGTGCTCACTTTTAAGTGCCTACATTAAAGAATATATTTTCCCCTTTCCAATGAGCTATAACACTTAAATACTTATTAATTATTTTCACACTTAGGAACTTAAGTGAAAATAATAATTAAAGTAGCTCATTAAATAATACTTTTTGTGGAAAATCACAAACTGCATCCAACAGCCAAATAAACTGAACCAATATGTAATGTCCCATTTCTAGTGGAAACAATTGAACCTGAATCTGCATTCAAAAGTGATTCTCAAAGAGACATTAGTAACATTAGAGATCAATAAATTTCAGTAATAATATCTAATAAGATTAAAGATAATATAAATATTTCATTCTTTGTCAAAAGATTATTCATTTCCTTCTTGTCATTCAATATTGATGACTAATCTATAATAGTTTCATAAGCACATTAGGGAGAATATTAAACATATTTCAAGATCCATATTTTGCCCTCCTATTCTTCACCAAAGAATTGGGATTTACACAACTAGGGCACGCTGAAACCATCTTTGGACCCGGCTCCGGAAAACTTAGTCCTAGCCCTTGGGGTCTATACACGGAGTCTCAGATCCGGCCTTGGGAACTATGTCCCAGCCATTGGGATCAATACGAGATCTCTGGACCCGGCCTTGGGAACTATATCCCAGCGATTGGGATCAATACGAGATCTCTGGACCCGGCCTTGGGAACTATATCCCAGCCATTGGGGTCTATACAGAAGATGGAATTACTCCGCCTTTCCCTACAATACCCATGATTCCTCATTGGATGAAGTAATAGAGGCTACGGAGATATGATCCTTATACAATATCTCCTTGTACTATAGATGGAATTCTATTATACCATTATCATCATAATGCATGAATTAAAGACATTCTTATTGCAAATCGAAGTACTGTTATACAGTATCCTTATAAATGTTCATTATTGTTAGATCTTGAGTCTAAATATGGATATCAATTCGATTATGAGTAAAGAAGTCATTTCATTATAAACTATAATCATTCACATGGATTCATATAGTTGTGTAATACTAATGATGTGATTGACATATATGTAGATCTATTCTTAATTATGCACACACACACACACACACACACACACACACACACACACACACACACACATATATACATATCATCTTACAAATCTTATATTTAATAATTATAAAATAAACATATTAAATTTGCTTACCCGCTGTACCTTACCTTTTTCCTTCTGCAGATCTGAATTATTATAAACCTCTGATTTTTATTTGCTGCTGATTACTGTATTGGAGTATCCTTTATCGATGCCCTTTTGACTGATGAATTGATCCTTGCCCTTTGGAATGAATGATCGATCAGTATTTATAATGGATGAAGGGTTGCATTGATCCCAACGGTTACCTATGACAGCGATTACCTTTTGAATGATACTTGTTGTTTTGTATTGGTGTCTCATTTAAGAATCATTTGCTGCCTCTTGTTTGTTTTAATCATCTTTTGTATGAGACCGACGTCTCTCTTAAGAGGCCCAATCCTCATACATATAATATGCAATGAACAAAGTTTAGTTTAGACTTATATTTATTATTCATTATATATATTCTTATTAATATATATTTTAAATATTATTATATTGTTATTATATATATATTCTCATTCCGATTTAGGTGTCATGCCTGATTCTGATTGGTCGATTTTGCTTCACGATCATGGTGGTCCAGACGGAATCTGCAAAAAATCAAGTTTTCTCTACTAGGTCAATTTTGCTTTTTTAGAAGGTGAAGCACGAGCTGCAGAGCCATCAATGGAAGAAGTTCATCTGCCAGAGATCAGTTTCAAGTCTTCCAGGCTGTTTAGCTAGTGCAGAATTGACGAGCAATCGTCGATTTGATGAAAAACAGGAAACGGAGCAAGGATGGATGCAAAATATGTTGAAAAGTTAATAATCATAAAATTTGGCTAAGGCACAAAATTCCAGGCGCCCCTGGAGGCTAGGGGGCCCAACTTTTCATGCTTAGATTTTTTTCACGTTTTTCAAGAAAATGCTAGAAATACCTCTGTCAGGTAGTTTCGGGGTCGACAAAAGTAGTCATTTTTGGTCAACAGGTCCTAAAAAGTTGGAATTCATGTCAAGTGTACCCAAGTTGTTCAGTTCATTCATCATCCAGTGACAGTTGACTGACAAATCGTCAAAATTGACATCAGGAAGCAGATCTCGGCATGCAAAACGGAGCAAATTACAAACAGAGGTTGGAAATCATAAATTTGGCTAAGGCACAAAATTCCAGGCACCCCTGGAGGCTAGGGTGCCCACTTTTTTATGCCTTAGAATTTTTTATGCATTTTTTGAGAAACGTCAAAAAGTCTCCGACAACCTGTTTTCGAGTGGTCAACCTCAGTCAAACTCAGTCAAATGCTAGTAAAAGCTGGGGTTTCATCACAGGTGTGTTCAGGCTACTTAGATCACCTCCCGTCCTACTTCTGCAGTCATCCGGACAACAGAAACGATGATTAAACAGGACTTGTTGGCACGGAAATCAAGGAATGCAATGAAAAATTGAAAATATAAAAAATTTTCTAAGGCACAAAAAACCAGGTGCCCTTGGAGGCCAGGGGCGCCCATCCTTTCATGCCTTAGTTATTTTTCCATGTTTTCATGGAAAATGACAAAAAACTCCTCCGTCAGCCCGGTCAGATTCATAGGAAATCAGTTTGGTGTATTTTCTGAAGTAGACAGAGGATACAATCAGTTCAGTTTTCATCAGGCTTGCCTGTTTGCCAGATCATCAGACTCAGTTTTACTCCGGCAGGCAGAAATCGACAGTCAAATAGGGGTCTTCAGTCACCGGACCGTGCACACAAATCAAAAATTTGAAATTTTCCAAAAAATTGGCTAAGGCACAAAAAACCAGGTGCCCCTAGAGGCTGGGGGCACCCAAGTTTTCATGCCTTAGAAAATTTTCATGTTTGATAGTGTTTCCTTGCAGCCGCTTCCAAAACTTCGTCTGGCGACAGGTTTCAGAGGTCAGATTTGTAGTTGATCGTTGTCAGATCATCAGTTCGGGGCTGGGGATGGAATCACGGTTGATAAATCTTCAAGGTGCCATGATTTGTCAGCTTTTTCAGTCAATAGTGACAATTTGCCATCTTGTTGAAGTCAAGGGCAGGTTATACTAGTGTCAGAATGAGTGCAAAAGTTTCAAAACAAATGAAAAATTGGCTAACACTTTTGCAACCTCACGTGTTTGATGACATCATCAAAGAAGATATTTTTTCTCATCTCACACATGAAGCCATAGGCAACTATAAAATAGGGATTCTTCCTATTTGAGCATATCAACTTGGATTTGTGCTTTAAAAGTTGCTTTCCTCATGGATAAGTTTCAAGTTTTATGCTTTCACAAAGAAAGTTATTTTTTTGCCCTAAAGTTCTATAAAACAAGCTTTTGGCCTCCTTATTCAAGTCGCATCCAGAGGAAAGAAAGACATATTTTTCTTCTCATGAAGATTCAAAGGCTCAAACGAAGTGCTTTTTCAGCGTTCTTCATAGTTTCGGGATGAGGTAGCACAAAGGTATGCTTTTTCAAGGTCCTTTTTTCTAGGGACCGTTTTTCAGAAACAGGACCGAAGCTTTTTCAATTTTCATCGAGATGGGTCCATCCAGAATTTCATCCTCTTGAAGATTGAGAAATTTTGCTTTTTTCGAGAATTTGTTTTTTTGCTGCTTTTTTGGGAAATCCTCCGCTTTTTCAAAATCCGACAATCTGGGTTGCTTCAAAACATAATTGCCTAAAAAACCCATGTGCCAACTTTTTTGCTCGGAATTTGCTTTTTACAAAAAAATCAGCAAGTAATTTTCATCCTTTTGTCCAAAATTTTTCCAACATAGGCGTGTTCACAATCATTCTTTAAATCTTTCAGTATGCAGTACGCTCCAACAGAGATCAGGCCTAAAATGGCATTGGTTCACAATTACCTGAGAACTTTCAAGACAAACTTGCATAAAGTACTTCCAATGTTCAATTTACATCCTTTGGAAGATGCAGGAAACAACACTATGAGGAATTTGAATCACTCCGGGTTACTTGCAGCGGCTTCATTCCTCATCACAGTGCAAAGTATCGAATTCGTAATAGCTTGTATGAAGCATTACAATTCGGTGACAAGTGAAATCCAATGAAGAGATGGACGTGTGCTCTACAGCCTAAGGCCGAACGACATTGAGAAGTGTTTTTCAATACCAATCTGGAGAGAAAACTTGGTTGTTTTGATTGAAGAATGCAAAAGGGTGTGGCACAATGATAAAGAAAAGTATCGGAAAAAGATTGCTTAGAGGTGGTTGAAAGAAAAACAGAATGTAATGCCAAAGAACGTTGAACATGGAGAGTTCAAGGAGGAACATGCAATAATGATTACTCTGCTAAGCCGGATCACGGGTCAAGCAGATGCTAACAAATTCCAGCTTTGGATGTTTTACATCATGTCCCAGATTGTTGACAGAACATAATTCTATGATTGGTCGGCACTCATCAGTGATAGTCTTCACCAGCAAATAATTGATTTTCAAAGGGCTCATGATTTCCACATGATGTCATACTTTGTGTATTTGATGGCTTTTCAGGGTCAATTTAGAAGTTTGAATATTGTTGGAACTTTGGGCATTCAACATGTATATTATCATTTCCCTCAGTTAGAATATTCTCAGGCTAAGCGACATTATAGGGGGGTAAATGATGCATTCCTGATGCATGTAGTGCAAGATATGGATAATGAGTTGCATATATGATTTTCAGCTGATGCCAGAATGGCAATAGCAGAATGGGCTGATTGGTTTATCCAGTTTCCCACTTTTTCCTAGATCAGAGTATATGGTTTCTCAGGAGAGCCAGCCATGTTGCCAAGATATCCGACGGATGAAGTAGCATTCATGGAATTTCTGAGGCAAGCCTATGAAGTTCATATATTTTTGTGCAGCAGGCGCAAGGTGGCTTTCAATTTTCCAATAGGGATGGGAATTTACAGATGTAGATCTAGAGGAGATGCCAAAGTGATTGGTTGTGAAATATCCAAGTATGGTCTTAAGTTTTTCGACAGGAGGTCTTCATATGATCCGCATGGTGTTTTTGCATCACACCTTGGTCAAAATTGTGCGCATATGCATGCAATTGAAGATTTCTGGATTAATTGTGTTGATGAGTTTGAAGTGCGAGAATGCAGTTACAGCAGGTTTACTCTTAGGCAGTTGGCTAATATCTTGTCAGAGGATGGTGGAGTTTTACTTCCACATATTTCAGAGATCAGGTTGAGCAACAACCATTGCCACCAGTTAATTGGTTAGCTAAAGAGAGCACCTCGATCGAGGAAAGAATGAGCCGAGTTATCAAAAACAGTTTGATATTCTTGAAAAATAAGCGAAAAGAACCCATTCCGGTTGCAGAGCCGCCAGTTGTTCAACCATCAGAACCTTCCACTTCCAAACCAAAATGAAGGGTTAAAGCTATGAGCATCCTGCCAGAAGGAACAAAGATGGCCAAGTTGAAGAGGAAAAAGGTTGAGTCTCCAGTTCATATTCAACAGGAACAACCAGCAGTTGAATCAGAAGTTCCTATTGAACCAGCACCGCATGTAGAAACATTGCCTTCAAATCATGTTTCTCCGCCTCCATCACCGAGTTCTTCTCCCATTCACATTGATTTCAACCCAGATTCGCCGGTTCATAAGTCTGAGACACATATTGGTTCACCAAAAGTTGATGAAGTTAGAACCGAGTTTCCAAGAGAAGATAGCTCATCTTGGCTTGAAAACATTCTGGGAAGAAAAAGGAGAAAGCCTTCATATTAGTTGAACTTGACAGAGCTTAAAAGTGTTTACCAAGATACATCAGACAGGAAAATGAAGAGGCAAGTTCACATTGAAAAGAATGTGGATGGAGAAACGATCCTTGAAACTGCAACACCTCCAGAAGATAAGTATGTTGATGATATTGAGGTTGATGACTTCAAGGTTGTCAAAGCAAACCTTGGTAGGAGTATCCGGCATACAGATGTAAATCTCCTTGAGATTGCAGCGGATAATCTGAAGAAGACGGTGTTGAAGAATGGAGAAGATAAAGTAGCCCTCAAGGTTGAAGTTAGGCAATTGTGGCAGTATATTTCCAAGCTTTTGCATGGTGCATCACAAGCTAATTTACTACTTGCTACAAATCTGTGATCACCAGCTGATCAACAGCAATTCAGTCAGTTGGTCACCTATGGAAGGCACATGAAGGATTGGGTGGAAGAATTTGTGACTAAAGGGAGAGTTGTACTTTTAGAGTTTTATCAATTAAAGTATAATACTCATGATCTACGTCAAGGCATCCAGGGGTTACAACAAACTATGGTTGAAAATAGATCGGTGTTTGAGATCATTATCTCCGACTTGAAGATAGCACATAATTCTGTTGATTCAGCTGAAGATAAGAGGATTGTTTATACTTGGAAAACACTATCTTTTCACAGTAAAAACTTATGACAGTGTAATCTCAGAGTTAGCAAAGTGGAAAGAAAAGGTGGTGAATGTTCTCAAATTCGTCAGATCTTTTGTTTCTCAGATCCCATGCTTGTATGAAAAAGAAGATGGTACCCTATATGATCTTAAGGAAGTGCAAGCAGAGTTCCAAACTCTCATCTGTAACAATTTTAATGGTGATATCAGTGCCGGCAAGATGGATCGTTTTGCCGCAATGACAGTGAAGTTTGATAAAGCTAAGGGCGAAGTTCATGAATTCCTTCAGATGGTTGCAAACGATGAAGAAATGTTAGAGAATCAGAATATCATTCTAAAGAGTCTTAGTGTTCCTGGCAAAGATGCGGTCACTCATTTTTTAGAAGATATTATTTCCCAGAATATCAATGGATGATATCATCAAAAAGTAAGAATGTAGATGAGGATGTGACTCAAAAAAAAGCAGCTTTAAATCAAATGCTTTTTGTTTTAAAGCATTTGCTTTCATCATAAGCTCATCCATTCTTTATTTAGAAAGAAATCACTTTGTATTAGTTGGAGTTTTCTTTGCTTTAAAGCATTTGTTAGTTGTAATCTTTGTCTTAGAATAGAAATAAAGTTTGCCAGTTGGCAAGTTAGGGTAAATCAAGGAGATTTTAGGGATTAGGCTTCCCTATGTTGGTGCCTGCATGAACACTTAGGTTTCAAGCAATTAACTTTGCAGGCACCTTCACAAAAAATCCAAAAAATTATAAGGCAAAGTTTCTCTCAAGCCTGATATTCTGTGGGGGGTCATATTTTCAAATATCAGTCATATTCAGAGATCACCCCGATAGTGCGGACCTCAATTTTAAGTGAGGGTTGATATCTGCCTGTCAGCCTGATATTCTTCCGAGGGGTGATATTTCCAAACATCAGTCATCTTACGAATATCACCCTTGTCACCGCAGAATATCACCCTACGCCAATATGATGATGACATCATTTGGATCGGCGGGATGCATCATGTGGTCTTCGGCATGACAGTTATTATTAGTAGCTATGATGGGGGTCCCACTGATCGCTGATGAGGACATGAATATGATGAGGATCTTCCTCCGATGCATCAGGTTGCGCCGATGGAATATCGAGGTGATATTTCATATGAGAGTGATGTGTCCCGCAGGGTGATATTTCATATCAGGGTGATGTGAAATATCGGGGTGATTTTTCATATCAGGATATCATGCAGGAGGTTCGCCGATGGCGTGGGTCATGATGATGGGGTCTTAGCGGATGGTTCGTTGGTCACGCAAGGTAAAATTGTGCGACATCATATGTGCTCATGACCTAGTTTATAAAGTATTGAGGAGGTCGTTGCGGGGTGAATGTGGGATAATTAGTTCCCACATGATTTGAAAAGTCAGGTCATATTTTTTGGCTGGAAGATTTCAAAGGCGCACAGTCCACTGCATTTCCCAAGGCCGCGGGTTGGTATGCCTTTAATGGTGGATATTATAGAGGTATGGGTGAAGGCATGGACGGACCAACCACCAAATTGAAGATGTGAATCCCCAGGGGGCGGCACAGGGCTTGAGTCCAACCACTCCTTGCCTCCTCCTCTGCCTGTTGCATTCAATGTGTTGAGTGCCATTTCTCATGATGCACTGTATCTGGCAAAAATTTTTGATGTGCCATGTAATTAATTTGCTAAGTTCACAGTCTTGCTATAAAATGCAAACTGTGTTACTCGTTTGTTATTGTTGAGGATTGGGGCATTTTTGTGTGAATAACGAAAAACAGGGCATTTCCTTGCTGTTCCATCTCATTTTGGAGTTTATGAGTTGCATTGTGAGTGTACATTGTAGTTATTTTCAGTTTCATTGTTGTTTTATATGAAAAATGCTCTTATGCATGTGTTTAGCTGCTTGTCTCCATGTGTTGCATGCATTTCCTTCTTTTGAATCTGGATGCTAAGGGTTTCTCAGGTTCTAGGGTATGGGTTTTTGTATCACATGCTTCATCTCTAACGTCCATTCAAGGAGTGGATTAAATTGTTTAAGGTGAAGTATGGAGAAGGTTGTATGTCAACTGGGATATATGTAAGTAGAGGCAACTAAATACCTATTCTTGGGTGATGTTTGTAAGGCAACCATCAATCTAACCTCTTGAAACTTGAATCCAAAATGCAATCCATTCTTCTGCATACGTCTAGTTGACACCTTGCCCTGAGATAGGCACCAGTTTGCTCCTGGGTTAGTAGTTATGATCCAGAACCCCTTGTCTTGCATCCAAAACATAAAAGCAAATCTTTTCATAACTTCCATCCTATTAGTTTGTAGTAGGATTAGGACCCCTGCATACTCTCATCCTCAACCAGATAAATATGTCCGAGAATGTTGCCAACCTTGTCATGTATCATGCACATCTTGGTCCACACATGAGAGTATTCGGCCTGTTGTTGTCAAGCTAAATCTTTCTGTCATTGGGCTAGTCAATGTTACATCTTTAGCTATAGGGATACCCCCCTTGGTGCGGCAGAACCAGAAGTGAAGGGGAGGCAGCTCACGCAACCTCCTGTATCTGTTGGCTAAATCTGCCTGTGCATTGGAGCTGGCAAACCCTCTGCCGATTCAGAAACCAACACCCTACTCCTTTGATTTAGTATAAATAAGGGCAACCTTGCCCATAGCAAGTTTGTTGTGCTTATTCTAGCCTGCAGAACTTGTTATTTCAGCTATTTGTTCACTCTATGTTATCTATTCTCCAGTGTTTGATCGCTTATTGTATGCCTGCCTTTTGTTGGAATATTGTTATCCTAGAGTTGTATCAACTTTATGATATTGGAATAGAAGTCTCATGCTTGCCTTTGCTTTGATTTTCTATCTCATTAATCATCAAGTTTGTTGTCATGTGTGGCTTAAGTAAATTTTATTTCAGATTTCATCATTAAAGTACAATGGGTCTTGTGATGTGAATCTGGGAGAAGTTTATTTAAGTTTGTGTTAAAACAAATTATTCATCGTCCACTTTGATTTTTGTGCTCTGTGTTTACTCAGATAATCAAAAGCGTCATTTAGTTTAAGCCTAGTTGTAGTTATAAATTTATTACAAGGAAAAACCTCTTCTACAACGAAATAGAGTTTTATAACCTTGTGCTTGCAACTAAGAATCAAAAAAAAGATAAGCAATTTTGTTTTATTTATCTTTTTAGCGAACATCAGCAAAAAGAGAACTCCCCCTCACAATAGGAGAGCAGTTTATCTGTGCATAGTTGTCCGTTTCCAACTCGCATTCCAGAGGTGCGAATTGAAACGCCAACAGTTTTCTAGCGCCCACCGTGGGGTACGAGGCATAAAACTTCAAGCAAGCTTAGGCTTATGACATGGGAATGATTCTTTGGTGTCCTACTGCTCCAGTTCAACAATCAAATCTTACACCACCTGCTATTCAACCAAATCTTGTACGAGTGGAAGGAGAGCAAATGGACATCATTAGTAGCCTTAGGAGTTTCATATTTGCGCAAAAGGAAAGTCTTGATCAATGGAGAAACGCGGCTACTATTCTTGAAGAAGAAAAAACAAAGCGGATCTTGTAGCAGGAAGACTAGTATTACCACCTCCCGCATGGTGATAGATAATCCTGGCTCACAGGGTTTATTCAAGAAGGGGAAAAGGCGGTGCTACGGATCCTTTCTTCCAAGATCTTGTTCCTACAGAAGTTGGAGAAGCATCCCACATAGTTCTTGAAGTCCAGCCAATTCTTGAAGTCAAGCAAGAAGAACCTCAAGAGGAACCAGTAATTCAGCCTAGAGCAATGGGTGATGCAAATAATAACAATCACAATGATGCAAATCTGAGGCGACCACCCCCAATGCCTTGGGGTGACAACATTGGACCTTTGGCTCTGCAAGCACATCATGAGTTACCTAAAGGGTCAAGGAAGCACTTTCCCTGTTCCATGGAGATGGAACTCAACATCTTGATGAACACATCTCTGCATTCACAACAGCTTGCACCGTTTTGCATGTATCACATGAAGATGTTGCTGTGCATCTCTTCGTTGAGACTCTCATGGGAAATGCTGCCGATTGGTTCAATCATCTAGAGCCAAGCATCATTACGAATTGGGCAACTATGAGCAAGAAATTCTTGGCAAGGTTCAAGCCTGCCAAAGACGGTCACAGATTGTTTGCCCAACTCTTAAATTCAAAGATGGAAAACAATGAACCAATGAGGGAATTTGTGGCAAGGTTTAATCGCTTGGTAACACGTCTTTCTCATACACTTAATCCATCTCCACAAATTCTATTGAGCAGTTTCATTAATGCTCTTCCTTTTGAGATAGCCTTCTTTTTGAGATCGGCTAATGAAACAGAATTATCCAATGCACAAGAAAATGCCATCAAGTTAGAGGATGACATGATTACCTTTGGCAAGATGAAAACAGATTCAATCAGGGCTCTTGTTCAGAGTTCTGCGAATCCACTGCTACAGAAAGTAGCAAATGAAGTGACTATTATGAAGAGACAGTTGCCTACTCAGGGGCAACCTGCACAATAGCCATATCAGCCACCACAACAACAATACCAATCGTAGCAACAGTACCAACCACAGCAACCATATCAGCCTAAGAGGAACAATTTCCAACCTTTTAATAACTATAGGCCCAGGTTGCTAGCACCACCACCAAGACAAGCAGTTGATGCTACTCAAAATGCAGTGCTTTGCTCCTTTCATGAAACTGATGCACATACTAGTGCCACATGTCCTGAAAAATTAAAAATGAATTAGATCATGGGATATGTTGATGCTGCGCCCATTTCAAACATCCTCCCTTCCCCAAGTGCGAACGTTGTTTCACCACAAACGAACAACTTCGATGGCGACTCTACTACAGGATACTTCCAGAAAGAACTCGTTATAATAAAGGAAGAACAAGAAGATCTTCGTCAATATTCTCTTGCGGTGAATCATGAAAATCTTTTGATGCCTGTGTTTACACATGCTCAACATTTCAAGGCACAGAAAGAAGAGGATAAACTGAGATCAAAAGAAAAGGGGAAAGAAGTGGCTTCCACTTCCAATGTTAAGCCATCACATGAAAATGTCAAAGCTGCTCAAGATTCATCTTCGGCAAATTTTGATATAGCGGATTCCATGATGAAGACAAAAGTGTAGAATTCTCAGTTAGAATATCTTCAGGACCATCCAGATCAACTGGATAGAATTGTTAAGTATGTCAAGGAGACTGTTGTGCAGCCTACGTTGCTTGAATCTTCTGTTCCGGCAGAAGAGAAGCCCAAGCCTTTCTATATTTCTCTATATATAGGAGGCTGTAAATTGAGCAATTGTATCATTGATTCAGGAGCCTCAGACAACGTCATGCCTTTACAGGTGATGAATGCATTAGGACTCTCGTGCACAAAAATGCATGACAAGTGTTATTTGCTTGAGTCTAAGTTAGTGCCATTGGTTGGACAATTGAAGGATGCTCAAGTATGGTTGGCGGCTTGTCCCGAGAAAAAAATAATGATGACTATCTTGGTAGCCGACATTCCAACCAGTTATGGGATGCTACTAAGTAGAAGCTTCTGCAAAGATCTTGGAGGAGAGATACAACTGGATTGGTCATCCACGACCATTCCATTAAAGAAAGGTAGTTTCAAATTGGAACCAGAAACAAAGTCTCGGTTCATGGTGGTGAAATCTCAGGATCCTCAAGCACAAGTGCTATATCAAGGAACAGGTCCCGGTACATATGTTATGCTGTCAGAAATAACTGAAGAGAATTAGGAGATTGCCTGTGTGGTTGATGAATCAAGGGAAGAATCTGAAGAAATGTACAACTTGCATACTTTCTTTGAGGAAGAAGAAGTGCAACAATCTTCTCAAGAGCAAAATAATGATGAATCAGATTTGTTTTTCTCGTCTTTTGAAGGTTGGTTTGAAGAACCTGTGTCATAGACATCCAAAGAAGAGACCAAAGAAGCATTGCAATTGGAGCAAGAACGTGATCTTCATTTTGAAGATGATTTCTTCCTAGAAGAATTTTTCAGAGTTGGAGATCATATGGAAAATTCATCATCAGATCTAAATTGTTTTCTATGTTAGTGGGAAAGTGATTCTTCAACAGAAGATATTGCAGATTTTCCTTTTCAATATAGCCCTTCTTCACCTTTGTCCCAAGAATCCTTCATATGCACTAGTGAAGAAGACGATGCTGAATTCATCTATGAACCTGTACAAGAAAGAGACTTTACTGATACTATACAACCAATACAAAATGCAACATATGAAGAGGTTGATGGAGAAGAAGAGTTCATGGAATATTTAGTTTTGGTCACTAAAGAGGATGATATAGAAAAGTCAGAAATTCTTGACAAATGTTTTGAGATACGCCGTATGTGATATTGATCAAGAAGATGAAGAAACATATAGCACAGATGAATCTGTCTTTGATTCTGCTCACTTGCGAGAAGAAGAAAGGTACATGAATGCTGAAGATGAAACAATGCCGGATATCCGCATTGAAGATTACTCTATAGAGGATGACGAGATTCAAGATAATGAATGGCAAAGTGAACTGTCACGTGAAGATGTTACCCATCAAGTGTACTTCGACAATGATCAAGAGCTCGAGCATTCAGACCGGGATGATTTATCAGATTCTGAGGATTGGATGGACGAAAACACAACCAATGAAGAAGAAGAAGCTATTGAAGCACTGGAAAAATGGGCGACGACAATTGTGGATCTGTTAAGCCAAGAATCAGTAATGAGAGTTGTGTATGAGCAGCTTGCACCTTTTCCAGAAGATGATGCATTGACTGAGTTCAAAGTTGCGTGTGTACAAGATATAAATGAAACTCATATTCTATATGTGGTGTTAACCATTCCCACAAATATACTTTGGCCACACGACATTCCTACATATATTCAGAAGGAGGTTCTGTACCTTCACCTATTGCAGAGGTTGCTTGCTTTAGAAGAAGAAGCTCCATTTGATCTCTGGCATATCAACTAGTTCCTCATGAACTTCTCATGGCCTAAACGTGAATACCCGCCTAAACCGTGGCTCTTTGAGGAGATGTTGCAGAGAAAATAAAACTTTGTGTTGCCAAGACAATCTTCACAGCTGAGGAGAGATGGTTCTTACTTTTCCGAATCGGTTGATGGTTTTATGTGACAGTCTTTGTTCTTCTCATCCTCGCTCAGGAGAAAGAGCATTTGTGAACACTTTCTATTTTCATAATGTGTTTCCCCTTTCTGTAATGTGATCGTTATGTCGTAATGTTTTTCCCCTTCCGTGATGTAACAGTTGTGTTCTTTGTGTTCTGGGAAATTCCAACTCTTAGGTGATTTTAGAAAGTCCGGTTTTAGGTGATGTAGGGAAAAGTCTTGTTCTAGGTGATTAGGAAAGTAACTTGACTCTATTGCCCAATTGATAAGGCACTGGTCCAAGCTCGAAAAATCTAAAGATTCTCGGTTCTCCTATGCCGTAAGTGTCCGACATGGTCCCCAGACAGAGCCAATTGTTGTACCCAATCAAAATTTTTACTTCATTAAGGCATTTTGAGAAAGTCTAGAAAGTTTAAAGTCAACAAATCAAAATTTCTAAAAATAGACATCAATTTAGGTTTTCTAGGTTTCTTGAGATATGGATGCTAGCAAAATTTTCTAAAACTAGAAAGTTTCTAAAAATAGAATCTCCGATTCAGGAGTCATGCCTAATTTTGATTGGTCGATTTTGCTTCACGATCAAGGTGGTCCAGCCGGAATCTGCAAAAGATCAAGTTTTCTCTACTGGGTCAATTCTGTTTTTTCAGAAGGTGAAGTACGACCTCTAGAGCCATCAATGGAAGAAGTTCATCTGCCAGAGATCAGTTTCAAGTCTTCCAGGCTGTTCAGCTAACGTAGAACTGACGAGCAGTCATCGATTTGACGAAAAACGGGAAACGGAGCAGGATGGATGCAGAATATGTTGAAAAGTTAATAATTATAAAATTTGGCTAAGGCACAAAATTCCAGGCGCCCTTGGAGGCTGGGGGCGTCCAACTTTTCATGCCTTAGATTTTTTTCACGTTTTTCAAGAAAATGCTAGAAATACCTCTATCAGTCAGTTCTGGCGTTGACAAAAGCAGTCATTTTTGGTCAACAAGCCCTAAAAAGTTGGAATTCATGTTAGGTGTACCAAGGTTGTTCAGTTCATTCATCATCTAGTGGCAGTTGAATAACAAATCATCAAAATTGGCATCAGGGAGCAGCTCTCGACACGCGAAATGAAGCAAATTGCAAATAGAGGTTGGAAATCATAAATTTGGCTAAGGCACAAAATTTCAGGCGCCCCTGGAGGCCAAGGGCGCCCACTTTTTCATGCCTTAGAATTTTTTACACATTTTTTGAGAAATGTCAAAAAGTCTTCGATAGCCTGTTTTCAAGTGGTCAAACTCAGTCAAACGCTGGTAAAAGCTGGAGTTTCATCACAGGTGTGTTCAGGCTACTCAGATCACCTCCTGTCCTACTTTTGTAGTCATCCCAAAGATAGAAAACGATGATCAAACAGGACCTGTTGGCACAGAAATCAAGGAATGCAATGAAAAATTGAAAATATCAAAAAATTTCGAAGGCACAAAAAACTAGGTGCCCCTTGAGGCCAGGGCTGCCCATCTTTTCATGCCTTAGTCATTTTTCCATGTTTTCACGGAAAACGACAAAAAACTCCTCCGTCAACTCGCTCAGATTCACAGGAAATTAGTTTGGTGTGTTTTTCGAGGCAGACAGAGGATACAATCAGTTCCGTTTTCATCAGGCTTGCCTGTTTGAAAGATCATCAAACTCATTTTTACTCTGGCAGGCAGAAATCGACAGCCAAATAGGGGTCTTTAATCACTGGAACACGCACGCAAATAAAAAATTTGAAAAAGTTGAAATTTTCCAAAAAAATGGCTAAGGCACAAAAAACCAGGTGCCTCTGGAGGCTGGGGGCACCCAAGTTTTCATGCCTTAGAAAATTTTCATGTTTGACAGTGTTTTCTCGCAGCCGCTTCCAAAACTTCATCCGGCGACAGGTTTCAGAGGTCAGATTTGCAGTTGATCGTTGTCGGATTATCAGTCCGGGGCTAGGGATGGAATCACAGTTGATAAATCTTCAAAGTGCCATGATTCGTCAGCTTTTTCAGTCAACGGTGACAGTTTGCCATCTTATTGAAGTCAAGGATAGGCTATATTGGAGTCAGAATGAGTGCAAAACTTTCAAAACGAATGAAAAATTGGCTAACACTTTTGCAACCTCACGTGTTTGATGACATCATCAAAGAAGATGATTTTTATCATCTCACAAATGAAGCCATAGGCAACTATAAAATAGGGATTCTTCCTATTCGAGCATATCAACTTAGATTTGTGCTTTAAAAGTTGCTTTCCTCATGGATAAGTTTCAAGTTTTATGCTTTCACAAAGAAAGTTGCTTTTTTGCCTTAAAATTCTATAAAACAAGCTTTTGGCCTCCTTATTCAAGTTGCATCTAGAGGAAAGAAAGACATATTTTTCTTCTCACGAAGATTCGAAGGCTCAAACGATGTTTTTTCAATGTTCTTCATAGTTCCGGGATGAGGAAGCATAGAGGCATGCTTTTTCAAGGTCCTTTTTTTAGGGGATCAATTTTCAGAAACAAGACCAAAGCTTTTTCAATTTTCATCGAGATGGGTTCATCCAGAATTTCATCCTCTTGAAAATTGGGAAATTTTTCTTTTTTCAGGAATCTGCTCTTTTGCTGCTTTTTCGGGAAATCCTCCACTTTTTCAAAATCCAACAATCTGGGTTGCTTCAAAACATAATTGCCTACAAAACCCATGTGCCAACTTTTTTGCTCGGAATCTGCTTTTTAGAAAAAAATCAACAAGTAATTTTCAGCCTTTTGTACAAAATTTTTCCAACATAGGCGTGTTTACAGTCATTCTTTAAATCTTTCAGTATGCAGTACTCTCCAACAGAGATCAGGCCTAAAACGGCATTGGTTCATGATTACCTAAGAACTTTCGAGACAGACTTGCATAAAGTACTTCCAGTGTTCAATTTACATCCTTTGGAAGATGCAGGAAACAACACTATCAGGAATTTGAATCACTCCGGGTGATTTGCAGTGGCTTCATTCCCCATCACAGTGCAAAGTATTGAATTCGTAATTGCTTGTATGAAACATTACAATTCGGTCACAAGAGAAATCCAATCAAGAGATGGACGTGTGCTCTGCAGCTTGAGACCGAATGACATTGAGAAGTGTTTTTCAATACCAATCTGGAGAGAAAACTTGGTTGTTTCGATTGAAGAATATAAAAGGGTGTGGCACAATGATAAGGAAAAGTATTAGAAAAGGATTGCTCAGAGGTGGTTGAAAGAAAAGCAGAATGTCATGCCAAAGAACATTGGACGTGGAGAGTTCAAGGAAGAACATGCAATAATGATTACTCTGCTAAGCTGGATCACGAGTCAAGCAGATGCTAACAAATTCCAGCCTTGGATGTTTTACATCATGTCCCAGATTGTTGACGGAACAGAATTTTATGATTGGTTGGCACTCATCAGTGATAGTCTTTACCAGCAAATAATTGATTTTCAAAGGGCTCATGATTTCCACATGATGTCATACCTTGTGTATTTGATGGCTTTTCAGGGTCAATTTAGAGGTTTGAATATTGTTGGAACTCTGGGCATTCAACATGTATAACATCATTTCCCTCAGTTAGAATTTTCTCAGGCTAAGCGACATTATAGGCAGGTAAATGATGCATTCCCGATGCATGCAGTGCGAGATATGGATAATGAGTTGCATATACAATTTTCAGCTGATGCTAGAATGGGCTGATTGGTTTATTCAATTTCCCACTTTTTCCTACATCAGAGTATATGGTTTCTCAGGAGAGCTAGCCATGTTGCCAAGATATCCGATGGATGAAGTAGCATTCATGGAATTTCTGAGGCAAGCCTATGAAGTTCATACATTTCTGCGTAGCACGCGCAAGGCGGCTTTCAATTTTCCAATAGGGATGGGAATTTACAGATGTAGATCTGGAGCAGATACCAAAGTGATTGGTAGTGAAATATCAAAGTATGTTCTTAAGTTTTTCGACAGGAGGTCTTCATATGATCCACGTGGTGTTTTTGCATCACACCTTGGTCATAATTGTGTGCATATCCATGCAGTTGAAGATTTTTGGATTAATTGTGCTGATGAGTTTGAAGTGCGAGAACATAGTTACAACAGGTTTACTCTTCGGCAGTTGGCTGATATCTTGTCAGAAGATGTAGAGGGCTTGTCAGAGGATGGTGGAGTTTTACTTCTCACATATTTTAGAGATCAGGTTGAACAACAACCATTGCCACCAGTTAATTAGTCAGCTAAAGAGAGCAACTTGATCGAGGAAAGAATGAGCCGAGTTATCAAAAACAATTCGATATTCTTGAAAAATAAGCGGAAAGAACCCATTCCGCTTGTAGAGCCGCCAGTTCAACCATCAGAACCTTCCACTTCGAAACCAAAACGAAGGGTTAAAGCTATGAGCGTCCTGCCAGAAGGAACAAAGATGGCCAAGTTGAAGAGGAAAAAGGTTGAGTCTCCAGTTCATATTCAGTAGGAACAACCAGCAATTGAATCAGAAGTTCCTATTGAATCAGCACCGCATGTAGAAACATTGCCTTCAAATCATGTTTCTCCGCCTCCATCACCGAGTTCTTCTCCCATTCACATTGATTCAGAGCCAGATTTGCCGATTCATAACTCTGAGGCACATATTGGTTCACTAGAAGTTGATGAAGTTAGAACTGAGTTTCTAAGAGAAGATGGCTCATCTTGGCTTGAAAACATTCTGGGAAGAAAGAGGAGAAAGCCTTCATATCAGTTGAACTTGACAGAGCTTAAAATCGTCTACCAAGATACACCAGACATGAAAATGAAGAAGCAAGTTCACATTGAAAAAAATGCGGATGGAGAAATGATCCTTGAAACTGCAACGCCTTCAAAAGATAAGGATGTTGATGATATTGAGGTTGATGACTTCAAGGTTGTCAATGCAAACCTTGGTAGGAGTGCCCAGCATACAGATGTAAATCTCTTTGAGGTTGCAACGGATAATTTGAAGGAGATGGTGTTGAAGGATGGAGAAGATAAAGCAGCCCTCAAGGTTGAAGTTAAGCAATTCTGGCAGTATATTTCCAACCTTTTCCATGGTGCATTACAAGCTGATTTACTGCTTCCTCCAAATCTAGGATCACAGGCTGATTAGCAACAATTCAGTAAGTTGGTCATCTATGGAAGGCACATGAAGGATTGGGTGGAATAATTTGTGACTAAAGGGAGAGTTGTACTTTCAAAGTTTTATCAATTAAAGTATAATGCTCATGATCTGCGTCAAGGCATCCAGGGGTTACAACAGACTATGGCTGAAAATAGACCGGTGTTTGAGATCATTATCTCCGACTTGAAGATAGCACATAATTCTATTGATTTAGCTGAAGATAAGAGGATTGTTTCTACTTGGAAAGCACAATATCTTTTCACGGTAAAAACTTATGACAGTGTAATCTCAGAGTTAGCAGAGTGGAAAGAAAAGGTGGTGAATGTTCTCAAGTTCGTCAGATCTTTTGTTTCTTAGATCCCGCGCTCGTATAAAAAAGATGGTACCCTGTATGATCTCAAAGAAGTGCAAGCGAAGTTCCAGACTCTTGTCTGCAGCAATTTTAATGGTGATATCAGTGCAGACAAGATAGATCATTTTGCCACAATGACAGTGAAGTTTGAGAAAGTTGTGGGTGAAGTTCATGAATTCCTTTAGATGGTTGCAAATGGTGAAGAAATGTTAGAGAATCAGAATATCATTCTAGAGAGTATCAGTGTTCCTAGCAAAGATGCAATCACTCACTTTTTAGAAGATATTATTTCCCAGAAAATCAATGGATGACATCACCAAAAAGCAAGAATGTAGATGAGGATGTGAGTCAAAAGAAAGCAGCTTTAAATCAGATGCTTTTTGTTTTAAAGCATTTGCTTTCATCCTAAGCTCACCCATTCTTTATTTAGAAAGAAATCGCTTTGTATTAGTTGGAGTTTTCTTTGCTTTAAAGCAAATTGCTTTAAAACATTTGTTAGTTGTAATCTGTCTTAGAATAGAAATAAAGCTTGCAAGTTGGCAAGTTAGGGTAAATCAAGGAGATTTTAGGGTTTAGGGTTCCCTACTCCTTTGATTTAGTATAAATAAGGGCAACCTTGCCCATTGTAAGTAATGGTAATTGTGATAGCAAGTTTGCTGTGCCTATTCTAGCCTGCAAAACTTGTTATTTCAGCTATTTGTTCACTCTATGTTATCTGTTCTCCAGTGTTTGATCGCTTATTGTATGCTTGCCTTTTGTTGCAATATTGTTGTCTTGGAGTTGTATCAACTTTATGATATTGGAATAGAAGTCTCATGCTTGCCTTTGCTTTGAATTTTTATCTCCTTAATCATCAAGTTTGTTGTCACATGTGTGGCTTACGTAAATTTTATTTCAACTTTCATCATTAAAGTACAATGGGTCTTGTGATGTGAAGCTGGGAGAAGTTTATTTAAGTTTTTGTGTTAAAACAAATCATTCCTCGTCCACTTTTGATATCTGTGCTCTGTGTTTACTCAAATAATCAAAAGCGTCATTTGGTTTAAGCCTAGCTGTAGTTAGAAGTTTATTAAAAGGAAAAACCTCTTCTGCAACGAAATAGAGTTTTATAACCTTGTGCTCGCAGCTGAGAATCAAAAAGAAGATAGGCAATTTTGTTTTATTTATCTTTTCAGCAAACATCAGCAAAAAGGGAACTCTCTCTCACAATAGGAGAGTAGTTTATCTGTGCATAGCTGTCCGTTTCCAACTCGCATTCCAGAGGTGCGAATTGAAACGTCAACATTATCAAAACGATCAATCAATCTCTGTGTGAATTCTTCGTAAGAGGTAATAAAGCTATGACCTTGAGTGATCATGCCATGTGTCCACCAGTCATGAGCATCTCCTTCCAAATGAGCAGCTGCAAATGTGATGGAGTCTAGTTCCAACATTGGATTCAAACATAAAAAATAAACAATCTTTTGCAGCCACAACCTGACTGTGCATTTAGAAGATCCATCAAATGGGGAAATTGGCACCTTCCCAAGCTTCCTCTGCAGATCTTGATTTTGGATCTTGGGCCTATTCATGTATTTGATTTGACAAAAGTCTTGAAGTGACATGGCATTTTGTAATTCCTCCCCCTAAGATTGCCACTCACGCTGATAATCTACAAAGCTCTCTGCTACAAACTGCTGCCCTCCAACAAGATTCTGTTGTTCCAAAAAAATAAGCATCATTGGCCTAGCTTTAGAGGACCTTGAAGTCCTTGAAGTCCTTGTGTCATTGTTTTGGTTGCTTGGATTGTTGGAATTGCTGCCCTCTGGTCGATTTCCATCATGTCCTCTATTCCGAGGAGACTCTCCACCCATACTTTGATTCACCAACAAAACCAAAAGTCGGGTCATCTGTTGATTACTTCTAACTATCTCTTGCTGGCCTCTAGCAAGATCGTTCAAAATATCCCTAGTACTAGGATCCGGTTGTGGTCTCTCTCCCATTATGTTCTCTTCCTCCGGTTCTGAATCAATCTGAGGGTATCTTCTCCTTCTGTAGGTGATGAAATCAGTGTCTTCTAGATTCATCAATGGCGCATGAAGACCAAACTGAATTCACTCTGAATATTGATTTGAATGAAGAACACAAGCTAGCAGGAGTGACCAGCTCTGATACCACTATAACAATCTACCCCAAAAAAATTTTTTTGAATTTTAAACAATGATGCCACAATGTTAGCACAATATTGCATGAACAACTGATGACCTCCACACTTCTGATCACCAAGTTCCCAAATTGGGTGAGGTGAGATCATAATGTGTTTTGGCTTACAAACTAAGCATTCTGCAACAAAGTAGATACATTCATCCGCTAAAGAGCAGGCATCTGCTTTTCAGCAGGCATCAACTTATTTAGTGGGAATTCACCACTTATTTAGTGGGTAGAAAAAAACAAGAAAGTTACATTTTCCAGTTACTCCACACTGGTGGTTGAACCATCCAGGGGTTAATGAATGTGTTTGCATATAAAGAAATATTACAATGAATTTAATAATGCAATACTAAACAGAAATATTGTTTAGGGCTTGATCTTGGCAACTTGATGGATTGGAAGATCACTTAGATTTTACCCTGCACAAGAAAGAAAGTCAATTTGCACCATTGTCACAAATGCCCAGGTTGGAATTCACTGCATTAAATCACTGTGGAACAAATCTGAAAATATAAATCAGTCTTCATATCTGTTGTACGGTGGCCTGTAGGGTATCAATCTTCCAAAGAGCATATCAAACCCCCAAACTCTCATCAAACAGTCCACATTCTTTTCTGTTTTAGCAATAAAACTCTGATCCAAGAAAGAGTTGCCAAACAAAGAACCGGTCTGCACCAAGATTCACTTGCCCTTAGGCAAGTCCGTACGGCCCTGCAGCATCAAATCCTCAACAAAATTCATAAATGACTACTCAGAAATCATTCATATGGATCAGATATGGATCGCCATCTCAGAAACAAAGTTCTCCATTCAATAATTGCACAAAACAACCAATAACAATATCATAATCAGAAATCGACCCCTATACATGTACGACAATTCTAAGATGATCTCACAGAGGTTATGACTTACAACATATGTCCTTCAAAATCTGAAACAACATTATAATATTTGCAAAAACATCATCAAAGAGCAAAGTCTTATTCCATAATCCCAAAACATAATCTTATGAGCCCGATTTCTGGACAGGTACGACACTATTATTGCCAGTACGGACAACATAGAGAATGTCTTAACATACTACAAAGTCTCAGCAAAGGTATTTGGAATCAGCACCAAAACAAAGGAATTTAATGCTCAAAGTCTGATCTTACATAACCCTAAGTAAGGGTAGCATAAAAATAATGATCATCTAGGAATGTACGGCACTGTCCGGTACAGCCAGCTCCACAACAAAAATTACACCAAAATTACCTCATCTAAAACTCCAAAAATCATTAGTCATCACACCAAAAACAGTCCCAAATCAATCTTCAATCTAACATTCCAAAATCTCAACATTCCATGCTCAGTGTGACTCCTAAATTGAAGTCACCATATTTCCCAGCTAGGGTGGATCTTCCACCACCGAAACTGAGCTTCCTCTAGAGGGTTTTCGTCCTCAAGAAGGTAGAAGAACTGTCTGGTTTCAAACCAGCAACATCTCAGTACAAAAAACAATAGCATCCCTTCAAATGAGCTCACACTTCAATTTTATAGGCACCTGGGAGTTACACAAGAAATCAATTATTTCTTGGAAATAATACTTTTTTCTTCAAACTTATAATAAATCCATTTTATCTCCACTAAAGTGCTCACTTTTAAGTGCCTACATTAAAACATATATTTTCCCCTTTCCAATGAGCTATAACACTTAAATACTTATTAATTATTTTCACCCTCAGGAACTTAAATGAAAATAACAATTAAAATAGCTCATTAAATAATACTTTTTGCGGAAAATCACAAATTGCATCCAACAGCCAAATAAACTAAACCAATACACTTAGTGGTGTTTGGGATGTAAAACGATGCCTTCCGGGGAACTTTCCAAAAATAGACGGCTCCTCCAAGAATCTTAGAGAGCAATCCAAGAAGCCAAATCAACTTGGGAAAGTATCAACTTCGGAAAATTGCATAGGCATTCTGATGTAGCATTGAGCTCAAAACCAACATCTGAGATTAACAAAACAACTGAACCATGAGTTCTTCGAAAAGGGAATCCCTTACCATACCGAGGTAGCCTATCAGGTTCAGAAAAATAGGCTATCGAACCCACAACCAACTAGGCAGAAAAAGGGAACATTATAGAACTCAAGGATGGTGTCTTGCGGCATGTTAGGGAGTGTTTGACTTGTCAGCAGAACAAGTTAGAGCATAGTTTTCCTACGGAATTATTGCAGCCCTACCTATTCTAGAGCAGAAGTGGGAAAGTATATCTATGGATTTTATTACTGGTCTTCCACAAGTGCAGGGCAAAGATTGTATTTTTGTCGTGGTAGACAAGTTGACTAAGTATGCTCACTTCTTCGCCATATCTTCGGAGTAAAAGGCACCTCAAGTTGCAGAGTTATTTTCAAAGGTGTTTAGACTCCATGGTCTACCAAGGAATATTGTTAGTGATTAGGACAACAAGTTTCTCAGTATGTTTTGGAAAGAGCTTTTTAGGTTGACAGGTGCTAAGTTAACTCTGAGCACTAGCTATCATCTGCAGACAAATAGGCAGATGGAGATAGTCAACAAGTGGGTGGAAGGTTACTTGCGGAACTATGTAGCGGGGCAACAAAAGGCTTGGATCAGGTGGTTATATTCGGGTGAGCATTGCTACAACACCACCCATCACATGTCTATAGGCAATACTCCTTTCAGGGCTTTGTATGGATATGATGTTACATCTTTTGTGGATTTAGTCTTTGCTAATAGAAGAGTTCCTAAGGCCAAGGATTGGGTACAGGAGAGTCGGGATATCTTGAAATCACTTAAGGACAATCTCTAGCAAATTTAGAATCAGATTGAAGGTCTATGTAGATAAACATAGGGTAGAGAGATATTTTGAGATTGGTGACATGGTCTTCTTGCAATTGCAGCCCTATAGGCAGTCTTCTATGAAGAAGAGTGGAGCAGAAAAGATGAAGCCTCAGTTTTATGGACCATACAGAGTTGTGAGGAGGATAGGAGAGGTTGCCTATGAATTGGAGTTGTCGGAGCATAGGAAAATCCACAATGTATTCCATGTTTCATGCCTCAAAAAGGCACTTGGGCAGTATATTATACCTTCTCTTGAGCTTCCACCTTTAGATGAAGAAGGTAAATTGATATTGGTACCTAAGGCTATTTTGGATGTCAGGAAGAGGAGATTTAGGAGTAGAAGCATGAAGGTGTATTTGATTCAATGGAAAGATTTACCTCCAGAAGATGCCACTTGAGGAGAGCAGATACTTCATCATCCAAATCTGCAATTGCTTGAGGACAAGCAATTTCGAAAGGCGGGACTGTAATGTCCCCTTCTCAAGAGCATTAATGAAGACCCTTTAGCCTATTTAATTCTCATAGGCTAATTGGAATTTAGGGAAGAGAATAATTAATTAATTAAATTAAGTTGTCTTAAATTATTATTTTTATGGACAACTTATATTTAATTAATTATTTATGTTAAGTTGAACATTTAATATTAAAGTGACTTATTGCCAAATCCAAAAACCAAATTCAATTAAAAAGTCACTTTATGGGATAAATAAAATATAATTCCGTGAAGGTTCTTAAAGTGAGTATAAAAGGTAGATGTAAAAGAGAAATTCTCATTCTTGACACTTTTACCTTTCGAAAAACGCTGTTGTGGAGATTCAACATTTTGTTCAACTTAACTCTAGGACAAAAACCCTAAGGTGATGATAGGTTTCGAAGAAGGATTTCTTTCTAGCCAATTTTGAGGTGGATTCAAGCAGGATTCACAGGTGAGCTGAATGATTGTGTAATGTCCCTTTTTGGGGCTATTCCAACTTTTTGGGAAAACTCCAACTTTCTTGGAAAGCATTGGTTAATTCATGTTGGGATTCTGACAGAGGCAGTAAGTTTGGGAGACCAAGATGAGTTCAATGGTGCTTTCCGAATGTGATTCTGTCCTTTTGAGAGCTCACCACACTTCTTGGAGAGCGCCTGTTTAATCAAGTAGGGTTTTGGTCAGTGGTAGTGAGTTCAAGAGACCAAGATGAGCTCAATGGCACTTTTCGGATGCAATTCCGACCTTCTGAGTGCATTCCAAACCCCTTGGAGGAGACTACTATTTTTAGAAAACGTCAATTTGCATACAATTCTTCATCTTGAGAGCTAAGGGTTAGCATGGCATAGTCCAAATCCATTTTCGAAACCATTTTAATAGTTTCTGCAACATTAGTTGTTGTGGGGAAAATAATTAAGATTATTAAATAGTTATTACTTAAGTTGTTGAAAAGTGAATAAATCAAAAAAGACAACTTATGTGTAATTATTTAATAAAGAGGTCTTTAAGTTGTGCAACATTACACTCAAGGGGTCATAAGGGGACTTTGCACATAATAAAATGAAATGCTTTATTATTTTTAAGAAAAATATAGAGAGATAAGGAAATAATATTTTATTCTCCCAAGAAAAGTTATAAAAGGTGTTGAGCTCATTGTTGGGGTTAGACTAAATAATGTATTTGCTTTTGCTTTGAGTGAGAACCTGTGTTCTCATATTTTCTTGAGGACGAAAACCCTCTTGAAAATACTAGTTTTGGGGACAAAAACCCTTGTAGCTGGATTTGGCGATTTCATCCAGAAATCACATTTGTGCTGAACGATTCTTGCCATTGTTATTTGTGTGTAGTTTTCAGGATTTTCCTAGTATTTTGGAGTTTTGCTTGAGTGCAAATTAATTCCAAATTTGTGAAGCAAGCTGAACTTTTTTCCAAGTTTTGTTGATTGGGATGTATCCAATATATCTTATCAATTTCTTTGAAAATCTTTGATGCCTGTATCTATGGTGAAGGCCCAGCATGATATAAGGAGAGATTGTGGCTCAAGTTTCTTGTTGGCACCAAGGGTTTATGCCGCTTGTTCTTCTTAAAACCTCGTGCAAGGTTTGTAGCAAGAGTCGCTACTGTTCTGGAGATTTTAAGGACCTTATAGCCCTAATCGGACCCTTAAATCTTGCTACCGCATTGTTTTTGTTGAGCTACAGCTCATATGGACCAGCTAGGACTTGAACCTAGGACCTTTCATTTGCTGCTGGAGTGCTCTACCAACTGAGCTACTGGCCCCTTGTGGCTAGCCCATCTTCGGTCTGGGTGTGGCTTACTTCCAACACCCCCCCTTAGCCACACTGCAGGTGCTTGGGGCTCCTAGCCTAGCTCTAATACCAATTGTTGAGCTACAACTCATATGGACCAGCTAGGACTCGAACCTAGGACCTTCCATTTGCTGCTGGAGTGCTCTACCAACTGAGCTACTGGCCCCTTGTGGCCAGCCCATCTTCGGTCTGGGTGTGGCTTACTTCCAACAGTTTTGAGGTGCGCCATACTTTACGAGTGGTCTTTTGGGCATTAAAGCAAGCTGCATGACTTTAGAGGAGTGTGAGACCTTAGGATGACTCAAACATTCTATCTTTATTCTATCGATTACTATTGTAATCTCAGTTATCCATCAACATAACAGCATTATGCTAGTCTTGTAATGAATATTCAATTAAGTCATTTGTATTACTGCTTACACCTCTTATAAGTTGCTCAAAAACAAGAAATTTATTTATTGGCATTTAGACAAACATTTGTTAAATTACACACAAAACTAGCCCAACACACTACAGCTTACAATGAAAGATTAAGCAAGTATTACTCTTCTTAAACCAAATCCAAGAATTATTTCAAACAGCTATCCAACATTCTAATAGTAGACAATTCATCAAACAGTTGGCTAGCAAAATTGGAATTTGATTAATTTTAACCATCATCAACTGTTTCATCTTAGGAAGAGCTTCAAATAAGAGAAATATGATGTATGATTCATACCATAATGTTCCATTGAATGCTGATTTGTTTCTATTACAACTCTAAAATACTGATTTTTGCAGACATTTCACTACTGGAAGGCCTTGTAGTTTCTATCTAGACTGAAAACAGTCAGAAAACTCAGTTGAAAACCATATTAAATACCACCCAAAATCTGATATAAGTTGCTAACACGACTAGAAACACATTTAAAGCAATTCTTAAATGGTATGACTCACTTTTGAAGTAATACGGCAGCCCCAACTCTTCACAAATGCTACAAATTCACTTTACAACTCTAATGCCACCTTAAACAAAATGTACAGCTCCAAGGTTATACAATTTTAGCCTTAATTGATGGTACAACACCCACCAAAGACAAAAGAAATTCTTTAAAGACAAATAAGACTTTCAAAATGATGTGAATCTTTTTCTAATCCTCATGCCCTCATCTTTGATATTTTAAACTCCTTTAAAATGGGCAGCGAGCATGGACTAGCATGTACGGCAAGCTTTAGGAGATGTACGACCTGCTCTTGGGAGCTATAGCTCCTCACAAAAGAAAGGTTAATATTTACCAGCAAATTGGTATGAATATTATCTAGTAATCTAAATCTTCACAATAGTCAATAACCACTTCACAATAAATCTAGGACTTCAACAAACTACAAAAATATCACACAACATGGAAAATTGAAATAGCACACAATATTTTGTTTTTGTATTTTCTGAATAAGTAAACACACACACAACCAACAACTTAAAACCACACAAAAATCCCAAAATCACACAAAACCAAAATACTGAAAACCACCATCATAACTAAAACTTGGAAATCTGCAAAATCAATTGTGACTAAAAATGCCTTCATTAATTCAGCACAACTATGATCTCTGTATAAAATCACCAAGCAGGACAAGAGGGTTTTTGTCCTCAAATCTCGAATAATGAAACCAAGAGGGTTTTTGTCCTTTAAATTTCTATGCAAAGAGGGTTTTCATCTTCAAGTGGAAGAAACAATTCTTGTTCATTCCAGAAGATTGAATTCGATTATGAAATTGGCTAACCTTTTTTTTCTGAGCCCAACTCCTCCTTATATAACTTTTCAAGCGAATATAATATTATTTTATATTCTCTTCTTTTATTTATCCCCTCAAAGTTAAAACAATAACAAAGTGTCCTTTTAACTCACTTTTTGCACCCCCATGCCTAGCAACACTTTATAAAGTCCTTTTTTGCCTTCTTTTAAGAAAAAACACTTTTAATAATATAACATAAGTTAGATAACTTAAGTTAAATTATTAATTTACAGAATATACTCCAGTATATAGCTTCACTGAACTTATGGTATGTACTGTAGTATATAACTTCACCCAACTTACGGTATGTACTGTAGTATATATAAGTCCACTCCAACTTATAGTATGTACTATAGTATATAAGTTCACTCTAACTTATGATATCTACTGCAGTATATAAGTTCATCCAACTTACAATATGCATTGCAGTATATAAATTCATACCCGAAGTTTGAAAAGGGGACATGACAGTCTACCCTTCCCAAGGATTACTTGTCCTCATGCAAAGCTGATTCAACCTTCCAACTCCTAATTGAATCACTCTGCAAATTACAGGATCCCAAATCAATCTCAAGAACTCTTCACCATGCTTTCATTGCACCACTCTAATATAACAAGAAGCTGTAAATCTTCTATCCTCCTTAATGCTATCAAGCAATCTTCTCCAAAATGTGTTATCAGTTCTATATAGATTCAACTCGTTACAAATGCCAATGTTAAAAGATAAAACTAAATCAAAATCAATGTAAGAAAAAGAAAACTGCTGTTGTTCTATCTAGCAAATTGTTAATCTTGAATAGAGGACAGCCCTTGTTCTTGATATTAGATGTCTCAATGAAACACCCGGGTCCCATACTCTTATGCATAGACATATTTGAATTCTTTCACCCTCCTTTTGACAACAAATTTGTGTAACATGGAAGGATTGTAACGAATTCAAACTTCTACAAACATCATTGCTTTCATGCCTTGAACCATAATCATGAAGATAATCGAATGGCTTACCATCAGTTGTTGATTTGAAAATTTCAACAAGCTAAAAACCAACATTAGTATTTATTGTCCTATTTTGCCTCCCAGCTAAATAGCCCAAATCCAAAAAATCTCTAAGTGTTTTCCCCTCTGAAGATGCAAGGAAACACCCTAAAATTGACTAAGTCCCAAAATCCTGAGTTTGCCTTGTGTTTTTAGTATAATCGGGGTTTCAAAGTTCAGAGTTCTACCCCTCATCCTTCCATCCTCATTGTCTCCGAACTCCGCCTTGTCCTTTGCAAGTTTCTCTAAGTATTCAATGTTTTTCGGAGGTTGGAGTTTGGACCTTCCCTCTTCTTCCTTCTTTTCCTTACAAGGAGAAGGGCAGAAGGTCCGAGAGCTGAACTCCGACCTTTTCCCTTTGCAAAGTGGCTAAGTGTTTCAGGGCTCGGACTTTTCCCCTTCCCTCTTCCCTTTCGGAAGACTTAAGGCGAAGAGCCCGAACTCCGACCCCCGACGAGTGTAAAATTTTCTAAAGCTTTCGCCATTCTGCGGAGTCTTTTGGTGGGCCCGCAGTAGGCTGGCGGAACCGCGGAAAGCTAACACGTGGTGATGGTGTCATGAAGGAAAGAGAAAGGTGAAAGGCCCGAAGGCTGACTTCCATTGAAAAGTTTGAAAATAAAGCTAAGTGTTTCGGACTTTGAGATCGGACTTTCCTTCTTCCTCCTCTTTGAAGGCGAAAGACAGAAGGCCCGAGCTCCAAACTCTGCCGAAACTTTCGAAAGATCGGCTAAGTCTTTGACTCTCGGAGCTCGAACTTTCTTTCTTCCTCCTTTGTAAGGAGGAAGAAGGAAAGTCCAAGCTCTGAATTCTGCCGAAACTTTCAAAAGATCGGCTAAGTCTTTGACTCTTGGAGCTCGAACTTTCTTTCTTCCTCCTCTACAAAGGTAGAAGACAGAAATCCTGAGGCCCAAAGTCTGCCGATAGTGTAATCTTTCTCTACAAAGCAAGCTCGGGGAGCGGGCTTTTCTCCTTTCTCCTTCCCTCCTGGAAGGCAAAACGCTGAAGGCCCGAGGCCCAATCTCTAACGACTTCTGCGATCTTCGAAGTCAAAGGCAAAGAGGCTAAACCAAGGGCTCGCCATGATCAATCTTGTTCAAATCCTGCTTCCAAGGTAGGAATCCAGTTCAGATAAAAGTCAAAACATCCAGCTCCAATTGGAAAAATTGCAGTTGAGCATTTATTGTTGTGGGTGGAGTTTCAAGCACTAGTTTTTAACATAGATATTTGAAGATATTTGTTTAGCTACTTCTGTGAAGATATTTTTCTGCATTTATGGCATCCTCTTTTGTAAAATATCTTTTGACAGAGCCCATGGGGAAGAATTTATTGATGAAATGACTGAGGTCAATGTAATGAAGTGTTATATTTGCATATAAAAAGATGTAATGACGGTTGGAAAATAGTTGGATATTTTCATGCTTTTGTATTCCAAACAGAACTCTCCTCTGCTGTAATCGTGCCTCTTTGAGAATAAGCAATAAGATTTTTACCTTTTCATGAATTCTGCTTGCTCTGTGTAATCTTTCTATTTGAGTTTCCATTTGTGAATCTTTCTTTCCTTCTGGATCTCAATTAGTTTCTTTTACTTCTGCAACTCATTTATGATTTGTGTATGCTTGTCTATTGTTTATTGTTATTCTGTGCATACGTGGTTGACTTAAGGGCTGAACATTCAAACCTGGTGTATCACCCCCTTTCCACTTTTAGTTTATCCTCTTTCCCCTTTTCCTCAATGGTGCATAGATTAGGTTTAGTCTTAGGAATTGTTGAATCTTCCATTCAGCAAAGGAACCAACCTCTCTCTGGAGATTTGATTTCCGTGTAGGGCCCTGTTGTGACCTAATCACACATCGCCCCATTGAGCAAATGGGGGACCCTTTTTTTAGGTTTTAGGAGTAGAGTAGTTTGTTTTCGCAATAGTTTGATTCACAAAATCTCTCACTTGAAACATCAATGAGCAAAGTCACTCGCAGCATGGGATTCAAGAAATCGGTCACCTTAGGAAGTTTCAAGGACAATGAAATGCATTAAGTTGAAGTTTTAAGTCAAAATCTTGTCTATACCTGCTTAAGCGCACATTTTGGCTCCCTCAACATTTTATGCGATCATACTTGATTTTGGCGCTTTTGGCCTAGGCGCTCTTTAAGGGGTCTTTGCATTGTGAAATTCTAACACTACATGCATGATCAAATTTAGCGCTCCTCCCTTGCAAGCAATTGCATTTTCAGCGCCTTGGATTGACCTCATCATAAATCTGTGAAAGCGCATATTCTCATGGAGTTTGCATCACAAAACTCAATAAAATCTTTTCACCTTCTTCAAGAGCGCACTTGGAAGGGACCCTTGCACTTTGCACAAAATGAATATTTTTTCAAGATCTCACTAAATCAGCGCCTTCCCTCCCAAGCGCACATTGGAATTGTCTTTGCATTTTGTTTCAAAACTTATGCTTGTGGAATCAGTGCCTAGGCGCACATTTTGAAGGACCTCACATTATGATCTTTTGAACATATTGCATGAACAAGCAAATTCAGCGCTTTTACTCCTAGACACATCTTTTGAAGGTCTTTGCATTAAGCACAACATACATGCTAACATGAAATCAGCACTCAAGGCTCTAGGTGCACATTTACCCCACTCTCGCATCATGCATTCAATGCATACATCTCCAGAATTGGCGCCTAATCCTCTTGGGCGCACTTTTGGTATGCCTCTGCATAAGCGCTCAATGCAAACATACATGAAATCAGCACTTAATGCAAACATACATGAAATTAGCGCTCATGATCCTAGACGCACTTGCAGGAGGTCTCTGCAATGTGCAAACTTTGAACACTATGCAAACTCACCCAAAAACAGTGTTTTTCCTCTTTGGCACACTTCTACTAGCTCCTTGCATAAACCATTCAATACGCACTAACTTGGATTCAGCGCCTTTATGCATGTACTACACAAATTCAACGCTTTTCTCCATGCAAGCTCATCCAAAATCAGCGCCAAAATTTTTGTCAAAATTGGCTATTCTTGTGTCCTTAGGCAAGGTGATTGGAAAATAACATGTTTTACCATTAGATTTATCCCACATGCATTAGGTGATGTAATTTGTCATTATTTTGCTCATTTATCAAGCATCAATCTAAGGTACTAATTTAAGATGTTTCATGTAGGTGAATGATGAATGCGAAGGAGAGACAAGTGATGATGAAGAATGACTTGAAGGGGGCTTTGCCCGAGACCAAGATCACCTCAAGATGGCGAAACTTAGGCGACACCAACCTTGGACATGTCAACATGGGGGAGATTAAGAGAAACTTGTATGAGCCTAATCCTTTCGAGTTAGTCAAGAGGATGCTAAAGAATGGGATTGTGCAAGCTGCATGTTTTCCACCCTCCATGCCAAGTCCCGAATTGATGCTGGAATGTGCCCGAAACTATAACCCCAATCAAAGATGCATTGTAACAAAGGATGGCAAAGTATTGGCTCACTTTAGGAAGGAGGCAATTGAGGAGGCTTTCGACATTCCGAAGCATAAGAACACCACCTACTGCACTAAGGAGTCTGCATTGCAACTATACAATTCCGGACTAGAGGGATGCCTAGATGTGATTAATAGAAAATGGATGATACCATAGATGCATTACTCGCCAAAAACTCGCGAGTTTTTTCAAGAAACGAGTTTTCCAAGCAAAAACTCGCCAAAACTCGCGAGTCCGCAGAGGAAACTCGCCTGCGTGGGAAAAGGTCATTTCGGCGCGGTTTAAAGGTTCATTTTGACTCATTTTGGTCATTCTACTTGCTCCAAACTAGAAAAAAACTCCTCCAAACCATTTTACACCTATTTGCAGCATTTGGCATCGATCGAACAAGATTTTGAGGTGGATTCGAATCAAATTTGAAAGGCAAATCAGATTTCCAGGTAAGTTTTTGTTTTTTTTCTTTCTCTTTCTTTTTTTGAAATTTCTTCTTCATTTTCGAAGCATCTAAGTTTAAAAAACATCATGAATGTAGTATAAATGGATTTGTATTGATCCAAACAAGATTTATATTCATAAAAACAAGATTCATCACTATTTTGTTTGCATTTTTTCTGATTTTTTCATTTTTTTCACATTTTTTTCATTTTTTTTCATTTTTCTTCGTTCTTCTTATTTCAATCCAATTTTTTTTTGTTTAAGTCTTAGATTAGTTTGCATTTTTAGTAATTTAGAGTAATTTGTTTATTTCTTCATTGTTTTCATATTTTTTCCAAACCCTAGTTAATTTTTTTTTGGTTGAATCCATGTTTTTTTGGAACAAAATGTTTAACTTTAGAATTTTACGTTAGTTTAAATTTAATCTATCAAGTAGAAATCTAATTTAGGTTGTTTTTTAATTTTCTATTAAAAAACTAACAACTTGTGCTTTCTCTTTGTATGTGTAGGTTAATTTATAATGGCAGATAGAGATGTTTCTGTATCCGGTTCAGCCTCAGGCCCTGTTGCATCATCATCATTTGTAGGCAAACGTCCTCCAGGAGCTAGAGATCCTGCGTGGAAATATGCTTATCTAGGACCGTACCCTGGCTCAGTTTTTTGCATCAAATGCCAAAACGTATACCGTGGAGGCATTAACCGCCTCAAATACCATCTTGCAGGCATCGGTCGTCGTGATGCGAAGGCCTGTACTGGAACCACGGAAGAAATAAAAAGACAAATGAATGTCATACTTGCAGCCGCAGAAGAAAGAAAATTACAAAGGGAGAAGGCAAAGGCAGCCATGCAAGCATCCATAGCTTCTTCTCAAGGTGCTCCAGTCAACCTTGAGTCGGATGATGATGCACTTCAGGGCATAGTGGGCTCTCTTCGTGGTCCACGTAACCGAAGGCAACCCACCACCACTGCGAGCCCTTCATCTACTTCCAGTAGAGCACCAGGATCAGCACCTACACGCACAGTAGATAGTTTTTTTGTGCCTAGAAACACACCTGGATCACAAACTTCCTTAGAGGCAACTGGGTGGAATAAGGAGGTGCATGAGCATGCATACATTGCTTGTGCCGATTTTTGGTATTTCAACAACATCCCTTTCAATGTGGCAAATTCTCCTTATTGGCATAATTTGGTTACTGCATTGACGGTTGCAGGAAAGGGCTTCAAGGCACCTTCTCGCACAGAATTGAGTGGGAGGTTAGTTAATTTAATGATAATCTTTTACGTTTTAAGTTTTTGAAATTTATGTTCTTTAATTTATAGAAATTTATGATGAATTTAAGCTATTTTTTGTTTACAAACAAAATTTTTGTACTTAATTTCACTTTGTACTTGTAGGTTGCTTACGAATGCAAGGGATAGGGCAAGGGCAGTGGTGGAAGACCAAAGAAATGAATGGAAAAAATATGGCTGCTCTATTCTTTCCGATGGGTGGACGGATGGTAAAAACCGCACCATCATTAATTTTTTGGTAGCTTGAAAGAATGAAGTGGTGTTCTTGAAATCAGTGGATGCCTCCAACATAGTGAAAAATGCAGAAAATTTGGCTAAAATGTTGGAGCAAGTTTGCATGGAGGTTGGGATTGAAAATGTTGTGCAAATAATTACTGACAATGCAGCAGCATATGTGGCAGCTGGTAGAATCCTCCAAGAGAGACACCACACAATTTCTTGGACACCTTGTGCAGCACATGTCCTTGACCTTCTTTTGGAGGACATAGGCAAGCTTGATTGGGTCACACCGATTGTAGAGGATGCAAGGAGGATCACAAAATTTATCTACAATCACCCTTGGGTTCTTAACATGATGAGGGATTACACCCAAGGGAAAGAGTTGGTGAGATCCGGTGTGACAAGGTTTGCAACGGTTTTCTTAACGTTGCAAAGCATTCTTGGTGCATTGGGGGCTTTGAAACAAATGTTTGTGTGTCCAAAATGGACAGAATCATCTTATGCGAAGAAGCCAGAAGGAGACAAGGTTGCATGCATTATCTTTGACAAAGTATTTGTAGAAAGAGCTACAGAGATTGTGAAGGTAACTTCAAAACTTCGAATTTAAATTCAAATTGAATATTTATTTATTTTTAATATGTCTTTCATTGTAAATTAGTACCTTTAATCTTTTTGCATTTTTATATTGTAGGTGTCGGAGCCCTTGGTTAGAGTCCTCCGCTTGGTAGATGGGGATAAAACCCCAATGGGGTATCTTTATGAGGCCATGGATAGGGCCAAGGAAGCTATTAAAACTTATTATAAGGGTGACAACCTCAAATTTGATCCCATATGGGAGATTATTGATAGGAGGTGGAACAATCAACTCCACCAACCCATCCATGCAGCAGGGTACTTTTTGAACCCCCGTTTCTTCCATTCAGGCACCTTCTCAGATCCTACTGGAGAGGTTATGGAGGGCCTCACTTCTTGCATTCAGAGGATGACACCTCAGGCTGAGGTGGCAGACCTCATTGTTGATGAATTGCAAGCTTATAGGGAAAGAAGGGGTAGGCTCTTTTCTTCAGACCTGGCTACACGAGCAATAAACAATCAGTCACCAGGTATAAAATTTCAAATTTACAAGTTACAAACTTACAAGTTACAACTATTGATAATTTGATATTTAATATGTTTTGAACTTTTCACTTTCCTTTCTAAGTTTCTAACTCTTCAATATTTTTTTTGCAGAGGTTTGGTGGACAAATTGGGGTGGAAATACCCCAAATCTCCAGAGATTTGCCCTCCATGTCTTATGCCAACCATGTAGTTCATCCAATTGTGAGCGCAACTGGAGTTTATTTCAGGCCATCCACACAAAGAAGAGGAACAAGCTAGCTCAAAAACGCCTCAATGACCATGTCTATGTGCAATATAATCTTCGGCTGCGCACAAGAAGGGTAGAGGAAATATCAGATGATCCAATTGATTTGGATGAGATAGATCCTTACAGTGATTGGACAGGGCAGGATGAGCAGCCTTCATTGTTTTCTGAGGATGAGATCTATGATTTGGAGAGACAGGCAATGGAGGAGGGGGCTGCCGCTGGAATCGATGGATTGGGATTCTCATTGGATGACATTGAGGATGAGGAGGATGAGGAGGATGAGGAGAGTCAGGAGACATTGCCACCAGGACCACTACCAGCATCTACATCCAGGATGGAGGTTGAGACACGGTTTGTCATACCGAGGAGGGAGGAGCCACAGCAGATTCCTAGGACTAGACCTAGTTCTACCACTCCCCTAGTTTTCAGTAGACTTGGGAAGGGGAAGGGGAAGAGGAAGATGTAGTATTTAGTATTTACTTTCAGTTTCAGTTTTACAAAAACAATTTGCTATTTCCATTTTGTTTCAGACTATCAGTATCAGCGCATTCCTCATGAGGATGCCATTTTGTATCCAATTTACTTTGAAATCAATCAAATACAATTAGACTCAGCTTGTTTCTCATTTATTGACTTGTTGGATGCATCTAATCATTGAATTTTGCAAAAAAAATGTGTTTTTAATGAAATTTAAACAATTTTTTAAGTTGCCGAGTTTTTTGCCGAGTTTTTGCCGAGTCGAATTTTTCAGGCTTGGTGGGTTTTTGCTTTTGGCGAGTTTTTCAACTATGGATGATACAACCGAGGCCTCATCAAAGCAGAATGCCAAAGAAGCTTCATAAATCAGATTTGTATCAGGAGATTGGATATATGGTTGTATTTTTGAGCCGGATAATGGGTTGTCCACAATCAACAAACTTTGAATCTTGGATGTTCTTCTTCATTGAAAAGATTAGGAATGGAAAGAGAATGATTGATTGGGCTGAAATGATTAGCAACAATATTGACGAGCAATTCAAGGATTTAGAAGAAACAAAGTCATTCTATATGAGCTTGTATGTGATATACATGCTTGCAAGAAATGAAAGATATCCAAGATTGAGCTGCAAAGGAAGAGTTGGAAATGGTGAAGGACAATTCAAACATTTGCAAGCCATCGCCCATTATAGGAGGTTCAACGATGCTTTCTCTATGCGCATCGTTAGAACATTACAAGGCAATATTCACAAGAGATTATCAAAAGAAGCCATGAACTTAGTGAAGAAATATGGGAAATGGTACATTCAGTTTCCGAGGTTTACTTACCTCCGAGTTGGAGGATTCGCATCTTTCCCTTACCGCTTGCTAAGATATCCTACCAACAAGATGGTGCTATTAGAAGTAACAAGACAGTTGGTAGCATTTGATAAAGTACAAAAATGCTCTAGGTTGTCTTTGGATTTGGTGAGAGCAACCAGAGTATTCAATATTCCGAACCAACTTGAAGAAGATAGTATATGGCTTATCCATTTCCTAATCATATGAACTTTGTGAGTTTGCATAGTGTTCAATTCATCAAGTTCGGAAGCTTAAGGAGAAGAATGTCCACCTCACGTACAATTTGATGGGAGATGTAGATTCACAACATTCCAAGGGAACATCAAAAGACGAATTGAACAGTGAACCTAGTGACTCCGAAAGCTCAAGTGCTAGTTCAAGGGAGGATGTTTAGTCAAAGAAGAGGAAAAAATCCGAAAGTTGACAAGGAGAGCCTAAGGAAAAGAGGATAAAGGCTAATGTTCAGAATGTGGCAAGTACTTCTTCAAGGCAAGACGACACCAATGTGATATCTATTGTAGAAGATCAAGCAGCTCCAAATGTACAAATTCAAAAGGATACACATGAATCTTTGGAGTCCACTATGCAAGGAATTCAAGTTGAAGAAGTTCTTTCAAGCCCACCAAAGGATCAAGATGAAGTCATGACTAAGGTAAATCTAGAAAATCAAGATGACGAGGCACCATATGAAGAATTTGATGAGGAAGCTCTTCCTACATTTCAAGAAAATCAAGTTCAAGAAGAAGATCAAGAGGATCTATCCAAACTGCCAGAATGGTTAAGAGATAGAGTTAGGGAGAAATCCATTATGGAGAGAAAGCCTACTTTGAGTTTGGAAGATTTGCTGAATTGAGCTAGAAATGACAAAGGAAAGCAAAAGGCTACCAAACTTTCTAAGATTACAACAGATAGCTCCAGATCAAGGTAAGTGCATGTTGCAATTCCAAGAATAAACAAAGACGAAGATGAGATTGTTCTAGGAGATTATGATGTTACTACTTTTGACTTGGGTCCAACCACAGTAGAGCAAGAAATGGAGGAATTGGAGGATTCAGTTGCGACCATCAAGGAAAGGTTGAACAAGGAATGAGAGAAGAGAATTCAGTTGGAGAAGGATAATTTGGCATTTCAACACTACATCCAACAGTTGATGAAACCGGTGAATCAAGTAGAAAGGATGTCTCCACCACCTGCCCTTCTTTCACATGAGTCCATTGTGCATTTGGAGGAAATGAGATCATCATCTCAAGTATCGCAGGAATGGATAGCAAATTTCAAGATTAAGGCTGATGGATTCGTGGATGAAGTCATGAAGTTATATAAAGGCGTTTCCTCACTTTTGGATAGAATCCAAGCCGTTTTGGTTGCTTATTCAAAATTTGAAGTCATCAAAGGAGAGATCATGCCACAATTGAAGAAATTGATGTATGTTCCAAAAGCAACCTTGATAGAAGGGAAGGTGATTGAGCAGGATTCATCATGTGATTTCTCCTCTTGGTATTGCACTTTGATCATTAAGGAGCAAACTTTTGTAAAAAATGAAAGTGAAAACATCTGAGCAAAGGAGGTACTTCAAGAGATTCGAGGCAAAATACTCATCTCAATGAACAAGATATTTGATCTTACTGGAGAGATTAGTGAAAGCAATTTGAAGGATCAAATGCATGTACTCTATTTTCGAAGTGCTCATGCTGTTTCAAAAGAGCTCTTGGATGATGTTCATACACTCTCCACTCTCATTAGCTCATCTCAAGCGTTCATGGCAGAATGGGAGAAGACACTTGTCTAATGCTCAAAAGATTTGGAAGTGGCGGAATGCACCATTCAGAAGTTGCCAAGTGTACCAATAGAAGGCATTGCACGGATTGTGTCCAGATTCGTTGAACTTGCTTCAAAGAGGGATGAGCACAAGGGGGGCATCCCACAAGGAGATTCCTCATAGATACCCTTTCATGTCTATCATCTTGGGAAACGTGCCTTTATTCCCTCTTTCATTCTCTAAAAATAGTAAATTCTTGTAACAAACTGCCTACATGGCATAAGCTTGGCCATTGGTTCTTCATTCAATCTTGGTCGTTCATTGTATTTTGCGAGCTATAAAAGCCTCACTTTGCTCTCATTTGAGGGGAAGACTTTGAGAAATTGTTGGAGCCCACACTTGGAAATCATCTCAATGTTTCACTGGATTGTTGGAGCCCTAAAAGCCTTCAACATAGGGTGCAAATCCATGTGACAACAGTATTCTTGAGGCACTTTCTCATGCACATGCCTCTCAATAAGTTCATCCTAGAACTCCAACGACCAACATTTCAAAGAATGTATTTTTTTGGAAGTGGCACCAAGTATTTGGGACTCTTTTCCTTAGTCGCAACCTTCTACAAATAAGCCGCAGCCTTAGAGTTAGTTGCCATACCACTAAGAGGGAGTCGTGCCAATTTTGAGTGGAGATATTGATGTTTTGGGAAACGTGGGAGCTGGAGATGAGGCACAGCCTCTAACTGAAGTTGTTTCTGCCCTTTGGAAGCTAGCTGGTCAGATTTTTGGGACTGTCATTTATTGCAGCACTATACAAGGAGTTTCAAACAGCCATGTAAGTGTGTATGTCATGCTTTTCTTGTATATTTGACATCTTGAAAGGTTAGAAGACTCAAACATTGAATATCTCTGTAATTCCTGATTTATACGAGCATTCTGTATTGGTTATCATATTGGTTTTCAACTTAATCAAAAGGCTGCAACTATTTGACAAAATGTCCCTTTAGAATCCTTGTTTATATTGGTGCAACGTTGAAAGATTTATGATCCAAACTGCATGATAAGCTATTCTATTAAAAAACATACTAAAAATATTATTTGATAAGAAAAATGCAAAGTGTTTGACGAAAAGCCAACATGTTATAAATCAGAAAATTCGTAAATCTGGGATAAAATTCAGGTTAGGGATTTTACAGATTGGCTTAGTGCTAAACTACAGTTGGTGTTTGCTCGTCCGAATGATTTGGAAAGCTTGTTCACTTGCTGTCCACAATTGTAAAAGAATTCCCTATTGGCAGGTCTATGGATTGTCAGCCCTTCTTTGCTCATATGGCAAATTTGGAAGGAACATAATCACAAGATTTTTAACGAAAAGGAATGTAAGGCGGAACAGGTTCTACAAAATATTGAAATGGGCATTTGTGAGCTTCTAAATGCGAAATTAAAGGATGATGGTGGAGCGAATTTCACCAAATGGGATGAAGAAATAAGGAAACATTGCCCAGACCTCAAGGTTCCCTCTTTTGTGGCAAACAAGTCTGGAAAGGACTCCAAAGAGAAGAGAAAAACTGCCAAATGGAGGGCCCCTCCTTATACTAAAACTAAATTTCGATGGGGCCTCACATAGGAACCCCGGGGCTTCAGGTGCAGGATGTATGATAAGAGATGATGTAGGACTTCTCATATGGGCTTCCTCATTGAAGCTCAAGATAAGAACAAATAATGAGGCGGAATTGGAAGCTCTCCATGAAGGACTCAAGATATGTACGCAGAAGAATATAAAAAGCATTGACATCGAGGGGGATTCGATAATCTGCATCAATGTTGTAAAGGAGATCACAAACTGGAGGTTGCAATGGTGGGTGGATCAGATATGGAGTCTTTTAAACAAGTTGGATGATTTCTCTGTGATGCACACCTAGAGAGAGTCAAACCGTGTTGTGCATTACCTAGCAAACTAGGGAATAGAATAGATGGAGAATCTCAAGACGTCTAGTCTACATACAGAATGGGATGACTTATTGCAATTCTTGGAAGCAGACTATCCACGGGTAGAGATTTGATGATACCACAAATTCAAGACAAAGAGTACATGGTACCGCACTCTGCATTTCTCCATGGGCTTCACTCTCATGAGCATGTTGGGAAATGTTACATACAATAAATGATGGTTATGGAGTTGGGTGCCAATACGGATGCAAGGAAGAGCAAATCAGTACATATATGATTTGAGGCTAGACTATTGACAGGATTTTGGTGCAAAAACTTTTTAGGAAGGAGTGATATAAATGAACTATGTAATGCACACTCTAATTGAGTTGATGTTGTATCTATTTTTTAAGAAACTTCTATACACTGATGGGAATTACCCCCTTAGGTAGTACTGACTTATCAAAAAAAAAACCTACCTTTAAACCTTTCAAATGCAAGACAATGCCAAATGGGCTTCTTGATTATGAACAATGTAAAGTGCAATATAGATTGTCATGTCCCCTTTTTTTCGAGCTTTGGGTATGAATTTATATACTGCAATATATACCGTAGGTTGGGTGAAATTACATACTGCAATACATACCATAAGATGGGTGAAATTGTGAAGTTATATATTGTCGTACATACTGTACGTGGGGTGAATTTATGTAGTGCAATGCATACCATAAGTTGGTTGAATTTATATACTGTAGTACATTCCATAAATTAATAATTTAACTTAAGTTGCCAAAAGTAATTTTATTTTATTAAAGCAACATATGTTTTATTATTAAGAGGTTGTTTTGAAAAGAAGGCAAAAAGTGATGTTTTAAAGTGTCGCCAGGCATGGGGGTGCAAAAAGTGAGTTAAAGGGACACTTTATTATTATTTTAACTTTTGAGGGGATAAATAAAAGAAAAGAATATAAAATAATATTATATTCCTTCAAAAAGTTATAAAGGGAGGTTTTGTCTCCAGGAAAGGGTTACCTGCTCATTTTAACAAATTCATTTTCTCAAGAATGAATGTATGTTCTTTCTTTCCCACGGACAAAAGCCTTCTGGTATTGTTGGTTTCAAGGATGAAAATCCTCCTAGCCTTTTAGTGTAGTTCTACACCGGGATTGCCACTGTGCTTCAACAAATTGTGATTTTCAAATTTTTAGAGTTTCAGCTTGGTTATGAGATTTTGAGTTTTTGTGTGGTTTTCAGTTTGCTAGTTGTGTGGGTGTTATTCAGAAAATACAAAAATATTATTGTGTGTGTTCCAAATTTTGTGTTGTGAGTTTGTGCAGTGTGGTGTAGGTTTCCAGATTACTTGTGAATCTATTTTACTTGTGCGTGAGTTCCAAATTTCTAGATAATATTGATATCATATTTGCTTGCAAATCCCTTAATCTATATTTGGTGAGAATGCTGCAGCTTTAAGTGGCCATATAAACCTCTTACCATCCGTACCTTATTGTTGGAGGTTAAATTGACTAATGGACCGTACCATCATAGGGATGCTAGCCGCCGAAATTCTTGCCACTGTACATGATATGAAAGGAGGGTGTCGAGTATTGTAGAGGAACCACATGCTTTTGGAGGTTATTAAGGGACCGTACGATGGTGCTTTGCTGACCATACATTTTTTGAAGAGGTGTTTGAAGTTACGAAGGGAGTTGCACCATATTAGGAGATTTGGATGTATCATACGATTGTTAGGGGAAGCCATACCATTGTGAGTGGTATTTAATATGGTTTTCAGCTGTGTTTTCTAGTTGTTTGCTGTTTGGACAGCAGCTATAAGGTTGTACAGCAGTAAAAGTGACAACAAATTAATATTTTTGTTTACTTCAATTTTGGTTCTAATATTACATAACTAATTTATGAAGGATACTGCATTTTTGGTGCATCATTATTAGTATTTTGAGCAGCCATTTAAGGGTATAGCAATGATATTTCAATCAGAGGATTTGCATCAGTCATATCATTTGATTTTGCTTCTTCAGCTGGTCTCTCAATCCGAGTACTTATTTTATGTGTTTTTAGTTTACATTCCAACTATGTTCCCCCAAGTACCGGGGACGGGGACGGGTGGGGATGGGGGGACGAGTCTCGGGGACGACATTTTTTTTGGGCCATTTTTTAGGGGATGGCAGGGACGGCTACTAAAATAAGGTTTTTTTTTTAAAATATAAGGAAATTTCAAATATTTAGATGATAACATTGATAACGCATTCATTATAGACATTATAGAACATTAAAACATGCATACATAACCATAACATTACACTTGAACTTAGTTTTCAACTTGTCACATGAGAATTGGCTTGGACCAGTTCAAAGTATATGAGCTTCAGCAAAATAGAATCGTAAGTTAATCAATCACATACGAACAACATATGGATGAACTGTGTATCCAAGCTAAAGAACTTAGACAAGAAATTGTTGCGTAGGAAGGAAATGTAGATGCAATGGTTCCCATGTAGATTACATCACTAACAGTGAAGGAGATGGAATGATCAGTACATCAAGTATTTGAAAAATTTGTAGTAGGAAAAAATAAAATATGGCAATGATCAATGAATACAAAAACAATCCAGTGCAGCCTTGCTAACTATTTCTTTGTTTCCTGCCAAAAGTGTGTTTTTCTTTTAATTTTTTGAGTTGGGAGTTTGCTGGGCCGTAGGGGACGGCTAGCCGTCCCCTGAGTCCTCTAAAAAAGGGGACGTCCCTAGGGAAACGGGGATGGTCAGGGGACGTTTCCTGGCCGTCCCCGGGACGTCCCCAGTACACGTACGGCCAAAAAAGGCAGGGAACGCGTCCCCGGGGAACATAGCATTCCAAATGTTTGACGAAATATATACTATCATAATTTTGAATAACTATTTAACATAATTCTTGAATTTGGTTTAAGAAGAGTAATAATTGTTTAATCTTTCATTGTAAGCACTGGATGGTTTACTGCGAGTAGTTGTTCATTTTATCATTGAAGATCCTAGACGGTATACCGCCGGATTCTACTTTCATTGTAATAGATCATGGTCAATTGTAATGTCCCTTTTTGGCGCATAGGCTTTTGTGCGCATTTTGGCTTGTTCTTAGTCCCTTAGTGGCTATCCGACATGTTTGGGAGAACTCCAATGTTCTTGGAGTGGCCACAGATCAGTTTTATAGAGCATTTGGTTATGGCTTTGAGCTCAGATGGTTTTTATGATCATTGTGATGCTTTCTAATGTTTGATCGAGTTCCCGGTTTGCTCTCCAAGATTCTTGGAGAAGCCGTCTATTTTTGGAAAGTTGCCCGAAAAGCATCATTCATCTTCCCAAACATCATGGAGTATGTTGGTATGCTTAATTTTTGCAGTTTGGTGATGTTTGAGATTTTCCACAAAATGGTGTTATTTAATGAGCTATTTTAATTATTATTTTCACTTAAGCTCCTAGGGGTGAAAATAATTAATAAAAATCTAAATGTTATAGCTCATTGGAAAGAGGAAGAAAAGTTTTAAATCATGGATGTATCATTTTGGGGCCTTGCGAAGCAAATATCTCCTTTATTTTGATAAAGGGGTCTTTGGAGCTAAAAAGAGCTTTTAATTAAAAGTGGTGACTTTAAGTTGTGCACGCATAATGAATTATTTTATATTGTTTGAGGAGAAATATGAAGGGATAAAGGAAATAATATTTTATTTCCTTCAAAAAGTTATAAAAAGAGGAGTTGGGCTCATTGTTTGGACATGCTTGGAATTTGTTATTGTTATATTGTTGGGATTGAACCAAAAAGTTCATCCTTCCTTCTTGAGGATGAAACCCCTCTAGAAGATGTCCAATTTCGTTGGTGAAATATCCTGCCTAACTGGAAGAAGGGCAACTTCACTCAGAAGTTGCATTGGGCCAAATATGGATTGAATAAGTTTAGAGTTTTTTCTGAGTTTTTGTTAGTATCTTGAAGATCGATATTGTTGAATGATTTCTGAGTTATGAAATAAGAAGGTTGTGAAGTTTGATTTGCTTTTTAGCATGGTTGTACCCTCTAGGAGGCCGTACATGCTAAGGAAGAAATCTGCATTTTGAAATCGTCAAGCAAGATTTGTTGAAGTCTATTGTTCTGGACTTTATCTTTAACCCCTGGCACTGCCATTCATTGTTAGTTCTGAATTTTATGTGAGCTGAATCCTTTGAAAATTGCAGATCCGTACTGCCCAGCAAACCATACAGCATGAAGAAGGGTCTTTCTATGCATTGAATGTTCAGATTTTCTGAATTTGGTGGGGCCGCTTCTATTTGGAGATTTAAGATTTCATGAACTTTATTTAATACAAATTATTTTCCTTGCTGCCGTAACTATTCTTTGGTGAAGGTGAATTTAGAATTTTGTTTGTGTTTTTTTCAACTCTCCACTATTTTGTGGGGTCTATTCATGACAAGGAATTCCAAAGAAATGTAGAAGGGTTCGTGGGAATTTGATAAAGCTGGAAGCTTTAATACTTTGTGTTATTTTAAGCTTGCTCTTGAAAAACTGTGGTGGGCCACCTTAAATCTGAAGGTTGATGTCTAAACTTTTTGGAGTTGTTCTTTTATCTCTTCCCACTTTCTATTTGAACCGTACCATTTCATTTGGTATGTAAGAGTTTTTTATAAAAAAAAAGGGAAGTGCTTATTTATTGTCCTATATGGAGGAGTGGGGACCACCAAATCCTCTTTGTTTGAAGTGCTAAAACTGAGAGCTTTGTTTTGCCTTGTCTCTTTGTGGTGTTAGGAGTTTGGTGTGGGGATTGGGATCCTTTATGCATGGTTTGTAGCAATTCTTGATGGCTGGGCTGACCGTACAGCAGGGGTCTTCCTTGATTTTCTGAATGATTTCCATCAGCAGCAATCATCTCATTTTCTATCAGTTGTGGCAGATTATTATCATGTGAATATTGATACTAATGCTATATGCAAGGTTTGAGCATCTTTGTGAATGTTTGCAACTTCAAGGCTGCCATACAACAAGAGGAAGGTCTGAAAATACAGTGCAATCTTGATCAGTAGATAAATCTGAATGTTATCAGACTTGGACAGATTTAAGATTATATGTTTGATGTTGCTGTTTGCTATGCAGGGTGAACTTCCATGAATTGCCAAACTTCATGATGCTAAAACAAGTCCTAATCTATTTATCTGATTAGTGTTGTATCATTTGAATCCATTGTAATATTTCAGTATGTTGCAAACACACATCATAACCCCTGGATGGTTCAACCGCCAGTATGGAGTAATTGGAAGTTTATCTTTCTTGTAATTCTACCCACTGAATAAGTGGTGAATTCCCACTGGACAAGTGGATGATGATTATTGTAAGTCTTTCTTGAATTTCCACCCACTGAATAAGTGGTGAATCCCCACTGCACAAGTGGATGCCTACTCATTAGCAGATGAAAGTACTTACTTTATTTTACAGTCTTTATTTGTAAACCAAAACACATTATGCTCTCACCTCGCCGGATTTGGGATCTTGGTGATAAAAAGTGTGGAGGTCTTTAGTTGTTCATGCAAGATTGTGCTAACACTGCAATCTCATTGTTTACATTTTTTTTTAAAATTTGGGGTAGATTGTTACAGTGGTATTAGAGCTAGTATGTTCTTGCCAGCCTGTTGGGGAGCTAATTTGTTGCAAAACTTTCAGTTGAGCAAGTCAGTTTTCAGCCTTGCATGTGAGTAATCAGCACTTGCATGTTGTTCAGTGTGTGGCAGTTGAAAGAGGTTGTTCAGTGATTGTTCAATTATGGCATCTCTTAAGAGGAGAAGTGAGACAGATATTCTATTTGATTCTCTTAGGCAAAGTCAGGATGAATTACAAGAGCAGTTCAAGAAAAGTTGGATCGAAGGAAGTATCATCATGAGGCCACTAAGATCATTGATGAGTACAAAAGACTATCAGATGATTGTAAGCAGCAACTTTCTTGGGATGCTTTCTTGAAAATCATCAAAGAGGGTAATCCTGACAAAAAGGGGTTTATAGAATACATTCAGAAGATAAGGAAGAGGAGATGAAGACAATGTCTTTATGCAAGCCTGAGTTAACTACTTCAAAGGCAAGGACCAAGAATTTTTCTAAGTCATCACTTTCCAGCCCACCGAATAAGAAGCCTCCTATTTCGAGGAAGAAAGAGGTCAGCAAGAATGAGCTCAGGAGAAGAAGTCTTTGTTTCATATGCAAAGATTCATGGGAGCCTAATCATCATTGCAAGAACAAAGAAGTTGAACCAGTAACTTTCATCACGTCCTTTCTTTCAGGATGATGTGGAAACAAATAAAAAGGAAGATGAAGTCCTAATATCTGAAATACATAAGATTGAGTCTTTGTATGATGAAGACAAAGTCATAAATCATGAGACATGCATAGAGGAGTTTGCTGATTTGGGGAAGGCTATAGTAGAAATTTATGCAGCCAAACCTTGCTTTGATGAAGAATATGAGCCTAAGGTGTGGGACTTAGCAAGTCCTTCATTTGATGATGATCCTGAAGATGCCCCTACTTTTGAGGAGTTGAAGATGATCGATAAATTGCTAGCCGGCGACTTTGCAAGTGAGCCTAAGAGCATTGAAGCAAAGTGTCTTGTCGAGGACATGGGAAACAATGAAATCATAAAAGATGAAAAGGTTGATGCCGCTGAAAATTTCAGAACAGCACCTAATGAAGAGCTATTCCACCATTCTAGTGATGGAAGTCTTGATTATAAGTGGGATTGTTCCATGCAAAGAGAAAAGCAGTTAGATTCCTCAAAGATCCTTGACGAAGAATGTGCTGATGAAAATTTTAAATCAGCCACTGGTGATGATTCAATGTTTGATTATGAGACTACCTTTTCATTTGATCTAAGTGATGAAGAAGAAGATTCAACTCCTATGCAACTTGAAGAACTTAGTATCCTTGCAGAAGAGTCAGTTATTGAGCATGTTGATGAAGAGTTTGTTGGAAGACTTGGATCAGCCTCAAAGGTTGGCTCAACATTGAATTTATGTGATGCTACTTCATGTAGTGAAAGTAGCTATGAAGAAGATGACTTTAAAGCAGTTGATTTCAAGGATCATGCCTCTAAGGAAATGACAAAAAATTTATTGCGTGCAGCTGATTTAGATTTTAAGAATCAGTTGTTAGTCACCGAAGACAAAGTTGTGTAAGTTGTAACATATTTGGATAGCTCACATAAGTTTGTTGAAGATCACATTTGGAGAGCTCAAGTTGGAAAGAGACAAATGAGCATGAAAAAAGGAGCTTCACTTGAAGATTGGTGTATAGTCAAGAAGGCATGGAAACTTTGAAATTTGATTATTTGAACCTGCGTATTGATAGAGATCATGTCCTTGAGTTTGCTAGTTAAATATGTGATGCATTGAAGGGAAGAGAGGCTGAAATTAATAAGCTTACCTCTAAGCTTAAATCAGCTATATATTTTTTAGAGAGTACCCAAATGGCTCTCTTAGAAGTGGAAAAACAGCTTGATGATGTCCATCAATTCAAGGGGCAAGTAGGAGTTGCTAGAGCAAATGAAAGCAAGCTAGAAATTGAAGATCTTGGTTTGCTTCACGGAGATCTTGACTTAGGACAGTCTCCTAAGTATGCAAATGCAGAGTTGGAGTCAATTGATGAATTGTTTGAATATGAAGACCAATTTGATGTAAGTAACATGGAGGAGGATAGTAACAAGATATGGGATCCTGGTGCAAAGCATTCATAGAATGTTACTATGCACAAAAACTTCTTCAACTGGAAGTTTTCATCAGTTGTTGAAGATGGGCATAAGGTTCAGGTATGCAATGGATTAGGTTTAGTGATGGCTTACAATTATAATGGAGTTTATTTGCAGAATTTTATGGAGGATAGTGGTGTTGGTAAGATTGTTTTATAAATGATTTTGGAGTCAAATTTATCTCATGAAACTGTTGTCCTTCATCCAATCAGCCATCATAAATGTTCATTTGCATACATAATGATTGATCGGAGAGAAATTTTGGTCATAACTTTGACTTATTCTAATTGTAGATGGTCTAAATTTCTTATTGTTCTCAAAAGATTTCAGTTTTGTTGTTGTTATCTCATTTTGAGATCACTGAAATCTGATTTTCATGGGAGTATTTCAGACTTATGCAACCATGAGATTGATCTTTTTGTTGCTTTTAGCCTTTTATGGAAAGATGACAAAAGTTTTCAGCTGAAAGTAACAATTGTTACAGTTACTAATGCTCTTTTGGAGAGTGAGAATCAGCTAATTCATGGCTGTTTAGAGTTGTTTCCAGCTTGTGATCAAGCTGAATTATATTCTTCCTTGGAGGAGCATCACAGATTTTGGTTCCCAACAGTAGTTTCATGTTGGACAATTGTATTGATGATTGCTAACTCTTTCATTTTTGGAGTTAATAATGTTTGGGATCCAAATAGTTATGTGATTGGAAGAATGTTTCAGAAGTGTAATCAGAATACCAGCTGTGCAGTTCACAGATATATCAGAGTAGCGCAACAGAAGTGGTGTGGGGCATTCTTCAGATTGATTTGGGATCCAGGTATATTATTGATGATCATGTAAGTATCTATGTTGGATAGCATGTATTGCTTGAGGACAAGCAATCTTGAGCGGGGAGGACTGTAATGTCCCTTTTTGGCGCATAGGCTTTTGTGCGCATTTTGGCTTGTTCTCAATCCCTTAGTGGCTATTCGACATGTTTGGGAGAACTCCAATGTTCTTGGAGTGGCCACATATCAGTTTTACAGAGTATTTGGTTATGGCTTTGAGCTCAGATGGTGTTTATGATCATTGTGATGCTTTTTGATGTTTGATCGAATCCCTGGTTTGCTCTCCAAGATTCTTGGAGAAGCCATCTATTTTTGGAAAGTCGCCCGGAAGGGCATCATTTATCTTCCCAAACATCATGGAGTATGTTGGTATGCTTAATTTTGCAGTTTGGTGATGTTTAGGATTTTCCGCAAAATAGTGTTATTTAATGAGCTATTTTAATTATTATTTTCACTTAAGCTCCTAGGGGTGAAAATAATTAATAAAAATTTAAGTGTTATAGCTCGTTGGAAAAAGGAAGAAAAGTTTTAAATCATGGATGTATCATTTTGGGGCCTTGCGAAGCAAATATCTCCTTTATTTTGATAAAGGGGTCTTTGGAGCTAAAAAGAGCTTTTAATTAAAAGTGGTGACTTTAAGTTGTGCACGCATAATAAATTATTTTATATTGTTTGAGGAGAAATATGAAGGGATAAAGGAAATAATATTTTATTTCCTTCAAAAAGTTATAAAAAGAGTTGGGCTCATTGTTTGGACATGCTTGGAATTTGTTATTGTTATGCTGCTAGGATTGAACCAAAGAGTTCATCCTTCCTTCTTGAGGACGAAACCCCTCTAGAAGATGTCCAGTTTCGTTGGTGAAATATCCTGCCTAGCTGGAAGAAGGGCAACTTCACTCAGGAGTTGCATTGTGCCAAATATGGATTGAATAATTTTAGAGTTTTTTCTGAGTTTTTGTTAGTGTCTTGAAGATTGATATTGTTGAATGATTTCTGAGTTATGAAATAAGAAGGCTGTGAAGTTTGATTTGCTTTTTAGCATGGCTGTACCCTCTAGGAGGCCGTACATGCTAAGGAAGAAATCTGCATTTTGAAATCCTCAAGCAAGATTTGTTGAAGTCTATTGTTCTGGACTTTATCTTTAACCCCTAGCACTGCCATTCATTGTTAGTTCTGAATTTTATGTGAGCTGAATCCTTTGAAAATTGCAGATCCGTACTGCCCAGCAAACCGTACAGCATGAAGAAGGGTCTTTGTATGCATTGAATGTTTAGATTTTCTGAATTTGGTGGGGCCGCTTCTATTTGGAGATTTAAGATTTCATGAACTTTATTTAATACAAATTCTTTTCCTTGCTGCCGTAACTTTTCTTTGGTGAAGGTGAATTTAGAATTTTGTTTGTGTTTTTTTCAACTCTCCACTATTTTGTGGGGCCTATTCATGACAAGGAATTCCAAAGAAATGTAGAAGGGTTCGTGGGAATTTGATAAAGCTGGAAGCTTTAATACTTTGTGTTATTTTAAGCTTGCTCTTGAAAAACTGTGGTGGCCACCTTAAATCTGAAGGTTGATGTCTAAACTTTTTGGAGTTGTTTTTTTATCCCTTCCCACTTTTTATTTGAACCGTACCATTTCATTTGGTATGTAAGAGTTTTTTAAAAAAAAAGGGAAGTGCTTATTTATTGTCCTATATGGAGGAGTGGGGACCACCAAATCCTCTTTGTTTGAAGTGCTAAAACTGAGAGCTTTGTTTTGCCTTGTCTCTTTGTGGTATTAGGAGTTTGGTGTGGGGATTGGGATCCTTTATGCATGGTTTGTAGCAATTCTTGATGGCTGGGCTGACCGTACAGCAGGGGTCTTCCTTGATTTTCTGAATGATTTCCATCAGCAGCAATCATCTTATTTTCTATCAGTTGTGGCAGATTATTATCACGTGAATATTGATACTAATGCCATATGCAAGGTTTGAGCATCTTTGTGAATGTTTGCAACTTCAAGGCTGCCATACAACAAGAGAAAGGTCTGAAAATACAGGGCAATCTTGATCAGTAGATAAATCTGAATGTTATCAGACTTGGACAGATTTAAGATTATATGTTTGATGTTGTTGTTTGCTATGCAGGGTGAACTTCCATGAATTGCCAAACTTCATGATGCTAAAACAAGTCCTAATCTATTTATCTGATTAGTGTTGTATCATTTGAATCCATTGTAATATTTCAGTATGTTGCAAACACACATCATAACCCCTGGATGGTTCAACCGCCAGTGTGGAGTAATTGGAAGTTTATCTTTCTTGTAATTCTACCCATTGAATAAGTGGTGAATTCCCACTGGACAAGTGGATGATTATTATAAGTCTTTCTTGAATTTCCGCCCACTGAATAAGTGGTGAATCCCCACTGCACAAGTGGATGCCTACTCATTAGCAGATGAAAGTACTTACTTTATTTTACAATCTTTATTTGTAAACCAAAACACATTTAGCTCTCACCTCGCCCATTTTGGGATCTTGGTGATCAGAAGTGTGGAGGTCTTTAGTTGTTCATGCAAGATTGTGCTAACACTGCAATCTCATTGTTCACATTTTTAAAAAAAATTTGGAGTAGATTGTTACATCAATTTATGTGTTAGATCCTTCTTTCATTTTCAATACATTTTTTGCCTTGCAATGTGTGAATCGGAATCGGGTGAATTAGTCCACCAATTTGGCATTGATGCAATTCCGCTTGTATTTAGCTAGTTTGGCTTAATCGGGATTTGCATTCACTATTAGCTAGTTTGGCTCGATCGATTCTAAGACTCTACTTATATTGTAAACTGGTCGGCTTGCTGCCAATATCTTTCAATTTAATTCCATTGTTCTCATTCTAATCTATGTATGCTCTCACCTTGCCCACATCGGGAACTTGGTGATTGGAAAGAGTTAGAATTTGAGTGATTGCAAAAATTTATATAGATTTGAGCTAACGGTTCTGCAAAGGACATTACATAGATAGTAATAAAAAGTGGAGCCAATCATTAACTTCAATAATATCATAAATAATCTGTACTTCTATAACCTATATGACATGTGAGCCATGTAGATCGACAAAGCATGTAATGTAAGCTCCACAACAGTCTTATGATCTGCATGTTTGAATGTATAACATGTCATGAATTTGTACACTTATAGACCAAAACTTAAAGCTGAAAGTTTGAATCTCTTGATAGTGAGAATACATCTGCATATGTTTGTCTTAATGTGTGGCTTTACTCATCATGTTATGCAAGTGGCAAATACCAATCTGCTGCATCCTCAAACAAGCTGGTATGTTACATAATTTTTCTAATGGCTGGTAAATTTACTTGACAGAAACCTAACCTCTTATTTGACTTGTGATGGCTTTACATGGTTACTATAATTTACATGACTAATAACCTTAAGTTCTTCTCATAGCATCTTTTTCCAGACAAAAAAATACATTATTACAAGTTTGACATACGAACAAAAATCCTAACATATACAAACCAATGCATAGCTCGTGTCACTTGGCCATGTTGCATACTCGACTAGAAAATCAAATTTTGCAAAAAAGGATTCTAAAATTTTCAATGCTTCAACATGCAAAGATGTATGTAGTTATGAAATGCCAAAACATAAAAATAAACATTAGGCAATAATACATCTTGATGAACTCGAGATTATCTCATTTGAATATCAAAATTCATGCTCAAAAATTGTGTTGGTTGTTAAAACATAAAAGGAAACATTTTTATCATTATGAGTTCCTTGAAGAATGCTTTTTCAACAATATTCAGTATATTGTACCATAAGTCAAGTTGCATGTCATCTTTAGAAATTGAGGCATTCAAAAGTCATCAAAATTTCTTCATAATATTTAAAATCAAAATTGCATTACTATATTAAATTCTCACCAGTGATTATCTAAATTAGCCAAAATGCATAGGACCAGTAAAGAATTAATGGATCTTCCTATCATTCTTGTGATGGAGATGTACTTATTTTTTGAGAATAGTTTATAAGCATCCTTTGTGATAGAGCTATGCTTTCCTCCAAGATAATTGAATTAAATTTGTTTCCACCAACTATAAATGATGAGATGTGGCTAGTCTATACTAAAAGTATTATTTCTCAAATGAGTATCAATGCAAATACATTTGTAACTCACCGAATAGCGTTCTTGTCCAGATAACAGAACTCGATGCATGGTAGATCTAAGACAATTAGCCCACAATATAATGTGTCAAGTTAGTTTTGAAGGGAATAAATAATGGAAAAGCTCCAGTATGTAACAAAGAAAAATTACCCAAGATCATTAAATGAAAGATGGGACACAATTGAGAGCAATGCAATTCCAAACAACAGCACATCCCCTAAAAAATTGATGTTCACAAATATGGAAGGACCAAAGAAAATATTAAAAAGTTTTCTGTTTCAAAGCACTATAATATTTCTTTGAACTTGATTGGAGTTCTCATGTTTATATGATACAACTAGAAGTTATTTCCAATATTTCTAGTTTCCATAATTTTTAGGTCAATTAGTTTCATTCTATATTGAGATGGTGAGGCTCATGATCAAATGCTAACTGAAACTCATTGGGGATACTCTAATAGTAAAACAAATAAGGTAGATTTTCCTTTAACTAGGTTGATGTTGCCCGCTCCTTAAATATCTATCATATGCAGTATTTTAGCATGGCCCACTTTTATCCTAGCAGCTACCATATGCAGTATTCTAGCAAGGCCCAATTTTATCCTAATAGAATAAGTTCCATCGGTTCTTTGTAAAGCATTATTACATATGAAGTTAAGGTGAACTTGAAATCATCAGTAATATTTCTATACATCAAGAATATACAAGTTTATCGCTTATATTTCATTCATTTATTGTAAAATTAATGTTCTAACAATTTCCCCTATGAATTAAAACATGTTGAGCAATATAGACCTCAAAGAAAAGCATAAGAGCTCTTGTAAACACCAAGCTAGGGAAAAAAAAAAAAATCTATCATATGCAATATTCTAGCATGGCCCACTTTTATCCTAGCAGCTATCTTATGCAGTATTCTAGCAATAAGTTCCATCAATACTTTGTAAAGCATTATATCCAAGTATGTCAAGGCATGTAAGCTTGAAATGCATCAATAGTATTTGCATACATCAAGAATATACAATTATATTGTTTGTATTTCATTCACTTATTATAAAATTAATATTCTAACAATTCCCCTTATGAATTAAAAAATGTTGAGCAATAAAGACCTCAATGAAAAGCATTAGGGCTTCAGTAAACTCCAAGCTATGGAGAAAAGATCATATCAAGAGAGTAGGGCTGGGAAAGGAGTGAAACAGGAGAAGCCATCCAAGAAGTTGAACCATAAAGAAGCAAAGGAATCTTTAAGCCATAGATGGAAGACTCACCAAGTACTCAGCGAATCTTGTAAAACTCACGAGTTTTTCTATCTGGCGAGTTTTGCTAGTGCTTACTTGCCAGAAAACTCGAAAAGTTTCTGGCGAGTACTCGTCGAGTTTCTAGCGTGGACTCATGGGCAAAAAAAGTGAAACACCTGAACGTTTAAAGGCGTTTTCAACACTTTTTTTGGTCATTTTATGACTTGTTCTGCTCACCAAAACCCTCAACGCCCTAAACATTTAAAGGCGTTTTCAACGCTTTTTTTTGGTCATTTTATGACTTGTTCTCCTCACCAAAACCCTCAACGCCCCTCCCACTTTGCGCAAAGCAGTCCAACATCAACGTTTGAAGATTCGAAAGGATTCTTTTGTGAATTTGGAAGGGAAATTTAAAGCACATGTCAGTAAATTCTTCTTTTATTTTTTGTTTTTTTAAGCATTTTACTTCATTTTGGCTGCAAAATCCAACATCTAGGTTAAAAACAATTCATCATTTGCTAAAACTAAGTTGCATTTTTGCATTTTAATTCCAAAAAATTGGATTCATCACCGTTTTATGATCTTTTTTTCTGATTTTTGTAATAAATTCACTGTTTTTTGCTGTGTTACTGGTTCGGCCCTACAGACTTACTGGTTCGGGTTCGATCCATTCCGGATCCGGATCCGGGTTCAGTTCTGGCGGGGGTTCGGACAGGGTTCGAAAATCATACTGTGGGTTCACCCTGAATGAAGGTGAACGAATTTCTAACGAATTCACTCCTGTTTTTCTGTTGCCGTGACGAATCCGAGGGTTTGGACAAAGGAATACCGGATAGGAAAACGTGAATAACACCGATAGGAATAACTGACGAGTTCAGAAATTTTCCAGTGTGAGATGATTCATTTGGAATAACCGAAGACTTCAGAATTTTCCAATGTGAGACAATTAACCAACGAGTTTAGAATTTTTCCGGTGTGAGAGATAGGAATAACCGACGAGTTGAGAAATTTTCCCGCGTGAGACGATTCCAGCACTATAATGCTCTCATATAAAAGCCTATCGGGCAAATTTTATATTTAGATTTATATTATTAATAGTTTACATTAATACTAATATTATTAATGCTTTATTTATATTATTCTTAATAATAAATATTATTAATAGTTTACATTAATTTATATTATTTATATTTATATATATTTTTATATTTATATTATATAAATATAAATATTAGTTTTTTTTAATATTAATATTAATATAGTTTTATTTCTATATATATAAACTATTTATATTTATATAATTATATTAATATATTTCTATTTATGTATTTTATATTTCTCAAATATTAATATATAATTACAAAAATGTATTAATATATAATTATATTTTTATTTTTTATTTATATGTAAATATATTTATATTAATATATATTTTATTTCTTATTTATATTTAAATATCTACATAATATATTTATAAATTATAATATATTTAAATAGATATTATAATATATATAAATAGATATATACTTAATTACTATTGCAAATATGAATATATTTTTTATTTTTATATGTTTTTGTATGGACGAACCCAAAACGAACCCACACCGAAATTTTTTTTGACCGAACCCGCGAACCCGAACCCGAACCAGTACTAGAACCGGTAACTTAGTTTTTTTGCATACACAAGTTAGTTTTTTCATTTTAACATTTTTTTTGAAAAAAAATGCTTAGAATCTTTAGATTAGATTGTATTTTTACTGATTTAAACTAATCTATATTGATTTAAACTAATTCTATGTTGATTTTTAGTGAGTTATGTATAATTTAGGTTTTTTTTGTATTTAAAGATTAATATGTTGTGCTTTCACTTTGTATGTGTAGGTTAAATACTTTATATAATGGCAAATAGAGAAGCTTCTACACCAGGTTCAGCCTCAGGCTCCACCCCATCGATGCCACCACCACCACCATTTGTAGGCACTCGTCCTGCAGGAGCTCGAGACCCTGTTTGGAAATATGCCTATCAAGGACCACAACTTGGGTCAGTTTATTGCATTAAATGCCAAAAGTATTTTGTGGAGGCATAAATTGCCTCAAATACCATCTTGCAGGCATTAGTCATCGTGATGCCAAGGCTTGTCCTGCGACCACCGAAGAGATATAAAGAGAGATGAATGCCCTACTTTCAGCCGTAGAAGAGAAAAAATTGCAAAAGGAGAGGGCAAAGGCAGCCATGGAAGCAACCATAGCTACTAGTCAAGGTGCTGAAGTCCAAAATTAGATACATGTCAGGGCATAGTGGGCTCTTTTCATGGTCCATGCATTCGAAACAAATCCACCTCCATTTCATCTACTTCAAGTAGAGCACCAGTTGCAGCGCCTACACCTACACACATGCCACAGTTTTTTTGTGCCCAGAAACCATAGTTCCGAAACTCGCCCGAACTCGCCAGAACTCGGCAAGTCGCGAGCCAAGCAAGGTATGGCGAGTCCCGAAGACTCGGACTCGGACTCGGCTTCAAAACTCGCCTAAACTCACCACTTCATGAAACTCGCCCAAACTCGGCCCAAACTTGCGAGTCCCGATGGTTAAACTCGGCCGGTGCAACATGAGTAAAAAGTTGAAAAAAAAACATAAAAAACTCAAGTCAAAGTTGATTTTTTTTGGACTTATATTGCCTCTATTACACTTAAAGTAACTTCATTTCATTTTCTTGGCAAAATAGGAGGAGAAAAGAGAGTTGTAAGCAAAAATAAGAGTGTGCATTGTAGGGCAAATAGCAAGGAGGTAGAACCGTAGAACGAAAAATCCGTCATTAAATCGCATTGGAGCAGCTTCATACTTAGAGTTGGTGCATTGAGAGCTCTCTACCAGTGATTGGAAAGAGTTTGCAACTTTGCATTTCATTTCAAGGTTGGTTTTTTTTGTGTTTTTTAGCAAAAATTGCATTGTTTTGTAAAATTTCAAATTTTATTTTGAACAAAGTTACAAACCCTACTTATTTTGTTTGAACTTTGAAGTTTGAACATTCAACAAATTAAAAAAACCTACCTTTTGTTTGAAGTTTGAAGTTTGAACATTCAACAAATTAAAAAACTCTACATTCAAGTTTTCAACAATCAACAAACCCTACATATTTTTGAAACAAACCCTACCTATTTTTGAAACAAACACTACTTTTTTTTTGCATTAGTTTAATAAATTAATAATTATAAATGAATTAACAAATGTTCATTTTTTTTTGTATTTATGTGTTATTGCAGTAGCCTTGATTTGAAGTTCAAATTGTATTTTCCACAATGTCTAACTCTTCACAGCCAGTTCGAAAGGACCCAGCTTGGAAACACGCTGAAAATTTTCCAGGGCAAAAAAAAGGACAAACAAAATGTTTCTATTGCAAAACAATTTTTCATGGAGGCATTAATAGATTGAAATACCATATTGCATGCATAGCCGTCCATGATGCTTTGGGATGCAAAGATGCACCTGTTGAGGTTGTTCGTGAGGTGCAAATACAATTAGAAACATTTGAAATAAAAAAAGCAGTGAAAAAGAGGCAAAGGGAGGAGTTAGCGTGCATTGGTGGTGTTGGAGAGGCTTCTTCCAAGCCTCCATTTCATCCTAGTGCTAGAACTTGTGCTAGTACTTCTGCTACTGTTGGTGCCCGTGCTACTGCTAGTGCTACTGCTGCCGCTACTGCTAGTGCTGCCGCTACCGCTACTGGTAGTGGTAGTGGTAGTGGTAGTATTAGCATTGGTCCTAGAATTCGTAAATCTAGGTTGGATTCATTTTTTGTGCCATGCACTACTCCTGGTTCCCAACCGTCGCTTGAGAGCACGGGTTGGAACTGTTAGTGCCTGAATTGACTGACAGTTTTTGAGCAATTTTCATGCAGGCACTTTCCCTAAGTATCCAAAAAATGTTCTAAGTGTTGGACCTCCTCAGCATTTTTCAGCTGCATCATCATATTTTCTTTGAAGAGGAGGTCATCATCATCATATTTTCTTCGATGGTGGTCAGCATCATCATGTTCTCTGTCGACCGGTTTCTCATCAGGATCATCATGTTTCAATATCGGGTGATGTCTGGATATCATCCTGATCCTGCTGGCGAGCTACAGTGTGCCCTGATTTGCTTGCGGGGGTGATTTTTCAAGTATCCGGTGATCTTCCAATTATCACCTTGCCCTTTTATGATGATGATGTCACCCCGATCTTCTGAGGGGGTTATTCTCTGAGTTGTTCGACCTGACTTGTTTTTTCTTAAGGGTCGTCATCATCATCATCATATTTCCAGTTATCGCCGTGTTGCTTGCGAGGGTCATCATATTTTCTGCCTGCATGATATTTCGCCGGGGTGATATTTTTTATCATCGGGTGATCTTGGTTATGATCATCCTGATGATGTTGTTGAAGAGTTCTAAGTATGACCCGATATTCACTGGGGTCATCATATTTTGAACGTCAGGATGATCTTAGTCAATATCATCCTGATGTTGTTGTATCACTTCATGTTCGTTGTTTTATCATCCTGATGATGCTGACGTCATTCTTATGTCAGGGTGATATCTATTTCTCTGCCTATCTGCATCATAATATTTCCGAAGGGAGATATCCGCCTGTCGGCTTCGTGCATTATCTAGTGGGGGTGATCTTTTCAAATATCTGGCATATTCATCTATCACCCCGATCTTATAGTGGAGCTACAGTGCAACATGATATTTGTGCATCAGGATGATATTTCCAAATATCCGGTTATCTTCCGAATATCATCCTGATGTCGATATGATGATGACGTCATCAAGGTCCGGGGGGGGTCATATTTCTAACACTGATCATCTTGTGGAGATCCCCCGATATTTGCAAACATGATGATGACGTCATCCGGATATGAGGAGGTGCGCAGTAAGCAGATATGCTGATGACGTCAGCAGGATATGACGATGACGTCATCAGGATGTTCATCGGCCAGACTTTTGGTATAAGCTAAGCAGGAGGATGTTCCTCCGATGGATCAGGTTGTGCCGATGAAGGCGATTATCATGCAGGTTATATTGCGATATGATGCTGACGTCAGGGTGATATTTCAAGCGACAGGATATCATGCTGTTGGATGATGATGAAGTCTTATACTAGTGTCGTCAGGAGCAAAAGCACCGACATTATATATGCTCGTGGCCTAGTATATAAAGTGTTGAAAAGGTCGCTGCGGGGTGCATGTGGGATAATTGATATCCTGCATATTTGAAATATCATGACGATGAATCTTGGCGGGAAATGGTTGCGATGCACAGTTTGACGTTTTCCCGAGGCCGCGGGTTGGTGCGCCATTAATGGCGAAGGTTGCAGAGGTATGGGCGGATCTGGTACCCGATTGAAGGTGTACATCAACGGACAGTGGCGCAGGGCTCGAGGTTTCTTCCTGTCTCCTCCCCTACCTGCTGCATTCATGTTTGGGCGCCAATCTGGTGATGCGTTGAGCGCCATTTTTCTGATACTGTGTATCTGGCGGGATTTTTGGTCAACCATGTAATTAATTGCTGTGGTACACTACCTGGCTGTTATAAGCAGGAAGTGTTACTCATTTTTTGGTTGTTGAAAGTTGAAGATTTTTGGCTCTGTAATTCAAAACAAGCTGATCTGGCTGCTCTGTACAGCTAAACCTGTGAGTCTATGTATCTCTTGTTGTATGTTTTGGCACGAACCCACTGATTTCATGATTAATCTTATATGAGAAATGCTATCTTAGCATGTGTTTTGTTAATTCTGTCTCCAGTATTGCATGTATTCTTCTTCTAAATCTGGATATTTGGGTAATGTTTAGATTCTAGAGCATAGAATTCCTATGTTGAATGTCTGATCTTTTAACTTCTGCTCAAGGGGTAGATTAAACTGTTTTCAGGTTGAACATTGGGAAGGGTATACTGCAGTAGGGATGCCATAAGTAGAGATAACTTAACACTCTATATTGGGAGATATCTGTAAGGCAGGTATCACATATATCCCCTTGAAATCCAGTTTTAGCTGTTCATGTTGATCATTCACAGGTGTATGTCTGATGACTCCAGGCCCTAGATAGGCACCAATCTTGCTTTGTGTTTGTGTTACAACCATGTCCAGCTTTGCATCCAAACTTAAAATCCAAATCAAAATCTAAAACAACCATTAGGACATTAGAATTAGTTTTAGGATCCTCAGTCCTCTGTCTACAACTGCAAATAGGCCCAAAGCTAGCCCCTTTGCTCTTATCTTTCAGTTTTGGTCTACTTACAAGAGGACTTATCTGCTTTCTGTCAGCATCCCAGCCTTTGTATGCATATCCTCATGGATGTTGAGTAGGGAATACCCCCCTAGGTTTTGCAGAGCCTGAAGAAGAAGAGGAGATAAAATATAGAGTCTATCTCCTATACTGTTGGCCCCTGGCCCAGAGATCCTGTTGATCACTGATGGCTACCTTGTAGGGAAATCTGGGAATAAGCATCCAGTCTGGGATAAAACCAACAGGAACAAGGAGGCACATGACGCAGCTAGACGAGTAATTGGCGACTTTTGGTACTATTGCACCATTCCATTCCATGCAGCCAGGTAATTCTTTTTTGTTTGATTGTTTTAAAATTTATATTATTATAGTTTGATTCTTTGTCTCATGAATTTTTATATTTAAATTTTAGATGTATGTTGAATTCAAATTTAAAGTTAAAACTCTCCTTTTTACATGTGCTAGGTCTCCTTATTGGCAAAATATGCTTGATGCCATAACTGTTTGTGGGGCGGGGTTCAAAGGCCCTACTGAAGATGACTTAAGGGGCCCACTTTTGACACAAAAGGTGGCTGATGTAAAAGTTGAAATAGAGGAGCAGCGCTTGGTATGGAGCAAGAAGGGTTGCACCATCATGACCGATGGTTGGACCGACAGAGAAAATAGGACGCTGCTGAATTTTCTTGTTTCCTCTTCAAGTAATTGTACTTCTCTCAATGCATTGAATAATTTGAATTTTAAATTTGATTTAACGATTAATATTTTTAATTTATGTTTTATTGAAATTTGAACCATTGATTTTGCTTCTTTTTTCAGGTGGCACCGTGTTCATCAAGTCAATTGATGCTTCAACACATGTAAAAAATGCCACATACCTTTGTGAGGCTATAGAGGAAGTCCTATTTGAGGTGGGTGAGGAGAATGTGGTTCAAGTAGTGACCGATAATGCAGCAAATTATGTTGCTGCAGGTAGACTACTGATGGAGAGGCACCCAACAGTATTTTGGACTCCATGTGCCGCACATTGCCTTGACCTCGTATTGGAGGATTTAGGCAAGCTTCCATGGATCAAAACATGTGTGGATATCGCCAAAAATATTTGCAAATTTATATACAATCACACATGGGTCCTTAGCCTAATGAGGCAATACACGGGGTTAAAGGAGTTGGCTCATCCTGGCATCACCAAATTTGCTACAAATTTCATCACACTACAATCCTTGATTCGGTCAAAGGGACCTTTGAGACGTATGTTTGTTGCTGAAGAGTGGACTTCCTCATCCTATGGTACTTCCACTGCAGGGATTGAAGTGGCAAGTTACATTTTTGATGACCAAGGTTTTGGACACCTGCTGCAGAGATTGTGAAGGTAACCGTAAAATTCAATTCTAGTATTCTTTAATTTTTATTCATATTTTTCTTTTATTTGTTTAACTTTATTTTATTCACACTTAAGTTAATGTTTCACAATATTTGCAGTTCACTGAGCCCTTGGTAGTTCTCCTACGAGTTGCTGATGGGGAGAAGCCCGCAAAGGGCTACATATATGAGGGCATGGATAAGGCAAAGGAGGCCATTAGATCCATCTATGGGGGAGTTGAGGGTAAGTATCGTCCCATTTGGGAGATCATTGATAGGAGATGGCAGCACCAGCTTCACAAGCCCCTCCATGCAGCAGCTTATTTCCTAAATCCGGCATTCCAATTCCGCCCTGATTTCAAGGCGGATGATGAGGTTCTTGGTGGGCTCTACTCAGTGATAGAGCGGATGGCGCCCGCAGTTACTAGACCAATAGTCCATGAGATAGAGGCCTTTATTAGTGCACAAGGAGAGCTCTTTTCTCGTCTAATGTGCAAAGAGAGTAGGACAACATTACAGCCAGGTAAAAATATATTTAAGGGCATAATTTTCCTCTTTTTATATTATTATTAAATGTTGAAACTTGAAACTTGAGACTTAAAATTGGAAATGAGATTGATTTTTTTTTCTTTTTCTCATTTCAGATGTATGGTGACAAATGTTTGGTGCTAAAACACCAAACCTTCAGAGGATTGCCATTCGCATATTGAGCCAGCCATGCAGTGCTTTAGGTTGTGAGCGTAATTGGAGTATGTTTGAGCACATACACTCCAAGAGGCGTAATAGATTGTCCGTGGAGAGGTTGAATGACCTAGTGTATGTTCATTACAACCTTCGACTTAGACACAAACAGATTTTTGACCATGACTCCACCCCAATCAGGCTAGAGGAGGTCGATCCACAATCTGAGTGGATCACTGAGGCTATAGATCCTATCTTTAGTGATGAGGACTTTGATTGGGTTGACCAGGCAGATAGAAAGGCTGAGGCTGTAGCCATGGCAGAGGAGGTGGATAGAGCACGAGTAGACACAGGCACATCTGATGTTGGTGAGGGTGGGATGGAGTCACAGGCAGAGATTATGGATGCTGCATCATTGAAGACCTACCATTTACGCCTTCGTAGGAAGGCGAAGGATGCAGGCTCCTCTGAGCCATAGACTTCTAGTTATTGTTTTGATACTTCATATTTGCTTGGAACATTTGATCATTTTGATGTCATGGATTTCATATTCCATGAGTTTTGTATACATTTGACTATATTTATATATCTAAGTGTGCTATTTCCTTCAGCAGCTCAGCTACAATTTGCATTTATACTTATGCGATCGATGTATACTTGTGTATGTGATCCAATTAGCTTCTATTTGATGATGTTATTGTGTCTTTAAGGTTTATTTAATAAAGGGTGCATGAAACAAGTTTTAAATCCTTAAAAATCTCTAAATTTCTTGGGTTTTTCACTTTGCCGAGTCTGCACCGAGTCTAGGCGCCGAGTCACCCTCGCCGAGTCTGCGTCGAGTCCGAGTCTCGGAACTATGCCAGAAACACACTTGGAGCACAACTATCATTGGAGGATATGGGGTGGAACAAGGAGGTGCATCGACATGTAGATATGGCATGTGCTGATTTTTGGTATTTCAACAACATTCCTTTCAATGTGGTGAGTAGTCATTGCGAAAATTTGGCAACTGCATTGACAGTTGCGGGAAAAGGCTACAAGGCGTCTTCTTGCAAAGACTTGAGTGGGAGGTTAGTTAATCTAAATTTTATGTTAATTTATACTTATAGTAATTTACTAATTTATGTTGAATTTTAGGTTAAATTTTTGTTGTTTAATTTTAAATTTATAGTAATTTATGTTGAATTTAGGCTATTTTTTGTTTAAAAATTAAATTTGTGTACTTAATAGTTAATTTCACTTTGTACTTGTACATTGCTCATGAATGCAACTGAAAGGGCAAGTGTAGTGGTGGAAGAACAAAAAAAGGAACGGAAAAAATATGGCTGCACTATTCTTTATAATGGGTGGACGGATGGGAAAAAGTACACCATTATTAATTTCTTGATAGCTTCAAAAGATGAGGTTATTTTTTTGAAATCGGTGGATGCCTCCAACAAAGTAAAAAATGCAAAAACATTGTCTCTAATGTTGGAGGAAGTTGTCATGGAGGTGGGCATAGAAAATGTGGTGGAAATCATTACTGATAATGCAGCAGCATATGTGGCGGCTGGGAGATTGCTGGAAGACAAACATAGGACACTTTTTTGGTCAGCTTGTGCAGCACATTGATTTGACTTTCTTTTGGAGGACATAGGCAAACTTGATTGGGTGACACTGGTTGTAGATGATGCAAGGAGCATCACAAAATTTATCTACAATCACCCTTGGGTTCTTAATTTGATGAGAGATCACACCCAAGGGAAAGAGTTGGTGCGATTGGGTGTCACAAGGTTTGCAATGGTTTTCCTGACATTGCAAAGCATTATTCGTTTGTTGAATGCTTTGAAACAAATGTTTGTGAGTCCACCATGGATACAATCAACATATGCAAAGAAGATCGAAGGAGAGAGGATCGCAACCATAGTGTTTGATAAGCTCTTTGAACAAAGAGCTATAGAGATTGTGAAGATAACCTCAAGACTTTGATTTTAAATTCAAATTGAATATTTTATTTCTTAATTTAAGTCTTTCATTATAAATTTGTAATTTTAATCTTTTGTATTTGTAAATTGTAAGTGTTGGAGCCCTTGGTTAGAGTTCTCCGTTTAGTAGATGCAGATCAAAACCCAATGGGGTATATTTATGAGGCCATGGATAGGGCCAAAGAGTCCATCAGAAATTATTACAGGGGGACAACCTCAAATTCGATCCCATATGGAAGAATATTGAAAGGAGGTGGAACAATCAATTCCACCACTCCATCCAAGCAGCAGAGTACTTCTTGAACCCTTCTTTTTCTATTCAGATACCTTCTCAGATCCTAATGGAAGAGGCCATGCAGGGCCTCCCAACATGCATTCAGCGGATGACATCCGAGGTTGAGGTGAGAGACCTCATCGTCCAAGAATTGGAAAGTTACAGGGAAGGAAGGGGTAGGCTCTTTTCTTCGGAACTAGCTATCTGAGGAAGAACCACTCAGACACCAGGTATAAAATTTGGAGTCTTTCACATGCAACATTCAAGTTACAAATTTCAAATTTACAACTATTGATAATTTGATAAAATATGTTTTGACTTTGCTTTCTAAATCTTCAATATTTTATTTTGTAGAGGCTTGGTGGAAAATTTGGGGTGCAAATACCCCAAATCTGCAAAGATTAGCCCTTTGCATTTTGTGTAATGTCCCCATTTTTCGGGTTCTCTTGCAGCACAGTTGGAGTTGACTTTATGGGTTTGTGATAGCTTGATCACAGGAGTATTTCGATGTCACTAGTGTGCTCAGGTGATCCAGTAGAGCTGTATGACACTTTCCGGAAGGATTCCAGACAACTTGTCCGTACTTATTATTTATAGTAAGTGCTTGCATGGCGACAATCTTTCTAGGTTTTTCTAGGTTTGTTCTCTTTGTGTAACATTCAACCCCCAAATTTTTTTTTGAAAACTTAAACAGTGATAACACAATGTTAGCACAATCTTTCATGAAAAACTAAATAACCTCCACACTTCTGATCACCAAGATCCCCAATCGGGCGAGGTGAGAGCATACAGTGTTTTGGTTGATCAATCAAACTACGCAATGAAATGAAGTACAATCATCTGCTAACAGTAGGCATCCACTTATGCAGTGGAGATACTCCACTTATTCAGTGGGTGAATAAAGAAGATAACAAATGTTCATTCCTCCACACTGACGGTAAACCATCCAGGGGTTACAATGTTTGTAATATTAATGAATGATTACAGTAAATGAACAATTGCAATGTTAGAACACTAATTTAGACTTAATCATGCCTCAGCTGAAACAAATATAGCATGGAAATACTTCATAAATAAAGAGCTGCAAGCATCATAAAGTATATATGTATATCTCACATATAGGAGGCATGAGAATTAAGACTGTTGACTGATCTGAAGCTCTTTTTCTGCTGGTACAGTTCTGATAACTTCTGTGACAGCCTTGGAAAATGCTCTCAACTCCCCTCCTATGCACAAACCTCATCCAAACAAACCCCCACACTCATGGAAATATATGTCTCCTTGAAGATCAACCTGCATAAGTTAGAATAGCATCATGAATGCTCAAACAACACACCAAATAGCTGATCAAACCCAATCAAAGAGCCTCTGTATGAATGCTGAGATCCGACAGGCATAAAAAGACATGTTGTACAGACTGCAACAGCAACTGTCATCGTTGAAAATGCATGAGCAAACACCAAAGTCATCTCCAATGTCATCAACAATACAACATACCCTCAAGACGTCTCAATGCACAAATTTTCAGACCCTAAGGTTCAGGAACCAACAGTGAAAATGACCCACATTTAGCAGCTAGGGTACAACCCTACAGGAAGTACGGACTGGAAAACAGGTATGTTTAAACACTTAATCTTCTCTACAAAGCACTCAAATTTGGACGCCTTCCCTTCACAAAAATGATGCATTCATCAACCAGATTATTACAATGTATATACACTCAGCAACTATCATTTTTCCATGCCCAGGTACGGCCTGGTACAAGTTCAGTACCGACAGATCAGAGTTCTTTAAAACAGCAAATAAAGATCTACAATGGGCTAACACAAGACGCCACAATATACTGAATATTACCCTTTCAAAGTTTGCATAAAGTCAAACATTAGATATCTTTTTCCTGAGCCTCCTAAAATGGTACGGCCATTCTGTATGGCTAGCAAATAAAATATATGGAATCAAATAGATATCCACTATAATCAATCCAGAATACCATCAAAACATCAACTGATCAACACCAAGCAAAATACCACAAAACTCCATGACTGCCCAATGGCAAACTCTGTATGAGATTGCTCCAATACTTCCATCTTTAGCACAAATGGTGATTTCTGTATGAAACCACACCAACTTCAGCTAGGGTGGATCTCTCACCACCGAAACCGATCTACTCCAAGAGGGTTTTCGTCCTCAAGAAGAATTTCTACAAGAGGGTTTTTGTCCTCAAGAGAAATGGAAGAACTCGCAGGTTCATTCCGGCAACATAACAATACAAATCATAAGCATGTCCAAACAATGAGCCCATCTCCTCCTTTTATAACTTTTTGAGGGAAATAAAATATTATTTCTTTTATCCATTCATATTTCTCCTCAAAAAATATAAAAATAATTCATTATGTGAGCACAACTTAAAGTCACCTTTTTAATTAAAAGCTCCTTTTAGCTCCAACGACCCCTTTTATCAAAATGAAGGAAATATTTGATTTGTAAGGTCCCAAAATGATGCATCCATGATTTAAAACTTTTCGTCCCCTTTCCAACAAGCTATAACACTTAAGTGTTAAATGAACATTTCCCAACCTTTTTAACTTAAATGCAATAATTAATTGTTTAGCTCATTAAATCAACTGATTTTATGGAAAATCCCAAGTATCATCAAAATGCAAAATTAAGCATACCAACATACTGCATGACGTTTGGGAAGATGAATGATGCCTTCCGGGCGACTTTCTAAAAATAGACGGCCTCTTCAAGAATCTTGGAAAGCAAATCGGGAACCCGATCAAACATCAGAAAGCATCCCTGCGATCCTGAACACCATCTGAGCTCAAAGCCATAACCAATTGCTCTGTAAAACTAATGTGTGGCTACTCCAAGAATATTGGAGTTCTCCCAACAAAGCCGGATAGCCACTAAGAGACTAAGAACAAGCCAAAATGCTCACAATAATTAATGCGCCAAAAATGGAACATTACACTTTGGTCCTCGGAAAACACTGCTATTTATCGTAAGTGTCAACCTGACACTATTTTTGGTGATTTGGCAGTCAGCCATTGGCTATCTCAGGTGTGCATCGAGCTTAGAGTTGTCAGGGGTTTTGTGGTGATGCTTTCAGAAGCATTTTCAGACTATGTGCTGCACTTGCTATTTTTAGACAATCACATGATAACCTCTGTTTTATTTCTCCCAAGTCTTCTTTTACATGTTGGTATGGTCAGAGTTGTTCAATAAATGCATTTCTATGCTTTCTGTAGCTTGAGACTATTATCTCTCAATTTAATTAATATTTCACTAAAGTTGCGTAAGGTTGGGAATAATTATTAGCAACTTAGTGTAATATTAATTATATAGTTTCCATTCTTGAAGTGGATTATTTTCTATGGCATTGAGCTCAGTTGGTCTTCGGGATTACAGTGATGCTTTCAAATGTTTTTTCGGCTTCTCGGATTGCTCTCCAAACTTCTTGCAGAAGATGTCTATTTTTAGAAAATCACCCGGAGGGCACCATTCTTCATCCCAAACATCATGGAGGGTGATGGTATGATTTATTTTGTAGTTTGCTTAAGTTTGGGATTTGCCGTAAATTGGGTGAGTTATTAAGCCATTTAATTAATATATTTGCTTAACTTATCTAAAGTTGGGATTATAAAAAGATAACTTAAGTATAATAGCTCTTTGGAAAGGTAATTAATTGCTTTAAAAGATACACTTAAAAAAGGGACCTTACACATGAAATATTAATATTATTTCAAAAACGGTCTTTTGAAGAGGAGAAATATTATTATTTTGAGGAGAAATATGAAGTGGTAAAAAGAAAATAATATTCTATTTCCCTCAAAAGGTTATAAAAAGAGGATGAGAGCTCATTTGGAGGGTTATGCTTTTGGATTTGATATTGTTATGCTGCTGTATTGAACCTGCATGTTCTTCCATAGTCTCTTGAGGACGAAAACCCACTTACAGATTCTCTTGAGGATGAAAACCCTTTTGTAGAGTGGGTGTGGTTTCATACAAGAATCACTATTGTGTTGAAGGTGGAGTTTTGGAGAAATCTCATACAGAGTTTGCCATTGTTCTCATTTGGTTTGTTATATTCTAAACTGTTTAATCTTTTTGCAATGGATTTTTGGTGTGTTTATTTTAGTCATTCTGGGAGTTTTGTTTGAAGATTGCTGCTAATATCTATTTGTTGGTTGTACCCTTATGGTTGTACCAGTTCATGGAGATAACAAATGTTTGAAGAGTTTTTGATAGACTTACATTCTGCATGTATTTTGGTTAATGATTATGACGTTGGGCGTTCCATTTCAATCCATGTTGACAGCTTATTGCAGATGTATTTAATTCCTTGACAGTCCGTACTACATAGTGTCGTACATGTTTAGCAAGGATGTGTTTATTGTGGGCAGAAATCACTTGGGATTTTAAGTGGCCATCTTCATGGTTTGTTGCGCCTGTGTATATGGAGGATATTCCTATGTTTTGAGAGGTTGTTTGGATGGTATTGGAAGTGTTATGAGGTATTGTACATGGCTGTTAGGGACGTTGCAGACCAAATATCAGCTACAACAAATTCCATAACCCTTCAAACTAAAGCTATCTTCTAATCTGCCCTTGTGTGGAGCATTCATGGTGACTCTATGCTCATATTTACATGTCTATTTCATGGATTCTTGGAGTTTTCTATGATCTAACTATTTGCAGCTATGCCAAATTGTGTAAACAGGGTTATTAGTGTTAGTTTGCAGCCTAAACATTTTAATTGTAATATTTATTTATGTTGCAAACACTTGTAACCCCTGGATGGTTTAACCGCCAGTGTGGATAGGGCTATTTGTTTCTTTCTTAGCTTTCCCACTAAATAAGCGGATGTGCTTGTTCTTTTCTTGTTTATCTTTCCCACTGAATAAGTGATTTATAATGGCTTCCCACTGAATAAGTGGATGTGCCTAGTTTCCTTTCCTATTTCTCCCACTGAACAAGTGGTTGCCCACTGCATAAGTGGATGCCTGCTGCATAAGCAGATGCCCACTGAATAAGTGGAAGTTTTTTCTATTTGTTGGTTTTGGTTTTTGAATGCTAACTCGGAAGCACTTGTATGCTCTCACCTTGCCCACTTCTGGATTTGGGTGATCAGAAGAGTGTGGAAGAATCATTGCTGCACTTAACTTTCAATGTTGTTATCTGTTTCAAAAAAAAATCAGGGCAGCTTATTATAGTGGTATCAGAGTTGGTGATCTTACTAGCCTACTTGGGGAGCTAACCTTTTGTAGATCTTCAGTAGGAACAGAATTTCAGCCTTACATGTTAGTGATCAGCACTTGCATGTGAGTGTTAGTATTATGCATTTCCGTTTCAGTGGTTGCAAGTAGATGTTCCCAAGGGACAAAGAGATAAACATGAAGGAATCAGCTGAAAGAAACAAGTGTTATAGTTATTAATGCTCTTTTGGAGAGTGAGAATCAGCTAATTCATGGTTGTTCAGAGTTGTTTACAGCTTGTGATCAAGCTGATTTATGTTCTTCCTCGAAGAAGCATTACAGATTTTGGTTCCCAACAGTAGTTTCATGTTGGATGATTGCTCATTTTTTTTATCATTGGGTTTATTGATGTTTGGGATCTAAATAATTGTGTGATTGGAAGAATGTTTCAGAGGATTATCCAGAGTGTCAATTGTGCAGTTCACTATTATATCAGAGTGGCGCAGCAGAAGCGATGTGAAGCATTCTTGAGATTGATTTGGGATCCAGGTATATTATTGATAATCATGCAGGTATCTTGGTTGGATAGCATGAATTGCTTGAGGACAAGCAATCTTGAGCGGGGAGGACTGTAATGTTCCATTTTTTGTGCATTGATTATTGTGAGCAGTTTGGCTTGTTCTTAGTCTCTTAGTGGCTATCGACTTTGTTGGGAGAACTCCAATGTTCTTGGAGTGACCACTGATCAGTTTTACAGAGCAATTGGTTATGGCTTTGAGCTTAGATGGTGTTCAGGATTGCAATGATGCTTTCTGATGTTTGATCGGGTTCCCAGTTTGCTCTCCAAGATTCTTGGAGAAGCCGTCTATTTTTAGAAAGTCACCCAAAAGGCATCATTCATCTTCCCAAACATCATGGAGTATGTTGGTATGCTTAATTTTGCAGTTTGGTGATATTTGGGATTTTCCGTAAAATCAGTTGATTTAATAAGCTAAACAATTAATTATTGCACTTAAGTCAAAAAGGTTGGGAAATGTTCATTTAACACTTAAGTGTTATAGCTCGTTGGAAAGGGATGAAGAGCTCTAAATCATGAATGCATCATATTGGAGCCTTGTGAATCAAATATTTCCTTTATTTTGACAAAGGTGTATTTGGAGTTAAAAAGAGCTTTTAATTAAAAAGGTGACTTTAAGTTGTGCACACATAATGAATTATTTTTTATACTTTTGAGGAGAAATATGAAGGGATAAAAGAAATAATATTTTATTTCCCTCAAAAAGTTATAAAAGGAGGAGATGCGCTCATTGTTTCATGATGCTTGGATTTTGTAATGAAATGTTGTTGGGATTGAACCAGAGAGTTCTTCCATATTCTCTTGAGGATGAAAGCCCTCTTGTAGAATGCTCTTGAGGACGAAAACCCTCTTGAGGTTTGGTGTGATTTCATACAGGGATCACCATTGTGCTGAAGGTGGATTGGGAGCAAGCTCATACAGAGTTTGCCATGGAGCTGATCAGAGTTAAAAGATTTTCTTAAGTCTTACATTGTGATTCAAGTTTGTATTATTGAAATCATTTAGAGATGATGTTGTGTGGCTTTTGAATCATTATCTGTGTGTTTGAAGTGAGTCCTCTATATGTTTGAACCTTGCTAGACCGTACCAGGTAGACTAGGTGATTTGAAAATAAAAATTATTAAGGTTGTGTTTGCTTCAAAGTTTATTTAGGATGTCTTTGCATATTCTTGGCGCCTCTTTCCATGGTAATGAGATTTTTGGGCAGGGATTTAATTGCTATGAGCAATCTGCACTCTCATGAGGGTCGACTTTGATAATGATCTTATTTCACTTTGTTTAGAGCAGCTATTGATTGTAAACTCTTTGACAAGTGTGGACGCCCTTGTGCACATGTATTTCCTAGTTTTCTGAGCAGTCTTCATTGAGTTTTGTGGTGATTTAATGCAGTCCATACCATAAAGGGGCCGTACATGCTGATGAGGATTATTCCTGTCTGTGATTTTCAAGGAATGCTTCTTTAAATCTTGATGATCTAAACTGCCTTGTTAGCCTCTAGCGCTGTCCTTTCAAGCATTTGCAGATTTTAATGAGTAATCAAACTTACATTTTATGCAGATCCGTACTTCAGCAGTCATGGCACTGTACAGCAGGGAAAATGGAGTTTGGGGTACGCAGGTCTGAACTGTTACAGATGTATGGGATCAGATTTGGTGGCCAAAATGTAGTCTTTAAATGCTGCAACAGTTGTTAAAAGGTTAAGTGATTGATCATAGTATTTCGGGAAACATTCCTGGGTCATCCATATAGTGGGGTATATGACAGCAATCTAGTGCATTATCTTCAATCAAACAGTCTGCAGATTTCTATCAGCTGGGTCTGAGGTATAGCATGGAATATGTTTGACATTGTTTTGTTGTAGGTTATCTCCATGTCACATATCTTCAATCGTTGCTTGATCAATAACCTAGTTGATGTTGCTGATTTTGGATTTGCATTATTCTAAACATTGTAATTTTTTCTTTAATTTGCAAACTCATATAATAACCCCTGGATGGTTTACCGCCAGTGTGGAGAAAGAACCTTTCTTATTTGCCTTCACCCACTGAATAAATGGAGTATTCCCACTGAACAAGTGAATGGCTTTGTAATCTTTCTTCTTATTCTTTACCCACTGATAGTGGTGAATTCCCACAGTTTGTGGATGCCTGCTGCAACGAATGAATTGTAATTTCATTGTTGCATAATTACTTTGTATAAGCTAAGCACTGTATGCTCTCACCTTGCTCATCCTAGGATCTGGGTGATCAAAAAGTGTGAGGCATCTAGTTGGTTTATGCAATTCATGCTAACACTGTCATATCCTTGTATGATCATTTTAAAAAAAAAATGGGGTAGAACCTTACAACTAACCATGTATCAAGAAGGGGGCATTACAACCTCCTTGGGGGTATACTACTGAACACCTTGGTGTGCTTAGTTATCAACTTCTGGATATCTGGATGATAGCTCTGTTTGGGTTGCTCTGTAACTGTAGGCATCACAACACACTCAGTTGCCCATTCCACCTCATCATGCCTAAGCAATCTCTCCATCCTCTTGAGAGAAACGACTCTAAGACCACCATCTGACATTCCCTTGAGCACATGTTTCTGTCCATCTACCTCGAATTTCATTTCCATGGTTCGCAAATTGAGATAGAACTCACCTATTGCATGAAGCCACTTCATGCCAAGGACCACATCCATGTCTCCCATACTAACCACATAATATTCTGCCTGGAACTCGTAGTCACTTAACTTAATAGTGAAGTTTGGGATTCTTCTCTTGCATGTTATTACAAAGCCATCTGCTACTCTGACTTTGAACCCCTCAAACTCCTCAGTCTTGAGTCCTCTCCTTGCCACAAGTCCCTCATCAATGAAGTTATGAGTGGCCCCTGTGTCAAATAATGTGGTCACTCTCTGTCCCTCCAAGACTCCCAAATCCTGAGAGAACCTTCCTTCTGAATAGTAGAAAGATGGGTTGTAGGTATGTCATCGTCATGTGTACCCTGTATCTCTTTTGTTGCACTTTCAACCTCACTATCCTCCGAGTCACCTTGTTGATCTGATTTTTTTGATGCTATTTCTTTGGCAGAATAGTACTCCAATTGTTTTTCTTGCCCCTTCATTGGGCACTTATGGTTGGGGTCCCGTGGCCCATTGCATTTGAAGCACAATTGTTTCCTCCTGTACTCATTCAAGGAATCATCATCAAGTCTAGGAGCTAGTTTCTTCCGCTGATTTGTGTCTTGATGATGTAACTCTTATCCTTCTTGGGAGGAAAGGATTTAGAGACAAATTTGTTCTTCGGCACTACAAACTCCATACTCCGTGCCTTCTTGTTTGTCTCCTCCAATGATGGTGGGTCCAAAGTCTTAACCCATCCTCGAAGTGGTTCCATTAGTCCTTCAATGAATAGGACTATGAGTCTCCTCTCTGATATATTGGGAACCATAACTAAGAGTCTCTGGAACTCTGAAATATATAACTCAAGTGACCCATATTGTTTCAGCTGTGCAAGCTCCCTGAATTGCAGTTCGGGGTCCTTGGTGTCAAACCTCTCTATTAATCTGTTGGTGAACTCGTCATATGTGATGATCAGATTGTGGCCCAAAGTGACCAACCCATGGTATCACCACTCATGAGCTAACCCATCAAGATGCATAATAGCGAAATTCAGTGCCTCATCCTCCGGCAGAGGTTTGAGTGTCAAGTAGTTATCCAACTTTTGCACGCATGCTCTAGTTGATACTCTGCCACTACCATCGAAACAATCCATAGGGACCTTACTCAAAGCATGCTAATAATCCATGTTAGCTCTGTGTGCTCTATGATCTCCTCTACCACCCATACCTACTATCTGCCTCCTCTAGTTCATGAACTACTCAAAGGTCAAACTCTCCCTGATCTCTAGCGGAAGTGTTATATACTCTGCATGTCACAATCTTGTTAGCGTTTAAATTCACACCTTGCGGTGTGACACTAAATGGAACAATGTATACAGTAGGACTGTTCTTCAAATTAGGAGGGAAGCTCCCTTGAACAAAGAAATTTTAAAAGACAATTACAATTTAACCTATCTTTTTGTTTCTCAGAGCACTAGCATAAGGCAATTGAAGCTCTTCTGCAATGCTACAAGACTTTTCAGAGTATTGCAAAAGAAATAACTAAACTTTAATGAAACATACTTTCAATTTCTTCAAGTAAATCCAGAGCATAAAGAAATTGAAGGAATAACTGGCGATTTTAACACAAAGGAACAACAAAGATCTAACAACAAAAAATCTAAAAACAATTGTTTAAGAAAAAAGTCATAAACAATTCTTCTCAACCTTAATAACACTAATAACTTCCATAATAATGATGCATATTCTCATTCTTCAAAGTAATAAAAACATACAACACTGTTGAACAATAATATGCGAGCAAAATAATAGCTTCAACATTTACCATTATTATTCTCTCCTTTTAAGTGTGTAGAATACATTTATTTATATCCTAGAACAAAAGGTGCAAAAAAATAAAAGGAAGAATTAACTAATACTCTCCAACCTAACCCTAATGCTGCATTGCAAGCATGCAAGCTTATTAGCATTTAAAATAATAAAATAAGTCTCATGCAGTTCAATTAACTGAATTTGCATGTTATTACAAATTGAGTTCCACTTAAAGATATTTTGCGTGATTTCCAAAACAAATCTAAAAATAGATTTATCTTTGAAAAGTAAAGTCAGTTCTCAAAATAGAAACTGCCTTGGAAATCTCTCCAACTGCCCAAAAATAGAATCTCCTACAAATATTGGAAAAACGGCTAAGTCTAGGAATTGAGATTTCCCTCCAATTCATCAACTTCAGCCTCATTTGGTATCATGATGGAATCAAGGTGAACAGTCTTCACTTGCAGGATGACACCGACATCTTCAATTATCTTCAATAGATCCATATGCTCCTCCATGGTGATAGAAGAATATTACATGTTGACTTTAGGCTTGGAGAAGCTTTCTCCTTCGCTATCCCACGTTGAAAAAGGAAAAATCAGACCTTTTTGTACTTGCTGTCCTCAAAAATCAGGCTTTTCTTTTCACTGTCCAACTCTGATTTTTCATGAAAAAAGTGTATTTTTGCCTTTGGAAAGTGAAAATCTGGAGTTGTACCTTCAAAAATGTATCGGATCTGAGCTCTAGATTATTGAGACAGATGGAAAATGCCTTTTCCTGAGGTGGGTATGTGATAGAAACAAGAAAAAATGGACAAAATAAGCTTGAAAATCTCTTTTTTCTATGGTTGGAAGTGGTGATTTTGGCCTAGAATAGTCATAACCAGCAGATAAAAAGCTTCAAAAACCCTCAAAAATGGCTGCCAATGTGAAGTACTGCCCTCCTAGCATGCCAATCTGCTGAAATGATAGGTGATGAAGAAAATCATGCTATGGTGTGATAAATCCACCTCTTTGTTGAAACGTTGGCCCTCGAAGCACCTCCAATCTGCCATGAAAACATGAAATAATGAAGAAAAAGCTTCTTCAAGTTGAGCGCTGCCCTTCAAAACCTTCAAGTGCCTTTGCAAATGATGTAAACATGAACAAATGGCTCTTTTATAGCCAAATGCCACCTCCTTAGGGTTTCAATATGCTTTCTTCTAAAAATAGGGTGCTTTTTTATTTGCCTTCAATGCAAAAACAACAAGTGAAGTGTTTTCCCCCTATTTTTAGCTTTTTAGAAAACATGTTTTTTCTTTTTTTTTTGAAGTGCATTTGGGGTGAAAGAAAGGCACCAAGGTGGTGCGCTTTCCACTTGGTGCGCGCACCTTGGTAGTGCGCTTTTCCTTTGGTGCACCTTTCCTTTGGTGCACCCACCTTGGTGGTGCACTAAAATGCCTTTAGAAAAATTTTCAAATTTTCAAACTTTCAAACTTTTCAAAATTGAATTTTGAGTTGCTAGATGTTTTCTCATTGCTCTTCGTCGTTCCTTTGCATCGTTCAATAGTTCTACGTCTTCTGAACAGCACTAAAAACTTGAATCTGACCCCTAGTAGATGAACTTCATCAACTTTCTATTTTTAGAAACTTTCTAAAAATAGAACATTCTCTTTTTAGAAAGTTTGACTTTTTGACTTTTGACGACCAATCTTTTAGATTCTCACAAAAATGCCTTAATGAAGCAAAAATTTGATTTGGCACTACATAGCCAATTTGGCTTCTTTGAATCCTTCTCCATTTGGGCCTTGTATCGATTTTCTTTGATGTATCTTGTACCTGCGGGGTTAGCAAATAATGACAAGGTGACCTGGTGCTTGGGAGGTGTGTTTAGGCATCTTTTTAGGGTATTTGTATGCATAGACAAAAAAAAATTCGTATGTGTACAACAAATCTAATGTCCTCTGCCATGGGAATCTGTACCTCTGGCTCATGATTAACTGGTGCCTCCTCTCTGTGAGGGAAGATAGGCTGAAGCGTTCTAGGGACTAATCCTAGGGTAGTCCTAGTGCTTTGTCCACTACCCTGACCAACATTTTGGTGATTGTTAGCATTGGAACCGCTGGTCTCGCCCTCATTATGTGTTGTATGTGGTTGTGTCACTGGGTTACCCTGGTTCATTTTTGCCAACAACTGTGACATCGTATCTAGCATTGTTAGCGTTTAATTTCACACCTTTCGGTGAGAAAGAAAAACGGACAGCGTGTACAGTAGGACTGTTCTTTGAATTAGGAGGGGAAGCTCCCTCAACAAGAAAATTAAAAAGACGTTTACCAAATAACCTATCTTTTTGTTTCTCAAGGCACGAGCACAAGGCAATGAAGATCTTCTGCAAGGCTATAAGATTTTCTAAAGCTTTCCAGAAGAAAATATTAAAATAACTAACTTTATCTTTTAAAACAATTCTGATTTCTTCAAATAAATTCAGAGCATAAAGAAATCAGAAGAACAACTTGGAGGTTTTCAAAACAACAGAACAAATACAACTCACAATAATTGCTCATGCACAAAGTCATGAACAATTTACATAACTCTTGACAACAATATAGATCTCTGAAACCATGATTTGTATTCTCATTAACCAAAAAAAAGCAAGAATCAACAACAGTGCTTGAACAATAAAATGCGAGCAAAAATTAGTCTCAGCATTTACCATTCCCCCAGTTTAAGTGTGTAGAATACACTTATTTATACCTAAAAAGCAAAGATGCAAGGCAATAAAAGGAAGAGTTAACTAACACTCTTCACTCTAGATCTAATGCTGCACGGGAAGCATGCAAGCTTATTAGCAATTAAAACTAAAAGTATCTTGTCATGCAAATTTCAGTTAACTGAACTTGCATGTTATTACACAATGAGTTCCAACTCAAAGATATTTTGCATAATTTCCAAAAGCAAAATCTAGAAATAAATTTAACTTCAGTTAACAAAGACAGTTCTCAAAATAGAAGCTACTTTGGAAATCTCTCTTGCTGCCAAAAATAATTCCCTCCTACAAAAATGTGAAAAATAAGCTAAGTCTGGGAATTAAGATTTCTCTCAAATTCCTCAACCTTGGCTTCATCTGGTATGATCATGGACTCAAGGTGGACTGTCCTCATTTGCAGGTCTATGGCAGCATCCTCTGTGATTTTCCCGAACACTTCAAAGTCTTTCTCAGCCTTGGCACACTTTGATGCAATATCAACCAGGAGGTACATTTTGTCAACAAGAGGGTCTCCACAAAACTTTCCATGGATCAGCTGAATGAACTCCTCCTGTAAAACATGAATGAGGCAATTTACGCCTTCCTCACTGAAATACCTGCATGGAATGTTTTGGACAAAATCAATGGCATATCTTTCAATGCCTAGGAGCTTTTCTTTCCATATAGCCAACTTCGAGGCTATATTCTTCGAGGTATAAACCAAGAAGGAATACTGGTGAGTCCAGGAGAAAATTGCAGCCTTTTGATCTGCCATTATAGGCCTCAAACCAAGTGCACGCAGCCTGACCATCAATCTATCATATACTGGTTCCATGTCCTTCATACACTCGATCATATTCTGGATTCCAAGGAGGACATCCTTAGAATTGGACACCACTTCTGATAACTTTGCTAGAAAGTTACCATTCTTTATTATAAAATGATCCACCCAATCCCTAGTGTGCTTGCCATACACTACCAGCTGACTTAACTATTTTTGCTCATCAGTAGACTCCATCACTTGTGGCAAAAAGAGTGAAGGAGGCAAAGGAGAATGCAGAAGCTGTGAGATGTACTGACGTAGCTGCTGGACTTCTGATTTGAGGGCAGCCTTGTCCTCTCCATCTTTCATTACCCTGTTTCTCATAGTATCTGTAGCCGCCTCCAAAATATTCACTGCTGTCTGTCGTGTGTTATGACCGAAACAAGTCTTGACAGTATGATAATCCTCAGGTTCAACTTCTTCAATTGCTTTGTCCTGAGGAGGAATAGCTGTCTCTAAAACCAACTCTCCTTCACTTGTCTTTAGAATCCTCGACTGTTTCTTGGGCTTCTTTATAGATGGCTCCTTGAAAGTCTTTGCCAAAGCACTGAAATCCAACTGATAAGATGGCCTTTTCTTTTTCTCACTAACTGCTGTATGAAGCCAAGCTGAAGTAGATTCTTGAAATGTTGGCTTTGGACGACTTTCTTTTTCAGCACCCAGATTTGGCATGACTTCAGCCTCAGGAAGTGCAAAATGAATATCCATCTCTGGGTCAAAATCCAACACTATGTTGGGTTCGAATTCTAGGTCTACCTCCATCACAGTGTTCACTTCAATTCCTTGTACGACCTCAGGTTCTCTTGCATAGTTAACTCCAGATGAGTTAAGTAGTGTTGAATCAATAGGTATAGGAGATTGGTGAGGCTCAGGTATCCTCTGTGGTGCTAGCAAATTCCCTTCTTTTGAAGAGGAAGAAGAGGAAGAAGTAGAAATAGAAGTGGTAGGCAAACTAGGCTCAGCTGGTGACAAAGGGGTTGCCTCTGGTTGTTACTGTGCTGGGGTTTGAGCCTTTCTCTTCGGGGTCACCCTCAAGGGTTCTTCCCTGATAATGTTGGTCGCTTGGGCTTTCTCACTCACCACCTTGGATTTCAAGCGTGGAGTCAAATGAGTAGGAGAAGATGGCAGCTCTACTATAGATACCTTGTCTTTGGGTGTGTTTGTCCTCTTGCTCCTTTGACTGCCAATGAACATCCAGCTTCTTTTCACCACTCCTTTGGTTCTTTCTGTAATAGAGGTGATCTCTTGAAGTGACCAATCCATTGGCGGCAATGGTTGTGAATCAATTCCCTCTTTGACAAATTTTGGGGAGAGAATTAAACCATCCTCATGCAAGTCTTTGCCACTCTCGTCAAGGAAAACTAGAATCTGCTCCAAGGTGAAGTGACTATAACTCCTTCGCCGAACCTCATACTCATCTTGGCAATTAACCCAGTAGTCTTCCATAGTAGGTACATGACGATCCTAGTGTTATGCAAATGTCCAAATTCGGCCTAAAGATCCTAGTGTTTTGCAAAGAGCCCACAAAGTTCAACCCGGCAAAGTGGTGTTGTTTGGCCACCATGAATAGCAAATAGGACACCATTCTGAACTCATGAGTTTGTGTGAAGTAGATGATTTGTCGGTGAATGCAATCACTTATGAGAGTGGCCCACTCATAAGTGGCGCTTCCATTGGCAATGGTACTGATCACATAGAACATCCATGTCCTAAAACTCCTTCCCTTAGCTTGGCCTGTAATCCGGTTGAGCATGGTGATCATGATGGCATATTCATCTTTGAATTGACCTCGGCCCACGTTCCTTGGGAGTGTATTCCTTCCTTCTTTTAGCCATTTGCAAGCTAACTTTTGACATTTATCAGTGGCAGTGGCCCAAACTCTATCACTCTCTTCAAGGTCCAGGGTGAGTGATTCTTCAAAATGAGGAATGCCCAGGGCCATCTCTATGTCATCAGGCTTCAAACTGGCAATCAATCTTCCATCCCTTGATCTGACCTCTCTTGATTCAGGAACATAGTGTTGAATGCACGAGAGTACAAATTCGAGACTATGGGCAGAGATGGGAAATGATCCGGCTTAAATAAGCCCAGAGTTCTTCAAATTTCTTGCAGCTGCATTCCCTGAGTTTATCAGTGGTTCTAAATCAAAACCCTCAGGTGAGACTTGGCACAAGTCTGTTTCTTTGACTTTGGAATATTCGTGTTTGAGTAGAGATTTGGCCTCGATGGTGACTGACGAATATTGCATGATGACTTAAAGAAGCCTTCTCTGATGACCTTTATGCACTGAAAATGGACACTCTGGTCTTCTGTGTGTTTGCTGCCTAAGGAAAACAAATTTTCTTTTCGCTGCCCAAAATTTTTTTTTTTTGTGAAAAATTAAAATTTTGCCTTTGAAAAAAGAAATTTTGGAGCCACACCCTCAAAGATTCAACAGATTTGAGATTAAACCAGTCCAAGATGATGGAAAATGCCTTTTGCCGAGGTGGGTATGTGTCAGAAATGAGAAATTTTGGACAAATAAGCCTCAAAAATCAATTTTATCTTGGCTGTAGGTGGTGATTTTGCCTTTGAAAAACCATGACCGGCAGTGAAAATCCTTGAAAATTTGCCACAAATGGCCTCCTGGGTTTGGACGTTGCCTTGGGAATATGCAAATGGACCCTGTGAAAGAAGAGAATGAAGAAAAAGAAGGAAAGAATTGATCGAATTGCCCCCTTTATTGCTTCGTAGATCCGGAAAAGCATCAAAAAGCTTCAAAAACCCTCTACAATGGCCGCCAGTGCAAGAAAGAGACCTTCTGGTGGACAAATTTTCTTTTGAGTGTGATAGAAAGAGGTAGAATGATACAAGAATGGATGATCCTTGCCCTGTGTGTGAAGATCCAATTCTCAAAGCCTTCAAATTCGCCTTATGCAAGCTTTCATCCGTCCATTAATGGCCGCCATGTGAGAGGTTCAGCTCCATGTATCATCTTCTTGCCAAGCAAATGATGAAAACTATGCCAAATGCCTTCTTTATGGTGAACGCCCTCCTAGGGTTTCATTCTCCAACTTTGACTTTGCTCTGCCTCTCCAACTTTGCACAAACAATGAATGAAATGAGAAAGGTGAAGAGGTATATTTATAGGTTTAACCTTTCTCTCTCCTGGAGTCAATCTTCTCTCTCCTCAACACCAATTTCCATACAACTAAGACTCCTTCAAAAAGGCGTGCAAATGATGTATTTTAGGTGCCTTTTGCATGAGCCAAATAGGCGTGGGTTTTAGTGCATGAGAGCGCTATTTTGGAATGCCTCAAAAAGGCGTGAGAATTGGAGGATTTGAGCGCCTTATATCAATGACAAAAAGGCGTGGGTTTTAGCTAATTTAGGCGCCTTTTGTAGGATGAGAAAAAAGCGTGGCTTTTAGGTGTTTTGAGCGCCTTTTATAGACAAGGAAAAAAAAACATGGCTTTTTGTGGATTTGAGTGCCTTTTGAAAGGTCTCAAAATGGCGTGGGAATTGGCTATAATGCACGCCTTTTGGAAGGCAAGGAATGGCATGGGTTTTGGGTAGAATGGGCGCCTTTGAGAGTTGATTTTGAGTGTCTTGGTGGAAGTATATTTTGAAATATACTTCCAGGATGTTTGAGATAGGTCCCGGATCCATGGGATTTAACATGCAGATTCTAGATTTTTGAGGATCCGCCAGATTTCAGACTTAGACAGATTTTAGGATTTCAGAACAACAGGTTTCAGGATACTAGACTTAGCCAATTTTAGGGCTCAAATTTGTGATTCTTGACCTTGAAAAACTTTGAAGTTGGCCTTGACCATTTTGATGGAGGCTACCTAGATCACTGCCGTTGCAAGCCTCAACCTCTGTCTCTGGAGCTTATTTTTGCCGTAACTTCTTCATCTGATGACGGAATGTCTTGAAGTTTGGAAACCAATCTCATATGATCTGAAACTATCATTGAAGCTCTTCCTCCATGGATGATACTCAAAAATGGTGCTCATTCAAGGCAAGAATGCCCAAAAATGCCTTAGAAAAATTTTCCAAATTTTCCAAATTTTCAAAATTGAATTTTGACTTGCCAGATGTATTTGCATTGCTTCCCTTGGTTCCTTTATGTCATTTTGGCTTCCAATTCACCACTTTGACCTCCTCTTTTTGACGTTCTTTCAATGCTCCGTGCCTAATTAGCTTGTCAGAATCTCCCTCCATTCGAGCCTTGGATCGCCATCTTTTGATATGTCTTGCACCTGCAGGGTTAGCACAGTAATGACAAGGCTACATGGTGCTTGGGAGGTGTGTTTGGGTACATATACGAAAAATTTTGTATGGGTACAACAAGCATCATATCGAACCTCCGATCTGTTCTCGAGTTAGGACTCTCTGGATGTTCTGGTCCTTTGTTTCTATCTACCATGTGACCTATTGTGCTATCACTATCACTAGATTAGTTTCTGTGCATACCCAAGATACCTAATACTGTTTCTCCTTCTAGAATCTGAGGTAACTACCACTATGGGATATCCTTGGTGTAAACCTTTTTCCAAACACTCATGAATCACTGTCCAACACAGGCTAGCAAGATTCACCAGTTATGATACCACTGTAATGTCCTACCCCCTTTGTGTTTTCTGTGGTATACTTGTCACCTAGTGCGTTTTATGTTTTTTTGCATTTTGGACATAACACCATGCATGTACATATATTTGAAAATAACAAGAAATAGAGATACCTAGATGCTTATTTATGCGGGAAATATGTAAAACATTAACAATATCAAATACCCATATGAAGGAAAGACAATAGCATTGGAAATCTCACATACCCATTTTTCAGTTCCAAAAGTACATGGCTGGAAATTGATAATATTAGCAGATTTGAGAGTTCAAACTCCCTCAAAACACACTCTACTAATCAAATGACAAAGTACAATAGTTCAATATGCTGGAACGCCTCACATAAAGGCTGAGAAACAACTTTCAACAAAGATTTTTGTGCCCAAAAAGACCACACCTCAAGTACAGCTAGGTACGGCCCTGTTGGAAGTACAACACCAATTAATACACCTCAAAACTGCCTCAAATCTCTTCTAAAACCCTCTGTTTATATCTGCAGTCCCTCAACACCTGGCTGGGAGGTAAAAATCAGACCAAACACCTCACAAAATCACTAGAATACTTGTTGAATGGTATGGCCTGTCTAGGCAGATGTACAGCCTGTATAGAAGCTGGAAACTCCACCAAAACTAACCAATAATCAATGCCAAACCCTGCAATGCATTCCTCAATGTTGCCCAATAATTATTGTGCCAAAAATCTGAAGATATAGCTATGAAAACTCCTCCACGACAATGCTGGTTACATTCAATGAAGCTCACTGGTAACCCTTGAAATGAGGCCACTCAAATAACACCCTGGGAGTTTCTTTCAACTCCACAAATGCTCTCAACTATGGAGGTTTTCGTCTCCAAAGTAGCTGGTTCAAGCCCTTGCTCACATGAACAAAGCTCGGACTTAGATAAAAATGCAATAGTCAATGAATCCAATGAAGTCACTTTTCTTTTGTTATATTTCTCCTCTTTCTCTCAATGCCCTTTTTTGGGGATTTTAATATTTTAAGTTCTTTTTATTTCTTCATGCCTTTGGGCGCCCACATAAAGGTGACTTTATTAACTTAAAATATTTCATAAAGTCCCAATATAATATAAAGTCACTTTATTCAATAAATACATTAAGTTATATCTTTAATTTAACTTAAATGTATCTACTAAATAAAATATATTTCGAACAATCTCGACAAGCATTCCGTAGTACTGCCAAGCTGGCCAATGGAATGACAACAAGATACCAGACCGTTGCACCGACTCGCTCTGAGTCTCGTGATCCCCTACTAAATATAGTAAGTTTGGCCAAATGGCCCAAACTCACTCCAGAAAGTGCCAACTAGTAAATCCCGCCAAGAGGAATCCATATCATCGCTTTGTAGATGCTGACTGAGCTTTGGTGAGCCACATCACCGTGGGTCCCCTAGCCACCCTCACTAGTCTACGGGAACCCATATAGTAGACTAGCCTGATGCACAAGTGTTGGCCTAGGAAGGGAACATTACATAGACAAATGATTTTTAATGGTTCCCTTTTTTGTAGCCTCCATTTAACCCACCTACCTAAGATTGGATTATAAACTATTGAGTGTTTTTTCCAAGTCATCAAGTTTGAGTCAAATTTGGGCCTATAGAGTTTTGCCAAGTCATGAGTTTTTAAACTTGGTTAGTGCATTCCTTTTAGTTATTCCTTGGGAGGGTGTAGTCCTCCCTCTTCGCATCCGGTACCTCGGAGGAATGATCATGAGGATGATTTTTTATGCTTTCCCATCTCATCACTTTCCCTTCTGCCATAGGTGTGTTGCAAGGCGATGTGTGCCATCTGACTAGTCCTATTATTTTATTTTCCTTTTTTCCTTATGTGTTCACCAAGATGTCTCCTCCACATGTCATTGATTCCGGTGGGTGTGTGCATGTTGCCGTATCATTTATATCATGCTTTTTGGTTTCCAAAAAAAATTGTCGATGGTGTTTTATTGAGTTTTGTCCATGTTGGATTACAAGCATTACAAGTGCAAATAGTTTGGAAAGAAAATATGACAAGCAAGAAAATACACGACATCTAAGAAGTATTAACAAGTGAATAAGCCTCCGTAGTTTCACTTTAGGATGGCCTACAAGCCCCTTCTTGTGCATGGATATCTACCTTATTGGCTTCCTCTTATATGGCAACTAAAGCATAGGCTTAATGCATGTTTCTGACAAATTCTAAGAATGTACTTTCACAAGGTGCATTCCTCATGTCACAATAGTACATGTAGTTTCCTTAAGCTTCTTGGGTTTTCCTAATGGTCTCAAGACTATGTCGTGGGCTTCACAAGATGGTGCACTAGGATCACATACATAATCAACTAAAATAGAGTCTTGTTATATACTCTTGGGATGCTCTTCTAACGCACTATATGATAGTGTTGTACCCATATGAAGCCTTCATATGTTGTCAATCCTATCAAGAAAAACCTTCTTTGTTTGCCCCTAACTTGTTCTGAAAACGCTATATTATTCTGTCAATTTCACTAATTCTACAAAGTCATCAAAGCATTAACCAGTTCAAAAGACCCCGTTTCTAGTGTATAGGCGCATTCAACAGTCACCCCATGTACTAGAACAAGGGATTTTGAACACCAAGTAGGAGCCAGTATAAAAGCACACCTCCAGAGTTTCTCATGCACCATTGTAAAGAATATTTCAAAAGTTGAAGGTTAGTAAAAGCACACCTAGGTGGAGAAGGATGCACCTAGGCAAAGGAAGAATTAATTGTATGCATTGGCGTGCCTCCCCAGAGCTTCATGCGCCTAACCAAAGCAAAAGCGTGCTTGATGTCACTTTGGGGCACCTTTGTCCAAAGCATGTCCGATGTTCACTAGATACGCCTGGACAAAGTAAAAGAAATTTTCAGTGTAAAAGTGCATCCAAATGATTATTGATGTGAAAAAGTGTGCCTAGCTAAAGATGGACATGCCAACACCAGGATAGATAAAGTTTAAGTGTACAAGTATGCCTATATCGCATCTCACATGCTTGGAAGAAGGAAAATTTTATTCTTAGACTAAAAGCACGTCCTATCAAAGTCTCATGCGCCAGAAGATGGAAGTTAAGGCAAGATGAAATGTTGGATTTGTGTCAAAGCATGTTCTTTGATTACCTCATGCACCTAAAGGAAATTAAAGGTGTTCATTGCAGACTAAAAATGCACCTAACATCATTTGGACACACCTAAACAAAGAACAAAGCCATCCATACAGAAGTGCGTCTTCCTATCTTCCAATGCATCACATCATAGACTATAGGTATGCTCTTCCAACTCCCCATGCACTTCAACATTGAGTTAAAAATTACAAGTGTTCTGGCATGCCCTCTGGGCTTCCAACACGCCAAAGCAAGGAAATAGAATTTCAATTATAACTAGTGTAAAGGCGCGCTCACCCTCAACTAGGCATGGCTAATCAAGGAACGCAAAAAAGCAAAGAAATGATGGTTACAATGTAAAGTCACGCTTGTAAGGCGTCTCACACGCCTAAACAAAGAGAAAAGAAACTATTGAAGACTCAATCCACCTCCTCAAGGTTTGACACACCATAGGGAAAGGATTCAAGAACTCTAAGTTTTAAATGCAGACCAAAGGCACGTCCAAATTCCCTATCACACACTTTAGCATTTGAATTAAGAAATCAAGGTGTTTGGTATTCAAATGCACCTTGCCAGAATTGAACACATCAATATAAGAGAAGAATGTGTTTGCAATGCAAAATGCCTATCTCTCATGCCTGATGCGCCTGTCCAAAAGGTAAAAGTGCACCTAATTGAAGTCTCACACACTAATACATGAGAAAAAATGATGGTGGTTGAAAGGTGTGCATGCCTAGCAGATGACACACCAATACAAAGGAGGGCAATTTTTGAGAAAATGTTTAGCTAGAGCATTGTTGTGCCTAACAATCATCTCGCACACCAATACAAAGGATGTGTTTCAGTGCATTGGCATGCCTAACGATCATCTTACATGCTAATACAAAGGAAGAGAGTTTTTAAGGATTTGAAGCTAGTGTATAAGCGCACACCTAGACAGTGGAGCATGCTAATACAAACGAGGGATGAATGAATTGATTTTCAAGGTTTTTTAGAGGGTTTCCTATGATCAGAAGAGAAGCTACAAAATCATCAGTCATCTAGAGCTACCTATCCAAAAGTTTATTTTTAGCCTGTGCTAAAAATAGATTTGCTATTTTTAGCAGGTCACCATTTTCAAAGAGGAGCATATTCAAAGACTTGCTATTTTTAGCCAAAACTATTTATAGCCCGTGCTAATTTTAGCATTTGCTATTTTTAGCGTCAACTTGAAGTTGATTGTTGTTCGATCGTCATGCAAGAGATGTGAGCACAAAGTCATAGTTTGCAACAAGTTTAGTCTTCAGCTTAACTGGAGATCACATGTTTGCATGATTTTAATCGTTAGTTGAGCTGACAGTTGAATGTTTGTAATTTAGATTTAGTGGAGTAGATAACTTGTAATAAAGTTTGCATGTCATGGAAACATCGGTCAACTAGGATAGGAGTTCAATTAATTATTTTATTTATTTTCATGTAAGTCTTTGTAAAAAGTATAAATAAGTGTTTTTGCACATAGATTAGATTTTTTTTTGTTTTTTTGATTATATAACCTTGGTTAAGGGACCAGGGACCCAATCAAAAATGGGCATAGCCCAGAAGTCTTTCATAACACCATATGTCATTAACCTTGGCTAACTACGCATCTACAGACAACTAACTAGGCTACAAAAAAAACACCCCCCCTAACATAACATATAAAGAGGGGCAAATTACCACGGCCTGCTCTCAGCAGTCTTAAGCAATACATAAGATATCAAAAAAACCAGGCTTAAACCCTATCAGAACTACTTATCTCCTTCGTCGAACAACTCTACACCATCACAGATGTTGTCACAGGCACATGAATAAGCATGTCAAGTACACTCCAAGACCGGGACACCGAGTTTCTCTACAATTCCATCCACCATTTTTCTGGGTTCCACTACCCCCAATAAAACATTATGCAAATGACCTAACACCACCTCCTGGTCTCCTCATTCTTCTTTGCAAATTCAATCATATCTTCATGAGTTAAAATTGAAGCCGCAGCAATGGATAACATTGTTGCAACCGTGAGTAACCGTGCTACTCCAAACACATTCCATCTCCCCCTTGTGCTGCCAGGATCAAGCAAAAGATTTACCATTGCCTCCCTCACATTGACGCCCTCCTTCCCATCAACTTCCTTAACAATTTTAAGGGGCCTACCCAGCCATTCTCTCAAAATTGGATTCTTAATCTCTCCTTCAAGACTGTTGATAAAGCCTACCATAGCTTCCTCTTTGGAGAGCTTCTTTAGTCTTTTCCTAGCGGAGTACTTTCTCTTCATCCTACTACCTACCGTCGCACTGCTTACCCTCCTCTTGGTTTGCCTCCGTGGTGTCTCCATCGCCACCTTCTTTCCCTTATCAACATTCCTCACGTCAATACCTCCGCACTCTCCTTCCATATCACCTCCAACTCCAACAGAAGCCATGAGATAACTAGGAAAACCAGAGAAGGAGAACAGAGAAATGACATTGCAGCCCATTGAATGCATTCCATCAAGTGAATTAATGGGATTAACTCTTCCGAACTGCCACACGCCACCTCTCACAATGATGACCAGCCTGCCAACCATCCCCTATCAGCTATTACATGCTTCACGATCCTGGGAATCATCAAAATAAGAAACTACCTATTGAACTAGCCCATTATCGGGCGTGCACATAGATTAGGATTGAAAAGGTTTTTACAACAAATCTGCCCTCTTTTGAATGAAAAGGTTTTCTTTTTGTGAAGAGTTCTGCCTTAAATTTGATAGGCTCTTGTTTTGACTTAGTGAATTTCTGATGAAACCCTGAAGAAAACTGATTTTTTTTTGTCAAGACTAATCTACTCCTCCAGAAATCAGACCTTTATTTGGTCAAAAATGACCTGTTCCTTCAGAAATCAGACCTTTACCAGGTCAAAAATGACCTATTCCTTTAGAAATCAAACCTTTACCAGGTCAAAAATGAGGTGCTTACTCAGAAAATCAGACCTTTTCTTTAGAAATCAGACCTTTTCCAGGGCAGATTTGAGCTGTTTACTTAGAAAATTAGACTTTTTGCTTAGAAATCAGACCTGTTTTTGGTCAAAATGAGTTCTTTTACACAAAATCAAAGGTTTTCCTTGGTCAAATTTGAGTTGTTTACTCAAAAATTAGACCTTAACCAAGTCAAAACTAAGCTGCTTAATGAAATTTCCTTCCTTCTTTGATGAGAATCCGCTTCTTTAGTGAAGAAAACTCTGTTTTGAGATTAAAAAAAAAAGTCTGATAACCTCTGAAATTGAAGAAGAAAGGTCTAAAAGAGGTCTGGTTTTAATGGAGAAACCCCTGAAAATCTCTGTTTTTTGACAAAGAAAGGGTCTTCAATGAAGAAATCCCTGTGCCCTCTTTGTAGAAGTCTGCCTTGAATGGAGAAAAATGGGTTCTTTGTGTGGAGAAAACCCTGCTCTTTGATGCTTGGCAAGTTGCTCCTTCAAAAATCTGCATGAAAATGATAGAGAAAAACTGCTCTTTGATGGGGAAAACCTGTTCTTATGAGAAGACTTGGCTTGGCAATGAAGTGAAATGGCTTCAAAATGCCTATTTATATGGCCAAATTTACCTTTTGGAGACCAAGCTGCTCAAGCTCCTCTCTAGGAAAAAAATTTGATTTACTTTTTAAACCAAGCTGCTCAAGACCTCAAAGTTTCTTAACCTAACACACAGGTAGCTCACCTTGGACTAAGCATGGATTTCACCATGATAGTCATGAATTTGCTTTTTGCTTGGAAATTGGATTCATTCTAACCTTAGGCATACTCTTCATGGAATCAAGCTTTTAGATATTTTGTCCTCCTTGGATTTAGTGAGTTGGTCATAAGATATTTTTGGATTTTAGTGAGCTGGTCATAAGATATTTTTGGATTTTAGTGAGCTGGTCATTGGTTTTCCTTGGACTTTAATGATTTTTAGATATTTTCAATGGACTTTGTCCCGTTCCCTTAGGCGTACATTTCATGGAGTCTAAGGTTTGGATTTGTTTAGATATTTTTGTCTTGGATTTTGGCTTTACCTTTCCCAATTCCTTGGATTTTAGTGCCTTCTATATATTTATAGATTTTGTCTTCTTTTATGGGCGCACTTTAGGAGAGTCCATGGATTTGGATGTTAAGATTTCCAAATCCATGGATTTCATTTTTGAGATGCCTACTTATAGGCTTGGGGATGGTCACACTTTCCACGTATCCATGGATTTCATTTTTAGGATTTCTAAATCCATGGATTTCACTTTTGAGATGCCCACTCCCTTACTTGGTGCTACTTTTCCTTAGGTGTGGATTTCACTAATGATGGATTTTTGAGGTGCTTGGGATACAAATCCATGGATTTGGTGACTACCCTTTCCTCTTGGTGTGGATTTTATGACTACTCTTTCCTTTAGCTCATCCTACTAAGCCTTGAGTTTTGAGGAGCTTATCTCTCTAAAACATGAATTTCTCCCTCCCTGAGGAGCTTATATCTCCTAAGCAGGACGTTGAGGTGCTTATCTCACCAAAGCAGGACATTCTCTCTCCTAGAGGAGCTTGAGGAGCTTATTTTGCGAAAACATGTTTTGCTCTCTCCTTGAGGAGCTTGTCTCTCTAAGCAGGATGTTGAGGTGCTTATCTCATCAAAGCAAGACATTCTCTCTCCTAGAGGAACTTGAGGAGCTTATTTTGCGAAAACATGTTTTGCTCTCTCCTTGAGGAGCTTGTCACTCTAAGCAGAATGTTGAGGTGCTTATCTCACCAAAGCAAGACATTCTCTCTCCTAGAGGAGATTATCTCTCTAAGTCAAATTTTGCCAAGGAAATGCTTAAGTTAAAGTGGGCTTAGGACCATGGATTGGATCCAGGATTGAATAGAGACTTGTAGACTTTGGAGGGGGACTTCATTTACCCTTGAAACTGTGAATAAAGGCCCTCAGATAGTGGATTGATAGCCCATTCACCATGGATTCCTATGCTTAGAGTAAATGACTTAGATATTTTGTAATGTCCCTTTTTCAGCACATAGAATTTTGTGCTTATGATGCTAGTTCCTAGTCTCTAGAAGGCTATCCAATATGTTCAAAAGAACTCCAAACTTATTGGAGTGGTCGTGTTTCTGTCTGCAGAGCAGTTGTGGGTGTCTCAAGTCTACATTTTCATCAAGGATGGTCGAAGTTATTTATCAGAATATATTGGTTTAGTTTATTTTGCTTTTGGAGGCAGTTTGAGATTTTCTGCAAAAAAGTAATATTTTAATGAGCTGTTTTAATTATTATTTTCACTTAAGTTTCTAAAGGTGAAAATAATTAAAAAAGTGATCAAGTTTTATAGCTCATTAGAAAGGGGAAAATATATTTTTTTATTTAGGCACTTAAAAGTGAGCACTTAAGTGGAGGAAAAAGAAATAATTTAAGTTGGAGGAAAAAAAGGTTATTATTTTCAAGAAATAATTCAATTGCAACTCCTAAGTGCCTATATAAGGGAATGAGAGCTCATTTGAGGAGGGTTATATTATGCTTTGGAATTTGATTTTTACAGATGGATTTGAACCTGTGAATTCTTCCATTTCTCTTGAGGACGAAAACCCTCTTGCAGAATGTTCTTGAGGATGAAAACCCTCTTGCAGATTGAGTGTGGTTTCATACAAAAATCACCATTGAGCTGAAGACGGAGATTGGAGCAAACCCATGCAGAGTTTGCCATTGTTCTTTCATGGAGTTATGATATTTTGATTGGTGTTGATCATTTGGGTTTGTGATGGTAATTTTGAATAGATTGTATTGAATTTTCTAATGATATTATTGGAGTTTGTGAAGATCTCTATTTCTTCTTTGCTGGTCGTACGTTCTTGTATCAAGGCATATCAGTCCTGCATCGCTTGTAAGTGTTTTTCTTATGTTTTATAAATGAAAGCTTAAATCTATATTGGCGCCTATCTTTTCATAGTATTGATGTTAGTTTATCAAATCTGAATGTTTAAGACTAATGCCTCTAGAAGAGCTAGCGCATATGGTTTTTGTTGAGGAGTTGTATTACACTGCGTGGGTATATAAGATGTTTATTACATGTGAAAGGAAATAATTCAAATCCTTGTCTCTCTTGGAACCGTTTCTCTTAGATTCTTGCATTTGGGAGTGGATGTGGAAGTAATGGGAAATGAGACACATACTGATTTTGTCTTTATTGGCTACTGGGGGGACCGCCTTGTCAGTAATTAGAAGGCGCTTATTGCAATATTAAAAATCCATCCTTTAAAGACTGTTAAGCTTTAGGGAAAAGTCGTGGACCTTCTTATAGGAGGCGTCGGTGCTTTGAAGAACTTGTGCATATGTAAGGAGGTCGATTGTTTATAGTGTATAATATGCTTGCTAAGTAACAGATAGAGCTTGGTATTATCCACCATGGGTTGGCAATTCTTTCATGAGTCTCTATCATTTAAGTCTAATGCTATTTGTAATAATATAGCAAGCTATTCATTTTCAAGCATGTCGTCCCTTCACAATGGCTATGGGATTTTATTGAGCAGTTCGATCTGTCTTGCAGTTGAAGTCTTCCTTGTTGGCATTTACCTTGTTAAGTGTTGGAGAGGTTTTTTGAGTTGATATTGTTAGAGTTGGCTATGATTGGAGCCACCCAGGATCTAGGACTTCATGAAAGCACAAGAGAGATCAAATGAGAGAATAATGTTATTTATCAATGAATGCAAAAGATTACAAGATTATAAGAGATTACATTTGATTACATAATACATGAAGAGAGCCTTGCTTATAAAGGCAAAGTGAGAGCTAAAAAGGTGGAGTGGAAAGTGGAGATATTCCTACAACATGTGACAATTAAAGGATGATAACTAATTACACATGTGGAGGATAAGACAACTCACTCCAACTATCAACAACTCAACACACAACTAGACTCAACTAGACATCTAGAAGACTCACTAAGTCAACTTAACATGTGTGATGTGTGAATATTATTTAACTAGTAAATAGTTAAATAATGTGAATTATCCACACAAGGGTAAATCGGTTAGGTGATAACCCTGTTCACACCAACAGATATTGTGGTGCTTTGAGGCTGTATCTATTTTGACTGCTGAAACTCCCTGTTGGGTCGTACTCAGACCTGTAGGTGATTGAGCTTGCTATTGAGATCAATGTATGAAATGAATGCAGGAGGAATGAGATAGCTTTTGCTAGTGGAATCGTTTCTTGCTGGTTAGTAAAGGAGTTTAAAATTGCCAAACTTTTCTTATACAGGCTGTTTAGTTTTGGCAGATCCATACAGTTGCTTACAGACATAAATCATTAGAATGATGATCGTTTGTTGTTTGGGTTTTCAAATCTGTTTATTCTTAGTGTCAAGCAGGTGGGGTTTAGTGTGGATATATTAGTTGAGGATTTGAAGATTTTGTTTGCTAACATTGGAGTGACCTTGTGCTTCCGATCAGCAGTAGATTAGACCATTTTCACTGCAGACCTCTACAACAGAGTTGTGAATTGATTTTGTTTAGATTGGGATAATTTTGCAATCTAATTATTGTACTTTCTTTAATCTTTATTTGTGGCAAACACATTAAAGTACCCCTTGATGGTTCAACCGCTAGTGTGGAGCAATTAAACTCTCTTTTCTTTCTTTATACCCACTGGAGAAGTGGCGAATACCCACTGAATAAGTGGATGATTTGTATCTTTCTTCTTTGCTCTCATACCCACTAAAAAGTGATGAATTCCCACAATAAGTGGATGCCCGCCACAGTGGATGAATTATAATTTCTTGTTGCATAGTTGCTCATTGTAAGCCAATCACAGTATGCTCTCACCCTGCCCATCATGGGATCTGAGTAATCAGAAGTGTGGAGGCAATTTAGTAGTTCATGCATCATTGTGTTATCACTGTTTGTCGTAACCCCTATTTTAAATAATTAATTTTCAATTTAATATTACAATTTTTAATGATCGTTGACCAAACTTTGACTCATATGCGTAACAGGAATATACTCTCGATAGAGAGACTATCATCGAGGAGGGGACGTCTAGCCGACTGATAGCGACTGTGGTGAAATAAATTTGCACACACGAGCACTTAGATGTCATATAGTTGTATAGTCATTACATAAATTAATTTTATTGATATATTGTCTTCTTATTTTACTAGAAAAGAAAATCATTTAATATGTTATAGTTGTTATTTAATTAATTGTTAGTTAAAAATGCTCTTGGTGAAATAAAAGTAATTTAAATTATATTTATATATATTGATTTTATTTGAAATTGTATGTGATGGAAAGAATTATATTTTATTAATTATTATTTTTAGAAATAATTGTGGAAAATTAATTAATAAAATTATGTTTAATTATTAAATTTATGCCTTTTTCAAAATTAGATTATATGTTTTATTTTATAACAATAGAAATAATTCATAGAAAAAGAAAACAAAACTTAGAAAATAAAATAAAAGATAGAAACAAAGAAAACTTTAAAAAGAAGAAGAAAATGAAAATAGAAAGTCAGAAGCTAAAATCAAGGAAAAAAGCCATGTTAAGAGAAAATAAAAAATAAAATAATGAAAAACAAAGTAGATAACTAAATTAGAAAGAAAGAAATATTAGAAGTATATTTATCTGATTTATTATTTTAATAGCAAGTTTTCATAAGATAAAAGCAACAAAATAAAAAGGTGACTATTTTATATTAGAAAATAAGAAAACTTAATTCTTCATTATTAGATATTTATAGATTGTGTGTGTGAAACTCACATTATTAGTAAGTTTATAATTAGTTCTTGCTATGAAAACTTGACTTTTATTATTATTATTTTTTTAAATTGTATTTTAGTTATTAAATCTTATCCAATTTAATTTAAATTTAGTTTTAGTAAATTTATGTGGTGATTAAGGAACTTGCCTTTTTGTGAGTAAAAAAATATTTATATTTATTTTATTTAAAATAGAATATTATTTAGAATGATAAACTAATTAGGTATTTAGTAATAAATAAATTAATAGGTGCCAATTAAAATTAGTAATAAATGTAGTTCAATTTTTTTAGAGTTTAAGAATATCATTTTAGGGAAATGTCTTTTATGAATTGTCATTAATTGAATTTACTATTAGTTTCTAAACTCCCTAAAAGTGTATTTTTTACTTTTTAACAACAATAGTGAATTTAGAAGGAACATTATATATAAGTAAATAGAGGAGAAAAAGAAGGGATTTTGTAGGAGAAAAGGGAGGTAAGTTTACATTTTGGTAGGATCAAAAATAAATAAATTACATTAGGCATTATTTGTTTAATTATATTGATTGCATTCCAGGAGAGGATTTTGGATGAGCAATTGTGATAATTTTTGGCAATGTTCGTTTCAAAGGATTGAAAGTGTGAAATCTTCATCAAAGAAAGAAATTAGGCAAGATTTTAAGAGATTGTGAAAGCATGATTTTCAGAACCAAAATGGAGTGACATATTTGGAGAGTCAGTTATGATTTGAGTAACTTTCTATATTACGGTGGACTTGATTCTCCATGACGAGGCATTATAACTCATGGTTTTGAGTTTCCTTTTTGGGGGGATTATTGTATTGGAACTCCTATAAATTGAAGGCTTGAGGAGTTATTTGGGAAATGGAGTTTTATGTAGGATTTTGCTGTGAGCTTTTCCTCCAAGGGATCAAGATGTAAATTTCCATGTTAAGGCTTTGAGCCTACAAGTGTATTGTAACGTGTTTGTGGTTGCAGATTAATACATTGGTTCAATGCTTTGGAGAGTGGGTTTTTTTATCCGAAAGGGTTTTCCCCACATATATTGTTGTTTCTTCTCTTCTGTCTATTTTCTTCTTCTTTCATATTCTTAAAATGTTAATTTACATATTGTTATGCTGCTGAAATTTTCTTAGATCTGTAAGCTATATTATCTTTCCTCTAAGGGTTAATGAGATGGGAAATCAACTATGTTTTTGCTTTAAGGGCGTAGTAGTATGTGCTTGCATCAAGTTATTGAATATTTGTTTAAATAAAATATAGGATGTTGTAATGTTTACATGTCAAAAGTTAACCTATGGTTGATATGATATTCTTATATGAGCCTACATGGCTAAATATGGTAAGGCTTAGTCCTCTTATTTAAGTTATCTTATTAATAGATGTATTAAATCACATTTGATGATTGTATACAAGTATTATTTGCAAGTTGTGATATTTGTGAGAAGAAGGTTAATTATTTTCCTTTTTCACACTATTTTATAAGAATATAATTGTAGTTAATTAATTATGGATTGAAATTGCTTTTCGTTGGTTTCTTTTAGTAAGTGGTATTTTTAATTTATGTAATGACTATACAACTATATGACATCTAAGTGCTCGTGTGTGCAAATTTATTCCACCACAGTCGCTATCAGTCGGCTAGACGCCCCCTCCTTGATGATATTCTCTCTATTGAGAGTATATTCCTGTTACACATATGAGTCAAAGTTTGGTCAACGATCATTAAAATTGTAATATTAAATTGAAAATTAATTATTGAAAATAGGGGTTATGACACTATTAAGTTTGAAAAAATTTGGGGGTTGTATGTTACATTTTTGCCCATGGAATGATGGGCTTCTTAGCAAGAATTTGGTAAAATTTGGGCAAATCGACACTATCAAACCTACCGAATTAGCAAAACAACGACAAAAAGCAAAAAAGAGGGGGTCCCCATTTTCAATGGGGCGATGTGTGAAAACCTCACAACATCTTGCTTCGTGTTAAAAGAACATTTTTGCCTATTGCACGTTGCAAACCCAAAAAGATTGCATTTTTATGTTTTATTCAACATGTGAAAACACCTCTGAAAATATTGTAAAGACTGTGAATTACAAGTACATTGTGTATATTTTTAGGTTAGTTTTATTTTACAAGGAGCTTTCTCTTCTAATTGGAAGAGCGACTTTACTACACATCTATTCTGTCTTTCATCGCATTGAAAGGTGTGAAATAAAATGCTAATAGATAGCAAATAGCCAGCGTTTCCTTGAGTTTCTAGGACAGGGGGCAAGGGGATGTGGAGGCAGGGATGGTAGCAATTTAGCATTTTTTTCCTTAAAAAGTTACCTTTTTTTTATTTTTATGCATCAAATGGAACAAGCTATCCATTCATGAAGAAAGGGGATATCCCCTCCAAGTCCCCAAGTCTCCAAGGCATCCAGGACATTGGGAACATCACCCAAACCATGGAACACTACAAATAGCTCATGTTATTATGATGTTGATAATTTGAACAACTTCACAATTTTGGGGAGGTAAAATCATAAAGTAATTCATTACCTAGATATCTGAAAGTATAACATCAATCTTTGAAAGTCTAACCTACATGTGAACATGTGTATATTTTGTACCGTAGATATCCTTAACAATAACACTAATAAACCACAAGCATAATAAGAGTTGGTAATACATGCTGAATACAGTGATTTTTGTGGGGGCTAGTGACAGACAATCCATATTTGAATATTGAATGTGTTAAGATGAACAAATAAACAAAGTTCCAAAATATGGAAAGAATAAAATTGACTATTATAATGTATCTGTATTGGCCTTAATAAGGACAACATCAATAAACTCATCCATGCACATCAAGTGGACAAGCCCATAAAAAAATCAAAATGAAGTACAGTTGACATTATGACTAAAGAAGCCCACAATATACCACCTGTAACATCACAATATGAGGTTCATAAAAAAATGATTGCATAGTTATAGTTGAATATAAAGGAGTATACAAATACTAAAACTTTCTTTGAGCCAGCTACTTCAATTTCATAAAAAAAAAAATCATATGCATTGTATTTGAAGTTTCGTAAATAAAATTGAAGTTTCTTAAATAAAATTTTTATCTCAATTGCATATTTTAATTCCCATGGAAGCTGTTTTCTGCACCTCATTTAAAGCAATCATATGTTACTCCCATTTAACAACATATTGAGATGGGAGTTATTTGGAAAGGTCTTTCTCCATTTACTATAGTCCACACTTCAAAAAAAGTACCCCACTATAGAACATTGGGAACAATAGCAATAAATGAAATCAAAGAAACCTGTCTTGGTGGTATATATGTGTGCATGCTTGACCTTGTTTCTAATATTATTTTTTTGATATGACAAGCAAATAACCATGCACGCATAAAAGAAAATTTTGATCACTATCTCACAAATGTATTTTTGCATGAAAACAATTTGTAAAAAGGACAGGGTTACAAAAATTAATTTCATGAAATCCAAATTGAACTACCTTAAAATGTTGTTGCTCCATCGTTCGAGCATGTCCCCAATATTGACAATGAATGCACTGTGCATAAGCAATAACTAAAATTCAAGATCAACGAAAAATGACAAGGATCACTAGGTTCCAAGAATAAATGGTACTTATTAGAAATTACTAGAAACAAAAGTGTTGGAAGAAAATGAAAAATAACATGCTTTCGAACAAAGAATTTAGTTTTCCTAAATGGAAATTGATCCTGATGAGCTTACATTACAAACCCATTATGAACTATTATAGTGCAAAATATTAGCCCTCGTGTCCCTGCTGGAGCTTCATTTAAAATGCTATCCATTTGAGCTCATATTCTTAAACTTTAAAAAGAAAGCCTGCATTTTATTAAGGATGTTTACAGAAAAGGGATCGAATGAGATAAAGACACAAATAATAGAAACAATACAGTCAAGACTTCTAGATTATTTGTTCCATTGAATAATAAAAGCTGCATTTCTCTAAAAAGAAGAAAACAGTGGGTGGCTTCTTTAAGCCTAACAGAAACAAGAGATTAAACCTCACATGGGCAAAATATGAGGCATGTCACTAGAGGTCCTCCAAGTGCCTGAGGAGGGGTCCAAAAACACAGAAATTAAGTGCATAAATTGTCTTTCAAGATTCATAAGTTTTACATATTTGAGAGGCTACAAAGATCTCTCAAGAGTCAAAATTTTTATTCAGACCATGCTATATAAAAAATAATTATGTGATGTTAAAATGGAAGGACAGACATTCCAAGACATTTTTCCAATTAACTCCCCAACTAATTTAGGACATAATAGGTAGAACCTATATAATATTGGGCCACTAAAATGTTGAACTTCAGCTTCCAATTAGAGATGTATGCCACTTGTTTACTTCAAATTCTTAGTCTATTTCTAATATAGTTACCATGGCAGCTTTATTCATGTAATGTCCCTTTTCTGTTCACAGTGTTAGTCTATCATTGGGTTCTCGTAGATTGACAGTTTGGTTAGGGAACCATGGTGGTTTGTGTAATGTCCCTTATAAGAATATTCTTATTTTTAACCTTGCACACAAGAATAACTTCTTAAAAGAAACATTAGTAATAAATAAGATCAATAAATCATATTAGAATATCCAAATTAGGGTTAGTAATCACATAATCAATCTCATCATAAATCAATAATTCAAGTATTCATTTCCCTAATTCAATTCTTAATCATTCTTTTGTGTCTCATGATATACTTAGGATGGTCATACTTTGTGTTAACCTTATCCCTTTATGGACCCTTGTGGAGATGGGGTATAGATATAGGGCACAGGTTGATAACATTTGGCCCAAAGGCTTCGCCACACGCCCGGTGGTTCCTGACCATTTGGCTCAAGTTGGCTTCACCACACGGCCGGTGGTTCCTAACCAAACTTGAGTAAAGCCCATCTCTACTTGTTGTAGGCCCAAAGGCTTCGCCGCACGCCCGGTTGTTCCTCACCGTTTGGCTCAAGTTGGCTTCACCACACGCCCAGTGGTTCCTGACCAAACTTGAGTAAAGTCCATCTCTACTTGTTGTAGGCCCAAAGCCTTCGCTGCACGCCCAGCGGTTCTTCATCATTTAGCTCAAGTTGGCTTCGCCGCACGCCTGGCGGTTCCTCACCATTAGCTTCGCCACACACCCGGTGGTCCCTCGCTAGACTTGAGAGTCACCTACCGTGTGAGACTTATATACAACTACCCACTCTTCCTGAGTCTAACCCATACTCTCACCAGGTGGTTGATAGATTAATGTTATAATTTGAGACCTTTAGACCCTAGTATATCATGAGCTCATTTCTATGGACTTTGCCTTTATATTCTTATGGATCCTTATAGATCAAGTATAGTCATTCCTTGTTTGGACTTAGTCCTATAATGATGGAGTCGTTATGCATAAATTCATGTTATTCATCCATGATCATATTATTCATATCATGTATTCAACATAGGTGATTATACTATCTATATTATGTTATCCATATGATCATGTAGTCTATGATAATGCTATTCATATGATTATGCAATTTATGTTATTCTTCATTGGTAGATATCTTTCATACCTTTAATTGTTCATATATGCTTATGTTATCTTATCATTATGTAATTGAACTAAGGGATAACTCATACCTTGTTAATCGATTGCTGGATCTGATATATTAAGTCTGCTGATAATATTATTGAATATATTCCTTGCTGCTTCTGTTTATGAGTAATACAGATCCTCAGATTGTTCGATGGGTAAATGAGATCTTGCTGTTGTGTTGAAAGATTGATGCTCAGATCGATGAGTAAGATGATATGAATATCAGATCCAATGATGCTATTTCTTGGCTTCAATGGTTGGCTGGAAACTCCTGCTGATCGCTGGGATGAAATTGTGATGCTTCGATTGGATGGTGAGTCGATTGATTGTTTGGGAGTGATAGAATGAACAATTATTGATTGTTGCTGTGATGGTTCGATGGACTGTGTATTTCCATGATTGATTCTTCCATCCCGATGAGATTGCTGAATGATCTTCTTATATACCTTGGATCGGTGATTTTTCAAACAATGGTCGCCTCTCTTCAGGATGTCCTCTCATAAGCACTAGTCTTTTATTGACTAAACAGCGCTTCCCTTTGGATTGCACCTTTTGATCCTTAATCACTTTTGTGCAAGGAGTATTAAGTATCTCAAATTGTTTATGAGAACAATGCATCAAGGACAAGAGTAAGCAGTTGATGGTTGACATATTATGAATAAATGTGATTGACATATCGTGATTAGAAGAATGCGATTCATAAGAAAGAAGGAATGAGTATTATAAAGTAATGTTTGTTATTAAGTGCTGCCACTCTATCCGATGCGGAAGAGATGATTCGATGTGTTATTGATTGATCTCATTAATAGTTATTGTTGTTAACTGTCAAATTCGTTGATCTTTGTTTATGTATTTCATTATCAAGTGGGCAGCGATGGCCATAGTCATAAGGTGGTAATATATGTGTTTCTTCATGAGTTAATTGCTTGCATTGCTACCAATAATTATTATTTGATGCACTGCCTTATATCTTTCTATGATTCTTTTCTTATAATCGTTGATCTCTATAATAAATGATGGTAATTTATAATAATATTTGTATTTATTATTACATAATATTTATTATTGATAATGATATTATAATAATAATATATAATATCTATATTATATTTATAATTACATCTATAATAATATTGAATTTATATTTATATTAATAATATTTATATTATTAATATTTTTATTTTATATTAATATTATTTATATTTGTTATTGGTATATATATAATATAACATATTGTGATATTATATTAGATTAAAATATTTATATGATAATATTATTTAATATAAATATATTCGTTTTAAGATTATGCACATAATCGATTTAATTATAAAGTATCGATATGGGGACATGACAGTTTGGCTTTGGATGTGTAATTTAGTGGTGTAGAGGTGGTTTGGATCCAGTTGGCAGTGTCTAGTGGTGACTTGGCTCGTTTGTGGCCATACTTGCTATTTATAGTAAGTTTGGGATTGGTGTCATTTTGGGATTTTCAGAGTGGGATTGGATTCGTCTCGTCGAGACCTTTCTGGCGAGCTATAGATCATTGTATTCCAACATCATCTTGATATTTATTTTAAAGTCCGAAGTTATATTATATTTAATTGACGGGACTTTATAAATATTAAGTTAAGTGACTTATGAAAGGGAAATATTTTAAAAGTCACTAAAGGAGAGCTTGGGCGCCCATCCCTAGGGGAAAATAAAACAACTTAAAAATATAACATTTTTCCCCCAATAGCCAATGCCCCTCTTGGAGAGGAAATAAAAGATGAAAAAAGCAATTCATTTGTTATGCTTGAGTTTTATGATATTGTTGTTTTTTGCTCTGCCAGGGTTTTCTAAGAGGGTTTGAAGAGGAGCTATTGGGAATGAAAACTCCCTCTAGTAACAGCATTCTCTAGATGTGAAAGACGTCCAAATGTGCTTGATTGGCAAATACATACAGTGTTTGCATCCTGTGCTTCAATGGAGTTTGATTGATGGATTTGTGGGGTTTATTGCTTATATCATTTACAGAATTATGGAGATTTTCTTATACAGATTTGAAGGACTGGTAACAGCTGATTAGAGCAGATTTTATTGAGGGTTTGGAGTTGTTTTCCTTTGCATTGGCTGGTCATACACATTCAGCTGGGCCATACCCCCTTTATGACTGAATATTGATGAGTTTGTGGGTTCTTTCTAGGCGTATAGGGCAGAATAGGAGTGTGCAGCAGTTCCAGTGAGATTGCAAACTTGTTCAAAGCAGATCCTTGCCATTTGCATTCATCACAGGCCATACCATCTTCCCTGGAGGACATGGGTCTTGTAGAGATTCATTCTTATTTGATTGCAACTATTGTATTTCTCGTTTGGGTGCGTCTAGGGCCTCTTATATTGCAATTAGCAATTGTATGCACAATACTTTATATTCCTTGGAGATTTGGAGTGATTTTGTGGTACCTAGTTGCTGTATCGGCTATAGCATAACTATCAAAGTGCAAATCTTGACATGGGTATGTAATGATAATTCATATTTGGTGATTCTATGATCTGGGTTGTTGTTAGTTGGTTCATATTCATTGTACTTTTTCTGGGTTTTCAATATATGCTATCTATTGTATTGTTCTGGCCATAGTTACGAGACTCGGACTTGGCTCGGACTCGGCAAGCTGATTTTGGACTCGGACTCGGACTCGGCACCTAGACTTGGCAAAAACTCGGCAAATTGAAAAACCCAAGAAATTCAGAGATTTTGAAGGATTTAAAACTTGTTTCATGCACCCTTTAATAAATAAACCTTAAAGACACAATAACATCATCAAATAGAAGCTAATTTGATCACATACACAAGTATACATCGTCACATAAGTATAAACGCAAATTGTAGCTGAAGGAAATTCAAATAACACACTTAGATATATAAATATTGTCAAATGTATACAAAACTCATGGAATATGAAATCCATGGCATGAAAAGTTCCAAAAAAATATCAAAACAAAAACTAGAAGTCTGTGGCTCAGAGGAGCCTGCAAGTGCACCCTTCTTACGAAGGCATCTAAGATAGGTCCTGGATGATGATGCAGCCATAATATCTGCCTTTGTCTCTATGCCACCCACACCAACATCCAATGTGTCTGCTGCCTCTGCTCGTGCTCTAACCTCCTCTGCCATGGCTACAGCCTTAGCCTCTCTATTCGCCTGGTCAACCCAATCGAGGTCATCATCACTAAAGATAGGATCCTCAGCCTCAGTGATCCAATTAGATTGTGGATCGACCTCCTCTAATCTAATGGGGGTGGTGTCAGTTCCCAAAATTTGTCTGTGGTGAAGACAAAGGTTGTAACGAACATAGACTAGATCATTCAACCTCTGCACAAACAATCTATTGCGTTTCTTGGAGTGTATGTGCTCAAACATTCTCCAATTGCGCTCACAACCCGAGGCACTGCATGGTTGGCTCAATAATCGAATTGCAATCCTCTGAAGATTTGGTACCTTAGCACCAAACATATCCCACCATGCATCTGAGATGAGAAAAAGAAAAAAATCAATCTCATTATCCAACTTTAAGTTTCAACATTTAATAATAATATAAAAAGAGGAAAAATTTATTAGATTTTTAAACTAAAATTATGCCCTTAATATAATTTTACTTGGCTGCAATGTTGACCAAGTGTTTTTGCACATCTCACGAGAAAAAAGATCTCCTTGTGCAAGTCTAAAGGTCTCAAGCTCATGGACTATCTGTGTTGAATTAGCCGACATCTGCTCTAACACTGTGTAGAGCCCACTCAAAACCTCCTCATCCACCTTGAAATCAGGGCGGAATTGAAATGCCGGATTGAGGTAATAAGCGGCTGCGTGTGGGGGCTTGTAAAGCTGGTGATGCCATCTCCTATCAATGATCTCCCAAATGGGACGATACTTATCCTCAACTCCCCCATAGATGGATCTAATGGCCTCCTTCACCCTATCCATGCCCTCATATATGTAGCCCATTGCCGGCTTCTCCCCATCAACAACTCGTAGGAGAACTACTAGAGGCTCAGTGACTTGCAATTATTGTGAAACATTAACTTAAGTGTGAACAAAAATAAGCAAATAAAAGAAAACTATGAACAAAAATTAAAACATAATGTATAACTATAATTAGATTTTCAGTTACCTTTACAATCTCTTCAACGGGTATCCAAAAACCTCACTCATCATAGATCCAATTTGTTACTTCAACCCCTGCATTGCTCTTAGAGTAGGATGAGGAAGTCCACTCATCAACAAACATGCGCCTCAAATCTTTTCTTGATTGAAGCAAGGATTGTAATGTGATGAAATTTGTTGCAAATCGGGTTATGCCAAGACGAGCCAACTCCTTTTGCTGCATGAATTGCCTCATTAAGTTGAGGACCCACGTGTGATTGTATATGAATTTACAAATATTTCTTGCCATCTCCAAACATGTTTTGATCCATGGAATCTTGCCAATATCCTCCAATGTGAGGTCAAGGCAATGGGCAGCACATGGAGTCCAAAATAATGATGGGTGCTTCTCCATCAATAGTCTACCCGTAGCAACATAATTTGCTGCATTATTCATCACCACTTGCACCACATTCTCCTCACCTACCTTAGCTATGACTCCCTCTATAGCTTCACAAAGGAATGTGGCATTTTTAACATGTCCTGAAACATCAATAGATTTGATGAATACAGTGCCACCTAAAAAAAAATAAAAAATCAATAATTCAATAAAGCATATATTAAAAATATTAATCACTAAATCAATGCATTGTAGGAAGTAGAATCACCTGAGGAAGAAAAAAGAAAATTTAGCAATGTCCTATTTCTTCTATCAGTCCAACCATCAGTCATGATGGTGCAACCCTTTGTCCTCCATATCAACCGTTGCTCCTCTATTGTAGCTTTTACATCGGCCACCTTTTGTGTCAAAATTGGGCCCTTTATGTCATCTTCACTAGGGGCTTTGAACCCCGCCCCACAAACAGTAATGGCATCAACCATGTTTTGTCAATAAGGAGACCTAACACATGTTACAAATAAATTAAATAAAATAAGTATTGTGAAATGGAGAGTTCAAATTTGAATTCGACATACCTCTAAATATAAAAATTCAAGAGACAAAGAATCAAGCTATAAATTTTAAAACAATCAAACAAAAAAGAATTACCTAGCTGCATGGAATGGAATGGTGGAATAGTACCAAAAGTCTCTGATTGCACGTCTAGCTGCATCATGTACGTCATTGTTCCAACCCATGCTCTCAAGCAATGGTTGGGAACCTGGAGTGGTGCGTGGCAAAATATATGAATCAAGATTGCTAGATTTACGAACTCTAGGCCCAGCGGCACTAGTAGTACGAGTAGCAAGTTCACCTAGAGGACGAAATGGAGGTATGGAAGAAGACTCTCTACTACCACCAACACTTGCCATCTCCTCTATTTGCCTCCTTTCAATTCTTTTTTTTGCTCAAATGTTTCTAGTTGCACTTTCACCTCTTGTATAACCTCAAGAGGCGCTTCTCCGCATGGGGTAGCATCATGGACTGGTATTTGTGCAAGATGGTATTTCAATCTATTAATGCCTCCTCCACGAAAAATTGTTTTGAAATAAAAACCTAAGTTGCCGAATCGCTCTACCTAAGCGACCGATTCCAGGTATGAAACGTACCCGAGTCGGAATCAATACGAATCGCCTGTGGAATCCAACAAAGTTCATTATTTCATGCATAGGTTCGATTCCAAAAAAAATTCCAAACCCGAGCGATTTTGGTGTCGACGTGGCGTTTCCGAGACGATTCCAGAGTGATTTTTGACTTGTTGACCATCGGAAAACCCTAAAACATGTTTTTTTCTTGTCTTTTTTCAATGCATTGTATTTGCTTTTAACGCTATTTTCCCCCATTCAAAGCCAAATGCGGGAGACGGAGGATTTTTTCAGACACCAATTTTGCAAACGCCAATATTTGTTTGCAGACGCCGATATTTCCAGACACATCCGAACGACGCCAATATTTGTTTGCAGACGCTGATACTTTCAGACACATCCGAACAACGCCAATATATGCAGATGCCAATATGTGCAGACGCCGATTTTTGCAATAATATTTGATATTTCCAAACGCGTTTATAGATATTATCATATTTCCATACACATTTCCAGGAGGATTTCCAAACGCCAGACCCATTTCTGCATTTCCGAACGCCAACACAGGTAAGCAAAGAAATAAATTTCAATTTTCGAATGTTAAAACTTTATTAAGGTTTTTAATATTTACATTTTTAATATTTATTAACGTTTGTTTTATTGTTTGGGGTTGTCGGCATTGTAAATTTGTAATACAGTTATACTAAATTAAAAATTATTGTTTATCTATTATAAATTTATAATCTTAAATATTATTTAATAATTTATTAACTTATTATTATTATTAATATAATATATTTAATAAGTTTTTAACATTAAAAATTAAAAATATGAAATATCAATATGTTAAATATTAAAATATTTCATATATAAATTTATAATCATAATAAATTAATAATTAATAAATATTAAAACACATAGAACTGTATATGAGTTTTAAAATTTAATAAATTTGTGAATATTTTAATTTTATTGGAATATTTTAAACAGTACATATTGAAGAATGTCAATTTTAATTTTAATTTCAATATTTTAATTTAATTTTAGCTCAAATTTTAAATATAATATTTGTTTTTCAATCATGTTAAAATTTTAAATTGTTATTGCAGGATGGCAACCAGCAACTCTAATTCACCTATCTTCAATATTGACTCAAATTCACCTTTGTGGAGGCATGTAGAGATGTTACAATAGGTACTAGGTGGCGGAACATATGTTTGGAAATGCAATGGGTGTGAAAAGCAGTATACAAGTTCATACAGTCGGGTCAAAGGCCATTTGTGTGCCATTCCTGGATTGGGAATTAGAGCTTGTCCAGGAAAGAATAACACACCTATCCCAGCTCATCAAATCGCAGCATATATCAAAAAGCAAGAGGACGCAGATGCAAGAGTTCTGAATAGAGGAGGGCATCCTTTGAGGAGAGGAGGGAGCTCACGAAGGCCACTTGCTTCTTCATCTGATACTCGTGGTGTTGCCCCTGAAGTTGTATTTGAGAGCCACCCATTTTTGGGTAGAAATGTCAATGAACTTGAGCCCGAAAATGTGAAGAGAGCAAGGGGACCATTAGAGAGGGCATTTCAAAATGATGCAAGAGAGATTGCTGATCAAGCCATTGCAAGATGTTGCTATGCAAATGGTTTGGCATTCAATGTTGTTCGATCTCCGTATTGGCCAGACATGGTAAGAAAAATAAGTGAAGCTCCAAAAGGGTACACAGGTCCAGGTTATGAGAAGGTGCGTACCACCTTATTGTCAAAGGAGGTCAAACATATAGAATCTTCATTGTCTCCCATTAGGGGCTCATGGAAAGAAACAAGGGTGTCCATCGTTTCCGATGCATGGAAGGATGCAAAAAATAGGCCATTAATCAATGTGATTGCAGTGTGCCCTAAAGGGCCAATGTTTTTGAAAGCTGTGGATTGTGAGGGGCAAGTGAAGGATGCATCATTTATTGCTGAAATCCTTATATAGTGCATTCAGGAAGTGGGTCCTCAATATGTTGTCCAAGTTGTAACGGACAATGCAAAGAATTGCAAAGCAGCTGGTATGTTGGTTGAGCAACGGTTCTCACATATATTTTGGACACCTTGTGCTGTCCACTCACTCAACCTCATGCTACAAAAGCTGGGTAAGAAAATAGATTGGATCAAACAAGTCTATGCTGAAGCCGAAGAGATCCAAATGTTCATTACAAACCACCACATGTCACAGGCCATTTTTAGATCATTCTCACGATTAGAGTTGGGTATATGCAGGATCATCGCGGGCCAAACAGTGGCAATAGGAAAAAAATCGCATTTTTACTTAGCCAAATTCTCGACTTGGCAAAGTTTGACTTTGAAACGGATATCTGTTTTGGTTTGGATACCAAACCAAAACGGATATCTGTTTTGGAAACGAATATCCGTTTTCTAAAAATATTTGGGAAAAAGGCTTTTTACTGGTAGTCATCAATTTTCCACAGTCCATGATGTTGAGTTTGAAATGCTTCTGGATTTGACTATGTATTATTATTTTCCTCAACATTTCGAATCACACACAATGATCCATCATCAGGAGAAAGATAGCAAGCAAGAGAAGAGAGAACATGAATGACAGTATGCAGACTTAAGACCACTTAAAAGGAGTGAGAGAGATGTGAGGCGGAAACCAAGATCACTTAAGGGAGAAGGATAGCTGCCTATCAAACCTAGTGAAGTGAGGGACAAAGAGGAGTGGGGGACATCTAGGCACACTAAGACAAAGCAAACAAAGAAAGACTAACTAGGATGAGAGGAAGACCCACGTAAAGAAACTTAAAAAAGCAAACAAAGGAGCAAGGCCACAAATTAGAAGGGAGCAAAAAGAGGAATAATTGTAATACAATCAACCATAAAGAACAAACCGAGGATGAAAGAGATAAGATAATTAAATAATTAAATAAATAATAAAAGCGGGGGGAACAACTGAAGAGGTTAAAATGTGAGGGATAGATTGGGAAAAGCTACATATAAAGAACAAGAGAGGGCTCCAAGTTAAAAGAGAGAGAGGGGTGAACTACGAAGGCAAAGGAGGGGGGGGCTAACAAAAAAGAAAGGTAAGCCAATAACTATCCAAAGGAGGAAAGAAACTAACTGGGAGAAAGCATAAGAGAGAAGAGTAAATCATAAAAGGGAAAACAAGCTACAACGACCAAACAATATATATAAATATATATTCACAACAAACTCCAAGCCACAAACAGAGCACCAGGGGGCAACAAGAAACAAAGGATATGGTTAAAAACCTAGAAATTAAAGAGGAGGGAGAAGGGGGCAACGAGATCCAGAGGTTGGAGATGGGAGGTTAAGCTAGGGGACAAGAGTATGAGAAATAAAAAGGTGAGAACGGGCCAAGGAGGGTAAAGAGGAGGGAGGACAAGGAGCAAAGGGAAAGGGGGGAGAGGAGCCTAGGGGGAGAGGAAAAGGGGATAAGATGAGGGCAAAAGAGGAGGGGCAAAGACTCAATCCCACAAAAGGGGACAAGGAGGGGACAGAGGGGGGGCAGGGGAAAGAACCGGTAAAGAGGGGAAAAAAGGACAAAGATAGGAGAAGGGAGAGGGGAGCTAACAAGATCGGGTCAGGAAAGAGAGGGGAGGGGTAAGAGGGGAGGATGGGGAAGAGAAATCGACTAAGAGTGAAGGAAATCATGATGGGGTAAGAGGGGAGGCTTTTTACTCTTTTTGAAAATACACCTCTTAAATCTTGGATCTCCCATCAATATATGAACCTCCTTAAAGACCGTTTCTAGTGAAGGAGGAGGGCAAATTAACATTGGTAGCTTCTTTACACATTGATCCATAAGGATTTGTTAAACACTAAGAATCATCACTAATGAATTACTCAAATAATCAATAATAAAATATTCAATTTTGTTCATCAGGTGAAATAATCACTTTTCTAGACTATGTTCCAATATTTCGGGGATAGGAATGGTGGGGCAGCAGGGGTTGTGTTTTGGGGCGTTTTGGATTTCATGCCCTAAATTGCTTTACGCAATCCTTCATATGATTTGATTCATGATACATGGTTTGAGAAGGATACACATGATATACCCTTACCCTCTAGTGATAAAATTATGAACTATACTTTATGTGGTGAAGCTACACCTTCGTTAATCCTTCATGACATTGTTATTCCTTGTGATGATGATGTCCTTCATGTGATATGTTAGGACATAATGCAAAGTTAACATGGCATGAACTCTCTTGGAAGGGTAAGCATGGACTATAAGAACATTGAACTAGTTGGATCTGTTAAGCTTGCCATTTATGAAAGAACCTTTTAAAAGGTTAACCTTAATTAGGTAAGGTTATGTTTCAGTGTGGTTGTTTGTGCAACAATGTGTAAATTAATGTTACTTAAGGATAAATCTAACTATAATATACTAACATTTTAATAACCATGAGCGCTGGGACTAACAATTAGACTAAAAACTTGACAAACAATACAACTTGGACACATGTAGGACTTGGAAAATGGAAAAGAATATAATTAAATGTGGAAAACAATGAAAAAGTGGTATTAGTTGCACCTATATAGAGAAGTGGTTTAGAGTTTGGTTAGGGGAATTATTTAGGGTTTAGAGGTTTAGGGTTGCTTGGGTTTAAGGGTTTAGGGTTTACAGTTTAAAGAGAGATAGAGAGAGGGGACTGATTTGGGAGAGATAGAGGAGGCAAAGGGGAGAGATAGGAGATAGAGAGTGAGAGACATGTCCAAAGACATAGAGAGAGAGAGAAAGAGATTGAGAGGTAGAGGGATGATAGAGAAAGGGAGATAGAGGTTTAGGGTTGCTTGGGTTTAGGGGCATTATTTAGGGTTTAGGGTTTATGGTTTTGGGGTTAGGGGTTAAGGTTTAGAGGTTTAGGGTTTAGGGTTTAGAGAGAGATAAAAGACCAATAGGGAGATATAGAGGAGTCTGAGGGGAGAGATAGGGATATAAAGAGTGAGGGACATGGCAAGAGACATAGGGAGAGAGATTGAGAGGTAGAGGGACAAAGGTGATAGGGAGATAGGGGAGAGATAGGGAGATAGTGGTTTATGGTTACTTGGGTTTAGGGTTTAGGGGTTTGGGGTGTAGGGTTTCTCAGGTTTAGGGGTTAGGGGTTAGGGTTTAGGGGCATTATAATTTAGGGTTTAGGATTTATTGTTTAGGGGTTAGGCGTTAGGTTTAGAGGTTCAGGGTTTTGGATTTAGGGTTTATAGAGAGAGAGGAATGATAGGGAGATATAGAGGAGTCTGAGGGAAGAGATAGGGAGATAGAGAGTGAGGGACATGGCTAGAGACATAAGGAGAGAGATTGAGAGGTAGAGGGACAAAGGTGGTAGGGAGATAGGGGAGAGATAGGGAGATAGTGGTTTAGGGTTACTTGGGTTTAGGGTTTAGGGGTTTGGGGTTTAGGGTTTCTCAGGTTTAGGGGTCAGGGGTTAGGGTTTAGGGGCATTATTTAGGGTTTAGGATTTAAATTGTTTAGGGGTTAGGGGTTAGGTTTAGAGGTTTAGGGTTTTGGATTTAGGGTTTATAGAGAGAGGAATTATAGGGAGATAGAGAGAGGAGATGGAGGAGAGAGATAAGGAGATAGAGAGTGAGGCACATGGCCAGGGACATAGGGAGAGAGATCAAGAGAGGTAGAGGGATGATAGAGATAGGGAGATAGGGGAGAGATAGGGAGATATAGGTTTAGAGTTGATTGGATTTAGGGTGTACCTGGGTTTAGGGTTTCTCAGTTTTGGAGATAGCTAGATAGAAAGAGAGAGGAGACAGATAGGGAGAGATAGAGGTTACAAAGGGGAGAGATAGGGAGATAGAGAGTGAGCGATATGTCTAGAGAAATAGGGAGAAGGATTGAGAGGTAGAAGGACGATAGAGATAGGGAGATAAGGGAGAGATAGGAGATAGAGTTTAGGGTTGCTCACATTTAGGGTTTAGGGGTTAAGGTTTAGAGGTTTAGGGTTTAGTGTTTAGAGAGAGAGGACCAATAGGGAGATATAGAGTGAGGGACATGGCTAAAGCATAGGGAGAGAGATTGAGAGGTAGAGGAATGATAGTGATGGGGAGATAGTGAGATAGGGAGATAGAGAGATAGAGGTTTAGGGTTTCTTGGGTTTAGTTTAGGATTTAGGGGTTTATGGTTTCTCAAGTTTAGAGTTTAGGGGTTAGGAAATAGGGGTTAGGGGTTAGGGGTTAGGTTTAATCATGCATCCCAGTCATTCCCCTATCATTCCTATATATCCTATCTCTCCCCTCTATCTTTCCCTCTCCCTTATCGACGAAGCAAATGGAAACAAGAAAACTAGGACTCCCTTTCTCAGGTTTAGGGTTTAGGGCTTAGGGGAATTATTTAGGGTTTATGGTTTAGGGGTTAGGGTTTAGGATTTGGAAGAATTATTTAGGGTTACTTGGGTTTAGGGTTTAGGGGCATTATTTAGGGTTTACGGTTGCATGTCAAAAGTAGTCTCTCTCTCTCTAAATCCGTAAACCCTAAATAATGGCCCTAATCCCTAACCCCTAACTCGCATCTACCTCTCTCCTATATCTATTCAAAAGTGCCTTTAAAATACTATGAGATACCTTAGTATAAGTAAATCATATAAAAATCAAATATATATATCATCATAATCCTATATAAATTTTGATAGTTTGTCCAAAATCTCTCCTTTCATATGATAGTCTTTCTAAAATTTGGATTGTATTTTATAGCTAAAATGCCTAAATACTTAAAATGCTAAAATAATAAAATAAAAAACAATGAAAACAAACTAAACAAGAAAAAGAAAACGGATATCCGTTTCCAAAACGGATATCCATTTTGGAGAACATAAAAAGCGAAAAAAGACTGCATTTTTGCAAACCCGCGGCTTGCAAAACGCAGTCTCATCTTCGAAGAATGGATATCAAAGCTGAGGAATGGATATCTGATCCAAAGAGACAAGATTTCGTGCATTTTTTTTGTTTGTTTTGTATATTCAAGCAATTTTTTTGGTTTTTATGCTAAGTGGGTATGTTTTGTAATTTAATTAGGTAAAATGGATGCACAAAATGAAAACCCAAACCCTCCCCCTCCAACAATAGAAGAGAATATTCAAAAAAATATTGATCATATAAGTAAGATCATTGAAATGTATCGCCGCCACCCTCGATTGTCTATAATGACATCGAATTTAGAGGGGATCATTAATCATATTCAAACCTTGTCAACCCAACACGAATCATTTAGGCAATGGCGAGAAGCCAAGAAGGCCGAATATGCTAACGGTTTGTCATATGAGGAAGTCAAAGATTTAGAGATTACAAAAACTATGTTAGCCCAACATTTTGTCAATCCTAAAACCGGATTGCATGTTGATGTCTGTAAGCCCAAGTTTTCAATCAAATGGTGTATTCATGAGGGCATTAGTCAAAACTTTTGGGATCGTTGGTGGATGGTTTTTGATAAACCACCCAACAACAATTTAGATGTGCCTTTGTATTTCCTCCGTAAACTCTATGCAGAGTTCATCATGGGTCAACATGTTAATTATTTTGATTTTAGAGAGTTTCAAGGAGTAGGCAAGGGAATGCCTCAAGATAGACCTGGGGCAATTAGACAAGTACAAGGTCCCTATATTCCCCGTCCTGCTATCCCTTCTCCACCCCCAATGCAGCACCCAGACGTTGTTGCAAGTGCAACACAACAGGGCCTTAATGCCATACACTCTTTGACCGAGCATTTGATTATACAGACATCTCAGTTTGCACAAGCACATGATGAAGGTGATGATATTGGATCACCTGGTACTACTAAACCGTCATTGTCCAGACATGTATGTGTGCCCCATCATTGCATTTCTTGCAATCATTTATGCTTAGGTCCTATTATGGAGAGTAGTGAGCCACCGTTGAACACATCAGAGTATGATCTCCATTCACGAGATGAGGCAATGGGTCCAGAACTCAAGCTGAGGGGTCAGGGACAAGAGTAGAAGCTACCAGATCAGTAAACAATAGAGAAGAAGAAATGCATGATCAATCTTTTATGCAGGTAAAATTTAAAGTTAAATTTTATGGTCTATTCCATTTGAATATATAAACAACTTTATTAGTACTAATGTATCTAAGTGGGATAACAGTTGATGACAGAGGAGTTGACAGAAGTTCATCATGGAACTTTGTTTGCCATCCAATTTGGCTTGGACTTGCCCATATAATTTGTTGTACACATCAACTTTTTTTTTATGCATTTATTTCTTTGTGAGTAATTATATATTAATTTATATCTTGATATTAATTTTATTTTATAGTCAATCGAAAATGTGAATGATATGGCATCTTTGCCAATAGTCTTTTCTCGAACTCCTGATCGACCCAAGGGACTATCATTTGCAGAACGGCTTTCTCAACGCCAACAAAGGGTGGAGGTAATTTAATTGAATTGTACTTTAATTGATAATTTAGAAAACTTAAATATTTGATTATAGTCATTTAGAGTCTTACATTCTTGTCCTTCTTAATTGATGCAGGAGGCCTCGATGGTAGTATGTGCTTGTTTTCTAGTAGATAAGTTTTTGTGTAGTGCATTTCCTATTTTAAATGTATGCATTTCCTATTTTGTTTAATAATTATATATTAATTTATTTCAATGTTACTTTGCTTTTATGTAGTCTCTTCAGAATGTGAGTGATGTGCCACCTTTGCCATCATACTTCACTAGGACACCTGATCATCTTAAGAGAAAATCATTTGCAGAATGATTGTCCGAACAACAACATAGAGTCGAGGTAATTGAATTGAATTTTTCTAAATAATTGATAGTTTATCTAGCAGTCTTATAGTTGATTGTAGTGATTTAGATGTATGTTAATAAATGAAAGTTCTTAATTGTAGTAGATAAGAATCTATTTACTAACTTTAACTTATTTTTATTTACCATTGAAAAGATTAATCAAATTTGTGTTTTGACTTGTTAATGCAGGAAATTTCACCTCCATCGATTACTAGACATGTTGGTACAAAGAGGACACTTTTTCAGGATCCATCACAGATTGAGGGTCAAGTGGACTTGTAGTATTTGATGTAGCTATTTGGCATGTAGATTGTATATAGATTTTGAGACATGGCATATGCCACATTTTGTAAAAAATATTTTGAGTTGGCATATTTGCCAAATTTTTGTGTGTCTACTATTATGGACTAGATTTTAATGTATATACACCTTGATATACAATATAATTTAAATTCCTTATGTGCAAGTCATGATACTTCCCATGATGCCATACATTATGATGATAGTTCTTTAGTCCATTGATGATATGTTTAGCATTGAGAATGGTTTTAGATCAAGAGAATGGTTTTAGATCAATAGAGTCAATAGAATCAATATGAAAAAATTCCTTATATCTGCCCTAATCAAATAAGGTCATGATAAACCATTTCATCATGTATTTAGTCTTCATCTTGTCAAATTTTGTAAATATGTCAAAGTTGTCATATGAAAAATGTAAAAAAAATGCAAAAGTATGGAAGATGAATAGCCAAGTACTCAAGAGTCAGTTGAAGACTATTGGTTTCCCTCAAATCATGTATAAATATGCATAAACCTTCGTAGAAAAGGCATTGGAGATGTATTGAAAACATTTTGAATATGAATTGAAGACATGTTTGAATGAAATTAATGTCAAGAAACTCTATGTCAAGGACACTGGGGGCACATTATAAACATAAAAAAATTACATCTTGGGGGGAGGTGCCAATAAGGCCAATAAGGATACTATTTCAGTTGGGTGTGTGTGCGTATGCAAATCCCATTTATGGCCGACAAGCTCTCTATTTACTATTATTCAACTCTCGTTGATAGGAGGTTGGCTCTACAACTATTGCAATTTGTGTATGAAACCTAGATGCCTACGAGATCATATATGTATGTATGTATGTATGTATGTAAATCCTACAAGACAGTCATTCATGAAATTACTATGCAAAGAGGGTTTATAAGTTGCATTAGGGTTTATGACTATCCTAAAACAAAATCGTGCATATACTCATAAAAGCCATCAAACTCTAAGAATAAACTCGTCATTAGATAAGGAGTGGAAGGCTAAAGTCACATTCCCAAAACCTCTTAAAATCACATGTCTCCTCTTATGAAAACTAGGGTCTTTGCCGATACATTGTTCCGTAAGAGCAAAGTCACTTAAGATCCTAAGAGCAAAAACCTTGCCAGGTGCCATATTTTTTATTCTGCTCATCATGGGGCCGAACGGACTACGCCAACATGTCGGGGTGGGTGGGTAAATGCTAGGGGAGGTCTCGTTTTGTGCGCCAAGCATCCCAATCATTCTGGGCAAGAGGCTACCGACAAAGTCCCTTAACATCTCTGAGACCAAAAAACTGCCAAACTTTGACAGGGCAGTTCTAGGAATTGGTGACAGTTGGGAATGTTTTGTTTGGACCTACAGGTGCACATGACATCCTTCCACAATAACCTCTCTCGTTTTTGGTCAACTCCATTCCATTTGACCGTGCCAAAATCAAACGCATTGTTGCAAAATGCTTCAATTTGATGCAGTGGAAAGGTGCTAGGTGTGACATTTTTCATTCCATAGCTCATGGGGTCAAACGGACTGCGCCAACGTGTCGGGGTGGGCGGGTAAATGCTAGTGGAGGTCTCATTTTGTGCGCCAAGCGTCCCAGTCATTCCGGGCAAGAGGCTACCGGCAAAGTCCCTTAAGATCCCTGAGACCAAAAAACTGCCAAACTTTGACAGGGCAATTCTCAGAATTCGTGACAGTTGGGAATGTTCTATTTGGACCTACAGGTGCACGTGGCATCCTTCCACAAAAACCTCTCTCGATTTGTGGTCAACTCCATTCAATTTGACCGTGCCGAAATCAAACGCATTGTTGCAAAATGCTTCAATTTGATGTAGTGGAAAGGTGCTAGGTGTGACATTTTTCATTCCATAGCTCATGGGGTCGAACGGACTGCGCCAACGCGTCGGGATGGGTGGGTAAATGCTAGTGGAGGTCTCGTTTTGTGTGCCAAGCGTCCCAGTCATTCCAGGCAAGAGGCTACCGGCAAAGTCCCTTAAGATCCCTGAGACCACAAAACTGCCAAACTTTGATGGGGCAGTTCTCGGAATTCGTGACAGTTGGGAATGTTCTATTTGGACCTACAGGTGCACATGGCATCCTTCCACAATAACCTCTCTCATTTTTGGTCAACTCCATTTCGTTTGACAATGCCGAAATCAAACGCATTGTTGCAAAATGCTTCAATTTGATGCAGTAGAAAGGTGCTAGGTACGACATTTTTATTCCATAGCTCGTGGGGTCGAACGGACTGCGCCAACGCGTCGGGGTGGGCAGGTAAATGCTTGTGGAGGTCTCATTTTGTGCGCCAAGCGTCCCAGTCATTCCGGGAAAGAGGCTACCGGCAAAGTCCCTTAAGATCCCTGAGACCAAAAAATGCCAAACTTTGATGGAGCAGTTCTCGGAATTCGTAACAGCTGGGAATGTTCTGTTTGGACCTACAGGTGTACGTGGCGTCCATCCACAATAACCTCTCATTTTTGGTCAACTCCATTCCGTTTGACCGTGCCGAAATCAAACGCATTGTTGCAAAATGCTTCAATTTGATGCAGTGGAAAGGTGCTAGGTGGGACATTTTTCATTCCATAGCTCGTGGGGTCGAACGGACTGTGCCAATGCGTCGGGGTGGGCGGGTAAATGCTATTGGAGGTCTCGTTTTTTGCGCCAAGCGTCCCAGTCATTCCGAGCTGTAAGCTACCGACAAAGTCCCTTAAGATCCCTGAGACCAAAAAATTGCCAAACTTTGACGGAGCAGTTCTCTGAATTCGTGACAGCTGGGAATGTTCTGTTTGGACCTACAGGTGCACGTGGCATCCGTCCACAATAACCTCTCGTTTTTTGTCAACTCCATTTCGTTTGACCGTGCCAAAATCAAACGCATTGTTGCAAAATGCTTCAATTTGATGGAGTGGAAAGGTGCTAGATGTGACATTTTTCATTCCATAGCTCGTGGGGTCGAACGGATTGTGCCAACGCGTCGGGGTGGACAGGTAAATGCCATTGGAGGTTTCCTTTCGTATGCCAAGCGTCCCAGTCGTTCCGAGCTGTAAGCTACCGACAAAGTCAAAAGTTGCTAGGATTGAAATTTTGCATTCCACATGTCGTGGGGCCGAACGGTTTGCGCCAACACGTCGGGGTGGGCGAGTAAATGCTAGGGGAGGTCTCGTTTTGTGTGCAAAGCATCCCAGTCGTTCCGAGCTGTAAGCTACCGACAAAGTCAAAAGTTGCTAGGATTGAAATTTTGCATTCCACAGGTCCTGGGGCCGAACGGTTTGCTCCAACACGTCAGGGTGGGCGAGTAAATGCTAGGGGAGGTCTCGTTTTGTGTGCAAAGCATCTCAGTCCTTCCGAGCTGTAAGCTACCGGCAAAGTCAAAAGTTGCTAGGATTGAAATTTTGCATTCCACGGGTAGCTTACAGCTCGAAAGGACTGAGATACTTTGCACACAAAACGAGACCTCCCCTAGCATTTACTCGCCCACCCCGACGTGTTGGCGCAAACCATTCGGCCCCAGGACCTGTGGAATGCAAAATTTCAATCCTAGCAACTTTTGACTTTGTCGGTAGCTTACAGCTCGGAACGACTGGGATGCTTTGCACACAAAACGAGACCTCCCCTAGCATTTACTCGCCCACCCCGACGTGTTGGAGCAAACCGTTCGGCCCCAGGACCTGTGGAATGCAAAATTTCAATCCTAGCAACTTTTGACTTTGTCGGTAGCTTACAGCTCGGAATGACTGGGACGCTTGGCGCACGAAATAAAACCTCCAATGGAATTTACCCGTCCACCCCAACACGTTGGTGCAGTCCATTCGACCCCACGAGCTATGGAATGAAAAATGTCACACCTAGCACCTTTCCACTGCATCAAATTGAAGCATTTTGCAACAATGTGGTTGATTTCGGCACGGTCAAACAGAATGGAATTGACCAAAAACGAGAGGTTATTGTGGACGGACGCCACGTGCACCTGTAGGTCCAAACAAAACATTCCCAGCTGTCACGAATTCCGAGAACTGCTCTGTCAAAGTTTAGCAGTTTTTTGGTCTTAGGGATCTTAAGGGACTTTGCCGGTAGCCTCTTGCCCGGAATGACTGGGACGCTTGGCGCACAAAACGAGACCACTAGAATTTACCCATCCACCCCGACGCGTTGGCGCAGTCCATTCGACCCCACGAGCTATGGAATGAAAAATGTCACACCTAGCACCTTTCCACTGCATCAAATTGAAGCATTTTGCAACAATGCGTTTGATTTCGGCATGGTCAAACAGAATGGAGTTGACCAAAAACAAGAGGTTATTGTGGAAGGATGCAACGTGCACCTGTAGGTCCAAACAGAACATTCCCAACTATCACGAATTCTGAGAACTACCCCGTCAAAGTTTGGCAGTTTTTTGGTCTCAGGGATCTTAAGGGACTTTGCCGGTAGCCTCTTGCTCGGAATGACCGGGACGCTTGGCGCACAAAACGAGACCTCCACTAGCATTTACCCGCCCACCCCGATGCGTCGGCACAGTCCGTTCGACCGCACGAGCTATGGAATGAAAAATGTCACACCTAGCACCTTTCCACTGCATCAAATTGAAGCATTTTGCAACAATGCGTTTGATTTCGGCACGGTCAAACGGAATGGAGTTGACCAAAAACGAGAGAGGTTATTGTGGAAGGATGTCACGTGCACTTGTAGGTCCAAACAGAACATTCCCAACTGTCATGAATTCCGAGAATTGCCCTGTCAAAGTTTGGCAGTTTTTTGGTCTCAGGGATCTTAAGGGACTTTGCCGGTAGCCTCTTGCCTGGAATGACTGGGACGCTTGGCGCATAAAATGAGACCTCCACTAGCATTTACCCACCCACCCCGACGTGTTGGCGCAGTCTGTTCGACCCCACGAGTTATGGAATGAAAAATGTCACACCTAGCACCTTTCCACTACATCAAATTGAAGCATTTTACAACAATGCATTTGATTTCAGCATGGTCAAACGGAATGGAGTTGACCAAAAATGAGAGGTTATTGTGGAAGGATGCCACGTGCACCTGTAGGTCCAAACAGAACATTCCCAACTGTCACAAATTCCGAGAACTGCCCCATCAAAGTTTGGCAGTTTTTTGGTCTCAGGGATCTTAAGGGACTTTGCCGGTAGCCTCTTGCCCAGAATGACTAGGACGCTTGGCGCACAAAACGAGACCTCCACTAGCATTTAGCCACCCACCCCGACGCGTTGGCGCAATCCGTTCGACCCCATGATGAGTAGAACAAAAAATATTGTTCCAGTTGACACATTCTCAATCATTGACATGGATAATATCTCAGTACCATTCCTTTAGGCACAATATGCGCTTCCAATGGAAGGCGCAATTGTGAGGTTAGAGATGATGAAAAGTGTGCCTCATTCACAGTCATGTTTTACTTGTCTTCAATGATGATTCCTTGATTCAACTTAATCCTTTGATAATACATTTTAACCTCCTTGTGAAAGCGCACTTTCAAGGTTGCTTGAGCATGAGCTAGCGCCTCAACATCGAGGCACACTTTTGGTGTTCTAGAAGCATGAACTAGCACCTCAAATAGTAAGGCACTCATTCTAGATTGTTTATTCTAGGCGGAAGTTTGGAGTTGAAATACATCAAAATAACAAGTTTCTTCATCACTTCAAACATATTTAACACTTTGAAGATCTCCAATGCATGATTGAATATCAAGAAACCAATGTATCATTTCATGAAAGTCTTAAGTGTTGTAAATATGCATTTTCTTATTTAATCATGTGTTGTAAATGAAGGAATGCAATGATTGCAATATGTGCACAAAATGGAATTTTTGATAAGGATTGAAAGGAAATGTTAAGAAAATGCAATTGGCGGGTGTAAATCCAAAGTGTGGAAGCATAGACAAGGCATGTGAACAGTTTGGCATGACACCTCAAAGAGATGCTATCTCATGGAATGCAATGATTGCAAGATATGCACAAAATGGATTTTTTGAAAAGGCTTTAGAAACTTTGAAGCAAATACAATTGGAACGTTTAAAACCAAATTCCATAACCTGTGCAAGCATTCTCCCTACTTGTGCCAAATTAGGATCTTATATATACATATATGCACATAATGTCATGAAAATAATGTATAGTGTATATATCAAGCCATATAGGCATGTACAAATAAAACCATATGGGTATATGCAATGATATACATCGATAACATACAAAAGTATGTTTACAAAGCCAAATACGCATATGTAACAAAATGTCCCAAAATCAAATCTCCTATGGATTGCTATCAAATAATCTATGGCTCTTGCTAGGCCATGAAGATGGTGAACCAGTCAATGACTAATCCTCTATCGCTCATCGACTAGACCTCCTTGATAGAGATTTTTGAATTTCCACCTATTAATACAATCAAACAACGTGCACATTAATACAGAATTTAATATTCAAAATATATAACATGACATAAGTAATCAATCACTTACCACCAATTGGTGATCCCTCTTGATCATTTGTTGTCTCTCTTCTTCTGTAGAGCTGGATGGGTAGGGGAGGTGACGTCCTGTGAGAAGCATGAACAAGCAGATTTAAAAGTAAACATGAATATCATAAATATGTACATTAAATGCTGCGCTTATTATAGGACTATTCTAGTACTATTTTAGGACTGTTGTAGTTAAAATTGCATAGGCAAGGCACATGAACTGTTTGGTGGAATACCTCAAAGAAATGAGAATTTTGTCAGATGTTGTAGTTGCAATTGCCATGTGACACATGTATGTAATATGTGAAAGCATAGACAAGGCACATGAACTATTCGGCAAAAGACATCAAATACATGTCATCTCATGGAATGCCTTATGTAGAAAAAGGTACAAATGTGCAATATTAAGAAATACAAATGAGAACTAAAAATCATACCTCGAGTATAGTCAAAATAACCTACGATGCCATACAAAATAATTTACGAAGCCATGCAAAATAATCTACGATGCCATGTAAAATAACTTTATTCGCAGTCCTGTATAGTCAAAAGCATGCATTATAGTTAAAGTAACAAGATTTTTAATAAAACAATTCTAAAAAATAGAAAAAACAAGAACAAGTTAAGATAAAAAATGTCATACCTGTCCATCTGGAAGTTTAAATGCTAGTCAAGCATACCTGAGGGGTCATCTCTTACCTTCAAAGTATCCAATATTGCTTCATGATCAGCATTACTAATTGTCTATAGTTCTTTTGATTTTGGTTTTCCACGATGCTTTAGTAACTTGACATTTGTTGCTACAACTAGGTGAGAATACATCAATATGGTTTTATGCTTCTCAAAGTCTTCAAAGGCCGGGATGCCATTCTTTTTAATCATATATGTTCGTAACCAAGTCCCCGAAATAACAACTGATCCTGTAGGATATGTGAACCCATCATCATCTGTCATAGGTTGTGTTAGCTTTTGTTTTCCCTGTACACATCGTGCCAACCAATAGTCTGACCTCTCTTCATTTCCATGCGGTGCAACAACTGCATAAACATGACCTGGCTGTACAAGGTCTAAAAGATGTTCATAGTCAAATGAGCTCTCCATGTCATTGACGAAAGGTGATTGACCTTCGTATAAAGGGATTAGATATTGTGGAATCCATGCATCTACCCACTCACTTGACTCACAATTGTTCCAATCACATTTAATACAACTCTGACAAAAACAAGCTAATGCTCGTGTCCAAATAGTCCATGTACTTGCATCTGAGCTTTGAAATGAATGCATCTTTGATGATTCACTGATTCTCTGACATTCCAATTTGTCTATCGCTATCCCATCATCAACCAACCAAAAGAACCTGCACACTTCAGAATCAAGAGCCACTCCTCGTGCCAATGCATAGTTACACCACTTAACAATGGAATCTGCATCACTGAATGTAGCACCACCTCTAATCTTTAGTTGTTCTTTAAAAAGAGCTCTCTTCACGCATGCAACTGCTCCATCATGTTCACCTTTTCCGTGCCCGGCTTCAAAAAAATTCCAAATATGAGGTATACCCTTCTCTACATGCATTTTGCTCAACCAATAGAAATTACGAGCATTCTTGAATTGACCAATGCAATTATCTGACCAAATGAGATGTTGATCTATTCTAATATCTTTTTCTTGCAAGAACCCATAAAATTGTTGAAAACAATATTGCACAAACTCTGCTGAATGAGATCGATCATCACTCATGTAAAAATGGTATTCTCTGACAATCTTCCTGTTCTCTTTTGTACTCTCGGGGGCATGTCTGTATGTGATGTGAACAAAAATAGCAATCTGAATAGAATTGTAGTACTGGGATTGAACTTCATTTTGGGGTTGCAATGTATAGTTTTCTGCAAAATCAACTACAAAGACAATAGTTCCAATTGGGAAAGAGTCTTTACACATCCTAAACTGTTGATCTAACCATCGAGACCTGTGGCTATGTCTGACATACTTGTAGAAAAGATTTTACTTAAAATCATCAATAAAATCAGCAATACTTACCTCTCTTACAATCAACTCACATTTAGAACCTTCACCTCCACTTTTCAAATTGTATTTCACTGTCTCATATCTCTTTTTCTCAACCATTCTCTTTCCAAAATCATGCTTATTGCTCTCATGAAAATATGATACAAACTTTGATAACCCACCACATTGTAAACACTTTTCATTTAAACAATCATTCTTGTAGAACATGCAACCATCATCTCTAATACATAGAAATAAATCCAATAAGTCCCTAGATGACTTTGGTAGTTGAATTGCACCACACTCCTGTAACATTTCGTTAGTGTGCAAAGTAGAACGAATATTGCATAATAATTCATGGCACATAGAAAATTCTACATGGTATTTGCAACATGTATTATGAACTTTAAGAGGAACACAATAAAATGGCTTAAGAGATTCAAATGCTCTTTGTGAGATTGTCATACTTGGGTGAGTTTCACAATATTGTTTGTACAATGTTGTTTGGCTACATTCCAAGTAATGTTTAGGATGTGGTGTGCGGTCTTTATCACCAATTCTTAACTTTACAACATCTTTTGCATTCAGTGATACCCTAGAGTTAGTGTGCCAAAATCATTCAATTTCTTCCTTTGTGCTATCAATTAGCTTCTTGTCAACTCGTGGAAGCCTACCACTGAAAGCCCAAGTATCATTGGCAACAGAACTATCTAGCCTTGATCTTAATGCTCGTGCTTTTGACAATGTTTTACGATTCAATCTTAAGTCAACACAAGTTTGCCTCATTAATCAAGCATTTCTTAATTGTTTGCTTACTATTGAGGTTGTTATTACTCTACGGGCAGCTCTTTTATCTTTCTCCTTGCTAGTCTTTCCAATAGAATTGAGTGCATTGAAAAGGCTTCTTACAATAATTTTATTCCAATCGGACACTTTGTTTAACCAAATCTTTGATTTCTTTAGTAAAGGTCTCATTTTGTACATCTTTAATAATTGCACAAAAAGTTGGCATTGTTTGGTTAATGTTTTCTTCTCAAAGTATTCATTGAAGAGTTTTGTAGCCCACAACCGAACCATTCGTGATGACCTCTTGCCTTCAAGTTTTTCCATTATGTTCTCATCAATTTCAAGTAACCATTTTGGGGTTTTTGGGTGTTTTCCAATTTCATCATGGTTATTCTCTTCTTGACAAATGTCCTCTCTTCTTATGAAATTTGGAGATACATTGATTGTTCTTGTTTCATCCATGTTATCAACCTCATCAATTTTATCAACAAATGGATTATGGAGTGCAATTTCAACATCATGATGTTCATATCCACTTTCTTCGAGTGCACGTCTTCGTTTTTCTTCTTCTTCTTTGTCCATGGTATTGCTATTATGAATAGGTGTTTCATAACATTTTTCAATATTTTCATTTGCAATATCATGGTGAATTTCATTCGTATCTAACATTTCATTATAATCAAAATTAACATCTTCAATTTGCATGTCATTAGATGGTAAAGAAGAAGATTCACCTTGATGAGCATCCGCCAAACCCACCCTTCCAATCCTCTTCCTTTCCCTATCTTTTTTCCTAATTGCTTCAATTTCCTCCAATGTAACTTTCCTCCTTTTTGCTTTACGATGACTGTTGCTCCCCATTAGGAGAACAAAAATATCACCCTTATGATTGTAACAAGAAAATTGTGTCTCCAAAAGTGCATAAAAATATTCCTTTCACTATCATAGCCAGAAATCACGAGTATTTCGACAGCAAAGGGTCTCTGGTTGCGGAAGTCGAGCCCAACAATATTCCTTTTGTCTTTTTTCTGCTTTTACAAAACGGATATCCGTTTTGTAAAAGCCCAATTCTTTGCAACGGACACTCTGCAACGTCCATATCACTACTACAAAACAAATATCCGTTCAAAACGGATATCCGTTTTGTAAAAGCCCAATTCTTTGCAACGGACACTCTGCAACGTCCATATCGCTACTACAAAACAGATATCCATTTTATTGTGTACATTTGGATTCTAGACAAGGGATTCATTGTATTATTCAATAAACTTGTGAATTACCATCTAATTTCAATGTTTACACACTAATCCACCTAGGTATCAACTTAATAAAGCTCTGGATATAAGCCATTATTTGATTTTAGGCTATCATCAAATGAGAAGCTTCTAAAGGCAAAAATGTTGTCCCAAAAGAAGGCTCAATGTTATTCGTAAAGACATTAGATTGTTAAAATACAAATTCAAGGTTAGATATTCCTTGGGCTATTTTAGTATAGAGAAGCAAAATTGCAATATATGACTATCCTAGGAATTAGAATGGTTGATCATAGGATATTCATGGCATTTTGATATTAATGGATGGATTGATGGATGTTTAGGGAGTTTAAGTTTAAATGTAATGTATGAGAATTCTTATTTATGAAGGATCTAATATGTCTTATGTCTTATTTGCAGGCCATTCAAGAAAGAAATGAAAAGATACCAAGGACTATCATAACACCTATTATAATTAGGTGCATCAAAGGATTGTCATCCAGGACCTTACCAATATGGGAAGTTATCAAAACCATGTCATGTTTAAAATTAAAGGCTTTATCACCTCTTTGTCCCCATAGGCCTATTAGAACAATAGGTCACATTTTATTCATATACTGGGGTTGAGAATAAACACTAAGCATTTGTAGTTATGGCAAGTGTAAATGGAAATAGATCACAACTTTAAACAATCTATCCTCTCCTAGATTATACTGACTGAGTGGAAATTAAAAATTCCCTATTAATATCCTTTATATACTGAAGGTATGGGTGAGAAAGGTAAACTTTGTATGTTGTATACAAGTGATGCAAAGCAACACAACAAAAGCTTACAAACAGGGTGTAAAATACCCATTAACCCACCAATTGCTCAAATAGCTTTTAAAATATCCTTCCCAAGGTCCAAACGAGACCGAAATACACTCTTTCTTTACTATCGGCAAGACATTTCTAATGTCTCATCGAACTATGCTTCACATGTTCTTCCTTTCTCTATTGTCGGCCAGACTTATCATTATCGGTAACCTTCAAATTTGTTAGCCCGATGTGGGACCTCTCGCCAATGTGTAGAATCCATCGCTCAGGCTTATGCTGTCAATGTGACTCCTCCGTTGTTCTCCAATATACACACTTACTCCGATGTGAGATTCACCACCCTTGTCTATCGGTAAGACCAATACCCTCGGTGAGACTTTTTACTTGCATTCCGACGTTATAACTCTCCCCGATGTGTTTACCGTCCATTAGTCATCGGTAAGACTTCTACATCGGTTAGACATTCTCTTCGATTTCCGATATCGTATCTCACACCGAAACAATAAACACCAAACTACACCATCGGCCAGACCGCCTCTATCGGTGACACTTTTCTTCTCGCCTCCGATAGTCCATCTCTTTCCGATGTTCCTTCTGTCAGTGTGACTCCCTCTCATCGGTGTAGTTCTCAACCGTTCTTCCGATGTGCCGATAATTAACCCATCGGTGACACTTAATGATTGTCACCCCGATATGACTTGATCGGTGAGATCAATGTTGTCGGCTCAATGGAACTTTGTCTCTCCGATAACTATTGTCAGTCCGATGTCTTCAATTTAGCCTATACATAACATGACTTGTTATAACCGGTAGACTAACGTATCTTTTCCCAATTTTCCCGATATGGCCAGTTAACCTTTGTATCCTTTGACATGTATATTCACCATTTACAACCATGATAAACGATAGCAGGATATACACGAAATGTCCACGCATACATAAACGATATACCCATGGATTGTATCTTCGGTGAAACAATACCAATGGTACAAAATATGTTGTTTCTCTTCATCCAAAACTAATGGCACAAAATTTTTCAAAGATCAAGGAAACGGATATCCGTTTTCAGAACGGATATCCGTTTTGAGTTGCTTTTACCGAATCAAAATGGATATCCGTCTTGCTTTGGTACAAAGCAAGACGGATATCCGTTTTGATTGTTGACTTTTTATGGATTATAACATGTTTTAATGTTTCAGTCTCTTCTTCGAACTTCACCCTTCGTGCTGACGACTTTTTTTATGCAAAATTGATAAAACAAAAAGGGTTTATAAAAAAAATTGTTAGCTTTCTAAAAATATAAGATTTATTTGGTTATCATTTTATTAAATAATTATTAATAATTTTCAATATACCGTGTCTCTGAAATCCTGATGGACACACTGATTGAAAAACATCCATAACTTTCAAACCATTTCACCTTTTTGAGATCCGAAACCTGCGTCACACTCTATGCTTTTCTGGCTATAGATTAAAAAAAAAAAATTTGAATTTTGATTTTTTTTTATCGAGTTAGGTTGGCTGGAAAATTACTTTTTTTTTTTTTAAAAGTCAGTAAAAAAATCATAACTAATTATTTTATTAGAAAAAAATTTCAAATAAATATGCATCACATCCGGACATGAGTCCTCTACTTATTTTGAAAGTTTCAAAAAAATATATATATTTTTACTCATAGTTAGGTTGGCTGGACAGACACCCACTTTTTATTTTTTTCTGAAAAATTTAATAGCTGTTCATTGAAATATTCAATTTTCACTAAGTAAATTTAGTTTTTTTTTTTTTAAATTAGTAGCCTATAAACTAGATTCAATTCTCTACAAATTTCATTCTTACATCTTTTTCAAATTGTATAGTTAATCCATTCAAAATTTCACATGAACTTGATAAAGTCTGATTTTTTGTATTTTCATTGCCACTTAGAGGTATAGTTTGGCCCATCATGATCCTGCACATACCTAGTTGCTGAAGGTAATTCATTATTTAAACAATGCAAAGTTTTAATTTTATCATTTGTGTTTAAAAAAAATAAGTTTGCATTCTTCTGTCTTTAATTTTTTTATTTTTTGTTTTCAAATAGGTTGTTGAGACTAGATTTGCATCCAACACAATCATCTTGAGACGACTTGTGAAGGTGCGAAAAGCACTTGCTGACATGGTCATCAGTGATTCATGGTTCATATGGAGGCAATCCAACACTGACAGGGCAGCTAATGTAAAGCAAATGATTCTAACTGACACTTGGTGGGATCGAGTGCAATATCTTCTTAGTTTCACTGAGCCCATCATGAGTATGCTCCGCTTTACTGACATGGATAAGCCATGCTTGGGAGAGGTTTATGATGGCATTGACTCAATGATTGAGCAAATGAGATCCATCATAAATGCAAAAGAGCAAGATCCTGAAGAGACTTTCTTCAAACAGGTGCAATCAGTTTGTGTTGAACGGTGGAACAAAATGACCACCCCACTCCATCTTCTTGCCTTTGCGTTGACTCCCAAATATTACAGCGATGAGATCCTTTCTATGCCAACAAGGGTGCCACCATACCGTAATTCAGAAGTCAGCGAGGGGTTAAATAAAGCACTTGTTAAACTCTATCCTGATCCTGAATTAGAGGATATAGTTACAACTGAGTTTGCTGAGTTTGCAGCCTCCAATGGGCTGTGTTTCTGCTCTCCGCAATAGGTATAAGAAGGATCCTCACTCTTGGTGGTACGTCCATGCCAATAAAATGCCACACCTTCAAGTACTTGCAATCAGACTTTTATCACAAGTAAGTTTATCAATTTTACCCATCTTCAAACTTTTATTTTTTCATTTTAAAAATTTCCATTTCAAATTAAAAGACTCTAGTCTCTAACAAGATCTCCCTTTGCTTCAATAGTTTGCTAGCTCTTCTTCATCTGAATGGAATTGGAGTACATACTCCTTCATCCACTCAGTGAAGCGCAATCGATTGGCATCAAGTAAAGCAGAGGAGCTAGTTTATGTGCATTCGAACTTGCGACTTCTAAGTTACAAAGTTGATGACTACAAGGAAGGGGCAGCAAAGTTGTGGGATGTAGATCCAGAGGGAACTGACTTGGATCTTTCTTCTACTGCACAAGCTGCAGCTTTTGAGGAGTCCAGTCAGCATACTTTTAGTGCGAGTAGTGGGATTCCATGTGGTTCTCGTAATCTACATACATCATCACATGATGTTAATGATGATGATGATTTTGATGATGCTGATCAGTGACTAATAATTGTATCATTTTAATTTTGAACAATGATTATCTATCATGACATTCAAGTTTGAACTTTGATATCGAATTAGTATATTATATTTCGAATTTTAAAACTTGTAATTGTTTTGTTTAGCATGTGGTATTGATATTCCCAGATTCTGAAGCTAATTCTGTTTCTAGGCTGCAAATATATATATTTTTAAATTTTTATATGTATTTTGTACTAACGTACCCAAACCCCTTTCAAAAAAATTGCCGTACCAGCGTACCGGAATCACGTACCCATACCGGTGCCCGTACCCGATTCGGCAACTTAGATAAAAACATTTTACTTCTTTTTTTTGGCGAGGCATAATTTCAACATGTTTCCAACAAGGGTCCCTTCTATCTGGCTCTTTGGACATCGTGATAAAGATGACTTGAAAATCTCAACACTGTTGCAATAACATATAAAATTTATAAATACAAAAAAAATTAACATTTGTGATTTATAATTATTAAAGTAATAAAAAAATGTAGGGTTTGCTTACAAACACACCTAAGGTTTAATAAAAAAAAATCAGAACACCTAGGGTTCTTTCTTTGATCTACTAAAATAAAATAGAAAGAAGAAATGAAATATAAAGAAAAATGCAATTTTTGGTTTAAAAAAACACAAAAAAACCTTCAAAAAACAAACTTACCTCTTAAATCTAGCTTGAAATCAATAGAGAGCTCCTTCCAATCCTTTGTAGACACCTCTAGATGCACCAAAAGTAGCTATGAAGCTACCCCAATGAGATTCAACAATCGATTTTTGCTCTACCTCCTTGCTGGTTTCCCTACAATGCACTCTAAATTTTGCTCACAACTCTCTTTTCTCCTTCCCCTTTGGCTTCAAAATGAAATGATGTTGCTTTTACGGTGGAGGAGAGGCTATAAGTTAAAAAAAAAAAAAATTTGAAGCAAGCATTTTATAATTTTTTTTTAACTTTTTGACGGTCTGCTGAGCAACCAAGTCTTCCCATCGGGACTCGCCGAGTTTTGGCAAGTCTGGGTGAGTCTCGTTACACTGGTTCCGGCAACCACATTGCAAGAAAACTGAAACCCCTTCTACATCTTCTCTTTAGTATGAAAGAACACAATAAAAAAAAAAACACTAAAAAGATTTAAAAAGAACCAACAAGGGCGGCACATTACAATTCATTCCTGTATGTTGGTACTAAATGATTAATTCATCCTTGATACTATTATTATAGACTGATTAACCTTGTATTTGCATAAACACATGTTGAAGAACAAGAGAACACATGGAGAGAGACATATGGGTAGAGCATATGCAATGTAACTTAAGCAATGAAGGATATAGATAAATAACATAGGCTATCATGTAATGTCCCATTTTGCTGGCAAGTAAATAAAATAATTAATTAAATAATAAAATAAGTTGTCTTGAAATATTTTAAAAAACAACTTACATTTATTTAATTATTTTATTTAAAAAGTAACTTTAAATCAAAAAAGAAATAAATAAAAAAATAATTAAATAGAAAGTTACTTTTGAGGAAAAATAATAAAAGCTTTTAAATGTCGCGGTTAAAAAGGAGGATTTTGGAAGAAGCCAAGAGATGTTTTAAAAGTGGCTTGGAAGAAAGGTTTGGATAGGCATTTGATTATTTCTCTTTGATATTTTCCATTGTGGGAAAAACTTTGAACAACCGGTTCGAAGGTATTGAGGTGAATTCATTTCAGAGTTCACATTGGGCATAACGAATTGTTCCAGATTTTCCATGTTGCAAGTTTTGTGTATTTGTTTCAAGAGGATTCATTGCCAAATTTATTGAGATTGCAGGCAATAATAAATGTGTCTGAAGATTATATGCAGATTTTAAGGTTCATTTGAAATACATCTGTGAAGGGTTTAAACCCCTTTTTTCCAATGCTACATTTATTAATGAGATTAAAGTTTTCATATTTCATATTGTATTTAGCCGCTGCATAAGATAAAGAAGTGTTTGAAAAGAATATTATTTGAAATCTTTAACGTGGCGCAAGAGCACCCAGAGGAATCATGGGCTTTGCATAAGGTAGCGATTCTCTTAAGACCAAGTAGTTATCATATTGGACGGACTGGGTATAGATGGAATTCTTAATCAAATACTATTGCTGATGCTGACTCAGCACATTGACTTGGAAAAGGGAAGGCCCATCCTTGGAGGAGTGAGGCGTGTAAGACAAAAGAGAAGCTGCAATTATTTCTTTAAGTTTGGAAGGTTCGTAGCAAAAGTGAAAGAGGAATTCATTTAAAAATTGAGCTGAAGGAAATCATTGAGGATTAAAAAGTAGGGAAGCGCACTTGTTTTAAGGTTGGTGGATCCCAACAAATCACCCACCACCTTTTACTTCGCATTAGAGGTGAGAAATAAAGGAGTCATGGACTTTGGAAGGGACTTACGGTAGCTTTGAAGATTTATTATCAACCGCAGCCATCCCTGGTATCAACGCAGCATTTCACGAAAGTTAACCACCCCTTTAAGAAATATTAAGCTTCTAGTAAAGCCGCAGCTCCTATTATAATACACAGCTGTTGGAGATTGATTCAGATTTCAATTGGATGAGATTCAACATAGAAAGGGAATGTGAGGAGTATGAAGATCTAGCACTGCCTATATTGGCACATTTTTACCAATTTCTAGATAGCGGCCCTGCTGGAGGTTCTGGATATTGAAAATATTGCTCTATCTTGGGCGTGGAGTCTTTGGAAGCTGAGCCATCATAGAGGAGAACACATGAATATGAAAGAGATTGTTCATCAGTGGAGACTTGTATGAATATCTTATGATTATGAAGGAACATATTACAGGTCAGATTTGGTTATTATTGTCTCTGTAATTTCTGAGTTTAATATACCGCTACATATATTGTTATTTCCAGCTCTTTGCTTGGGTGCAAACTATTCGACAAAATGTCCATTTATATTCTGAGTTGTTTTGGTATGCATCTATGAATATTTCTTATTCTAAACACATAAATCAGCAAACCCTAAACATTCAAACTCAAAGATTCAGTTTGGTATGTTTAATTTAAAATGTTTGACGAAATGCCTACACAGTAGAAATCAGAAATTTTGTCATTGTGGGCAAAAGTCTTGGAAGGGATTTTACATACTAAACCACCCTTGAGGTGAGGAATGGTGTAGAGCAATTACTAACATCTCATCAATAAGCACTAATAGACATTAAGCACCAACATCCCATAGGCAACCAAGCTCACCATATCATGTCCCATTTTTGTTCACACTAATTTCAACATGTTTGGAGCATTTCAAGATTCTTGGAGAAGTCCACAAACCTTGGAGAGCTTTATTTTCGGAGGTTTTGTATTTCTTGCTCAATTTTAGCTAGTAGATTTCATGGAAATAATCTAATTAGTCATTTTGGTATTTTCCGTAGTTTAGTGCGGAAGCAGGAAATAGATTTAAAAATAATAATTAAAGTCGGTCTTTATATTAATTGTCATAACTTTGTAAAAAGGTCAATTTATTATTATTACTCAGGCTGCCTAAATGGGTGAATAAAGCCATTTGTAATGTTAAGTTATTTCTTTTTAGATGGGCAAGAAATTACAAAAGATAATTAAAATTAGCTTTTCGTGCAAAAAGTAAAAAATAATATTTTATTTCCCTCCTGAGCCTATAAAAAGAGAATGAGGACTCATTGAAGGAATTTCATCTCTTCTACAATTTCTTTATCTGAATTTGAGCTTTATGCCCAAATTCTTCCCTGAAGGACGAGAACCCCTAAGGCTGCCCTAAGAATGAAAACCCTAAGGCTGCCCGAAGAACGAAAACCCTAAAGGCATATGGGATTGAGGCGAAAACCCTTCATTCCAGTTGAGGAATTTTATTGCAGGAATTCCCAGTGAGCTGAATATGTTCTGTTTATTTCAATTTATTGTACAATTCAATTGGTGTGGTGTGATTTTATATTCCAAAAAAATACAATAAAAAATATTGTATGTGTGAGTGATTTCAGATTTTTGTAAGTGCTTCACATTGTTGTTATATATTGGGGATCCGAATGTTATTTGTGAGCTGAAATTATTTGTACTAATAACATTTCAAGTATTTGTGAAGGAGAAAGGTCTCCCAAGCTGCCGTACATACTCAAAGCCCAGCCATACCATATGAGAAGTTTCATATAAATTAATACTCGAGGAGTATTTTCCTCATTGCTGGCTGCCACTTCCTAACTTTAGCTGAGTTAAGGTGCTGCGTTGAAACTTGAGGATGCAGATTTAAAGAATAGAGGGTGTCATGCAAGTTGGGGCTTCCATTTATTAAATGTGAGCTATATTAATAATGCAGTTTTGATTTTCTGTATGTCATTTCTGATATAACAGCAGTGAATAGGTCTGAAAATTAACACTTAGGCTGTAGATTTGAGCTATTAAATATAGCTGTTAATACTTGTTAAAATCTGCTTATTGGGAATTTGGTTGTAAATGGATATTTAGTATCAAATCTGAAAATCATCCAGAAAGGTTCTATCTGATATAAAGTTGTAAGTTTTTGTGTGGTTTACTGCCAAAACACTTTAAAAGTTTAAAGTGAATTACATTTGTAATATTCCGGAAGGTAATCCGCTGAAATAACTAATTTCTCTATATTGTATTGTAAAAGCGTTAGATGGAATAGCTGCCAAACGTTTACATGTTATTATCCCCATTGTTGGCATTGATCCAGATCAGCCTGTTGTCAGCCAGTTTGGCTTGACCCATTCTGTAGTTGTGCAATTTTAATTTATCCACATGTTGGGCATTGATTGTAAACCAGTCTGTGCTCCAGTGAAATATCTAAATCCACTAGTTTGGTGTTGATCTGTATACTGGGCACTGCTACCAGTTGAAAAATTATTCTCTGTCTACAATCTGGTTGTTAGTTCTCACCTTGCCCACATTGGGAATTGGGTGATTAGAAATCCTAGATTTGTGTTGATTGCAAATTTTGAAAATTTTCTGGTGATTTTTGGCTAACGGATCCTCAAGGGACATTACACACCAACCTATGGATCCAACCAACTCTAGCACATGGTAGCTCATGTTGCTTACAAGGCATACCAGAATATACCAAGGTTTGTGACAAATTGTTGAAAGCATAGTTACAAGACTTACCAAAACTCATTGAGTCCTGAGATGAACTAGTCAAAACAAGACCCACAGACTCAAGAACTAGGTACCTAATGAGTTTGGTCAAACTCACCGAGTTTGCCAAACCCATTGGACTTGCCAAGTCTCGTCTGCAAAACTTGGCCATGACAGTTAGGTGGAAAATTAGAAAAAAAAATCAAAACACTTACACCTAAAACATGTGAAATGATCTTTAACACTTAAAAAAGATATTCATTTCATTTGCAAGCACAAGCAAGCATAAAAAAAAGAATTGAAGCTAAAAATACAATCCATTCAAAAACAAACCAACAAACATAGGGTCTAATTACTGCTCTATGGCTTGACTCTCTATTTTTTGAATAGTTTGGAGGGCTCTTGGAGCTTGGTTAAAAGTAATAAAATTGTGAAAAATGGCATGCACCATGAAGGTTTGTGTGGTCTTAAAAGATTTAATTTGGCATTGCACCCAGACCCCACGAGGGGCACTACCCCTCAACCCCACTAGTAGCATTACCCCCAGATCTCCACAAGGGATGCTACCTCTCAACCCACAGGGGGCTGCTGCCCCCAAATCCCCGCAAGGAGTGCTATCCCTCAACCCCACAAGGAGCTACTGCCCCCAAATCCTTGCGATAATTCTAAAAAGCAAAGCATAAAAAATCATTTTTGAGCCATGTCTAATGGAAAAGGCAGTGTTTATAATTTTTTTTTACTTTTTCCCAATTAAATCCCAAGTAATTGAATTTTACATTTATACTTTCAGTTTTCCGAGTCAATCCTTATCCCAAGTAATGCTCCTATGGCTGTAGCAACATTTGTAGACTTGTCTATGATACTAGTCGAGGACCCCACATAGAGCTAGTGATGCTAGGTCAAGTGATACAAGCTCCTCTCTATCATAGTTCATGACTCAACATTGTAGTTTTTGTTTTTGATGCCCTAGGTATCATAATCCATGAGTGTTGTACACCTAAAACACTTGAGAATATTTATATATTAAATAATGTTGTTTCCTTCAACTCAAATCTGCTTTTGTACTCATTTGATTGATATATATTTGTGTATGTGATCAAAGTAGCTTCAAATTAATAAGATTATTATGTCTTTAAAGTTGATTTATTGAAGGGTGCATAGTAAAAGCTTTAAATCCTTAAAAAATTCTCTATATTTCATCGTTTTTCAATTTGTCAAGTCTAAGTCCAAGTCAAAAAACAGCTTGTAGAGTCCGAGTCTTGTAACTATGGTTGAAAGCAAAAGAAAATACAATAGTATCCATTTACTTTATATAAGGGCTTTGGATTCTAGAACACCCAAGTCATTGTACCTAAAGATTAATCTCCTAAGTTAGGAATGTCATGACTCATGAATGTCATGTCATTTAGGTCATTTCCCTCACACCTAATATCACTCATGTCAATCTCACAATGGAAACACTTAAAACACATTCATCTCTGCCATGGGAAGGAAAGATAATTTCTTCTCCCAAAGCATATAATAAGAAATTTAAAAATTGACATTATGTTGCCGTTTCAATTCACACCTCTAGAATGTGAGTTGAAAACGGACAGCTACGCATAGATAAACTGCTCTTTTATTAGGAGGGGAAGTTCCCTTTTTCCTAATGATTGCTTAAAAGATAAATAAACTAAATTGCCTATCTTTTTGATTCTCAGCTGTGAGCACAAGGTTATAAAACTCTATCATTGCAGCAGAGGTTTTTTATTTTAACTTCTAACTACAGCTAGGCCTAAACTAAATGACGCTTTTGACAACCTAAGTAAATTCAAAGCTCAGGAATCAAAAGTAAACAAGGAATGATTTGTTAACACAAAAGCTCAAATAAACTTATTCCAGATCGCATCAGAAGACTCATTGTACTTTAAGATGTAAACTGAAAGTAAGGATATGCAAGCAACACATATGACATTAACTAAATGAACATGAGACAAAGAATCAGAGCAATAGAAGGCATGAGATTTCCTTTCTCAATATCAAAAAATTATTACAACTCCAGGACAGCAATATTGCAGCAAAGACAGGCATACAATATGCGGTCAAACACTGGATTACAAATAACACAAAGTGAACAAGCACTTTAACAATTTTGCAGGCTAGAATAGGCATAGCAAATTATGCTATCTCAATTACAGTTCCTCAACAATGGGCAAGGCTGCTGTTATTCATAAATCAAAAGAGTAGGGAACCCTAAAATCTCCTTGATCCTAGCTAACTAACTTGCCAACTCGCAAGCTTTATTGCTATTCTAGACAAAAAATCTAACTAACACCAACTTTAAAACGATTTGTTTTAAAGCAGAGAAAGTTCCAACTATTACAAAGTGATCTTTTCTATTTAAAGGATGGATAAGCTTTGAATGAAAGCAAATGCTTTAAATCATAAAGCATTAAGTTAAAGCTGTTTTTTGAGTCCCATCCTTATCTACATCGCTGCCCCATTTGTGACATCATCCACTGATATTTTGGGAAACAATATCCTCCAAAAATCTAGTAACCGTATCCTTGCCACGAACACTGATGCTTTCCAAGATGATATTCTGATTTTCTAACATCTTTTCATCATCTGCAACCATCTGTAGGAAATCACGAACTTCGTCCACAGCTTTATCAAACTTTACTGTCATAGCGGCAAAACAATCCATCTTGTTGGCACTGAGATCATTAAAACTACTACGGACGAGAGTCTGGGATTCTATCTGCACTTCCTTGAGATCATACAGGGTACCATTTTCTCTCTCATTTGAGCACGAGATCTGAGAAACAAAGGACCTCACGAATTTGAGAACACTTATCACCTTTTCCCTCAATTCCGCTAACTCTGAGGATATCCTCTCATGGGTTTTTACTGTGAAAAGATACTGTGCTTTCCAAGTAGAAACCGTCTTATTTTCTGCTGAATCAACAGAATCATATGCTACCTTCAAGTTGGAGATTATGATCTCAAATACCAGCTTGTCCTCAGCCATACTCTACTGAAACCCCTGAATGCCTTAACATAGATCATGAGCATTGTACTTCAATTGATAGATCTGTGAAAGTACATATCTGCCTCTAGTTACAAACTCTTCCACCCAATCCTTCATGTGCCTTCCATAAATGACCAACTAACTTAGCTGCCGCTGATCGGTTGGTTATTCCAGAATCTGAGGAAGCAATAAGTTGGCCTGTGAAGTGCCATGAAGAAGATTAGAAATATATTGCCGCAGCTACCTATTTTCAGCATTGAGAGTTGTTTTATCTTCTCCATCTTTCAACACACTCTCCTTTGGATTATTTGTTGCAACCTCAAAGAGATTCACATCCATGTGCCAGGTACTTCTACCAAGATTGGCTCTAACAACCTTGAAGTCATCAACCTCAATCTCATTGACGTTCTTATCTTCTGATGGTGTTGTAGTTTCAATAATAATCTCTCCAGCAGCATTCTTCATGTGAACTTGCTTCTTAAATTTCTTCTCTGGTATGTCTTGGTAGACGCTATCAAGTTCTGTCAAGTTCAACTGATATGAAGGCTTTCTCCTCTTCCTACCGAAGATGTTCTCGAGCCAAGAAGTGCTAACTTCCTTGGGAGGCTCAGTTCCAGTTCCATCAACTCTTGATGAATCAATGTGTGTCGCAATGTTATGAACTGGTGAATCTAGTTCTGAATCTATGTGAATGGGAGAAGACCTTGGTGATGGAGGTGGAGAAACATGAACTGAAGGCATTGTTTCAACATGCGGTGTTGATTCAGCTGGAACTTCAGATGCAACTGTTGGCTGTTCCCGCTGAATATGGACTGGAAACTCAAACTTTTTCCTCTTCAACTTGGCCATCTTTGTTCCTTCTGGAAGAATGCTCATAGCCTTAACTCTTGGCTTCGGTTTGGAAGTGGAAGGTATAGATGTTTGAACAACTGGTGGCTCTGCAACCGGAATGGCTTCTTTCCACTTCTTATTACTCAAGAATATCATACTATTTTTGATAACTCGGCTCATTCTTTCCTCGATTGAGGTGCTCTCTTTGGCAAACCAATTAACTTGTGATAGTGGCTTTTTCTCAATCTGATCTCTGAAATATGTGGGAAGTAGAACTTCACCATCATCATCTGACAAGCCTTCTACATCCTCTAATAGGATATCAGTCAACTGCTGAAAAATAAACCTGCTATAGCTACATTTCCACACTTCGAATTCATCTGCACAATTAGCCCAGAAATCTTCAATTGCAGGCGCATGTACACAATTCTGACCAAAGTGTGCTACAAAAACACCATGGGGATCATATGAAAACCTCCTATCAAATGACTTGGAGCCATACTTGGACAATTCACCACCAATTACTTTAGCATCTGCTCCAGATATGCATCTGTAAATACCCATCCCAACTGGAAAACTGAAATTCGCCTTGCGCCTGCTACACAAAAAAGAATGAACTTCATAGACCTGCCTCAGAAATTCTATGAATGCTACCTCATCCATAGGATATCTTGGTAGAATGACTGGCTCTTCTAAGAAGCCATATACCCTGATATAGGAGAATGTGGGAAACTGGATAAACCAATCAGCCCACTCTACGATTGCCGATCTGGCATCAACTAGAAATCGTATATGCAACTCATTGTCAAGATCTCACACTACATGCATAAGGAATGCATCTACTCACCTATAATGTCGTTCAACCTCAGAGAACTCTAACTGTGGGTAATGGTGATATATATGTTGAATGTCCAGAGTTCCAACAATATTCAAACCCCTAAACTGACCTTGAAAGGCCATCAGATATACAAGGTATGACATCATGTGGAATTCATGAGCTTTTGAAAATCAATTATCTGATGGTGGAGACTATCACTGATTAATGCTAACCAGTCAAAGTATTCTATTCTGTCAACAATCTAGGAAATGATGTAAAACATCCAAGGCTGAAATTTATTGGCTTCTGCTTGACCTGTGACTCGGTTCAGCAAAGTAATCATTATAGTGTATTCTTCCTTGAACTCTCCACATCCAATGTTATTTGGCAAAACATTCTGCTTCTCTTTCATCCACTTTTGAGCAATCTTTTTCCAATATTTATCCTTGTCATTGTGCCACACCCTCTTGCATTCTTCAATAGAAATGACGAAGTTTTCCTTCCACGATGGTATTGAAAAACATTTCTCAATGTCATTAGGCCTGAGACTGCAGAGTACACGCCCATCTACCGATTGGATTTCCCTTGTAACTGAATTGTAATGCTTAGTACAAGCGATTACGAATTCAATGCTTTGCACTGTGACGAGGAATGAAGCTGCTACAAGCAACCCGGAGTGACTCAGATTCTTAATGGCGATGTTTCTTGTGTCTTCTAAAGCTTTCAAATTGAATGTTGGAAGCACCTTATGCAAATCTGTCTCGACAGTTCTTAGGTAATCATGAACCAACGTCATTTTAGGCTTGATTTCTATTGGAGAGTACTACATACTGAAAAACTTGAGGAATGCCTATGAACACGCCTATGTTTGGAAATATTTTGCACAAAAGGCTGAAAACTCTTTGCTGATTTCTTTTAAAAAGCAGATTTTGAGCGAAAAAGCTAGTACGTGGGTTTTGTAGACAATCTCGTTTTGAAGCAACCCAGATCGTCGAATTCTGAAAAAGCAGAGGATTTTCTGAAAAAGCGGCAAAAAAGCAAATTTTGGGAAAACTAAAATTTTCCAATCTTCAAGAGGACGTAATTCCAAATGAACCCATTTTAACGAAAACTAAAAAAGCTCCGGCTCTATTTTTGAAAAATGATGCCCTAGAAAAATGGACCTTGAAAAAGCGTGCCTCTGTGCTTCCCAATCCCAAAACCATGTAGAACACTAAAAAAGCACTCTGTTTGGGTTCTCAAATTGTCATGTCCCTAACTAATGATTTATAGATTATGAATTATTCATTCTATAAATCTAAAATTAAATATATGATATAATAATAATATAGAAACAATTATAAATTATCATATAAATATATATGTATTATCTTAATATATAAATATATATATAATAACAATAAAATAATATTTAATATATATATATATATATATATATATATATATATATATATATATATATATATATATATTAATAGAATACATAATAAATAAGGCCACGGATGTCTTTTAAGAACAATCACTGCTATTAAAGTGGTGACCTTTGGGGGTATACAGCCCTTCAAACATTTAAATAAGGGATCGATTCACCATTCCAAGGCATTGATCAAGGAGAGTGTGAAGTATATATTATATAATATATATACAGCAGCATTCAAAAAGCATTTACTCCACCAATCAATCAATAAAATAGCAATTGGGCAGTAATCTCATCGATCAAGAAATACAGAAGAAAGGCATCGAATCTAATACAGATTACAGGTATTACAGCAGGCAAATTCAGGTCTGATTTATCAACATATAAGGTAAGATATATATTTTAATATAAGGCAAGAGCATGTATTGGAAGTAAATCTGAAGGTAAAGGCACAGCAAAGTAGAATTAATTAAATTGAATATAATTGTTAAGTAAATATTAAAATAATAAGAATTACAAGACACAATATATGTGTGTGTATATATATATATATCTGGTATGCATAATCAAGAATGATTACATTATTATTATACATGTATAAGAATACATATATATATACATATATATATAGATAGATAGATTATTGAAGTTATGTTCATCTCCTCATTCTATTTCCTGCAACCGTAGGGTAGGATGGTTTTGTTAGGGAGAGGCGAAGTAATTCCATCCTAATGGATTGGAGATGGTTTAGCACACCCTAGACAAGTTTGTTAGGGAGAGGCGGAGTAATCCCATCCCAATTACATTAGAGAAGGTTTAGCATGCCCTAGACAACTAATTCCTCATCCGTGGTTGAGGATTAAAATGAGTGTCATAACTCGATGCTTTCCAATTAAAGATTGGAAAGACTTCATGAAGATCAGCCCATTTACCTTATTCTCTACTCTTGAAGAGACTAGAGTTAGACAATGTTTGTTAAAGGAAGAAGAAGACAAACAATAGAGTAAGACAAAAATGACAAGACATACAAGACAAAAAATGACTTGGCACAAAAAGACAAAACTTAGAGTAAGGAACAAACATGCCAAGGAGTGCCGATCATATTAGTAAGGGCGCCGATCATAGGTAAAAAACATTAAGCGCCGATGGTATGGAAGACAAAAATCTTTATTAAATACAAACTAAGCATAATTTAGAAGAGGCACGATGGCCCAAAGATAATGTCCCTTGGGCGATTGCATCCCAATCGGGATTATAAAAGGCGTGGAGAGCAATCAAGGGAGGCATCCTAGATCAGCGATTTATTTATCATCCTCAAGTTATTAATTCAGATCAATATCAGCGATTCTCATTATCAAGTCTTCAGCGAATTAATATTATCAAGATCATCTCCAATACAGCGACTTGGTTATCAATATCAACTAGTGATTCAGATTGTAGCCACTTTATATCTGATTTCATAAATCTTAGACTATACAGCCAACATACAACCATCGAGAGGTATGTTATCATTGCTATTTATAACCTGAATTGATTGTTATTATCTGCACCATGGATTATAGGATCTCACAACATTATAGCAAATACTTCATAATCTGAAATATGTTAGCAAGTCATAGATGGCATATAGATTGAGTAATGTCTTGATCGATTTATTGGTCATGAAAATGTGAATTCTGATCAATGTAGCATATACAGCAATATAAGTCATAGATCTTAGAATTTAGATATCCATGAAATCGAATTGCATCAACATCATAAGTAGATATGAGAAAATGTGCTTATGTTATGAACTAATAAATGAAGCATGATTAAATTAGATAATGAATACATAAAGAATGTGAGCTACATAAACATAATGAATATTAATATTGAAAATATCTTGAATCCGAATATGGGATAGAATAGCATAAAGTTTAATATATAGAATGTTAGAATGATCAAAATATAAGATCATCATAAGAATGGTGAAATGAATCATATACAATAAGAATGTAATATAACCAAATAGACAAGGAATGGCCATAATCAAGAAATGGAAATATAGGGCCAATTATATGATGGTGGAAACACAAAGGTTCCCATAAAGGAATATGAATGATCATGCCATCTTGTGATCCAAGTAGGATCACAAGATAGTAATATCGAATGATTGATAACTCACAACTCATGACATATCGAAAGGGGTGTTCGAGCCGCCTCCTTAATCATCTTACCAACCTATGAGTATGGGGTTAAGTTAAGGATGTGAAATTGGACCTAGGTGACCCTCAAGTAGATGAAGAACACCAGGTGTGTGTGAAGTCCCTTTAGCCAAGAGACGAAGAACTCCAGGTGTTGAGTGAAGCTCTTGGGCCTATGGTATTATGAGCTCATAATAAATGTGCCCGACGGTAGGTGACTCTCGATGGGATGAAGAATGCCAAGTGTTGCATGAAGTCCCCTCGAGCCAAATGGTGAAGGACACCGGGTGTTGTGAGAAGCCTTTGGGCCTCCGTGTGGGATGGATAACGCCTTAACAAACCATGCTCATATGGGAGATAGGGTTGATTAATGATAGGGCTAACCGAGAACTCTCTCAAGATAGTGCATGGGAATTGTGAATGAAAGAATGTGAATATGAAATGTCTATGTTTATTAATGTTAAGATGAAATCATTGTCATTAAGATCATAAGGTTATAAGCCTTAAGAATAAATGCGAAAAAGTATATGGACTGATAATTGATTAGTGAACTCTAATGATGATATGAAAAGGAAAAATTGAATACTAATGTTCTCTCTTGTAAGTTGAAATTGTGCAAGGTTAAGAAAAATTTTGGCTTACTAGAAGGGGACTGTTGGTTTTTGCTTCTGAATCAGCATTAGGGTTTGCCAGTTCTAATGCACAGGCAGATTCAGCCAACTGAATACAGGAGGTTGCGTGAGCTCCTCCCCTTCACTTCTGGTTTTGTCGCACCAAGGGGGGTGTCCCTATTTGATAAAAGTATGACCTTGACTAGCTCAATGACAAAAAGCTATAACTTGACAGCAACAGGCAGAATACTCTCACGTAAGGACCAAGATTTGTATAACAAATCACAAGGTTGGCAACATTCTTGGACATATATGTCTGGTTGGGTATGAGAGTACGCAGGGATCCTAATCCTACTCCTACAACTAACAGGTGGAAGGATGAAATGGTTTGATTTGATTTTTGGATGCAAAGCTAGACATGGTATATAACCTCAACACAAAGCTAGATTGGTGCCTATCCAGGGCTTGGAGTCGGTAAACATACACCTGTGAATGATCAGCATGAACAACTAAAACTGGATTTCAGGGGGATATACATGATATCTGCCTTACAGATATCTCCCAATACAGAGTGTTAAGCTGTGTATACTTATGGCATCCCTATTGCAGTATACCCTTCCCAATATTCAATCTGAAAACAGTTTAATCTACCCCTTGAGCAGAAGTTAAAAGATTAAACATTCAACACAGGAATTCTATGTTCTAGAATCTCAGACATTCCTTGAATGCCTGGACTTAGAAGATAGATACATGCAAAACTGGAGACAGAATCAGCATAACACATGCAAACATAGCATTATTCATATAAAATTGACCAAGAAATCAGTGGATTCATGCACACACGTACAACAGGAGATACATAAACTCACAAGTTTTGCTGCACAGAGCAACCAAAACCAGTTGTATCTTATTACAGAGCCAAAATGTCCAGTTTTCAACAACCTCAAAAATGGTAACACAGTCTGCCTATATTGGCCAGAAAGTGTACCTCACAGCAATTAATTACATGGCTTTCAAAAATCCGCCAGATACAGATCACACAGGAAGAATGGCACTCAGAAGTTATTGCTGCAGCAGACAAGGGAGGCCTCAAGCTCTGCGCCACCATCTGGAAGTCTTCATCCATAAATCGGGCCACCTGATCATGTGTACCATTTCTCTTACCCCTGCTACAGTCGCCATTGATGGCTCAACCACCCGCAGCCGCGTGAAAACTATCGCTGCGTTCAAAAAGAATTTTCCCGCCAAAATGCATTTTCTGAAGTTTCAAATGTGCAGGGAAATTAATCCCACATGCATGGTGCGGAGACCCTCCAATAGTTTAAAAACATGGCCACTAACATACTAAGTGTCGAGCGCTTTTGCCACGCTCGACACACGCCTCTCAGCCCAAAGCCCATTGCCCAGACCTAGGCCATCGGCTCACCCCACAAATCTCTCATCGATCTCAATTGTCTCGCCGACCACTACACTACACTCCCCCATCGGCAAGAACAATCCCGTCGGCAAACCTCAAAAAACTCTGGCCGAAAAGCAACCTCACGCCGACGACTCCTCATCGGCCAAACTCCTTACATCGGCGGCCCAAAAATTTGCTTCGCCGATAGCCAAACACACACCAATGGACATCCATCGGCCAGACCAAAACAATCGGAGCACTCAAGAAATCTTTGGCCGATGAAGCCAATCACTCCAATAAGACCAAAAACATAAAGCTTTGAACCATTGAACCGGTTCAAGCAGATGGTTCAAAGGAGAGGTTCAACCGAGAAGTTCAACGCTGAAACCAACTCAGTCAGCAACAAAAAAGCAACCCCGCGAACCCATTGAAACCGGTTCAATGGCGAGGTTCAATATTGAGGTATGCCGGCGAGGTTCAAACCTCCACAACAATACTCCATCGGCAAAACACTTTGGCCAAGACCAAAAAACTCGAAGCATCGAACTATTGAACCTTGAACCGGTTCAAAGGGTTCAAGCGGGAGGTTCAACGATACAAGATTTGCGCAAGGCAAATGCATAATATGATCCGTTAGAAGAAAAATGAACCCCGAACCGCTGAACCATTGAACTTAGAGAAAAAGGGTTCAAGTTCAAACCAAAATGTCGAAGACACAAAAACGAACACATGCCGATGGAGAAAACATGAAGACCACCTCCTCAAGAACTGTGATGCAGATGCTGAAAAACACTGAGGGGCCCCTAAACTTAGAACTTTTTTGGATTTTTTGGGAAGGTGCTTGCATGAAAAATTGCTCCAAAACTGGGAGTCAATTCAAGCACCAACAGGGACATTACAAGGAGATGCGAATATAGTCAATACCTAGTTATTTCCATTGCCTCTAATCGTAGGGTAGGATGGTTTTGTTAGGGAGAGGCGAAGTAATTCCATCCCGATGGATTGGAGATGGTTTAGCACGCCCTAGACAAGGTTGTTAGGGAGAGGCGGAGTAATCCCATCCCAATTACATTGGAGAAGGTTTAGCGAGACAAGTAATTACCCATCTAAGGTTGAGGAGTAGAAAGAAAATTAAGAATTAAGACTTGAACATAGTCGATATTGAATTGTGTTATGAATTGAACTAAATATTATCTTAATTTATTAATCTTTAATATCTCCAATGTCCCTTTCTAGCAATCTAATTGAGTAAAGTTAAGAAAACAAGAATATCCTAAAAGGGGACATTACAAGTGGTATCAGAGCAATCATCCTACCATCCTGTGTATACTACGTGTGCCTTACATGTATTCAAGTATATACTTTGTGATTTATGTGTATTCAAGTGTATTCAAAGGTTTACTTTGTGACTTGTGTATGCTTTGTAACATATGTTCATGTGAATACTTTGTGTATTACGTGTATGCTTCATACTCGTGTATACTTGATGACCTTGGGATGGTGGACAGGTCCACGGTGTAGTATGGGATGCACCGAATCCTCTTCCCAATCGTCTGACGGTATACTTCATTCGAGTGTACTTGTATTTGAGTGTATACTCTATAACTTGTATTTGTATTTGAGTGTATACTCTATGATTTTGTATTTGAGTGTATACTCTATGACTTGTATTTGTATTTGGTGTATACTCTACGATTGTATTTGTATTTGAGTGTATACTCTATGATTGTATTTGTATTTGAGTGCATATATTTAAGTGTATACTTTACAACTTACATGTATGCTTTGTGACTTAATGTATTCGTACGTATACCTCATGTATGCTTCATGCTTCCTGTATATACTCTATTTATACTTTATGTATCACATGTATTGATGTGTCACTTCATGTATTTTCAAACAAATGTGTTCTTATAATTACTTTATGCTTAAAATCTATGTGTTAAAGATGTTGTCTTTTCAGTGGCTCAGGCTAATCAGTTGCGTGCTTGAGCTACTCAGTTGCGTGCTTGAGCTAGTTGCCTACGTGTTTGAGCTACTTGCTTGTCTACTTGAGCTACTTGTCTACTTGCTTGAGCTAGTTGCCTACGTGCTTGAGCTACTTGCCTATTTGCTTGAGCTGGTTGCTTGTGTGCTTGAGCTACTTGCTTGTCTATTTGAGCTACTTGCCTACTTGCTTGAGCTGGTTGCTTGCATTCTTGAGCTACTTGGTTGTCTACTTCAATTTTATTATGTAATTAAATGGCAATGCATGTAACCTACAAATTGGTGTAATCACTTCTATATTTAATATCTTGAGGGTTCTAGAAGTTGATTGCTTGAGGACAAGCAATTGTGAGTGGGGACGGCTGTCATGTCCCTAACTAATGATTTATAGATTATGAATTATTCATTCTATAAATCTAAAATTAAATATATGATAATATATATATATATATATGGTATAATAATAATATAGAAACAATTATAAATTATCATATAAATATATATGTATTATCTTAATATTTAAGTATATATATAATAACAATAAAATAATATTTAATATATATATTAATAAGAATAATAAATAATAAATGTCTCATATATATATATGAGGATCGGGCCTCTTAGAGAAGAGACACCGATCTCATAACAAATAGAGATTAATCAAAATAAGGCAACGGATGTCTTTTAAGAACAGTCACTGCTATTAAAGTGGTGACCGTTGGGGGTATACAGCCCTTCAAACATTTAAATAAGGGATCGATTCACCATTCCAAGGCATCGATCAAGGAGAGTGTGAAGTATATATTATATAATATATATACAGCAGCATTCAGAAAGCATTTACTCCACCAATCAATCAATAAAAATAGCAATTGGGCAGTAATCATCATCGATCAAGAAATATAGAAGAAAGGCATCAAATCTGATACAGATTACAGGTATTACAGCAGGCAAATTCAGGTCTAATTTATCAACATATAAGGTAAGATATATATTTTAATATAAGGCAAGAGCATGTATTGGAAGTAAATCTGAAGGTAAAGGCACAACAAACTAGAAGTAATTAAATTGAATATAATTGTTAAGTAAATATTAAAATAATAAGAATTACAAGACACCATATATATATGTCTATATATATATATATATATATCTGGTATGCATAATCAAGAATGATTACATTATTATTATACATGTATAAGAATATATATATATATATATATATATATATATATATTATTGAAGATATGTTCATCTCCTCATTCTATTTCCTGCAACCATAGGGTAGGATGGTTTTGTTAGGAAGGGGCGAAGTAATTCCATCCTAATGGATTGGAAATGGTTTAGCATGCCCTAGACAAGTTTGTAGGGAGAGCCGGAGTAATCCCATCCCAATTACATTAGAGAAGGTTTAGCGTGCCCAAGACAAGTAATTCCCCATCCGTGGTTGAGGATTAGAAGGAGATGCGAATATAGTCAATACCTAGTTATTTCTATTGCTTCTAACCGTAGGGTAGGATGGTTTTGTTAGGGAGAAGCGAAGTAATTCCATCCCAATGGATTGGAGATGGTTTAGCGCGCCCTAGACAAGGTTGTTAGGGAGAGGCGGAGTAATCCCATCCCAATTACATTGGAGAAGGTTTAGCACACCCTAGACAAGTAATTCCCCATCCAAGGTTGAGGAGTAGAAAGAAAAATAAGAGTTAAAACTTGAACATAGTCGATATTGAATTGTGTTATGAATTGAACTAAATATTATCTTAATTTATTGATCTTTAATATCTCAAATGTCCCTTTCTAGCGATCTAATTGAGTACAAGTTAAGAAAACAAGAATATCCTAAAAGGGGACATTACACAAATCTTCATGAGAAGAAAACGATGCTCTTCTTCCTCTAGATGCAACCTACAAAAATAATGAATAAAAGAGGCCAAAGGCTTGTTTTTATAGAACTTTAGAGCGAAAAAGCATATTTCTTTGTGGAAGCATAAAACTTGAAGCTTATCCATGAAGATAGCAACTCTTCAAGCAAAAATCCAAGTTGATATGCTCACATAGGATGAATTCCTGTTTTATAGCTGCCTATGGCTTCACGTGTGAGGATGATGAAAAATTGCTTCTTTGATGATGTCATCAAACACGCTAAGTTGCAAAAGTGTTAGCCAATTTTTCCTTTGTTTTGAAACTCTTGCACTCGTTTTGACTCTAGCGTGGCCTTCCTCTAACTTCAACAAGATGGCAAACTATCACCGTTGATTGAAAAAGCTGACTAATCATGGCATTTTGGAGTTTTACCAATTCTGATTTGATCCCCAGCCTCGAACTGACGATCTGACGACGTTTGACTGCAATTTTGACTCCTAGAAACCGTCATTGGACGAAGATTGGGAAATGCCTGGAAGATGACATCGGCAAAACATGAAAAATTCTCTCTAGAGAACCCAAGTGCCCTCACTAGATAGGGGCGTCTGACATCCCATGCCTTAGCCAATTTTCAACAATTTTCAACTTTTCTCATTTTTCATTTTTTGTGTGCGCTCCGGTGACTATGGGCCCCTGTTCGGATGCTAAAACTCGCCTACCGGAACAAAATTGAGACTGATGGTCAAGCAATCAAGCAAGCCTGATGAAAACTAAATCAATTGTACCTTCTGCCTGCCTTGGAAACTAGGCCAAACTGATTTTTTGTGAATCCGACCGAGCTGATGGAGAAAGATTTGCAATTTTCTAGAAAAACATGAAAAATAAACTAACACTGGTGATGTTGGGTGCCCCTAGCCTCCAGGGGCGCCTGGGTTTTCATGCCTTAGAAAATTTTTGGAAATTTTCAATTTTTCCTTCATTTCTCCGTTTTGCATGCCGCGGGTCCCGTTTGATCTTCGTTTTTGGCCGTCCGGCTAACTACTAATGCTGAATGAGAGGTGATCTGGATAGCTTGAGCATATCTAAGATGAATCTCCTGCTTTTACGGGCCTGTTGACTAAATTTGACTGATTTTGACGACCCGAAAATGGGCTGACAAGGTCTTTTTAACGTTTTTCGAGAAAACACAAAAATAATCTCTCTATGAAGATTGGGCGCCCCTAGCCTCCAAGGGTGCTTGTGATTCCCAGACTTTAAAAAATTTAATGATTTTCAACTTTTCTTTATTCTTCGGATTCACCATGCTTCGTTTTCTGTTCTTCGTCGGTCGACGATTGCTCAATAGTTCTTCGCCTTCTGAACAGCACTGAAACTTGAATCTAATCCCTGGAAGATGAGTTTTCTCCATTAATGTCCTCGCAGTTCATGCTTCACCTTCTGAAAAAGCAAAATTGACCCAATAGAGAAAACTCGACCTTTTGCAGATTTCGTCTGGACCACCTTGATTGTGAAGCAATATCAGCCAATTAGAATCAGGCAGGACTCTTGAATTAGAGATTCTATTTTTAGAAACTTTCTATTGTTAGAAAATTTTGCCACCATCCATATCTCAAAAAACCCAGAAAACCTAAATTTGACGTCTATTTTTAGAAATTTAGACTTTTTGACTTTTTGACGACAAATTTTCTAAACTTTCACAAAATGCCTTAATGAAGCAAAAAAAAAATTGATTGGGCACAACACATTGAAGAGGGTCATATGAAAACTTATGTGCCAAGTATATTATCCCTTTATCGTTATGTCTAAAAAACAAATGAAAGGCCGAAGTTTGAATTTAGGATAATGAATTATTAAATGGTTGCTTCATCTTCCATGTCCTAGGTTTTTATCAACATCAATGAAATTGTAATGCTCAAAGTGTATATAATAAGACATGGACATGAATGTATGCTACACCATTGCCATACTGAAATTATTCAGAAGCTAATGAGTTATTTGGCTATGGCACTTACTTTACATATTGTTGTACCCATGCCAAACTTGACTTGTGTTGTCATCCTGTCGTCAAATTGCCTATATAAAACCGAAATAATTGTTCATCTCAGGTCACCTTGTTGAAATATCACTTTTGAACGTTCACAGTGTTCAAGTCATTGATCCATGATGTTGAAATGTCGCATTGTCCAAGTTTGCCTTGTGAAAGTCCAAAATATTGAGTTGATCATTATGTCAAAATCCAAAATGTCAACCGTTGTAAAATGATCAAGTTCAAGTCCATCGTTTGTCATTCGTCATCATCAAAATTCGTTTCGTCAAAACCCAAGTTTCCATATTTGTAGTTGTCCATAAATTTTAATTTTTAAACATATTAATTTATGATTGATAATTCATTATTAGTTATTTATTAATAAGTTTAAATTAAAATTTTTGTTAAGTGTTTTTATTAAAACTTAAAATTTATAAAACAATATTATTTTGATTAATATCTATTATTACAATTTAATAATAGTTATTATTGAAAGTAATAAGAAAATCTAAAAAAAATAAAAATGCAATGAAACGCATCTTTGCAAAGGCAAAAGTACCTTTAAATTAAAAATAAAATTGAAGCGCTTCAATAAAATAATGCACTCTTTTGCAAAGAAAAGTGCTTCACATGATAATCAAACGCGCTTCTGTGAAGGCTAAAAGTGCTTAAAGACTCGCCCCTCTTCAAGAAATCGCTCTTGCATGCCTCAACACATCAAAACACGCTTGCAAGATAATGAAATCGCATGCCCTCAAGAAAGAACGGACAAGATCAGAAGACTTCCAACACACCTTATCCAAGCAGGTCGCGCCTCCAGCATCTACACACACTTCAATCATTTTCACATGCTCTCTTTTCTAAAAATCCCTGAGAATGGAAATTCAAATGCCTTCAATCTAGAAAGAAGGCACAAGCAAAGAATGGGAGAATAAAACAAGAGTTCATAAGATTTCTCATGCCCAATCAACAGATCAGAGCCGCTCCTGCAAGGAGGGAGGTTTCTAAAAAATGTGTAAAGATTGCCTCTCCAGTCAACGTTTAGGAAAGCATCTTTAGACTGCATTTAAGCGTGCCTTTGTGAAGAGAATCCCACCACTCACAAGGAGAAAATACACACCTTCAGGCACTCCAAAACGCATTTCAAACACATTCAAAGCGCCTCATCAAATCAAAGGCAGATTTCATTATTTTAGATGCTTCACACAGATTTTGAACGCGCCTAAAGGAAGAATAGTAGGTTTGCCAAGAGTAAATCTGCCTAAATTGGGAAGTCTACGCTTCTGCATATCAATTTAAGTGCTCAACGTGAAGGTTGAATCTTTGTTTGGCATTTATTTATGGTAACTTTGGAAATTTTCCGGTCATCCAAGCATAACCAACAACAGATTCTTGTTTGTCTTTTATTTTGCAAGAGAATTTTCATAAGTGTCTAAAGAGAATCAGTTTGTAAGGTGCCATTGGAAGTGGTTTTCCCAACAGTTTTGTTGTAGGTTTACCAGCAGCTCTTAGTATAATCTCAATCATTGCAAGAGCAATATAATAGTTTGGAAGACACTCGAAGTTTTATCATTTTCTTCACACTTCGTCCAAGGTGCTTCAAGATTGATGGCCTGATTTTTATCAAAGGCAAATTTCATGGAGATTGAAGCAAAAGAGGTCATTCGCCTTGGTAAAGATCAAACGCATCCAAAACGCTTCAAAAGAGATAGGTGCTTATTCTAAGAAACAGTCTGTGTCTCCTTGCAAGAAATAAAGCACCTATGGAGCATCTAGCATGCATACAAAAAAGCATCCTTTAAAATATTAAAAAATTTAAAGGTTTAAAACTCCGGTTTCAATTCAATATCTCGGTCAACCAGTTCCAGTTCGAAGTGACGCCTACATGCACGGAGTATTATTTTTCAAATCAAGATATTTACAAAGCAAGACAACTGGAGGTCGCATGCTCAATCCTCAGTGGATCTTCAATTGCATGTTTGCAATTCCATTTTAAGTGGGGCAAATCAATAGTAATAAGTTTGCATGTCATGCAAACGGTAGTCATACTTCAATTAATTTTTCCCATGCATTTGCTTTACAAATTGTATAAATAATTGCGTTTTGCACATTGCAGTGGATCTAGAATTCATTAGGAGTTAGTTTTTTCAGCCATTCAAGAGCTTTTAGAGTTAGCATTCAGTGTTCAGTATTCAAATATTAGTGTTGTGTTCAAACAGTGAATAAAAATCAATGGCAATTCTCATGCCTACCTTACGCTGAATTTGCTATGCGCTTTTTTATTTGGCTGTTCATGATTTTGTATTCGTTCAATGGATTTTCTATGCCTATCTCGCTTCTAAAAAGCCATTGAATTATTTCATTTTAAGTGTTGAAGGTTTAGTCAATTTAATGAATTTGCGAACTTTGTGTCACAAATGAAGTTAAAAGTATAAGTTGCATCTTTGTACCGTCTTGTATTCATTTTAACCTTGACATTAGTGATTGTATGTTCTCATTAGATTCCTGTGTACTTGTCTTATTCAACCTCTGAATTTAGCTAAATAGCGCAAGCATTTAGCAATAGGTTTTTCATTCTAGTTGAAAACAAAAAAACTTTGCTTTGTTGTTGAATGTGCATCTCTGCCTTTCCGCACTTTGCAAACCAAAAAAGATTGCAAATTTCATGTTTTATTCGGCATTAGTGAGAAATACCCCTAAAAACGTTGTTCATAGTGTACAACTTTAGATTAGTTTTACTTTGCAGAGAGCTTCCCCTTCAAATTTGAAGAGCGGTTTTACTGCACATCTGTCCATTTTACTTTTGCATTGAAAGGTGCAAAATAAAATGCCAACACATATCATAATCTTAACTCCCAAACCAATCATGATAAAGACAATGAAGGAACCTTAGAATCCCTATTTGTTCAAATGAGAGAAATGGGGAGAAGAATTCATAATCTTTCTACAGCAATAGTCAAAGGATGATAAATGGAATAATTATAGGACTGTCAATGAGGAGAGGACCCTTGAGATGGAATAATTATAGGACTATTAATGAGGAGAGTACCCTTGACAAGGATAGGATTGTCGATGAGAATGGGATGTTTGACAAAGGGAGGTGATAATGGTGAAAATGTCATAGATGATGGTAAAGACCAAACCAAAAGCAATTGGACTGTCAACAATGATGCTGATATGCCCCACGAAGGGAATACCATTGAAAATAAGAGAAGGGAAAAAGAAATCAACAATGGGATGTGGCTCAAATATGAAGGTGAGAAGAATCAAAGACTGGAGGAAATAGGAAGCAAACAACAACATAGATTGTGGGGCTGAGTCAAAATCTCTAGAGAAGGGAATTGTATGCAGAAAGATGAGAGGAAGCTAAGTAGGTCCCGTTGAATCAAAGAAGGGGAATATTACCTAGCAAATCAAAAGATTCTACAATTACAATCCTAACTCCATCCAAAGATAGATGTAAACTACCAAAATTCACTAGTATGGAAATCAAAACTCCATCTGGCATTACAATACATACATTGCTATTTGTACTACCACTGCTTATCAAACGAAGAGTACTAGTCTAGGTCATTTCTCACAAACTTGAGAGGAGTCGCCAATTACTAATCTCTAGAACAAGACAAGAAAAAGTTGAATAATTAAGTTGGGAAAGGACTTTGAAGTTCTTGTATGATGATGCTGACATTATCATTATAATTTATAACAATAATCATGGGAAGAACACCTTCATCCAAGTGTACAACACCAACAAAAGAAGCTAATCTCTATGTTACATAACACTCACAAATGGATTGAGAAAAAGGTTAGCTATTTAAGGATTGAGGCTAACTATCAAGTAAATATGACAGTAATACCACTAATCTCATATAGTGGTGCATACAATCAAGCAACATATCTAGACTAAAGAGAAGGCTAATGCTTTAGTTGTTGAACCCATACAAAGTCATCTTTTGAGTCCATTCCTTAACACTCATTTTGTGAACCATAATTGAATCCTTGTCATGTTTATCATTGTCATCTTTTGTCATTTCTAGTTAGTGTCTTTATAGAGCCTACAAATAGAGCTCTTCAACACACTTGACAGCACTAAGATTGAAGCTCGGATGAGGGAAAAAGGGCAAAAAAGTTTTTAAGGCATGAAAATTTGCAGCCCAATGGAGAGGCACATACCACTCCAAAGAGGTGCAAATTTAAGTGAAAATCAAAAAATGTAAGTGTATGTAGAGGAACATACCTCAATGATGGGGTGCAAGAAAGTGTAGAAGTAAAAAATATCAACCAATGGAAGGGTGTGTGCCATTCCAAACAGGTTCATAAATGTAATGTCCCTTGCGGAATGTTAGCTCAAATCCACAAAAAATTTTATGATCACTCAAATTCTAACTCTTTATGGTCACCAAGTTCTCGATATGGGTAAGGTGAGAGCATATAGAGATTAGAATCAGGATAGAGGAATTACAAAAAGATGTTGTCGGCAAGCCAACAAACTTACAATATAATCAAACCATAGAATCGATCAAGCCAAACTGGCTGATAGTGAATGCAAATTCCAATCGAGCCAAACTAACTGAATACAAGAGGAATTGCATCAATGCCAAATTGGCAAACTAATTCACTCGATTCTAATAAACACCTTGCAAGGCAGAGAAGTGTAGAAAATTAAAATGGATCCAACGGTTGAACTATCCAAGATCTTATAATGAAGTTTAGGAAACTAGAATCTGGTACAAGACCTTCTGAATTATTACAATGCTAGAAAGAGACTAATATCTGGTGATAAACCTTTCAGATATGTACAATAATAAAGATAAGCATTTAATTTCAAATACCAGGAATTATTTCAAACATTTATCTAGCATGCTTGTTGTACCCATTCGAAAATTTTTGTATGTTTCCATCTTTTCAAACTAGGGTCCTTGTTATCACCTTGATTTGTCAATCATGGCATGTTGTTTTGGTCAAATTTGCTAACCCTGCACATTTAAAATATCGAGAACGCCTCAAGTCAACAAAACACTTCTCATGAAGAAAAGACGTCCCTAAGGCTAAAAGTGTGCCTCCTAAAGAAGAAACGTGCTTAGACAAACAGGAGAAACATCAGTTCAAGATAAAGCATACCCTGGGCTAAAGAAATGCGTCTGGGAGCTAATTGGCGTGCCAAGGATAATAAGGATGAGTCTAAGTCTAAATAGGTGCACTTTTGAGCGCCTAAGTGAATGGAGGCGTGTCTGAATTTGAAGAGGTGCGCATGAGGCGAAAAGAACACTAGAAATGCAAAGAAGCTTCTTAGAAGCGTCAGGAAGACAATCAATGAGCTCAAGGAGTATAAGGCGCATCTAGTGGTAGAGAGACACGCCAAGGAGATTCAAAATGCGCCTACAAAAGCCACTCAGCATCCAAGCATGCCTTCCAAATGTGTCTTCACAAAGTAGAAGTGTCCATTTCACTTCAAATGCAGGCACAATTGAAAACAAAAGACTTCACTCAAAGCGCCAACGGCATGGAGGAATCAACATCTAAGTCTCACGCCATACAAATCAAAAGTGCCCTCATCCCTATTCACGCACGCCTCCAATCTGTAGTCCTAGTGATCAGAAGAAGAGAGGTCGCACCAAGCAACAAAAATGTGTTCACTGAAGGATAAAAGACACCTATATGCAGGATAAAAAAACACCATCAGAAAATCTAAACGTGCCTCTCATGCTAGGGAAGGCTACGCAGGTTCAAAGAATGGAAATCAAACAATCAACATGCCTATGAAGACAAATGGCTTCAAACATACCAGTCTGGACTTCAAAAATGCCTAAGGATAAAAGACAGATTCAACTGCATCATATCGTGCTTGAAGCGCTTCCTTTACATTTCTAACACACCCAGGTCAAAGAAAAGCAACCATGAAGAGTTCTCAGTGCCTTCTTTATCAACATCTAAAGGCTCTTCAAAAATAATGAAAGAAGAAAACTTCACAAACTTCCCTCAAATTTTAGAAGCACTATTTCAAAGGCAAGGTGCATGTTATTTTAAATACTTGGCAGAGATCAGGTTTCAAATGCCACTTCAAAAAGAGAAGACTACAATATTTCAAACACCTACAACAAAGAAAAACTCAGACGCCATGTCACCAAAATCAATGCGCCAACATTCAAGAATGTGCCAGTATTCAGAACAAGTCGTGCCTAGTCAAATGCAGGTCAAAGAAAATCAAATTAAAAAAAAATCATTTCCACACCAAACACATCTCGTCAAAGGTGGAAAGGTTTAGTGAGTAGGCACGTTGACTAATCAAAGCAATTAGTGCGCATGAGTAGTAGATGCAGAGTGTATTTGGCCTTTGCAAAAGTGCACCTTCCTACTTCTGGGGCGCGCCTAGACAAAATTATTTATTTTCTTCTTGATATAACTCTAGTTTACCTTTCTAAATCTAGCACATCACTTCAATTGCATAAGGCACTTTCTTTCATGCAAGGAATATAACTTTTCAAACCAAAGCTATTTCTCTACAACTGGAGTTTGCATGTTTTCAATCGTCAATCAAGTGGATATTGCATGTTTGCAATTTATTTTTCATTGGAGCAAATTAATTTGTAATAAAATTGCATTTCATGCAATCAATTAGAGTTCAGTTAGGAGTTTCTAGTTTGTTTTCATGCAATTGCTTTGCAAATTGTATAAATAAGTGTTTTTTGCACATTGTAGAAGATAGATATAGATTTTAGAATTCAATTTAGGAGTTAGCTTTTTCAGGATTCAATATTCAAGTGTTCAAAATTCATTGTTGTATTCAATCAGTGAATAAAAAGCAAGGACAATTCTCATGCCTCAATTTTCTTAGATTGTTACTCTCGTATATTCACCTAATCGTGTTCTTGTTTGTTCATTTAATGGATTCGAGTAGGCTTGTTTTGCTTATAAGTATCCATTGAAGTGTGTTGTCTTTTGTGCTAAGGGTGAAGTCGCAGCTTCATATCATCTTGGCGCTCATAATTGTGTGGTGTTAATTTGTTCAATTAATCCAATTGTATACTTGCCTTATTCAGCCTTTGTATTTAGATGAATAGCATAAGCATTTGGCGATAGGTTTTTCATTCCAGCCAAAAAGCACAAATCTTTGCTTTGTTGTCGAATGTGCGTCTTAGCCTTTCCGTGCATTGCAAAACCAAAAAGTTAGCATATTTCTGTTGTATTCAGCATAATTGTGAAAAAACACTGAAAAAACACTGTACATACTTTGTAGTTTTAGTCAAGTTTTATTTTATAGGGAGCTTCCCCTTCAAATTCGAAGAGCGGTTCTACCGCACATCTGTCCATTTTGGTTTCACACTAAAAGGTGTGAAATAAAATGCTAACAATGCTGAAAGTAGACATTTCGTCATACAGTTGGCTAGCAAGCTAAAAACACATAAAATGTTTACTCAAATTGAGCTGAGTGATAGTGAAGTGTTGTAGTTGGATCAAATAGTCCAATATATTGCTTCTTGCTGCTATTTTGACTCTGATATGCTGATTAAAATCTGATATAAGCTCAAAATCTGTACTATGCCCCTTTTTGTCTTTATTCTGAAAATCTGATCTGCACACTTGTAACACTAAAATCTGTAGTTTAGAAGTTGGTACTGCTCAATTGATGTCTAGAACAGCCCTTCACATTTCCTTTAGTAATCAGTCTCAACTAGAATAATCAGAAATATTGATTATTTCCCCCTTTTTTACTTATACTATTGTCGTATAAACTGATTTTCCCCCAATAAAACCTAGTTGTAGCTATTGACATGGCAGCCATGTCAGAATACATTCCCTTTAACAAGGACGGTAACCAATAGTACTTCAATAAACATGCAAACTCCTTAACCAAGAACTGATTTTCCCCCAATAAAACCTAGTTGTAGCTATTGACATGGCAGCCATGTCAGAATACATTCCCTTTAACAAGGACGGTAACCAATAGTACTTCAATAAACATGCAAACTCCTTAACCAAGATTATAAAGTGGGCGGCCAGCAAAATAGGCATTTGAGCATGGTACGACAACTTGCTAATACATACAGATTCAAGCAAACAAGTAATTAAGTATTAAATCCTTTATAAAATGCAACCCAGCCTATCATTGATTAGCATAGCTGTAGGAGTCCAGGACAACACTGAGAGGGGGGGTGAATCAGTGTTGTATTAGTTTTCAAACATTTTACAACTTTTTGCAAGCTTTCTCTTATAGAACAAATAAAAAGGAATCCATTAATGATTTGTTAAGTTTATATGCATAAGACTTACAACAACAGATGTAAACAAAAACATGATCAGATCATTAATGTGCACACACACATAAGAAATCAATGAGAAGCATGACACAAGCTTTTTACCGAGTGGAAAACCCTCAGGGGTAGAAAAACCACTCATGAAGTGCCTCACTGGCTTAACCTTAAAAAAAAAACTCTTACAAAGCCTCACTGGCTGAATATTATGTCTCACTGACAATTGAAAGGTCTTACTGACCACAAGCCTCACTAGCATACTGTGTGCCTCACTGGCATATGAAGGTCTCACTGACCACAAGCCTCACTGGCATACTGTGCCTCACTGGCAAACCAAATCACCAACAGATGTAATAAACAAATCAGAGGGATACTCTGTTTCCATTCAATACAAAACATATGTCTGTCAAATGGCCATCCTATTCAAAATCAATCCTACATCCGGATATACTCAACAACACTGCATACTCTGTATGTTTCATCTTTGTCTTACCAGTCATTACATCAATGCACCTGAAAAACAATTTTATACAAATTAAATAACCTTCCACCTGCAAAGAAAAATCTTTTCATATTCCTCTGTGCCTATTCAAATCTAAAAAAAAATAATATCAAACCCCATTTAAAAACTTTTGATCTTCCATCTTCAAAACTTGATTGCTTTATCATCATCTCTAAATTTCATCTTCTCTGTATAAGATATTTATTGTGTGAGAAAAATAAAATCTTTCTCATAATGTTGATCTTCCTCAATTGACATTTCAATCTACAAAATATTTTCATCTACAAGAAAACAATTAATCTTTGAGAATAAATTAATTTGCTCCTGTCAATAACTTCAATGCTTCATCTTCTACAATTTTCTTCTTTTATAAAAAACATCTTCATTTCTCATTAATCTTTGCATGATCCTTCAAAATCTCCAAACCTTCCATATTCTACATCTCAAACAAATCATCTGTAAAAAATAAATCTCCTTAAAAACTTCCAAGCTTTTACATACAAAACCGTTGAGCTTCTTCTTCTTCTCAATGTGGAAGAGTAAATCAAATCACAAAAAAATAGCTCCAAAAATATTATCATCTCCATATTATTTGATGGAAGAAAAGAAAATTTCTAATTATAAAGCATTCCATCGAATGGATGTCTTTTTCTTAGAAGGAAACTTTAAAACCACTATATTCCTTCTAATGTCAAGCTCCTTTAAAAAAGCAATTTGATGCCTTAAATAAAATGAGAGAAGATCCTCATTTTTCGGTAAAAAAAAACTTTATAAACTTGATTTAACCCCTCCAAGGCATCGGGCTATGATGCTTTCCTTTCGAAGATTTTTATGTTATACATTTGATGCTTTTTCTAGTTTTAAAAAAACTTAGACTTGATTCCCCACTCGGGCTCCATTGACTATTCAATATTGCATTCGATGATTTAAACAAAAACATGCTCCTATTTGAAAAACTTTTCCCACTCGAGCTTTTTTTTTAAAAGGTGATAAAGTTTTAAAAACAAAACTTACTTTATATGGAGACCTCGTGCCACCGGTATGAAGGGAGGAGGGCCAATCATTACAACGACAGTGTACCCCTTCTGCAAGTTCCTTTAAGTGAAGTGACCTGTATTAGAAGGTCAACATACTTTTAAAACACAAAGTACAAAAAGATAACCCTTGTATTTTGATAAAGCTTGGATTTTGGTATAGGTCATAATTTAGAGTTTTGCTTAAGTGTTTAGGTTCACACTTGTCTTTTGAGCGTGAATAAGCAAGTGTCTTTTCATGAAAGACCATATAACCCTATATCTCTGCACATGAGAAGTCTGCAAAAACTCTTCAACATCTATGTCATCAAGACATCAAATACGTTGAACTCCTATTCAATGAAGACCATCATGACAATACATGTCTTTAGAATAGTATATGTCTTCACTGCATGAAACACCAACATCAAGATAAAGTTCAAACTCTCCAACATCCTTTATCATGAAACATATGATCTTGAACTTCATACAATGAAACTACAAACATTTCAACCCCCATGAACATTTCAACATTTGTTTGTATGATGATCAACTCACAACTGAAGACTATGCCATTGAATACTGAGATCAACTCACAACTGAAGACTATGCCATTGAATACTGAGATCAAATGACCAAGCCACTGCCACTGTATGTCATTTGTATCACCCTGATGTAATCCTGCAACAACACACAAGATGATATACTTCTGATAATGTACTCCTGCAATAACACACAAGATGATGTACTCCTGAAATATTCTCTGCAAGTACTACTGATCAAACAAGTCCTTCACTTTAGTTACACACTGACACAATGAAGATCCACTGAAGATATGAGCATGCATTCTTAATAGGATCCTATATCTGATTTCACATGATCCAAGATGATCCAACAACATTCCATCACATATAAAGATATCATTATGATGCAAATCTCCTGATAGAAACTTGACATATTAAATGCAAGGAAGTAGTAATGATCACATCTGAATTTACCTCAAACATATGAAGACATCATGATGAATACCTCATTAACCATCTCCTGAACACTTTTGACATCAATGACAACCTAACACCATCAATAGCAACTAAAACTTGTGAGGCCAATATGGAATTGAATGGTACGACCCTTTTAATGTGTATGGTCCTTTTGATACAGCAGCTCATTATTAATAATTACTTACCAAACCTCACAGAATCTTTTGTTCTTCCAAATCTGCTAGTATATTGGGTGGCCAATCTTCTGTGGTACGGTCCATTTAAATGCAAAAATATTTAGTAGTATTTAAATCGCTAAACACTTGAATGCATCAATATTAATAATATTTAAATTAGTAACAGCTGTAACTTCACAGAAATCATAAACAAATCTGAAACTCATACATATATGATAATCTGGAAATCACTCACTGATATATAATTTGTATTTTCTGGAACAATCAACAAAATACTGAAAATATCACAAACCCACATTCAAAATTCGGAACACACTACAAACCTCAAAAAATCTCTCTAAATGATAATCTGGGAATCACTCACTGATATATAATTTGTATTTTCTGGAACAATCAACAAAATACTGAAAATATCACAAACCCACATTCAAAATTTGAAACACACTACAAACCTCAAAAAATCTCTCTAAATGAAAATCTGGAAATCACTCACTGATATATAATTTGTATTTTCCGGAACAATCAACAAAATACTGAAAATATCACAAACCCACATTCAAAATTTGGTACACACTACAAACCTCAAAAAATCTCTCTAAACCCAGAATACTGAAAAACCACAAACCACAACAAAATACCAACTGAATCTGAAACACAATCGGCAACTTTCAGCACAATGGTGATTCCTAAATGAAATCACTCGAAATGGAATGAGGGTTTTCGTCCCCAACCAATCTTTTCCATACACTAATAATCCTTGGATGGAATTACTCTAGAAACTAGGAGAGTTTTTGTCCTCGAAGCTCCTCGAATCCAGAGGGTTTTCATCCTTGGGACAGAAAGATGAACATAGTTCAATCTTAAAATAAGGGTTTTGGTTTATCCTATAGATTCAAATCGAACTTATGATCTCTAACTTAGATAACTTCTGAATGTTGGATATTTGTATTACAGACTTAATTTATTACTTTCTTTTCTTTTGCAGATGCAATTTCCACTTCTCATACACTTCCGATTTCTATGTCTGTCAGTGGTATTGCAGGGCAAAAGACGATATATAAATGAGTGACGGTAGGAGTCACATCTGTGATAGATGTGACTCCTCAAGGAGTCACACCTATCACAGGTATGACTTCGTCACCTTTCCATTGCTTTAGCGATTGCTAATCACCGTTTGAATTGTAATCAGTGTTTATACTTTGGTAATATATCATTCAATCATGCTATATTCATGTTTATTTTAACATACCTTATATATTAAGTATGAATATATAAGTAATACTTAATATTACTTATATATTCATATTTATTATGATCATAATAAATACGTTATCTGATCGAAGCTACAAACAACTCAACACTCCCTCTTAGCTCGGGAAGATAACAATATCACAATAATCTCTGTGAATATCAATTATTTGATTTGTAATGAATTACTCAAAGTAATTTAATATCACATAACTCATGATATATAGTATCACCTATCTCGTGATACGTAGCATCACCTACCTCGTGATACTAAAGGATATACTATACTCGAGAACATTACATTCTCCTTATATATCCTAGTTATGGTATGTGCACTGACATTAAGTCACATAATGTCTACCATAACTTAATCATGATAACTCCATGATTCATACAAATATCAAGTCACATGATATTAGTCTAATGAACATTATAAGATCGTCACCTTATAATGTTAGGTACAAGTGTAGATTATCCAAAAGTCTTCACTTTTAGAAATAAACACAGGATGGGTAGGCCCATAATGTCATAGAGTCACACATATGACACAAGAAGTTTACACATTAAACATCTTTAATATATTAGTACAAATCAATTAGAGTCTTAAATTTCAATCATACCTAGATTTTTCCTGAAGTATTCAACTTTCACCTTGAGGAGTGGTTTGGTAAGAATATCTGCAGTTTGATCTCCTGTACTGATATATTCCAACTGAATCACATTCCTTTCCACCATATCACACACATAGTGATGAGGAATCTCAATATGTTTAGATCTATCATGGAATACTGGATTCACAGATAGCTTAATACAGCTTTGATTGTCGCAGTGGATGATAGTTGGTTTCAAAGGTTTACCAAATAATCCCACAAGCAGTTTTCTAAGCCATACTGCCTCTCTAGCAGCCATAGAAGCTGCAATATATTCGGCTTCTGTACAACTCTAAGCAACTGAAGACTGTTTTTTGTTGATCCACGATATCATTGCTGACCCTGAACTCAAACAACATCCGGAGGTGCTCTTCCGGTCAGTTACACTTCCAGCCCAATCTGAATCTGTGAATCCATGTAGATCTAAGTCAACCTTTTCATATTTTAAGCCATAATTTAGAGTACCTTGAAGGTATCTCATTATATGCTTCACAACCACAAGATGTATCTCTTTGGGCTCACACATAAACTGACTTAAGGCATTTACAGCATAGCAGATATCAAGTCTGGTATTGACCAAATACATCAAGGTTCCAATTATCTGTCTGTAAAGAGTGGGATCTGCCAACGGAGAATCTGCTGCTGCTTCCTTCAATTTATGAAGATTTGTTTCCATGGGGGAAGACATAGGTCTACATTCCATCATACCAAACCTTTTTAATATATCAATTGTGTACTTCCCTTGGTTTAGAATAATACAGTCTGATTTCTGCCATACTTCCAATCCAAGGAAGTAGTGTAATAGACCTAAGTCCTTCATGTCAAATTCTGAAGCTAGATCTTTCTTACACTGATCAATAAGGTGATTTTCTCCTGTAATCAATTGATCATCAACATATAATATCAATATTAACATATCACCTTTGCTTTGTTTGAAGTAGAGATTTGGATCTGCATCATTCTTTGAGAAGCCTAATCTCAAGAGGTAACTGTCAATTCTTTCATACCAGGCTCTGGGGGCCTGTTTAAGTCCATATAGAGCTTTCTTTAATTTACATACATGGGATCCTGCATTGTGAATCTCAAATCCTTCGGGTTACTCTAAGTAAACCTCTTCTTCAATGGTTCCATTTAAGAAAGCAGTTTTAACGTCTATTTGATGGATTTTCCACCCTTTGGCTGCTGCAATAGCTAGAACTGCCCTGACTGATGTATATCGAGCAACTGGAGCGAAGGTTTCGTCGTAATCAATTCCTTCCTTTTGTGAAAATCCTCTGGCTACAAATCTTGCTTTGTATTTCCCTATACTGCCATCTGCAGCATGTTTGATTTTAAATAGCCATTTTGAAGAAACAACAGATTTCCCTTTTGGTCTAGGTACTATATCCCACACATCATTCTTCAGGATGGATTGATACTCCTCTGTCACGGCATCCTTCCATACTTGGTGCTTAAGAGCTTCTATAGCACTAGAAGGTTCTGATTTAATGAATTCACTCATTAAAGCTACATAACTAGAGAATCTCTTAGGTCTTGTGCTTTCCCTAAAAGTCCCTGATGGAGCGGCATAATTTTTAGCTTCTTCCATTGTTTTGGTGGCCCAGAGTGGTCTTTTCTTGGGATTTTCTAGTGATGTGATTTGTTCATGGTTTACATCTTCCTCAGGATACTCCCTCTAAAACTCAGGTGTAGGATCCTCTTCTATGCCTGAGTTGGAAGTTTGAATTTCTGACTCAATATAATTTCTAGCTCTTTTGAAAGCTATGTCTTCCTCAAAAATCACATCTCTGCTTAGTTCAATCTGTGTTTGACCAGGTATATATATTCTATAAGCTTTTGATGTTTCACTATAGCCTACAAAGATGCCTTTTCTCCTAGAAGGTTCTAGTTTAGTTCTTTTTTCTTTGGGCACATGAATGTAAACAAGACAACCAAATATCCTTAAATGACTAATGTCTGGTTTTGTGCCAGTGAAGGCTTCTTCAGGAGTTTTGTCATCAATATGAGAGTGAGGACATCTGTTATGTATATAGACAACAGTACTAGATGCTTCTGCCCAAAGTGAAGTGTCTATATTCTGATCAAGTAACATAGCCCTAGCAGCTTCTACAATGGTTCTATTTTTCCTTTCTGCAACTCCATTTTGTTGAGGATTATAAGGTACAGTGAACTCCCTCTTAATCCCAGTGTTTTTACAAAAGTCTTTAAAAATGTCTTAAGTGTATTCACTCCCATTATCTGTTCTTAAGGTTTTGATTTTTCTCCCGGAAGAATTTTCAATAATGGATTTGAATTCCTTAAATCTTTTAAAGATTTCCTGTGATTCTTTACATTTAAGAAAATAGATCCATGTCTTTCTAGAGAAGTCATCAACAAAGATTACATAGTATAGAAACCCACCTAAGGAGGGTACAAACATGGGTCCACATAAATCTAAGTGGACTAGTTCTAATACGTTATTTGTTTTGCTAGAACTATTTTGAAAGGACCCCTTTGTATTTTTCCCTAAGGCACACCCCTTGCATACCCCTGAATTACATTGTTTGAGTTTGGCTAACCCTGTAACTAGTCTTTCCATGGAAGATAGGGTACAGAATTTAGGTGTCCTAGTCTTCTATGCCATATTTCATTAGAGTCTACAATTTCATGAATTAGGGCTAGATTTGGTTCCGTACATAACTCATACAAGTACCCTTGTCTATGACCTATGGTTTTGGCTTTCTTAATAGTAGAATTCTTTGGCCATGCCAATACTTTGCTATCCATAAAGGTCACCCTATATCCATTATCTTCAAGTGCAGATATAGAGACTAGATTTCCTTTGATGCCTGGGACAAACAATACTCCAGTAAGTTGGATGGAGATGCCGGTCTTTAATTTGAGGGTGCATGTGCCAACACCCTTGACTGGATGTACAGAGTTATCTCCAATTGTTACTTCTTCGTCAGTCTCTTCTACCATGGTGTCTAATAGTTCCCTGAACCTTGTGATGTGTCTTGATGAACCACTATCTATAACCCAGGTGTTGGATTTATTTGTTACTTGGTTTGAAAGTGCAGAGTAGAATACATATTTCTCGGATTCATGCTCCTTTATTTTGGCATAAGATGCTTGTTGCTTGGTTCTGTTAGGACATCTAACTGCATAGTGTCCATATTGGTCGCATCTGAAACATTGGATGCGAGAAATGTCTTTCTTGAATGAACCTTTCCCGTGATGATTTTTCCTCTTCTTGAAGTGTTTCTTCTTCTCTTTCTTGTGAGAGTTTGTATTTAGAACATGAAGATCATCTATATTTTTCTGTTTTGACCCTTTCTTTGTCTGTCTAGATTCTTCTTGAAGACAGTCTGATCTTAGGCAGTCAAATTTTGGAAATTTAGACCTTGCACTAATGCCTTGAACAAATGTCTCCCAGGAATTTGGGAGACCATCTAGGGCAATAAGTGTTAGTTCTGTTGGTACTCATTCTGATCCTTTTGACCTGGAGGTCGATTTTGCTTGTTGGAGGGTTTCTTTGTTCAAACCCTAGGGTTTTTGTTCATCGCTGTGACTTTTGTTATCGACGAGGGTTCTTTTTGTTTCTCCGATGTCCTATGTCTTACCGACGGGGATTGCAATGATAGGCATCAGCGTAGTGATTGTCATCGGCGAAGCATTTTTTGGGGTTGCCGATGTGAGGAGCTTGGCCGATGAGGAGTCATCAGCATGTGTCTGGGCGATGAAGGAGCAGGGTGTAGCTTGTTGATGTATCGGTATGACATGAGGTATCGGCCAGAGATTTTTCAATTGCTTCGACGATGTTGGTCTCACCGACGGAGGTGGGAAACGAAGGTGTGTGTGTGGTCATCGGCGAGACTCGTACTATCGGTGGGAGTTTGGAGGGCTGGCCCGATGGTTCAAGTCTGGCCGATGGTGGAGTTGATAGTAGGCATCGGTGTGACTATTGAGATCGGCAGGAGGATTTGGGAGTGTGCCGATGGTAGTGGTCTTGGCGATGGGCTGAGAGGCGTGTGTCGAGCGTGGCAAAAGCGCTCGACGCTTATTATGCATGCGGCCATACTTTTAAAATGCTAAAGTGATCTCCTCACCGTGCATGTGGGATTATTTTCCTGCTTAATTTGAACTTTGAGCGTAATGCATTTTGGCAGGAAGTTCTTTTTTGAATGCTGCGACAGTTTTCTCGGTGGCTGCGGGTAGTTGAGCCATCAATGTCGACTGTAGCAGGGGTATGGGCGATAGCGTGAACGATCAAGCTACCCGGCCGTGGGTAATGACTTCCAGGTGGTGGCGCAGGGCTCGAGGCCACTCTTGTCTACTCTCCTGTCTATTGCAGTAATAACTTCTGAGCGCCATTCTTTCTAAGGACTGTATCTGGCAAATTTTGTTGTCCATCATGTAATTAATTTCCGTGGGTACACTTTCTGGGCGATATAGGCAGATTGTGTTACCATTTTTTGTGGTTGTTGAAAGTTGAACATTTTGGGCTCTGTAATGCAATACAGCTGATTTGGTTGCTCTGTGCAGCAAAACTTGTGAGTTTATGTATCTCCTGTAGTATGTTTCTTGCATGAATCCACTGACTTCATGGTTAATCTTATATGAGTAATGCTATGTTTGCATGTGTTGTGCTAATTCTGTCTCCAGTGTTGCATATATTTTTCTTTTGAGTCTAGGTATTCAAGGAATGTCTAAGATTCTAGAACATAGAATTCCTGTGTTGAATGTTTGATCTCTTAACTTCTGCTCAAGGGGTAGATTAAATTGTTCTCAGATTGAATATTGGGAAGGATATACTGCAATAGGGATGCCATAAGTATAGATAGCTTAACACTCTATATTGGGAGATATCTGTAAGGCAGATATCACATGTATCCCCCTGAAATCCAGTTTTAGTTGTTCATGTTGATCATTCACAGGTGTATGTCTATTGACTCCAGGCCCTGGATAGGCACCAATCTTGCTTTGTGTTAGTGTTATATACCATGTCCAGCTTTGCATCCGAATATAAAATCAAAATCAAACACTAAAACAACCATTAGGATAGTAGAATTAGTTTTTGGATCCTCAGTCCCCTGTCTACAACTGCAAATAGGCCCAAAGCTAGACCCTTTGTTCTTATCTTCCAGTTTTGGTCTACTTACAGGAGGACTTATCTGCTTCATGTCAGCATCCCAGCCTTTGTATGCATATTCTCATGGATGTTGAGTAGGGAATACCCCCCTAGGTTTTGCAGAGCCTAAAGAAGAAGAGGAGATAAAATATAGAGTCTATCTCCTATACTGTTGGCCCCTGGCCCAGAAATCCTATTGATCATTGATGGCTACCTTGTAGGGAAATCTGGGAGTAAGCATCCAGTCTGGGAAAAAACCAACAAGTTCCTTGCTTTCAATTTGGTACCCAAGTGTTGATAGTTGATCCCTTAATGCAGATATTCTCATAAAGTATGCATTGATAGATTCTCCTTTGTTCATACTTATATGATTTATTTCTCTCTTTAGGGCTAAGGTTCTGCTGGAGTTATTAATTTCATAATTGCTTTCAAGTGACTTAAACATATGATATGCAGTCTCATGTTTTGTCAGAATCGGCACGATATGATCTCTAACTCCATCAACTATGATTTTCATGGCTTTGTCATTTCCTTCAATCCATGTCATTTTATCAAGATAATTCTCTGGTTCCGTTTTGTTTTCTCTCACAAATGAATCAACTTTATTTTCTTTTAGTATCATCATAATTCTGAATTTCCATGATGAGAAGTTGTTTCCTCCTTCCAATCTGTCTTCGAATCGGATTGCTGCTGCCATTTGAGAAATGAGATGTAATAAATCTGAATTTCTCAAGTTCGATTTTCTGCCCGGATTCTGCTTAACTTGGCTCTGATACCATGTAGATTCAAATCAAACTTATGATCTCTAACTTAGATAACTTATGAATGTTGGATATTTGTATTGCAGACTTAATTTATTACTTTCTTTTCTTTTGCAGATGCAATTTCCACTTCTCATACACTTCCGATTTCTATGTCTGTTAGTGGTATTGCAGGGCAAAAGACGTTGATATATAAATGAGTGACGGTAGGAGTCACATCTGTGATAGACGTGACTCCTCAAGGAGTCACGCCTATCACAGGTGTGACTTCGTCACCTTTCCATTGCTTTAGCGATTGCTAATCACCGTTTGAATTGTAGTCGGTGTTTATACTTTGGTAATATATCATTCGATCATGCTATATTCATGTTTATTTTAACATACCTTATATATTAAGTATGAATATATAAGTAATACTTAATATTACTTATATATTCATATTTATTATGATCATAATAAATACGTTATCTGATCGAAGGTACAAACAACTCAACATATGCCATGCACAACTCCTTTTATAGGCACAATGAGGGAATAAATTATTATTTCCTTTTATTTTCACTTTTCCCTCCAACAATAAAATAAAGTGACTTTTGAAAAGTGTCTTTTAAAAATAATCAATTTTGTACCTCCACACCTAGCAACACTTTTGGAAACAACTTAAGTCAACTTTTAAACTCACTTTTAACAACCCTTTAAATAATTAAAAATAAGTCATCTTTTAATTCATAACTCAAAGTTACTTTTTCGACAACCTAATTTTTAATTATTTGATTATTTCCAAGGTCTCCAAAAAGGGAACATCACAATAAAGTTCAAATTCGAAAAGTTGCAAACCAATAGAAGATCATGTGCCTATGTATTGGAGTGCAAAAGTAAGCTTCGAAAAGAAAAAATGTCAACCAATGGAAGGGCATTGGTCTCAATTAAGGATTGCAATTTTTTAGTCAAAAATTAAAAAACTAGCATGATAGTGGAAAGGAGATTACAAGGAGAGCACCAAGTTAATGTAAAAGTCAAAAAATGTCACCCAATGTAAGAGCATGTGCCTTCTCATTGAGATGCAAATTCAAATTTATAAAAAAAAAAGTGGGTCTAGTCAAAGGTGCACACCTATGTGCTTCACCTCCACAGTTCCACCACCACTCTATTGAGTCTTTCTTTGCACACAAATCATACAAGGTTTCCATGGTAGAAAAATTTTTCCAATGAGTCCTGATAATGGAAGAATCCTCTACTCAGCCATATGTTTTTATTTCAACCCAAAATTTGTTCACTGATTCTCTGTACTCATATGGATTTCTCTTCTCGGTGACTTCTATGTCATACCACTTTGGATTTAAAGCTTCAGTAGCATAGTGAAATGGTGTGTTATGTTTGCTCCATCTTCCATGTACTTTTTCCTCTGTCAAAGGATATAGAGAAGGACTCCTCAAGTCTGTTATTTTTCTAACTCCTTCACACATAATCTTTCTTCATAGATCTCTCCTAAACACAGCTTGTCTAAATCTACAAATCAGTTACCTCACATCATCCATAAACAAGGTGGTCATACCACACACTGCCATTAGGAAACATATAAACTAGTTGCAAAGAACTCAAAACAAACATAAACTTGCACTAACACCACTTCATAATGGTGGTCTTAAGAATATTAACATATGCAAATGTAATAAATAGAGATCTTCACCACCAACAATGTGGAATTAAACACAATAATCAAGCTCAAACTGAACAAACTCAGATTTGATCTCAAGTAAACCCAATTTGAGTGAAAAACTCCAACCCAAGGAGCAACTTACTCCTCGTTCCACCATTGAAAAGGAAAAAGTATAGATGATTAAGGAAGCCAACTAAGCCTTAACATTCTCCTATGTAGACGTCAGAGCTTTGAATACATCAACCATACATTCCTCTACTATATACAAACTTCCATACACTTGCTTGGTATCTAAACAATGGCTTTTCACACCAGATAAATGAGAGCTAATCTTCTCCCAAAAATGGAGATGCATCTTATCACCTTCCCACACCTCCCCAAAGGCAAGAAAGTGAAAGATCAAACATCCAACCTGAAGATGAAATGCCAAACTCTTTTAATTCCAACTCGCTACTTGCACAAAGACACATTCTGTGCTTTACAAGTAATGTATTCACCGCTTTAAGACAAGTTCACCACCTATTGCAACTAGAGAACTTGTCAAATTTGGTTTTTGGGATCTTTTCCAAGTCTGCAATTTTATCAGAGACGTTTCATAGGTGTCCCGTTACATCCCCGATTCTTCTTTGTCAACTTCACATCTCTATTACTGTTGTTCTAATGATCAATTCTTCCTTTGAGCTTCTCAATGACACTCCAATGAGCTAGGACAACTAAGATGTCATGTCCTGTTTTCAGAAATAAAATAATTGGGTGACCCAAAGCCTATTTCTTTATTTCCTAGGGATAAAGTAGGGAAATATTTTAATAATAATGTTTTAAGTTAGTCCTAGTAATACTATTTGAAAACATTGTGAAATGGCAACTTAAATATTATTATTAGTTAAGTAAAATGGGCCACCTAAATGGGGCATAATAATGCCTTTGTAATTCTAGGGATCTTCTATTCTTTGAATATTACTAGAGTGGGAGTTACAACTTAATGTTAGCTGGGAATCAAAAAAGAATATTTTAGGTGAGCATTTTTGAAAGGAAAAAGGAGTTCAAACTAAGGGCGCCAGAAAAAGTCTATAAAAGAGAGGCAAATGCTAAATAGGAGAGCATCCAATTTTATGAAATCAAATCCCCTCTTTCATAGATTGAGCATCCATGTTCAACTATTGCACTTAAGGATGAAAACCCTTGAAGTGTACAGATTCAGAGACAAAAACCCTCTTGGTTTCTAGGCAAGATTAGAGGACAAAAACCCTATTGTTCCTTGAGGCAGTTTCACTCAGGGGCCGCTTTTGTGCTGATAAGTTTGCAATTTAACTCCAATTTTTTAGTTTGGTGTGCATTTCAGTGTGGTGTGTTTATTTCAGCTTGATAGAAGAGCATTTATAGAAGATTGTCAGAGAAAGGTGTGAGCATTCAGATAGTGGTCATTGCTATTTATGCGTAGTTGTAATGTCCCATTCTAGGTTTGCACACGAATTTTCTGAATCTTGCAATTCCAATATCAAACCCTAGGACTGAATTTTGGTTTAATTTCTGCACCTTTCAAATTTGTCTTTGCCAAGCATGTAACATGAACTAACAAAATGCAAATTGATAACAGAACAATAGATATTGGCAGCTTTTCAATATGAATTACACCATGAAATCCACATACAACATGCCAAAATTATAAATGCAAGGCTGCTGCTCACTAATGTAATATCATAGAGTGCAATTACAATCAATATTGTGACTCCAAGTTGGCCTTACAAAGATGATTCATACTGCTGTTACAAAACAAAGATATGTATTGTATGCAACATATCAAGATTGTTGATCAAATACAATGAAATGAAGAAGACAGGCCTGCTGTAGCAAATCGGCCTTCCTGTCATGATGCAATGCCAGAACAATGGACTATATGATGCTGCCGCACCTCTCTCAGGCTGATCACTGGTCCTTTAAGTCAGATCGCTGTCACTTAGGATGCAAGCCACCACTGTTATGGTGTCAAATCTATCTTCAAACAAGCGCTGATCCTCTAATGATGGATGTTGCCAATGGAAGTGCCAATTGGATCCCAAGATGTCAATGGCCATGGCTGGGAGGAATTCGCTCAAGTCTGATCTGGATCTGCTGTTTGATGTCCTCTCTAGATGATGCCAAACTCCCAACAAACTATGCTACCTTTGATATGAAATCGCTGCCAACAACAGTAAGAATGTGCAAGATATCTTCAATGCAAATCTGCAACAACTCGATCAAGGTCGTCAATGGTGTACGATGGATCTTCAAGCCTCAATCTCTAACAATGGTCTCCGACCAACTCGAATAATGAATCGATGAAGCTCAAACAATTCCCCAATGAAGTGCAAATGCGAACTCCGTATGAATCCGCCTCCAAGATGTGATTGGGTTTTCGTCCAACACACCAACTCCACTAAGGGTTTTCGTCCTTGAAAGATCAAGCAAAGCAATTGCCAAGAATGAATGTGAAAGTTGCTGTAATGTCCCTGATGGATATTCACTGATATTGTTTATGCTCTCTGATTTATCAATGCAGCAGATCTTGACACCGACTCAATGTGAATACATCCTTAACACATAGTCTATAAAGAAGATAGATTATCTCATTCAAGTTAAAGGTTTGAATGTAGTTATTTCCAGTTCACAATAAAGACTGTCACAGACCCTTCTGTCAGAATCAGACTTACTACTTAATTTCAAATGACATTCAATGCAAAATAATCAGATCTGAATTTGAAATCACACTCAGGAACACAGTCATGAATACCACTCACAAATTACAGCAGATTATCTTTAATGACACAAACTAAGTCAATTATCTGTTCGCTGTGTTTATTTGCTGGCAAGGTTTGAAGTAGCTGAGAGTTGAATAATCAGACTTTCTTATACTGGCGTTGTCTTCCAATGAGGCTAATGATACTCACAATCTTTAACAGAACAGTTCGCAGACCCAACTGACAATATGAATCTCTATGAATTGCAGCGGTCCAACTAATATCAGTGGAGTCATTGAATGATATTTCATTACTCCACCATAATGTGTCTTCAGTTCGGGGTGATGCAAGTCCTTCTATGATGCGAATTCTTCTTGGATCGATGAAGCACAATACTTACAAATTTGCATACAATGTCTTAGAATCCATTATCAATGCTCACGATTTGTCCATAGCACCCAGCGATCCTCTACAACTAGTTGTTGCCTCAATGGTATGCTGGACTCAATGGATATGTTTCCTGTGTCCTTGACTTTGCTGGCGCCGATCCTCAAGACTCCACGTTTCCTTCTTAACATGAAATGAATACCAAATACCAATCACAATTCCTTCACGATGTGCTGCATGTTATCTCTGCATATCCATGATCCTTTGGCATGTCTTCAAATCATATGCTTCTTCTTATATGAATAAGATCTTGAATTGTAATTCCCTGCCTTAGACTGGGGTGAGATGCCCCCCTTTTATATTTTGGATAATGACCAGACGTGTCTCTTCATATGTGTCTGCCACTTCTAATGAGTGCTTAGCATTTGCTGATCATAATCGATCTCTTACTAATTCGTTATTGTCTTATCACAGATGATTTGTCTCTTATGAAATAGTAACTATTTGTCTTCTTCTTCCGTAGGATCGCTGCTTTATCTATAGTCGTAGTTTGGCTTTGTTTTGTCTATTCCAGATGAGCGCTTACATATCGTATTTTCCCCCGATGACTACCATTGGTTAGTCATTACTGATCGATGCTTCTACTTACGTGGATTCTATAAGGCAGCATACCATCTCTATTCGTCTTATTTGCTGACGTGGGATCTTTAACGGATATCAAACATTATTTACCATTGCTTTATATAAAGCTTGTCTTTTTGAGCGGGGTCGATCACGTTGTGGGATTGGCCCTTATATATTTATATTATATTTATTATTTAATTTATAATATTTAGTTAATACATATATATTATATATTATATCTATATTAAATCACTCATCCATATCTTTAATTTGAATGACGGATAATTGATTAATACGGGGGCATGACAGGCCTCCCCTCTCGAGATTGCTTGTCCTCAAGCAATCACAACGAATTCTTCCATTACTTTGCACCTCTTAGTGTCTATCCTCCGATGTGATTGAGTGAAGTCATGGTTTTGATTCCGAATGAACATGCTTGAGTGGAGAGAAAAAAAATGATTGTGATTCCATGAAAAGGGAAGAGAGTATTTGTTTGATGTGTTGAATAACATAGATGAAGATGTGGTTTTAGATAGTGAAAATACTCCAATGCTTCATATTCAATGAATGATGAAGACATCTTGATCATTGATTACGAGATATTTTTGATATGTTATTGACCTCAAAACTGAGAAGAGTCATGTTCTTGACTATATGATGATTAAAGAAGATTTGGTAAGCTTTGATAGCAATATGATTGGGGAAATATGGTGTTATAGATGATTATTAAGTGATGAAGAATGATCCTGGGAATTTGTGGGTTATGGGCCCAAAATATAAGTATCGATTTTATGTTACTTAAATCAAGAGAAGAATTCAAAAGAGATTCTTGGAAGAAGTGAATTTGGTTCATGGGTCTTGTGATTAATGAAATTAACTTTTTATTTTCTATACTTCCCTAATGTCTCTTTGTAGGATATACCGATTTCTTCACCTCAAGTCGATCATAGGAATACTTGCAAGTTAGAGCGTGATGGAGGGCACACTTCCTAGGTCTCAGGGTGGCTATACCATCCCCCCCTACTCCCCATGTGGCGCATGCTATTCATATGGAGTGTCGTTGTCCTTATGTGGCACATGCCATTCATATAAGGTACCCTCAATCTAATGTGGCGCATGCCATTCATAATAGATCGCCTCGGCCTCATGTGGCGCATGTCATTCATATGAAGTCCGTTATTGTCCTTATGTGGTGCATGCCATTCATATAAGGTTCCCTCGATCTAATGTGGCGCATGCCATTCATAATAGATCGCCTCGGCCTCATGTGGCGCATGCCATTCATATGAGGTCACCCTGAACTCATGTGGCACATGCCATTCATATGAAGTCCGTTATTGTCCTTATGTGGCGCATGCCATTCATATAAAGTACCCTTGATCTAATGTGGCACATGCCATTCATAATAGATCGCCTCAACCTCATGTGGTGCATGCCATTCATATGAGGTCGCCCCGGACTCATGTGGCGCATGCCATTCATATGAAGTCTGTTATTGTCCTTATGTGGCACATGCCATTCATATAAGGTATCCTCGATCTAATTTGGCGCATGCCATTCATAATAGATCGCCTCTTTCTTGCTTGCTATTATGCTTCACTCGATATATCAGCAATATATATTTCCCTTTAGAGTACTCGGTCCTGGAATCAATTCTCTTTCCTTCTTTTACTTGAAGTTACTTCATTTTCCTCCTGTATGTCTTTGTTGGATATGACTTCTATAATCTGTGCTTGAGCTCTTTTTCCACATTTATGCCCTGGTTCCCATACTTCTTTGCATTTGTAACACATCATTTCCTCTTTTCCACAAATGTGTCCTTTCCTCCATTCTTTCTTGCAATCAAAACAAAGGCCCTTTTTTCTTAACTCTTTACGGTCATTGTAAGAAAGATATGGTTTCTCGTGTCCATTTTCCTTCATGAAAGATTTACCCTTTGAAGCAAAGTCTTTGGGGAGACTCTCTTTCTTATGTAGAGGTTTTGTATGCTCGTTTGAGGGTTTCTTCTTTTCTAATCTTAATGTCGTGTCAATGGCATCATCTAGGGTTGTTGGTTTAAAGGCACTTACTAAGTTTCGTAGTGATTCATCCAAACCCTCAATGAATAGGTATGTGAGTCGGTCCTCTTCGACTCTGGAAACCCTTATAGATAATTTCTCAAATTCTTGGATATATTCTTCCACTGTCCCACGTTGCTTTAAGTGTGAGTTCCTTTAAGTCCTCTTGTGGATGTCTTCTATCAAATCTTTTTATGAATTTGCGGGAGAATTCTTCATAAGAGGTGATGTTTTGGTGGCCTTGGGTGTGTTTTCCATGGTGCCACCACTCATATGCCAACCCTTCCAAGTGTAGGATGGCAAATTGCAATGCATCCTTTTCGGTCATGGGACTCAAATTGTAATGTCCCCTTCTAGAAAGCTCAAATTATTCTCAACCTTGCACAATTTTAACTTACAAAAAGGAAACATTAGTACTCAAATTTTTCTCTTTTCATATCATAATTAATATAGATCCATATTCTTTCCACATTTATCCTTGAACTTATAATCCATAAGCACATATTCATATTCATATTCATAGGCCTTATGTTCTATCCTCGAGAGGATCATGGGTCGCCCTATCATTAATCCATCTCTAACTCCATAGGCATGGTTCATTTAAGGAGACACTAACCATCCCATACGGAGGCCCGATGGCTTCCCACCTCACCAATCGACTCCAAAGACTTCCCACCTCATCTATTGGAGAGCCACCTACAATAGGGCACAAATCACATTGATGAGCTCATCATACCATAGGCCCAAGGCTTCACCTCACACCCGGAGGTACTTCGACACTTGGCCCAAGAGACTTCGCCTCACACCCGGAGGTACTTCATCTTCTTGGGGTTACCTAGGTCCAATAACATTCTCCTAACTTACCCATACACCTAGGATGGCGAGATGATTAATGATGAGGCTGATCCTTCCTTTGGATATGGCACAATCCTATGATTTCAAAGTCCTTATTAACATTTTGCACATGATGCCTTATAAATGGGTCATCTTGGCCTTATATCATAATTGGCCAATCATATATCCACATGACCATTTTCCATTATCATCATCATTGATTCCTTATGCATAACCATATTCATTTATCATATTAATCTATTCTTTCTAGGCATATTCATGATCATATATCTAAGATCAATTTATTATTCCATGTTCATTCAATCATGGTTAACATTAATCATTAATCATAAACACAATTATTTAACTTTGTGAGTCTATCTATGAAGAATCAGAAATGTGAGCATTACTTCTAATGCATATATGAATGGATAATTCAGTCAGCAAGATACATTTCTTTATCCTTATCATTATTAGCATTACTCATAAAGACAAAGCATATATAAATCAGAGTTGTCATTATATGGAGAAAGATGCATGATGCATACCTTTAATGGCTGTCACACTTTTAATGAAATCGATTTGCTGTGATACCTTCAACTTGCTGGGTAAGATAAATGAATGATATGAGGTCAAATTGCTGAGAGAATTGTTTAGTTGTTGACGCTGCAAATATCTTTGATGAGGTTCGATGAATTCTTCCTAAGATTCGATGATGTCTTACTTCCTGATCTGATATATATATTATCTTTGCTTATGGATTGGTGATATCAGATGAGATTCATTCGATGTGCTGATGTTTGCTTGCTGAATATGCTTGAAGGCGATTTCTTGCTTGTTTGCTGGATATTCGATTTGCTTAGAGGATATTGGAAATTCCTTTATTGATTAGAACGATCCATTCATGAGCTGAGATTTCTTTCTGATCTGGTATTACTGATGCCTGACGTATGATATGGGTAATATGTATTGATTAGATGATATTCAATTATTGATGCCTTAGATTCCAATGCTGGTCTTGCTTGATGCCCCGATCTGTAGGATACCTGTCCCTTATAAAGATATTGACGGGATGCAATTGTCAAAAGACATCACGTTTCAACTTCTTGTAACCTTCGATTTGTTGATCATTAGTTTATCTATAAATAATGTTCATTAGATCGGCGCTCCTCTTAATCCTCCTTTACTTTTGTTTTATATAATTTGTCTTGTCTATGTTTGTCTCTTCTTGCTTTGTCTTTTAGGACAAGTCATCTTTTTTTGTCTTTTCCTTAAATTTGTCTTTTCTTAGTTTTGTCTTTTCCTTTTGACATAGAATTTGGCTAAGTATGGAATGGAGTGCAAGGAGAGCCCCACATTAAAGACACTATAAGTCATCGGGTCATTACACAAATGGAAATAACCATTGAGCTTCTGTAGCCAGGCATGGACGGAGATCTTATTTGTTCCATCAAAGTTTGGAAGGTTCACCTTGTTGGCTTTATGCTTCAGGTCTTTATTCATGGGTCTTCTTTCCCTTTTGGCTGCCTCATTTCTCTTTGAATTGCTATAGTCATTAAATGATACTAACCTTCTTACTTCTGGTTCTAGGCTTGCATAAGCCCTAGCAATATCATCGGTGCTCATGGCTTGTGGAGTATCATCTTCGGCCATTGAAGTTTCTTCGTTGGGTAGAAAAGATGGTAATGGAATCCTTGACCTGATGAAGTGTTGCTATTCTCGGCTTGATTAGAGCCTACTTCCTTTCCATTTGTTGATTGACCCTTTAAGCCTTCAATGTCGCTTCTCATAGTTTGCAATGTTTGCAAAAGTTCTTGGGTGGTTTTTGTGGATCTTTCATTTTGGTCCATCATGTTCTCAGTAGTTGTTTCCATAAAGGCTATCAACTCGTTGTTCATGTGTACTTCTAAGTTGTTGCGAATCCTCCTTGTATACACTTGCATAAAATTGCTTCATAGGATGGCAGGTCGATAGCTCTGATACCACTTGTAATGTCCCTGATGGATATTCACTAATATTGTTTATGCTTTCTGATTTATCAATGCAGCAGATCTTGACACCGACTCTATGTCAACACATCCTTAACACACAGCCTATAGAGAAGATAGATTATCTCATTCAAGTTAAAGGTTTGAATGTAGTTATTTCCAGTTCACAATAAAGACTATCTCAGACCCTTCTGTCAGAATCAAACTTACTACTTAATTTCAAATGACAGTCAATGCAAAATAATCAGATCTAAATTTGAAATCACGCTCAGGAATACAGTCATGAATACCACTCACAAATTACAGCAGATTATCTTTAATGACACAAACTAAGTCAATTATCTATTCGTTGTGTTTATTTGCCGGTAGGGTTTGTAGTAGCTGAGAGTTGAATAATCAGACTTTCTTATACTAGCGTTGTCTTCCAATGAGGCTAACAATACTCACAATCTTTAACAGAACAGTTCGCAAACCCAACTGACAATATGAATCTCTATGAATTGCAGCGGTCCAACTAATATCATTGGAGTCCTTGAATGATATTTCATTACTCCACCATAATGTGTCTTCAGTTCGGGGTGATGCAAGTCCTATGATGTGAATTCTTCTTGGATTGATAAATCACAATACTTACAAATTTGCATACAATGTCTTAGAATCCATTATCAATGCTCACGATTTGTCCATAGCACTCAGCGATCCTCTACAACTAGTCGTTGCCTCAATGGTATGCTGGACTCAATGGATATGTTTCCTCTATCCTCGACTTTGCTGGCGCCGATCCTCAAGACTCCATGTTTCCTTCTTAACATGAAATGAATACCAAATACCAATCACAATTCCTTCTCAATGTGCTGCGTGTTATCTTTGCATATCCACGATCCTTTGGCATATGTCTTGAAATCATATGCTTCTTCTTATATGAATAAGATTTTGAATTGTAATTCCCTGCCTTAGACTGGGGTGAGATCCTCCCCTTTTATATTTTGGATAATGACCAGACATGTCTCTTCATATGTGTCTGCCGCTTCTAATGAGTGCTTAGCATTTGCTGATCATAATCAATCTCTTACTAATTCATTATTGTCTTATCATAGATGATTTGTCTCTTATAAAATAGTAACTATTTGTCTTCTTCTTCCGTAGGATTGCTGCTTTATCTATAGTCGTAGTTTGTCTTTGTTTTGTCTATTCTAGATGAGCGCTTACATATCGTATTTTCCCCCGATGATTACCATTGGTTAGTCATTACTGATTGATGCTTCTGCTTACGTGGATTCTCTAAGGCGGCATACCATCTCTATTCGTCTTATTTGTTGATGTGGGATCTTTAACAGATATCAACCATTCTTTACCATTGTTTTGTATAAAGCTTGTCTTTTTGAGCGGGGTCGATCACGTTGTGGGATCGGCCCTTATATATTTATATTATATTTATTATTTAATTTATAATATTTAGTTAATACATATATATTATATATTATATCTATATTAAATCAGTCATCCATATCTTTAATTTGAATGACAGATAATTGATTAATACGAGGACATGACAGTTGCCAAAAAATTCGTGATAACGAAATGAGCTCATTCATGCTTTATTTATACTTGGATCTCCGCCAATTCAAATTAAAGATTTGAATTTCAATTTCCCTCCTTCCAATTTGAAAACGCCTTCATTATTTATTTCTCCAAGAAGAGCGCCCAATTTCAAATATCATTATTTTATTGATTTATTTGAATCTCCAAGGTGAGCGCCACAATCAAGAGTACAATATTTTCTATTTTTAAATCTCCAAGGTTGAGTGCTCAATTCCAATAAACTATTTTTTTATTCATTTTTTTCCTTTTCTTCAAGTGGCACCTAAATCCAATATTTTATTTATTATTATTAATTTTTTTTCATCCCACAATGAGCGCCCAAATTAAATGAAATATTATTTTATTTTATTTATTATTTTTTTCCAAATGGCCCCAGAATTAAATAATATTAAAAATGATATTATTTAATTTATTTTTATATTTTCTCCTTTTTTTTGGTGCTTGAATTAAGTAACAATAAAATATTATTATTCAATTGTCTTCTTTTGATAATTAATGCAAAATTGCATTAATTCATTTTCCATCTTGCTAGTGAAAATTAGTTAAGCCAACGTTCCATTCTTCAAGCTTCTAAACAACATTATCTTCTCCAAGCCTTAGCTCAACCAGAATATTCCCTTGTTTTGATGAATTAGCCTACGGGAATGATGATAGGCTAACTCCATTCTCTATTTGGTGATCATGCCAGAAATGGGGACATCACAATAGCCAATTTGTTTGCTACTACACAACATCTAGCATAGCTGTTACATCTGTCGTCGTACAGTCTTGGAGGTTGTTGTACCAACTAGTATTCCATCCGCACCCTCTTTTCAGCAGTGACAAATTATCTATTGTTGTTGTACCAATCTCATATGTAGTGGTCATCCTAGTTTTAGTATTGATTTTTAGTATATCTCTTTGTATCAAACATTGTCATCCCATGTGAGTATTCTATCATATGCTCATTCAACATCATTGATCATATTTATAATAAAGAAATGTTCTCAAGGTTTCAACTGGAATTCTTGTGCTTACCAATAGGGTTTCTATAATAATTATTCTTGCCTCTATCTATGGCGTTATAATTTTAACCACTAATTACATTCAGTAATACATTGTTTAATGAATGGTGAAAATTTGGGAATTAATTGTCATTGTTGTTTACATCAAGAAATTCAATGATTTATTAGCACCCTTGCATAGGAATCTCAAAAATTGTAGGGTTCATTGAATTACCGAAAAGGGACATTACAATGGTATCAAAACCCTGATCTTGCCAGCATGTAGAGTGAAAAGCTAATATTTTGATGCAGATAACACAAGCACACTAATGAAAGAGAACTCTGATATTACCAAAGAGAAATAAGGAAGGTTCAAACCCCAGAGTCAAACTAGGAAGTTATGGGGGACAAACAAAAAAGAAAGTCAGTAGATGAGATGAATTCCTTACATGAGACCATCAGTCAAGGCCAAAAAGAATTGATAAGGACAATCCAAAGGATATTGAGAGATTCCATGGCAGAGAATACAAGCCTTGCAAAATATGAATTAGAACAAGGCTAACCAACTCTATAGCCTAGAAATAGAGTACTTTTGTTTTTCAACCTGAAAAATGCACTATTTGTAATCATAACCTTAGGTGCAAGGTTGAGACACCTTTCCTAACATTCTTCCACTTTTCGAACACCTTGCAAGAGAAAAGAGGAAACTTACCAATACTGAAAACTAATTTCCAGGGGTCGAGAGGCCCATAGACTCACTGCACCACTTGAACTTGCATGTGCTCACTAGCTTTGTCAAGGAATCTGCAACATTTGTCAAAGTATCAACCTTCTCTAGCATCACCCTTCTATCCTCTAGCATATCATAAACAAAATGGTACTGGACATCAATGTGCTTTGTCCTTGCATGAAAGTTTGGGTTCTTTACCAGACATATGGCACTCTAACTATCACAATGAACCGTAATGCCTCCTACCTCTAGCCCAACATCTGAACACAATCTCTTAACCCAGGATTCCTTACAAACATGAGTAGCTTCCATGTACTCTACTTTTGTAGTGGACAAAGTGACCACAACCTATCGCTTACTCATCTAGCTGATTGCACCACCAAACATAGTGAAAACATATCCACTAGTGGATCTCCTGCAGTCAATATCACCAGCCCAATCCGAATCCACATATCCATGAATACGCATTAAATGTTGGGTCCTTGTAGGATAACCATGATAATAAATGGAATACTCAAAAGTACCCCGCAAATATCTGAAGACCCTCTTCACTGCATCCCAATATACCCATCCAGGATTGGCCATAAAATGACTAAGGACTCCCACTGCTTGGGCAATGTCTAGTCTTGTATAGACCATGGCATACATCAAACTTGCAACAACACTAGATAAGATACTTTATTCATATCCTCCATCTCACTAGGAGATTTCGGACAATCTTCAAGTGATAACTTTGTCCCCATTGTAACAGGAACACACAATGGCCTGCAAGATGACATGTTGAACCTCTCCACCCAACATCATTATATTATATCTAATTAAAATTCAGTCATGAGAAGGTTACATCCTTTTCATAGATTGCCTCCTTTTCTTTACTTCAACTTTTCTTAGGTTAGTGGAAAAGTTATACTAAGACATCGCTGTAGCCCAAGATATGCATATAATAATAGATTCATAATACCATTAATGAGAATGTTACAAGAACTAACGATATGTCATGAAATACAAAGATACAAATGAGTTGCCACTGGCCATAACAACATTTAATCAAACAGACAAACCATAACACTTTGTAAATATTAAAAATATGATCTTGAATATGCAGATAAAATGACTAAGCTAGGATTCTATCCTCATCCACAAAACTAGGGAACACACCATAGTCTCCAAAGCAGCCTATGTCACTACCATTTCCTCTACTTCATTATTGTAGTAAGTCTTTCCTATAGCATTTTCACTTTTGAGAAATTACTTCATCAAACTCTAATATTTTTTGTTCTTTCCCATGGTTTGGGACTATCTATGAATGATTTTCTCAAAGTTGACCAAATAGCATAGCAACATTCTTTGTTTGCTTGATACTCTTAAGTTTTGGCCACTACTCTTAGCATTCCGAGGATACAGGCATCTTTAACCAATATTTTGTCATATTGTCATTCTTCCTTTACGATTGCTAGATGCTTGGTCAGAGAAATTACTTAAATTTTCTTTCATATGTAGATTTTTCCATAAATATTTATAATAATTAGAATTGTAATTAGATATTAAGCTCATGTCTTATGATCAAGAATTGTTGGTTGGCAGTAGCTATCAAACATCATGTGTGGAGCACGACATTCAAAGACAATAGATAGCTCCCCTATATAACTCTGCCACCAGTGATCAAACCTAGATTCCTCTTATTGGTCTTTTGGTAACATAAATTTCACTTCATACATTTCTGTTGGTCTCTGTGTTATCTTCATTCTCTCCAACCTATCTAGACATTATAGGAATCACATCCCTAAGAATTGTAATCACAAAACCTACATAAAGATTTTAGAGTGCCAAAAAAGGCAGTGAAAAAAAAGATTGACACCATGAAATATAAAGCTTTAATAGATCGAAAAAAGTAATCCAACCTATCTACATAGACAATGTACAAATTTAGATTCTACACAAAATATTTAAGCTTTAATGGTACATATTCTGATTCTACACAAAATATGAACATTTAATGGCAGAAAAAATAAAGCAGTAGCTCACCCTTTCAATGGATGCACATCTTCCCAAGTTTGTAGCTGAGCATCCTTGTTTTTGCAGATCTACATACAGACATAAAATCCCCCATTCATCAGTTTAGACCATACCTCATAGGAGTTAAGAGCAATTCAAGATCTACCCTGCCAGGTGAAATGAAAGGCATACCTGGAGACCAGAAACTTCGTCTGTTACCAACAATGTAAGCATACCAAAATCTGAATGTGCCCCCGCACCATAAATACCAAGTTCTGGATTAGATGCTTCATCTGATAAAAAACACAATCATATTTTTCTATTAATTCTTGCATGAATTACTTCTTTTAATGATAGCCAAAAAACAGTATTGCATTAGATCAAAAGGAATATATAATAAGAGAAGAGAAAGTTCTCCTGTTATTAATCATCCTTCTATATCATTGAAGAGTTCAAAAATCAAAGTCTAAGACTTAAGCCTAAAGTAAGTACTTACTACCTATATAGGCTTTAATACAGATATTTGAAAAGATAAGAGCCTGGGCTTTTAACATATCATATCTAAAAAAGACTCGTCAAAATGTTATGATCTGTAAAAGTGTCCGTGAGTTGCTTTAAAGTTTGAATACATGATATCTCGATTTTATTCAGTAAATGAATCTAACATTAACTTTTTTACCAACCTACGTAATGGAGAAGCCTCAGAACAGCAAGAGGTTCCCCAAGAATCTCTGGTTTGTCAAAGAAATTTGCATTTAAGTTCAGGGCCAAAGCTATTAGCCTGGCCAGCTTCCTGCCAACATTTCTGCAGAGATGAAGGAAACAAGTAAATTAGTGAAGGAAGTATCCATAATAAACCATTATTAAATGCTATTTAGTAATAATATCAACTTTCAATAACAAATATATAACAGCATTATTCCTTATGAGCTGTTTTATCAAGATTCAACTAAGTAAATTTTGAGCCAATCTCATTGACCTATATTTCATGAGTAGTGGTTCACAAGAACCCATCTCTCATGAGCATGAATGGTCCACTTGGAAGTCATTGCATCTAGGTGACGCTCACTAGGGTGAAGCATCGGGACTTCCTAGGAGGTCACCCATCCCAATGCTACTCCAACTCAAGCCAACAATCCCAGTAATGTAAAAATGATTTGACTGAAGCTTCCAAAAAAATTAAAAGAGCCAAGCCACATTAGAGGAATTGTGAAGGAATTAATCCAAGCAAAAATTCACAGGAAAACCATTTTTGATAAATTTCCAAGTGTCCTGTCAAAAGGACAATTTTCACGGTAATAGTTTGGTGAACACCAAGAGCGTGTTTACCGCAATATGGTGTGTTTTACAGAATATGAAGTAAACATAAATAATGAAGTAGTAGTATAGTGCATTACACAAACAGAACAGAATTAATCAGAATGACCATTGTATTCATTCATTGATTCATAGAAAACATTACCATGTTCATGACAGCAACATATATCATAACTCCAATATCTCCATGTATCAATTATCATCAAAGTACACACATCCCTGATTACAATGCATTGACGCTCTAAATACTTATCGCCAAGGTTGGTTGTGATGCCAACTGTTGGTACCGACTCCAAACTGCCCGACCCGTTGGTTGGTACCAACAACTAATTACATCATTTATTTACTTAAACTAATTTGCTGTCTACATCTATCCCCCCCTCAAAATTGGTCGTCTTACAGACGACATTCACATCAAAATGACAAAATAGTGACAAAACTCACAAACATCCTACTGAGAGTGGGGAGGTTGGGAAGACGTCCCTGGGTGTACTGACAAGGTTGGGGTGGCTGATCGTTGTTGTGCTTGCAGCTTCCTCGGTCCTTTATCGCAGCTGATGTTGGGCCACTAGCTCCCGCTCTCTTGCTGCCTTCACCATATGACCTGCTTCCATTACTTGTGCTTTGGCCTTCACCACTTCTGCCTCCTTTGCCTCAAGTTGTGCTCCCATGTCCTTCATCTTTGCCTCCATCTCCATCAACTTGACCTCAAAGCCCGATGCTCTAGCCTTCTCTGCTTCAATGGCCTTTGTTTGCTGTGCTAACTGTTCGTGAGATCTTTGAATATGCTCAGCGAATTTTTCCTTCTTCATCTATAGGGCTGCCTCACTCTCCTTCTTTTTCTCCAACATCACATCCTTTTTCTTCATCTCATAGAATACTTGTCTATATGCCTTCTCTATGGTAAACAGGGACTCTATGACCTCTGCATCTCTTCCCCCTACCACTGGCCGTGACCCTCTCCATCGGTCATGCATATCTCTAGTGTCCACCTCTAGCCATCCTCTCGCTATGAAATGCCGAGCAAACTCCTCCTCAAAGCCCAACTATACAAAGTTCCTGATTCTCCTTGCCTCTTGGGCCACTACCTATGATTGTCCCAATCTAAGCTGTTTGGAGATCTCAGCTATCTCCCCTATGTAATCTGCCACGTTCTCTAAGTCCTCCATGTACCTCTGAATGGTACCTATTGGGTCAGAGGGGTCAAGTCTGGAAAGTGTGAGGGTCATCCCCTCTGGAAATCCCTCCTCTAGTGGAGTGGCCACTAGAGTGGTCAATGGGGAGTTCATGATGTCCATGGGAGACCCCTGTGAAGGTCCCCCTACCTCTTGTGTAGCCAGTACTGGCTATGGTAGAATGCTCTGCTGAGTGATCTGGCCAGTAACGCTAAGCTGCTCTACACTCTCTGTCCCGCTTGGTGCGTTCCCCTCCTCCTGACCCTCTGTCACCATGTGTAGTGAACTCAGCAAGGTGTAACAAACAACCCCAAAATTTTTCCAAAATATTGAACAAAGATATCAGAGTGTTAGCACAAGAAATGTATCCAAACTAAGTGCCTCCCACTTTCTGATCACCAAGATCCCAGGATGGGCAAGGTGAGAGCATACAGTGATTTTGGCTCACAAAAAAACAAGTATGCAAGAAAGAAATACACTTCTTCCGCTGCGGCGGGCATCCACATATCGTGGGGATTCACCACTTTATCAGTGGGTATGAAATAAGCATGAAAGATTACAAAGCCATCCACTTATTCAGTGGGAATTCGCCACTTGTCCAGTGGGTGAGAAATTTAAAGAAAAATTCATTCTCCACACTGGCGGTAAACCATCCAGGGGTTCTTAATGTGATAGAGTTTACAATGAAAGCAATTACAATGATAACCGGTAACACATTATATGAATCTAATAAGGTTATCCCTGAAGATCATGAAAGAAAGTTCATATCATATGCATTATTACTACTAAATGCTTGCTTCATACTGTAAAAATGAGTGGTTCATTACCCAGGCTGGACTGATATGAGAATACTGAATGCTGAACATGTACGGCTTGTCTAGAAGGACTGTATCTCACTGCAAAATCAGAACTTAATATATTCTCCACAAGCAAATACCCAAACTGAAACCGTTCTATTTTCAAACTTCTGAGCATAACAACAGCCACAAGACTCACTGTATTGAAGACTTCTCATAGCCACAAACCTCTGTCAGAACCGTACGGCACAGAAGTACGGAAGTCTTAAAAAAAATCCAACACACATTTAAGCATATCAAAAACTGACCCAATATGAAGGCTAATACATATCACTTGATATTCAAATAGAAATGAATATTGAATGACTCATATTTATTTTTATATCCAAATCGAACCCCCTCCAGACAGTACGGCCTCCTGTTGTACGGACTTCATAAAACTCTTTGTTTAATGCACCAAACTAGCAACAAATGGTATTAGAAGAAGCGATTTTTCAACAGATAATGGCAGCAAATCAATCCTTGATCACTAGAAAGACCACACAAATTCTATCTCCAATTCGTACTTTCAGCAGTACGGCCTTGCAGTGTACGGCCAAGCCAAGAAACACAAAGATACCAATCTATTTCCAAAACTCCCACACAAAAAGACTTCAAATTGGAAAAAACAATAACTTCTAAAACAAAACACCAAAACTTCATCAAATCTTATATCTCCATTTTAGCTCCATGTGATTTTCTGTGTAAAAACCACCAATTTCAGCTAGGGTGGATATCTCACCACCGAAACTGAACATCCTCAAGTGGGTTTCCATCCACAAGAAGGTATATTGATCATCTGGTTCAATCCCAGCAGCATATCATTACCAAATTCCAAGCATCCCTCCAAATGAGTTCACATCTTCTTTTTATAAGCACCTGGGAGTTACAAAACCAATCTTTCTTGAAATTAGAGCCTTTTTTTGCACTTTCCTTGGAAATAATTTCTAATATCAAGCTATGTGCCCACTTAAGTGACTAGGGAATTAAAATTATAACATTTCCCTTTTTTCCCTTCAAGTCATAACATTAAGTCACTTTTTAAAATAACCCACCTTAGACTTTAGTGCACCAATAATAATAAAGCTTAGTTTAATTATCAAATTAAACAAACCTTATAACTCCGATTTGATAATTAAACTAAAAATGATCCCAAACCACTCCCTAGCCCATCGGGATCATGAGATAGGCTAATGGTCCCATTCTGACTAGGCTTGGAAAGGGGACATTACACAAGGGTACTTCAAGCATGTCTATTGTTAGGCCAATGTTACTTAACCAACTATCTATATTGTCCTGGGGACCTCCTGCTGATACTGATGGTAGCTCTACCTGAGATGTGACCAATCCCCCTATTGTGGAGGGCTCCATTGGCGAGGTCAGGCTAACTGTGTTGGTTGTCATCAATGGTGTAGCTAGTGATGGTGTGGCTCCTGCTAACAGTCTTATTCTGACTGGAAGTGTGGCTGTGCCCTATGCCTCCGTACTATGTGAGGGTGACGGTAATGTGAATGATGTTGATTTGAGTTTTGGGAGTACCAAAACTCCTACGACCTTTGGATGCCCTACTTTTGCTATTGTTTTCTCTATCTGCATGGCCTGTCCTACTTTTGCTGCTGCTGTAGTTTCCCTCTCCTCAACATCCTTCGTGGTGGCCTCTCTCACCACACTCCATGTCATTCTCCGTGAAGGTATTTCATCAATGGATGAATCACTTTCTACTATTGGTGATTGCCCCCTGTCTTCCTCCTCTTCGTGGTGGCCTCTCTCACCACACTCCATGTCATTCTCCGTGAAGGTATTTCATCTATGGATGAATCACTTTCTACTATTGGTGATTGCCCCCTGTCTTCCTCCTCTTCGTGGTGGCCTCTCTCACCACACTCCATGTCATTCTCCATGAAGGTATTTCATCTATGGATGAATCACTTTCTACTATTGGTGATTGCCCCCTGTCTTCCTCCTCTTCTTCCTCTTCCTCTTCCTCTTCTTCACTTTCGGCCGATGCTTCCCTCTACTTCCTTTTCCTCTTTGGCCGGCGTGATGGCTCTTCCCCGTGGACTATATCGAGGCCTTTCCAGTAAAAGGCTGTAGGCCACCCCGGTTCTATCTGTGATGTCGGTTGCAGCCCACCCCATTTATCGGCTGGTACCTAGGTATGGACAGCATCGAGAAAGAGGGCAATGGCGTGCTGCGTCATGTAAAAGACTTTATGCCTCTGAGATAAGAATTCCCTAATCCTCTTCGTCAAATACCTTGCCCAATTGTAAACGTTGCCAACACTCAATCCAATCATATAGTCGACCATCCACAGGGCGATGTCTGATGTCCTACTCGAACCCGTCAGTCTGCATTTCATTACATCCATGATGCATTTCCATTCTTTATTTGCTAATAAATTTTTTTCTCAAACCCCGATTACCTGAATTCCAGATAGTATCTTTTTCTTTGTCTGTGAGGTCACTTTGACATACCCTTTGGATTAGGGTCTCTTTGTGCTGCTGTGTCATTCGGCCCGATTTCACCACGCTCGTGCTGATGGCTGAAACTCCCATCACTCTAGCAAAATCTTGTGGCCAGAATGATACTATGACTATATGGCCCCAATACTCAATGATGGACCTGTTGGAGTGCTGGCAAAAGTTGTCGACCATGGCCTTCAAGTACGGCTCGAACTCCCTGGCATTGAAGTAGGGCATCAGTATTGCTTTGTCGACCTAGGCGTGTTTTAATGCCATCTTCAATACATTGTTTTCAAGTGCATTTTTCCACCATTGCTTGCACTCATTTCCTGTCAGGCTTTCCCAGGTGATGGCTTTCGCTCCCGTATCAACACTTGGTTTTTTCTTGTCTTCGGCAATCTTCGGCCTGTAGGATGCAATCTTCTTTCCCTTGTCCATTTTTTTTTCACCTCACTGAACAATCTTCACAGCAACAATAATGTAGTGTACGGCAACCTCCTTGACAGCCTTATGCAATCCCTGAACTCCTGTGTATGGCTTCCTCTGTTTGGCTCCTTCCCTGTACGGCCGATGCCTACTTGTCCTCCTTAGTACAGCTTGGCTTCTTCAAACTCTCTTTCTTCCTTTCTGGCAGATTGCATTGTGTCTCAGAGTTGAGTTTTTTAAAGTTGGAGTTGAGTTTTTAAAAGGCGGGGTGGGTTGGGGTCGTACGGCGTATGACTTAGCCGTACGTCGTACGGCCTGGTTGTATGTCGTACGACCTATTTCTTCTTTTTTTATTTCAAATTATGCCTAATCTAATTTTCTTTACCTTCATGGGGCTACTGCGTCGTTCCTGACTCGATCGCCTTGGTCTCCTTGTCTTCCCCGACTTTGATTCTTGTCATGTGGCGAAATATACATTGTATATACCCTTTCTGTCGGAGGCAATCATTGGAGCAGCATTGATCAACTTCTTCCAGCTCCCATATCTGATCAAATACTGTATTTTCATCTTGCATCATCCTCAGGTTCCACCCCATCGGTTCCTGGGCCCATTGGAATGTTCTTCCGTCACTGTTCATCTTCATACTCTTAGTCCTCAACTTTGTTTTCCAAATCTGGCTCCTCGGAATCTGGATAGGTGGGGTTCCCTAGTTCTTCGTTCTTAGTTGCAGAATCTCATCATCATAAGGTGACCTTTCAATTATGAACATACTCTCTGCTACATACCTTCTCACTAGAGTTTTTATTTCTCTTGGTAATAAGAATTCAAATTTATCTCTTACCTTATTGCATTCTGCTATCCACCAGATCCACGCCTATTCTTCCTCATTTTGGTTGTCATCGCTATTTTCAATGATGTGCTATCGACCATTCCTTCTCGTATGCCAGTTTGCATTGTTCTCAGTCCAAAGAACCCAGTTACAGGTTCGAATGGTGCACACGGGAAGCATATTCCATCAGTCCCGTTAGTTGTGTCTTCCATCACTGTGTATCCCAACATGTTGATTTCTACTATTTCTTCCCTTTTCTGCTTGTATTTTTTCAGCTTTGACCCGTTCACTGTGTCATTGATTGGGGTTCCGTCAAGGTTATCAAGTCTTATAGCCCCATTGTCCAATATTTTCCATACCCTGAACAGTCCCAAACAACGAACCTTGAACTTATCGGGTTTGATCTCGTTACAACTGTTATACTTCAAGACCAACTGTCCCAGTCGGAAGTTCATTCGCTGGATGTGTTTGTCATGCCAGAATTTCCTCCTCTTCTGCATCATTTCTGTGGACCACTGAGCCATGATCCATTTCTCATCAAGTTTGTTCAACTGGAGTAGTCGTTCTTGCAGACTCTCTGTGTCTCCTGGTCTATTTTCTACTGCTATTCTTAGGCTTGGGACTAGATATTCTACTGGTACCACTGCTTCTTGACCATACATGAGTTGGAATGGTGTGTGTCCCGTGGTTACCTTGTATGCCGTCCGATATGCCCATAGTACAACTGGTAGTCTTTCCTCCCAGTCTGCCCCTTCTATTCCACAAGACTTGTGGATCACCGAAATTAACACTTTATTTGTTGATTCTGCTTGCCCCTTCACTCTTGGGTAGTACAGACTCCACAGTGTATGGAAGATCTTGAACTCTGTTGTCATCAGTCGGATCACGTGGTTGACGAAGTGTCCCCCATGATCATTCGTCAGCTGTATGGGTATACCGTACCTTGTTACTATTTGTTCATAGATGAATCTTGTAGTACTTAAGGCAGTGTTATCCTCCAATGCTCTTGCCTCTGCCCATTTTGTCAAATACTCGGTGGCTACCACTATGTACCGACACCGATGCAGTTGGCTGACCTTCAATAGTCCCACAAAATCTAGTCCCCACCTCTCGAAGAGTTCTTGAGGATGGGTTGGCCACAAGGGCATGTAGTCCCTCCTCAATGGTTTCCCTACTCTCTGACATGTGTCGCACTCCAATACCCATTCTTTCGCATCTGCATACAATGTTGGCCACCATAGTTTGGCTAGCAAAATTTTTCTGGCTGTGGCATCCAAACCCATGTGCCCTCCTGCCAATCCTTCATGTGCTTCTTCTAGTACACCCTTTATTTCTTCTTCCAGACACATCTCCTCAGGATATGATCTGATCCCATCTTATAGAGCAACCCATTTATGAGCTGGAATGTCTTCCTTTTCAGTGCAATCCTTCTCTCATTTGAAGACATTCCCTGAGGGAATGTTGACGTCGACAAGTATTCACCGATCTTCTCGTACCATGATGGTAGTGCTACAATTTGGAAGAGATGAGCATCGGGGAAGTCTTCATTCACTCCTTCAGCCGGTTCCCCCGACCTGATCCGTTACAACTGATCTGCTATTATATGACTCTTCCCAGGTTGTACTATGATCGTGAAGGTAAATTCCTGTAAGAGGAGTAGCAATCTATTGATTCTCCGCTAAATGATCGGCTTATTCACCAAGTACATGAGTGCTTGATGGTCGACATAGAATGTAAATGGTGTTGCCAGTAGATAGTGCCAAAATTTTTGCACTGAATACACCATTCCGTGAGCCTCCCTCTCAGTTGTGCTATAATTTCTTTCTGCCTTTGAAAGTAATCTGCTAGCAAAATACACCGGGTGGTCCAGACCATGGGGTCCCACCTGTGCTAATGTGGCCCCAATGGCAAAGTTTGAGGCATCAACATGTACATGGAACTCTTTATCCCAATTTGGGTATGCCAGTATGGGTGCACTTATCAATCTGGTCTTTAACTCCTCAAATGCCTTCTGGTGTTCATCAGACCATACGAATTGAACTCCCTTCCTTGTCAACATATCAAGTGGGCAAGAGATCTGGGTGAAATTCTTTATGAATCGTCTGTAATATCCGACATGACCAAGGAATGATTTTATTCCTGTGATGTCACTCGGGGCTTCCATCTCCACGATCACCTATATCTTATCTAGATATGCTTTTAGTTCTGCTTTGCATACAATGTGACCCAACAACTTCCCTTGTGGCACCATGAATCGACACTTCTTCAGATTCAGTGCCAACTGTGCGGCTCTGCAACACTCCATACATTCAACAAGTGCCTTCAGATGTGTTTGCTGATCGCTATAGATTGACCAGTCATCCAAAAATGCCTTAAAATTTTCAACTAACATTTTATCAAAGATATGCAAAATGATTCTTTGAAAGGTTGCCGGCGCATTACAGAGGCCGAACGGCATTCGATTGTATGCATAGACACCATCCTCAACCACAAATGTCATCTTAAGTTTATCCTCCTCAGCAATACTAATTTGGTTATACCTCAAGAATCCATCCATGAATGAATAAATTTCGTGACCAGCAACTTCTTCCAAAATTGAATCTGTAAACGGAATGGGAAATGGATCCTTGATAGTAACTGCATTCAAGCATCTGAAGTCTACACATATTCTAATCTGCCCACCCTCTTTCTTGAGTGATATGACGATGGGTGAGACCCATTCATTAGTTTCTACCTTGAATATGATTCTAGCCTCCAACATCTTCTCTATCTCCTCCTGAACTTTGGCCGCATAATTTCTATTCATTCTGTATGGCCGTTTTCTCACAGGACGTGCCCCTGGTATTAGTGGGATCCTATGAACACATAGTTCTGGAGGAATTCCTTTCAAGTCCTTGTATGTCCAAGCAAATGCCTCCTTATACCCCATGAAGATCCTAAATGCCACTGCTTTGAGGACGGGATTCCAATCATCCCCTACTAGTATTACTCAAGGGTTATTGTCTTCACCCAGATTTAGCTTCTTCATGGATGGTTCCTCGTACTTGATCTTTCCCTCAGCTCCAAAGTTGTGAGCGGGTGTACTGTCTATCTCAGCTATCCCTTCTGTGTATTCTCCAAAGGCAGTCGGGAAAGTGTGTTGGTCATCATTTCCTTCCAATTTGTCTTCTTTTTGTTCCCTTCCATCACCTTCTGTGTCCGCATTCACCTGAGAGTTCTCGCCAATTTCCTTTATCAAGATCATATTACATTCTGGCTTGAAGAACTCATAGTCCTCCATCTGCCAATGGAAAAGCCCACTAATTGAATTAGTTTTGTCCTCAGAACATTCTTGCAGTTTTAATACTCCTTCCTCATCACGTTCCATTGGTCCTCTGCCCACTGACTCCCCTCCATCTGAATCGAAATCTGATGCTAATTCTTCACTTACAACCTGTGTTCTCAGATCTATGATGATCTTCTTACCTTTGTTCTCTATTGACAATGTGTTCTTTTTCCAATTGTGGTTGGCCTTGGTGGCTATCAGCCACCTCGGCCGAGTAATGCATCGTACAACGCATTTTGTGTTGTTATGACTACAAAGTTTAACATAAAGGGTTGGGTTCCAATCCTCACTTTTTGAGCCATTAGCACTCCCAGCGCTTTAATTCTGTGCTGGTCTGCTCCTACTAACTGGAAATTTTGTGGCCATAACGTAGGTTTTCCCAAGTACTTCCATGTATCTTCTGTCAACACATTCACTCCTGATCCTCCATCGATTATTGTGTTCGTCAGGTAGCATCCACCGATTGACATGTGTACGACGGTTGGATTCTTGCCATTGTTAACTGCCAATAGTCTCAGGTCAATGACTTGTTCTCCTTCTAGTGGTGGCTCAACTATGACATCTTTGTCTTTTGTTTGCCTGTTTGGGTTTCCTTCCATCGCCTTCAAGATTGCCATCCTCAGTTGTGGCATGCTCTGTAGAAGATCCGCTATCCTGACCGATACAGTGGTCTATAACACCTGATTCACAATATTTTTGTCTGACTCTGGTCGTACGGTAGTTATTTTTCTATTCTTCCCCTCCGTTTCCATTGCCATCTCTACTTCTTTTCTAGCCTCCCGAAGTCTCTCCTCGGTTCTAGGATCTGGATACGTCGCTTTTTTCCATTGTGCTCGGGTCACCGCAAGGATCTCTTCATCATTTTCCTCGACACTAATGAGGTTCACCCCTTTCTGCTTCGAGCAATCTTTTTCTTCGTGATCTCCAGGCCCACACCACTTGCATAATGCATTTATTTTGTTCTGATTATTGTTCGAGCATTCCCTTGCAAAGTGTCCCCATTTGTTGCATTGTCGGCACTGTATCATAGGTCGCCCCTTGCTATCTTACTGCAATCTATTTCTGGGGCTATTATTGTTACTCCTCCTGTTGTTTTGATAACCTCCAAGGGATGCATTGGGACTATTCTAAGGCTTTGGGGGTGTCATCGGCAGAGTTGACGATTCTCCTTGTGTAAAAAGCACCTGGGTACTTCTTGCTTTTAGATTAAAGGGGCATTCCTTGATTGAATGTCCCATTACTTGGCAAATATCACAGAATAACTTCTTTGAACAATTTGCCTTTACGTGTCCTTCCCCGTTGCAATCAGTGCACCATAATTCTCGGCCTTCTTTGGTTGTTTCTTTATCAGCCTTCAGTTCTTTCATCATGTGAATCATATCTCTCCTCAATGCCTAGATGGTTTTTGACTCGCCATCACTGCTGTCATCACCCGTACTTTCATCGTCCTCGGTCCTTCTCTTACTCTGGGAAGATGTTTTGTTCTCAGTTTCTATATCCATCGCCCGATTGTACGCTTCAGCGTACGATGACAGTGGTACAACTTTCATCTTTTACCTTAATGACGGAAGTAACCCTTCGATGAACCATCTCTTTTTTAGTCCATTGGCTGGCTGGGTTTCCAATTTCCCGAGCAATTCTTTGAGCCTCCTATTATATGCTCACATTTTCATTTTTTCCTTGTCTGGTGTTGTAGATTTTTGCTACAATCTCATTATCATCTCTTAGGAGTTTAATTCAATTTCAAAGGCTTTCCTCAATCCGTCCCATGAGGCCTTCTGTGCTGCCTCTAGATCTGTATACTAGTCAATAGCTATACCTCTGAGCGTTGTTGGGAATGCTTTTATCCAATAATCTTTGTCTTCTTGTCCATTTGCCACCCATATAGTTTCGCATGTCTTACAATGCCAGACAGGATCCTCTAACCCGTTCCCCATAAACTTCGGCAACTTCTGCCTTTCACTTGCCGGTGGAGTCACCATCTTTTTCCCGGGGTGCCCTCTCTTTGTCCTTGACCCGATTGGACTGGTTCTACCGTGTCGTTCCAACGTCCTCCTGACAATGTCGACCACATACGGTTCCTTCCCACGTCCGTTCTCAGCGTCTTCTACACTTCAAGTCACCTCTGGTTCTCTCTGGTACTCCCTCTGCACAGGGGTCTTGGGCTCAAGTCCTCTAATCCTCAGCCTTTCGTCTGAAATGGACAATGCCACAATACGACATATGCTATCTTCTAGCTCTTCTATCAATTTCTTCCCATTTTCTTTTTCTCTGTTTGTTACTGGTGTTCTAAAGTTCTGTTCATCAACCCCCTCACTGTAGAACTCACCAGTATCTTGATTTATTTCTCCATGTCGTTCATTCTCTTTTTCAATAATTTGTTTTAATCTTTTTCTGCGTTCTTATTCTCTTCGTCTTAGTGATCTTCTCAATATTTCTTCTGGTGTTTCTTGCCCAACTCGTATTTTATTCTTATCCTTATTAAGGTGTATGGACATTAATTATGCTTACCCTTGTCAGTTGTACGGCGTGCGACGGTGATTGGCGTCGCGCTCTTCCTCCTCTTGTTTCATACACTCCTCATACCTCCTGAGTACTTGCTGTCGTCGCAATTCCCTCGCTCTTTCTTCTCGGAGGTCTTAGAAGGTTATTAGATTCCTTGCCAGGAGTCGAGGAATGCGGTTCAAAAGGTTGTCCACTTCACTATTGACATGCAGGTTTTCTTCAATAACCTCCTCTGGAACCTCCCTGCGGATGGATTCGTTTCTCATGTACTGCCTGACTGATAATAGCCACAGGTTTACCAATTCCTGTGTTAAATCATCTTCTTGGCTCCTTGGTTCATTCTCTTCTCTGTCACTTCCCTCACGTTCTTGAATTTCTCGTGCTATTATTTCTACTTGCCTTCCTTTTTGTACTTCCTCATTGGTGTGGATCGGTTGCCCCATTATGCTGCCATCTTCATCATATTTTTCTTGACCCTGAGTTCACCCGACGGTTTTCTCTCCCTGATACCACTTTTCCAATAGTCTTCGACGACTCAACTTGTCATCGACCGCCACTTGTCATCCGATGGTCTCCGACGACTCAACTTGTCATCAACTTGTCACCCTCGACCCATTTTCGAACAGGCAACGGTGCCAATTACCACAATATGGTGTGTTTTACAGAATATGAAGTAAACAAAAATAATGTAGTAGTATAGTGCATTACACGAACAGAATAGAATTAATCAGAATGGACCATTATATTAATTCATTGATTCACATAAAACGTTACCATGTTCATGATAGCAACATATATCATAACTCCAATATCTCCATGTATCAATTATCATCAAAGTACACACATCCCTGACTACAATGCATTGACACTTTAAATACTTATCACCAAGGTTGGTTGTGATGCCAACCATTGGTAGCGACTCCAAACTGCCCAACCCGTCGGTTGGTACCAACAACTAATTACATCATTTATTTACTTAAACTAATTTGCTATCTACAGAGCATTGTCAGGAGAGTAGATTGACCCTGAATTACTTGACAACAATGTAAGATTGGGAGCAATGAATTGACTAACAACAAACATCTTAACCATGTAATGTCCCCATTTTTGGAATGGTCGCCATTAGAATTGATTTGGGCTTTTCACCCCGCTCTGGGACTTTTGGAGGACATCATGGGTAATGGAGATGACTTGTCATATTTGTATGATGCCTTTGGTGCACTCTTCAAGGATATGGTAATTCGTCTTCCGAGGAGCAAACTATTTGGAGAGCCTTTCATATGGATTTGTCATGTGTTGAGTGGATGCCATCATCACATCAAAGGATGCTCACATATGGATGCCTTGTTTACACCTTCACAATCACACAGTGTACATCATTATGGAGGTTACTGTTATTGTCATTATCTTGGGCGACTTGTGATTGGAGACCGATTATTCAATAGCACCTCACCTAGGTGCCTTGTGGATGGTGTAAAATCCCTTGCATTTATGTTGGCACTAGAAGAGGAGAGGAAATAATAATAAATTATATCTTTAATTTAATTTATTATTTGGGTGACTTGATATCCTAAGGTTGGTCAGCCTACCTACAAGGCATAAGTCATGAAAATAAAGGGATTATTCTCCCTAGTTCGGCCTAGAGGGAGATTGAGCTTAAACCATGTATAAATACAAGATGGATTTGGCATTTGCAATCATCATTCATTCACACATTCATTCGACATTTGGAGTTTATCTCTTGAGAAGGATTTGGGACGAAAACCTCAAGTCTTTAGGAGGGGTTGGACGAAACCCTAACTCTTTCTTGTGGAGGATTTCGTGACGGGAGTTTACTTGCACTTCATTGTTTGGAGTAGAATTATATATCTAATGATGCAAGAGCATCCCTAGTTCAAAAGCAATCTTGCATCAACCAAAAACATTTGCATTTCAGTTTGTTTGCAGTTCAGTTTGTTTCTTTTCATTTTCCCGTTCAATTCAGGCAGTTCAATCAATAGCAGTTTTTGTATTTTGGTCTTCATTCTACCACAGTTGCATCTCAGACCTTGTGGAGCTGGATTTAACATATAGATTCATTCATATACATCATATCCAATTTTTAGAGCATTTGGATCAGATGCCGGAAAGTTATTGCTATCAGAAGATTGACTGTTTTCTTAGAACAAAGCATCCTGACAGTCTCAAATAATCAGTTGAAGGAGAAGACCTACAGAGCATTTCACATCCTTCGAAACCTAATGACACATCATTCAATGATCTATGGTTTGTGGCTGACCTTCCCCGAGATCCGCACATCATTCCATTCATTTGCGGAGGAATTCTACTGATTTAGGTCTGACCTATCCGTGTACACACATTATAGCTCTTCATTGGAGTTTGTGATCTTCCTTGGCCGACGCGGAGGAATCTTATGTTCCGTATATGATATATAATGATGTAATAGATCCCTAGGAAAGCAATGATTCACATAGTGATAGTTTGACAGTTGAATTTGCGCAAAGGGACTTCAAAGCTATATCTTGTGCATATTCGAATAGCTAAGTTGCCGGTTCTGGTACGGGAACGGGTTCGGGAGCGGGGTTCTGGTACGCCGGTACGGCGAAATTTTTTTTTTTCTGTGGGTACGGCTGGGTACGGCTGTACTATATATATATATTTTATATATATATATATATTTATTTATATAGTATAACTGTATATACCAAAAAAATTAAAAAATATACAGAATTGAACATACATAATACATTTGAATCTTGATTGATAATTTAGATGACCAATGAACAATGAAACATTGAAAATCATTACAAATACTCAGTAGTCAGTACTGTATTACAAAATTTGAAATTTCAAAATAGTAAAATACTATAAGTATAAGTCTATAATCAAGATTCAAAAGTCAATCTTTCTCTCTTCAATCTTCATCAAAAGGATCTAGATCTAAGTCATCATCATTGGTTGGTTGCAAATCGTTTGAAACACCAACATATGGAGTGCCACTCGCACTATGTACATCATGTAGAAAATTCTCCTCATCATCTACAGTGATTGTAGCAAGCTCTGTAATAGATGCATCCAAGTTGGCACACTCAGGGGCTATATCCCAATTCTTCGCTGCCCCGTCCTTGTACTCAACTTGCTTATGTGATAGAAGACGCAAGTTGGAGTGGACATAGACCAAGTCTTCTGCTTTTTTAGCAGCCAATCGATTACGCTTCACTGAGTGGATATAGGAGTATGTACTCCAATTCCGTTCAGCCGAAGAAGAACTTGCAACCTATTCAAATTTCAAATTAGAGCTCTAGTCAATACAACTTTAAAATGCAAAAAATGGTAAGTACTAAGAATGTTAAAATAAAACATGCTTACTTGTGATAGAACTTTGATTGCAAGAGGCTGGAGCAAAACATAATCTTGCCCATGGAGGTACCACCATGTATGTGCATCTTCTTTGTACATGTCTGCAATAGCACACATACTATGCTCTCGTCCTTGTATGAACTTGCCAAACTCTTTCCTAACACCATTCACCATTTCTGGATCGGAGTAGATTCTTCGAAATGCTTTCATGCAGCCGGAAGCAACTTCTCTATCTCTATATGGTGCGGTTCTCCCCGGCAAAGCAAGTATCTCAGTACTATAATATTTGGGAGACAAGGCATATGAAAGGAGGTGCAAGGGTGTGTTCATCTTGTCCCAACGGTCATCAATGATTTTTTTGACACTTAGGAAAAATGTTTCATTGGGGTCATTGTCCTTTTGTGTTATTATGCTCTTTATTTTTTCTACCATGGAGTCAATGCCATCATAGATTTCCCCCAAACATGGCTGATCTGTATCAGCAAACCTAAGCATACTCATGATAGGCTCCGTGAAACTCAAAACATATTGCACACGTTCCCAGAACTCATCAGCTAGGATCAATGACTTCACCTTTTGAGCCCTTTCTGAATTAGCTGTCTTCCATATACTCCATTGGTGGCTAGTGACCATGGAGCCTAATGCCTCTTTCACCTTCACAAGTCGTCTCAAAACGATTGTGTGTGATGCAAATCGGGTCTCAGCAACCTAATGTTATGTAAAAAAACAAGTTAATAACACATTAAAAATTAAAATCTAAATCAAGAATCTAAATCAATGAATCATGCAACTCAAGTAAATAAAAATATGGCATAAATTAAAATTAAAATAAACTAAATTTACCTTCAACAACTCCAAATGCGAGAAAGACCTGAAGATGCCTTGTGACATATGATGGTTTGTCACAAACATTTGAATCTCCTCACCCTCATTGTATGTATTTTTCACCCAATCTATTTGAGTGCCAACTGCTTGCATCACCAAGTTAAGGGAGTGTACGGTACATGGTGTCCAAAATATGTGTGAGTATCTTTCCTCAACCAAAGCACCTGCTGCCCTACAATTTTTTGCATTGTCTGTAATGACTTGGACAACATTATCAACACCCACCATCTCTATGGACTCAATGAGGATTTTAGAAATAAATTGTGCATCCTTGATTTCCCCTTCACAATCAACCGACTTCAAAAACATTGCCCCTTTGGGGGACACAGCAATAACATTTATTAAAGGTCGGTTTTTGCAATCTTTCCATCCATCAGAAACAATGGACACTCCTGTTTCAATCCATGAATCTCTAATTGGTTTTAGTGATTTCTCTACATAACTTTTTTCTTTTGCCAATAAAGTGGTTCGCACCTTTTCATAACCAGGACCTGTATAATCAGAAGGTGCATTACTAATTGCTACCACCATTTCCCGCCAATATGGTGATCTCACCAAGTTGAAAGGAAGACCATTAGCATAAATGCAACGTGCAATTTTTTCATCTGCAATATCTCTCGTTTCATTTTGAAATGCCTTTGCCAGTGGACCTCTTTTGCAGGAAGAAGAGGGTTCATCATCTTGGTTTACATCCAAGTCCAAGAAAGGATGTTGTGGCCTGGAACAAGGAGCTTCTGTAGGTGGATTCATTGATGTTTTCTTTGTTAAAGGATGAGCTCTTGATTTTGCTCTTGCACTCTTTTCATCAGCTTCTTCTTGTTCTTTAATGTATGCCATAATTTGTGCTTTTGGCAACCCCCTCTTGTTTGGCCCTTCACATATTTTTATTCCTTTTCCACTTATGGCACATAAGTGAGCTTTCAATCGAGTATATGAGCTCTTAAATGTGACTTTGCACTCATTACAAACCCAAACAAAAGCCCCACCTCCTGCTAGTTGTTCAATCATGTTGACATGTCTCCAAAGAGGAGATCCTTGATCATATTTTAATTGTTTACTCTTCTCAAGACCCACTGAACTTGAACTAGTAGCCGTAGCCATTTCACTTTCAAATAGATTGCTGCTTAAAAAATTACAAAATTTATATTAAAATAATGAAAATTGAAATATAATAAAAATATTCTAACCCTACACACTAATAAAACACCTAAACATTCAAGAGAAACAATAAAATAGGTTTAAAAAATGTTCAAACTTGTTTTTTTTTTTCAAAAAAAAAGTTGAAATTTTTGAAAAAAAATTTGAAAAAACTTAAAAATCCATTAAAAACTTGAACAAATTCAACAAAAACTAGAAAAAACAGGTTAAACTACTTACCTTAGATCAATAGATGACCTTTGGGCAAGCTACAATCCTTCCTTGGTGCTTTGCAATCGATTCCGGATTCCCTCCACAATGCAAAAATGAATAAACTGTGAAAAACTCTTGTGAAATGGAGGAGGAGTTGCAAAAATAAGAAGTGAATAGGGGCGTTTTAGTTATATTGACCTTTTTAGGGTTTTTGTTTTTGTTTTTTTTCATTAAAAAATGAGTGTTTAAGTCATTTTTTTTTATTTTTAACGCCAAAAATATGGCTTTTCGCGGGTGGGAGCGGGTGGGAGCGGGTGGGAGCGGCCGGGTGCGGGCAGGGAGCGGCCCGCCCGCCCCGGGTTCTCTGTGGGTTCGCCTATGGCGAACCCACAGAGAACCCGGGGCGGGCGGGCCGCTCCCTGGCCGCACCCGTCGCCGCTCCCGAGCCCGCTCCCGCTCCCGCTCCCGTCGGGTACCGTACCCGCACCCTGCACCGGCGTTTCCGGTAACATAGTAATATTCTGTAATTAGGCCTGTGAGCCCTAATTGTAAGCCCGCATGTTGTAGGCCAATTTGTATTTGAATTCTATACTATAGTGAAGGACTAAGTCTGCATTTGTTTCATCTCTTTCAGTTGTTTCCGTTGTGTTTACTCTAGCTGCATGGTTTGGACAGTTCTCTTTGAGGACCCTCCTAACCGTGACTACACCAAGTGGTATCAAAGCTAGGTTTAAATCTTTGGGAGTGATGGGAGCAAAGTTGGCAAAGGAATTCCATAAGATCTTGTTGTGGACAGATCGCCGAATCGAAAGCAGGTTACTTGTGTCGCAACCGATCGCCGATTGTGAGGCAGTTGTCACCTTGTAGCCCAATCGTTGAACTTGAGGTAGTTTACACTTGATCCTAGGAAGATGCTACCGAGAAGAATCCCTGCTGTTGGAACAATGGCTGGTAGGATGGATGAGATGATGAAAATGATGAGAATTCAATTGGATGCTCTCGAGGAAGATAGGCGAAGAGGATTGACACCTAGACCTAATGTTGAAAGTGATGATGAAGAGGAGTTTCAATCCGTTGATCAAATTGGCGAAACCCTAGGAGGTGATGAAAAAGAGGAATCAGATCAAGTCAAGATGTTGCGAGCTATTTCAAAGATTGGGAAAAGACCTAGAGTTGATGTTCCTAACTACACTGGCAATTTGAACCCTGAAGAGTTGATTGACTGGATAAATGACATGGAAGAGTACTTTGAGTATGAAGAAGTTGAAGATCTGAAGAAGGTGAAATTTGCAAAGACAAAGTTGAAAGGACATGCTGCTATATGGTGGAAAGAAGTTCAATTGGATAGAAACAGAAGAGGGAAAGAAAAGATTACAAAGTGGGATAGGATGGTGACAAAATTGAAAAACCAGTTTGTACCTGTTGACTATGAGTTGGAGTTGTTGAAAAGATTGTAGAACCTGAGACAAAAGGAGAAATCTGTGAAGGAATATACTAAAGAATTTTATAAGATGATCATAAGGACAGGACATAGTGAAGCAAGCAAGGAGAAAGTGGCTAGATACATCAATGGACTGAGATTGAACATTCAAGAAGAACCGAGTTTGGTAAGAATGACAACACTGGAAGAAGCATACCGGCTTGCCTTGAAAGTTGAAGAAAAGTTGAATAAGAGGCATGATCAGAGACAGAGAGGTAGAGGAGGTAAATTTCAGAGAGGTAGAACATTTTCCAGAGGAGATAGATCATTTCTAGAGAACAGATCAGAGAACACAGTCAAGAAGGAGGACAAAGATAACAATGTATACCGAAGGGATGACAAAAAATTTTACCGCAGAGGAAACCCTAGTCCATACTAGAGTGAAGGATACAGAAGAGAAGGAAGAGGACCTGATAGGAGAACATTCAGAGGGACTTGTTTCAAGTGTGAAGGTGAAGGACATAGAGCGTTTGAATGTAATCAAGGGAGTACAAGCAAGAGGATAGAAAACAGTGGAAGAGCAGCCTATGTGGAAGAAGAACCTGTTGGATCACTGAGTTCAGTTGATAAACTTGAGAAAGGAGAATCACTGGTGATGAGGAGAGCACTATTTCAAGCAGAGACAAATGAAAAACCACCGCATAGGAAAAGCTTGTTCAGAACCAGATGTAAATCAAGAGGTAGATGTTGTAAAGTTGTAATTGATAGTGGTAGTTCTGATAACCTAGTTTCAAAGGAGATGGTGACTAAGCTGAAGTCGGAAAGATTGAAACACCCTAAGCCCTATTAGATAGCATGGATTCAGGATGATCATAAGGTACTGGTGAGTGAACAATGTTTGGTGAAATTTCATATTGGATCTTATCGCATGATGAAGTATTGTGTGATATTATGCCTATGGATGTTTGTCATATTTTGTTGGGTAGACCTTGGCAGTATGATAGGAAAGCTATACATGATGGGAGAAAGAATACATACACTATAACATCAAATGGAAAGAGAATTACTTTGATTCCTTTGGAAGATGATCCTAAGAGTGAAGTATGTGAGAATGCTAGAATTTGTTTGGTAGATGGAAAAAAAATTTTGGATGGTTTGAGACATGAAAATGAGTTATGCTTTGATCCCTAAGAAGCTTGAAACATTGAAGGAGACTGAAGAATCACAACCAGAGGAGATAACTGAATTGCTGATAAAGTATGAAGACATCATATCAAACAATGTACCTAAAGGATTACCACCAATCAGGAGTATCAGTCATCACATGGATCTTATACCTGGAGCTAGTTTGCCTAACAAAGTAGCACACAGAATGACACCGGCAGAGAATGAGGAATTGAATAGGCAAATACAAGAATTGTTGAGGAAAGGTTTGATCAGAGAAAGTTTGAGTCCTTGTGCGGTACCTGCAATGTTAGCACCTAAGAAAGATGGAGAATAGAGAATGTGTACAAACTCTAGAGCAATCAACAAGATCATAGTTAAGTATAGATTTCCTTTACCTAGGATGGATGATATCATGGATTGTTTGAGTGGAGCAAAATATTTTACAAAGATAGATTTGAAGAGTGGATACCACCAGATCAGAATCAGAGAAGGGGATGAATGGAAGACTGCTTTTAAGACAAATGAAGGATTGTATGAGTGTTTAGTAATGCCTTTGGGACTGACAAATGCACCGAGTACTTTCATGAGATTGATGAATGAAGTTGTTGGCGTTTCAATTCGCACCTCTAGAATGTGAGTTGGAAATGGACAGCTATGCACAGATAAACTGCTCTCCTATTGGAAGGGGGAGTTCCCTTTTTGCTGATATTCACTGAAAAGATAAATAAAACAAATTTTGCCTATCTTCTTTTTGATTCTCAGCTGCGAGCACAAGGTTATAAATCTCTAAATGTTGCAAAAGAGGTTTTTTTCCTTTTTAAAACTTTTACTACAACTAGGCTTAAACTAATGACGGTTTTAATCTCCTAAGTAAATTCAAAGCAAAGGGATTAAAAGTGGACAAAGAATAATTGTTTTAACACAAAAACTTAAGTAAATTTCTCCCAGATTTATATCACAAGACTCATTGTGCTTTAATGATGAAAGCTGAAATAGAAGTTACACAAGCCACACATCTGACAACAAAACTTGATGATCCGAGATAGAATATCAGAGCAAAAATAGGCATGAGACTTCTATTCAATATCATAAAGTTAACACAACTCCAGAACAACAATACTGTAGCAAAAGGCAGGCATACAGCAAGCGATCAAACACTGGAGGACAGATTACACAAAGTGAACAAACACTTGGAATAACAAAATCTGCAGGCTAGAATAGGCACAGCAAATTTGCTATCACAAAAGTAGCTCTATTACAATGGGCAAGGCTGCCCTTATTTATACTAAAATCAAAGAAGTAGAGAACTCTAAAATCTCCTTGATTAACCCTAACTTACCAACTCGCAAGCTTTATTTCTATTCTAATACAAAGATACAACTAACAAACGTTTTAAAGCAAAGAAAACTCCAACTAATACAAAGTGATTTTATTCTAAATAAAGAATGGATGAGCTTAGGATGAAAGCAAATGCGTTAAAACAAAAAGCATCTGATTTAAAGTTGTTTTCTTTTGAAATGCATCCTCTCAACATTCTTGCTTTTTTTGGTGATGTCATCCATTGATATTCTCGGAAACAATATCTTCTAAAAAACGAGTGACTGCATCTTTGCCAGGAACACTAATACTCTCTAGAATGATATTCTGATTCTCTAACATTTCTTCACCGTGGGCAACCATCTGAAAAAATTCATGAACTTCGCCCACAGCCTTGTCAAACTTCATTGTCATTGCGGCAAAACGACCCATCTTGCCAGCATTGATATCATCATTAAAATTTCCGTGGACGAGAGTCTGGAACTCTGCTTGCACTTCCCTGAGATCATACAGGGTACCATCTTTTTCATACGAACATGGGATCTGAGAAACAAAAGATCTCACAAACTTGAGAACATTGACCACCTTTTCTTTCCATTCTGTTAACTCTAAAATTATACTGTCATAAGTTTTTACTGTGAAACGATATTGCGCTTTCCAAGTAGAAACTATCTTCTTATCTCCAGCTGAATCAACAGAATCATGTGCTATCTTCAAGTCAGAGATAATGATCTCAAACACCGGTCTATTTTCAGCCATAGTCTGCTGCAACCCCTGAATGCCTTGACGCAGATCGTGTGCACTATACTTTAGTTGATAAAACTCTGAAAGTACAACTCTCCCTTTAGTCACAAATTCTTCCACCCAATTATTCATGTGCCTCCCATAGAGGACCAACTGACTGAACTGCTGCTAATCGGCCGATGATCCCAGATTCGAAGGAAGCAATAAATCAACCTGTGATGCGCCATGGAAAATGTTGGAAATGTACTGCCGCAGCTGCCTAACTTCAGCCTTGATGGCTGCTTTATCTTCTCCATCCTTCAACGCCCTTTCTTTCAAATTATCCGCTGCAACCTCGAAGAGATTTACATCTGTATGCCGGGTACTCCTATTAAGATTTGCCTTGACAACCTTAAAGTTATCAACCTCGATATTATCAACATCCTTATTTTCTGGAGGTGTTGCAGTTTCAAGGATCATTTCTCCATCCGCATTCTTCTCAATGTAAACTTGCCTCTTCATTTTCCTGTCTGGTGTGTCTTGGTAGACGCTTTTAAGCTCTGTCAAGTCCAACTGATATGAAGGCTTTCTCTTCCTTCCCAGAATGTTTTCAAGCCAGGATGAGCCATCCTCTCTTGGAAACTTGGTTCTAACCTCATCAGCTCCTGATGAACCAATATGTGTATCAGAGTTACGAATCGGTGAATCTGACTCTGAATCTATGTGGATAGGAGAAGTGCTCAATGAGGAAGGAGGAGAAACATAATCTGAAGGTAATGTTTCAACATGCAGTGTTGGTTCAACGGGAACTTCTGATTCAACTGCTGGTTGTTCCTACCGGACATGAGTTGGAGACTCATCCTTTTTCCTCTTTAACTTAACCATTTTTGTTCCTTCTGGAAGAACACTCATAGCTCTTCGTTTTGGTTTGGAAGTGAAAGGTTCTTATGGTTGTACAACTAGTGGCTCTGCTACCAGAATGTCCTCCTTCCGCTTATTCTTCAAGAATATCAAACTGTTTTTAACAACTCGACTCGTTCTTTCTTCAATGGAAGTGTTCTCTTTTATTGACCAATTAACTGGTGGCAATGGTTGTTGCTCAACTTGATCTCTGAAATACGTGGGAAGTAAAACTTCACCATTTTCTATTAAACCCTCTACATCTTCCGACAGGATATCAAACATCTATTGAAGAGTAAACCTGTTGTAACTGTGTTCTCGCACTTCAAACTCATCAGCACAATTAGCTCAGAAGTCTTCAACTGCATGCGTATGCGCACAATTTTGACCAAGGTGTGATGCAAAAACACCATGAGGATCATATGAAGACCTCCTATCGAAAAACTTAAGACCATACTTGGATGATTCATTACCAATTACCTTGGCATCCGCTCCAGATCTGCATCTGTAAATACTCATCCCAATTGGAAAATTGAAAATTGCCTTGCGTCTGCTACTCAAAAATGTATGAACTTCATAAGCTTGCCTCAAAATTCCATAAATGCTATTTCATCTGTAGGATATCTTGGCAACATGGTTGGCTCTCCTGAGAAGCCATATACTTTGATGTAGGAAAAAGTGGGAAACTGGATAAACCAATCAGCCCATTCTGCCATTGCCATTCTAGCATCTGCTAAAAACTGTATATGCAACTCATTATCCATATCTCACACTGCATGCATCAGGAATGCATCATTTACCCGCTTGTAATGTCGTTCAGCCTGAGAAAGTTCCAACTGCGAGAAATGGTGATATACATGCCGAATACCCAGAGTTCCAACAACATTCAAACCTCTGAATTGACCCTGAAAAGCCATCAAATACACAAGGTATGACATCATGTGGAATTCATGAGCCCTTTGAAAATCATGTATTTGTTGGTGGACTATCACTAATGAATGCCGACCAGTTATAGAATTCGGTTCCATCAACAATCTGGGACATAATGTAAAACATCCAAGGCTGGAACTTGTTAGCATCTGTTTGACTCGTGATCTGGCTCAGTAGAGTAATCATTATTGCATGTTCCTCCTTGAACTCTCCACGTCCAACATTCTTTGGCATAACATTCTGCTTTTCTTTCAACCACCTCTGAGCAATCTTTTTTGGGTACTTTTCTTTATCATTGTTCCAAACCCTCTTGCATTCTTCAATTGAAATAGTTAAGTTTTCTTTCCAAACTGGTATTGAAAAACAATTCTCAATATCATTCGGCCTCAGACTACAGAGCACACATCCATCTCTTGATTGGATTTCTTTTGTGACCGAATTGTAATGCGTCATACAAGAAATTACAAATTCGATACTTTGCACTGTGATGGGGAAGGATGCCGCTGCAAGCAAACCGGAGTGTCTTAGATTCTTGATAGCATTATTTCCTGCATCCTCCAAAGAATGTAAATTGATCACTGGAAGTACTTTATGCAAGTCTGTCTCGCAGGTTCTCACGTAATCGTGAACCAACGTCGTCTTGGGCCTGATTTGTGTTGGAGAGTACTGCATATTGAAAGATTTGAAAATTGACTATGAACACGCCTATGTCGGAAAAATCTTGGACAAATGGCTGAAAATTACTTGCTGATTTTTAGAAAAAAACAGAGTGTGAGAAAAAAAAACTGGCACATGGGTTTTGAAGGCAATTCTGTTTGCAACCCAGATCGTCGGATTTTGAAAAAACGGAGACTTTTTTCGAAAAAGCAGCAAAAAAGAAGATTCCTAAAAAAGGCAAAATTCTCAATCTTCAAGAGGATGATATTCTGGATGGACCCATCTCGATGAAAACTAAAAAAGTTTCGGTCCAATTTCTGAAAAGCGATCCCCTAGAAAAAAGGACCCTGAAAAAGCGTGCCTCCCTACTTCCTCAACCCGAAACTATGAAAAATGCTGAAAAAACACTTCATTTGAGCCTTCGAATCTTCGTTGAAAGAAAACTAAAAATCCTTCCTCTTGATGCAACCTGCAAAAGATAATGAAAATAAAGAAGCCAAAAGCTTGTCTTTATAAAACTTTAGGGCGAAAAAATAGCTTTCTTTGTGAAAGAATAAAACGTGGATCTCATCCATGAAGAAAACAACTTTTAAAACACAAATCCAAGTGGATGTCTTCGAATAAGAAGAATTCCTATTTTGTAGCTGCCTATGGCTTCATATGTGAGATGACGAATTTTTTTTTTTTATGTCATCGAACACGCAAGTTGCCAAAAGTGTTAGCCAATTTTCCTCCGTTTTTGACACTTCTGCACTCTTTTCGACTCTAGTATGGCTTGTCTCCGACTTCAACAAGATGGCAAAATGTCACCGTTGACTGAAAAAGCTGACTAATCATGACATTTTGGAGACCTATCAACTATGATTTCATCCCCAGCCTTGGACAGACGATCTGACATCATTCAATTGCGAATCTGACTTCTGGAAACTACCATCGGGCGAAGATTGGGAAATGGCTGGAAAGAAACACTGTCAAACACAGAAAAATTCTAACTCTAGTGAACTTGGGCGCCCCTAGCCTCTAGGGGCGCCTGGTTTTTCATGCCTTAACCATTTTTCCGAAAATTTCAACTTTTTGATTTGTGTACGTGTTCCAGTCGCTATGACCCCTGTCTGGCTGTCGATTTCTGTCTGCTGGGACAAAACTGAGTTTGACGATCTAGCAGATAGGCAGGCCTAATGAAAATTGAGCTGACTGTGCTCTTTCTCTACCTCGAGAAATGTGCCAAACTGATCTTCTATGAACCAGATCGGGCTGACGGAGGAAGATTTACGTTTTCTAAAAAAAACTCAAAAAATATTCTGAGTCTAATGGGTTTTGGCACCCCTAGCCTCCAAGGGCGCCTGACTTTCAGTGCCTTAGAAAATTTTTGGAAATTTTCAATTTTCATGCCATTTCTCATTTTCTGTGCCAACAGCCTCTGTTTGATCTTCGTTTTCGGTCGTCTGGATGACTGTTGAGGCAGGACAGGGGATGATCTGAGTACCCTGAACATATCTGTGATGAAATCCCAGTTTTTACCAATGTTTGACTAAGTTTGACCAAGTTTGACCAACCGGGAACGAGCTGACGAAGGCATATTTTACGTTTCTTGAAAAAAGTGAAAAAAAATCTAACACATGAGAAGTTGGGCACCCCTAGCCTCCAGAGGCGTCTGGAATCCAATGCCTCAGCCAAATTCTTGATCTCCAACTTTCGTTTGCAATTTGCTCCATTTTGCATGCCAACAGTTGCTTCCTGATGTCAATTTCGACGATTCGTTGGTCAACTGTCAGTGGATGATGAATGAACTGGGTATATTAGACGTGTTTTCTAGCTTTACGAGGTCTGATGACCAAAATGACTGCTTTTACGCTTACCGGAACTGACCGACGGACACACTTCTCACATTTTCTTGAAAAACACGAAAAAATTCTAACATTGGTGGAACTGGGCGCCCCTAGCCTCCAAGGACGGATGGATTCTCCAGACTTAGCCAAATTTCATGATTTCCAAATTTTCTCCTCACTCCGGATTGACCTTGCTCCGTTTTGCGTGCTTCATCGAGTCAACGATTGTTCGTTGGTTTCTGTGTCGTTGGAACAGCGTTGAAAACATGAAAACGAGCTCTGGCAAATGAAATTCCTCCATTGATGACTTCAGAGCTCATGCTTCACCTTCTGAAAAAGCAAAAATGACCCAGTAGAGAAAACTTGACCTTTTGCAGATTCTGTCTGGACCATGCTGATCGTGAAGCAAAATTGACCAATGAGAATCAAGCGTGACACCTGAGTCAGAGATTCTATTTTTAGAAACTTTCTATTTTTAGAAAGTTTTGCCAGCGTCTGTATCTCAAGAAACCCAGAAAACCTAAATTAACGTCTATTTTCAGAAATTTTGTTTTTTTGACTTTTTGACGAAAAAATTTCTAGACTTGCTCAAAATGCCTTAATGAAGCAAAAATTTTGACTGGGTACAACAGAAGTTTTGGAGAAATTCTTGGGTAAGTTTGTTATTGTATATTTGGATGACATTCTGATTTTCAATAAAACAAAAGAAGAACATTTGCAGCATCTGAGACAAGTATTGCAGAGATTGAGAGAGGAGAAGTTGTTGATCAACATCAAGAAGTGTAGTTTTATGAAGAATTGGTATATTTGGGGTTTGTGATTTCTGTGGAAGGATTGAAGATGGACCCTGAGAAAATAAGAGCAATTGTTGAATGGCCTACATCAGAGAGCATTGAAGAAGTCAGATCATTTCATGGATTAGCTAGTTTCTACCAGAAGTTTATTGGAAATTTCAGTTCAGTTTGTAACCCTATGACAGAGACAATGAGAGGAGACAGAAAAGATTTCAAGTGGACATCAGGAGCAGATAAAAGTTTTGAGTTGTTGAAGCAGAAAGTGATAGAGCAACCTGTTTTGGCATTATCAGATTTCAATAAAGTATTTCAAGTAGATTGTGAAGCAAGTGGAAATGCAATAGGAGCAGTATTAAGTCAGGAAAGTAGACCTGTAGAATATTTCAATGAGAAGTTGAATGATGCAAGGAGAAGATATTCAGTTTATGATGAAGAGTTCTATGCCATAATTCAAGCCTTGAAGAAATGGAGACATTACTTGTTGCCTAAAGAATTTGTGTTGTATACAGATCATCAAGCTTTGCAATATTTGAACAGTCAAGGTAAGTTGAATTAGAGACATATGAGATGGGTAGAATTCATGCAGAGTTATAATTTTGTATTGAAGCATAGGAGTGAAAAATCAAACAAAGTTGCAGATGCATTGAGCAAGAGAAGGAACTTGTTGACAGAGATGAGAGTTGAAGCGTTGGGATTTGATGAATTGAAGAACATGTATGAGGAAGATCTTGATTTTGCAAAACCTTAGAAAGCATGTAAGGAACCTGTTGTGACAGATAGGAGTAAGTGGTTGGATTATTTCATTCAGGAAGACATGTTGTTCAGAAGAAATTAGTTATGCATACCTAGACGTTCAATGAGAAATAAATAGATCAAGGAAAAGCACAGTGGTGGATTGGAAGGACATTTTGGCATTGATAAAACAATGGCTTTGGTGAGTGAAAATTACTTTTGGCAAATACATAAAGATGTTAGGAAATTTGTGCAGAGTTGCAAAGTTTGTCAAGTTGCAAAAGGAAGTAGTCAGAATACTAGATTGTATAAACCTTTGACAATACTGGAGAGACCTTGGGAAGACATAAGCATGGATTTTGTAATGGGATTGCCTAAGACACAACGAAGACATGATTCAATATTTGTAGTGGTAGACAGATTTTCAAAGATGGCACATTTCATACCTTGTATGAAGACAACTAATGCAATGCATGTAGCTGACCTATTTTTCAAGGAGATTGTGAGATTGCATGGATTACCTAAGAGTATAATTTCAGATAAAGATACCAGATTTCTTGGATACTTTTGGAACACTTTGGAAGAAGATGACAAATTTGAAATTCAGTTCAGCATTTCATCCACAAACTAATGGACAAACAAAGGTAGTGAATGGAAGTTTGGGGAACTTGTTGAGATGCTTGGTTGGAAAGAAGGTAGGAAGTTGAGATTTGATTCTTTCACAAGCAGAGTTTGCATACAATAATTCAGTAAATAGGACTACCGGAAGAATAGCTTTTGAGATTGTTACCGGAGTAAACCCTAGAGGAGTAGCAGAATTGAGAGATCTCAGTTTGGAAGACAAGAGAAGTGCAAAAGCAGAAGAATTTGCAGAACACGTGGAGATAGTGCATAATCAGGTGAAGAAGCATTCAGAGGAGATGAACAACAAGTATAAGGAGCAGGCAAATGAGAAGAGAAGACACAAAGAATTTGCAATTGGAGATGAAGTAATGGTGTACTTGAGAAAAGAAAGATTTCCAGTTGGAACATATAACAAGTTGAAGATGAAGAAGTTTAGACCTTGTAGGATACTGAGGAAGTTTGATTCAGGAAATACATATGAAGTGGAGTTACCAGAGACATTGGGTATATCACCTATTTTCAACATTGCAGACCTATATCAATATCATGAAGCAAAGATCAGTGACAGCATGACAAAAGACTTGGAGAAGCAGTTACCACAACAAGCACCGGAACAGATTGAAGACATTTTGGACAACAAAATTGGATGCAGCACCAGAGGAAGACAGTACAAAGAATACCTTGTGAAGTGGAAAGGCAAACTAGAAGAAGATTCGTCATGGATTTCTCACGCTGAGGTGGACCGTCTTGGTTTTCCTCTAGCCCCAGCAAAGTGAGGGAATCACTTTTTCAATAACCTCGAATGTTTGAAGCAAGAGCATTCCTGGTTCAAGAGCAATCTTGCATCAACTAAAAACATTTGCATTTCAGTTTGTTTCTTTTCATTTTCTAGTTTAGTTCAAGTAGTTCAATTGGTAGCAGTTTCTGTATTTTGGTCCACATTCTATCGTAGTTGCATCTCAGACCTTGCGAAACTAGATTTAACATCTAGATTCATTCATCTACATCATATCCAATTTTCAAAGCATTTGGATCAGACGCCGGAAAGTTATCGCTATCAGAAGATCGACTGTTTTCTCAAAACAGAGCATCCTAACTGTCTCAGATAATCAGCTGAAGGAGAAAACCTGCGGAGCATTTCACATCCTTCGAAGCCTAATGACACATCATTCAATGATCTATGGTTCATGGCCGACCTTCCCCAAGATCCGCACATCATTCCATTCATTTACGGAGGAATTCTACTTATTTAGGTCCGACCTATCCATGTACATACGTTACAACTCTTCATTGGAGTTTGTGATCTTCCTTAGTCGACGCGGAGGAATCTTATGTTCTGGATATGATATATAAAAATGTAATAGATCCCTAGGAAAGCAGTGATTCACATAGTGATAGTTTAACAGTTGAATTTGTGTGAAGGGACTTCAAAGCTATATCTTGTGCATATTTTGATATTCTGTAATCAGGCCTGTGAGCCCTAATTGTAAGCCCGCATGTTGCCGGCCAATTTGTATTTGACTTCTATACTATACTGAAGGACTGAGTCTGCATTTGTTTCATCTCTTTGAGTTGTTTCTGTTGTGTTTACTCTAGCTGCACGGTCTGGATAGTTCTCTTTGAGGACCCTCCTAACCGTGACGGCACCATCTGATTTGAAGATCACATCTAGGCACTTCTTTGGTGTGGATTGTCCATCATTTGAGGAGAAGATTGCCCTATCATTGGAGTGCCATCTCTAGGAAGGGGATATCTTGCATATTTGAAGTTTACTTGCTGAATTAGGGTTTGAGCAGAGTAGAATTTACGACAGAGTAGAATTTATGACAGCAGCAGAGCAGACCTGAGTAAACTCATTTGAAGAGGTATTTCTAGTGCTTTTGTGTTTAGAAGACCTAGGGTTTATGCCCTAATTGGAGCAGCAGCATTAGAGCCTATCTTCTATCATTTTGTAAGGTCAAATCACTTTGTAATTGACATTATATATTCAGTTCTATAACAGCAGACATCTGATTTACATTTCAGTCCATTATGATTACAATTTATAGTGGTTCTTTGCATGGTTCATTGTGGATTTCAAGTATATTGTTGGGAAGTATATTGGTGATGATTGGGCAATGTATTGGACATGTTTTTGAACTGTTATAAGCATATGTTGAAGTCTGATTTTAAGTACAGCAGTTAAGTTAAAAGCAGAAAATTAAGGGAGCAGAAAACTAGGGCAGAAGTTAGGGTTAGGGCAGAAATCTAAAGTGCAGAAATATTAGGGCAGAATTCAGATAAATAGTTGGGAAAGCCCGTAAATCCGAACTTCTCCATAATATCCGCATTTGGGATATTACAAACCATCACTCACAAGGTAGCAACATCAATGGCAGCAATTGTATTACACCAAATGTAAATATAGCAGTACATAATGTCACAACATCCACTACCATCAAAATACCTTGTCACCTGATCCTGCTAAATATAAACAAGATAATATAATGTATCAAGAATATAAATCAATCCTTTACTATGAAGTAGAAGAAAAAGGTGGTAGTATAGGACTTATGTTTAACATGAGAAGTCACAACATGCCAACAGGGGAGCCTAATTGGATTTGGTGTGTCTACATAAGAAATCACCTTTTCTCTAGCAGGTTTGATGCCCATAACCTATTGGAAGTTGGTAGAGGTTCAGTACCAATCTTGGAGAGGTTAGTCTTGTTCTACATCTCACATGGTTTAATTTACAAAGATTGAACCTTTTCATTTCATTCAGCTGCATATGTTTAAGTGACAAATTCAGATTTCTAAGAAGTGATGAATAATTTAGATGGACTCTGGACTATAATCAGAAATCGTCTATGACCAAACTACTGATTCAAATCTTACTATGCATACTCAAATTCTTCTAAATGCATATTCAAAAGCTTACAATGCTTCTTGATAGTACTTCTCCATAGTCTGCCTCCAACCAGGCAAAAGCTCTGCATTTGTTTAACAAGTCAATTGATTGTTTCACAAATTAATAGCACAAATTGTATATACAGCATGTCCAAATCTTTAACATTGATCTAAGAAGTTTTGTTATTACATATTGCCAATGAAATGGACTTAAGGTAAGAATTTACATCCCTAAATTACCAAACAATGACCTAGTGTATTAGAATTTGACAAGTATCACTAAGTTATCAATCCTTCATATTTCTTTATAGAACATATTTCTCAAAGACAATAATGATCTCAAATGTTGGAGACTTGGAGTATTACCTGCTGAAGGCCAAACATTTGATCCATATTTTGTTCCACAAGGATCATCCCTGGCCACTTCAACTCCAATATAATACCCTTCTTTACAGTCTCCTGTTGACAAACAAGAATATATTGTGAGATACTGACAAATTTAAAAGAAGTCAAAGCAAATCCATCGTCGTCTGTATCAAGTGAAAACAAAGTGAATGAAAAACCGTCTCCCAGAATGATCCAAAGAACCAAGGATTGGGCTGCAGGTCAAGGAGATCAATGTTGTCTCTCAAAAGAAGGAAAATGATAAGGCCAAACAGCACCTTATTTGGTTTAAAGAACCTTGTGAAATTATAAACTATAATTTCCAAGGTAATAAATTATTTGTTTCCTTTTTAATGTATTGGGATGATGTGGGCAGAACAGAGGAGATTAATGCATATGGAATTTCAGAGGAAAAACAAAAGCATTTGTTTATGTCTTCCAAAATGAGTTATGTATTTGTAATTTTGAGCTGGGGAAGCTCACTGCTGAAGCACAAACCTGCAATTATTAGCTGCCCGATATGAAGGTCAGTTGTTGGAGAAGCTGTGTTTCACCAAGTCCATTTTTGGTGGAGACCAGAAGACAACAGGATACGCAAAAGAGGTGCCTAGAAATTCACCCAAAATTCTAGGGAAACGGGGGTGGCAGTACAATATCTATATAAAAAATAATAGATTAAACTTTTTAAAACTTATGGTAAATTTAACAAAAGACAAGTTTGATGTAATCCTTGATGTTTTGACTAATAAGAGCACAAAATGTTAAAATGAAATCACAGTGATACATCACACAAAATGATCAAAAGAAATATAAAACTTCATTGCAATACTCTAGTGGAATTGCTGATAGTATATTTCTACATCGCAATGACAAAAAAAGCTTCTCTGTTCAAATACAACACTCCTCAAACAGAGAACCCAAACCCTGAGTTAAAACTACATCACAAAATGCTGAATCTTGTTCCTTCCACAAATAAAAACACTTCCTATGCAAGCACAAAATCCTTCCAACTTACATAAAGAATGAAAATGTTCTTGTACAGCCTGTCTTAAAGTTCAGCTCATAAAAATGAGGTGAATGTATAGAACAGAAATAGATTAAGTTTAGATTTGAACGTGTTCTTTTGACTTTTTAGGTTTTGTTGTCTTTTATCAGTTGGACCCCTACAATAGATGTATTTGCATAGTGAAGAGGCAGATACAATAGGGGCATCCACAAAAGGTCTCCTAGAATGTAATGTCCCCTTTTTCCGAGTGATCACCTAACGAAGTCGATTAGCCTATTCTATTCCCGTAGGCTAAGCCGGAAGGGATAGGGAATAACCTAATTGGTTAAATACTATATTTAACCAATTTTATTAGGCCAATTTGAGATGTGAAATGACTTCTAATATTTTTATGAGCCACTTGGTGAAGAAACATAAAATAAAGAAAATTGCTAAGGATGTGAGAGAACTAGGAGAGAGAAAATAAAATAAAATAAAGAAAAGAGGCCCAAGGAGGTTGGTCGAGTGGAGGGAAAAAAGACAATAAAAAATAAATAAAATGCCAAATGAGGTTGGCTAGGAGGAGGTCGGCTAGGCCTGAATTGGGAAAATATTGGCTATAAAAGAAAGGCATTTGTAGGTCATTTTCAACATTCATTCACATCTGATTTATTCATTGGAGTTTTTACTCTTGGCTGCACTTTTAGTACAACATATTCCAAGGATGAAAACCCTTAGGAATATTTGGTGAGTTGGACGAAAACCTAACTCATCTTGGAGGTGAATTCATACGGAGTTCACACTTGCACTTCATTGGAGATTTGGAGGAGTTCTTGAGAATTCATGGCATATTCTTTGCAGCAGATTTGAGCGCCCATTTTTGCGGGATTTGGACAAAGATTGCTGCTAGGGTTTCTACCCTAGGTTGAGCATCACTTCCCAAGGAGGGCGATTTTAAAATGTGAAGACTATTTTGCTATTTTGTGGTATGTACAAACCTATTTTAGGTCTGATTTGTATGAGCAGAAATCTGGGCATATGTTTGGCATGTTTGAGCCCATGAATTTATTGTAAACTCAATTTAGAATATTCAGATTTAAAGCAGCAGACTTCTACATTCCGAAATCAGGTTTATTGGTCATTGTTTGGCACTTGGATGGTTATATTACATGGTTGAAATCATGGTTGATGTTATCTACATGTTTGGCATATTTATGTGAATGTTTGGCACATGTTTATTCGCTGCCCATAAGTAGTTATACCTCAAAAAATAAAATCAGAATTCAGTCCTAGGGTTTGAGCAGAAACTAAATCAGAAAATTAGGGTAGAAATTCAGAATTCTAGGGCAGATCCTAATAGGGATATTTCAGTGGTATTAGAGCTTTTGATCTTGCCAGCCTAGAGGGTTTTCTATGATCAATGTTGACTTATGAATTCCGAGGATAGAGGATATATCACCTATAGGAGAAGACAACAATTGGGTGGTTCAGATTCTGAAGGAGAAGACACCATGGGTGATAGGAATCATGAAGAGCCTAACACTAGAGACATTCTTAATGACCTTGCTAGAGGACAGCGTGACCTACAGCTCATGTCCCAATTTTTGCAGCATAACATGGGTAACAACAATAATACCAGGGAAAATCAGCCTATAGGAGGAGACAATAGAAATAATGGAGAAACTAGCAATTCCAGAAATGACAACAACACACACTAGAGCTACTCAAGCTTCAGTTGTGAGGCCTCTTATGCCTACTTTCTTGGATCAGCTACGAGCACAAGATGTTGGACAGCTGGTTGATGGTGAGAGCTTCAACGATTACATGAGGGAATGGCAATCCCTAGGTAATGAATTTCAAGCTACTATGTGTCTACAAGATTTTTGTCAATTGAAGTATAGGAACATGCCTAGAGCTAAAAGGAATCACAATCATGATTTGCAAAGAAAGTTGGGAAAGGTAACTATCACTCCCTTTGATGGTTCAAGTAGATGCACGGCCCGTGCATGGATTCAAAAGATGGATAACTATCTTACCTTGAACCCTATGTTCGAGAAGGAAGCAATTCAATTTGCTACTCTACACTTGGAGGGAGATGCCCAAAATTGGTGGTACAATAGGATGATTACACAAGGTCATAACCTTGTCACTTCTTATGTTGATTTCACACAAAGGTCGATTGACAGGTTCGACAAGACTAATCCTAAGCAATACTTCTGTGAGTTATCCCAACTCAAACAGAAGGATTCCATGGATGAATACATATCTGAGTTTTAGAAGCTTCTAGTTTTGGTTCTGAATGTTTCAGAGAGTAGGTTGACCTACCTCTTCATCGAAGGTTTGGAGGAGCCTCTTCATGGTTGGGTGAAAGCCCTAGATCCACCCTCATTACATGATGCTATCAAGAGGGTTAGAGGTATGAAGTTTTCAGCACCTTCCAAGCATAAGTTTCAAAGTAAACCTTTCTCTGCATCAAGGAAGGATCCTAGGAAGAATTTTTAGGAGGACTGGCCTAGAAGGACAACTACCAATATCGAGGCTAAGAATGAGCTGAGGAATAAGCTATGTTTCTCATGCAAGGAGCCTTGGAAGCCCGGTCATAGATGCCTTAGGAAAGCCAAAGCTCATTACATGGAGGTCACTTCTAACATTGATGACGATGAAGTCCAAGATGCTAGTTCAAATAGTGAGCACGAGGAGCAGCATTTGAAGCTTGATGCTACAACTACAGGTGATACGGTTCATGGCACTATTGCTACATTATCAAGAGCCCCGAAGTATCATCCTTTTAGGGTGAAAGGTGTCCTTAAGGGACAACGGGTCACTTGCTTGGTAGATAGCGGAGCCACTCATTATTTCATTGATGAGGGCTTAGTGGTGAAGTGAGGATTGCAAGCATAGGAGTTTTCTGGTTTCAGCGTGATGGTTTTCAACGGATTCAAGATGAGTTGCACCAAGCAAATCTCATAGTTAAGTATCCAGTTGGGTGACTATATTGTTACTGATGACTTCTATGTGGTTGGAATTGGTGATACAGATGTTGTTTTGGGAATCCGGTGGTTGCATTCACTTGGTAGGTACATCTAGGATTTTTAGAAAATGGAATTGGAGTTTGTGTCAGATGAGAGGAAGGTAGTACTGAGAGCATTGGCAAATGGTGCACCAAGGATAGTGACAGCAAAGAGGATGGAGACATTGTTTAGACACGGTGATGTTGCGTGGGCAGCCTAATGTTTCATGTCTTCTAAATCCTCTCCTAGCAGTGAACAACAGTATCATGTGGAAATCTAGTTAGTATTGGATAAGCACAGCGTGGTGTTTGAAGAGATTCCTCTTGGTAGACCTCTGAATCACGGATTTGAGTATGTGATTGAGTTGGAGGAGGGCTCTAAGCCCATCTTCACCACTCCTTATTGTCATCCTAGAAGATTCAAGGAAGAAATAGAGAAGACAATTAAGGAACTTTTGGATATGGGACACATCAGACCAAGCTCCAGTCTCTTTGCTTCTTCGGTGGTCTTGATAAAGAAGAAGGATGGCATGATGAGGATGTGCATTGACTACCGTGCCTTGAACAAGAGGACCATCAAGAACAGGTATCCTATGCCCAGGATCGATGAGTTGTTGGATGAGCTACATGGAGCAATCTATTTCTCCAAGATTGATCTTCGATTGGGATACCATCAAATTATATTCCATGATGAGGAAATTCATAAGAGTGCATTTAGGTGTCATTACAGGCATTATGAGTTCTTGATTATGCCCTTTGGTGTTACTAATGCTCCCGTGACTTTCCAATCCTGTATGAATCACATCTTCAATAGGCAGTTGCAAAAGTTTGTATTGGTGTTCTTTGATGATATCCTAATATACAGTAGGACATGGGAGGATCACCTCAGGGACTTCCAAATGTGAGTTTGGAATGACAGAGACTCTATACTTGGGGCATGTGATTGGTACTGGTGGAGTGAAGGTACACCAGGAGAAGATACATGTTATTCTGGATTGGTCATTGCCAAAGAACATTTCAAACTTGAGAGGCTTCTTTGGGATTTGCATTTATTATAGGAGATTTGTGAAGGGGTTTTCACAGTTGGCAGCACCTCTTACAGATCTCACCAAGAAGGGTGCATCCAGATGGTCAGATGAGGCTCAAGCAACATTTGATAGACTCAAGGAGGTAACTGCACTTGTCCAATATTGGCTCTTCTTGATTTCTCTTAGCCGTTTGTTTTGGAATGTGATGCTTCAAGTGCAGGGATAGGCGTTGTTCTCACGCAGAATAGACATCCCATAGCCTATGAGAGTAGGAAGCTAAGAGGTATATTCCACCTATGACAAGGAGATGCTTGCCATCATGCATGTGTTGGCAAAGTTCAGACAGTACTTGATAGGTGGAACGTTTGTGGTAAGGACATACCACAATAGCTTGAAATACTTCATGGAGTAGGACTTGAATGAGAGGCAACAGAAATGGGAGGCCCACACTTTGCTCTATGTCAGAGATTTCAGCTGATTGGAAGGCTCACCTTTTGGTTGAGTATTCCAAGAATTCTTTTGCATGCGAGCTCATGGATGACAAGATTCAGGATGACAGGTATAAGGTAGTTGATGATGTGATCTACTACAAGGATAGGATCTACTTGGTACCTGAGTCAAAGATGAAGGATAAGATTTTGAGAGCTATTCATAACACTTCGTTAGCAGGACATCCAAGGTTCTTCAAGACCTATAGGTAGGTGCGAGAGAGATTCTCATGGAAGGGTGGTCTCAAGGATGATGTCTTGTGACATGTTTGAGAGTGTATGACTTGTTAGCAAAACAAGTCAGAGCATACTTTCCCTGCGGGCTCACTTCAGCCATTGCCTATTCTAGAGTAGAAATGGGAAAGTGTATCTATGGATTTCATTACAGGGCTTCCAAAGGTCCAAGGCAAAAATTACATATTTGTGGTTGTTGATAGATTGACTAAGTATGCACATTTCTTTGCTATTTCATCTGAGTATAAGGCACCTCAGGTTGCAAAGTTGTTCTTTAGAGAGGTGCTTAGACTCCATGGACTTCCCAAGACTATTGTCAACGATCCGGATAGCAGATTTCTCAGTGTGTTTTGGTAGGAGCTATTCAGATTAGCTGGTATAGAGTTGACCCCAAGCACTAGTTACCACCCTCAGACAGATGGGCAAACTGAGCTAGTGAACAAATGGGTGGAAGAATATCTACGCCTATATTGCGGGGCAGCAGAAGGCTTGGGTCAGGTGGTTGTATTTGGGAGAGCATTGCTATAATACCACCTATCACATGTCAATAGGCATGTCACCATTTAGGGCCTTATATGGATATGACACTGTCTTTTGTAGACTTAGCATTTGATGATAGCAGAGCTCCCAGAGCTAGAGAAATGATGTAGGATAGCCAGGACATTCTTAAGGCACTTAAGGATAATCTTCACCATACTCAGAATCAGCAAAAGATGTATGCAGACAGGAACAGGGTGGAGAGGACATTTGAGGTTGGTGACTTAATTTTCTTGCACCTACAGCCATGCAGACAGTCTACACTGAAGAAGAGTGGTGCAGAAAAGCTAAAACCTCGATTCTATGGCCACTACAGGATTGTGAGGAGTTGGAGAGGTTGCATATAAGTTGGAGTTGCCCGAGGGTAGCCGAATTCATAATGTATTTCATGTGTCTTGCCTCAAAAGGGCAATTGGACATCATATTACTTCTTCTCTAGAATGTTCACCATTGGACGAGGAGGGGAAATTGATACTAGTTCTTGATGCTATACTGGATGTTAGGGAGCGCAAGTTGAGGAGCAGCGTGATCAAGGAGTACTTGATTAGATGGAGAGACTTGCCACTTGAGGATGCTACTTGGGAAGGTGAACAGATTCTGCAACATCCAAGTTTGCAATTGCTTGAGGGCAAGCAATTCCGAGAAGGGAGGACTATAATGTCTCTTTTTTTTTGACTGATTACCTAACGGAGTCGATTAGCCTATTCTATTCCCATAGGCTAAGCCAGAAGGGCTAGGGAATAACCTAATTGGTTAAACACTATATTTAACCAATTTTATTGGGCCAATGTGAGATGTGAAATGACTTCTAATATTTTTATGAGCCACTTGGTGAAGAAAAATAAAATAAAGAAAATTGCTATGGAGGTGAGCGACCTAAGAGAGAAAAGAAAATAAAATAAAGAAAAGAGAAGCACCCAGGGAGATCAGCCAGGTGAAGGGAAAAAAGACAATAAAATAAAAATAAAATGCCAAACTGAGGTCGGCTAGGGCTGAATTGGGAAAATATTGGCTATAAAAGAAAGGCATTTGGAGGTCATTTTCATCATTCATTCACATCTGATTTATTCATTGGAGTTTTTACTCTTGACTGCACTTTTAGTACAGCGTATTCCAAGGACGAAAACCCTTAGGAATATTTGGTGAGTTGGACGAAAACCTAACTCATCTTGGAGGTGAATTCATACGGAGTTCACACTTGCACTTCATTGGAGATTGGAGTTCTTGACCATCATGGCATATTCTTTGGAGCAGCTTTGAGCGCCCATTTTTGAAGGATTTGGACAAAGATTGTTCCTAAGGTTTCTACCCTAGGTTGAGCACCACTTCCCAAGGAGGGTGATTTTGATGTGTGAAGACTATTTTGCTATTTTGTGGTATGTACAAACCTATTTTAGGTCTGATTTGTATGAGCAGAAATTTGGGCATATGTTTGGCATGTTTGAGCTCATGAATTTATTGTAAACTCAATTCAGAATATTCAGATTTATAGCAGCAGACTTCTACATTCAGAAATCAGGTTTATTGGTCATTGTTTGGCACTTGGATGGTTATATTACATGGTTGAAATCATGATTGATGTTATCTACATGTTTGGCATATTTATGTGAATGTTTGGCACATGTTTATTCGGTGCCCATAAGTATTTATACTTCAGAAAATAAAATCAGAATTCAGTCCTAGGGTTTGAGTAGAAACTAAATCAGAAAATTAGGGCAGAAATTCAGAATTCTAGGGCAGATCCTATTAAGGATATTTCATAGAAAAGGAGCATGTCCACTATCCCCAAAGTGATGTGTTCCTAGGGAACTAACCTGCATATACATTTGAGACACAATGGAAAGTGTTCTCATAAAGGATATGCACAAGTCTCTATCAACAGGGGATCTCCATGGCCCATCGTTTACACCAAATCTTGGAGGAATCACCCCATCCCTGCAAATAGTAGACTCCTAATGGTCTCACCTATGCCTACTGAGTATGGGGTTTTTACCTATCGAATTGGAGCATGATAGGTACACAAACAAAATGGATTCAATATTAAATCGGTTTGCTTTAGTTGTCTATCAATGCCTTACCACAATTTAAAAGTCTAAGGTATCCCTTTAGCTTTGGTGTGTAACCATGAAATGCAAATAAGTGAAGGGCTATTGTCCATGGATAGAAGGGATATTGTTTTCTTTTATGTTGATTTGAATAGAAGGAAAGTTACAAGATTTGTTGGCTCTCAACTAGATATCTTAGCACCACTAGTTGCCCTAGCTAGTCATTCTATCCTATCGCCAAGAACCAAACTCGAATATAGCTATCTAAGTGAAGATCGTCAATATTGGTCTACTTATCTATCTCAGAAAATACCTTGAAACTCTTTGCTTGACTTCCACCATGAACACATCCCATCCTTGGATCACCAACATCATCTCTTAGGTGAGAGATTTCACTCTATCCTCCTATGCCATAATCGATTCAGCTTCTATTTGGACATTCATGTATTCCTACCTTAGCCCTTGCCATTTGTTCGCTAATAGCAAGAATTCTCAACTTTTGCATGCACTTTTTGCACTCACTCAACTAGTTCCTAAAGCTCTCCTTCAATTTCTTTCTCCTTTGCAGCCATCTATTTCTTAACCTCTTTTGCCTTCACCAATCTCTCCAAAGGGTTCTCTAATGTATATGCTTCTTTCTTCATCTTTCCTAGAATGTAGCACTTGTTAGTCCTTGACCACACTAACCTTCCCACATTGGCGAGCTTTGCATACATGCTTTGCCCTTGAAGCACTCCCTTCTTCTGTAATGTTCCCATTTTTAGTAATACTGGTTTGTGAGCTTTTGTCCAGTTCCTGATTTTGACCGAAACTATCAGTGTATGTAGGGGGGAACTCCAAGGTTCTTGGAGCATGCAGGTTGTGTTTTGCAATGGCGATTGTTATTGGCAGTGAGCCCAGTTGGTCTTGAGGACCCTTATGACACTTTCAGAAATGATTTACAACTTTCGGTGTGTTCTCCAAACTTCTTGGAGAGAGCATATATTTATAGTAAGTCACCCAGTCAATTCCGATTATCATCTTTCATCATCAGTATCATTCCAGTAGAGTCAGATTTTGGTTCTGAAATTGTTTCAGTGGTTTCCACAACTCGGGTGAATTAATGAGCATTTATTTAATTATTTCACTAAGGTTGCTTAATTTTATGAAATAATTTAAAAGCAACTTAGTGTAATAGCTCGTTAGAAAGGTAATCAAAAGTTTTAAATCATGGACGTTTAAAAAGGGGACCTTGCACATCAAGTATTATTATTATTTCTTTAAAAGGGTCTTTTGGAGCAAAAAGGAGTTATTTTATTAAAGTGAATTTAAAAATAAGGTTGCTGGAAAGTTCTTTGGGAAAGTTATAAAAGGAGGTTGAGGGGCTCATTTGTGACATGCAAATTATTTTATTTCCTCTTATGAAACCCTTGTGGTTCTATGGGATTGAACTCTGTTCATCTCAGCCTTCTTGAGGACGAAAACCCTCTTGGAGAAGATTAGCTTCGATGGTGAAAGATTCTCCCTAGTTAATACTAGTGGAATCACACAGATTTCACGCTTGTGCTGAATGTTGAAGATTTGGAGCAATTTCATACAGAGATTGCCTGTGTGTTGAATGTTTGTCGGTAATGGTATTTGTGCTTCATTGTAGATTTCAGGAGTGGTGCTGAAGGGTTTGTTTGATTAATTTTATGGTTATATTTGCTTGCCTGGAAAGTTATTTGACAATTTTGTGAGATTTGTTCCAAATACAAATTTGTGAGATTTGTTCCAAATACAAATTTTTATCTCTATTGAAGTTATTTCCAAAGAGTTATTGAAGTTTTCATTGAGGGTTTCAAACCCTATGTTATTGCAACCATATGTTAGAGAAACTAATAGCAGTGTGAGTTGTGGATGCTCACATATTTGGGCGCAACCTTATATCTCAGCATTAGCCGCACCCCATATTACATTTCCTATGAGAGGCACAGCAACAAGGTTCGTGGGATGCTAAAGGGGCCGCAACATATATTCTGAGGAGTGCTTTAAATGAAGGAGTGCTTTAAATGGATTTTGGATTGAAAGTGATTGTGTTTTGTTGTGTGGGTTTTGGAAGTGATTGTGTTATGTTTACATCTCCTAGCCGTTGGCTCTCAAACAATGAGCAAACACATTATTAAATGCAATTACCTTGGTTGTTGGGTTATTAACAATACAACTTTATCATCTTGATCCACGATCCAATGCAAATGCACTCCATACAATGTAAATCCATCTCAAATGCTAGTCGATCCTCTCCTTAGACGGTTGGCACTAGAAACAATGAACATTGGACCTATTTTCTTCCTTGGTGAATGCATCACCTTATTCCATCAATAAACTCCATAAAATTCGATATAGGAAAATGTAATTGAAGATTTCATTTTCCTCTTTATTTCCTTAACCCAAGTCGATCCAATCAATGTACGATGAAAATACAATTTGAATATTGCATTCTCCAATAACCTCTGTGACAGAATAATATCTCCTGGAAATACTTAGCCAATACCAAATTAAATGCTAGTTGAGCCAACAATTCGATTCTCCATGTATAGACATAACCAACATTCCGGTTCTCCATGTATAGAAACAAGCTCAAACTAGAAATCATAACTTGGCTCAAAATGGGGACATTACAACCCTCCCTTCCCGACATTGCTTGTCCCCAAGCAATGGCAAGAAAAATTAAACTCAATCAATCCCTGGATCCCAAATCCATCAAAGCTCCTCAATCATGCTCAAACACATCACCTCAAGTCTACTAGTGTAGAAGATCCTGAGACCGCTTCCACTGTCACACAATGACTCAAACACATCCATACCAAAATAGATGCCCATCATGAAGGTGTAGATGCCAAGCAATGAACCAATGAAGCTGAAAAACCTTCTACCATTGAATAATAGCATGAATAGATGAAGGATGCTAAACACAAATGTATCCATTCCTGTTGTGCTAAAACTAAAATCACATACTTCTCTACTCAACAATGAAGAATAACCATCCACATGTGCCAATGAGAGAGCATCATCAAAATGATGTGGTGCCTCTTCAAGAGTAGGCTGATCCTCTCCAATGGAAATCAAAGTATTATGCAAACTTGTATCCTCATTGTCATACTCATGCAAATCACCAATGGTTGATCCAAAATAAGCAAACAAGGCTGATTGCCTCATTGTCTTTACCATCTCAAGGTCTTGTTTTGCTTTACCAGCAACTAGCTTAGCTTTTCTTACTCTCTCTAGCCAAATATCACACCTTTCTTGTGTCTTTTCCACATCTTCATAGGTCTGATATACAAAATCAGATTGTGTAGTGCCCTGTTTTTCAACAAAATTACCAAATCCAACACTCCAATTTTGCATGCTATCATTAGTAAACCATGAATAACTATCATCCAAAGGTGTTAGCATGTCTATCTCATGAAAATGCAAATCCATAGGACTGTTGTCCTCAAACAAACCAGGTATGATGTCATGCCAATCAATAAAATTGTCATCCATCTCAAAATTCAAATGCTTACCATCAAATGCCGATTCCAAACAATTCTCTTTGCATGCATCATATATGTCTTCATGAAACAAATCATGGCCTATAGCAATCATGGATTTAGCTGTCATTTGATGAGGCAAAGTGTACTTGAGAGCTCTCATAACAATTTGTTTCCCATCATGTAGAAAACTCAACTCCATAGCTTGTAGGTCTTGGATGATCCTTTGTAGTGAGTGTAACCATTGCATACCAAGTCCAATCTCATTGTCCTTCAAATCAAGTACATAGAAGTCATCACAAACAGTATACTCACCAAATATAATACTAAGCTTGCTCACCTTCTTCTTACAAGGAATAGTGAGTCCTCCTGCTATAGACACATCAAAGCCCTCAAAACCATCACATAGCAATCCTCTTTTGTTGACCAAACCCTCATCAATGAAGTTATGTGAAGCTCCACTATCAAGAAGTGCCAAAGCTGTCATTTGATGAGGCAAAGTGTACTTGAGAGCTCTCATAACAATTTGTTTCCCATCATGTAGGAAACTCAACTCCATAGCTTGTAGGTCTTGGATGATCCTTTGTAGTGAGTGTAACCATTGCATACCAAGTCCAATCTCATTGTCCTTCAAATCAAGTACATAGAAGTCATCACAAAGAGTATACTCACCAAATATAATACTAAGCTTGCTCACCTTCTTCTTACAAGGAATAGTGAGTCCTCCTGCTATAGACACATCAAAGCCCTCAAAACCATCACATAGCAATCCTCTTTTGTTGACCAAACCCTCATCAATGAAGTTATGTGAAGCTCCACTATCAAGAAGTGCCAAGACTTTGCAACCAAACAAAGTACCTTCAAAGATGAATGGATTGTAACTTGAAGCTCCTGAAAGATATGCAATCCTAGAACTTTTGTTATCATCACTTGTAAGTTCTAGTGTTGGCTGTCCATCATCATCATCCTCATCAAGTACCTCTATGTAGTGTATCTTGCCTTTGCCAAGGCACCTATGACCAATCTCTCAAGGTTGCTTGCAAGAGTAGCACAACTTCTTTCTTCTTAATTCATCTCTTTCCTCATAACTCATCCTAGAAGTACCTTCACCTTTCTTTGGAGGAGTGGGCTACTCATAAGATTTCTGATTTGCAACTTCATCTTTGAAGTTCTTCTTTTGAGGTGTGTATGTAGGAATGTGTTGTACCCAACCAAAATTTTGGCTTCATTAAGGCATTTTGAAACAAGTCTAGAAAATTTTTCGTCAAAAAGTCAAAAAAGCAAAATTTCTAAAAATAGACGTCGAGTTAGGTTTTCTGAGTTTCTTGAGATACAGATGTTGGCAAAACTTTCTAAAAATAGAAAGTTTCTAAAAATAGAATCTCCAAATTAGGTGTCGCGCTCGATTCCCATTGGTCGATTTTGCTTCACGATCGACGCAGTTCAGACGGAATCTTCAAATGACCAAGTTTTCTCTACTGGGTCATTTCTGCTTTTTCAGAAGGCGAAGCACGAGCTCGAAAGTCATCAACAGAGAAAAGTTCACCTGCCAAAACTCATCGACAAGTTTTCAACGCTGTTTCAACGATGCAAAACTGACAAACAGTCGTTGACTCGACGATGCACGCAAAATGATGTAGGAAAATCATAAATTTGACTAAGTCTGGTGAAACCAGGCGCCCCAGGTGGCTTGGGGAGCGCAACTTCCCCTGTGTTAGTTTTTTTTTCACGTTTTTCGAGAAACGTCGAAAATGCTTCCATCAGCTCTTTTCTGGTTGGTCAAACTTGGTCAAAAATCAGTCAAAGCCAAGATTTCATCACAAATATGTTCAGACTACTCAGATCACCCTCCATCCTGCCTTGACAGTCGTCAGAATGACCAAAATCGAATATTGAACAGGAGCCGTGGGCACGAAAATCGATAAAAGGTACAAAATTAAAAAATTTCAAAAAAATTTCTAAGTCTAGTGAAACCAGGCGCCCCAAGAGACTTGGGGTGCCCAAGCTCTCCAGAGTTAGATTATTTTTGAAGTTTTTCTTGAAAAATGTGAATCTCCTTCCGTCAGCCCGGTCCGGTTCGGTGTTGATCAGTTTAGCACGTTTTTTGAGGCAAACAGAAGGTACAATCAGCTCAGTTTTCATCAGGCCTGCATATTTGCCAGATCATCAGACTCAGTTTCATCCTAGTTGATAGAAATTGACAGCCAAATAGGGGTCCTGTGCCTCCGAAACGCGCACGCAAACCAAGAAATTAAAAAAGTTGAAAAAACTAAAAAAATGGCTAAGTGTTGGAAAACCAGGCGCCCCAGGAGGCTTGGGGCACCCAACTTGAGCAGAGTTAAAATATTTTCATGTTTACAGTGTTTTCCGACATGCTTTGTTACCAATCTTCGCCCGTTGGTAGTTTTCGAGAGGTCAAACTTGGTCAAACGATGTCAGATCATCGAACGGAGGCAGGGGATGGAATCTCAGTTGATCAATCTCCAAAATGTCAGGTTCAGTCAACTTTTTCAGTTCATGATGACATTTTGTCGCCTTGTTGAAGTCAGAGACAGGCCATATTTAAGTTAAAATGAGTGTTGAAGTGTCGAAAATGAAAAAAAATTTGTTAGCACTTCTTTCAACTCGCGTGTTCGATGACATCATCAAAGAAGATATTTTTTGTCATCTTGCACATGAAGCCATAGGCTCCTACAAAATAGGGATGCTTCCTATTCGAAGACATCCACTTGGATTTATGCTTTAAAAGTTGTTTTCTTCATGGATGAGGGTGAAGTTTTATTCTCACACAAATAAAGCTGCTTTTTGCCCAAAAGATTTATAAAGACAAGCTTTTGGCTTCTTTATTTCATTATCTTTTGCAGGTTGCATCCAGAGGAAAGATTTTATTTTTTTTCCAACGAAGATTCGAAGACCCAAACTAGGTGTTTTTTCAAGTGTTCTTCATAGTTTCGGGTTGAGGAAGATGAGAGGCTTGCTTTCTCAAGGTCCTTGTTTCAAGGGGATCATTTTTCAGAAATCCGACCAAAGCTTTTTCAATTTTCGTCGAGATGGGTTCATCCAGATTATTATCCTCTTGAAGATTGGGAGTTGTTTTTTTCGGAAAACTGCTTTTTTCCTGTTTTTTCGAGAAAATCTCTACTTTTTCAAAATCCAACAATTTGGGTTGCTTCGAAACAGAATTGCCTACAAAACCCATGTGCCAGCTTTTTTCGCTCAGAATCAACTTTTTTAGAAGAAATCAGCAAAAGAATATCAATGGATGACATCACCAAAAAGCAAGAATGTGAATGTGAATGCATTTCAAAAGAAAGTAGCTTTAAAACATATGCTTTTTGTTTTAAAGCATGTGCTTTCATCCTAAGCTCATCCATTCTATATTTAGAAAGAAATCACCTTGTGATAGTTGGAATCTTCTTTGCTTTAAAGCATTTGTTTATTGTATCTTTGTCTTAGAATAGTAATAAAGCTTGCGAGTTGGCAAGTTAGGGTTAATCAAGGAGATTTTAGGTTTCCCTACTCCTTTGATTTTAGTATAAATAAGGGCATCCTTGCCCATTGTTGGTAATGGTAGTTGTGATAGCAAATTTGATGTGCCTATTCTAGCCTGCAAATCTTGATATTGCAAGTGTCTATTCACTTTGTGTTCATTATTCTCCGGTGTTTGATCGCTTATTGTATGCCTACCTTTTGCTACAGTATTGTTGTTCTGGAGTTGTATTAAACTTTGTGATATTGAATAGAAGTCTCGTGCCTACTTTATTCTGATATTCTATATCAATTCATCAAGTTTTCGTCGTCAGATGTGTAGCTTCTGTAACTTTCATTTTCAGCTTTCGTCATTAAAGTACTTTTAGTCTTGTGGTGTAAATCTGGAAGAAAACTGCTTGAGTTTTTGTGTTAACAATCATTCCTTGTTCACTTTCAACTTCCTTTGCTCTGAATTTACTCAGGAGATTGAAAACGTCATTAGTCTATGCTAGTTGTAGTAGAAGTTTTATAAAAAGGAAAAAACCTCTTCTGCAGCGTTTAGAGTTTTATAACCTTGTGCTCACAGCTGAGAATCAAAAAGAAGATAGGCGAAGTTTCATTTAATTATCTGTTCAGCGAACATCAGCAAGAAAGGGAACTCCCCCTTCCAATAGGAGAGCGGTTTATCTGTGCATAGTTGTCCGTTTCCAAATCGCATTCCAGAGGTGCGAATTGAAACGCCAACAGAATGATATCCAAATCAAATGCAAGATCAATAGCCTCATCAAGTGTGCTTGGCCTATGAACCTTGACCAATCCTTTGATCCTATCATTCAACCCTTCAACAAACAACATTGTGATTCTTCTATCGAACATGTCAGGTACCATGACTGCAGTCTTTTCAAATTCATTCACATAAGCATTCACTCTTCCACTTTGCTTTAGTTGTGCAAACTCACGGTAGTAGACCTCCACATCTTTTCTATCAAACCTGTTAATGAGTTTTTGAACAAACTCATCATATGAAGTGATCATGTTATGATGTTGAGACACAAGTCCATAATGCTACCATTCATAAGCCAATCCCTCTAAATGCATAGTAGCAAAGTGTATAGCCTTTTCTTCACTCATGGGCTTGAGTGTAAGAAAAGTGTCCAACTTGTTCACCCATGCTCTAGCACTCATTTTACCACTGCCATCGAAACCAGGAAGAGGAATCTTTTCCAATGCATCCTTGTACTCTTTTGGTTGTGTTGGCCCTGCTCTTCTTTGCATTTGTTGAAACACACGTCCTCTTTGCCTTTGCTACTTGTTGTACCAATCAAAATTTTTTGCTTCATTAAGGCATTTTGTGAAAATCTAGAAAAAATTTCATCAAAAAAGTCAAAAGTCAAAAATTTTAAAAATAGAAATGTCTATTTTTAAAAAGTTTCTAAAAATAGACATCAAATTAGGTTCTCTGGGTTTCTTGAGATACGGATGCTAACAAAACTTTCTAAAAATAGAATCTCTGGTTCAGGTGTCATGCCTAATTCTGATTGGCTGATTTGCTTCACAATCAAGGTGGTCCAGATGGAATTTGCAAAAGGTCGTGTTTTCTCTACTGGGTCAATTCTACTTTTTTAGTTGGAGAAGTACGAGCTCTGGAGCCATCAATGGAGTAATTTCATCTGCCAGAGATCAATTTCAAGTTTTCTAGGTTGTTCAAACAATGCAGAACTGTCAAGCAGTCGTTGACGAACAAAGAACGAGAAACGGAGCATGGTGAATCCGGAAAGTGTATAAAGGTTAAAAATCTTCAAAAAATGGTTAAGGCATGGATTTCCAAGCGCCCCTGGAGGCTGGGGGTGCCCAGCTTTAGCAAACTTAGTTTTTTCTTCGTGTTTTTCATGAAAATACGAAAAATGTCTCTGTCAATCAGTTTCTGGGTTGATAAAAGCAGTCAGTTTGATCAACATGTTTTGAAAAGCTGGGAAGCACATCAAATATGCCTAGGCTATCCAGTTCATTCCTCATCCAGTGGCAGTCATCTAACAAATCATCGAAATCAGTGACAGGAAGCAGTTGCCGGCACAAAAAATGAGGTAAATTGCAGGCAAGGGTTGAAAATCATGAAATTGACAAAGGCATGGATTTCTAGGCGCCCCTAGAGGCTGGGGACGCCCATCTTTTTTAGACTTAGAATTTTTTCTGTTTTTTTCGAGAAACGTCAAAAAGCTCCAGTCGCCCCACTTCCAGGTGGTCAAATTCAGTCAACCTCAGTCGAAAAACTCGGAAAAGCTGGGATTTCATCTCAGGTATGTTCAGGCTACTCAGATCACCTCCCATCCTGCTTCAGCAGTCAGCCAGAAGACCAAAAATAAAGATCGAATAGGGCCTATGGCATGGAAAATGGAGAAAAGTTATAAAAATTCAAAAATTCAAAAAAAATTCTAAGGCATCAAATTCCAGGCGCCCCAAGAGGCTGGGGGCGCCCAGTTTCACTAGCCTTACAATATTTTCCATGATTTTCCGAAAAATGACAAATCTTCCTTTGTCAGCATGTTCAAATCCTCAGAAAATTAGTTTGGCTCAATTTTCGAGGCAGACAGAGAGTACAATCAGTTCAGTTTTCATCAGGTTTGCCTACCTGCTAGATCATCAGTCTCAGTTTTGCTCTGGAAGGCGAATTTTGATATCCGAATTGGGACCAACGGTCACCGGAACGCGCGCAGGAGACAAGAAATTGAAAAAGTTAAAATTTCACAAAAAATGGCTAAGGCACAAAAAACCAAGCGCCCCTGGAGGCTAGGGGTGCCCAGTTTTTCAAGTGTTAGAAATTTTTCATCTCTGGCAGTGTTTTCTCGACAGCCGCTTCCCAAACTTCATCCGGCAACAAGTTTCAGAAGTCAGATTTGCAGTCAAACATCGTCGGATCATCAGTTCGAGGCTGGGGATGAAATCAGAGTTGATAAGTCTTCAAGGTGCCATGATCAGTCAGCTTTTTCAGTCAATGGTGACGGTTTGCCATCTTGTTGAAGTCAGGGATAGACCATGTTGGAGTCAAAACGAGTGCAAAAGTTTCAAAGCGAAAGCAAAAAATTGGCTAACACTTTTGCAACCTCGCGTGTTTGATAACATCATCAAAGAAAATATTTTTCATCATCTCACACATGAAGCCATAGGCAGCTATAAAATAGGGATTCTTCCTATTCGAGGATATCTAGTTGGATTTGTGCTTTAAAAGATGCTTTCTTCATGGATAAGATTCAAGCTTTATTCTTTCACAAAGAAAGTTGTTTTTTTACCCTAAAGTTCTATAAAGACAAGCTTTTGGCTTCTTTATTCATTACTTTTGCAAGTTGCATCCAAAGGAAGAAAGACATTTTTCTTTCCACGAAGATTCGAAGACCCAAACAAAGTGTTTTTTCAGCGTTTTTCATAGTTTCGGGATGTGGAAGCATGGAGGCACGCTTTTTCAAGGTCCTTTTTTCTACGGGATAGTTTTTCAGAAATAGGGCCAAAGCTTTTTCAATTTTCATCGAGATGGGTCCATCCAAAATTTCATCCTCTTGAAGATTAGGAAATTTTATTTTTTCGGGAATCTACTTTTTTGCTGCTTTTTCAGGGAACCCTCCGCTTTTTCAAAATCCAACAATCTGGGTTGTTTTAAAACGGGATTGCCTACAAAACCCATGTGCCAGCTTTTTCACTCACATTCTGCTTTTTAGAAGAAATCAGCAAGTAATTTTCAGCCTTTTGTCAAAGTTTTTTCCGACATAGGTGTGTTCACGGTCATTTTTCACGTCTTTCAATATGCAGTACTCTCCAATTGAGATCAAGCCTAAAACGGCATTGGTTCATGCTTACCTGAGAACTTTCGAGACAAATTTGCATAAGGTACTTCCAGTGTTCAATTTCCATTCTTTGGAAGATGCAGGAAACAACGCTATCAAGAATCTGAATCACTCCGAGTTACTTGCAGCAGCTTCACTCCCCATCACAGTGCAAAGTATCGAATTCGTAATTGCTTGTATGAAGCATTACAATTCAGTCACAAAAGAAATCCAATCAATAAATGGATGGCTGCTCTGCAACCTCAGGCCAAATGATATTGAGAAGTGTTTTTCAATACCAATTTGGAGGGAAAACTTAGTCATTTCAATTGAAGAATGCAAAAGGGTGTGGCACAATGATAAAGAAAAGTATCAGAAGAAGATTGCTCAGAGGTGGTTGAAAGAAAAGAATGTTATGCCAAATAACGTTGGACGCAGAGAGTTCAAGGAAGAACATGCAATAATGATTACTCTGCTAAGCCGAATCACAGGTCAAGTAGATATTAACAAATTTTAACCTTGGATGTTTTATATCATGTCCCAGATTGTTGACGGAACTGAATACTATGATTGGTCGGCACTCATCAGTGATAGTCTCCACCGACAGATAATTGATTTTCAAAGGGCCCATGAATTCCACATGATGTCATACCTTGTATATTTAATGGCTTTTGAGGGTCAATTTAGAGGTTTGAATATTGTTTGAACTCTGGCATTCAACATGTATATCGCCATTTCCCGCAGTTAGAATTTTCTCGGGCTGAGCGACATTATAGGTGGGTAAATGATGCATTCCTTATGCATGCAGTGCAAGATCTAGATAATGAGTTGCATATACGATTTTCAGCTAACGCCAGATTGGCAATGGCGGAATGGGCTAATTGGTTTATCCAGTTTCCCACTTTCTCCTACATTAGAGTATATGGCTTCTCAAGAGAGCCAGCCATGTTGCCGAGATATCCTACGAATGAGGTAGCGTTTATGGAATTTATGAGGCAAGTCTATGAAGTTCATACATTTATGCGTAGCAGGCGCAAGGCGGCTTTCAGTTTTCCAATTAGGATGGGAATTTACAGATGCAGATCTGGGGCAGATGCCAAAGTAATTGGTAGTGAATCGTCCAAGTATGGTCGTAAGTTTTTTGACAGGAGGACTTCATACAATCCTCTTGGTGTTTTTGCATCACACCTTGGTCAAAATTGTGTACATACACCTACAGTTGAAGATTTCTGGGCTAATTGTGTAGATGAGTTTGAAGTGCGGAAACGAAGTTACAGCATGTTTACTCTTCAGCAGTTGGCTGATATCCTGTCAGAAGATGTAGAGGGCTTGTCAGATGATGGTGAAGTTTTACTTCCCACATATTTCAGAGATCAGGTCGAGCAACAACCATTGCCACCAGTCAATTGGTCAGCCAAAAAAAACACCTCAATCGTGGAAAGGATGAGCCGAGTTATCAAAAACAGTATGATATTCTTGAAAAATAAGCGGAAAGAAGCCATTTTGGTTGCAGAGCCTCCAATAGTTCAACCATTAGTCCCTTCCACTTCCAAACCAAAACCAAGGGTTAAAACTATGAGTGTCCTTCCAGAAGGAACAAAGATGGCCAAGCTGAAGAGGAAAAAGGTTGAGTCTCCAGTTCATATTTAGCAGGAACAACCAGCAGTTGCATCGGAAGTTCCCGTTGAACTAGCACCGCATGTTGAAACATTGCCTTCAGTTCATGTTGCTCCACCTTCATCACCGAGCTCTTCTCCCATTCACATAGATTCCGAGCCAAATTCGCCGGTTCGTAACACTGAGACACATATTGGTTCATCAGGAGTTCATGAAGTTAGAACTGATTTTCCAAGAGAGGATGGCTCATCTTGGCTTGAGAACATTTTGGGAAGGAAGAGGAGAAAGCCTTCATATCAGTTGAACTTGACAGAGCTTAAAAGTGTCTACCAAGACACACCAGACAGAAAACTTAAGATGCAAGTTCACATTGAAAAGAATGCGGATGGAGAAATGATCTTTAAAACTGCAACACCGCCAAAAGATAAAAATGTTGATGATATTGAGGTTGATGACTTCAAGGTTGTCAAAGCTAATCTTGGTAAGAGTACTCAGCATATAGATGTAAATCTCTTCGAGGTTGCAGCAGATAATCTAAAGGAGAGGGTGTTGAAAGATGGAGAAGATAAAGCAACCCTCAAGGCTGAAATTAGGCAGCTGCGGCAATACATTTCCAATCTTTTTCATGGCACATCACAGGGCGATTTACTTCTTCCTCCAATTCTAGGATCACCGGCCGATCAACAGCAGTTCAGTCAATTGGTCATCTATGGGAGGCACATGAGGGATTGGTTGAAAGAATTTGTGACTAAAGGTAGAGTTGTACTTCCACAATTCTATCAATTAAAGTACAACACACATGATCTACATCAAGGCATTCAGGGGTTACAATAGATTTTGGCTGAAAATAGACCGGTGTTTGAGATCATTGTCTCTGACTTGAACATAGCATATAATTTTGTTGATTCATCTGAAAATAAGAAGATTGTTTCTACTTGGAAAGCACAGTATCTTTTCATAGTAAAAACTTATGATAGAATTGTTGATGTGTTTTCCTTGCACAGACAACGTAGCATAAAATACTTGCGTATTTTATCCTCTCTTGAACAAAATCACTCAAATGCTGAACTTTATGATCAAATGAGTAGACTCCAAGGTTCCTTATCTTCAATTCTCAATTTGGGATAGCTTGTTTCGCAAAGATGTGATTTGTTGTTTCAACAAAAGGACTTACACTTACTGTTCAACGGCAGGAAAATACCATTTACACTCGCACAGGTGATAAAAATTACTTCAAGGCTACACACTATGATAAACTTATGATATGACAATACAGCTCTTGATCCTACTTCTAACAATGTTTTTCAAAAAAGTGCAAAAGGTGTGGGTTTAGAGAGAATATCTAATCTATGTGCAAGCTATCATCATCAATTCATGAAATCTCAACCACACTTTGCTTCGCCATGAGACAACTCCACAAAGGTGATGCAATCTTCTAAGGATAAGCTAAAGGTTTTCAAATTGCTCTATGGGCAATCGAAGTGAAGCTTGTAATGTGTTCAAACTAACCTTACACTACAACTTGCCAGCGACAAATCATTTTTATTTTTTTTAAAATGCGCCTAGTAAACTTTTTAACGTGACCGGCGACGCTGGTGTGACACGCCCTCCGGCTCCACGCGAATGTTTTTTGCCCTAAGCAATGAACCGGTGAGGCCACAACATGAGGGACCTCATCCCCTAGCAAGAACACTTCAAACCCATGAGCTCGTTGTCCTAGCGAAGGCGTAAAACCTGCGAGCTCATTGGCCCAGTGGGAGTTTGAACTCTGGTGGTTGCCACTACAACCGAGCGACTTAACCACCGAACCACGCCCTTATCGGAAAATTAGTTGATATTAGTTGATCTGCCAGTGACAAATCATAAAAGGTATGAACATAAAGAGATTTCACCAATAAATTGAAAGATAATGACTTCCACAATCTAAAACTAACAAACTTCAAAGAAAATAAACTAAGTTAAAACATCTAATGTGAGTGAGTACTTAGCAACCATGCAACCTGCAAAGAGAACACAATATCACCATGAATAGCTCAACAATGAACTTGTATTAATCTCAGCAATGTCTTAGCAACAGCTCTAATTAGCTCAAAACTCATTCTACAAAATGAAGAGGAATGAGGTTTATATAGACCTCAAAATACAAAATTTGGATTCAATGGCCGAGATCATGCCACATCAAAGGTGGTTACAACAACTTTCTATAATTAGGAATATACATTGAAGCAATAGAGGCACGTTTTCCAAGGTGACAACTTGGCGCCTATGTGGACTGCCCACATGGCATTTCTTTCTTATGTTTATTCTTTTCGACCAATGCCACGAACTTTGGAACAATCTTTGCCATGTCAGCAACTCACACACTTGGCGCGTTCCTAATGGTTCCTTCTGCCCTCATCACATCTCGTGTATGCTCATCAATTGTCCTCTCCCACTCAGCTATACCAACCTGCTTTCCACCAACGAATGAGATCAAGGAGTAGATATTGTTCAACTGTTCACCAGAAATGAAGTGAGTAGTGTTGAAGTAGTGTGAATGTAAGTAATTCTTCACATCATGGATCGCAACCTCTCCTGAGAGATCACACATATCATCCATCACACCAACTATCTTATTATGAGCCCTCTGGAGTACACTATCTACTCGAACACAATCCATTTTAACCTTGTCAAGAAGCTGCTCTCTTATGTACATAGTGAAGTACCAAGTAGAGAAATCATACGATGAACCTTCTTCAACTACTCCTCCCTTTATCAGTGCTGACAGTGGAGTGTTCATCAAATCTTCCAAATCTGGCATGTATTCTCTCTTGACACCATTGAATTTGGAACATGCTGCTGAAACTGCTTGAAGTCTTTCCAACAATTGAGCAACGGTTTCATACTTTTGGACAAGTTCATCAATGAATGTATCTATTTGGTTTCTAACTCTCCCTATCCAGCTTTTTAGTTCTTGAGACTGTGATCTCATACCCTCTAGTTCAGCAACTAATTCTTGTGAAAGCATGGGAGGTGGAGTAGACGTTCCTTCACGCTGCCGGATTGGATTCATCAACTGCTGAATATATTGCTTGAAGGCGATATTTTCCTTTTCCAATCGGTTTCCTCTTTCCCTTTCACGCCTCCATCTTTCTTTGACCACTGAAACTGATTCCTCCAATTCTTCAAACTCTTGCTCTTCTATTGTTGGTCCCAAATCTATAGTGGTTACATCGTATTCTTCAGGAATAATGTCATCAATTGTTTTGTCTACCTTAGGCACTGCAATATGTACTTTCCTTGACCCATAACTATCCCTTGTAATCTTGGAGAGTCTAGTTGCCTTTTCTTTTCCCTTATCTTGCCTTGTCCTGCCTAACAACTCCTGTATGTTAACCTCAGGCGCTACTTCCATGACTGAAGTCTCCTTTACTCTCTTCCTTAGCCAATCTGGCAAGGTAGACAAATCTTCTTGAACACCTTGTTCTTGAGCTCTAACTTCTGACTCTAATGGCGATGCTTCCTCATCAGACACTTCAATGTGCATATATATTTCATGTGTAACAGTTTCTTGATCCTTGGAGGGACTTGATCGGACCTCTTCAACTAGAACCTCATGTATGTTTGCTTGATCTAATGTTTGTGGAGCTCCTTGGTTTTCTCTTTCTTCATTCTCCACTACTAATGTCACATTCATATCTTGAGAAGGACCACCTCCTTGTCTAGAAGAGGTACTAGTCTCAGATCTTGAACTCAACTTTATCTTCTTCCAACTACTTTCTCCACGTGAGTCATCTAGATGCTTCCTCTTCCCAGGTTGAGCTTCTTCTCTAGAGCTTACACTATATCCACTAGACTCGCTATGGTGTTTGCTGCTAGATTCACTATCATCCACTTCTTGTGATTGCTGCAAGTCGACTCCTCCCATCAAGTCGTATGTGAGATCCTTGTTTGCATCCTTGAGTTTCTGAACTTGATGATTTGCATACTTCTTTGTGATATGTATGACTCGCTGTATCCAATCAACATGACCAATTTCTCTCTCAGCCCAATTGACAGTGATAGGTCCTTCCTTGTCAGACATCTTTTGCACGAGAAACTTTTCAGTCTCTTCTATCTAATCGGGAATAGGCATTATGTTACATGACCTCACCAAATGCCATGTCATTCTCGAACATCTCTTTTCTCTAATGTGCTCATCATCAACTGCATCTGCCCAATGATCCTCTAGATGTTCTCGGTGTTTAAACCTCTTCCCAAATGCTTTCCGAATTGTGTTGAATGGATCAAAGTGGTCTCGGCTCGTGTCATGAAGCACAAGATTGTAAGCTTGGAGTTCATATTCTGAATGTTGTGCAACTTGCAGTGTTGGACAAGTCTCTAATTTTCCAATTCCGATTGGGAAGCCAACTCCGGCTTTCTTCTTATCTTTCTGAATTTTGTCCCAAGCCAACAAATGCCTTGTCACCTCCAATAGTACCATCTTGTCGGTAGGATACCTCGGCAAGCGGTAAGGATAAGATGAAAATCCTTGAATCCTCAAGTAGGTGAACTTTGGAAATTGGATGTACCATTGTCCAAATTTGCTAATCAATCTCTTTGCATCCTTCGATAACCTCTCATCATATCTCCTTGAAATTTCCTTACGATGAACATGAAGAATGCATCATTCACGCGCTTGTAGTGGGCTATGGACTTTAACTGCAATTGCAGGTAGCAATCATACACGCTAAGTTGTCCGAGGCCATATCCTATATCACCTCTGCAATTCAATCCATCATACTTTCCACACATCGCAAGGATATAGATGACATATGAGCTCATGTAGAAAGTCTTTTTCTCCTGTAGCTTGATCATATGCTCATGAATATTGTTGCTTATGATCCAATTCCAATCAATCATCACCTCACCCTTGACGATCTCTTGCATGAATAAGAACATCCATGCATCGAATGTTGACGATTGTTGACAACCCATGATTCTATTCAAAAAGATCACCATGTAGCCATACTCTGTAATGAAATCCGATTTATGAAGCTTCTTCGGCAACTTGCTGTGATGACTTCTTGGTTGCTTTACCCAATTGACATTTATCTCTTGCTTACAATCACTTATCGCTCCTTCAAACACCCTTTAAGCTTGCTCTCGAGTGTAGATGGTGACCTTCCTATGCTTCAAAATGTTGAATGTTTCGGCGATGGCCTCCCTCCTCAAGTGAGCTAAGACTTCTCCATCGGACATTTCAATGCATCTAGTCTCTTGGTTGTAATGACTAGCGCACTCTCACATAAGCTCGGCACTCGGAAAGGCGGGCGGAAAGCATGCAGCTTGGACAACTCCATTGCGAAGCATCTCATGAATGACCTTTGAATGGGTTGGCTTGTAGAGCTCTCTCTTGATCTCCTCCATGTCAATGTGACCCAAGTTGGTGTCACTCACGTTCCTCCACTTGGACATGATCTTCGTCTCCGGCATGACTCCTTACTTATCACTCTTGATCAAGGCTTGTCTTTCTTTGGCATTCATCATCTACCTCCTCCTACACAAGAAGACATGTGTTACAAGGCTGATATGACACTTAAAATAAAGATTTTCTTAACATCTATCTTATCTCCTCATGCATGTGGGACAAAAACAATGAATTTTAAAACAACATACCTTAGAAAAATCAGAATTTATGAATAAAATCAGAATTCTAGAAGACTTGACTCTTGAAAACACTTGAATTTTTTGACTTGTCCTTTTGTAAATCTGCTACTCTTTGCTGCTACAAACCTGCTCTGCTGCAAATCAAAAATGATTTGTTTTGAATTTGATGATAATTGCAAGAAATGAACCTCTTTATATACCAAATGCTGCCCTATTATAAGGCAGGTCAGCCTAGTTAAAGGTGGTCGACCTAGTCAAAGGAAATTTTATGTTTTTTAAGTCTTTTCATACCTTCATGCCAATAGCGCCCTAGCTGGGCGGGTTTAGAGGGTGCAGGTGGAGAGTGTCATGTGAATGACACAATGTTGTCCAAATGAATGGTCTAAGACCGCCTAGCATGGGCAGATTTGAGGGAGGTGTAAGGATTTTGTCATCTAAAACTTTTGTTTTGATGTTCATTCCCTCCTTTGATAACTCTTTTTAATTTTTTTGAGGTGTTTACATGAAGTTGAATGACACATTTAGAATGTTTAATGTCCTTGTCCATGTGGCATGATGAAAACCATCTGAGAAGGGCAGCTTTGAAGATGATAGGTGGAGGATATGATGTGAAGAGGTGACATTATCCAGATGAAGGGCCCAAGGCCGCCTAGCATGGCCGGGATTGGAGGAGGTGTAAGGAATTTTCATCACTTAAGCATTTTTTAGCTTGGTTTTGACAACTTAAGAGCTCTTCACTTGTTTCATTGAGAGTTTATCCTCCTTTGAATGCTATGTAACTCTTGAAGCATGGGCGGACTTAGAGAGAGTATATGGAGTGTTTCATGTGAAAGACATGCATGATGGTGGGAGTCTCTTATCAAGGCGGTCCTGAAGGGTGTGCATGGATAAAGAGTTGTGAAGAAGGTAATGTTGTCCAAGCATGATGTTGAAGGCTGCCTAGCATGGGCGGGTTGGAGGATGATACATGGATTTCTTCCCTTAAACTTCACTTATTGCTCATTCCTCTCCTTGTGAAGACCTTGTTGGTGCCTGAATTCACTGTCAGTTAATTTAGCAATTTTCATGCAGGCACCATCCCAAAAAATCCAAAAAAGGTTCTAAGTTTTGGCACCCCTTCAGTGTTTTTCAGCATCTACATCTCATTTCTTGAGGAGGGGTCTTCGTGTTTTCTCCATCGGCATGCGTTCGTTTTTGTGTCTTCGACATTTCGGTTTGAACTTGAACCCTTTTTCTATAAGTTCAATGGTTTAGCAGTTCATGGTTCATTTCTCTTCTAGCGGTTCATATTATGCATTTGCCTTGCGCAAATATTGTATCGTTGAACCTCCCGCTTGAACCCTTTTCTCAACGGTTCAAGGTTCAATAGTTCGATGCTTTGAGTTTTTTGCTCTCGGCCAGAGTGTTTTGCAGATGGAGTATTATTTTTGATGTTTGAACCTCAGTGTTGAACCATCGGGTTGAACCGGTTCGTGGTTCGACGGTTCAACAGTTCAGCGCTTTGTGTTTTTGGTGTTCATCGGTGTAATACTCTTCATCGGTAGGGGAATTTCATGCTAGGCCGACAGTTGGGAGTCTGGCCGATGGTGAGGTTGGTGTTCGACATATCAGGGTGACGAGGGAGTGTGTCTTGGAGACGGAAAGACTGTTGGCGAGACTGTTGCTATCGGCAAAGGGGTTTTGGCCTCTGCCGATATCGTTACTCGGGCCGATGGGGATTTGGGCATATGTGTGGTCGCCAGGACTTTGATCTATCGGCGTAGTAATTTGTGGTCTTCCCGATAATTTTTGGTCATACCGATGGAGGAGGAGGGTGGATTGGTAACCACTAACGTAGTGTGTTTTGGTGGCCATCGGGGAGACGTGTATGGTCGGTGAGAATCTGGGAAGTTAGCCCGACGGTCTTTCTCTGGCCGATGACAAGGAATATAGTGTAAGCGTCGGTGTGACTTTTGCCTATCGGCGAGGAGGCTTTTTGGTTGGCCGATGGTAGTAGTCTGGCCGACAGAGGATTGCGGTGGCTTCATCGGTGTAACTGATGAGATCGACGAAGGTTTGGAGGGTCGACCCGACGGTCTTTCTCTGGCCGATGAGGGGGAATGCTAAGGTAGCGGTCGGCGAGACCGTTGAGATCGATGAGAGATTTGTGGGGTGAGCCGATGGCCTAGGTCTGGGCGATGGGCTTTGGGCTGAGAGGCGTGTGTCGAGCGTGGCAAAAGCGCTCGACGCTTATTATGTTTGTGGCCCCGTTTATAAACTGCTGAAGGAGTCTCTGCGGCACCAATGTGGGATTAATTTCCCTACACATTTGAAACTTCAGAAAATGCATTTTAGCGGGAAATTTCTTTTTGAACGCAGCGACAGTTTTCACGCGGCCGCGGGTGGTTGAGCCATCAATGGCGACTGAAGCAAGGGTAAGAGAAATGGTACACATGATCAGGTGGCCCGATTTATGGAGGAAGACTTCCTGATGGCGGCGCAGGGCTCGAGGCCACCATTGTCTACTTTCTGTCTCTGCAACAATAACTTCTGAGCGCCATTCCTTCTGTGGGATCTGTATCTGGCGGTTTTTTGTAATAGCCATGTAATTAATTGCTGTGGGTACACTTTCTGGCCGATATAGGCAAACTGTGTTACCATTGTTTAGGTTGTTGAAAACTGGACATTTTGGCTCTGTAATAAGATACAACTGGTTTTGGTTGCTCTATGCAGCAAAACTTGCGAGTTTATGTATCTCCTGTTGTACGTTTGTGCATGAATCCACTGATTTCATGGTTGATTTTATATGAATAATGCTATGTTTGCATGTGTTATGCTGATTCTGTCTCCAGTTTTGCATGTATCTTTCTTCTGAGTCCAGGCATTCAAGGAATGTCTGAGATTCTAGAACATAGAATTCCTGTGTTGAATGTTTAATCTTTTAACTTCTGCTCAAGGGGTAGATTAAACTGTTTTCAGATTGAATATTGGGAAGGGTATACTGCAATAGGGATGCCATAAGTATCGACAGCTTAACACTCTGTATTGGGAGATATCTGTAAGGCAGATATCATGTATATCCCCCTGAAATCTAGTTTTAGCTATTCATGCTGATCATTCACAGGTGCATGTCTACCGACTCCAAGCCCTGGATAGGCACCAATCTAGCTCTGTGTTGAGGTTATATACCATGTCCAGCTTTGCATCCAAAAATCAAATCAAACCATTTCATCCTTCCACCTGTTAGTTGTAGGAGTAGGATTAGGATCCTTGCGTACTCTCATACCCAACCAAACATATATGTCCAAGAATGTTGCCAACCTTGTGATTTGTTATACAAATCTTGGTCCTTATGTGAGAGTATTCTGCCTGTTGCTGTCAAGTTATATCTTTCTATCATTGAGCTAGTCAAGGTTATACTTTTATCAAATAGGGACACCCCCCTTGGTGCAGCAGAACCAGAAGTGAAGGGGAGGAGCTCACGCAACCTCCTGTATTCAGTTCGCTGAATCTGCCTGTGCATTAGAACTGGCAAACCCTAATGCTGATTCAGAAGAAAAACCAACAGACCTTTCCCTCCAACTTCCTTAAGACTTAGCTAATTTCGAGGTGTTTTTGAAGTTGAAAGACACATCATGGATGTTAAGTGATGATCTTGTCCACATGTCATGGTGAAAACCACCTAGGAAGGGTGGGATTGGAGGTGTTGCTTGGATTTTGCAACTTAGTGATTTTGCACCCTTCTAGACCTCATTGCCTCACCTATGAAGTGCTTCATTTTCATCAATTCATTGATCTCTCCTTGCAAATTTCATTGTCTTCACTCTGAGCGGCTTTGGAGGCAGTGTATGGAATGTTTCATGTGGGACAAGACAATCCATGGGCACCTCTTGAGGCCGCCCAGGTAGGGCAGGTTTAGAGGTGACCCTTGGACTATTCCTCAAAATGCCTTAAAATACATTAAAACCTATGAATTTTCATCAAATCTTCATGATCTCCTTGCACTTCAACTCAAAATATTGCAAACTTGATAGGTTTTCTCTTTGAGCAAGTTTAAGGGTGGGTCTAGAGAGTGTGATGTGGAGGAGGTGGTGTTATCCAAGTATAGATCTCAAGGCCGCCTAGCATGGGCGGCTTGGAAGGTAGGGTGCGGATTCCTTCACTTAAGGTTCATTCCTCTCCTCATATAGATCTCTCTCTCCAACTTCTTTAAGACTTAGCCAATTTTTCAAACTTCCCTCTCTTTGAATGATCCTCTCAAGGATGTGAAGCATCATGATGAGTTAGAGAGTCAAGATAGAGTAGTTGCAATGCTTAGACACCAAAACTCCAAGCTCACCTCTCTAGGCCGCCTAGGTAGGGCAGGTTTGAGAGTAGGTCTTGGATTTTCAACACTTAGAAACTTCTTACTCCTTCAACTTGACTATCTCCTCTCCTTGGTACCATCTTGATCATTGAAATCAAACAAACTTAGCAATTTATGTTATTCTTCACCCTGAGCGGCTTTGAAGGTAATGTTTGGAGTGCTTGATGTGGCAGATGATACGATCCACAAGGACCTCTTGAGGCTGCCCAGGTAGGGCAGCTTTAGAAGTGACCCATGGATTTCAACTTAAAACTCACTTAGTTCTTTCAAATCTTCAAGTTTCCATCAAAACTTCATCACCTTCTAATGCTTTGTACTTGAAACACTTCAAAAACTTGATCACTTTCTCCTTGAGCAGGGTTGTAAGTGTTGTCTGGCGAGATCCATGTCAAGATGAAGACATCATCCATGTCCTCATGCCAAGGCCACCCAGGTAGGGCGGGTTGGTGAATGACACTTGGAATGTTACTTATAATCCATTTGACTTCACTCAAACTCATAAACCTTACTTACAAATCATCATCTCTCAGTGTTTTGTGCATCAAAACCTCAAAACTTAACCATTTTTCTCCTAGGGCAGAATTGAGAGTACTATCTGGACAATGTCACCTGGAACAAGACAAAGTCCATGAACATCATGTGAAACTGCCCAGGATGGGCGGGTTTGGATAGTACCCTTGGATTTTCATACTTAAAACATTTCAACCTGATCATTTCACCTTCTAAGTGTCACCTCCTTCATCCTTCATCAAGTAAATTTGCAAATTGTGCCATCTACACCCTTGAGCGGTCTTGGAGGCAGTATGTGGAAAGTTTCATGTGGCAAGAGACAGAGTCCAAAACCCCCTCTTGAGACCGCCCAGGTAGGGCGGATTTAGAGGTGAGGCATGGATTCTTCTTTGAAATGCATCCAAACCCTTTCAAATGCATGAACTCTCCTTGTAACTTCATCATCTCAAATCACTTGGAGCTCAACACTGCAAACTTGACAACTTATTCTTAGGGCGAGTTGGTGAGTGTTGTGTGGACAGAGTCTCCTGAAAGTGATGATACTGTCCAGAAGAACTCTGTGAGGCTGCCTAAGTAGAGCAGGCTAGGAAGCAGAGCATGGATTAGAAGCCTCACTATCACTCAAACTCATGAAACCTGTCTTGAAATTCGTCAATTCTAAATCCAAAAAGCTTACAAGCTTTCATATCAATCCTTCTAAGGCTCATATGGAGACTATGACCGGACAGATGTACCTTGTTAACTCTGGTCTTGATCACTCAAAGTGTCCTATGAAACATTCTAAGGCGTGACATGTGTCTGACTTATCTCATGTCCCTTTCTATATGTGTTTTGAACCAGAACTTAGGCTAAGACTCGAAAACCAAACTAAACCTAAGCAAAAAAGAAGGGGGTTCCCATTTGCAATGGGGCGATGTGTGATGAGGTCACAACAAGTATAATCTCAGATTTAGCGGAATGGAAAGAAAAAGTGGTAAATGTTCTCAAGTTCGTAAGATCTTTTGTTTCTCAGATCCCGTGTTCATATGAAAAAGAAGATGGTACCCTGTATGATCTCAGAGAAGTACAAACAGAATTCCAGACTCTTGTCCGCAACAGTTTTAATGGTGATATCAGTGCCGGCAAGATGGATCGTTTTGCTGCGATGACAATAAAGTTTGATAAGGTTGTGGGCGAAGTTCATGAATTCCTTCAGATGGTTGCAGAAGGTGAAGAAATGTTGGAAAATCAAAATATCATCTTAAAGAGTATCAGTGTTCCTGGCAAAGATGCGGTCACTATCTTTTTAGAAGATATTATTTCCCAAAATATCAATGGATGACATCACCAATAAAGTGAGAATGTAGATGAGGATGTGACTCAAAAGAAAGCAGCTTTAACTCATGCTTTTTGTTTTAAAGTGTTTGCTTTCATCCAAAGCCTATCCATCCTCAAAATAGTAAAAAATATTTTGTAATAGTTGGAGCTTTCTTTGCTTTAAAGCAAATTGTTTTAAAGCGGTTGTTAGTTGTAATATTTGTCTTAGAATAGAAATAAAGCTTGCTAGTTAGCAAGTTAGTTAGGGTAAATCAAGGAGATTTTAGGGTTCCCTACTCCTTTGTTTTAGTATAAATAAGGGCAGCCTTGCCCATTGTAAACAATGGTAATTGTGATAGCAAATTTGTTGTGCCTATTCTAGCCTGCAGAAATTGTTATTTCAACTACTTGTTCACTATGTGATATCTGTTTTCCAGTGTTTGATTGCGTATTGTATGCTTGCCTTTTGCTACAATATTGTTGTTCTAGAGTTGTATCAACTTTATGATATTGGAATAGAAGTCTCATGCTTGCCATTTGCTTTGATTTTCTATCTCAAATCATCTAGTTTTGTCGTCAGATGTGTGGCTTGCATAATCTTATTTCAGCCTTCATCTTAAAGTACAATGAGTCTTCTAATGTAAATCTGGAAGGAGTTTATTAAAGCTTTTATGTTAAAAACAAATCATTCCTTGTTAACTTTTAATCTCTTTGCTCTGAATTTACTTAGGTGATTAAAAGCGTCATTTAGCTTAGGCCTAGCTGTAGTTAGAAGTTTTAAAAAGGAAAAACCTCTGTTGCAACGATTTAGAGGGTTATAACCTTGTGCTCGCAGCTAAGAATAAAATAAAAAAAGATAGGCAAATTTGTTTTATTTATCTTTCAAGCAAACATCAGCAAAAAGGGAACTCCCCCTCATAATAGTAGAGCAGTTTATCTATGCATAGCTATCCGTTTCCAACTCGCATTCTAGAGGTGCGAATTGAAACGCCAACACTGCTTATTGTTTATGAAATTATTGAGACTCACTCTATCACGCACATGATCAGGAAGTGCATCATATTCCTTAATCCAAGCTGTCCAATCATCAACCTCTTCATCCTCATACTCTAATTCCTCCTCAATTATCTCTTCTTCTCTAGGAAGAAAAGTAGGTTGCATGGGTCTCTCAACTATTGGTGTGCGTGTTCTCCTTGTCCTTTGTGATCCTGCAATACTACCTACATCATCCTAATTAGCCATGTTGTTGTTGATCCTGTTACCCATTAAAACTTGACATAGCCTATCAATGCTTCGCTAAATGTTTGCATTTGATTGTTGTATGGTTGCATTTGTTTGTTGCTAACCGTCTTCCATTCCTCTTTGATTTTCCACCATTCTTCTTTGATTTTCCACCATATTTCTAATCATATGATCCATATCATCCTGTGGATTAGCTTGTCTTCTATCACCCATTGTACCTTGTCTTCTTCTCTAGTAATGTGGCAATGGATCTATGTACTCATCACCCATAGGCTGGCAGGAACCTGGCTCTGATACCACTGTAAAGACCCTACTACAAATGACTGAAATATTTTCTCAAATTTTAGATAAGATTTATTGCACCAATCAATGTAAAACATTAAAATACATCATATATGAAAGCTATCAAACCCTTTGCATCTTCATTGATTTGAAATGAAATAACATCAAATAACATACTACTGTCATGAAATTACAGTCACTATATCAGTCATATCAGACTTGAATACATTATGAAAATAACATCCAAATGTCCTCCAAACCCTAGAATATCAAGCACTATCAATGGAAAATGATCAATAAGACCATATGTCACTGTTGCAGCCTTATATGAAAGCAAATAATGGACTGATAACAATATATCTGCTGCTGCTATGACTGATATAAAATATATATATGCCTAGAAATGTTGAAGAAGCCAAAACTATGTCAAAATGCTCTTCCTTAGCCAAGCGATTAGCTCTTCAATGCAATATTCAGCCTCTATGATGTTCACAAGGTCTTCAACTATTAAGATCTTCAATCAAACCATGCATATGAACACTAAAATGAAATACCCAGCTAGCTGTCATAAAAATCAGAACTTAAATTGATATCAAATCTTCACAAAATGCTTCTTTTTGTTAAATCGACTACCTTGGCTCAACTCCACAATGACCAAGGGTTCGAATGATATCCAAATTCACTCCAAATGATCCACAAAACCTGCATATTCAAGCACTAATGGTCAAATCTAAATGATAACACCTCACACAAGGATATGAGGTCATCACCATATCAAACAAGGGGTCATCTCCTTGCAAAGTAAACTGAAAATCGGAATTCTCAACTAAAACAAAAGGAATAGAAACATACCAAATCATCAATAGTTGCAAATTGATCCTCAAGAGTTCTATTTATCCTCTCCAAGGATAGGCGTTCCTCCTCTTTGACATTTTGGAATGAAGTTTGGATTCCACCAATGAGAAACAAGAATTTTGAACAATTCTAAATGAATTACATCCATGAAATCAATCATTTAAAATCAATCTTTAATTGTTTTAAATGAAATACATCTCCTTAACACATGGATTGATCCTCTAAGCAAAGAACTCGCTCTATCATGGGCAGTGGCTGGAAATGATTGCTAACAATCATTTAAAATCTTCATTTTACATTTAAAATCCTTCATATAACTTAGTCGATCCAAACTAATCATAGGCATTTGCATTTAAAATCATATGTTTGCATTTAAAATAGCTCCTTGCCTTGGCCGCCGATTCCCTTAGATGGCATTGATCATTGAATGATTTCAAACAAACATTTTAAATGCTTTACCTTGCTCCAACCGTTGGCATTTCAACTATAATCTTTTCCTTGGGTGAAGACCTGCTTCTTGGCCGTTGGAATAAATGGGACCATGATCCAATGTATTTGAACTTCACCAATGAAATGCCACCTCATATGTTGGTCGACCATCCTCAATGATAGCCATTTGAAGATGTTTGAATGACTTTACAATAGCTTGGACCTATTCCTTTACATGGGCGAATACATCTCCTAGCCGTTGGCTCTCCAAACAATGAGCAAACACATTAGTAAATGCAATTACCTTGGCCGTTGTGTTATTAACAATACAACTTTATCATCTTGATCCACAATCCAATGCAAATGCACTCCATACAATGTAAATCCATCTCAAATGCTAGTCGATCCTCTCCTTAGACGATTGGCACTAGAAACAATGAACATTGGACCTATTTTCTTCCTTGGCAAATGCATCACCTTATTCCATCATTTCGTCCATTTTTCCAGCCATAGTGCCTACAACAATTATTCTCCTCAACGGCATCTCTTCCTAGGATCCGATGCAACTACCTCAATTCAGTGATCTGACTACAAGGTAGCAACTACCTCACACTCGGCGATCTGTTGGCAAACACAAGTAGACTGCCTCAAGTCGGCGATCAGTGATCTTACGGAATACCTTCACTTCCCAAAGGATTCAAAACTTCGCTCTAATACCACTTGGTGCAGTCACGATCGGAGGGTTCACAGAATGAAGTGTCCAAACCGTGCAGCAAGAGTAAACACAATAGAAACAACACAAATGTAGAAAGCAGTGGAAGATTCAAATGCTCTATATATCATATATTCAGAATGCTTATATGCGGGCAACATGCAGGCTACAATCAAAGGGCTCACAAGCCTGAATTCCAAATTACAGCTGATATGCAAGATATGGCATTGAAGCACCTTCCAGAACAGAATGTCTATTCTAATCTATCATAATCAACTATTGACTTCCTAATACCTCCTAGAGATCTATATATATCATCTCCAAGCTCAAAGAATCCTCCGCGTCGGCCAAGAAAGTTTACAACTCCAATGAAGAAATGTAACGTGTAGAAACAAATAGGTCAGGCCTAAACATCTGGTAACGCTCCGTAAATGCATGAATCAAGGTGCAGACCTCAAGGAAGGTCTATCTAATCATTATGTGCCGTGTGACATGTTTCATTTAGCTCCACAAGTCACAGAAGTACTCCACAAACCTTCTCCTTCAACTGACTGTTTGTATGCTCTCCTCTATGATAATAGGTGATCTTCTGATAGCGATAACTTTTAGCAGACAAGTCCAAATGCCCTAAAATTTGGATATGATGTAGATAATGATATCTCGATACTAAGTCCTATTCCGTGAGCTCTGATACGAAGATGTGGCAAAATGCGGTACAAAATGCTAAAACTGCAACTGACTAAACTAAATTGAAAATGAAAGAAAAAGAAAGAATGCAAAATGTTTTTGGTTGATGCAAGATTGCTCTGCAACCTGGGATGCTCCTCCATCAAGATTTCACACCTGTGTTGAAGGTTTGGTTGAAGATTGGTGTGCGATGATAGATCTTTTTACAGGTTTTGGTGTTTTTGCTCCTAACGATTTTATTGTCAAATTTGTGGAATTTGTTTACAAATACAAATTTGGAGGTTATCGTTGAAGATTTATTCATAGTTTCTGTGGAGCTGATTGGAGGATTTATATTCTATACATTGTTGATAATATTGAAGGAGTTATCTCCTTAAAACCTAGCCGCAACCCTGCTTCAAGTAGCCACAACCTTCCTAGGTTTATTTTATATTCTAAGTTAGTCACCTTTTTCACAAGTGAAGGCGTCAATGTTGGTGAGGTACGTGGGGGTTTATTGGAGGCGTCCTTGTTGAGCATGGTGTTTGGTGAAAGTGCATCCTTGAATGGAAGGAAACGTGAGCCTTGGAGGAATCATAGGATTTGCCCAAGCTGGCTGCCAAAGTTGAAGTTCCTTGTAATCTGTTTAGCATCTTAGTTTGGTATGTATGAGCTTTGTAGTGTAATCTCTGCTTTCTTGTAAATTTCTGATATTAAACCATTGCTAGGTATTGCTATATTCAACTTGTTACCTATATTTATAAGGCTGCAAACTGTTTGTTAAAATGCCTCTTGTCTATCTTTGAGTTGTGAGATGTTTATGAATGGTATACGATCAAAACCCTTGAAACAAATTATTTTAAGCACACATGTTCAGAAATTTCAATTTGTTAAGCAGAATGCAAAGTGTTTGACGAAATGTCAATACAGTAAAAATCAGAAATTTGAAAGTTTGGTTTGAATTTGGGGTGAGTGGATCTTACATTGGCAGCCCTCACATGTATTTGAGAGATGCTATCTTCTCAAGAAAAGACAACCAATATCAATTGGTGAAGCAAGGTAAATAATATATCATTAACTCCTATAATGACCACTCTAGCTTTTTTTTTTTAAATTATGTCAGCTGAAATCCAAAGCATGGACAATCTTCGAAACACTTTATAATCACCAAGATCTCGAAGTGAGCAAGGTGAGAACATACGGTGTTCAAATCACCTTCTACTCAATCTGCTACGGTATTGAACGCAATGCAATCTTTACGTACACACCAAGCGTCCATGACGACCACATGCCTCGCTTATTCAGCGGAGTGTGTAATGTGCAACACAAACATGCACTAGGCGGTGTAGCCGACCACTTCTAGGCTTCTTTAGTGGAGTGCATGATAAACAGAATGAGTATGCAAGGTACTGGCATAATGCAAGTCTTGATTCAGACCAAAATGGTTGATAGTTCCAGACTTTGTCAGTTATGACATGCTACAGAGATTGGCAGTAAACCATCCAATCTTACAAGATGAAGCATGCATTAGCATTCATCGGCGGTACTACCATCCGGGGTTACAAACACAAAGATATTGCATTATGAAATGTGTAACAAATCATCACAAGAGCTACAATATATTCTTCATAAATCTGATTTGCAAACTGGAACAACACTGTTGTAGCATATCACAAGAAGATTAAACTAGTATATCACTGTTGTAACATAGAATCATGAAGAAATAGCACATAAAATTTGCAAAACATCACAAGAATTTATACCCACAAAGCTCTGATTTTGTAGATGAAGGATGAAGCCCGAACAATCACTGTAAAACCCTCTGAAATCACTGTAACAGCAGATATGCAGGTCTGATATGCATGAACAGCAAATTGAAAATGCACAGAAACCCCACTAAACAACCCCGAACTTCTCACCGCTGAAGATTTCCACTCCCAAACTCCTGTAATATGATGTCTCAGTGCTAAGCGCCTCCAAACAAGGTAAGTGCTGCAAGAAAAGAGTGGTGATTTATCCCCAAACCCTCATGTCCAGTCTCCAGCAACAAGATTTCGCAGCTAGCAGAAAGGGGGTATGGCTGGTATTAAAAACTCTTCACAACTTCAAACCAAAACATCAATCTTCTTCAAATCTGAAAACACAATCCAAAAGAGCAACAACTCACACCAAAAGCAATATGCTTCTAAGACACATCAAAGTATTTACTTTCAACAACAAAATATTAAACTTCACTTTCAGCACAAGGGCAATCTCTGTATGAAATTGCTCAAATTCCTTAGCATTCAGGACAAAGACAATCTCTGTATGAAATTGCTCAAATATCTTCAACATTCAACACCAATGGTGATCTCTGTATGAAACCACACCAGTCCAACTAGGGAGGATCTTTCACTACCAAAACCAGAAATCTACAAGAGGATTTTCGTCCTCAAGAGATGAAGAACACAGGTTCTCTCATTTTGCAGCAACAAATATCTAATTCATCAACAACCAACAATGAGCCCCAACTCTCCTTTTAAAGACACTTTTAGGACGACAAGAGGAAATAAAATAATAATTTCACTTTTCTTTTAATTTTCTCCCCACATAAATATAACCTTTTTTAATTGCTCACTTTATGTCTCCATTGCCTAGCATTCCCTTTATGTGAGCATCAAATAATACTTTTCAACACCTTTCCAAAGAGTTATTACACTAAGTTGCTTTTAATATTATTTCATAAAATTAAGCAACCTTAGTGAAATAATTAAATAATTACTCATTAACTCACCCGAGTTGTGGAAACCACTGAAACAGTATTAGAATCAAAATCTGATTATACTAGAATGATACTGATGATGAAGAATGATAATTGGAGCCAACTAGGTGACTTACTAAAAATAGATGCTCTCTCCAAGAAGTTTGGAGAACACACTGAAGGCCGAAAATCTCTTTTGAAAGTGTCATGAAGGTCTTCAAGACCAACTGAGCTGACTGTCAAGAACAATTGCTCCACAAGACTGATCAAAGCTTCTCCAAGAACATTGGAATTCTCCCCAACTAATCAATTAGCCTTCGGAAGACTTAGAAACTGGCTAAATATATACAAATCGGCTATGCACCAAAAGAGGACATTACAACTCCAATGAAGGTAAATCAACAGTTTATTTGGTTAATGCTACTCAAGCTAAGAGGTTGCTAAATTCTAGTGGGAAGTTTGCTTTGTTTCTTTGGAGAGATAAGAAAAATAATTTAAGTTCTTCGATACAATACTTCTCTTGCCATGTCTACTACTAAAATTCACAAAAGAATGGAAGAGATGTTGCAACTGTTTTGAGTGGTTTTCCAGGAGCCTAAGGGGTTACCTCCTATAAAAGCCATTGAACATGAGATTCACTTGTTATCAGTTAGTCATTTTCCCAACATTGGGGATTTATTAATAGTTGTTAATGAGCTAAAGAATCAATTGCAGGCTTTGTTAGACCAAGGTGTGATTAGTCCTAGCACTTCTTCATGTGGTTCTCCTATTGTTATTGTGCCTAAGAAAGATGGTTCATCGATGATGTGCATTAATTCATTTATTCTTACAACTGGCTTACCCATTTGACCTACTCTTCAGTAAGGTGTTGCTTACTTTCTATCATGTCATGCTTAAGCTTGCCCATCCAACCTGGTCATGGGTAGGTTTTGCCTTAAAGTTGTCATCCCTCACAGTCCTATATTTTCCTTACAACCATTCATTTCGACTCACCTCTACCCACATATTTCCTGTATTTATTTGTTGGGAATTAAGGTGTCTCAACCTTTGCAAGTTCCTAATGTTGTATTTATTTATTCAGTATTATGTTGTAAGATCTCATGTTGAGTTGGTGTAGTCAGCACCTTGTGTACATGCAGCAGGATAAATTTTGGTGACTTTGGCAGCTGCGGCTTCCCCCTTGAATAATTAATGGGGGTTTGGGGGCAGTGCCCTTGGCGTGCTCCCTATCGCGATACAGAGCGGGGTTGAGGGGCAGCACCCCCAAAACCTCAAACGACCTTTATTTCATAAATGCGTCGGTTAATTTTGTTAACCGACAAAATAAAAAACGACATTGTAAAGCCCTAATTTCTGGAAGCTTCTAAAAGCTTGTTATAAGTGGCTGGAGAGTGTGAAAGGTCATGGGATGCGAATGAAAATCGACAGTGTGTACTCCTGAAAGAACTTGCATTGCAAGTGTGTTGTAATCATCTTTTTGATTTGATAATACATTGTGCAGGTTTTGGAGTGTGGGGTTTTTCATCCGAAAGGGTTTTCCCCACGTATATCTTGTGTTGTGAGTTTTGTTTGCATTTGAATGTTGTTATTACCTTCCTGTTAATGTGCATCTTAATCTGTAACTATAAAAGGTTAAAATTTGCATAAATCTTTCCTCAATAGATCAGTGTAGGAAGTGTTTTCCGTGTACCTTGCTTTCTTTCATTATTTGTCTTTTTGACCCACTATATGTAAAGTAGTGGCATAACAATGTTGGTGTTAGGTGGTCCCAGCTTACCCTATTTTGGCATTATAGGTGGATGATAGCCTCAACGAAGATTTTCCAAGAAAAATAATATGCACATATATGTAGTTACAAGTGACTGCAATTGGCCCTTGATCATAAAAAACTTAACCCTGTTATTTGATAAATTTCAACACTGGGATAATATATATATAATTAAGAACATATAGTTCTATATTACTTTTAGTACTTTAAGGGTTGCATTAACTTCAGATGGAAAGGATAATAGCATGCGAAACATGCACAAGAGAGAGCATAATAGATATATATTAAAATAAATAAATAAAATAATAAATGGAGAATTGCATGGCGCGAAGGAAAGAAATTAGGTTTCTTGAAAAAGAATAAAAAGGAGAAAGAAGAAGCTTTTTAGCCCGATCATTGGCTAGAACATAGGAAAATATACACAGGACTTAGTTAGTGTAAGAGTTTACACTAACTCACACAAGTGAAGTGAAATTTAGTAAATTCTGGAGTAGTCTTTGCACATAGACCCTTTTGTATATGATTTCTTAGTAGTTATATAGATTTATTTATATTAAGATGTTGTAGAACATGATTGCGTGGATCGGTCAAACTCCTCCCACGCAGCCACCTATGTTACCAAAAATGAGAAATAGAAACTACAATAGCAAACTAACGAAAATAAGATATTTAGAGGTTGTGTATAAGAAATAGAATTTTTATATGTATACCTTTACAAGAAATTTAATTTATTAACAAAAATGAAAAAAAATGTAAAAAGTATAATTAAAAAAATAATAATAAATTTAAAACAAGTTTTTAAATTAATTTAAAAACAAAAATTATAAAAAATAATTATATATTTTATGTTTAATTATAATTTATATAAAAATTAAAAAATACTTTAACAAAATATCATAAAAAACTAATAATAATAAAAAAAATTTAAAACACAAAGCACATTCATATAAAATGAAAAACTAGAAATCTTAACAAAAAGGAAATATTAAAGTTTTGAAGTTTTTTAAAGCAAAACTAACTTACCAAAAACGTGTGGAGGATTTTTGTTGGAAAAAAATTGAAGTTTTTAAAAACAAAAACTACCTACCTGAAACATATTCGGATTTAACGAATTCTTGGGAGGGAAAACGCAAAACCCTGTTCGCAGGGAATTTTAGAAGGTTGAGAAAATAGGGAAAATTAAAATAAAATGATTGGATTTGTTGTCTTTTAAACTGTCTTTGGCATCTAATCTGTCTTTGGCATCCTGAATGTTATAAACTGTCTTTGGCATCATGAATGTTAAAATTCGCGAGCAGTGCCCGCTGAGAGAAATAAGGATCGCCTCTTCCATGGGACATCTCTAAGTTGAAGTGCCTAAATTTAGAAAGTCCAAGCTTCAGCAATCTAAATATTTATTTTATTAAACCTTTTCCGACACAATTTCTAGCCTAAAATCTCTGAAACAATGCCTCAATTTGGTACTTATGAGAAAGCCAAGAAACCAACAAACCTTTAGTCTGTTTAGAAGGATCAAGCGTCTGCTCCTCCAAAGGCGTGTACCCTCTGAAATTCTCTTCCAATGGAAGCTCGAAAAACTTGCGAGACTGTTGGAACAGGTCGTCCAAAAGCTCTTGGGAGACGCCATGATTTATCACATAGAAAAACCCGCTGTCCAAGCAAGCCTGCAACAAGCTCAATTATATCAATTTATGGGATAATCATGAAATGGAAAACCTGCTGTCCAAGCAAGCTTGCAACAAGCTCAATTATATCAATTTATGGGATAATTATGAAATGGATAAGTAAAAGTATGAAACAATAAAACACCTGTCTGACTAAGGAAGCGGATTTGGCGAGGTCGGGACTGCAGAGGTCTATGCTTATCAAGGCCGTACTGGTCTTATTTTCATCTACTCCTGAGAGATCCATTCGTAATCTGTGCTTGCGTACCTGTATACCTAAATTTTAAGGCTTCACCAGATTCTGGAGATGCTGTGTATGTGTTGACACAAAACTTTCAGCGTCACTGTAAATTTCTACCGCGGCCACATTGCTTGTGATTTTAGATCAATTATATTCATTTTGACTTTTTCGCTTGAATGAATGAAAGTTTTTAATGACGTCCACAAGACCACAATCTATGGGATCAGAAGGCAAAACAGAGTGCTTAGAACAAAGGGACAAACGGGCAGCCACCCTGTTATTCTCTGCCCTCTATTTCACTGCTGACCACTATTCTTTTGCTATGAATTCTACACGGCCACTCTAACTATCCTCGACTCTTCAAACAAGGTTGTTAAAGACCCCACTTTTAGCACATCTGTGTATTTGATCCAATTGTTCTCATATGCTTTATATTCCATTATGAAGTGTCATTTTGTCCTGAGAGCCGTGTATTTGATCCAATTGTTCTCATATGCTTTATATTCCATTATGAAGTGTCATTTCGTCCTGAGAGGCATAGACGGCAAATCCTATCCGTCCACTCATCTTTGGGCATCTTCCACCTTCCCGTTTCACACCTAAGCCGGTGTGAACTAGTTCTAAGTTGGGCCATTAGCATTTTAATTTTCCATTTGATAGCCGCTAATATATAGTACTTTTTCTTGTGGTCACATGCGGGGTTAAAATGTGTGGCATAATACTCTCTTTTTTGCTCGAGTTGCCTAGTCCACATGACTACCTTGACTTTCTCTCTTACGTACTTTTTGATTTTCACATTTGTGTTTGGGCATTCATGTATGCTAATGCCCCACTTGTTCACCCACTTGATATTTTGCTTCATCCATGTATTTTTCCTTCTAACTAATTTTTCTTTACTGCAATTTTGGGCCAACAATGTCCTTCCATGTTCTCAATTCTCTTCAAATAACCTAATAGTCGGGTTATCACCATCACCTCAATCGAAAAAGCCTTAGCTTTTGCTAATACAATCTCATACGGAACCATGCTTTCGATTTTAAAACTACTTGTGATTAGGTGCCTTTGTAATCTTTCTATTTGTCTCCATTTCGATGCCGATGTGCTACTGCCCCAAACTTCACACTCATACAGCACTACTGGTGTGACTAGTAGCCAAAAGAGACTCTTCTTTGTTTTCTAGTCCCATAACTTAGTTGATCTACATTAGTTTTGCAACATTTATAAAGCTTTCCATCCTCGTATCATTTTTGTCTTGCATGTCTCCCAATTGAGATTATTCCGGAAATCAAGACCTAGTTACTTGTATTCATTTACCACCTGCAGGGAGCTACCTTCGAACTCAAAAATTATTTGTTTCTTAGTTCTTTTCAAAGTGAATATCATGATCTTGGTTTTGCTAATGCCCTGTTGCATTCCCACTTCCTAGCAAAATAATTGTAGAGCTCTTAGGTGTTCTTGTAGACTTTGTGTCATTTTTGTCATCAACGTAAGGTCGTCAGTGTATAACAATAGCTTCGCCACATAAGTGGCCAAGTGGACACCCCCACCTCCCATCTTGTCTAACCACTCCTCTAACTTGTCTATGTATAGCCTGAACAAAGTTGGGGACAACAAACACCCCTATTTGACTCTCATGTCACTCGCAAAACATTCCAATAGATTGTCTTTTGTTCTGATATTGGATCGAACCTAATCGTAAAGTCTGTGGATTGCTGCCCTATACTCATTCGGTATTCTCGACTCTTCCATTCTACTCCAAAGTTTGCTTCTAAGTATCATGTCAAATGCCTTTTTGAAGTCAACAAAACAACAAAAACCTTCACCCGCTCATTTGTCCCAAAATTTTCAATCATGTGTCTAAGAGTGACACTGTGATCAATCGTGGAGTACTTTGATCTGAAACCTACTTGCCCTTTTGCCCTCTTACCCTCTTTTTCTGCCCAAGTGCTAATTATTTGTTCCACCATGCTTTGAAAGAGTTTTCTATAAAGAGGATTGATCATTAGAGTACGATAGTTTGACGGGTTGTTGACATCCCCCACTCTTGTGAAGAGGAATGACAACACTTGTTGTCTAGTTTGTTAGAAAACCATGCTAAATCACCCTGTTGAAAATTCTTTTGATGTGCAGTACTAAGGCTTCCAAGTCCCATTTCAAGTATTATACTTATAAATCATCTATGTCCTTTGCTTTGCTTGTCACTAACTTCTTAACTCCAGCTGCTTTAACATCCTTTGTGGAGAAGAGTTTGGCCCATGTGTTGATTATTGGTGGGGGGATTTTACCCTGGTCTCTTTCGTACAATGCCATAGCATATTGCAACCATTGCATGCCAGTGATATTACTCTCAACCTTGGTACTAGCCTGTTGTAATTCTCTCCAAAAACCTCTCGAATTAGTCTTTCCAAGAGAAATCAGCTCTTTCCTTCGTACTTCCGTGTACTCTTCTTTTTTCGACCTCACCAATTTCTCATAAATTTTTTTATTTGTTTTCTCTTTTCCATCTAATTTTAGCATTCTTTTTGTTGCTTTACATTCTTCATCATACCATGGGTTTGCTGAGAAACTGTTTTTGAGGGCTCTTCTAGCCTTGGATCTCTTGCACACTGAAAGAACTTTGTGAATTAAAGCCATCAAATGCTCACTGTTTAGATTGTCTTGTTTTTTGTTGGGACAAGTAGTATTATTTATTTCATGTAGTTGTTTATCAATCATTGACTTAAATATGCCTTGATTCTCGCTAGTCAAGTGAATATTACCTTGAAAATCATCTTTCTTACATAGTTGAGGATTAGACCCCTGTTGTTCACCTTTTTGCATACAAACTTTTACATATATAAGCTTGTGATCAAATTTCATTTTTGTAGGACAATGCCTTATTTCAACCTCCCTTATCTTTGGTATAATACTCTGAGAGCAAATAATGTAGTCTACCATGTTTTGTCCATTGTAAGTATGACATGTGATGTTTGCATCTACATGTCTCCACATTGGTAAAGCTCACCTTTTCAGGCAAGTCCTGTGACAATATTGGCTTCATTTTTTTTATTTTTTATTTTTAATGAACATTCATATTTTACTTTATATTAAAAATAAAAATAGTACAATATTCATAAAAAAAATTAGGGTGGTAAAAGAGCACACCCACAAAGTCTATCAGGACTAAGTCCAAACACGGACAAAAATTAAACACTAAGGGCTGAGCCCAACAAAATCTTAAGCAACTAATGCAATGCCAGTAAAAGGCAGATCTTTATCATCAGGATTATTTCCCCATACATCTTTAGGGCTAGTGTCATCAATCAACTCCCAGCCAGAGAGTGTCTTCATCTTCAGGATTGTCTTCGATGGGCTTATGGGTGCAAATTGGAGAGATGGCAAGTCGTAGACAAGGAAACTTGTCAGAACTAGGGCAACCAACTCCCCCACGCCCCTGAGAAGAGGCTGAGGGTTGCTTGGAGGGCTGGGGTCAACCATAAGCAACAGAGTCGCAAGAATTCTAAGGATGAGCCCCACAGGAGTGGGAGTCATGGTCTCATTTGATAGACTGGTTGCACCTATAAGCTAGGGTAAAACATTCAAACACCTAAAAACAATCCTATGCATGCCCTAACTCCTCAATGGAGTACAAATAGCCTAAGAACAAGTATGCAAACAAAAGAAGTAAAACCCTAAGCTACATGTGTCCTCCCTCCATTGTTCCTCAAGACCTTGCTGTACTTTGTTCTCAGACTTGCAGACCTGCAAATGTCATGAGAAGCTCAAGAGTGAATAAGTAGCAAAATCAGAGAGATAGTGCTCAAGTTATGCTGGTGGGAAGTGAGAAAATGAGGCTAGAGAAGTGATTTTATAGAAGACTGGGGTTGAATGAAGGGCTGAGATTGCATGTTGACTTTTGATGGAATGGAGGGTGTAGATTGATTAGGGTTTCCTTCTCACAAAAGGACAAAAGGGAATTTTAAATTCGAAAGAATGATGAGGTGTGAGGAATTTAAATTAAATAAATTTAGTCAATTTATTTAATTTATTTGAAGTGGGATAATGCATGTGACCCCCTTAATTAAATAAATGAGATTTATTTAATTAAGGTGAGGGCAATAATTTTTAAACAAATGTTTATTTATTTAAATTAATTGGGTAAAGGGGACATTGAGAATGAATAATTAAATAATTAAAAATTAATTATTTAATTATAGAGGAAAAATAGAGGAAAGTGGCCAAATAATTAAATAAATAAATAGGGGCAAGATGAGAAAATGAATTAATTAAATAATTAAAAAATTATTTAATTAATAGTAGAATGTGGAATTAGGACAAATTCGATGTGAAAATGGTGCTCGCAGGTTTAGGACATTTTTAGGTGTCTATATTTTGCCTCTCTTTGATACAATGTCGATTCCAACATTGTGTCAAAGAAAATTCGAGCAATATGCTCTGGACATGCCCTGTGTGCCCCAGATGAGGTGGGATAGCCTTATGTCCCCTCGGAAAAATTTTCAAATTTTCTAAAAAAAATTTAAAAATTTTCAAAAAATTTCTAAAAAGTGGTACGGGAAGTCAGAAAGTGATCTAGCAGTGAAAATTTGGTCTCAAAAGGTGTCTGACACACAAAAACGGGCTTTGGGGTGATCAAATTTGCAAAAAAGGGGCCTACCTAGGTCAAAAAGGTCTATAAATAGCCCTTAGAGGAGCCCAAAGAGCTCATTTATGCATTTTTCTTTTAGAATTTTCAAAGAGTTGAGAACTGCTTAGTGTGAGTTTTCTGTAGAGCACTTGCTAGAATGTTGCATGTTCCAGCTCACCTACGTCATGGATCGAGGGTCAGGAAACATGGATGCCTCCCCGAGATAGGTGCAGCGGTATGCATCTAACCCTTGTTTTTCAATTTTACCATTTTTTGGTAGATTTTAGGGCCCGAAACTAGGGTACAAATGTGGTATAGTTTTCTGTACCGCATATGCGTGCGTGAATGATGCATGCGTCAAGAACTGCATCGCATCCGCTTTCATGCGATGCAATCACTTTTTGGCAATCCATGCAGGAGTCGATGTGATGCATGCATGTTAGGTGTCACGCATCTGTGGGATGTGACGCCTGTGCATGACTGTGCGACGTAATTGAAAAATTGCGCCGCATGTGAGGATCTATGTGATGCAATCATGAAATTGTGGGACACATCTGCTTTAGGCATCACGCATTGACCTGACAATGTAATGCATGTGTTGATTTGGCAGTTTTCTTTTGGAATTTTGATATGATTTGTCCCTATTTTTCTACGAAGGGTTTGCCTAGGGTTTTTAGATTGACATAATGTGTTGCATTTGTGGATACAGGTGAGATTGCCGCTTATCTACACACGTGAGAGCCGTCCTGCATGCTATCTATTGTGGGATCATCTGACATGGGAGGAGTGGGATACCCTACATGCACTATATTTATATGGTGTTGCATTTATGCCCATGATTAGGGCTAACTGAGGCTTATTGACTACACTGGTCGAGCAGTGGCACTCGGAGACCAGTTCTTTCCATCTGTCTACGGGAGAGGCCATAGTGACCCTAAAGGATGTTTAGAGGATTTTGCAGCTTCCCATTCGTAGGGAGCATGTTATCTATAACTCAGAGCGAGGGTTCTCTTCCCTCAGGCGCTTGTTTGAGACTGACAGTGATGCAGATCTGGGGGTTGAGGATTATGAGATCCACTGGGATACCCTGGCGGATTGATATGACATACTGATCATGGTATTGTGTACGTGCATTGGTGGCATTGTGGTCCCAAATCAGCATGGTCATGAGATTCCCATTGGATGGGGCGAGATGCTTAAGGGGATGATGGTAGAGGCCATTGTATATGCTTGGGGGTCATGTCTTCTTGCCATGCTCTATTTTCAGTTGCATGGAGTAACGTATCGCGGGGAGCAATCTATCAGTTGTGGAATTACTCTTCTAATGACCTGGGCTTGGGAGCATATCCCAATGTTTAGACCCCCTGTGGATAGGGTTATACTAGAGGAGCTACCCTATGTGTACTGCTATATCGAGGCCATAGTTCAGATGCGGATGGGGGATGTTGGTTTCTGGAGGCACGGTATAGACCATCTGAATGTATTCATTTGGAGACCATACAGATCTTGCCCCAGGTGGACAGATGATGGAGAGCACCTACCATATTGCCAACATACACATTACTTGATTGGTCGGATAGTGCAGAGTCAACACATCATAGAGCATCATTTGCCAAAGTGGGTACTGAGGCAGTTTGGAGAGCGGCAGGATGTTCCAGCTGGCATTGCAGAGTTTGCCCGGGCGACGCAGGATATTTCAAAGTGGGGCCCCATGATTGCTGTACAGACAACTATTGATGAGATTGTGGGTCTGCAACCCATTTAGTGTGGAGCTACCGCAGTTGTGGCAGATGCAGGGACTACACCTAAGTACAACACTTGGTGGGCTGAGTATAGGCCCATTCTGTACTTGCAGCCTAATGAACTGGCACTAGTGGAGAGATTGGGGAGGGGGCTGAGAGGCAGATTTAGAGGACGAGATTGGAGGAGAGCTAGAGGCCAAGGAGAAGGTGGCAGAGGGGGTGATGATGGTAGTGATATGGTGGAGCCGACGGGGGGAAAGGAGACAGGGGCTGAGGAGACAAGGGGCGGGGAGATAGAGGGATAGGTAGAGATGGGCACGGCAGAGGTCCTCAACTCTCTCTAATTCTTGAGGAGATAGAGAGGGTCGTTGGGCAGGTGGCAGTGGTAGTGGGGGACATTCACATGGAGGAGGATGTAGCTATGGAGGACGTCAATGGAGAGGACGTCGATGGTGAGGAGATGGGAGAGGATGAGGAGGAGTTGGATGCTAAGGAGGAGCATATCAGAGAGGAGGCACTCCAAGGTGTGTCGATTGTGGAGGTGGATGATGAGGAGGAGGAGGATCATGGAGAGCAGGCGGCAGAGATGTAGCGGATGTAGTTGTGTATTCAGGAGTTAGAGTGCCAGCTAGGACAGAGGACTAGGGAGAGGGACATGGCTATCATTAGGGCTCAAAGAGTTGAGTAGCGGAGCATTGATTTCATGTCCACAGTCAGTGGACCCATCCCAAAGTTGGCACAGTCTCTATTTTGGGCAGGTTTGGAGACCGGGTATTACAGGACCCTGCATGAGGGTGTGGTGCCAGCAGATCAAAGGGCATCAAGCTTTCAGAGTAGGAGTGTGAGCAGGTCCCACTCTCGTCGGGCACACAATAGTGTTGGGGTTTCTCACTCACAAAGGAGGGCTTCACCGTATGAGAGGCCATCTGGTTCTAGAGCTGAGTTAGAGTATAGGGGTCCTCCTTCAGGGTCGACACCATTTGGAGGTCATGATAGCACTGGCTAGGCTATTTTGATAGATATGATGTTCATTTTTTATCAAGCCTACAAGCTCTAGTATTTGATTGAGCATGCGAGCTCCATGGATTCAAATTTGTACTGTAACACTTTTGATATATATATGAGACAGATTACTTTGATGATCTCTTATTTCTATATGCATATGATTTGATGGATGTATGTGATACGCTTTTTTATGTTATGGTTCCATGTTTATGCGATGTTTATGCTTTATGATCTAAGATTTATGATGAGATGATGCATTCCTATTTATCATGCATGTATTATTATGTGATGATGTTTATGATGTGATGTATTATGTGGTTCATGGATGCACGTTTTGAGATGATACTACATGTTTATGAGATAGTACTTTTTATTTCAATGTGATGATTATATGTGTTCTACATGGATGCAAATATTTATGTGATATATGTAGATGTTATGTAATGGATGCAGATTGTATGTAGATGATAACTCTATATTGATGCAATATTTATGATTTAACATGATGATGATATTGATGATGGTTGTGGTATTATGCTTATGATGGGATTTATATGATGTGCTAATGTGTGTATGTGTGCAGGCTTATGATATCTAATGCATTTTTGGTGTGTCACAGTATGATGAAAATGATTAGAAGAAATGGAGATGAGAGAGATGCACGAGGGATGAAGATTGGCTAGAAGAATGGATTGAGATTTTGCTTTGATAGATTTTTGAGCTTCTTACTTGCAGTAGCTACTTATCATCATAGAACTTATTATGCCAAAGGATGACAAACACAATGGCGTGACATAGGCCAAAGTGCAAAAATGTGATCCTTTGCGAAACAAGCATGTGATAGACAAGGAATGCCTGACTCAAACTAGTAACCATGGTACCTTGTTGGGACATGTGGTGAGATCGTCTTGAGGTATATGAGTCCTTATGCAAGGAAGCATTTGTTCCTTCACATGCATACGATGACTTCAATTTACACCCAATGGAATCCTGAACACACGCAAGAAACCTAATTGCCCTAGTCATTTTGCCAAGACAAACCACAAATAGAAATCAACAAAAAAGGTCTCGCTCTATCCTCACTTCTCTTCATCACTTAGGGACTGCCTTGAGAAGCATAAGAACAACATCAAAGATCAATCCAATAAAAGATAAGACAGACTAGTCTAACAAAGTCAACAGCCATGTAGATCCTTTGTTGAGTGTGTATGTGTTTTTTTGATTGATTATGATAGGTTGAATAATGCCTAGTTTTAGGATGGGAAGTATGGGGTATAAGACGTTAAGTATGGTTTCGGCAATGTCCTCCTGTCTAAGGCAAGTGATAGGATTGTAGCATATCGTGCAAGACTTTCCAAGATACCACAAGGTATTGTCTGATTTGCAGAAAATGAAGTATGTCATCTAAGGCGTAGAGCCTGGTTTCGACAATGCCCCATTCCGTATAAGACATGTGATGATTGATAAGGATTGTTGATAGTGATGTATGATCATTATTAGGTGATTGATCAGTTTGGCTGATTGGATAGCTTGTCTTTTTTATTTTGGGATTGGTTTGAGGTGCATATTTCTTGTAAAAGATTTAAGTTGTCTAATCAAAGTGTCCATTGTAGCAAATAGACCATTTATTGTGAGACTGACCCAACGGGCCCTAAGGGACTGACCTAATGTCTCAGGGGCTCATCGCAGATGGCCTTGCCTATGTGAAAGCTCAGAGACAACATAGTTCGACCATTTAGACCATGTGTGACTTAAGACCTAAGGGGTGGGAAGCCTCGGGGGCTCATCAAAGATGGCCTTACCTACGTGAAAGCTCAGAAGCGACGTAGTTTGACGAAGTGGTTTTGACACAATTTATTGCTTGGGGTTTTTTTGTTGATTATTTGATTTTTTTTGTGGTTTTTTGGTGTTTTTGATGTTTTTAAATTTTTGGGAATATTTGATGTTTTGTGGATTTTTGGGCATATTTGGTTTTTTTGGATTTTTGAGAATATTTTATGTTTTTGTATTTTTTGAGTTTATACAAAAGGTGCCCTCCAATACTGATTTTTAGGATTAGGATTTGCCCCTAGTCAGGTATAGGACAAAGTTATTACCAAGACGAGATGAGATGATGACAAAGTGTTAGAAAAGTATGGAAGATGCTAAAGGTCAACTATTCTTAGGCCATGAGAAGGACAATATGGTTTATTGTGGATTACGACATGGATTATGTGAGAGACTGTGCAAGTTTGATTGTGGAAAGTGAAAGACAAGATAGAGTGATGGTAGACAATGGAGCCAAGATTGACTACACATGGCGCCTATTTGCGAGGTTTTCACCATGGTACTTATCCAAAGTGCCACCGAAGTGGTTTTGAAATGAGAGAATTTGACAGTGATGTTCCAAAGAAAGAAGTTGCTTTCAAATCTAGTAAAAAGATAAAAGAGGAATCTGTTGTTGAAGATGAAAGTCCTGATGATGCTGAAGCAAATTTCGTAATAACATTGAAGAAAAGATCTAGAAAATATAAAGGTAAGTTACCCTTCAAATGTTTTAATTGTGGAAAAATAGGTCGCTTTACTTCTAAATGTCCTCTAAGAGAAGCTGGGAGAAGTAACAAAAATAGTAAATTCAAAAGGAGTCTATTTTTGTTAGAAGACAGTTGTTCTTTAGAAGATGAGAATCATGATTGAAATTATGAAACACTTTTCTTGGTCATGAGTGTTGGTGACAAAAAGAATGAGGTTGGATAATGTGGAAAAATTGATACTTTGCAAATAGTTCAAAACAATGAAAAATCAATGGTTGTATGGAATGCTTTCCATGCAAAAGAAGAAACTAAAGCTTGGGTTATTGACAGTGGTTGTTCAAATCATACGACTGGTAACAAAGAGAAGTTTATCGGCCTTAAGAAGTGGGATGGTGGAGCCATTAAGTTTGGAGGTGATGAATCAGCTCAAATTTGTGGAAAAGGTGTCATAACTATTGATGGAAAGAACCAGACTGAGGATGTTCTCTATGTCAAAGGATTATAGCACAATCTTCTCATTGTTAGTCAGATGTGCAGGAAAGGTTACAATCTTACTTTTCATGCTAATGGTTGTGAAATCAGGAAGGCAGGATCCAGAAAGCTAGTTGCAGAAGGTATCAAGACATGTGGTGATATTTATCACTTGAAAGAAGAAAATGGAAGAACATGTCTGTTAACTCAATCCAGTGAATGTTGGTTATAACACAAAATAATGGCACACAACAATTTTGATAATATGGTAAGAATCAGCTCTACTCATGCAGTGAGAGATATGCCTAAGAAAATCAAGCCTGCAAACACTGTATGCAAGGAATGTCAAATGGGAAAGCAGACAAAGACACGTTTTAAAATCAAGGAGTACTCTTTTTCAAAGCCATTGGAGTTGATTCATACAGACCTATGTGGACCAACAAGAGTAAAGAGTCAACAAGGTGAAAGGTATTTTATGTTGCTTACTGATGATTATTCTAGAATGACTTGGGTTACTTTCTTAAGAGAAAAATCTGATGCTCTTGATAAGTTTAAAGTTTTCAAAGCTTTGGTTGAAAATTAAATGGATACTAAGATCAAATGTTTAAGGTCAGATATAGAAGGTGAGTTTGCTTCAAATGAATTTGAAAAGTTGTGTAGATCATGGTATTAGTAGGCACTTGTCTGCTCTTAGAACCCCTCAACAAAATAGGGTAGTGGAAAGGAAGAATAGGATAGTGCAAGAAATGTCTAGGGAAATGTTGAAATATGTAGATCTACCTGATGTATACTGGAAGGAAGCAATTCACACTACTATCTATCTAACATAGTGCATTTAAGGGTCAATAGCTCTAAGACCACTTATGAGTTGTGATATGGAAGACCTCCCTATATCTAATACTTCAGGATCTTCGGTAGCAAATTCTAAATCAAAAGAGATGAAGAAGACCTAGGAAAGTTTGATTCAAGATGTGATGAAGGAATATTTCTTGGTTACTCAACCAGAAACAAGGCCTATAGATGCTACAACAAAGGATTGGGAAAGATGATTGAAAGTACAAATGTCAAAGTAGATGAAGACTTGTATCAATTCACACAGGGTTCAGAAGACACCGGATCTAATATATTTACTTGCATTGAAGATGAAGAAGTAGAATAAGTGAGAAGAAAAGGAACATGAACCTGAACAGATACCTAAGACTCTAGCAAAGTATGTTTAGAAGAACCACTTAGTAGAATAAATCATTGGAGACAAAAATGAAGGTGTGCAGACAAGGAGAAGGTTTGCCAAGACACATGAGCAAGCAAATTTGTGTTTATTATCAAAAGAGGAACCTAAGACCTTTGCTGAAGCTAGCAAAGATGATGGATGGATAAAAGCAATAGAATAAGAATTGAATCAGATTGAAAAGAATCAGATATGGGAATTGGTTCTCAGACTAGCCAATAAGAATGTTATAGGAACAAAGTGGGTGTTGTGGAACAAGCTAAATGAAGAAGGTGAAGTTGTAAGGAACAAAGCAAGATTAGTATGCAAAGGATATACTCAAATAAAAGGCATTGATTTTGAGGAGACTTTTGCTCTAGTAGCTAGGATGGAGGTAATCAGGATGTTCCTTGCTCTTTCTACTCACAAGAACTTCAAGGTGTATCAAAAGGATGTCAAGTTAGCATTTCTAAATGGTGACCTAGAGGAGGAGGTGTACATTGAGCAACCAGATGGTTTCTAGATATCAGATCCAGACATGGTATGCAAACTCAAGAAGGATTTGTATGGGCTCAAGCAAGCATCTAGGGCCTGGTATGCAAGATTAGACAAGTACTTACTTTAGCAGGGCTTCAAGAAAGGTACTACAGATAGTAATCTTAACATAAAGGAAGAAGGTGACATGATCTTGATAGTTGCAGTTTATGTTGATGATATCATTTTTGGTGGAAATGATGATATGTGTAAGAGTTTTGCAGAAGAGATGCAAAAAGAATTTGAGATTGGTGAAATGTCATTCTTCCTTGGTCTTCAAATTTCCCAGCTAGACGGTGGTATCCTTATTTCTCAAGCTAATTATGTCAAAGAATTGTTGAAGAAGTTTGGTATGGAGGATTCAAAACTAGTGAGTACTCCCATGGTCACTGGATGTCACTTGAGCAAAGATAACGAGTCTTTAGAGGTAGATCAGACTGTTTATAGGTCTATGATTGGAGCACTATTGTACTTAACTACTTCTGGACCTGACATTATGCATGCAATATGTGTGGTTGCCAGATATCAAGCCAATCCTAAGCAAACACATGAGAAGGTAGTGAAAATGATATTCATATACTTGAAAGGAACTTCTGACTATGGTCTATGGTATCCAAAAGGTAATGACTTTGATTTGAGTGCATACACTGATGCTGATTGGGCTAGTTGTGTTGATGATAGAATAAGTACAAGTGGTGGTGCTTTCTTTCTAGGAAGCAAATTAGTTTCATGGTAGAGCAAGAAGCAAGATTAAGTGTCCTTATTTACTGCAGAGGCAAAGTATATTGTAACAACCTCCTATTGTACACATGTGTTATGGATGAAGCAAACACTAAAGGATATCAAGGTATTGAATGATGAGCCTATTCCTATTTTGTGTGATAACACAAGTGCTATCAATATTTCCTAGAATCTAGTGATACATTCTAGAACCATGCACATAGAAATCAGGTATCACTTTTTGAGAGAAAAGGTTGCAAATAAGGAAGTGAAGTTAGAATATGTCCCAACAAAGAAACAAATTGTAGATATTTTCACAAAGACTCTTACAAAAGACATCTTTGAGGATCTCCGGTAGAGGTTAGGGGTAATTTTCCCTCCTTATTGCTAAAGATGCATAGTGATGCATCTGTCTAGGGGGAGGTCATGCTATATCTTTATCTTGGACTGATGATGGCTACCTCTCAGGGGGAGTAGGTAGTGGTGACTAATGATAGGGGGATCTTGCAAGAAAAAGTTTATAGATTCATGACTATTTATAAAAGGGGGAGAATGACTAGGTATTGGATCCCTTTGTCCTTGATGTCAAAGGGGGAGAGACTCTAAGGGGGGGCATATGTTGCCGTCAAGGACAAAGGGGGAGATTGTTGGCCATATGTGTTGTCATTGATGTCAACATAGCATACATTGATGCATATATTATCATGAAAGAAAGGAAGAGAAAATCTCATGATTGGAGGTCATAAAAGCTACATTTCTAATCAAAGTAGAGTTGAGTTTGAAGCCTTATCAATATGGGAATTATAAGCACTAAGAGAATCAGATGTTAAGGAAGGATGCCTAATGGTTTGAAGCATGTTGTATGATCTATCCTACTGATCCTGAGATGTATGTGGTAATGCAATGAAGGCTTGGCCTCCGGAAGCAGGTGATAGTCTTTGGTTCAGAATGTCTGCTCTTTGAAGATTGTCTAGAAGATTGCTCCGCATTTTCATCATTGTGTTATTGAGTTTCTATAGTTTGGAATGTAGCTTCATACAATGTCATTTTATGTATGTTCCAAGTTTCATGATGTTTTGATCATCGGAAGGATGTTTTTATGCTAACAGCTTGAAGATAAAGTTGGTTCTATAAAAGTATCTCTGGCATGATAATGGAATGCTCCACATTCCTCCACAATTGTATATGTGGCTATGCAGTTCTAAGATGGTATCAAAAAGGCAGTGAAGGTGCTATTTCCAAAGTCTCAAATCATATTTCCCTCCGTTGTGAAAGTTATGTATGATAGAACATCAGAATGTGCTTTGGAAGAGTGGTGCAGTATTGAAGACCCACTAGAATGCTCCTCATTCCTGCAAAAGTGAATGATTAAAATTTGTTTTTGTTAACATGTTCTTGGATGTGCATGGCATGCCTCTTTTCTATTTTAGGTTTGTTGGTGGTCCGTAGCTCAATTTTTCAATTCATAGCTTGGTGCAGTGTGTTCTGGATAATAGAGTGTTTGTAGAGTAAATGTTTGAAGTTGTCCAGCACAATTCTGCGATGCACGGTGGCAAAGGAGTGTATGGAGGTGTTTCATGAGTCATATGAACTCATCTGCAAAAGTTTCTTGAAGATGTTTCTTGTTTCCTATACCACACAAGGTTTTCAAGTTGATGTGGTTGTTATTCTTCAAGTCTTCATGAGTTTTTCTTAAAGATATCCTATTTCCAAATGAGCGGAGTGTGTGGATGTAATTCTTTGGTGTTTAAAGAAGTAAAGGATGTTTTGGACCATGTTAAGCAAGTGTTGGGGTCTGCAAGGCCTGGATCTTCTGTTGGTGTAATGTGTTGTTTCAATTAGGACCTATCTTCTACATGTTTCGTAGTGTGTGTTGTTTTGCCGACTTGTAAATGTATTGTTCATGTTATATCTAGCTGAAAACCAATGTAATCAATGTAATATCATGTATAAATAGTGAATCAAATTGAGTTAGGAAGGTATGATTGCAAGATGATGAAAAAGGTTTGCAAGTAGATAAAAGCAGAATAAATGCATTATTAATGTTCAACTATGGGAGAAGGAGAAGATGTTGATGCTATCCGTATTCATCTTGAAGACATATTTGTGATAGTGATCAAGTATAGAGTGTACTTGATTGATTAGATCTTCAGAAGAAATTGTGTGGAGACATAAGTGCAATCATCAAAGGTGTGAGCTTCAATGACAATTTTCAGACAGTAAGAAAAGACTGTTATACTGTAATCTTTTGTATTCTTTTTAGGGAGTAGAAGCTTCCTTGGGTTAAAGTCCCTAAAACAAAGTTACTATTTATGCTTCATATACTGTGAGTTAATCCTCATCTTGGTTTTTCCTTTCTAGGGTTTTCCACGTATATTTGGTGTTATGTGTTGATGTGCATTGTGTTAATTTCATGTTCATGATAATCCTATAATGCTTAAGGTTTAATCTGCTCCAAATAAGTTGAATTTGTTCAAAGTGAAATTTGATTGTATACTGATTCACCCCCCTCTCAGTAACTTGTGTGTCTAATAGTTAGTATTTGAGATCATTATTGTGTTATGTAAGTCCCGGCTAACACTATAAATTTGGTGCATCACCCCTTTCAATTTTAGTTTCTCCTTCCCCTTTTCCCTGTGAGTATTAGCATTTGATTTAGTTGTATTCTCTGTACCTTAAGTCCAGAAAGAGGAACCAACCTTCTCTAGAGGTTTGGTCTCAACTGTAAGGTCCCACACCTTGAGACCAATCCCATGTTTCACTAAATTTGTTGGAACTGCCAAAAGCTTCAACAATATGGTGTAAATTTAGGTGACAACAATTTTTGGCACGCCCGAGTGGGACTCTTTGCTCTGAGTAAGAGTTGAATTGAGAAATTTTGGTGTTGTTCTTGGTTCATTCACTGCTGTGGAAGCATTCAACAAGCACCTGGCGACTCTGTTGGTCCAATATTCAAATCAGTCCAACATTACATGCCTGGAGTGCAGACCAGAGCTCTGTCTTCAGGTAATTTCCATTTTGTAGAACTATCTTTTACTAATTTAAGAAGAAAAAGTAGATTGTATAGGTCCCCTATGAGAGAGAATAGGAGTGTTGTCTCATCTCCTTCAAGAACTCAATCCACACCCCCTCCAGTTAGATACCAATATTCAAGAAGGAACTTGCATATACCTAGAATTAATTTGAATATCCCTAATATAGTAAGGAACCTCCCTTTTGTTACTTTCAGTGGAGGAAGCTCTCTTGACCTATCATAATAAGATGATATCCCCACCTCTGCTCTAAAATCAATCCTATTTTTTAATGAAAATTCTACCACACCTACTGAGCATATCCAAGGCATTGCTAGTGTGTGTTATGTCCACAATGTCACTGCAGATAATGTCGTTGTGAAGCTTCAGACTTCTTCCTTTAAAGGAAAAGCCCTCCAATGGTATAGAGGTCTGCTAGCTAATTCCACTTACAATTGGGATGACTTGAGAACAAGACTGTGCCAACATTTTGAAGACAAGAGTGACCACCTGTCTTTGATGGAGCAGTTAGCAACAATCAAAAGGGCTCCCCATGAGTTCATGGTGGACTTCAACTACATGTTTCAAAAAACATGGGATAGGATTCCATTGTTGTTGAAGCCCTCTCCAAACACTGCCTTCATCTATTATTTGAAGTCTTTAAACCCTGACATTGCTGTTATGATCCAGTCCATGGGCAGGATAGTGTTACCAAGTGCATATGACATAGTAATAAGGGCAGAGAATTGTTTGATTCAAGATAGAAAAGTTACCCCAAGACCACTGACGGCCTTATTTCTAGAGGCTCCAGTCATCCAAATTGTTGTAGCGCCAATACCTACAACAGTCACACCTGCTACTCCTCTAATTACGACTATAATTGAAAAGGTAGATGATAAAGATGCTCTAATCAAAAGCATGACCAATGAATTAGTGTTGGCAAGAAGACAATAGGCACAACCTAGTAGGCCATATCAACCATTCAATCAGGCTTATTAGCAAATAGACTGCCATATCAAGGTAACATGTAAAGATAGAATCAACCTAGTTATATCAGACCACTAAATGCTATTCATCCCAATGTTGCAAGCACATATGGACCTCTAGTGCCCATACATAACAACATGGATCAGGACAACGAATGGTGTTACCTATGCAATCAACCACATGATCAAAATTTGTGCCAAAGCAGACAGTTCAGTCAGGCTTTGACAGTTTAAAGCCAATCCATCCCCTTAGAGCAGTAAGTCACTTCCAATCAAGAGATTGGGGGAGGACAAGAGAAAAGGCAAGACAATCCCACCTTAATGAACTAGATAGGATGATTTTTGTGGTGTTAATCAATACACAAGCCCAATTACGTTCAACACCAGGGCCAAAAGGAGAGCAACTAAGGAAATTCAATCGATCCCTACAGCCTCTCACGCTTCTACCTCTCATGCATCCCCAACCAACACAGGGAAGGGTGCAGCAACAAAAATGCCTTCAGCACCAGTGGACCATATTGCCAAGAGAGTGAATACAGTCCCAGAATTGCATCCCCAAGCCAACCAACAAACAAAAGGTGACGCTGCTGTCACAAAGGTATCTCAGAAGGTTAGTCAGATTCCCTTCAGCATAGTTGATCAGATGAAAAAGACCAACCTAAGTATCACTATGTAGGATGCCCTATTAATCCCATCACAAAGGCATTTGTTGCGAGAGGTTTTAACAAGCTTCGATCAGCGTACTGTGGAGACAACAAAAGAAAAAGCAGTGACTCCAGCAAACATGTACCAACCCAAGGAGGAGGCAAGAACAAGCAAAATTAGTAAGCCCCCTCTTTCTATGTTTCTCTCATCATTGGTGATAAATTATTGCATATTGCATGACTGATGATGGGGAGGGTAGTTTTGTTATGCCTAAGGAAATAGTTGATAGGTTGGGCATTAAATATGAACCTATAACAAAAGGGGTTGTTCAATTAGATGGCATTGCTATTAAAATAGTAGGTGTAGTCAAAGATTTGAAGCTCACCCTACATGCATGCCCTAGCTGCTCTATTTTATAAGGTATCTCAATTATTGACCTCCTTACATACTTTGGCATATGCCTATCTAGAGAGTTCACTACTAAAATAGGTGGGTACCTATCTTCTGACTAGTCCCATATGTTATTTAGAACTAGATATGGCACTAAGGTGACCATTAATGTTGAACCAATATCTAATGATGACATAGAGCCTTATACACCCACCCCTTTGAACATGAACTACACAATCCATGATCCAGAGGATGACAACAGTATGCATGAGGCTATAACACCTGTAGAAGAACTTCCAAACATATTACTTGATGAGTGGACCGATTGTTTTCATTTTGATGCCCTAGATCATGTAGAGCAAACAGGGATGGGTACTTATTGTATCCATGAGGAGGATGCCATCATCCTTAATCTTGAAAAGTCAACAGCAAATCCAAGTGGGGTATGGAGATTATATTTTGATGGCTTCATAACTAAAAATGGAGCAGGTGTTGGGGTTGTGTTAATTCCACCCCAAAAGGAAAATTATTTCTTTGCTTTCATATTACAATTCAATTGTACCAATAATGTGGCTGAGTATGAGGCCTTAATTCAGGGTATGCAACTAGCACAAAGGAGGGTAATAAAAATTTTACAAGCATTTGGTGACAGTGAACTGGTTGTCCACCAAATTAGATCACAAAGTGCTTTAAGGAATGACTTGCTGAAATCATATAAACACAGGGTCTGGGATCTGATTGAATCCTTTTATGCCTTCAATATCCAGGCACTACCCAGACAAAGAAACAAAGATGTTGATAGACTAGCTACAGTTGGTGCCCAATTTGACATTCCCAAGAATGTAAAACAAAACTTAGATTAGCATGTGAAAGTTGTTGTGCAGTCTGTTGTGCCTAATAACATATTCAACTGGCATGTATTTGAAAATGATAGCAAATTGTCAATTTCTTGCAAGATGAGGCAAAATTTGCTACTAACAACCAATCAATATTGAAAGAGTGGTATGGTAACTAGGTGATCCAATTGAAGACCAGCAAACTACCCAGGGGATTGGTCACTTTAGAGAACATCTTTGATGTTGATAATCAACCTAAAAGGGAGAAGATGAACATGACAGTCAAGAAAGAGGACTATGAAGAGGTGGAAATCATACAGGGCATATTTCTAAGACATGGCAAGGTATGTGACCAAGTTGAAAGGAAAGGTTTTGTTGAACTTTGTAATGAATTCGATGATTTGATTGCTTGGGATTATAGGGACCTAAAATGTTTTGACCCCAGTTTAATCTAGCATACCATTGATTTAGACCCCAACACCAAAACTATCCACCAAAAGCAAAGGTCTGCCAACCCCAAAATAGAACCATTAATGAGGAAAGAGCTATCTAAGCTCATAGAAGCCAAAATCATTTATCCAATTAAACATTCCTCTTGGGTGGCTAACCTAGTTCCAATTAGGAAAAAGAATGGGGAAATCAAACTGTGTGTGGATTTAGAGACCTAAACAAGGCCTCCCTTAAAGACCACTATCCAATCCCTTCCATGGAACAAATCTTACAGACAATAGTAGGAGATGAAAGGTTTTCACTCCTAGATGGTTACTTAGGCTATAACCAAATTCTTGTTAAAGAATTAGATCAGTATAAGACAACCTTTACCACCAAATGGGGTACCTTGGCTTATCAGAAAATGCCATTTGTGTCAACCAATGCTGGAGAAACCTTCCAAAGAGCAATGGATTTGGCCTTGAAAGGCCTAATCAATGATATTATTTTAGTATATCTTGATGATTTGACTGTATATTCTAAGCATGTAGCTAACCATTTGGGTCATTTGAGAAAAGTCTTTGAAAGATGCAGAGAATATGACGTGTCATTGAATCCGAAGAAATGTGTGTTTGTTGTCTCGGAAGTCAAATTGTTGGGACATATAGTATTAAAGGAAGGACTTGCCATTGACCCTGAAAGAATAAGTGCCATTCTGTTTCTCCCCCTTCCTAGTCATAAGAAGGGTCTGCAAAGCTTCCTAGGCAAGATTAACTTTGTGAGGAGGTTCATACCAAATTTTGCTTCAATAGAAAAACCCCTCACCACCATGCTTAAGAAGAATACTACTTTCACATGGAAAAAAGAAGGTAGGGATAGTTTTGAAGCTATCAAACAAGCTATTGCAAAGGCCCCTATGCTGATAAACCTGGACTATGAGAAGGAATTTATCCTTTACACCTTTGGAGGCAAGGAGGTCATATCAATAGTCTTGACACAACATAATGGAGAGAAGTTGGAGCAGCCAATTACTTTTTTTAGCCAGCCTCTCAAAGAGTATGAGCTGAGGTATGATTTTATTGAGAAATAAGTGTTTATTGTGGTGAAAGCACTCAAAAATTTTAGACACATGATTTCAAACAATAAGATACAATTAATGGTCAACCACCTTAGCATGAAAGAATTTCTATTGAGCAAAGATGTCAATGAGAAGAGGGTTGGGTGGATCATAAAAGTCATGGAGTATGATTTCAACATCATCATCACCAAGCTGGTAAGAGGCAAAGGACTATGCGAGCAGATAGCAATAGACATTGGAGCTAGAAATGACACAGTGTATGCCCTTGAACAAGTCTAGCCGATTGATTTTCATGCTCCAAACAACCGGTATCATGACATGGCTACCTTTCTATAGCTAGGTAAATACCTGGATGGACTGGATCAAGCCAAAAGGAGGTATTTTAGACTTCAATCCACTCCTTATGTTCTTTTTGATGGTGTCTTGTTTAGAAAAGACATCAATGGAGTTCTTCTCAGATGCATTGTACAAACTCAAACCTAAAGGATGTTAAAAGAGATCCATAATGGCCCTTTTGGTGGCCATTATTCACCAAGAACAACTACTATCAAAATCATGAGGGCTAGTTATTACTTGCCTAATTTGTTCAAAGATGCCCATAGATGGGTAAGAAGCTGCAAAGAATGTGCATTATTTATAGGTAAACAAAAGTTGGTTGCTTTTCCCCTGCACCCAATTCAAACTGATCGGACATTCACCCAATGTAGTTTAGACTTCATTGGAATGATCAATCCACCTTCCAGTGCTGGTCATAAGTGAATTTTGATAGCCATTGTTTATTTCACAAAATGGATAGAGGCAATTTCCTTGAAGGATGCCACATAGGCCTCCATTTTAGAGTTCCTTGAGGGTATAGTTACCAGATTTGGTGTTCCATTTACCATTATTTCTGATAATTCTAAGGCCTTTGTAGGCACAAAAATCAGTGAGTGGGTAGTCAATAATGGGATCTATTTGAAGACATCATCCAATTACTACCCTCAAGGCAATGGCCTGGTTGAGTCCACAAACAAAAACCTTATCAGGATCATCAAAAGAATAGTGGAGGAAAACCAAAGGACTTGGCATTCCAAGTTGAAAACAACTCTCTAGGCTGACAGGATCACCCCCAAGAGGGCCATAGGAAATTTGCCCTTCATACTGGTTTATGGAAAGGAAATAAGGCTTCCACTGTCACTGGAGTTGCCCTCCTTGGAGTTGGCACAACAGCTGGAATTACTAGAGAATGATGTCATGACAATCAAGCTTGTTGAGTTGATGGAGCTTGAAGAAAGAAAAGATGTTGTCATGAAGACCTTTGAAGCCCACCAAGATCAGGTCAAAAGGACCTTTGATAGAAAATTAGTTAACAGAGTCTTCCAAGAGGGAGATTTAGTGCTAAAATGGGATGAAGATAGAGCTAATGTTGGGAGGCATTCCAAATTTGATGCCTTATGGAGTGGCCCATATATCATCACCAGTTGCAAGCAAGCAAATGCCTTCCAAATCTCTAAGCTAACTGGTGAATCACTTCCAATCCCATTGAATGGGATTCATCTCAAACCATACTTCTAGGTTTGGTTTTTGGATCCTTGTAAATAATTAGAGTAGGTCTTGTTTATGTTTTAGTTTCCCTTCCATAAGTGCTCTTGCATAGGAAACATTCTCATTAGGAGATTATTTTCCTTGTTTTCTACTTTGTTTTGTTTTCTAGGGGCAGTTTTCAGTTCTGTATGGTCATGTTGTTGCGGTCTCCTTTTGACTTTGTGCCCAATGAATTGTATAAGGCCACTAGATCCTTGTGTTTAGTAGGCAAACACCTCTACATATTCACCAAAATGTTGTCTTATTTTTTTCCAAGGCCAAAATAACCCAAAAAACCCCATTTTTATTCCATCAGACATGCATATTTTTGTCCCAAAATCCATCAATTTCCCACTTTTTGCCTTTGCATTTTAAACCCATTATATATCTGATCTGAGACAATTCAAATGGGTTTATTTCAAGAAATTTCTAAGTAAAAATCCCCCCAAGTCAATATGTTTTCTTCCATGTAAAAAATCTGTTCATTTGAGGGCTTTGTCGACAAATCGACAAGTTTGCGAACTACCAATTTCACCGAGTTTGGCAGTCCATGACTTCCCTAGTTTGTTGATTTGCCAGTAAGGTGGCAAAAGTAGTGAAGAAAAAGCAAAGGATAAAGAGAAAAGTTGAAGTTTGTAGCCTTTTGTCATTGAATCAGCAAGTTTGGAAACTACCAACTTCACTGACTAAGTTCATGAGTTCCTATTTTCACTGATTTGCCAATAAGGCAAACAAGTGGTGAAAGAGATAGGGCTTGAAGAAAAGGAAAAGGGACCAACAAGTGGGTGGAAAAAGTAAGGCAAAAGAGATAAGGCAAGGTTTTCCTTTATCAGCAAAGTGTTTGTCGATCGACAAGTTTGTCGATCAGCAAATTTGCCTACAAAGGCAAAGTCACAGACAATAGAGTTGGTGACTAAGTCAAAGAAAAAGAGGAAAAGTTGGCTACAGAAAGCAAAAAGAGAGTTTGCCTTAGTCTGCAAACTTAAGGTGTGGTGAACCTTAAGTTCATCGATTGATAGGTTTGACGATCAGTGAATTTACGACAAAGGAGGCAAGGATAAAGAAGAAACCAAAGAAGTGATAGTTCACCAAATGGAGATTTCACCGACCTAAGGGAAATCAAAGAAAGGGAATCAAAAGTTGATAAAGAGAGGAGTTCATCAAAAGGTGAGTTCACCGATATAAGAAAATCAAATGGCACCGAAGGTAGAATTAAAAGGATGGAACACTTTAAAATGTTGTAAGAGCTTTTAAAAGCTTTTAAGGGGCATGATTCTTAAAATCACACCATTACTACAAGATGAAGAGGTACCCAACATTTAATTTCGTAGACCAAAGTCAAATACATGTAGCTAAAATAGTGGAAATATTCAATGCACCTGTACAAAGGAGGATCAAAGTAGATTGCAGGTACCAGAGAAGTATTTCAGGTCTTCTCTCATTAATGAAACCATACCTATGCATATAGGTGATCTTCCTCTGTAGTTTTGCAGACTTGACAGGGCATGACTGCCATCCAAAAGTTACAGATTTTCTGACATGGCCATGGGCTGAATTCAATGCAGTATGGGTGCCTGACCAAATAGATCAACCAATTTCCAACGCCCAGGGTTGTGCTTGTAGTTGCGTGATTGAAAAGCTATATATACATGGAAAAAGATGTAATTTTTGTTAGCTATTCTTCTGGGCTATTACACAAGCTAGAGAGTTTTTTGCAGTCACAAACCTTGTAACGCATTTACAAGAGCTAGTTAGATCTAATACACTGTGCTTGAAGTTGAGCCTTTGATGTCTCTGATAGTGGTTCATCTATGAATGTAACTGGCTATTTTGTGTCTACTTCTTTTATAACAAATTGTCTTTCTTCTGTAATGCCTATTTATCCTTCATGATCAATACAATCATTGATATTTTGCCTCTCTTATACTTTTACTATGTTTACTTGAAATCTGTAAGCTTATTTTGTGGACAAAATGGTCCCTCATGTAGTTATAGTTTTCTAATTTGAGCCTCTGTTAAAGTGGTAAGTCTGTGTGAGTCCATGTCAATATTTGAGATCATTGTTGTGTTATGTCAATCCTAGCTAACACTATGAATCTGGTGCATCGCCCCTTTCAATTTCAATTTCTCCTTCCCCTTTTCCCTATGAGTGTTAGGATTAGATTTAGTTGTATTGTTTGAACCTTAAGTCCAGAAAGAGGAACCAACCTTCTCTAGAGGTTTGGTCTCAAATGTAAGGTCCCACACCTTGAGACCAATCCCATGTTTCACTAAATTTGTTGGAACTACCAAAAGCTTCAACAATAGGGTGCAAATTCAGGTGACAACACAAACATTGGTCAAGAAGCAAGCTAGAAGGTGTACATGACCCTAGAAGATTAGCTTGGAGGTTAGAAAAGCACAATCAAAGTGAAAAACAAAGACACATCACCAAGAGGAATACTGCTGAGGTATGTAAATATTCATGCTTACATGTACATGATTAGGAATATAGCTCATATTTGGGTTGCCATGTAGGCCTGTGCATCTTTTTTATGCTTACAAAATCAACACTTGTAAGGCATTTATGGAAGATGATCAGTTCATCAAAATTGATGAATTTAAAAACTCTATGTTCAAAATGAAGACATATGCTCTAAGTGGCCTACAAGTAAGACAAAATTTTGCCAAGGCCCTAGGTTACAATCTAGAAGTAGAGGGTAATGACTCTGTATTCAATATCAATTGTGAGCACATGACTCCTGAATAGGCTAGAAGATTGGTGAGAGAGACTAGTTTCTTGCTACTACCAAGATGGAATATTGCTTCAATAATGGACTTTGATACTTTGAGAATAAATGCAGAGGTAGGTGATGTTTTCACTTATATTGAGGAAGAAAAGAAGTTTTATTTAGGCTCTACATTTTTCCCTAATGAGAATACACTGGCACTTTAGGAAATTTCCCTTGAACATGATAATCCAACTATTCGTGAGGATTCCCAAGGTTTAATTAGATCCTTAATAGTGAAAAGGGTAGATGACACCCCTACTCCTAAGGCTGTAGATTTCACTATGCATATTGCACAATTTAGTGAGGCAATGAAAAAGAAGTTACAAAAGGATTATGGCATGTTATCATAGGATAAGACTACACTATAATTTGAATGAAGAAAAAACAAAATCAAAAAGGTATATGTAGCAGATCAAGGTGATGGATTCAGGTGCCTCAGTTCCTCAATTACAAATTGTTTAAAGAGATGATATGTCTTAGGATGAGAGGAGAACATTGGTAATATAAATTCAAACCTTGCAAGGAGAGGTCCAATATATAGTCCATAAAGCTAGGCAAGACATTGAGGACCTTGTCAAGGGAATTGTTGTCACTTGGATGTGCACCCTATATTGAAGCACTTTTGCTGCAACAATCCAGTGAAACATTGGAGTGATTTCTAGGTGTGGGACCCTACAAAGGAAATCAAACCTCCAAAGAAGGTTGGTTCCTTCCTCTGAATAATCTATTCAGAGTAGACTAAGACTAAACCTAATCTAATCACCATTGGGAAAAGGGGAAGAAAGAGAAACTAAAAATAGAAAGGTGATACACCAAGTTTGAATGAAAAACACCCACAAAGATAAAATCCACAAAATAATTGAATACAACTGATAAACTCACATAAATCCTACAGATCTTAACAGAGGTAAAAGATAAGAAAAGGATTGTAAGGAATTAAACATTCACAAACAATAACTAGTTCTAGATCTACACAGAGCTAAAAAGTAGCATGAAAAGGTAAAACAATCAACATGTATTGATCAAAAGGAATGGTTACAACAAAAGAGGGTTATGTTTGGAACATAAAATAAGTCTCTATATATAAATCTCATTACATTGATATTTCATCTATTTATACCATTTCATTCATTGACCTAAGTCACCTACTACAATAAATTCACCCCATGGGCCTGTCAGAAGATATTTCTACAAAGGGAATGTACGTAGTACATCTATCTTCAAAACATAAATGTAGAAAATATCCTGAGGATGAAGTGGCTGGGAAATATCTGCTGCCTTGAATGCAAGCAGGTGATTCATCTACCTACACAACTACGTCTAGCTTGGCTAATCTGATTCTACAATAATGGCAGTTGGAGAAGATAGATATTTCAAATATATATTCCTACCAAAATCCTTGTGTAGAGCTTTACAACACTTTAAAATATTTTAAAGCTTTACATTATATTACAAGCTTTATTTCATTTATTTTTACTTTACTTCAAATCTTGGGTTTTATTTTGCCTTATCAGCAAAATCTCTTTTTTTACAAACCACTTTGTCTTTGTCTTCATCTTTTCTCTTTCAGTCAATGAAATCAGCTTTTCACAAACTTGTTTCATCCTTTTATGCCCTTTAGTTAGTGAAATTCCACTTTCGTGAACTACGCCTCCTTCTTTGTTACTTTTCTTCTTTATTAATGATTTCTTCATTTTATGAACTTTGCTTTGTTCTCACCTTTGTTTCTTTACCTTTGTTGGTAAAATTCCACTTTCACAAACTTCACATTCTTCTTCATTTCCTTTATCTTCCTTTATCAGCGAACCTAGGAAATTTTGAAACTATTTGGCGAGTTTGAGTTTCCTCCGATTTCTCGATAAAGCTTTTCTTTTCCTTGCCTTAGCCTTTTCATTCTTTTCTCTCTCTATCATCAAAGTTTCACTTTCGTGAACCTCTTTTCATTAGTTTCTTTCTCTTTGTTGTTTTCTGCCCTTTGGTCAGTGATTCACTTTATCGGCGAACGTAGGAAATTTTGAACCATTTGGCGAGTTTGAGTTTCCTTCGGTTTATCGATAAATCTTTTCTTTTCCTTACCTTAGCCTTTTCTCAAGTCTTCATTTGGCCTCCCTTTCTTTGTTGGAAAATTCACCAATCAGCGAACCTATAGATCGACAAACCAATGGGTTCACGAACCACATAATTTGCTGATAAAGGTAACCTTTTGTCTTGCTTTCTTCCTTAGTCACTTTTTGGCTTTTTTTGAACCTTCCCTTAGTCGGTGAACTAGCGGATTCACAAATTTGAAATTTTGCCAACTAAGGATGAAAAAACTAAGGTAAAACTTATAATTTTTTTGGTTTTTTAGAGGTTTTATACTCAAGATTTTTGGGGATTTTTACAAGGAAAACACCTTACATGAAGAACATTGGGCACCTAAGGAAATTCAACAAGATTTTCAACATTAAGATCAAGCTTTTTGACTATGGGAAGGGGAAAAATAGGTCAACAAGAATCCTGAGAGCTAGACTTATCAACCTATTAAGAGTATCTGATGATTTATGGGAATGACATGCACACATGAGTAGTGCTAATGAGCATATGAATGAGGTAACTCTAAATTTAAATGAGTTGAATATGAAGTATATTCCCTAGGCCCTTGTCATGAAAATTATTTTTAAAAATGGTAAGTATAACCCTGACAACCCCAAGCTCATTGGTGAAATATTTGAGATGACATGCCTTTTGGGTGAAGTGTCAACATACATGAACAAGTTATAAGTGCCTTTGAAGGTAAAGGAAGTGGAAAATGAGAACTTAATTCACCTTGGTGTGTCAGATGTGATAGATTCTAATGGCCATGTCAAAGACATTGACACATGGAAGTTTTGCTTTGAGGATTTCATTCTTTTTTGGTTAAATCCCATTCTTTGAGATGATAAGATTGGCTCTCTACTAGTCAACACCTAGGTGGACAAAGAAATGTCACTTGAATGTAGAATTGATAACTTCACCAAAGGGGTCAAGGTCCTATTGGATGCTAGATATGACATTAGTGTGAACAAAATCAAAGCTATATTAGAAACAATGTGGTCGTTAGATGAGGAATTTGATAGTTAGACAAAAAGTTCACACAAGATTACTAATGACGTATCATCATTTCGATCCTTGTCATTCAGCATTGACATATTATGGAGCATGTGAATGCCCACTTTTAATGAGTAATGGATTTTGATGTAAAGAAAAGTTGTGGTGTTTCCATTTGTTAAACTAAAGTTTTTCCTTTTTGAGATATGATTGTAGATTTGCCTCAAGGTATGCATTGATGTCAAGCATGCAGATTTTATTTTATGGGTTTACTTTGAGGTCATCTCTTTATTGCCTTTTTGAAGTTTTTCTATATATAAAAGTGATAGACATGGTTCTTTTCATTCTGTTTATTATTGTAATCATGAATTTTCTAATTGTTCTAGCTATTCATGGTAAGGGAGTATCTAGGAAGAGATTTGAGCTTTATCTATTTTTATATTCTATGTCCATGTGTTCTTTTGGCTCTCCCTTCTCTTCTAGAAGTATTGATTATTCAAGATGTTTGAATTCTTTTGAAATTGTGGGTTAGACAATTTGAGAGTGAGTCAAACTCCAAAATAACACATGAATTGTATCCTTGCTATGGGTGACCTCATAGTCACTCTCACTCTCATGGAAAGATCCAGTCAAGTGGAGGTATGACTAGGGGATTGTTATGTTCTTGAGGGATCAAAACATTATAGATGGTGGTTGGGTTATTCATTTGATGTGTATACATGTATGTTTGATGATTGTTTCGATGGACGCATTTAATTATTGTTGTTGTTATAATGATATGACCCAAAGGGTCACTTGTCCCAAGTCTAGCACAAAGACTATTCTATTCGTTCAAGATGCAAAGGCATTCTAGCCTCCTTTATTCATTTTGAATTGCTTGTTGTATCATATCTTATTGGTTGATGATTTGTTGCTAGTGTTGTTGTACTTCTCTTATCTATTATATGTATTTGTTGGATGTGACTTGGATGAGGGAAGTTCACCCTAATCTCATCTAGGATGGAGTTTATCTAATCTTTCCTAATGCCTGAGCACATTGAATGCTAGACAAGAAGGGAAACATTTTTTTTTGTTGACCTTGCTAACCTTGTTGAATATTTTAACTGTGTTGAACTCGTGATAGAATCGAGGTTTTTTATTTTGTTTCTTGTTTTATTTTTGATGTTTTTTGATGTTTTTTGATGTTTTTATTTTTTATGAATGCAAGACTAAATGAATGTGATACAATTTTGGTTCTTTTTCCCTAAATTTTGATGTGATCTAATTATCTAAGAAATGGAAAATAAATGCAAGACTAAATGATTTTTCAAATGCAAGCTAAACTATGTTTTTGTGGGTCAATTTTTTATTTGTAATTTAATGGAATTGGAAATAACAACTAATCTAAAAGCAATGAAAGGAAATTAATCTAAAGAAATTGAAACTAAACTAAGTAATTGAAATGCAAAAATTATTCTAAGAAAGCAAAGAAATTACTTTTCCTATCAAGAGAAAAGAAAACAATGAGTTACTTTCCCAAGAGCAAATTTTGATCTAATTACTACTCGAAAACATAAAAGAACATGAATTAATTAGGTGATAGTTACTGACATGAGTCCTTGAAAATCCTTTGTTCAATCATTCCTTCCTTTGTAGCAGCGAGGTCCTCCTCTTCGCAATAGGGACAAAACAATGATAAAAGTGAGTGGCAATGAGCTTAGAAGCTATAAAAATTGGACAAAGGTAATAGATTTGAGCAAATGGATGCTATGAAGTGGCAATGGATTGAGATATGAGCTATGAATGAAAGAAAAAGGCACACAGAGTCTTGCAATGAGCATAAAAATGCTATGGAGACAAGTAAATGCAAAGCAAAAAAAAAAGCAAGATGCAATGGTGAATTTGCCTCCTAAGGGAAAGCTTTGAAGCTTTGGAAAACCATAAACTAAAGAAATAAACTAAGAGGCTCAAAAGGCTTATGAAGAAGCTTGAAAAATCTTGTGAAGATGAGAAGAGCATTCCTAGCCTTGAAAAACAATGAAGAGGTGAGGTGTATTTATAGGTTGGAAATCCACACCAAAGATGGTGGTGATTAGGGAGTTAACAAAATTGATTGATTAGTGATTTGAATTTGATTTGGAGTGAACAATGGTTGGAGAGTGTTGTCACATGGATTTGCACCCTATGTTGAAGGATTTTAGGATTCCAACAATCCAATGAAACATTGAGATAATTTCTAGGTGTGGGAACCTACAGGGAAATCAAATCTCTAGAGAGAGGCTAGTTCCTTTGTTGAATGAGAGATTCAACTATTCCTAAGACTAAACCTAATCTATGCACTGTTGAGGAAAAGGGGAAGAAGGATGAACTAAAAATGAAAAGGGGGTGATACACCAGGTTTTAATATTGGTAGGCCCTCAAAACAACCATGTATACATAGAATAACAATAAACAATAGACCAACATACACAAATCATGAATTACTTGAAGAGGTAAAGGAAACTAAATGAAATCCACATTCATAGATGGAGATCAAACATAAAATACACAGAGAAAAGAATAATTCATGAAAAGGCAAAAATCTAATGTTTATTCTCAAAGAGGCATGGTTACAATTGAAAAGAGAGGGTTTTTTAAACCAAAAAGTTGACCTGAATACATTACATTTCATGCCTTATATAGCATTTATAATGGAAGCACCATTACCTACTACAATGAATGTGCCCATGGGCCTGTCAATGATATTTTACAAAAGAATATCAGAAGAAAATCTGATTGTCTTGACATAAATGTAGATAAAATATCTCCAAGAAGTGGTTAAACAAATATCTGCATTTGAACACTTGCGCTTGAAACCATCTTTTGCAACCATAAATGCTCAACTACTATTTTCTAGTTGGAGCTAGATGTTTGAATTTCATCTAGACTGGATTCCTACCTTAGAAGCAAGATTTCATCATGTGTGATCATGGCGGACCCTTGGTTCAACCTCCCTTCCTATGTCTTTGAAGATCGTAGAAGTTGTCAGAGATCAGGACTCAGGCCTTCAGCATTTGGCCTTCTAGGAAAGAAGGAGAAAGGAAAAAGAACTACTCCGCGAGCTCTGCCTTGCAAAGGAGAATCACATTATTGGTGGGCTTTGGGTGTCAAGCCTTCCATCTTTCACCTTCGCTTTGCTTTTTTCCACGTGGCAGCATTCCGCGGTTCCAATGAAGGTGCTTGGGAGCTCTTGCAAAGCACTAAGTCCCGATGAAATGCCACCAAGCTGTTAGGTGTCAACCTGACACTATTTGCAGAGTCTCTTTTGTTTTAAGGTTTAATATGCTATGAAAACTCACCATGCGTCCCACTGGGAGGCTTAGACTCTTTGAAGGAAGAACCCATCAAAAAGGTGCTACATGTCAGTAGGGCACACATTTGAGGAGCCTTTCTTTAAAGATTTTAGAGGAGGAGCACCAACCCACCACCTTTCTACCCAAAAGATTCTGCGAAATGGCAGAATCCCTTAGAAAATTTAACACTCATCAAAGGTCAAACTTTGGATTTTCTGCCTTATACCTTCCAAGCGAAAAGGAAGAGGGAAGAGGAAAAGTCTGAAGTCTGAAACTCTAAAAAGGTTACAATACTTAGAGAATTTCACAAAGGAGAGGGCAGAGTTCAAAGTGGTGTAAGATGGAAGGACGAAGGGTAGAACTCTGAAACTATGAAAAGCTAGAAAACACGAGGAAAATCCAAGGTTTTTTGGGACTTAGTTGATCTAGATGTTTTTTCTTGCATTTCTAAAGAGGAAAACACTTAGAGATTTAATGGGTTTGGGCTATTTGGCCGGGGAGCAAAATAGGACAACATAGAGCAAATCACATAAGAAGAAATGGAGATAACACATGACTAATTGAGAGATAAGAATAGATTGATTGGAAGTCAATAATAGAGTGATTGAAAGTCTAGAAATAGTTAGGGGGAGTGGATAGTTGTACATGAGGTATCTCACCATCAAGAGCCAAAAATGGAGTAAAATTGGACCAAAACTTGAAGAAAACATGCATGGAAAAGATGATAGAGTTGCTCCTTTCAAGAAGTGGGTTACCCATTTTAGCAGGGCAAGTCTCCTTGGGATACCTTGCTTAAAATGCAGGGTCACCCCTTTTAGCAAGGTAGGTCACCCTTGGAGATCCTATAGGACACAGGGAACTTCAAAGAGCTCGTTTGGGCATTTACAAACTTCTTTTTGGGTGCCATTTATTTTGAAATTGCATAATGTTTTGAGTACTACATAGTGGTGTTGTTAGTTTTCCTTAAAAGTGTTCCAAAATTATACTTTTAGCTCAAAAAAGTGGGTTACTCCTTTGAGTAGGGAAAATCTCCTTGGGAGACCTTACATGTCTCCCCAAGAGACCTATAGGACATAGGGGTGACCCAACTAGAATTGTTTGGACATGTGGTTAAGAGGTATGGGGGACCTTGGAAAGTCAATTTGATGGTCATAGATGAATGAATGATAAAAAAAGACCCTAGGGAAAATGAATTTCCTCTCTTCTGAAGTGGATTAGTCATGTCATCAGGGCTAGCAAGAGACAAAAGTGATTTGTTGAACATGAGCTAGGTGGACAACAAGAAAGCGTGTAGGACTTTATAAGGTTAGCTTGGAGGTTAGGAAGGCACAAACAAAGAGAAAAACCAATGAAAACACATCTCCAGGAGAGAAGCTGCTAAGAGGTCTATATATTTTATGCTTACATGTACATGATTAGGACTATAGCTCATCATCAAACTACCATGTAGGCCTATGCATCATTTTCATACTTATAGAATCCTAATTCAATTCCCCAATGGATGAGTGAAGGGGATCAATGGTGTACTACATATCCTTATTTTGGAACATAACCTACTTTTTGTAAGTAAATTTAATGATTTAGCGTGTAGGTTATTTTCTCGAGTGGAGGGTGCAAGATGGTGAGAGAGACTATGGTGCTTGCTAAAGGTGTCCTTATAGGCACTTGATTTAAATTAGATGGATGTACAATTCAATGCAATAGCTATTCTACTATCAACAACAAAGAGGAGTATTGCATCCACTTTTGATGGTCATTATTTCTGGGTACCTAAGGATGCTCAAGCTTTGGAGACAAACCTACCAACTGAGAAGATAATGTTATGGCACTAGAGGATGGACCATATAGGTGAGCAGAGTCTAAGGGCTATGAAAGATAAAAACCTTGTTGAGGGCTTGAATGATTGTAATCTTGAATTTGATTTTTGTGAGCATTGTGTATATGGAAAATAGAACTATGTTTAGTTTTACTGTAGTTGTTATTAATCTTCTAGGGTGTCACACTTAATCTATTTTGATGTATTTGGTCCTATAAATGTCCCTTCAATTTCTAAATCTTTGTATTATGTATCTTTCATTGATAACTATTGTAGAAGAACATGTGTATTTCCATAGAAGTAAATATGAAGTCTTTAGTCATTTCAAAGATTTTAAAGCTTTTCAAAAGAATCAGATTGGTAGGAAGATTAATATTTTAAGGACTGATAATGGTGATGAGATTTGTTCAATAGATTTCAACAGGTTTGATGTAGGAGCATCCTAGAGTTCAGTTAGAAATTTCACCGCATGTGACATTTGCATATTAGGCCTTGTGGTTTGGAATATATGTTCTAACATGATACTTCTACATTATATTCACTTTTTTTGAGATTTGGAGCATGACACATGCATAACTTGGTTTATGAACCTTTACAGGATTAGCAGGTTTATACAATTTTGTTAAGATTAAAGTGTCATCAACCTTGTAAATGTTTGCAAATACATTCATAAGGGATGGAAGATTCACTCACAATAGTAATTATTTTTATTGGTAAAATAATTAATTATTTATTGGCAATAGTAATCAATTATTGATTGGCAATGTTTACTATTGTTGAGTCGTAAAATGTGTACACCATCATTTTACACTTAGTTTAGCACCTGGGTGGACCTAAAATATTTACACTTGTTTATTAGGACCTATTTTAACCCCTTTTTTAGCATTAACAATGTAATTCTTGATCCCGATGCATGAAACCTAGAAAATAATCATAAGGCAAGGCTAAGCATACTTTAAGTGCCCTCTTTCGGGGTTATGTGGCTAAAGGACCAAGGTGCCCAAGCACCCTGGGCCCTCCTTTAGCCTTGCCCTAAATTGTGGCCTTGTTAGCTTAGGCCTCTTAAAACATTCCTAATGTCGGCTTTGTGTGGTTTAACTCCCCAAAAATCAATAGGAATGCATATAAAATTAAGTTATTCTATTCATTTGAACATCTAACTCTCTCTAGAGAAATCTTGACACTCTTGTTGTCTCTCTCTCTCTCTTTCTCTCTCATGCTCTCTATAACTCTCCATTGTGGATTATTGTTGTGGTGCTAACATATTGTAGGTCTTGTGAAGATCTTGGAGGCTACACCAACTTCTTGAGTCAAGTTGTGATGTCATATACAAGCATACAAGGTTTTCCATGCTCATGGTGACTTCTTTCCTTCATGCTTTGTGTTAGCATTCCATTCTACTTCGGATTTGCTCCTGCCCTCCTAGGGCATGTCCTCTTTATCAATCATATTTGATATTGTGGAGGTGGAAACACCATTCACGGGGCTTGACTAAGGAAAGCTCATAAATAGCACCAAACTATTTTCCTTCTCGCATGTGTGTAGGTTAGACGAACAGGTTTTAGAAGGTGATCTCTAGAAAGAAGACTAAGGTTGATGTTATAGACCCGATAGAAGAATCAGTTTTTGGAAACCCTAATTTGGGACCAAGGTGCCCAAGTACCCTTTTCCTAGGCATTCTAAGCTCTAGAATCAAGTTCTGAACTAATCACTGATCTTTGTTGTCCCTTTGGTTTCTAGGTTTTTGGCTTTGACAGTCTATTGTACTCTAATCTTTGTCAACTAGGGTTTCATGTCTTAACTCTAGCTTGATTGGTTGAATTTGGTTAATTGCTTCTCTATACAAAAAAAGGGTAGAACCCTTGTAGTTTGGCTCTCCTTCTTGGGTAGAAGCCAAGCTCAGTTTGCACCCCAATGTTTTGTAGAAGAGGGTTTGACCTAGTTTGATTGAATGAGATAATCTCTCTTTTCTACATAATATTTTGGTGAACACATTGTTTCTCACACTTTGGAATCCTTCTTGCATCATATCTGAGCTATTTTATTCCTTAGATCTAATTATATTTCATCCATTCATCATTTTCCATATTTATATGGTTTAAATTTCACATTATTTCATTATTAGGGTTTGAAAAATCCTTGCATTTTTAGGAAATTCAGCTAATCTTCAACCTAGGGTTTGTAAATTAGTGTGTTGTTTCAGATATTGTTGCATGTATTGGTTGATTAAATGGTTTTAATTTTTTGTACCTTGTGTCCTTTCTGTTCTAGGACATTCTTGCATATTTTGCATGAAAAAAGTGAAAAATTAAGCATTTTAGGCTTACAAAAAGGCATATTTGTGCATTGTTTTCATTGCATATGTTATAGATCATCATAGAAAGATTTAAATCTCTTATTTTGCATCAGATCAGATTTAAATTATAGTATATAATCATTTCATGGTGTTTCATCTTGCATTTGAAGCTCTCATTTTCTAGGGTTTTGTTGAAAAACATGCATTTTTTAAAAAACCTAGTCAAAATCATAAACCTAGGGCTTGTAATTAAAATCTTGTCTCATATTTTGTGGATGTTATAAAAATTCCAAATCTGATCTTGAATTTCTATATCATTTCATAAATTTAATTTGTGATAAAAAATAAGGCTTGCATTCGAAAAGAAAATTGTTCTAGAAGTGAGCATTTGAAGTCTAGGGTTTGACAATAAACCCTACCTAGTCTTGAATTTAGTGAATCCTTATCAAATAAAAGTCTTGTAAACCTTTCTTACATTCAAGTAGATACATTATTTAGGAACTTCTTTGGCACATACTACACATCCTACATTTGTAAGACTTAGTTGTTGCGGTTACCAAGAATATCACAATTTTTTGAAGACCCCGCTTCTCTTACACTTAGATCTCTATTCGTAATCTTATTTTCATATTGGTGATACTTGATTAATGAATAGATCTGATTGTACAATTCTCTTCATTTAATTATAACATCTTCATGTTTTTCCTCTTTGGAATCTTTGCATGCATATATACTAGAGTTTGAAAATTTCTCTAAATTCACTAATATGCATCCTCATGTTTTAAATCGCATAGCATCCATGAATGATATTTATGTTTCTAAATGTTCCCTATATGAAGTCCAAGTCCTTTTTTGTATACATTATTTTGATAGCTTCACAACCCTCATGGATGTGTATCCTTCAATATTAGGAGAACTAACCAAATTCATCTTCATGAATACTCATGAGAAAGATGGTGGTGTTAATTCTTCTACTACAAATCACGATAATGTCATGTCTATTCCCATGAATCTACTCTCTAATACATGTGATGGTGACATAGATTTGTCTATTTTACCCTATGATTTGGATCCCTCTCCCAAAATGGTCACCGCTGGTGAAGATATTTTGGCACAAGAGGATGAAATCATTGACACATCCTTTAACATCACCTTACCCTCTCTTCATTCCAATTCTCTCCCTTTAAAAGATGAAGCATTAGTGAATGAAGAGCCTCCTCTCACGAAGGACCCTCCATGGGTAGATAATGGGCATTCATTTAATAAGATTAAATCTACTATCCCTACCATAGTACATGGTGATTCCATGATTCATCCTATGGATCTTCCTCCTTTAGTTGAATGTTCAAGCACCTTGGATATAACTAAGGAAGTGAAGACCCTTGATCTTCCTCCTTTGGTTGAATGTGCAAGTACCTTGGATATCCCTAAATATACAATCATCAACAATATTCTTAACAACACTTTACCCGAGCCCTTCATCCCAATGCCCTCCCTTCAAAAGATGAAGCATTAGTGGACGAAGAGAGATCCCTCACATTAAATCCCTTAGGGATGGATGTTGAGCTTACTCAAAATGGAAACAATGTCAATTCAATAATCATTAATGGACTAATTCCGCCCGCTAAAGGGTTAGTGAATAAGTGTACTAATGTTCCTAGAATTATTGTGCATGAGGTACCTAATACACCTCCTTGCTTCAAATTAGTGATTACAGTTCAAGGTGATCCAACACCACCTCGACCCCCAGGTTACATTCTCAATTATGCAAAACAAGTTACTCAAAGAAATCAACGTGTTCAAGATGTGTCGCAGCATCACACGATTTCTCACACATAACACCTGCAATAAAAGTAAACAAGCACCAAGTGTGCCCATCTCTCTTCCACCTTATTAACCTATCCTACCTCAAGAACCTCGTCTTCCTCCACATTTTGGTAAAGAATATGATCTTGTCGAGTAGCTCCATGCTACTCTGGCTAAGATCTCTCTATGATATTTAATACAAACATCACCTACATACCACAGAATGCTCCATGAGGCTCTTCAAAAGGTAGTTGTTCCACCTTCTGTTAGACCAAATTATGTAGCATCTTTGTTAGATTGTATGTAGGTGGCAACATTTGATATATCATTTCAACAACATGAGTTACCTCCCATAGAAGTTCAAAACCAAAATGAGCCTCTTATAATATTCACATTCTTCAATAAGAAGAGGATAAGACACACTATAATTGATGGTGGATTAGGTCTTAATGTTTGTGGAATAGATTTGTTAAATAAAATCAATGTTGATACATCTCTCATTCAACCAGATAAACTCAACATTCATAGCTTTGATAATGTCAGTAGGCAATCATTGGGTACCATTACCTTACCTCTTAGAGCTGGACCTAGGATATTGCCTACCCTTATCCATGTCATGCCTAATTCTCTTTCATACAATCTTCTTCTTGATAGACTATGGATTCATGCCATGGGGATAGTTCTGTCTACCCTTCATCATTCAATAAAGTTCATCTTTCAAAATAAAGTACATACAATGCTTGAAAATAGAAGTGAGACATCAAACTCTATTGAGTAGTTTGATCCCTTCTTCAATACTACCCTCCACTGCTAACAACAGTATTGGTAAGGATGGTGTTGGTCCTTCAAATGCTTTTTTTGGTGATGATTGGGGTTTGTTAGATTTCATACCCTCCTTTGTGGGTGAATATAAGATCTCACCCTCACACCCAAAGACCTCAAAGGAAAATACAATTTCCTCAACACAATCTCATACTCGTACAAAGTTTAAACTTAAATTTAATGATGATGGAACCTTTAAAATAGATGAAGATCCACCTTCTCCTACAAGAATGGTGACCATTTGTGATAAAGTACTATCTTGAAATCGAATGAATCATCTAATTATAATGTATGTCTTGGTAATGAAGTTGCCTCTTTAGATTTCAATCCCCATGGGATGATGGAAACAAAGATGGACCCTCCTCACCGTGATAAAAATAATTATCTTTCTTCTTCAACATATAATCATACTTCTAAAAACAAAGCTAGCCATATGACCTCTCTTCGTCCTTTGGTCTTAGAGAAGCGTTATGGGCATGGATTAAAAAATCTTTCAAAACAAGGATACAATAGAAATGGGTTAGGATGTAAAGAACAAGGAATTAAAGAGCTTGTGGAATCGTTACCTCACTTGTCTAAAGTAGGTTTGGGTTTCTGGTCTTCTCCTACATTCTCGCCACCATGTTTACAACAAAAAGGTTTGCTTCCTACTCCACTTATATTTGCTCTGCTTTCTCAACAAGATTGTATGTTGCCTAATCTACTCAAATATCGCTTAATCACTCTTCCTCCTCTAAAACACAAAAAGATTCAACAAAATAATCATTCAACACTTTATTGTGCATATCATCGAGCACTTGGTCATTCCACTAATGAATGCCAAGTCTTGGGTGACAAAATTCAACAACTTCGAACAAGGTTTGGCTCTAGCACTTCTCACCATGCTTGATGTAGTCCCTAGAGCATCTTGTCCTCCATCCATTTTATAATCAAGTTGGGGGAGGATAAAGTTTGTTATAGGTTGAATCCCTTCTTCTCATTTGTGTTATGTTTGTATGTAATGTTATCCCTATATTGTGATGTTGAGTTCTCCCTTGGAACCCTTTGTTAGCACAAAGGTATAAGGAGTAAGAACATGTTGTGTCATTCCTCTATATGTATATTTTGTTGGTATGTGGCGACTGATCATGCAAATACTGTGCACTCGCAATGTATCCTTGCCAGGGTTTGGGGCCGAGACGGGCCCAAACCTGCTACCCCCGAAAGTAGGGGTTTAGGGGCACAGCCCCCGAAATTTTTTTCCCCTTTTTTTGCACGTTTAGGGTCAATAGTTAATTTTTGTTAATCGACAAAATGAAAAGCAACATTGTAAAACCCTAATTCTAGAAGCTTCCAAAAAGCTTGTTACAAGCGGCTGGGAGGTATGTTGTGGCATGGAATTCACGAGATTGTAATATGTTTTGCACTGGATAATAGAATCATTAGATGGCTGAGTTTCTATGGATGTAGCCCATTTTGGGTGAACCACGTTAAAATTCTATGTTGATCTCTTTTGTGTTATTCTTCATTGTTATATTTGGGTTATTTAATCTCCATATAATTGTTAGTGTTTATTTCTTCGATCTACCAAAACCCTAACATATTCATTCTTCTATATGTTTTAATGTGTAATTTCATATTTTTCTTAGATGATTTAGCATCCTTTCATGTTGCTTCAATTTTTGTGCATGTGATATTTCTTCCATATGTGTGGAACCTTATAGCAATGCTCAATGTCATACCATGAAAGGGTGTGTATCATCGAGCACTTGGCCATTCCACTAACAAATGCCAAGTCTTGGGTAAAAAAATTCAACAACTTCGAACAAGGTTTGGCTCTAGCACTTCTCACCATGCTTGATGTAGTCCCTAGAGCACCTTTTCCTCCATCCATTTTATAATCAAGTTGGGGGAGGATAACTTGTTATAGAATGACTTGCAAGAGTGGTCCCTTCTTCTCATTTGTGTTATGTTTATATGTAATGTTATCCCTATATTGTGATGTTTTAGTTCTCCCTTGGCACCCTTTGTTAGCACAAAGGTATAAGGAGTAAGAATGCATTGTGTCATTCCTCTATATGTATATTCATTCTTCTATATGTTTTAATGTGTAATTTCATATTTTTCTTGGATGATTTAGCATCCTTTCATGTTTCTTAATTTTTTGTGCACGTGATCTTTCTTCCATCTATGTGGAACCTTGTAGTAATGCTCGATGTCATACCATGACTACATAAGCCTTTGTGTATCATGCCCATAAGCATCGCCTTGGTTTTCTCATTTTGGGGGAAACCCCTTGTTGTGATGTAGCTTTTGTAAACACAAGTCACTTGGGCATGTGCTTTTAGAAAGATCTCATGCTCGTTCTATATTTCTTCATCACTCTACCTTAATGGAAATTGCTCCCTTATGGAGTTAGAAATCACTTTAATGTGGAGGCATATATCATGTTATGGAGCCTTACTCTCTTCATTCTATCTAGATACTTATTGATTATGTTTGGTTACTACACTCTCTTGGAAAATATTGTAGCTAACTTGGAAACAATATCTTGAGTCTATCTTGTTCTCCTAAGTTGAAGCTCCTTGCATGTTTGGGATACAAGTTGCACCACAACCTAGAGTTTGGTAGTAAGGTTGCTTTGCCTTCTTATTCTACAAGACTTCATGAAAATCCTCTTGCGTGATGTATCTTGGTGTATTCCCTTGAGTGGAAGCACTTTCCTTTTGAGATGGTTTCTATGATGTGTTTGTACTGTTAAGTTTGGCATGTTGGTTGTCTTATCCATGTTAGTTGTCTTGTCATTGATGTCAAAATAGTGGATCTTGTGATGTAATGAGGACTTCATCATTGGTGTTGTTCATGGTGTTCATCTTCATCATATTTTGGTCATGCAATATGTATTTGAGTTGTAGAGTTGGTCATCACAAAATTTGCAGAGATTTGATCTTCATGGTTTACTTGGTGTTGTCAAGTGTTAACAAGTGCTCATCATGCATGGTTATGCAGAGTAGAGATACAATTGTAGACATCAGATTTCCACAGTCTGTGATAATATTCTTGATAGCTTCAGGATTTAACTGTGTGCAAGTTTTTAACTCAATGTTTTAGATCACACTTATAATTCTCTTTTCTAGCTCTCCTAATGATGGATCATGGAGTGTGATCCAAAACCTTGAATTAAAAACTTGCACACATTTAAATCATGAAGCTATCAAGAGAGATACAATTATCACATGGACTATATTCTTGATATTCACAAGACTTGGTTGATCAGTTGATGATCACATCACATCAATTGTTGATATTCTCAGAAGATAGTTGTTCATAATTTGATGATCTTTGTTCAGGAGTTCATTGGAGATTGGTCTTTCTTACCACACTTTGCTTACATTGCAGGTTGATATTTTTATCAAGATATCATGGTGTTTAGAAGACTATATTACAGAGCCAACTTGTATGTCTTCTTGTCATGAAGATTTGATCTCTTGATGTAATTAGGGTTTAGTGGTTTCCTAAAAGACCTAGTTTGCATATGCTTATAAACCTTAAGTTAAAGCTCCTAATGCATATCATATTAACCCTAAGTCCCCGTCATTGCTTTATTTCTATTCTTTCATTGACTTGCATGACTGGTCAATACATAACTTAAGTTATGTCTTATGGGTCTTCGATACATTGCTAGGGGTACCAGTTACTATAGGTTACCAGATGCTCTTAAGCGCCAAAGAAAATCAAATGACAGAGATTAAAACGTAGGATGGCGTGAAATGAAGATCCAGCGTATGCCTTTTAATTACTTTTTGAAGCTCAACGGTCACCCTTTGTGTTAAAATTTGATGGGCGAAGAGTTATAAAAGGAATGCAACAGTCTTTTTGTAGGTTTATTCAAATGCAGAGGGTCAATGAATTTCTTCATGAGATTTGTACGATGTATTTATGGATTTTGTTCATTATTCTGAGATGGTAAAGGGAATACCAACATGCTAGTATGAGGATTATTAATTATATGAATGACAATGATGTTTACTATATTTGAAACCTAAAGATCAATTAGTATATGTAGATCATCTTCAGTGGAAGAGAGAAAAATGCAGGTGTTGATTCTTGATCAGAGGAAAATATTGTTAATTGTAGAGATTGTAATGTGTTTCATAAGCTAGCTTGAATAGGTTGTGATTGAAAAGAATTTGGTCAAGTGAAAGCTAAAGGAGTAATAAGGTTTTTTGTAGAAGAGAATCAGGGTAACCCCCTAAATTGTTTTGATTTGTATCCAAGGTGATTGTACCAGTCAATGAGACTTCCTTTTTGCCAATGAGGCATTCATCATCCAATGAGGCTCTATATTTGATGATTTTCATGATTAAGCTAGTGAGGCAGTTTAGAGTGGTTTTTCATCCCTATGAGGGTTTTCCACTCATGAAATCTATTGTCATGGTCTCAATTGTTGTGTGATTCATTTTTCTTTCATGCTTGAACATTTAGTCTTATTTGTTGTTCAGTATTTGATTCCTTCCTTTGATAAAGCATATTGTCAAGTTTGATTCCTTCACTTTCTCTTTTCAAGTTTGTTAAGAAGTAAATAACTTTTTTTAGCTACAAAACTAATTCACCCCCCCTCTCAATGTTGATTGTACTCCAACATGTACATCTCCTATGTTCTTATTATTTATAACTAACCCCTTAGTATTATTCTTTATTGCATCTTGGGGAATGATGCATTGTGATTGAGACATCACTTAGATCGAGGTCTCCTTTGTCATGTTGAGTCAAGGTCTTTCGTATTATGTTTCTCTCTATGTGTTCGTTATGTATGTCTCTTGAGTGCTTCGCATGTATTCCATGTGTATTCTATGTATAATTTATGGCTTATGTGTATACTTTATGTCAAGTGTGCATACTTCGTATATGGTGTGCATACTTTGTGTATTACGTGTATACTTTGTATATTATATATATGCTTTGTGTGTTGTATGTATATATTGTGATTTCTCAAATATGTGACTTGTGTTATCTCATGTTTTCTAAGTGCTTCATATTTATGTCATGTGTCTTATGTGTATGTTAATCATCATAGACTCCTAGAATCCTAAACTTGGGGGCTTGACCACCCTTCAATGTTAGTGTCATTCTTTGGTTTCTATGTTGTGTTTGAATTGTTTCTTCTCAATCCTTTAGTATGAGTTCGAACATAAGTTCGTACCCACACTACAGTGGGGGTTAAATGTTGAGTCGTAAAATGTGTACACCGCCATTTTACACTTAGATTAGCACCTCAATGGACCTAAAATATTTACACTTGTTCATTAGGACCTATTTTAACCCCTTTTTGAGCATTTAGAATGTAGTTCTTGATCCTAATGCATGAAACCCAAAAAAGAATCATAAGGCAGGGCTAATCATACTTTAAGTGCCCCCTTTTGGGGTTATGTGGCTAAAGGACCAAGGCACCCAAGTGCCCTAGGCCCTCCTTTAGCCCTGCCCTAAATTGTGGCCTTGTCATCTTAGGCCTCTTAAAACATTCCTGATGTCACCCTTGTGTGGTTTAACTCTTTGGAAATCAACATGAATGCATATAAAAGTAAGTTATTTTATTCATTTGAACATCTCTCTCTCTCTCTCTCTCTCTCTCTCTATATATATATATATATATATATATATATATATATATATATATATATATATATGTTGTGGCACTAACATATTGCAGGTCTTGTGAAGATCTTGGAGGCTACACCAACTTCTTGAGTCAAGTTGTGACACTGCCTACAAGCATACAAGGGTTTCCATGTTCATGGTGACTTCTTTCCTTCATGCTTTGTGTTAGCATTCCATTCTACTTTAGATTTGCCCCTGGCCTCGTAGGGCATGCACTCTTTATCAATCATATTTGCTATTGTGGAGGTAGAAACACCATTCACGAGGCTTGACTAAGGCAAGCTCCTAAATAGCACCAAACCATTTTCCTTCTTACATGTGTGCAAGTTAGATGAACATGTTTCAGAAGGCGATCTCCAGGAAGAAGACTAAGGTTGTTGTTACAAACCCGATAGAAGAATCAATTTATGGAAACCCTAATTTGGGACCAAGGCACCCAAACGCTTTTGTCCTAGGAATTTTGACCTCCAAAATAAGGTTTTGAACTAATCACTAAGCTTTGTTGTCCCTTTGGTTTCTGGATTTTTGGCTCCAACAGTCTGTTGTACTCCAATCTTTGTCAACTAAGGTTTCATGTCTTAACTCTAGCTTGATTGGTTGAATTTGGTTAATTGTTTCTCTGTACAAAAAAAGGATAGAACCCATGTAGTTTGGCTCTCCTTCTTGGGTAGAATCCAAGCTCAGTTTGCACCCTAATGTTTTGTAGAAGAGGGTTTGACCTAGTTTAATCTATTAAATTAGTCTCTCGTTTCTACATAACAACTATTTACTGTTTGAGCATCTTTTACTTTGGGAATGGAAATGAGATGATAATGTCAAACTTGGTGCCCATATTGAAATGGTTATTATTGGGGTATATGGCATGTGTAAGAAGGGATCTTTGCATAGCTATTGATAGTGTATGACATCCTTTAAGAGCATCTCCTATTTTCAAGGGATTGTATGACAAACTAGGCACCCAAAATGGAAATATAATTTTAGTAAGTTATGATAGATTGTAAGAGACTATGTTTAGCATGTTGACTAGATTCCCAAAATGAAGCATTGGTATTTTCCCAATTTTAGATGCCACATCTTCTGTATTCTCATATAGTATGTAATTTCTCTATAACAAGTGCTTGAGGAGGTAGAGAATTAATGTGGTGAGGTTCCATAGGAATATAGGTGTTGAAGGAGAGTTAGAAGTGATTGTTTTATATTCTCATTTCTTGAAAGGGTTTCTCCATGTTAAACATAGTGTTATGTGTAAATCTTTTGTGTTTGCTAATTTTCATTATTTTTTATTTTTTATGTTTTAATATCCATTTGGCATTCTACTTTTAAAAATTAGATTTGTAGTTTAATTTTAGATGTCCATATTATAGTGGTTTACCTTAATTTCTAACAAATTCACTATTTCGGGCTTACACTAGGTTTTTGAAAGCTTGTGTTGCAAATGTGTCTAATCAGTGTTGTCATTGATGTCAACATATCCTTGTTGTCATTGGTGTCAACTATATCCCATTCTAGAAGACTTGTGTGTTGAGGATACTAAGAAAATTAGCCTCTCCGAAAGAAACAAGTGAGTTTCATATCTCTCTGCAAGAGACAATGAAGATAGTGCAGTTCAGTGAAGTAGATTGCTCTGCATTTCCAGTGAGATGAAGATCAGAATCTGCAGACCAAAGGATGTTTTAAAGGATTGTTAGAAGTTGCTCTAGTTAAGATGTGAGGGATCCACATGAAGAATTTGTTAAGTTATGGCCATCTGAGTAGAACCAGGTTCTGGAGTTGTTCAGAGGTGACAGAGTGATAGAAAATTGGTCCGAATTGATCCGCATTGGAATATTATGATCTACAGATCTAGAGGTGTGTTTGGGATGTCAGTGTGTATCCTCAACTCAAGTGGTTCATGGTTTAGAGGTCCACAACTAATCTTTCTAGTGTGACAGTCATGGCAGTTGGTGTTCTTATGTTCCAGTATGAAGATGCAAGTGATTCTATTGATTTGAGGTGGTGTAGTTGTTCCTATTGATTTCATTGTGCTTGTGGTGGTCTCTGAATCAGGTGCCTGTTGTGTTGCTGATCCACATAGAGGTTTAAACTCATGATTAAAGATTTCTCTTTGGATGTTGCTGTTAGTTTCAGTCTTGGCCAACAAGATGTTTTGTACATGTTGCAGATGATCTAAGAGAGGTGCTATGAAGTGTGGTGTGTTGTTCAAAGAAGATTTAGGTCCCAGCTATGTTTGGCTAACAGTATAGTGATTCACATTAAGTCAAATGTTTGTAGTGCCGACCTTGATGTTTATCCAAGGTTGATGAAGCATATAAATGTGTGGTTAAGTTGTGGAAATGCATCCTTGTGCGAAAATGATAAGATCCTAAGAAAGGAAGAAAGGCAGAGTAGAGAAGAGGAAGAGCAGTAAAGGATGAGGAGATAGAGAAGAAGTGATTGGGGGACAAAGTAAATGTGTTGTGCGCTTCAATGGAACTGACCTTGGCATGAAGAAGATTTTGTTTTCCAGTTCAATCTTTCTGTGATAAACTTATAAATATTTCCGTAGGCAGTGAGCTCTGGGCAGTGCACCCAAAGGCAAGTGCCTTCCCATTTTTCTATTCTTTAATAGAGAATAAATCTTGTGGGTTAACCCCCATCGTGGTTTTTGTTGGATTTAAGGCATACAACTGAGAGGGGGGGGTGAATCAGTTGTATAAAACTTCTTGTTCTTTCAAACACTTGATTCTTCGTTGTTAGTTAACAGCATATCAATTAATCATCCATGAAAGCATAATACATAAACACAAGAGCAGATAAACATCAACACATTGAACACCAAGATTTTGACGTGGAAAACCCGGTTAAGGGAAAAACCACGGGGTGATTAACCCAAGGATTATTCTCTGTTAGAAGAATAAGAAAAAGAATGGCACTTGCCAATTAGGGCTCACTGCCCGAGCACACTGCTCACAAAGAGGCCCACTGCCTACAAGGAGACACACTGTCTACAAAGTGATAAGAATCACAATCTTGAACTGGAGAATGACATTCTCTACCATGTCCGGATCAGTTCCATTTAAGCCCAAAAACCTCTGCTCTGCCTTTCGCACTTCACTTCGCTATGCCACACTCATCCACACAATCCATACTACGAAATGAACTCACAAACCGTTATTTATACAAGACATCGACTTAGGAACAAACATCTAAGTCGGCAAACAACCATAAGAGTATCCGCAAGATGAATAACACATCCGGTCGGCCACCACAAGAACATTCGCAGGATGAACAACTCATCCGGTCGGCTAAACAGAGCAAGAACTTCATCCGGAAGAATAACTTCAATTCCGGGCTCTACTATCAATGCGGACCAACAACACAACCTCAACATGATCCAAGAACCTTCACAAGCCTGCCTGAATGACCAGGTACATCCGCACTTTCTTTACTTACTAGAGTCTCTTCTCTTCCTTATCCGGAACTTCAAGAACACTGTCTGTCGCCACTGTCATAATGCAAGAGGTACTTCCGGACCTCCAAATCATACACAACTTGAGATGGCACATCACAAGGACATCCCAAAGACTCCTTCCAATCTGCAGATTGGGATTATACAGTTCCAGACCTCACCGGACCTTTTTGTGATCCTCTGTCACCTCTGAATACTTGCCAGAACTGGTTCTACACCGACAGCCACAACTCCTTCAGATCTTCATGCGGACCTCTGAAATCTTAACTAAAGCATCTCAAGACTCATATCTACAAACCCTTTAATCCGCATCCTTCGGTTCTCAACCTATACAATACATTTGCCTTCTTCTCATCACGGTTCTTCACTGTTCCTGACTGAGGCTAATTTTCTCAATATCCTCAGCACACAGCTCATCCAATCCTTCTTGTCAATGCAATATGAGTATGTTGACATCAATGACAACACTAGCTCACCTCATACTTGCAACAATCTCCCCCTTTGTCATTGATGGCAACATATGATGTGAAAAACCATCAAGACAAGAACTTCTCCTTTCTGTCACAGCTCCCCCTATCAACAACAACTTTTCACATGTCTTCTCTTCCTTTACTGCTCCCCCTTTGATCATCAACCACTTGTTTTTCACATGTCTTCTCTCCCCCTTTGACATCAATGGCAAAGGGCTCATACTTGCAATTCTCATACATCAGAATCATACCAGCTGCTCCCCCTTAGTTGCAGCTCCCCATCATCAATCCGGATCACAAGATATGACTGTGATATCCACCGGACTGATGCACATCAGTGCATCCTAGTTCATCACCGGAGGGGCCATGACCCCTAACTTCTCCCGGAGATATTCAAAAGAGTCCTTGGGAAGAGGTTTAGTAAAGATATCTGCAATCTGATCCTTTGAGGGAACATACTCCAATCTGACTTCTTCCTTGTTCACTTGTTCTCTCAAAAAGTGAAACTTGATAGATATGTGCTTAGTCTTAGAATGCAATACCAGATTCTTAGAAATATTAATTGCACTTGAATTATCACAGAAAATTGTGATAGGCTCCTCATATTCAACTTTAATGTCTCTTAGCATCTGCTTCATCCATAAGATTTGAGTGCAACTACCTGTTGCTGCAATGTATTCTGCTTCAGTTGTAGACAGAGATATTGCATCTTGTTTCTTGCTTAGCCAAGAAACCAATCTCTTCCCCAAAAAGAATGCTCCACCACTAGTGCTCTTCCGGTCATCCACATCTCCTGCCCAATCTGCATCTGTGTAAGCATGAAGAGAGAAATCCAGATCTCTAGGGTACCATAGACCATACTCAACTGTTCCTTTCAGGTACCTAAAAATTTTTTTGATTGCCATAACATGAGATTCTCTAGGATCAGCCTGGAATCTTGCCACAAGACCAACAGCCTGCATTATATCTGGTCTAGTCTGAGTGAGATACAACAATCCACCAATCATTGATCTATACTTTGTCTGATCTGCCTTTGGGGAGTCATCATCTTTGCTCAACTTACATCCGGTTGCCATGGGAGTGTTCATTGGTTTTGAATCTTCCATACCATATTTCCTTAACAATTCTTTCACATATTTGGTCTAAGAAATGAAGATTCCTTTCTTTGTTTGAGTAATTTGCAGACCCAAGAAGAAATTCATTTCACCAGGCATAGACATTTCAAACTCACTTTTCATCTGATTTGCAAAAGTTTTGCACATACTATCTCTTCCTCCAAAAATGATATCATCCACAAACACTTCAACAATCAAAATGTTTTCATGAACAATTTTGAAATATAAGTTACTGTCAGCAGTACCTTTGTTGAATCCAATCTGCACAAGATGCTTATCCAACCTTTCATACCATGCTCTTGGGGCTTGCTTTAGTCCATACAATGCTTTCTTCAACTTGCAGACCATATCATCATTATCAGACAATTGAAATCCATCCGGTTGTTCAATGTAAACTTCTTCTTCCAGATCACCATTTAGGAAAGCAGACTTGACATCCATCTGATATACCTTGAAGTCTTTGAAGGTAGCAAATGCAAGAAATAATCTGACTGCTTCAATTCTTGCCACCGGAGCAAAGGTCTCTTCAAAGTCAATTCCTTCTATTTGAGAGTAGCCTTTGCAGACTAATCTAGCTTTGTTTCTGATAACTTCACCAGCTTCATTCAGTTTGTTCCGGAAGACCCATTTGGTTCCAATCACATTCCTGTCTCTAGGTCTGGGAACAAGATCCCAAGTATGATTTTTCTCAATTTGAATTAATTCATCTTTCATTGCTTTAGTCCAGTTTTCATCATTGCAGGCTTCATTTACTGTTTTAGGTTCAATCTTTGAAATCAGACAACATTCATCCTGATTTTGAGCAACATTCCTTCTAGTTTGCACACCTTTGCTTCTGTCACCTATGATATGATCTTCAGAGTGGTTTAGTCTTACATACCTTAGAATTTTGGGAATATCCTGCACTGTTGCTCCTTGATCAGGTTCATTCTGACCTATTTCTTCTTCCTGATTTACTGGATCAAGTTGATTCTGACTTACCGGAGGAGATTGAGTCCCTTGAACCTGAACACCATCTTGATCATCTTCATCAAACTCATAAAATCTTGAAGGCTTCTCAATTCCTTCATCAACTTTCACATTGGTGCTTTCTATCATCTTCCTCAATCTCTTATTGTAATACCGGTATGCTTTGCTTTGAGTGGAGTAGCCCAAGAAAATTCCTTCATCACTTCTAGCATCAAACTTTCCTAGATCTTCATCTCTTTTAATATAACACTTGCTACCAAATACTCTGAAATATTTCACAGTAGGAGTGATGCCAAACCAGAGTTCATAGGGGGTCTTACCGGTGTTGTCTCTGATTTGAACTCGATTGAGAGTGTAGACTGCAGTGCTGATAGCTTCTTTCCAAAACATCTGAGGAACATTTTCTTCCAACATCATTGTCCTGGCAGCTTCCTGGATCGTCCGGTTCTTTCTTTCAACTACTCCATTCTGCTGTGGAGTCCTAGGAGCAGACAATTGTCTCCTTATACCCTGCTTCTCACAAAAGTCAATGAACTCACCAGATGTAAATTCACCACCTCTATCAGACCTTAGACACTTTAGTTTCAATCCGGTTTGATTCTCTACCATAGCTTTGAAGATTTTGAACTTCTCAAATGCTTCTGATTTTTCTTTTAGAAAGGTAACCCACATCATCCGGGAATGATCATCAATTAACAACATGAAATATCTATCACCTTGCAGACTCTTGATTCTTGTCGGACCACAGAGATCAGTATGTACTAATTCCAACAATCCGGTAGAAGACTGATCTTTTCTTTTTAAAGAGACTCTGCTCTATTTACCTAGCTGACATTCTTTGCACAAACTATTTGTAGGTTTCACCAATTTTGGAAGGTCTCTTACAGCCTGAATATTGCTTATCTTGATGATGTTATCAAAATTCACATGACACATTCTTCTATGCCATAACCAACTCTGATCAACTTGAGCAAACAGACAACTTTTGTTTGAACCAACCAGATGAAAGATATTACCTTTTGTTTGAGCACCGGATGCAATTTCAGTTCTGGAGCTTGTAAAGATTCTGCATTTTCCATTCTTGAACTGGAGATCATAGCCTTTGTCCACTAACTGACCAACACTGAGAAGATTGTGCTTCAATCCTTCAACATATAGTACATTACCTGTTTTGCTCTTTCCATCAAATGAAATAGTTCCCCTACCTCTGATTCTGCCAGCAGAATTGTCACCAAACTTTACCATTCCTCCTTCATACCTTTCCAAATCTAAGAACTTATTCTTGTCACCAGTCATATGGTGAGAACATCCACTATCAATAACCCAATCATCCTTTTCTTCCACTTGAGCAGCCAAAGCTCTTTCCACAACCTTGTGATTGACAGATTCAGAGGATATTGAATCTTCTTCCTTGATGGCAATAAACACCCATTCATTTCTGGATTTGCTTTCTAGTTCTGATTCATCATCTGTTACTCCTTCATTGTCATCTTCTTCATGAACATAATAGCAGTTCTTTTGAAACCTTTGTCTGTTAGTATTAGACCTTGCAGATCTTTCCAGACATCTTGAAGCAAAATGACCAATCTTATTGCAGTTGAAACACTTAAAGGGTAGTTTTTCTTCATACTTACCGGATCCTCTTGGCAGTCTCTTTGCAATGAGGGCTTCAAGTTGAGCTGTTTCTGCTTCTTCTTCTTCCATGTCTCTTCTTGCTTGATCATACCATGACATCTTCCTTGATGAGTTTTCTCCCGGATCAAATCTCTGTTTGCCTTTCACATAGGCACTGGCTTTGAAAGAAGATTCAGTCTTGGGAGGATCATCTCCAAACTCGGTCATTTCAAATGCAGCTAGTTTGCCAGCCAGTTGTTCTCTTGTGACAGTTGTGTGGGCTCTGAATTCATCAATGGCAGCAACCTTGATTTTGTAGGCAGTAGGAAGGGATCTTAGGATTTTGCAGACAATCTCATTTTCATCTAGAGTTCCACCAGCATTTCTAATTCCACATACCAACTCATTCACTCTTGGCATAAAGGTAGTGATGTTTTCATCATCTCTCATCTTTAATCTTTCAAATTTCCCTTTCAGACTTTGCAACCTTGCACTTTTGACAAACTCATCTCCTTCATACAGAAGTTCCAGTTTAGTCAGGATCTCATATGCAGTTGGTAGGTCAATAACATTTGAGAGATCTGAATCATTCAATGCGCTTAGTAGGGCTTCCTTGGTCCGCAGATTATTTTCAGCATCTGTGATTTCATTCAGAGTTGTCGGACCACCTTGTGGAGGTACATATGGTTTTGAGACCATAGCCAAGTATGCTTTTCCCATACATTCCAAGTGACACTTCATGCGACCTTTCCAGAGAGTGAAGTTGGTTCCATCGAACTTCGGACTATCCTTCTTGTATGACGACATCCTGGATCTCCTCAAGCGGTTAAGCTCCTTTCAGAGGAACTTGGCTCTGATACCAATTGTTGGATTTAAGGCATACAACTGAGAGGGGGGGGGTGAATCAGTTGTATAAAACTTTTTGTTCTTTCAAACACTTGATTCTTCGTTGTTAGTTAACAGCATATCAATTAATCATCCATGAAAGCATAATACATAAACACAAGAGCAGATAAACATCAACACATTGAACACCAAGATTTTGACGTGGAAAACCCGGTTAAGGGAAAAACCACGGGGTGATTAACCCAAGGATTATTCTCTGTTAGAAGAATAAGAAAAAGAATGGCACTTGCCAATTAGGGCTCACTGCCCGAGCACACTGCTCACAAAGAGGCCCACTGCCTACAAGGAGACACACTGTCTACAAAGTGATAAGAATCACAATCTTGAACTGGAGAATGACATCTCTACCATGTCTGGATCAGTTCCATTTAAGCCCAAAAACCTCTGCTCTGCCTTTCGCACTTCACTTCACTATGCCACACTCATCCACACAATCCATACTACGAAATGAACTCACAAACCGTTATTTATACAAGACATCGACTTAGGAACAAACATCTAAATCGGCAAACAACCATAAGAGTATCCGCAAGATGAATAACACATCCGGTCGGCCACCACAAGAACATTCGCAGGATGAACAACTCATCCGGTCGGCTAAACAGAGCAAGAACTTCATCCGGAAGAATAACTTCAATTCCGGGCTCTACTATCAATGCAGACCAACAACACAACCTCAACATGATCCAAGAACCTTCACAAGCCTGCCTGAATGACCAGGTACATCCGCACTTTCTTTACTTACTGGAGTCTCTTCTCTTCCTTATCTGAAACTTCAAGAACACTGTCTGTCGCCACTGTCATAATGCAAGAGGTACTTCCGAACCTCCAAATCATACACAACTTGAGATGGCACATCACAAGGACATCCCAAAGACTCCTTCCAATCCGCAGATTGGGATTATACAGTTCCGGACCTCACCGGACCTTTTTGTGATCCTCTGTCACCTCTGAATACTTACCAGAACCGGTTCTACACCGACAGCCACAACTCCTTCAGATCTTCATGCGGACCTTTGAAATCTTAACTGAAGCATCTCAAGACTCATATCTACAAACCCTTTAATCCGCATCCTCCGGTTCTCAACCTATACAATACATTTGCCTTCTTCTCATCACGGTTCTTCACTGTTCCTGACTGAGGCTAATTTTCTCAATATCCTCAGCACACAGCTCATCCAATCCTTCTTGTCAATGCAATATGAGTATGTTGACATCAATGAAAACACTGGCTCACCTCATACTTGCAATAGTTTTTCCCTTAACCGGGTTTCCACGTAAAAATCTTGGTGTTATGTGTGTTTATTTTGTTTCTACTCATGTGTTGTTGATTCATGCTTTCATGATTATATCATTCATCTGTTAATAAGTGGTAAAGAAGTTAAATTGCAGCAAAGGATAAAAGTTTTTGTGACAACTAATTCACCCCCTCTCTCAGTTGTCTACCCTTATTTCAACAATTGGTATTAGAGCCGGTTCCTCTAAAAGAAGCTTGATCGCTTGAGGAGATCCAGGATGTCAACTTACAAGAAGAACAATCCAAGATTTGATGGAACAAATTACTCTCTTTAGAAGAGTCACATGGAATGCCATTTTCAATGCATGGGTGATTCTTATTAGTTGATAACTATGGATGAGTACAAACCTCCAGAGAAAGGTCCTTCAACTCTAGATTAACTCAAAGATGCTAAAAACAACATTCGAGCTAAAGAAGCTTTGCTAAGTGCCCTGACTATTACAAAAATGACAAATGTTCTGGAATTGAAAACTGCTCATGAAATCTGGAAGAAGTTGGAAACTTTATATGAAGGTGATGCATATGTCAAATGTGCTAAGTTACAGAGCTTGAAGGGTAGATACAAAAATTTGAGGATGAGTGAAGATGAAAACATCACTTCCTACATGCAGAAAGTGAATGAACTTGTGTGCAGTATCAGGTGTGTTGGTGGAACACTGGATGAATCAAATATTGTTGGCAAAGTGCACAGATCCTTACCTGCTTCATACAAGCATAGAGTTGTTGCTATTGAGGAGATCAGGACTGTGACAACTGTTACAAGGGATCAGTTGGTTAGCAAGCTCTCAGCATTTGAAATGAGTGAGTTTGGTGATTCCCTTCCTAAATATGAATCTGCATTTAAGGCTTGTCTCTTTGGAAAGCAAATATTTTATCCAGGTGAAAGCTCTTCAAGAAGACTAACTAGATATGAGAAGGCAAGGAAGGATCTTGAAGAAGATAAATCAGAGCTTGAAGAACTTGAAGCTCTTTTTGCCAAAAGACTACCAAGAGGATCCAGTAAGTTTGAAGGAAAGTTGTCTTTCAAATGTTTTGCTTGCAATAAGATTGGTCATTTTGCCTCAAGATGTACGGAGAGGGTTTCAAAGCCAAACTCTCACAAACCTAGGAGTCAGAAGAAATGCTACTATGTCCAAGAAGCTGCTGAAGAAGGAGCACTGATGATGAATCAAATAAGGGAAGTACCTCAGGAAATGAATGGGTGTTCATTGCTCTCAAAGAAGAAGATTTGGTGCCTACTGAATCTGCTAGTTGTGTGAATGTGGAAAAAGCCTTGGCTACTCAAGTTGAAGAAAAGGATGAGTGGGTGATTAACAATGGATGCTCTCATCATATGACATGTGATAAGAATAAGTTTGTATGGAAAGGTATGAAGGTGGAATTGTGAAATTTGGAGACAATTCAACTGTCAGAATCCATGGCAGAGGATCCATCTCTTTTGATGGTAAGCACAATACTAATGATGTTTTGTATATACAAGGATTGAAGAATAATCTTCTCAGTGCTGGACAACTGGTTGACAAGGGATATGATCTCCAATTCAAGGATGGAAAATGTAGAATTCTGGAAAGCTCCGGAACTGAGATTGCATCTGGTACACAGACTAGAGGTAACATCTTTAATTTAAGTGGTACTGGTAAAAGTTGTTTGATTTCTCAGATTGATCAGAGTTGGCTATAGCATAGGAGAAAGTGTCATGTAAACTTTGACAACATTGTCAAGATAAGTACTACTTAGGCTGTGAGAGATATTCCAAAGATTGTAAAACCTACTGATAGCATGTGTAAGGAATGTTAGTTGGACAAACAGAGTAGAACTACATTCAAGAGTAAAGAACAATCTTCAAGTGAATTGCTGGAACTTGTGTACACTAATTTGTGTGGTTCTGCCAGGGTTAGGAATCTGCAAGGAGACAGATACTTTATGTTGCTGATTGATGGTCACTCCCAGATGATGTGGGTCACTTTCTTGAGAGAGAAATTAGAGGCTCTTGACAAATTCAAAGTATTTAAGGCTAGGGTGGAGAATGAGATTGGTGTGAAGATAAAATGTCTGAGATCTAACAAAGGTGGAGAATTTACCTCCGGTGAGTTTAATTCATTTTGTGAACAACATGGAATAAGAAGATAGTTGTCTGCTCCTAGAACTCCTTAGCAGAATGGAGTTGTGGAAAGGAAGAATAGAACTATTAAAGAGACTTCTAGAACCATGATGATGGAGGGAAGTTTTTCACATGTCTATTGGAGAGAGGTTGTGAGTACTGCTATCTACACTCTTAACCGGGTGCAGATCAAAGGTAATTTGGTAAAACACCTTATGAACTGTGGTTTGGTAATGCTCCTACTATGAAATATTTTAGAGTTTTTGGTAGTAAATGCTATATCAAAAGAGATGAAGATCTAGGCAAGTTTGATGCAAGATGTGATGAAGGAATATTTCTAGGTTATTCTAATCAAAGCAAGGCATACCGGTGCTTTAACAAGAGATTGAAAAAGATTGTTGAAAGTGCTAATGTCAAGGTTGACGAAAGCAAGGAGAGCTCTTCAAGGTTTTGTGGATATGAATTAGATGATCAAAATGAAAGTCCAGTTCAGTTTACTCTGGAGAGCTCAGTAACTCAAGATGCAAATACTGAGGAACAAGTTCAAGAACTAGAAGTTGAAGAAAATCCCAAAACTCCTAGGTATGTAAGGTTGAATCATTCTGAAAATCAGATCATAGGAGATAAAAATAAAGGTGTTCAAACTAGAAGAAGAATTGCTGAAGAACAAGAGGAATATTGTCTAATTTCAAAGATTGAACCAAAATTAGTAAATGAAGCTTGTAATGATGAAAGTTGGGTAAAAGCAATGGAGGAAGAATTAATGCAAATTGAAAAGAATCATACATGGGATCTTGTTCCTAGACCTGAAGACAAAAATGTAATTGGAACTAAATGGGTCTTCCAGAATAAATTGAATGATGATGGTGAAGTTGTGAGAAATAAAGCAAGATTTTTGTACAAAGGATATTCTCAAGTAGAGGGAATTGATTTTGAAGAAACTTTTGCTCCGGTGGCCAGAATTCAAGTAGTCATATTATTTCTTTCTTTTGTTGCTTACAAAGATTTCAAAGTCTACCAGATGGATGTCAAGTCAGCATTCCTGAATGGAGAGTTGGAAGAAGAGGTCTACATTGAGCAACTGGAAGGATTCTAGTTGTCTGGTCAAGGAGATAAAGTCTGCAGATTGAAGAAAGCATTGTATGGACTTAAACAAGCCCCAAGAGCTTGGTATGCAAGATTAGATAAGTATCTGCTAAAGTTAGACTTTAACAAAGGCACTGCTGACAGTAATCTTTATTTCAAAATTGATCATGAACACATCTTGATTGTTGAGGTATTTGTTAATGACATCATCTTTGGTGGAGATGAGAGTATGTGTAAAAAATTTGTTGATCAGATGCAAAGTGAATTTGAGATGTCCATGCTTGGTGAAATGAATTTCTTCTTAGGTCTACAAATTATTCAGTCAGAAAAAGACATCTTCATATCTCAGTCTAAGTATGTGAAAGAGTTGTTGAAAAAGTTTGGAATGGAGGATTCAAAACCAGTGAGTACTCCTATGGTAACCAGATGCAAGTTGAGTAAAGATGATGATTCCCCTAAGGCAGATCAGAAAAGGTATAGATCAATGATTAGAGGACTGCTTTATCTGACTCATACCAGACCTGATATTATGAATGCAATTGGCCTTGTTGCTAGATTTCAAGCTGATCCTAGAGAATCTCATGTTGTATCAGTAAAAAAAAAATTTAAATATCTAAAGGGAACATTTGATTATGGCTTATGGTATCCTAAGGGTGATGATTTCACTCTTCATGCATATACAGAAGCTAATTGGGCAGGAGATGTGGACGACAGGAAGAGTACTAGTGGAGGTGCATTTTTCTTGGGAAAGAGATTAGTTTCTTGGTTGAGAAAAAAGTAGGGGGCAATATCTCTATCTACTGCAGAGGTAGAATACATAGCAATAGCAAGTAGTTGTACTCAAGTTTTGTGGATGAAGCAAATGTTGAACGATATTAGAGTTGTGTTTGAAGAACCTGTTACAATCTTCTGTGATAACTCAAGTGTAATAAACATTTCAAAGAATCCGGTGTTGCATTAAAAAACAAAGCATATATCCATTAAGTTTCACTTTTTGAGAGAGAAGGCAAATGAAAATGAAGTCAGATTGGAGTTTGTCTCTTCAAAGGATTAGATTGCAGATATCTTTACGAAGCCTCTACCTAAGGATACTTTTGAGTATCTCAGAGTGATGCTAGGGATTATTACCCCTCCTATTCAGAACTAAGGTGCATCAGTCCGGTGGAATTCATAGTCTTATCTTATGATCCGAATTGGTGTTAAGGGGTTGCTACTTAGGGGGAGCAGTCAGTATGTTGATTCTAGATTAAGAAACAAAAAGAGTAAGAGATGATTGCAAATATGCACCCTTTGCCATTGATGTCAAAGGGGGAGAGAAGTCATGTGAAAAAATTAGAAGTAAGCAGTTATTGGTGAAAGGGGGAGCAGTAAAGAAAATGGTTGCAGGTGTGATAAGAGAAAGAGGGAGAAGTTCTTGTCATGATGGTTGAAATAGTTTTTCACATCATATGTTGCCATCAATGACAAAGGGGGAGATTGTTGCAAATATGTGCCTAATCGGTGTTGTCATTGATGTCAACATATCCTTATTATCATTGGTGTCAACTGTATCCCATTCTAGAAGACTTGTGTGTTGAGGATATTGAGAAAATTAACCTCTCCAAAAGAAACAAGTGAATTTCATATCTCTCTATAAGAGACAGTGAAGACAGTGCAGTTCGATGAAGTAGATTGCTCCGCATTTCCAGTGAGATGAAGGTCAAAGTTTGCGGACCAAAGGGTGTTGTAAAGGATTGCCAAAAGTTGCTCTAGTTAAGATGTGAGGGATCCACATGAAGAATTTGTGAAGTTATGGCCATCTAAGAAGAGCTGGGTTTTGGAGTTGTTCACAAGTGACAGAGTGACAAAAAGTTGGTTTGGATTGATCCGCATTGGAATATTATGATCTGCAGATCTAGAGGCATGTTTGGGATGTCAGTGTGTATCCTCAACTCAAGTGGTTCATGGTTTGGAGGTCCACAAGCAATCTTTATAGTGTAACAGTCATGTCAGTTGGTGCTCTTATGTTCTAGTATGAAGATGCAAGTGATTCTGTTGATTTGAGGTGGTGCAGTTGTTCCTATTGATTTCATTGTGCTTGTGGTGGTATCTAAATTAGGTGCCTATTGTGTTGGTGATCTGCATTGAGGTTTGAACTCGTGATTAAAGATTTCTCTTTGGATGTTGTTCTTTTTAGTCTTGGCCGACTAGATGTTTTGTGCATGTTGTGGATGATCTAAGAGAGGTGCTATGAAGTGTGGCATGTTGTTCAAAGAAGATTTAGGTCCCAACTATGTTTGGCCAACAGTATAGTGATTCACATTAAGTCAGATGTTTGTAGTGTCGACCTTGATGTTTATTCCAAGGCTGATGAAGCATATAAATATGTATGGTTGAGTTGTGGAAATGTATCCTTGTGCAAAAATGATAAGATCCTAATAAAGGAAGAAAGGCAGAGCAGAGAAGAGGAAGGGAAGAAGAGGAAGAGCAGTAAAGGATGAGGAGTGTTGATAACTGAGAGGGGGGTGAATTAGTTATCTTAATTATTTTAACTTTTTGTTCTTCTTTAACAACTAATGCAGCATCAAATCATATAAGCATGCATAACCATGAAAGTAGAAATAAAATCAATACACATAACATAATGATTTTGATGTGGAAAACCCTGTTAAGGGAAAAACCACGGGGTGACTAACCTAAGATTGTATTCTCTATTAAAATAATAAGGTAGTACAAAAATGGTACTTGTTAATTAGGGTTCACTGCCCAAGCACACTGCTCACAAGAAGCTCACTACCTACAATAGTTTATAGAAAGAAACCAGGTACTTGAATTGATGAGAAGCATCCACATATGCTAAGGTTAAGTTCCAATTAGGCTCAATATACTGATCTGCTGCACTTCATTCTTCCTCTGTTCTAGTGTTGTTGGTCTGTCACATTCCAAACCTGTATAGCTGCTTGCACACTACTCTATTTTTCTTCGCACTTCGCAATACACCACACACACCTTCATACCAAAATCAATCTAGTATATATATCTGTATCAATAATTTCAATCATCTTTCTAGTTAGCATCCAGAAAACTCAATATATTTCCAAACTTTGGTCTGTCGGCTGAATCCATGCTTACTAAGTGATGTGTATCAAAGAGATGCTTATAGAACTCATCAATCATGTCGGCCAACCATGAATGATCCCTCAGGAAACTTGATCACCATCAATATCTCATCCGAATTAAGGTCTGATGCTCTACTGGTCAAGTCTTCTTCAGTCTACTCTACCAAACAGGAACCCAACACTTAGGTGCTCATATATCTTCACTCTTTCATCACCAGAGGCTCAATCTCTAGAATGTATTAGTCATGGTACTCCTCTTGACTTCCCCAAGTCTGCACTTTGCTGAGATACTTCCTCTGAGAGATCCGGACCTGATTGTCAGACCTTGCTGCATGCTCTATTCTTGGTCACCAGACCAAAATACTCTTCAATCTGACTTCCGGTATAGACATACCATGTCCTGTGGATGTGTGGAATGGAATTTGTTGCCATCAATGACATCATTCATGAAGCCACACAGTGTCTCTTGCCAATAATCTCCCCATTTGAAATTGATGGCAACACTTAGTGAAAAATGACTAAGTGTCACACTTCACTCCCCCTTGGCTGATGCTCTGTTCTAAAGTACACTTTTCTGGAGCTCCCCCTTAGCTAGATTCCTCATTTTTCACTGCTTCTCACTCCCCCTTTGACATCAATGGAAACGGGTAGAATCTGCACACCAAAATTCCCAAAAATTCAACTATACTTAGCCACATAAGTATATATACATGTTATACTTACATATACTAAAGTATATCTACAAAAGTTGTCTTCAACTAGACAAATTATGTTGCCCAACTCTACTTCATCCTGTCCAAAATTGAGATGTAACCACTCAATAGGAATGCAAAAGCGTCTGCCCTCTTTAGATCTGTCAAATCACTGGTTTGGGCTGTGGTTTGAGCATCAGTTAGGGCCTCATGCATGGCCTCTAATTTAAGGATAAGTATCCTTCTAAGTTCACCCATCCTGCTTTCTATATTCTTCCTTTCCTTTTCAAGTTTCTTTAGTTCATTTAGAATGGCAATAGTCTGACATTCCTGGTTTATTATGGATGTGGTGAGAGGATCAAAATTCTGAAATAAACTTGACAGTTCATCCTCTTGTTCTTTCACTTTCTTCTCAATATCCTTTGTCACTTTAGACCAGGGTAAACAAAATTTATATATTTTTCCACCATCTTTAAGAGCATTTTCTAAGCTCTTTATCCCAACATCCATATTTCTCCTATCATTTGTTATCAGCCCTTGTACTTCAGAGAATCTCTTACCCAAAAACTCTTTCCAGACTTTCTCTTCTGTTGCTTTCTCTAAAGAGTCAAAATGTGTATTAATAGAATTAACAAGAGATTTTAGATTACCAGATGAGGAGGCCGAAGGATCCTTCTAGAAGGATGGAATGATCTTCTCCAATACACCGGATGCAATCTCTATCAGCTCACATTCTTCCATGTGAGACTTCAGAAATTTTTCTTTTACCTTTTCTTGAGCAAAGGATGCTATCTTCATTGTTTGAACCGAGGAGAGGGAATCAAAATTGAATGGTCCTTGAAACAATTCTGGTTCATCAATCTCCATCATTTCTTTGGTCAAGAAATCTTTAACTATTTCTGTAGTGTCTCTTGCCAAAGACAGAGTCTTCTTTCCTTCTGTAGCCTTGGAATTGTCTCCCAGAGTCTTCTCTATTTGATCTTCTTCTCTTCCCTTTACCTCTTCTTGACTGATTTTCTCCTCTATTCTTTCTTCTCCTTTAGATCCGAAGTCAGCAGGGGGATCCAGAAGAGAGGTGTTTACTTCTCCATGGACTTCCTCTTCTGGAACAGAGGAATCTAAGTCCTTAGTCTTCTCTTTACTTGTCTCTTCTGTAACTGTCTCAATAGATTCTCCTTTGTCATCCATGGCAGATGGTTCATTACCTAAGTCCTCTATAATAGGGAGATTGAATCTTTTAAAAGCATTCCGGAGGATATCTTCTATTTCTTTTGCCACTTTTTCTATTTCTCCAAGCATAATATGATTCATTCTTGCTTTGCTTCAGAACTCATCCTTGCAGTCCTTGAAGACCATGTTCTTTTGTTGAGGGGTGATGGAAGGATAGAGTTGGATAGCAATCTGCTCCCAGATTTCTAGGTCTTTTTCCTTGGCATTGTTCTTTCTCACTTCAAGTTCCTTTTCTAAACTTTTGGGAATCAGAGATATAATTTCAATGAATGCTTTGTTATAGATGTTTAGATACCTGACTGTGGCATCTTGCAAGATCTTCTGATCAACTTCATTATATTTATCATAAAATTTAGTCATTGGTTGCAAGTTCCCATCCACAGTAACTGATTTGATGATATCATCAATGCAGAGAGTAGGCTTTTCAATGAATTCTTTTGCCTCTTCTTCCTCGTTTTGACTGGTAGAGGGTTCACCAGAAGTTTTCTTCTTCTTCTTCTTCATTTTCTTGACTTCCTCATTGGTCTCAATTTCTTCATCATCCTTCTGACTTGTATAGGATATTGTTGCCTTTTTCTTTGTTCTCTTCTCTCCCTTTCCAGATGTCTGGGCTTCCAGTTTTGATTCTTTTTGGCTCTTGGAGGTGGCAGGTGCAAAGCTTTTGGAGGATTTGGTCTAGGAGGGGGCTTGCACTAGAGCACTTTCTATTTCTTGCCTTTCTTTTTCTACCCTTTCCATCTTCTCTCTGTTGGCATCAACTGCCTCCTTTGATATTCCATGCCTTTTAGCGAATTCTTCTACTTCTCCTCTCACTTTTCTCTTGATTTCAGGATGTCTTATTTCAACATGAACTTTTACATTCAACTCTTGGAAGGTCCCAAACCTTTCAACCTTAGGGTCCTTGGGCTGACTCAACAAGTGTTGGATATGCAATTCTAGGATTTTCTCATCAACTTCATACCGCATTGGCATAATCCACACTATTCTTGGTTCCACTGCCTCCATTAGGCATTGATCAATGTCTACCATGAAGCACATAGTATCCTTATATTTTTCAACTAGAGATTGGGGGATTCTCTCTCTGGCCTGCATCATGCCTTGGAAGTTTTTGAAGTAACCCTAGAGTGCTGTGCTTTGTGCCTTGGCATCACCAAGCCCATGCATATAATCTCTGATTTGTATGGCAACCAGTCTATCATTTTGCCATACCCAACCACTGGATCCGGGGAGCTCATTCATAAAGAAAAAGAATAAACATAATATCAGTCCACCATATTTGAATGAGTTCTTCTTGTCCTTCTTGATCTTTTGTAGGTTTTCTATCAATTGGGCCAGAAGAAACTCACAGAGATCATAATCAACATTTTTCCTTAGCATTTCATAAGTAGTATATACAACAGTTCTGGATACTGAATTCTCCATGTTGGAGTGATAGATTTTGTAACCAATTATCATAGAGGCAAATTTGATAACCGAATCTATGATGTCTTCTATTGTCATTGCCCTCTTGTCAAATTTTGATCCGGTAGCCTCACTGACAGTTTATTTTTTGACTGATTTGAGAGTAGGCAACCCATCAGATGAGTGCAATCCGGTTACCGCCCTAATGGCATATTTTGTGATCTTAAATGGCCTTATCAACCACATGAAGTTGTCACGCGTTCTTCTCAACACATACCGGACCCATTCAACTTCTGCAAAACAGGGGAAATGGATGCACTGTCCAAAATGCTTATCCCAGATGGCCTTGTATTGAGGTTTAAGTTCAAGTGATTCATCTATCAGTTCCTTGTGGTTGATATCCATCAGCTTGGATTCCCCAAATTCTTCAATGTTTGCATGTATGTAAACCCTAACATCTTCTACATGCAGAACCCCATGCGGAATGCTAGAAAATGCACCTAGGGGATCAACTTCTAGGGATTTGTAGGGATGTTTCTTGAATTTAGGGTGCGGCCTATCAGTGATCTTAACAACATTCAGAGTAGCCATCTTTCAAAGATTTAGAGAGAGATATTCAAGAGCGGAAAATACCTTTTACGCTTCTAGGGTTCACAATATGAGCCGGATCGAATTGTTGGATCAATCGACTTCTATGGTTGTTCTTTGAGAGGATTGAGACAATTTTGTTGCAGAGCTCCTTCTCTCTTCTTCTTGAATGCAAATGTGCAAATGATGAACAAAAGAACCCTTTTTGTTTCTGCGCAAACCCTAATTCCATTTTGTAATAAATGCACAACTTAAGTTATTCTGGTTGCCTTGTTTTCCTTGTTTTGAGAGAGATCTTTCTGGATCACTAAGATGCACCTAGAATGATAACTTACAATGTATCTCCCTTTCTCCAATCATTCCATCTAATTGTAGATCCAAATATTTGAATTATACCGGATCTAACTATGAATGTCCTGCTTTTGCTGGATGACTGTCAAACTGGATTAACCTTTTCAAACTCCTTGCGGATCTTTCATATCTTTACCAAAGGTTATTTAGATGTTTCTCTGAGAGCCCTTTTAATCTGCAACTTTCCATGTGCCATTTTTAGGCACCAATTGATTGGCTGGGGGAAATTGTTTTCTTTTGTGACTCCCCCTAAGTTAGAGCTCATCTATTTAGTTTCTAGAAGGAATATCAACATCAGATTCTGGTGCGGATCCATCCCCAACATTTTATGTACTTCTCTTCACCTAAATCTTGTTCATCTCCCTTTGAATTTCATCCGCATTCATTTTTCCTCTTCCTTTGTCTTGGTTTTGATTATGATGCACCGGACCCTTTTTGTCCTAATTCTTACTTTTGCAGAATTTGGCAATATGACCGGATCTATTGCAATTATAGCAAACAACATTTCTTTCTAAATTTGACTAGCATCCTCTTGTTCTACATTGATTATCCATATGTCACATTCTATTGCATGCAAAGCATCTACCATTGAATGAATTGTTCATTTGCATATTACTACACTCATGAGATTTGTGACCATACCTTTTATAGTTAAAACACTGTCCAGAGAAGGATGAGTTAGTTTGATTCATTCTTCTTTTGCACTGATTAGATTTATGACCAAAGTTATTGCAATTGTGGCAGTATCCATTGAAGGATGGATATCTTTGAGCATTTGGTTTCCTTATCGGAGGTCTTCTAGGCCTGTTCCTTGGATTTCCTGATCCAGATTTCTTCTGACTGGATCCAGAGCTTTCACCTTTCTCATACCCCAAGCCTTGCTTGTCATCTATCCTCTTTTGGCTTTCAAGAAGAACTTCAAGTTGAGCAGAGCTTATCTTGAATTTCTCTTTGTATTCATTTGTTGTTTGAAGATCCCTTTTAAGAGTATCAATCTAATTCTCAAGTTGTTCTTCATTATCTCTTGCTTCTTCAAGATCAGATTCTAGATGCCTGATTATTCTATCCATTTTGTGGCAGTCTTCTGACTTCTCCTTGAGAGATTGTTTTAGATTATCTTTAATTTTTCTTTTCTCTTCAATTTCTTGGGTGAATTTCATAACCCCTGATTCCATTTCATGTCTTACCATAATGACCTCTTTTGATAGCTTCTCACATAACTTGTTCTTCTCATTCAGATCTTCATCAGTATTATTGGCTTCACTTTGACTTGCTAATTGTTAAAGTAGTTCCTTTCTCTTTTTCATAGAGATACTCAATTTCTCTTTTAGTTCATTTATGAAATCATTAGCTTGTTTGAGTCTTTCCTTCAAGTTATTGACTTCTGAGTGGGATTTCTCAAGATCATCTAGGGCAGACTAAAGTTGTTCCCTCGTACCATACATATCCATTGAGATTCCCAGATCTTCCTCAAGCTGTTAGGCTCTGTTTGGAGGAACTTGGCTCTAATACCAATTGTTGATAGCTGAGAGGGGGTGAATTAGTTATCTTAATTATTTTTAACTTTTTGTTCTTCTTTAACAACTAATACAACATCAAATCATATAAGCATGCATAACCATGAAAGTAGAAATAAAATCAATACACATAACACAATGATTTTGACATAGAAAACCTTGTTAAGGGAAAAACCACGGGATGACTAACCCAAGATTGTATTCTCTGTTAAAAGAATAAGGTAGTACAAAAATGACACTTGCTAATTAGGGCTCACTGCCCGAGCACACTACTCACAAGAGGCTAACTGCCTACAATAGTTTATAGAAAGAAACTAGTTACTTGAACTGATGAGAAGCATCCACATATGCTGAGGTTCAATTTCAGTTAGGCTCAATATACTGATCTATTGCACTTCATTCTTCCTCTGTTCTAGTGCTGTTGTTCTGTCACATTCTGGACCTATATAGCTGCTTGCACACTACTCTCTGCTTTTCTTCGTACTTCGCAATACACCACACACACCTTCATACCAAAATTAATTTGGTATATATATCCTCATCAATGATTTCAATCATTTTTCTAGTCGGTATCCAGAAAACTCAAGATATTTCCAAACTCTGGTCTGTCGACTGAATTGATGCTTACTAAGTGATGACTATCAAAGAGATGCTTACAAAAGTCATCAATCATGTCGGCCAACCATGAATGATCCCTTAGGAAACTTGATCACCATCAATATCTCATCCGGATTAAGGTCTGATGCTCTGCCAATCAGGTCTTCCTCAGTCTACTCTGCCAAACAGGAACCCAACACTTAGGTGCTCATATCTCTTCACTCTTTCATCACCGGAGGCTCAATCTCTGGAATGTATTAGTCATGGTACTCCTCTTGATTTCCCCAAGTCAACACTTTGCTAAGATACTTCCTCTGAGAGATCCGAACCTGATTGTCAGACCTTGCTGCATGCTTTGTTCTTGGTCACCGGACCAAAATACTCTTCAATCTGATTTTCGGTATAGACATACCATGTCCTATGGATGTGTGGGATGGACTTTGTTGCCATCAATGACAACATTCATGAAGCCACACAATGTCTCTTGCCAACAGAGGAGATAGTGAAGAAGTGTTTTGGGGATAGAGCAAATGTGTTGTGAGCTTCAGTGGAACTGACCTTGGCATGAAGAAGATGTTTTCCAATTCAATCTTTCAGTGATAAACTTATAAATATTTCTGTAGGCAGTGAGCCTCTTTGAGCAGTGAACTCTGGGCAGTGCGCCCAAAGGCAAGTGCCTTCCCATTTTTCTATTCTTTTAACAGAGAATGAATCTTGTGGGTTAACCCCCACCATGGTTTTTTCCTTAACCAGGTTTCCACGTAAAAATCCTGGTGTTATGTGTGTTGATTTTGTTTCTACTCATGTATTGTTGATTCATGCTTTCATGATTATATCATTCATCTGTTAATAAGTGGTGAAGAAGTTAAATTGCAGCAAAGGATAAAAGTTTTTGTGACAACTGATTCACCCCCCCTGGTCAGATGTCTGCCCTTATTTCAATGGTTTGTGCCATCAAAGGAATGAATATAGAGGTACATGGGACCCAAGAGGACTTAATTAGAATGTTCCATCTTTGGGCCTAGCCAACTACACATTTCATTGAGCTTTGCACCACCTTGTGTCTGATGTGGGATCATCCTAAGGTTTGGGATTGCTATATATACACTAATCACAATCATTTGAATGATCATCAAGAAGAGAGGAAGTCAAAAGGAATAGTACAAGCATAAGGATGAGAATTCAAAATGGAAGTTGACATTGATAATGACGAGGCTGATAGTGCAAGATGTAAGAATGTTTAGAATTTTATCTGAATAGTTTAATTTCATGTTTAATAATCAAATGGTTGTGGCCTAGCATATCAAAATCCATTGTGGTAGATTGTATCTTTGATTAAGAAATTGATAATATAATGATGAAACTTTTGGAGGTTGGGTTTTTCCCTCTTTGAGGGTTTTCTTAGTTTATATCTTATGTCATATTATTATGAGTGTTTTATTTGTTTTGGTTGCATGACTAGATAGTCCTTCATTGGACCCTCCTAGCATGACTACATCAAATGGTATCAAAGTGAAGGTTCCAAATCCCGAGATGAAGAGAGAAAGGAAGTTTCTTCGTATTGATAGAACATTGAATCAAGGAAACTTGTAGGGTAGCTTGTGGATAGTGTTGTCTTATTTTTTCCTAAGCCAAAATAACCCAAAAAATCCCTTCTTCCATAAAAAAATATCCAATATGAGACACCTGAAATGGAAGAAGCTTCCCTTAGCAAAAAACCTAGAAAAAAATCCCCAAAAAATTCCAAGTATTTTGCCATTTCTTTGCCTTAGTCGGTAAATTTTCAGTTTGGCGAACCTTTGGTTCGTAGGTTCAAAAGTCCCTAATTCACTGGTTTTCCAACTAAGGGGTGAATTGACTTAGGCAAAACAATGCAGTGTGAAGGGAAAGAAGATAAGGGTGCATTCTATTGGCAAGGTTGTTGGTTTGCAAACTGCATAGTTCGTTGATCAGTGGTTTTACCGATAGGCATTTTGTCGATTGAGAAGGACGACCAAGTCAAAGGATCACTATGAGGCAATTTTGTTGATAAGGTAAAGGAGATGAAGAAATTTGACTAAGGCAAGGTGCAGAAAAGGGCTATCAATGAGTCGGCGAGATTTCAAACTTGCTAAGTAGTTCAGAATTTTGAGGATTCATTGATACGGAGATAGGAGTTCAGGTGAAGAGGAATCAGTGTCAAAGGGAGATGGTTTGAAAAACAAGAAATTCATTGACAATGCGAAATATGGCTAAGGTACAAAAGGTTCTAAAAAAGACATTTTCACCGACAAAGGCAAAAATCAGCAAGGCTCAGTGGTTCAAAAATGTGGGAGATTACCAATAAAGGAGATAAAGTGGTGAAGGTTAAAAAATGGGCCAGTTCATCAATAGGGTGAAAGATGAAGGCAAGGACTAGTTCATGAAAAGCAAGATTCACCAATAAGGTGAAAAAAGTGATAAGCATGACTAGTCAGGAGATCGGCGAAAAAGAGAACTTGCCAACAAGTTTGAAGAAGTGTGAATTCACCGATAAGGTGAAGAAATAGAGGGAGCCCAGTTCGTGAAATATAAAAATTGTTGATAAGGTAAAAATGAGGCAAAGCATAAAGCAAAAGGCTTACCTAGTTCTGAAAAGAGAGAAACCACCGACTAAAGGAAAATCAAAGGCACAGAGTTTAGCCAGAGGCAAATTCATCGATGGAGAATTTTGTGGTGCCAATGGATAATTTTGAGGGTACTATAACACTTTAAAGTGTTGTAATAGCTTGCTCATTCCATGAATTATGCCATTATCTCAAAATAAAGGTACACTACATTCAAATTTTGTAGGCCAAAGTCAATTGCAGGTGGTTGGAATAGTAGAATTCTTCAATACGCCTATACAAATGAGAAGCAAAAGGAGTTTGCAAGTACCTGAAGGTATTTTGGGGCCTTCTCTCACAAATGTGTCTGGCACCCATGCATGTAGGCAATCTCCTCTACAGTTTTGCAGACTTCAAGGGGCATGGCCGTCATCCCTTTCTAGCAGTATTTCTAAGCCAAAATTAAATGTAGCATGGGCATGTCCTAGGTCATTTTGACTAGATTTTAGTGCCTATGAATTGAAATTGCTATATATGCATAGGAAAAGGATGTAATTATGTTAGTTGTTCTTCTAGGCTGTTATGCTGGGCAGATTATTTGTTATTTTTAGACCTTGTAATGCACCTATAGAATCAATTGGATTTGATACATTGTGCTCAATTATGGGCCTTTGTTGTCTCTAATTGATTATTCACCCATGAATGTAGATGATTATTTTGTGTCTACTCTTCTATAACAAGGTATATTCCCTTTGTAATGGCAATTTAGCCTTCATGATCAATATAATCTATGATAATTTTGCATCTCTTATGCTTTTTCTCTATGTTTATTTGAAGTTGTAACTCATTCTATGGATAAAATAGTCCCTCTATTAGTTACACTCTTCTATTCGAGCCTCTGTTAAAGTTATAAGTCTGTGTGAGTTTCTTTTAGTATTTAAGGTCATTGTTGTGTTATGTCAGTCCCAACTAACATATTAAAATTTGGTGCATCACCTCTCCCTTTAATTTCAGTATTTTCTTTCCCCTTTTCCCCATGAGAAGCATTAGATTTAGTTAAATTCTCTGAGCCTTAAGCTCAGAAAGAGGAACCAGCCTTCTCTAGAGGTCTGATCTCAACTGCAAGGTCCCACACCTTGAGACCAGTTCCATTGTGTCATTGGAATGCTTGAAAAAAGCTTCAAGTAGCGTGTAATTTCACTTGAGAACAATTTCTAGCATGCTTGATGGGACTCTCTGCTCTGAGTAAGAGTTGAACTGAGAAATTTTGATGTTTTTCTTAGTTTATTCACTGTTGTGGAAGCATACAACAACACCTAACGACTCTACCAATCCATTATTTAGATCATTCAACATTTCATGCCTAGAGTGCAAACTCGGTCTTCTTCCAAAGGTAATTTTCAATTTATTGAACTATCATTTGTTGATTCTAGAAGAATTAGACTATCTAGGTCCCCTATGAAGGAAAATAGGAATGTTGTTCCATCTCCTTTAAGAGCCTAGTCTACCCCTCCTCTAATTAGATTTAAATATTCAATAAGAACCTTGCACATACCCAAAATTAACTTAAATATCCATAATATGGCAAGGAACCTTCCTTTTGTTGCATTCAATGGGGGATAGCCCTCTAGACCTAGCCCAATATGTTGATATCCCTACCTCAACCTTAAAGGCTATACCATTCTTTACCAGTGAAAATTCCACCACCCCTGCTGAACATATCCAAGACATAGCCAGTGTCTATTATGTCCATAATGTCACTGCAGATAATGTGGCTATGAGGCTTCTGGCTTCTTCCTTTAAAGGGAAAGCCCTTCAACAATATAGAGGTGTCACAGCTAGATCTATTCACAACTGGGATGATTTGGGAGCTAGATTGTGCTAGCATTTTGAAGATAGGAGTGATCACTTGTCACTGATGAAGCAACTAGCTACAATTAAAAGAGCCTCCATGAATACATGGTGGACTTCAACTATAGGTTCCAGGAGACATGGGATAGAATCCTGATACTGGTAAAACCCTCCCCAAGCATTGCATTCATATATTATTTGAGATCTTTGAATCTTGACATTATTGTCATGATTCAATCCATGGGAGGGACTGTGTTATTAGATGCATATGACATGGCCATAAGAGTAGAAAACTATCTGATTCTAGCTGGGAAGATTGCTCCAAGGCCACCAATGCCTTTGTTTCTAGAGGCTCCTATTATTCATCCTATTGTAGCTCTAATTCCTACAACAGTCAGCCCTATTACTCCTCTAATTACACCTTCCATTGAGCAATCGGAGGATAAAGATGCCACGCTAAGGATGTTAAGAAATGAATTGATGTTGGAAAGGAGACAAAATGCACAACCTAGCAGGCAATATTAGCCATTTAATCATAATTATCGGCAAAACAGGCCACCATATCAAGGCAATGTACAGAGGCAGAATCAACCTAGTTATATCAGACCGTTGAATGTTGTACATCCTAATGCTACAATCACATTTGGACCGTTAGTGCCCATACAAAACAATTTGGCTCAAGATAATGACTGGTGATATCCATGCAATCAACCACATGATCAGAATTTATGCCAAAGTGGACAATTTGGTCAAGCTTTGATAGAACAAAACCAATCAGTTCCTTCAGAGAAACAAGTCAGCTCTAGTTAAGAAATGGTGGAAGGGCAAGAACAAATTCAAAATAATTCTACCTTGATGAATTGGACACAAGATGATTTCTATGGTATCAATCATTGCACAGGCCCAATAGCTTTGTGTTATGTCGTAAAATGTCCCCCTAGGACTTTTACCTCCTAAGTTTAGCTCTCAAATCCCTTGTTTTGCATCTTGCATGTTCATTTTAACTCTTGGAAGAAAATGGCCTGAAACCCATGTCAAATGGGGCTTAAGGGACATTGTGTGCTTTAGACCTCACCTAAAAAGGGGACCTAGGACATGGGTGCTCACGCCCTTGTCTTGCCCTATTTTAGGCAGTCCCAAACTGGAATGTTAGTTATGTGACCATTAGTTAGGTCCCATGCCAACATCTTAATTTTAAATTATGAAATTTGTAGCAGGAATGTGTGTTGTTGCATATATAAGCATGTTTAGGGTTTCATTTGTAAACTAGAAGATGACTAGAAGATGATTATGAACTTTTGGTTTACTTATGATTTTAGAGCATTTAAAATATTCATTGTTGTAGAGCATAACATTGTTATTGCGTTTGTGATTGCAGATTTAGCTTCATCTTCTCATGTGTTGAAGAATATTCATCTATGTGAGAGCTACACCTCCGAGGTGATATCTATGTGTTTGAATCATTTATCAATTTATTTTTACCGTTATCCATCAAGGATACACACTCTTTATCTGGCAACAGTGTTCGGAAGACTTGAATGTCTTTTCGGGGCTTGACTGAGGCAAGCTCTTAAACAACACAACCCCCAACCACACTCCTTGTGATTATAGGTTACAGGTATCAGATTTTGCAGAGTGGAGTTGCAGAGGAAGGTTGTAGAAGATAAGGATTCTGAATCCGACGGAAAGAAGCAATTTGGAGCACTTTCGGGACATGGGCGCCTAGGGCAATGTCCTCTGAGGTTGCAGAAACATGAATCTTTGTGATAGGGATAATGAGCATCTAAAGAAGCCCCGACATCCTAAAGAACATCTTTCCTTGGACTAGGGCACCTAGGGCAGTGTCCTCTACATCTTCCATGACAGAAACAGACGGAACAATGATTATCAGTGCCGAAAGGAGTCCTAAATTCCCTGAAGAAAACTGTACCTTAGACTTGGGCGCTTAGGGTAGTGTCCCTAATTATTCTACATCATGAACTTTGAAAAATGGTCAGTAATTAATCTTTGTCTACTGTCTTAGTTTGTGAGCATTTATCGTAATTTATCAGTTTGCTTACTGTTTTGCATAATTAGGGTTTTTAGTATACTTGATCATTAAATTAATACATTAATTGACACTTTCTAAATTTCCACATCATTCCAAGTGACCACCAACCTATAGGTGAATCCTCTTGCAAGAGTTGTGATTCAACTTGGTTGGATGTCCTTGAATGTTTGTAGTGAAAGGAGGATCTAGCCATTCAACCCCATTATCCCTCTTTTCCTATAAAATATTTTGGTGAACCCGTGTTTTTTTAAAAAAATTTGCACCTTATTGAGTGTTGTACCCTAGATTTGTATTCATGCATTTAATTTTCATTTGATTGCATTTGAAAATTTAGAAAAAAAAATTGGCATCCTAGGCTTGCATTTTGGCATAATTTGCATTAATTTCATTTAATTTCTAATATTTTCATTAGATCTGATATAAATTGCAGAAATTCATCTTATTTTAATCATTTGCATTGCATTTTCATGTTTAAATTGTTAAAAATTGCTTGAAATTGTGTAATTTTTGTATAACCTAGTTTTTGCATTAGCTAGGGTTTGTGGTTAAAATCTTGTTTCAGATTTTACTACTCTTTTAAAAACTTATTTAGGACTGGTTTATAATTGTGGTGTCTCATTATAGTGTCTTTTTTGCAAAAATTCATGTCTAGGGTTTGAAGACCTTCATTTTCACTAGATTTTGTCTTGTCATCGCTTTAGATTTGCATTATAGGTGTGTTGTGAAGGAAATTACTACATTATTGGATTGATATTGAGCTTATTATTCTCTTCCCCTCTTTAATTTCCTCACAACACCTCTTCTTTTAGTCATTTGCATTGAAAAAATCGAAAAAAGTAGAAAATTTGAGCATTTTTAGGCACATAAGCAAACATAAATTGGTGTTGTTTCATTACATTCACCCTAAATCTCTTCTATTTAAGACCGTGCATCCATATTAAAGCATTCGTGTAGTTAGAATTTGAAAATTTGGCATTATTTCATTAAATTGTGTGAAAATTGGCATCTTTTTAATTATAATGTGTATTTCAACACTAGTTGCCTACACACTTCATTCACATCTTTTGATCAAAAACCTCTAAAATCATCGATTGAACCTTGTTGTGTTGTACTCTTTCCTCCTACCCACTATGTTTGTTGTGGACTCTATGTACCTGTTTCCCTCAAACAAGTGCTTTGGTGTGAAATAGTCTCACTTATTTTGCCTTGTCGTTCTTTGTGAATTAGCATCATGGATACTTCATGTTATTTATCTTTGGAAGCTTTGTTTGCATACATCATAGACATTGATAATTTTTCCAAATTCACTCATGAATATCCTCAAGTCTTGAAACAAATAGCATACATATACGATGTTGATATTTCTATGTGTTCCACATATGAAATCCTTTGTTATATATCTGATTTTGATAGCTTCACAAATCTCATGGGAATTTATCCTCCGATATTAGATGATCTCACTAAATTTATATCCAATAATAGATTTAATAGTGATGACTTCAATATGTCATATGAAACCTTAGATGACTTTATCTCTATTGGACATTCCACTACAACTCCTATTGCTAAAACATTTGATGGTAAGTTAGTTCTACCTTATGATCTCTCTCCCAAACTTGTTCCCACTGATAAGGACAGTTTGGCGAAAGAGGATGAATTCATTGGCACATGATCCCTTAACATTATACCACCATATCTTCATTCCAATGCTCTCTCTAGCCAATATGAAGCATTAGTGAATGAAGAACCACCACCATCTCTCCATTCCAATGCTCTCTCTGGCCAAGATGAAGCATTAGTGAATGAAGAACCCCCTCTAACAAAGAACATTCAATGGATAGATAATGAGCATTCATTTAACAATATTAAAAATTCTATCCCTACCATAGTGCATGAAGCCTCTATGGACCATCCTATTGACCTTCCTCCTTTAGTTGATTATTCACATACCTTGGATATCATTAAGGAAGAGAAGACCCTTAATCTCCCTTCTTTGATTGAATATTCAAGTCATTTGGATATCATTAAGGATTTAAAAACATTGACTATTTCTCCTTTGGTTGCATATTCTTTGAACATCACTAAAGATACAAACTTTAACAATTACCATCACAACACTTTACCTTCCCTTCATTCCCATGCTCTCTCGTCAAAAGATGTAGCACTAGTGGATGAGGAAAGACCTCTCATATTAAACCCCTTATGGATGGATGTCGAGATCATGTAAAACAAATCACTTCTTCCACATCCTAAGAGGATAGTGAATAAGTGTATTTCTACCTCCTTAAGCCACACTCGTTGTAGCACCTATTATAGTTGCTCTCAAGGGTGACCTCCTCCTAGATAGATATGTTGTTAGCATTGTGTTGTATCAGGTAAGTATTTCTAACCCTTTACCTCTTGTGATGTGTTCTCCCTGTGATGTGTTATGTGTTGTTTAGGCCTCCTTGGATGACCCTTTATACTCTTATAAGGTCAAGGATACCAGGAGACCACCTCTGTTGTGACCATTCTTCTATATTACTCCTCTCCTCTATTTTCATTGTTGTGTGTTGTGTCTTAGGGACATAGCGTTGTAGTTGGTGACCTGGGGGCACCTTCCTACATGACGACCCTAAGGCACTTGTTCTCCTCTCTTGATTTATTGTTTACCTTCTTCTAGTGGTTCTATCTAGCTAGTGGATGATGAAAAACAAATAATATTGATACAGACCATGTGTCCCTTTAGCGAGTAAGCAAAAATGGACCTAGTCCATACATGACGATGGGGTTGATATATATATTATCTGACGCTTGGCTAGTAGAATCACTCTGTGTGATATTTTGATGATGTCTAATATTTTCTAACAAACCATACCAGTGTTTCTATTATGTGTACTTTGTTTATATTTTGTCTCACCTTGGTTACACTCGGTTCTAAGATCTCTACGGTATAGCCCCATTGTTATACTCAGTTTCCAAATCCGTAGTATAACCTTGGTTCTTGATGTGATTATGTTTTTGCATTGTTTTTTTATCATATGATGTGGTTACTATCTTAGAGAAAGATTTCTAACCTCTCTTCTTGTAGTAAATTATGTGTTTGTGGAAACATTTAGCAATCGTAAAGTACATATCACCTTTGGGGGCATGGGCTTTGTGAAATCTCTTGTTCCCTTGTGTGTTTTCTTCCTACCTTAACGTGCTTGATATTTCAGCACGATATCAACCATCTTAAGGTGGGGATATATAAGGTAAGTTATCTAATGATTTTGGTACTAACGAAGTGTGTTTGCAAGCCCTTGTGTCTCCGCATGAGTGCACATTTTTATTTTATATTGCAATGAGAAAGCCCTCTACAAAGGTAGGATATCATGCATATCCTTTTATTTTAAGCCCTCTGCGAAGGCAGGATATCATGCATATCCTTTTTATTCTAAGCCCTCTGCGGAGGCAGGGATGGTGTATCTCTTGAGCTAGTGCACATCCTTTTATTTCAAAAGTCCTCTGAGTAGGCGGGGTTGGTGTATCCTCCCTTAAGGATGTCTTTGGTGATTGTTGTGGTATAAGCCCAACCATCAAGTGTACCTGTAATGTGTCTGAGATGGTGGTGAACCTAGCAACAGGCTCCTTCTATCGCTTGTTTGTCATGTTTTAGATGTAGACATACTATACGGTGCTCATGTCTTTTGTGTGTTTTCCCCCTTGTGTATTCGAAAGACATGTGGCGATGAGTCCCTCCTACACTTGAGTTTTGTATGGCATGTTTGTTCCCAAGCATTGTCTAAAGATGTGTGGAGATGAGTCCCTCCTATGCTTTGGGATTTGTATGGTGTGCTTGTTCTAAAGTTTAGTCTAAAGACATGTGGCAATGAGTCTCTCCTACACTCTAAGATTTGTATTGCATGTTTGTTGCCCCATATGTAGTTTCAAGATGTGTGGCAAAATGCCCCTCCTACATTTTGGGTTGTGTGTTTACTTTCCATGTATTTGCATTTGCATTCATATATATGAAAATGGAAAATAAATAATCACTGCATTCACTGTATTCATTATGTTTTGTGTGTCTTCAATGTTGTCTTCTTTGTGTTTTGCATGACTGTTATTGTCTTCTCTATGTTTTGTGTGCATGTTACTATCTTTAATGTGTTTAATGTGTCTACAACGTATTTTCTCTAATGTCTACCTGAGACTAGGGGCTAGAAATAGTTCCTCAATCTTTGTGTATGCATTAGCTTCATGTGCCTGGCATGTTTGTTGTGTTTTGACCATACTTTAATGCATGTATGGGCCTTGTGTTCATGCATACATTAAAGTGGGGGCTAAATGTTATGTCGTAAAATGTCCCCTAGGACTTTTACCTCCTAAGTTTAGCTCCCGAGTCCCTTGTTTTGTATCTTCCATGTTCATTTTAACTCCTGGAAGAAAATGGCCTGAAACCCATGTCAAATGGAGCTTGAGGGACATTGTGTGCTTTAGAATTGACCTAAAAAGGGGACCTAGGACATGGGCACTCCCACCCTTGTCCTGCCCTATTTTAGGTAGGTCCCAAATTTGAATGTCGGTTATGTGATCGTTAGTTAGATCCCATGCCGACATCTTAAGTTTGAATTATGAAATTTGTAGCGGGAATGTGTGTGTTGTTGCATATGTAAGCATGTTTAGGGTTTCATTTGTAAACTAGAAGATGACTAGAAGATGATTATGAACTTTTGGTGCACTTATGATTTTAGAGCATTCAAGATATTCATTGTTGCAAAGCAGAGCATTGTTATTGTGTTTTTGATTGTAGATTTAGCTTCATCTTCTCATGTATTGAAGAATCTTCATCTATGTGAGAGCTACACCTCTGAGGTGATATCTATTTGTGTTTAAATCATTTATCAATTTGTTTTTTCCTCTATCCTGCAAGGATATGCACTCTTTATCTGAAAATGGTGTTCAGAAGTCTTGAATGTCCTTCTAAGGCCTGATTGAGGCAAGCTCCTAAACACCACAACACCCAACCACACTCCTTGTGATTGCAAGTTATAGCTATTGGATTTCACAGAGTGGAGTTGTAGAGGAAGGTTGCAGAAGATAAGGATTTCAGATCTGACGGGAAGAAGCAGTTTGGAGCACTTTCGGGACATGGGCGCTTAGGGCAATGTCCTCTGAGGTTGCAGACATATGAATCTTTGTGATAGTGATAATGAGCATCTAAAGAAGCCTTGACATCCCAAAGAATAGCCTACCTTGGACTAGGGTGCTTAGGGTAGTGTCCTCTGCATCTTCCATGATAGAAATAGATGAAATAATGATTATCAGTGTCATAAAGAGTCCTGAATTCTGTTAAGAAAATTGTACCTTAGACTTGGGTGCCTAGGGCAGTGTCCCCGATTATTCCACATCACAAACTTTAAAAAATGGTTAATAAGTAATCTCTATCTACTATCTTAGTCTATGATCATTTGTCGTAATTTATCAGTTTGCTTATTGTTTTGCATAATTAGGGTTTTTAGCATACTTGATCATTAAATTAATACATTAATTGATAATTTTTGAATTTCCACATTGTTCCAAGTGACCAACAAACTATAGGTGGATCCTCTTGCAAGAGTTATGATTCAACTCGGTTGGATGTCCTTGAATGTTTGTAGTGAAAGGAGGATCTAGCCATTCAACCCCATTGTCCCTCTTTTCCTATAAAACACTTTGAATACAAGAGCCAAAAGGAGAGTGACTAAGGATGCAGCTATCCCTACAGCTGCTCACATCCCCACTCCTCACACATCTACATCTCATGCATCCCCAGCGAGCTCAATCAGAGATGCAACAAAAGAAAAAGCAAGGGAAACACATTTTGCCCAAACAGATTATTCCACTGGGTGAGTGAGTTCAACACCTTTAGCATAGGTGAACTATCTCGTTAGGCAAAATGCAAATTCGGTGCCAGCAATGCACTCCTAGGCTAGTCAACACACAAAAGTTGACTTTGTTATTGTTAAAATATCATAGAAGAGCAGTCAAATCCCCTTCAACATAGTCGATCGAATGAAGAAGACCAACATAAGAATCACTATGTGGGATTCTTTGTTGATCCCATCACAGAGGGATTTGTTGTAGGAAGCTTTGACAAGCTTCAATCAACCTACCATAGAGGCAACAAAAGAAAAGGCCACCATCCCAGCAAGCCTATGCCAACCAGAAAAGGAGGGAATAAGCACAAGAAAAACTAGTAAGCCCCCTCCATTCTATATTTCCCTGATGATTGGTGACAAATTATTGCACAATTGTATGATAGATTCTAGGGCAGGTACTTCTGTTATGCCTAAAAACATAGTTGATAAGTTAGGCATTGAATATGATCCTGTGAGTAAAGGGGTAGTGCAATTAGACAACACTGTTGTTTAGGTAATAGGTGTGATTAAGGATTTAAATCTCACCCTAAATGCATGCCCTGGCTTCTCTATTTCACAAGATATCTCAGTCATCAACCGCCCTGCATACTTTGACATATGCATATTTAGGGATTTCAGTGTTAATATAGGTGGATACCTATCTTCTGACTGGTCCCATATGTTGTTTAGAACAAGATATGGCCTATTGCAAATGACCACATAGAGCCTTACCCCCTAATCTTACCAATATGAACTGCACAATTCATGAGTTGGAAGAGGATGACAACAGTAGGCATGAAGTTACCACACTTGGGCAAACTATTTTTAGTTTGATACTCTTGATCATATAGAGGAAACAGGGCTGGATACTTACTGTATCCATGAGGAGGACACCATCATCCCTAATATTGAGAAGGCAACAACAGATCCAAATGGGTTATGGCAGTTATATTTCGATGGCTCCAGAAGAAAAAATGGAGTAGGTGTTCAGGTTGTATTGATTTCACCCCAGAAAGAAAGTTATTTCTCTACTTTTAGATTTTAGTTCAGTTGTACTAATAATGTAGCTGAGTATGAGGCCTTAATTCAAGGTATACAAGTAGCACATAAGAGGAATAAAGATTTTATAGGCATTTGTTAATAGTGAACTTGTTGTCCACCAAATCAGATCACAAAGTGCTTCAAAGAATGACTTGCTTAAGTCATATAAACATAGAGTCTAAGATCTGATTGAAGACTTTGATGTCTTCAACATCCAGGCAGTGCCCAAACAAAGAAACAAGGATGCTGATAGGCTAGCTACAGTTGGTGCTCAATTTGACATTCCCCAGAATGTCAAATAAAATTTAGATCAGCATGTGAAGATTGTTGTAAGGCCTGTTGTGCCTGATAATTTGATGAGATGGCAAGTATTTGAGAGTGACCAGCAAATTGTAAATTTTTTGCAAGATGATGCAGAGTTTGCTGCCAAAATTAGTCCATATTGCAAGAGCAATATGGTGACCAAGTGATCCAGCTGAAGACCAATAAACTACCCAGAGGATTGCTTACTTTAGAGAGAATATTTAGTGTTGATGATCAACCAAAGAAGGAGAAAATGAACATGACAGTCAAGAAAGAAGACTATGAAGAGGTGGAGTTTGCACAAGGCCGATTTCTAAAACATGACAAGGTATGTGATCAAGCTGAAAGGCAAGGTTTTGTTGAACTTTGTAATGAATTTGATGGTTTAATTTCTTTGGATTATAGGGATCTAAAATGCTTTGACCCTAGTTTAATCCAACATAGCATATTTAGACCTCAATGCAAAACCTATCTGCCAAAAATAATGGCTAGTCAATTCCAAAATAAAGCCATTGACGAGAAAAGAGCTATCCAAACTCATAGAGGTTGAAATCATTTATCCCATTAAACATTCCTCTTGGGTAGCTAACCTTGTTCTAGTTAGAAAAAAGAATGAGGAAATCAGACTGTGCGTGGACTTTAGAGATGTAAATAAGGCCTCCCTTAAAGACCACTATCCAAACAGTAGTAGGAGATGAAAGATTTTCACTCCTAGATGGCTACTCAGGCTATAACCATATTCTTGTAAAAGAATTAGATCAGTACAAAACAACCATTACCACCAAGTGGGATACTTTGGATTATCAAAAAATGCCATTTAGGTTGACTAATGCTGGGGAAACCTTCAAAAGAGCAATGGATTTGACCTTTAAAGGCCTAATCAATGATATTATTTTAGTGTATCTTGATTATTTGATTGTGTATTCCAAGCATGCAGCTGACCACTTAGGCTATTTGAGAAAAGTCTTTGAAAGATGCAGGGAATACAACATATCATTGAATCCAAAGAAGTGAGTGTTTGTTGTCCCAGAAGGCAAATTGTTGGGACACGTGGTTTCAAAGGAAGGGTTGGCTATTAATCTAGAAAGAACCAACACCATTCTAGATCTTCCTCTTCCCAATCATAAGAAGGGCTTGCAGAGTTTTCTGGGAAAGATCAATTTTGTGAGGAGGTTCATAGCTAAGTTTGCTTCAATAGCAAAGCCCCTCACAACCATGCTTAAAAAGAATGTTGTGTTCACATGGTCAAAGGAAGGCAGAGATAGTTTTGAAGCTGTCAAGTAGGCCATTGCACAGGATCCAATGTTGATAAATCCCAATTATAAAAATGATTTTATATTTTATGTCTTTAGAGGCAAATAGGGCATATCAACAGTTTAACGCAACAAAATAAAGAGAAATTGGAACAACCAATTGCTTTCTTCAGCCAGCCTCTCAAAGAATATGAGTTGAAGTATGATTTTGTGGAAAATCAAGTGTTTGCTATGGTGAAAGTACTCAAAAAGTTTAGACATGCTTTCAAACAGCAAAATACAGTTGATGGTGAACCACCCTGGCATTAAAAAATTTCCTCTAAGAAAAGATATAAATGAAAAAAGGGTTAGGTGGAACACAAAGGTGATGGAATATGATATCAACATCAACATCACTAAACAGATACGAGGCAAAGGCCTATGTGAATAGATGGCTACAGGTTCTGAGGTTAGAAACGATGTTGTATGTGCCTTATGACAAGCGCAACCTGCTGGTTCCCACGTCCTAGGCGATTGGTATCATGACATCACTACGTTTCTACAGTCAGGTAGATGCCTAGAGGGATTAGATTAGGCCAAAAGAAGGTATTTCTGATTGCAATCCATCCCTTATGTTATTGTTGATCGTGTCTTGTTTAGAAAAGACATCAATGGAGTTCTCCTTAGATGCATTACAAAAAATCAAACCTCTAAGGTATTAGAAGAATTTCATAATGGCCCTATTGGTGGTCATTATTCTCCAAGAACAACTACCATCAAGATCATGAGGGTTGGTTATTATTGGCCTAATTTATTCAGAGACACCCATAGATGGGTAAGAAGCTACAAAGATTGTGCATTCTTTGCAGGAAAACAAAGGTTGGTTGCTCTTTCCCTTCATCAAATTTAGACTGATCATCCATTTGCCCAATGGGGTTTGGACTTCATTGGGATGATTAAGCCACCTTCTAGTGCTAGCCACAAGTGGATTTTAGCAGCCATAGATTATTTTACCAGGTGGACAGAGGTAGTTGCATTGAAGGATGCTACAGAGTCCTCCATTTTAGACTTCCTTGAGGGGATAGTTACCAGGTTTGGTGTTCCATTCACCATTATTTCTAACAATGCCAAAGCCTTAGTAGGCACAAAAATTAGTCAATGGGCACTGAACTATGGAATTTATTTGAAGACATCATCCAATTACTACCCCCAAGGGATTGACTTGGTTAAGTCTACAAATAAAAATTTGATCAGGATTATCAAAAGAATAGTGGATGATAATTAGAGAATTTGGCATTCCAAGTTGAGGACAACTCTTTGGGCTGATAGAATTACCCCTGAGAGGGCCACTGGTAATTCATCCTTCATGCTAGTATATGGGAAGGAAGTAAGACTTCCACTATCATTGGAGTTGAATTCCCTTGAGCTGGCCCAATAGCTGAAGTTGTTGGAAAATGATGCCTTGATAGTTAGATTTGTTGAGCTAATGGAGCTTGAAGAAAAGAGGGACGCTGCTATGAAGACCTTTGAAGCCCACCAAGATCAAGTCAAAAGGACCTTTGATAGAAAGTTAGTTGATAGAGTCTTCCAAGAGGGAGATTTGGTGCTGAAATTGGATGAAGACAAAGCTAAGGCTGGGAGGCATTCCAAATTTGATGCTTTATGGAGGGGCCCTTACATCATCACCAGTTGCCAGCAAGCTAATGCCTTTCAACTCTCCAAGCTGACTGGTGAATCACTTCTGATCCTAGTGAATGGGATTCATCTCAAACCATACTTCTAAGTTTGGTCAGGATTCTTGTAAATATTTAGAGTAGGTTTGTTTTGTATTTTAGGTTTCCCTTCCAATAAGTGCTTTTGCACAAGCAACTTTCTCATTAGGAGATTGTTTGCCTTGTTGTGTGTTTCTGTGTTTTTTGAAGATGGTTTTCAATTTTGTTTCGTCATGTGGCTGCATTCTTTTGACCCTGTGCCTAATGGATTGTATAAGGTAGCTAGATCACTGTGTTTAGTAGGCAAACACCCCTGTATAGTCACCAAAATATTATCTTATTTTTGCCCAGGCTAAAATAACCCAAAAAATTCCAAGCTTTTTGCCATTTCTTTTCCTTAGTCGACAAGTTTTTAGTTTGGCGAACCTTTGGTTCATAGGTTCAAAAGTTAGCCAATTTGTCAATTTGTTGACTAAGGGGTGAATTGAGTAAGTCAAAACAATGCAGGGTGAAGGGAAAGAAGATAATGGCACATTCTATCAGCAAGGCTGTTGGTTCACGAACTTCATAGTTCGTCGATCAATGGTTTTGTCGACATGCATTTCACTGACTAAGAAGGATGACCATGTCAAAGGTTTGCTACGGGGCACTTTTGTCTATAATGTAAAAGGAGATGAAGAAATTTAACTAAGGCAAGGCATAGAAAAGGTCTATTGGCAAGTCGGAGGGATTTCAAACTTGCTAAGTAGTTTAGAATTTTGAGGATTCATCGATAAGGCGATAGGAGCTCAGATGAAGAGGAATCAATGCCAAAGGAAGATGGTTTGAAAAATAGGAAATTCATCGACAAGGAAAATTATGGCTAGGGCACAAAAGGTTTCAAAAAAGACATTTTCACCGACAAAGGCAAAAATCGGTAAGGCTTAGTGGTTCAAAAATGTGGGAAATTTCTGATAAAGGAGATAAAGCGTTGAAGGTTCAGAAATGGGCCAATTCACTGATAGGGCGAAAGATGAAGGCAAGGGTTGGCTCATGAAAAGCAAGATTTGCTAATAAGGTGAAAAAAGTGATAAGCTGGCTAGTCGGGAGATCGGTGAAAAAGAGAACTTGCCAACAAGTTTGAAGAAGTGTGAATTCACTGATAAGGTGAAGAAATAGAGGGAGCCCAGTTTGTGAAATATAAAAATTACTGATAAGGTGAAAATGATGGCAAAGCATAAAGCAAAAGGCTTGCCTAGTTCTAAAAAGAGAGAAATCACTGACCAAAGGAAAATCAAAGGTGTAGAGTTCAGCCCGAGGCAAATTCACCGATGGAGAATGTAGTGGTGCCTGTTGGTTTTTTTCCAGACTGGATTCTTTCTCCCAGTTATCCCTACAAGGTAGCCATCATTGATCAACATGATAACCAAACCAAGGGCCAATAGTGCAGGAGATAGACTCTATAGATATCTCCTCTTCTTCTTTAGGCTCTGCAGAACATAGGGGGGTATTCCCTATTCAACATCCATGGGATATGTTTATGGACTGACTGGGATGTTGATACAAAGCAGATAAATCCTCTCTTATATAGACCAAAACTGTAAGATAAGTGTAAAGGGGCTAGCTTTGGGCCTATGTTCAGTTGTGAGACAGAGGATTCTGGTCCTAAAACTACTTCTAAATGTCCTAAAGGTTTGTATTTGAAATTTGAATTATTTTTGGTGTTTGGATGCAAAACTAGGACCTTGGGTGTAATCTTGATACAAGACTAGATTGGTGCCTATCCAGGGCTTGGAGTCAATAGACATACACATGTGAATGATCAACATAAACATATACCAAAGACTGGATATCAAGGGGCTTTTTAGTATCTGCCTTACAGATACCTCCCAAAATTTAGTATTCAGTTATCTCTGCTTACAACATCCTCACTGCAGTAGATTCTTCCCAATACTTGATCTAAAACATTTAATCCACTCCTTGAGTAGAAGTAAGAAATCAAGCATTAAACATAATAAACCTATATTCTAGAATCATAAACACTCCTTATATGCTTAGATTCAGAAGAAGAACACACTCAATTTGGAGACAGATAACAGAACACATGCAATATAACATTACTCATTTAAATCAATGTGAAACCAATAAATTTATGCATGAGACATACAACATGAGACTCATAAACTCACAAGACATCCAGAACAGGGCCACCAATGAATTTGTATCTTATCACAACACCAAAATTTATCCAGTTTTCAACAACAACAAATGAGTAACACCATCTGCTATATACAGCAGGAAAGTGTACTCAACATTAATCACATGGCAATTCAAAATTTGCCAGATACAATGCACATGAGACATGGCACTCAACACATTGAATGCAACAGGTAGAGGAGGAGATAGGGAGTGGTTGAACTCGAGCCCTGTGCCGCCACCTGAGGATTTTCAACTTTAATCAGGTAGTTGATCCATCCATGCCTTCGCCCATACTTCTGTAACATCTGCCATTAATGGCATACCAACCCGCGGCCTTGGGAATGCAGTAGTCTGTGTGTTTTGCAATTTTCCTGCCAAGAATCATGACCTAACTTTTTAAATCATGTGGGAACTAATTATCCCACATTTACCCCACAAGGACCTCCTCAATACTTTATAAGCATGACCGCACCAAAAGATAATAGTCGGTAATTTTGCTCCCGACGATGCCAGTATAGACCCCATCATTATAGCTCATGCCATCAAAAAAACACTCCTCATCCGCACTGATATTGCTTCCCCCACTGATGATCCTCATGCATGATAACCTGATATGAAATATCAGCCCAATATTTCACATCACCCTGATGTGAAATATCACCCCGACAAGAAAAATCACCCTGATAATAGAGAACCTCCTGCTGAGCCCACCTGATATTCAAAATGAGCCTGATGATCACCCTCATCGGTGCAATCCTGATGCATCAAAAAAAGATCCTCCTCATCACATTCATACCATGCACTTCACCGATGATCCTTCTATGCTTGTTCATGTCCTCATCGGCGATCAGTGGGACCCTCATCATAGCTACTGATAATATCATACCGAAGACCACATGATGCATCCCACCGAACCAAATGACGTCATCGTCATATTGCAAAGGGTGATATTCCGCGGCAAGGGTGATATTCATAAGATGACTGATGCTTGGAAATATCACCCCCTACAAGGATATCAGGTCTGAATGTAGCTTTGATGCAACATCAGGGTGATCCTTGAATATGACTGATATTTGAAATATCACCCCCCTTTCAGAATATCAAGTCACCAGACAGGCAAATATCATCCTCATGTGAAATTGACGTCTGCACTTCATGGATCAGGTGATGATGAGGTGATAACACAACATTCAGGGTGATCTTACCAAAGATGACTGATATTAAAATATGACCCCCCGCAAAAATATTAGGTTAGACCAGAACTTTGACAAGCTATAACTTCCTCACTTGGCCGAATTTCAGGGTGATACAAAAGACAAACCTACTTAGAATTTTACACTCTTCCACATGGCAGGCTTCCTGAGGCAAGATTCAGACTCTGAGTTTTTTAGGTTCTAGGCCTCAAGATCACAAGCATACCTAACATGATGCACATACACACTGAAAGATGCTACATAGATAGAAACCTTGACTTAACACAACCTCATGCCTTGAAAACTAGGCTCCATGTGCAAGCACCAACATTGGCTCCGATTGGGGACGTGCAGGCACAAGGCTGCAGCGAGAACCAAACCACCTTCGGGCAGGGGCAGACCAGGCAAAATATAAAAAAGGCAAAAAATTGACTATACAAAGCATTTATAGACAATTTACATAATTTACAATTATGCACAGAAGATGTTCACTTATGAAATATAAAGTTTAAGGAATTGACCATGCACAGGCAATTCCAGCACTACACCATTCAGGGCCTGGAGAAAGTAGGAGTCCTCTCCATGGATATTGTTGATTTGGTATGGACCCATCCATAAGGGCTCAAATTTACCATGCTTGCCCTTATCCTGACTCCTTGCATTCCAAATAAGGACTAAATCATCTACCTGAAATTTCCTTTCTATAGTCCTTTTATCAAACACATTTTACACTTTGTTGTTTCTTGATGTTTGTCTTGTGTGCCTCCCTTCTGATTTCATCCAGTGCAACCAGCTGATCTATCCTTTCAGTCATTAAATCTTTAATCTCTTCATCATTCTCTTGTATGAACCTATAAATTGGCAAGAGATTATTTATAGGCAGCCTGGATGCTATGCCATATACTAGCTCAAAAGGTGACCTCCCAATTGATTTCTTCACTGTTATCTAGTCAGCCCATAATACCATCTTCAACTTTGAATCCCATGCCCTTTTGTTTTTGTCTACCATCCTTTTGATGATCTTCATGAGGCTTTTATTACTTGACTCTGCTTGACCATTTCCCTGTGGATGATATGGTGATGCATATGACAAATTAATTCCATATTTGTTGCAAAAATCAACAAATTCACCAGATCTGAAGCACATGGCATTATCTGTGACTAGTTTTAATGGCACTCCAAATCTGATAATAATGTTTTCCATAATAAAATCCATCACCACCCTACTTGTAGCTTTCTTAGTTGGAATGGCTTCAATCCATTTGGTAAAATAGTCAGTAGCAACCAAAATCCAACTATGTCCTCCACTTGATTTCTTTGAAATCTCCCCTATAAAATTAATTCCCCACTACTGAAATGGAGCCTCCACAGTTATAGTTCTAAGGGGTAAAGCACCTTCATACCTCAGTTTTCCTGAGAACCTTTGGCAAGAATCACATCCTCTCACCATCTTTTGTGCATCTGAGAAAAGAGTTGGGCACCAATAGCCTGCTCTAAGAATCTTGTGGGTTGTTGTCTGGGCAGTATAATGTCCACCACACACTCCTTTGTGCATGTCATTTGAAACATTCTTAGCTTCATTTTCATCTACACACTTAAGTAATACACCATCAGGATTCTTCCAAAACAACTCCCCTTGAATAATGATGTACTTGATTGCATGCAGCTTCAAAGTCCTTTTCTGACTATCACTAAGATGGGAAGGACAATTTAGATTCTACAAGTAATATAAATGTCCTTGTACCATTCAGACTCTGACACATTTACAATTTCATTCTAAACTACATTCACTTGGCATGCTTTCAAATTGGACTGTATCATTATTTTAGCCAAACCTTGTCCCCTTATCAGTTTGGTGATCTGTATTTCTATGTTGAATTCTTGTAATTTGTTTATCCACTTGCATCTTCTTCCTGTTACCTCCTGCTAGGTAAAAATATCCTTGACTGCTACATGAGGCACATACACAACTGTTTGAGATCCTACTAGATATGGCCTAAAGCTTTTGACTGCTTTAACCAATGCATATGCCTGCTTCTCCATGATGTCATATTTTAACTCAACTGCCTGCAATGACATGCTAAAGAAGGCAATAGGTTGTTCAAAACCTTCATTTTTCTGTAATAAACATGCAACAACAGTATGGAAAGAAGCAAATGAAAATGACTGAAATGGCTTAGAAAAATCAGGAGATTTTAACACAGGAGCCATCTTTATAGCCTCTTTGATGTTCTGAAATGATTTAATTGCTTCACCTTCCCAATTGACAGTTGCACCCTTCTTCAACATCTTAGAAACATCTTTTGTGATTTCTGCAAAGTTGGGGATGAATCTTCTAACAAAATTAATCTCTCCAAAGAAGGACTAAATACCTTTCACTGTTTTGGGAACTTGAATCCTGTCAATTGTAGCAAGCCTTTCAGGATCACTTCTTACTCCATCCTTGGAAACAATGTGTCCCAAAAGCTTTCCTTCCACTACCCCAAAAGCACATTTCTTTGGGTTGAGTGAAATGCCATATTCCAGTGCTCTAATAAAAATCTGTTCTAAGTGCATGCAATGTTGCTCTTCCTTTTTTGAATAAGCAGTCATATCATCTTGATATACAGCCAGGATTGAGTCAATCGATCCTGCAAAAGCAACATCCATGGCCCTCTAAAATGTAGCACCTGCATTTGTCAATCCAAATGGCATCCTTACATATACATATGTCCCCCATGGAGTAGTGAAGGTAGTTTTATATTGTTCAGACTTTTTTACCTTCACTTGATTATACCCTGAAAATCCATCCATCATAGATAAAAGCTCACAACTAGTTACTTTCTGCAGCATAGCCTCCATGTTAGGTAAAGGATAATTATCCTTTAAAGAGGATACATTCAAATTTCTAAAATCAACAAAAAGTCTTATATCACCATTGATTTTTCTAACTGGGACAAGATTAGACACCCAAGTTGAATTTCTAATAAGCACAATTATTCTAGCCTCCCTAAGCTTCTTGAGTTCTTCTTGCATTTTTAGAGCCAGAGCTGGGTTGATAGGTCATTGTTTTTGTCTAAATAGTTTAGCCCCAGGCTTCAAAGGGATCTCATGCTGGAATAGGTCTTTTCTATAAGCTTTCAGGTCTTCATATGACCATGCAAAGACATGCTTGTATCTTCTCAACAATGCAATCAGCATGTTTCTGATGTGTGGTTTGAGCTGTTTGCCAATATATAGCTTTTTGGGGGCATGAGATGTCCCCAAGTTTATCTCCTCCAAGTCATCCTTTGTAGGAGATGCTTTTGAAATAAATTGGTCCCTATTGTCAAATGCTCTTTCTAAAGCAACTAACCCTTTGGGGATTTTATTTATTTTCAGCTAAATTACTTCTTTCCCCAAAAGAGTGTCTTTTCCATCTACAACCTCTACAAAATTTTGAAAATCAATCTCTTGGTTCTCATATTCATCAATGCAGTGTAGAAATCTCAATAAATCTTTATCATCATCAAATACTTGCCAACTGCTTATATTTTATGGTACTGTAGGTCTAATTTTGACCTCAACATTTGTAATATCAGACAGAGTAATATCATCTGGCCTTATAGCCACATCAGCTAGAAAATCTGCCATGACATTTTTTAACCTCTCCATCCAATTTATTGAAAATGCATCAAACAATTCAATCGTGTCCCATACAGCATACTTATACTATTTTAACCTCTTATTTTTTGAAGCATACTTATCTCTTACCTGGGACATAATCAATTCTGAATCTCCAAACACTTTTATTATCTTAATTCCATGTTTTAGAGCAACCTTCAATCCTAACAATAGAGCTTCATATTCTGCAACATTATTTGTGCAGGCAAACTTTAATAGGAAAGAGAACTTTAGAAGCTTCCCAGCCGGAGACAAAAACATAACTCCAGCACCGGAGCCTTCCTTTGAACAAGCTCCATCAAAATACATAGTCCAAAGACCTTGTTGGTCAAGCTTTTGAATGCAAGTATCTTTCCCTTTACCTCCTTGATCATCTGAGACAACTCTAAAATTTTCATAGTCAGTGTCCACAAAACATACATGTTCCTCTGAATTTTGATCCTCAACTGTTTCTAGTGACCTTTCTTCTCTGACCAGTTTGACATCTTTACCATTCATTGGAATCATGACATATGATAGATCTAACTGCATACTTCCTCTAATCAATGTTGCCCATCTTCTTGATAACAACATACCATATTGTGGCTTTATGTCAACCACTGTTATGTTCATTTTGTATGTCTTTTCTAGATATGCTGCTAGTGTGAAGTCCACATCCTTCATGATTACAATGACTGGTACTTCCCTAGCATCCATTGCATAGCATTTTTTGCATGTCTTGTCTATCTTCAATCCAGCTTGTTGCATGATAGCCAGAGGCATAATATTTGTTGATGTTCCAGAATCAAGCATACAATTCCTGATTGTTTTCTCATTAATAACAAGGGAGACATAAAATAGCTCAACCTGTGATGGACATTTTGTCATGGTCACCCCCAGATAAACCTTAGGAACCTCATCCTCTTCGACACACAAGGTCTGTCTCTTACCTTGAACCTCAACATTTTGCTCAGCTTGACAAGTTACCCCTAAAATTAGGGACATTGCCTTATTCCTGATTTCTTCAACCTTCATGAGTTCCATCAACGGAGCAAAGACCTTTATCTGGGACAGGACTTGAGTTATATCAAAAGGAGCATAATTTTGTATCATAGTTATAGCCTGATCTGCGATTTTGCTCCTATCCTAAGCTGATCTAGTTTTAATCTTAGCAGTGTACTGACTTCTATCTATGACCTGAGGATCCTTTCCTTGATCCTCATCTTGAGGGACCTCATTTTCTAACCTTTGAAAATCATGAACCACCTTTTGCTTAAAGTTTTTCTTATTGTTGTTCCATTGTGTCTTTTGTGGTCCAGCCCCTTTATGATTATGCACTGGCTGATTCACAGAGGTGCTTTCTGATTGACGTAGATCGCTCACCTAAGCTCTACCTCTGAGGTTATAATTGCTCTTAACCTGAGCTACTACTACAACTATGAGAGCTCTAATTTTTGCATCAGAAGGTCTCCTTAGGTTATTCAGAAATATACGTGAGTCCTGAGCATTTACATAGTTATCTTCATCATCATCATCTCGGGGAACCTGCTGGCAAACCTGAGTCCCATAACCTGTACTTTCATCTGCATCATAGGAAGAATACTCCCTATTTGTGGACAGCATATTTACATTATCATCCTCCACACAATGTGGCTCATTGCACTCATCACAGGCAACAACATTATTATACAGAGACTGAGCAATCATACATCGCGACTGTGAGTGAGGCATTTGACATATTATGCACCACGGGGTGTCATCAACAATATTTATAGCCTTCTTCAAAGGATCTAGAGTTTCCTTTGCATTATGGCCCCTTTGATTTGAATTGCTATATGGGAGGATGGGTTTACCATTATGTCAATTAGTGTTACATGGCATGTCATGCAATGATGGCCTCTTTTCTTGTCTTTGGTAAACTTGCCTGTCAGGCCTATTCCTTTTTCATTTTTAGCAAGTCTGTAACTTAAATCCACAACAGTAGTCAATTTATCTAATTTATCCTCAGAAGTAGATGCATTACCTTGAGTACTTTGAGGTTTGTTTGGATTTTGTAGAATCTTCACATCATCTCTTATGTTTGTCTTACCAGATGCTTTCCTATTATTTTCAATATTTGTTGCAATCCTGAAAGCATCCCTGAGGCTGTTTGGACCCTTATCTCTTAATCCATAGGCTATTTTGGCATCAAAGGCATTTATGTACAACACCATGCACATTGGTTCATTAGGTCTCATATGAGGTGGTAGTTTGTTCAACACTTTAGTGAATCTAGCATTAAAATCTACAACCTGCTCATTTGACCCCTTGGTAATACTAGTGAATTCATTTACAAAAAAGCTTGGGTCAGTCTTGTCATCATATTGCTCGTTAAAAATCCTTCTAAAATCATCCCATGATGAGATACCTAGGTTAGGCAGACCTTTATACCATTCTCTGGCTTCATCAACTAAGGATTACATAAATAATTTCATGAAAACATCTTCATGCTCAACCTCAAAATTGTCCATAACATTCTGAAAAGCTTTTAAATGATCCTAACCTGACACAGTATTATTTCCTGAAAACTTTGGCACCTGCGGCCTCACATGTTTGTCAATGGGATTAGGGTAGCCAAGAATACCATAAAAAACACGCTGCCTGAATCTGTCCAGCTACATAGGCTGTCTACCAAACTGATTAATATCGGTATTCCTATTTGCATTCTGATTTCTCACATTGATCATTGGTATCCTAACATTATTTGCATTCTGTCTCTGATCATTCTATTGATACTGGATTTCATTTCTATGCTAGTTCCTCAACACATTTGCATTATCAAGGGTGGGGATTACATCATGTTGAGCAGTTCTCAAAGCTTGCACCTTTTGTCCCATATCATCTCTAATCTTCACAATCTACAAATATTCTAATTCAGCTCTTAAGCTTTTGATTTCTTCAGCTAATTGTTCATCTTTGGGCATAGAAAAGGATGGTCCATTTCCATATTAGTCATCATCATCATCCCTTGGGGACTCGGTCTCTTCAAATCTGTCAAAGGGATCTAAGAAAGGGCATTCCTGAAACACCTCTGATCTCACTCTCAAATTTACACCTTGTTGTCTTTCATATACATTCTGGATTTTAGCCTCAGTGTTTGAAAAATAAGGTATTGTCTGCTTTGAAGATCCTGGATTGTCCTAAATATTATCATTACTTATTGGAGAAACCTCTTGACTGGCTTGAATAGTCCCTTTTTTCCTGTACATCATTTTTCTGGGCAATTCTTCAAACAGAGGATTACGCAGGGATCTTCTCCCTTGCATTAAAATTTTTATTTTACCAGTTGGGAGATTAGTTCAGAGTCGCCACCTATCACTAGGAATTAATTCTTTTAAACCAAGGTTTTTACACAAAGCTCCCCAGCGGAGTCGCCAAATCTGTTGGTGACTCGAATGGGCAAAACTTCACCAAAGACTGCAAGAAAATACTTTCAAATCACCTCCCCAGCGGAGTCACCAAAGTCAATGTTGGTGCTCACACATGGAGCCTGGTTTTCAAGGCATGAGGTTGTGTTAAGTCAGGGTTTCTGTCTATGCAGCATCTTTCAATGTGTATGTGCATCATGTTAGGTATGCTTGTGATCTTGAGGCCTAGAACCTAAAAAACTCAGAGTCTGAATCTTGCCTCAGGAAGCCTGCCATGTGGAAGAGTGTAAAATTCTAAGTAGGTTTGCCTTTTGTATCATCCTGAAATTTGACCAAGTGTGGAAGTTATAGCCTATCAAAGTTCTGGTCTAATCTAATATTTTTGCAGGGGGTCATATTTTAATATCAGTCATCTTTGGTAAGATCACCCCGAATGTTGCGTTATCACCTCATCATCACCTGATCCGGGAAGTGCGGACGTCAATTTCACATGAGGATGATATATGCCTGTCTGGTGACCTGATATTCTGAAAGGGGGGTGATATTTCAAATATCAGTCACATTCAAGGATCACCCCGATGTTGCATCAAAGCTACAGTCAGACCTGATATCCTTGCGGGGGGTGATATTTCCAAGCATTAGTCATCTTACGAATATCACCCTTGCCGCAGAATATCACCCTTTACAATATGACGATGAAGTCATCTGGTCTGGTGGGATGCATCATGTGGTCTTCGGTATGATATTATTAGCAACTATGATGAGGGTCCCACTGATCGCTGATGAGGACATGAACAAGCACAGAAGGATCATTGGTGAAGTGCATGGTATGAATGTGATGAGGAGGATCTTTTTTTGATGCGTCAAGATTGCACCAATGAGGGTGATCATCAGGTTGATTTTGAATATTAGGTGGGTGCAGCAAGAGGTTCGCTATTATCAGGGTGATTTTTCTTGTCGAGGTGATATTTCGCATCAGGGTGATGTGAAATATCAAGCTGATATTTCATATCAGGTTATCATGCATGAAGATCATTAGTGGGGGAAGCAATATCAGTGCGAATGAGGAGTGTTTTTTCAATGGCATGAGTTATCATGATGGGGTCTATACTAGCATCGTCAGGAGCAAAATCGCCGGCTATTGTCTTTTGGTGCAGTCATGCTTATAAAGTATTAAGGAGGTCCCTGTGGGGTAAATGTGGGATAATTAGTTCCCACATGATTTGAAAAGTCATGTCATGATTCTTGGTGGGAAAATTGCAAAACACACAGTCTACTACATTCCCAAGGCCGCGGGTTGGTATGCCATTAATGGCAGATGTTATAGAAGTATGGGCGAAGGCATGGATGGATCAACTACCTAATTGAAGTTGAAAATCCCCAGGCGGCGACACAGGGCTCGAGTTCAACCACTCCCTGTCTCCTCCTCTACCCGCTGCATTCAATGTGTTGAGCACCATGTCTCATGTGCACTGTATCTGGCAAATTTTGAATTGCCATGTGATTAATGTTGAGTACACTTTCCTGCTTTATATAGCACATGGTGTTACTCATTTGTTGTTGTTGAAAACTAGACAAATTTTGGTGCTGTGATAAGATACAACTTCATTGGTGGCCCTATTCTGGATGTCTTGTGAGTTTATGAGTCTCATGTTGTATGTCTCATGCATAAGTTTACTGGTTTCACATTGATTTAAATAAGTAATGCTATATTGCATGTGTTCTGTTATCTGTCTCCAAATTGAGTGTGTTCTTCTTCTGAATCTAAGCATCTAAGGGGTGTATATGATTCTAGAATATAGGTTTATTGTGTTTAATGTTTGATTTCTTACTTCTGCTCAAGGAGTGGATTAAATGTTTTAGATCAAGTGTTGGGAAGAATGTACTGCAGTGAGGATGTTGTAAGCAGAGATAACTGAATACTAAATTTTGGGAGGTATCTGTAAGGCAGATACTAAAAACCCCCTTGATATCCAGTCTTTGGTATATGTTTATGTTGATCATTCACATGTGTATGTCTATTGACTCCAAGCCGTAGATAGGCACCAATCTAGTCTTGTATCAAGATTACACCCAAGGTCCTAGTTTTGCATCCAAACACCAAAAACAATTCAAATTTCAAATACAAACCTTTAGGACATTTAGAAGTAGTTTTAGGACCAGAATCCTCTGTCTCACAACTGAACATAGGCCCAAAGCTAGCCCCTTTGCACTTATCTTACAGTTTTGGTCTATATAAGAGAGGATTTATCTGCTTTGTATCAACATCTCAGTCAGTCCATAAGCATATCCCATGGATGTTGAATAGGGAATACCCCCCTTGGTTCTGTAGAGCCTAAAGAAGAAGAGGAGATATCTATAGAGTCTATCTCCTGCACTGTTGACCCCTGGCCCGATTATCCTGTTGATCAATGATGGCTACCTTGTAGGGATAACTGGGAGAAAGCATCCAGTCTGGGAAAAAACCAATAGTGCCAAAGGATAATTTTGAAGGTACAACACTTTAAATTGTTGTAAAATCTTTCTCATTCCTTGAATTGCACCATTATCTCATGATGAAGGTATGTTGCATTCAAATTTTGTAGGCCAAAGTCAATTGTAGGTAGCTGGAATAGTAGGATTCTTCAATACACCTGTACAAATGAGAAGCAAAAGGAGTTTGCAGGTACCTAGAGGTATTTTGAGGCCTTCTCTCATAAATGCGCCTGGCACCCATGTGTGTCGGCAATCTCCACTGTAGTTTTGCAAACTTCAAGGGGCATGGCACCATCCCTCTTCAGGCAATATTTCTAAGCTAAAATTAAATGCAACATGGGCATGTCTTGGGTCATTTTGAATGGTTTTCAACACCTATGAATTAAAGCTGCTATATATGCATAGGAAAAGGATGTAATTTTGTTAGTTGTTCTTCTAGGTTGTTATGTTGGGCAGATTATTTGTTATTTTCAGACCTTGTAATGCACCTACAAAACCAACTAGATTTGATAAATTGTGCTCAATTATGAGCCTTTGTTGTCTTTGGTTGATTCTTTACCCATGAATGTAGATGGTTATTTTGTGTCTACTCTTCTTTAATAGGTTATCTTCCCTTTGTAATGGCTATTTAGCCTTAATGATCAATATAATTGTTGATATTTTGCCTCTCTTATGTTTTTTCTCTGTGTTTATTTGAAGTTGTGACTCACTCTATGGATAAAATGATCCCTCTATTAGTTGCATTCTTCTATTCAAGCCTCTGTTAAAGTTATAAGTTTGTGTGAGGTTCTTTCAGTATTTGAGGTCATTGTTGTGTTATGTCAGTCCCAACTAACATATTAAAATTTGGTGCATCACCTATCCCTTTAATTTTAGTATTTTCTTTCCCCTTTTCCCCATGAGTAGCATTAGATTTAGTTCATTTTCTGAGCCTTAAGCTCAGAAAGAGAAATCAACCTTCTCTGGAGGTCTAATCTCAATTACAAGGTCCCACACCTTGAGATCAGTCCCATTGTGTCATTGGAATGCTTGAACAAGTTTCAAGCAGTGTGCAATTTGACGTGACAATAGATAGATTGTCAAGTGTGAGGTACTTGCAAGGGTTTGTAAGTAGATCATTAAACTTGAGGGACTCAATAGAATATTTGTTAAAGAGAAAAGTTAAGGAGTAAAGCAAATAGACTGCCATCTCTAAGGCAACTTGTGCAAGGAAATTGAGTAAAGGAGGTCACCCTTTAGATAGAGCATCAACAATGGAGTAGTTTGGTAATGGCATACATAAAGAAATCATGAGAAAAAGGTAGATAGATCACTAATCAGAGAGTTAATCTGGCAAAGAATTTAGTGAGTGCACAAGGTGAACGGATAGAGTGCTAAGATTGGAGGCAATCTACATGTAAGTATTTGTGATATGATTTGAAGATGGAAGGAATAGATGTGAATCCTAGATCTGAGGTTGGTGATATGAAGAAAAGACCCATAACAAAATGATTTCAATTGTTAGATATCAGGTTGAGTGAAGTAACAAGTAGAATTAAAAGGTTGCAGAGAAAACTAGTTTTGGATGTGAACGAGGATGAAGAGAAAATGATAAAAGAGTACATATACGTGGAAAGAGATCTTGAAGTGGCGATTCAACAATTTTTAGAACCAGAAGAAGATCATGATTAGCATTGGGAGGATGAAGTTGCAAAAATGTTAGAAATGATATTCCACATGGAAAAGAATCTTGGAAAACTAATGGCAAGCTTGCAAGAAAAGGGAAAAAACAAATCAAAGATTAGTTTAGATGAAGAAGGAAAATCTATAGAGGATGAAGACATGGAAGATGATTTTCTTGAGGAACGTGAGGAATTGGATGATTGGGAGGACCAAGACATTTGTGTAGAAGACATAATGAGTGAAAGATATGTAAAATGTATGAATTATGAATAGGTTAGTAATGACTTTGAGGATAGATTTGAATATCTAAAGATTGATGATAGTAAAAGAACACTTACAAAAGGTACAAAGTTAGTGGTCCAAATAACATAAATAGAGAATACAATGACAAGGGATGTGGTGATAAGATTAGGCATGATAAAAAAAAAAATGAAGCTACAAGATTAGAAGAGAATATAGGAATGATGCTAAATGGGATTGAAGAAAATGTCAACAAGAAAGAAGAGGAAATAAGTAAATGTGGTAATGTGGAAGATAAGACCAAGGATGTACCAGTGATGGTAGTTGAAGACAAGAGAAAATGTAGTCACATAAGGGAGAAATATAAAGTTGCAGTGGGGTATGAGGAGTCTAGAATGGAAATTGGAGACATTTAAAAAGAAGGAATAGAAATAGAGACTACAAATGGAGATGTGATCAAAATTTGCAATGGAAGAAAATGTGTTTGATATAGGCTAGAAGATAATGTGTAGAGTTGTCAAGGATAATGTGTCAATAGAAAGAGATATACAAGATCTAATCAGATGTGTGATGGATTTTGGCCAAATCTAAGAGTTTTCAAAAGAGTGGAGATAGTGTGTTGTAAGTGCAAAGTAGGTGAAGCATGTTTTGAGATGATCACAAGGGATTATAGATGGCTAATGGAAATATATGAATACTTGAAGGATGGATAACAAGGTGGAATAGAAACATGAGATGTAATGAGTATGTTTAACATTTGGAAGATGAGGATTATAGGTTCTAGTGGGAGGATAAGATATTTTTTGAGTTGAGAAGGAATGATTGTAGATAAGGTAAAGATCTAGACAATAGTTTGTATTGCATAGGAAAAGAATTGTAATATGGAGGTAACAAAGGAAAAATGAAGTTGAAGTTAGATATGAGGTTAGTGTACTTGTTATGTTGGAAAAAGTAACCTTGGGGGATTTTTCCTCTTAAGGTTTATCTCTTGGGTCCTTTAGAATGCATTTAGAGCATCTTGCATGATTTTGATGACTCTTGATGAGAAAACCCTAAAGTTTCATGGCAAATGGGACTCAGGGGATGCACTTAACATGAATCTTGCATAAAATAGGGGGGAGGACTTGGGTGGCCACGCCCTAGTCCTACCCTATTTTAGGTCAAGACCAATTTCAAAGTGTTGGTTTATGGCCGTTATTTAGGTCCTATGCTGACACAGTAAGTTTGAGTCACTAAATTCTTAGTAGGAATGTTTGTAGTTACATATATAAGCATGATTAGGTTATCATTTGTAAACTAGATGGATATTACAAACTTGTGGCTTATGTAAAAGTGATTCAAGGCATTCAATATGTGGTAGAGAAGAATTTGTGTTGTTCTTGTGTTTGTATTTGCAGATTTGGCATCCATCTCCTCATGGCATGAAGAGCATCTTCCTTCCATGAGATCTTCACTACAAGGTGATATCAATTATTTTTTCTATCATTTATCATTTAGATTTTGCCTCTATCCGATAGGGATACACACTCTTTATCTGACAACGGTGTTCGAAAGACTTGAATGTCTCTCTAGGGCTTGACTGAGGAAAGCCTCTAAACACCACAACCCCCAACCCATTTTTCTATGATTGCAGGTTACAGGTTGCGAAAGCGAAAGAAGTGGAGTTGCAGGAGAGCAATGCATATTGTCAAAATTGTAGATCAGAGAAGAAAATAGGGACCTGGACTCGGGCTCTCATTCATTAGTCCTCCGGATTCCACAACTGGAAAATCTCTAGAACAACAGGAACATGTTACAAACAAGATCCCCAGATCATGAAGAAAATTGTGGCACTGGACTAGGGCGCCCACTCATTAGTCCCCAACTTTTATGAACACCAAACATCAAAATCTGGTAGGCATTTAATTGTCATTTGATATCTCTGTGTGTGATCATTTTCCATAATTTGTTTGTTTGTTCACGAATTTATGAAATTAGGGTTTTGAGCATAATTAGGTTTGATTAAACAACAAATTCACACAATTCCAATCTTCTCCTATGTTCCAAGTGACAGGAGATCTGTAGTAGAGTTCTCTACTCGGTTGAATGTCCTTGAATGTTTAGTGGTCAAAGGAGGATCAACACAAACCCTTAAAAGAATTAAAATCAAACCCTCTTCACTTTTCACCTTAAACAATACTTAATATAGGAACTTGTAGCAATGGATACAAATACAAGAGGAAATTGGAGAGAAGAAAGCATATAGGGTTGGAAATGTGAAATACTTATTTTGTGATGGGAAGTGGCTAGCACAGTTGCTTGAAGTAAATGAATAATATAAGTGGAAGGAGGTGACAAGAAGGAGAGATGAAGGCAAACTCTAGAGTATAGGAAGATGAGGTAGTAGAGGAGATAATTGGGACATCTGTATTAGTCAAGAAAATATACAGAGGAGATTTTCTCAAACATGGTAACCAAAGGAGTACCAGAAGTGATTGGGTAAGGGAAACATGTGTTGAGTAATAGTAGGAAAGGGGGATATGAAAGATGTATGAAGACAAAATATGTTAAGGCTATGATATTTTAGTGGGATGATAGTGAAAAATAGAAGCATCTATGATTGGAATAGTAGTAAGCAGTGTAGGTTTACAAAACAATAGAAGTTGGGAGCTTGCAACAGGGAGTTTAGGTGTAGGCATGGAAGTAACAACCATCGGTGAATTTTGGACTAGTATACAATGGTAGAGTAAAGAGGAATTTGAGGATTGGATACCACAGTTGAAGAAAATGATAGAAGAAGGTAAAGACTAGAATAGAATAGAGGAAAGCATGAGATGATTTGAATTAGGAGAGACAAAGGTTAAAGGCTACAGAAGGAGGTTTGATTGGTGGGAGAGATTCAGTTCCAAATGATTGAAGTGGGAAATGAAAGAATATTTAAGAAGAAACCATGTTGAGTTGATCTCAAAAGCCTTATTTGCAAGCACTATGCTCATAAATCATCTACCGTAAGCATCTAATGTAGGAGAATCCCAGATTTTAGTAATAAAAGATATCACCACATACCACCGCATTTATATATCTAGCCTTGTAGTTTAAAATATATGTTCTAATATGATACTTCTACATTATATTCACTTTTCAAAAGAATTAGAGTACTGCACGTGTGTAACTTGGTTTATGAACCTTTACTGGACTGATAGGTTTATACAATTCACTATCTTGGACTTGCATAGAGTTTTTAGAAGTTTGTGCCATCAAATGAATGGGTATAGAGATACATTGGACATAGGAGGACTTAATTAGAAATTTCCATCTTCAAACTTGGTTGACTATACATTTCATGGAGCTTTGCACCACCTTGTGGCCAACATGGGATCATGTTGAAATACACCAGACAACTGAGAGGGGGGAGTGAATCAGTTGTCACAAAAGTTAGCTTCATATGAATATCAAACCATCAACAACTTAATTACTTATAATCAGATTTAACCATGAAAGAATAAAACCATAAACTTAATCACAATCACACATCCAACACAGTAGACACTAGATTTTTATGTGGAAAACCCTAAAAAGGAAAAACTACAGTGGGTGTTAGCCCACAAAAATATATGAGTTATAACAATACTGAAAAATAGAGGCTTGCTGCCTATAGGGCTCACTGCCAAAATTGCCCACTGCAAAGAACAACTCACTACTAAGGGGTGGCTCACTGCCAAGGGGTGACACACTGCTAAAGTGGTGAATTGATTAAGTAGCATCTACTCCATGCTAGGATTTAGCTCCATTGAAGTATAATATAACTTATCTACTCTACTCTTTCACACCTTTGTACTTATCTCTTCATATTCACATTCACACACTTTTTTTGCAACTCTATTACATGATTTTATACAATTCATCAACCTTGGAATGTACATCAATGTCAGCATTACATTCATCAACCATTGGAACATTATTACATCTTCAGGATGTAATAATTTCTAGAGCCTTTCTCTTTGTCTCCAATAATTTGATCTTCAAAGTGATTGATTCTTACATACTTGGGAGTCTTAGCAATTTCTAGAGCCTTTTCTTCTTCACTTTGATTGTCTTCTTGTTTAACTTTTTCTTCATGAGTTATATCAACAGGTTCATCTAACTCATAGCCACTCTGAACTAATGTTTTCCTTTGCCTTCATCCACTTTCACATTTGCACTCTCCACAATCTTTTTCAACCTTTTGTTGTGGCACCAATAGGCCTTACTCTTGGTAGAGTATCCAAGGAAGATTCCTTCATCACATCTTGCATCAAATTTCCCTATGTCTTCATCTCTTCTGATATAGCATTTGCTTCCAAAGACTTTAAAGTATCTTACTATTGGAATTCTTCCATACCACTATTCATAGGGGGTTTTAGTGCCATTACTTTTCACTTGAACTCTGGTTTGAATGTAGACAACAGTATGTATAGCTTCTTTCCAGAAGACTTCTGGCAGGCCTCCTTCCTTCATCAATGTTCTGGTAGCTTCTTGAATTGTCTTGTTCTTCCTTTCCACAACTCCATTTTTCTAAGGATTTCTCAGTGTAGACAACTATCTTTTTATTCCTTGCTCTTCACAAAAAATGTTGAATTCATTTGATGTGAACTCACCTCGTCTATTAGACCTCAAGCATTTGATTTTTAGTTCTATTTCATTTTTAACCATTGCTTTGAAGGATTTGAACTTCTCTAGGGCTTCTGATTTGTCTCTTAGAAAAGTAACCCAAGTCATTCTAGAATAATCATCAATAAGCAACATGAAGTACCTATCACCTTGCAAACTTCTTATCCTTTTAGGACCACATAGATCTGTATGAACTAGATGTAGAAAACCAACAGAAAATTGCTCTTTACTCTTGAAACTTGTTCTTGTATGCTTCCCCAATTGACATTCCTTGCAAATAGTTTTGGAGGGTTTCACAAGTTTTCATAGATCTCTTACAGTCTAACCTGAACTTATCTTTACCAGATTATCAAAATTTATATGACACAACCTTCTATGCCACAACCAACTTTCATCTACTTGGGCTAATAAACAGTAATCATTAGTTCCTCTTAATTGATAGATGTTACCTCTGGTCTTCTTACTAGTAGCAATCATATTTTCAGAGCTTTCCATTATCTTGCATCCATTGTCTTTGAATCTCATATCATAACCTTTGTCACACATCTGACCAACACTCAAAAGATTATGCTTTAAACCCTTCACATAGAGAACATTGTCAGTGTTATGCTTTCCATCAAATGAAATAGATCCTTTTCCACAAATCTTACCATCTACATTGTCTCTAAACCTAACCACTCCTCCATCATATTTTTCCAAACTTACAAACTTACTTTTTTCGCCGGTCATGTGATGTGAACATCCACTATCAATAATCCATTCATCCTTGTCTTTCTCAACCTGAATAGCCAAAGTACTTTCTTCCACTGGTTTTTCTTCCTTCACACAGCTCGTGGGATTAGTAGACATAGGTTCTTCTTTAATAGAAATAAATAGACATTCATTTGTACTAGTACTAGCATCATCAAATTCATCATCAATCACACCTTAATCATCAAAATCTCTAACATAGTAGCATTTCTTTGGAGCTCTAGGCCTATTCTCAAATCTTTTTCTATTCCTTTCAATTCTTTCAAGACATCTGGAAGCATAATGACCTACTTTACCACATGAGAAACATTTGAAAGGTAATTTGCCTTTGAACTTACCAGAACCTCTTTGCAGTCTGTTAACAAAGTTGGCTTCAATTTCATCAAGCTCATCATCAGGTTCTACTTTGTACTTTTCTGCTATGGAGATCTTTTCTGAAGTACTGACTTTGAAAGTAGTTTCTACTTTTGGTAGAGCATCACCAAACTCTCTCATTTCAAAAGCAATAATCTTACCAAGCAACTGATCCTTATTAATCTTTTTCACAGTCATTATTTCTTCAATTGCAACTACCTTGTGAGCATAGAATTTAGGTAATGACCTAAGAATTTTCATCACAACTTTAGTTTCATCGACAGTTCCTCCCATACCTATGTTTCTAGTAACAAGTTCATCAACCTTTTGCATGAAGGATGTTATGTTTTCATCTTTTCCCATTTTAAGACCTTCATATTTGGCTTTCAGTCCCTGCAATTTGGCACTCTTTTAAAAATCATCTCCTTCATACAGATTACTCAGCTTATCCCAGACTTCTTTAGCATACTCATAATCCATGACCTTTATTAAATTAGAGTCAGTCAATGCACTCAACAGAGCATCTCTAGATTTTATATTTACCTCATATTCTTTGACTTCATCTTCAGTTGTCAGACCATTCTTTTGCATGGTATATTCAATCTGTGTTGCTTGCCATACTTTATAACTAATACAAAGCAGATGGATTTTCATGCAAATCTTCCAGGTTGCATAATTCATCCAATCAAACTTTGGAGGCTCCTTCTTGTAAGACATCTTGGATCTACCTTAAGTTGTTAACCCTACCACCGAGGAACCTTGCTCTAGTACCAATTGTTGAAGTACACCGAACAACTAAGAGGGGGGGTGAATCAGTTGTCACAAAAACTTAGCTTCATATGAATATCAAACCATCAACAACTTAAGTACTTATAATCAGATATAACATTGAAAGCATGAAACCATAAACTTAATCACAATAACACATCCAGCACAGTAGACACCAGATTTTTATGTGGAAAACCCTAAAAGGGAAAAACCATGGTGGGTGTTAGCCCACAGAAATATATGAGTTATAACAATACCAAAAAATAGAGGCTCACTGCCTACAGGGATCACTGCCCAAATTGCTCACTACAAAGAATGGCTCACTACCAAAGGGTGGCTCACTGCCAAGGGGTGGCTCACTGCCAAAGTGGTGAATTGATTAAGTAGCATCTACTCCATGCTAGGATTTAGTTCCATTAAAGCATAATATAACTTCTCTACTCTGCTCTTTCACACCTTCACACTTATCTCTTCATATTCACATTCACACACCTTTTTCACAACTTTATTACATGCTTTTATACAATTCATCAACCTTGGAATGTACATCAAGGTCGGCATTACATTCATCAACCATTGAAACATTATCCAGGGTTGGCATTACAAAACATACACATTAATAGGTCTAGACCTATTATAAACTTTAGCTAAGGAAAGATGTATAGAAATATGATGAACACACCATGCCTTACTTGGGACTCAAATGCAATCCTCCACGCTACAACACGCTTCTACAATCTTCAATGCATCTCTGCAAATAGTGAAATCAACCAAGTCGGCCAAGACTCGAGTTAACACTAGGTCTTCTAAGAACATTCTTCTTTCATGATCCAAACTTCTCTTTGCAAACCAATCTAAAGGTAGGAACATGATCAGGAGACATCCACAAGCACATTGTAATCACTAGGAACAACCGCACAATCTCCAACCACTCTATCAAGAAGATTCTTCAAACTAGAGGACAAGAACAACACTATCAACCACTGTCATAAAGAAAGGATAGCTTGTGGACTACCAAATCATGAACCATAGGAGTTGAAAGCACTTAACATCATCTCAGACTTAACTCTAGAACTGTAGATCAAAATACTTCAGTGCAGAGGAATGCAAAGCACAATACTTTCTCACTGTCACTACCAAACATACAAAAAATGTTGTTTTCACTCTAGTGAACATTACTCACTCAAATCTTCATACCAGAGGCTCAAACTTGGAACATAGCATCTTCAGATAGACTTCTAAATAACTTCCCATCTGCAGACAAAGATATTCATTCTACAGAAAATAAAGAGCATTCTTCTGGACTGTTCTTGTTGACAAAAGACACTGCTAGGCATGTCAGGTGTTGTCATTGATGGCAACTAAATCTATCTTACACATCCTCATTTCATTAGTGGATCATACCAGAAGTCAAATTGCAGATTTGTCTAAGTCTGGATAGACAGGAACAGGGCTTATGAGAGGGTTCAACATCCTGGTCCGCATTTCTCCATGGGTAATCATATTGTGTTGCGAATCTAAGGGAGTGTTAAGAGATGTCAGGGATACCTAAATCTAAGATTTTAGCTTCTAGTGATGAAGGGATTGAAAGTTACATGCATCTGAGTATCAGGTTCTGGTTAAACAGTTTAGTCCAGTGAAGAACATGTCGACTTGGTGTTTGATCATTATGCAGATTTGGAAAAGTTGTTGATTGATTAATTTGTGAGATCTAGTGGTATTGGTTGACATGTAAGGTGACTTGGATATAGATATTTTGGTCCACATTGGTGTTTGTGCATGGATTCAACTAACAGAACAATGTTCTTAAAAAGTCTCTAAGTTTTTCTTAAGGCTAACTGCAGTTGATGCAATTTCATGTAGCGGATATATATAATCGATGAGTTCGGGCATTTTAATGTATGATGGTGTGAATATGAAGGAATAAGTATGAAGTATAGTAGAATTAAATTCGAAGTGAAGAAATCTAAGCTCTAGGTCATGGTAGAGTAGTGATGCAGTGTAGAGAAAGATGAAGTGTGTAAAGTCAGTGTACTGAGCTCAACCGAAACTGTAATCTTACATTGTTGGATGTTATTCCTTAGTTCAAACATTCCAGTGAACTTTTGTAATTGATTTGTAGGTAGTGAGCCTCATTGAGCAGTGAGCTCTCGGTAGTGTGCCTAAAGGCATGTGCCTTCTCCATTTGTAATACTTTTAACAGAGTATAAATTCTTGTGGGTTAACCCCTACCGTGGTTTTTCCCTTAACCGGGTTTCCACGTAAAAATCTTGGTGTTCATGTGTTGTGATCTTGCTATTTTTTTTCTTGTGTTCATGCTTCTTTCTTTTGGATGTATGTGGTAAATTAATAAAGGAACAAAGTAATAAGGTTTGCAAAACATTGATTCACCCCCTCTCAGTGTTCCTTAATTTCAACAGTTCTTCTGTATGCAATACACTATTTCCACTGCAACTCACTGTTTCTACCGGAGAAGCTAATTTTCTCAATATCCTCAACATCAAGATTACTTACATAAGTAAATACAAAGCATATTACTCATTACAAGAAAACAACAAGATAGGAGCACAGTTGACACCAATGACAACACAGATATGTTGACATCAATGACAACACTGATTAGGCACATACTTGCAACAGATCATTCTAAGGCTTGTGATTGCTATATATACACTACTCACAATCATTTGAAAGATCATCAAGAGGAGAGAAAGGAAGAAGTTAGAAGAAATAGTGTGAGTGTAAGGATGAGAATTTGAAATGGAGATTGACATTGATAATGATAATGAGGTGGTTGATAATGTAGGATGTAAGAATGTTTAGAATTTTATCTAAATAGTTTAATTTCATGTTTAGTAATCAAATGGCTATGACCTAACATATCAGAAGGCATTGTGGTAGATTGTAACTTTGATAATTGATAATATACTGATGAGACTTTTGGAGGCTTGGTTTTTCCTCTTTGAGGGTTTTCCTAACGTATATTTTTTGTCATCTCATTGTGAGATATTATTGTGTGAGTGCTTTATTTGTTTTGGTTATACGGTTGGATAGTCCTTCATTGGACTCTCCCACCATGATTTCATCAAGGTTCTATAAGTATCATGGGATAGATAAACATAAGACAACTATGTACACCCCTCAGTAGAATGGACTTGCATTAAGAATGAACATGATGTTGATGAAGAAGGATAGGAGTATGCTTAGTGGATTCAACTTGGAACAAAATGTTTGGGTAGAAATGGTTGCCATGGCCTATTGCTTAGTTAACAAGGCTCATACATCAACTCTTGTCGAGAACACACATATGGAGGTGTCCTTCACTAAGACATCTTCAAGTCTTTGGTTGTAAGGTGTATGCACATGTGCCTAGGGAGAAGTAGTTTAAGTTAGAGACTAAGATTGTAAAAGGTATCTTCATTGGCTATGGCATCAGTGTGAAAGAGTACAAGCTTTGGGATCCTATGGATAAAAATGTTTTGTATAGTAGAAGTGTTATCTTTAGAGAAGTTAAACCTTCTTCCATAATATTACATCTAGAAGTTGAAAGAAAGATATGGTTTGACCACCCCTAAAGACTAAGAAGGTTGAATCAGAATCCCAAAAAGGACTTGAAGAGGGGGGAGCTTAGATAGTTTTAATATTTTTGAAGAGGAGATAGAATCTCCACCTCAACTCTTGAAGAGGTCCACTCAACCTAGATAACAACCAAATAGGTATAATCATCCTAATTGGAGACATATTTTTTTTGGATTACTAACATAGATGATCTTAAAATTATGAAGGAGGCATTGGGTATGGATGATTATGAGTTCTGGAGAGTGGTTGTGGATGAGAAGATGTTTTTATTGAAGAAAAATCACACATAGGACTTAGTACCTTTGTCTAATGGTCAGAAACCTATTGGTTGTAAATGGGTGTTCAAAAGGAAGATTAGTTATGATGGCAATTTTGAGAAGTATAAGGTTGAGGAAATTGATCATGGTGATATTTTCTCTCCAGTTGCTATGTTGACATCCATTTAGTTCTTATTATCTATTGCATCAACTTTTGACCTTGAGGTTGAGCAGACTTACATGTGAAGACAACTTTCCTTCATGGTGACTTGGAGGAAGAAATTTACATAACATAGGCAGAGCACTATGTTGAAAAGGTAAAGAAAATTTGGTTTGTAAGTTGAAATCTTTGTATGGTCTTAAGGAATCACCTAGGATGTGTTAGATTTAGGACAAACAACTAAGAGGGGGGGTGAATCAGTTGTCCAAAACTTTCTTGCAATTAACCACTTAAATCCACTTTCTAATTCAGTAGCATAATAATAAATCAATCATGGAAACATAATGCATTAAACCAAGAGCAGAAACATATTAACACATAAGACACCAAGATTTTGACGTGGAAAACCCGGTTAAGGGAAAAACCACAGGGTGACTAACCTAAGATTGTATTCTCTATTAGAAGAATAGAAAGAACAAAATGGCACATGCCAATTAGGGCTCATTGCCTAAGCACACTACTCACAAGAGGCCCACTGCCTATAAGAGACACACTATCTACAGAATTATAAGTATTACATACTTGAACTGAAGAATAGCATCTTCACCATGCTTGAGCCAGTTCTATTTAAGCTCAATACTTCTACTCTGCCTTTCGCTCTGCTCCTCTCTACCACACTCTCATCACCACACCAAATCACCTCTTGAAATGACTTTATAATTCCTTATTTAGACAAGACATCAACTTAGGAATAACCATCCAAGTCGGTATACATTACAGAGAAAATGACTAATTACAAAGAGACTTCACATGGATCAACACACTGTCGGCCACACAGATCTGAGACTCCCATATTCCTTTAGGAACACACCATTCTTCACAGAACATCTCCAAGATCATCCACAGGATGTGTAACTCATCCGGTCAGCCAGACTTAGGAAGAACACCATCAATCAGAAGTAATTCTTCAATTACAAGCTCAATCTTCAATGTGGACCATCAACACAAACTGGACACAATCCAAAGATCTCCACAAGCTTTCTTGAATCACCAAAAACATCCACACTACTTCTCTCCAATAGATTTGAGGAACATTTGCTTCCATCATCATGGTTCTAGATGCTTCCTGGATGGTCCAGTTCTTTCTCTCCACTACTCCATTCTACTGTGGAGTCCTAGGAGCAAACAACTATCTTTTTATTCCATGTTCCTCACAGAATTCTATGAACTCACCGGATGTGAATTCTCCACCTCTGTCAGACCTTAGACATTTTAATTTTAATATGGTTTCATTCTCTACCATAGCCTTGAATATTTTGAATTTCTCAAGAGCTTCTGAGTTCTCTTTCAGAAAAGTCACCCACATCATCTGGGAGTAGTCATCAATTAATAGCATGAAATATCTATCACCTTGCACACTTCTGATTCTTGCCGGACCACATAAATCAGTATGAACTAAGTCCAATAATCTGGTAAAAGACTGTTCCTTACTTTTGAATGTGACTCTGCTCTGCTTACCTAACTGACATTCTTTGCACAAGCTATTAGTAGGTTTCACAAGTCTTGGAAGATCTCTTACAACTTATGTGTTGCTTATCTTGATGATATTATCAAAATTCACATGACACATTCTCCTATGCCACAACCAACTCTGATCAATTTGAACAAATAAGCAACTTTTACTAGTACCAACTAAGTGAAAGATATTACCTTTAGTTTGAGTACCGGATGCAATCTTTGTTCCAAAACTTTCAAAGATCTTGCATTTTCGATTCTTGAATTGAAGATCATAGCCTTTGTCCACCAACTGTCCAACACTGAAAAGATTGTGCTTTAGGCCTTCAACATATAGTATATTACCGGTTTTGTTCTTTCCATCAAAAGAAATAGTTCCTCTACCTCTGATTCTACCAATAGAGTTATCACCAAACTTTACCACTCCTCCTTTATACCTTTCTAAATCTATCAACTTGTTTTTGTCACCTGTCATATGGTGAGAGCATCCACTGTCAATGACCTAATCATCCTTTTCTTCAACTTGGGCAGCCAGAGCTCTTTCTACAATTTTATGATTGACAGATTCAGAGGGAATTGGATCTTCTTCCTTGATGGCAATAAACACCCAGTCACTTCCAGATTTGTTTCTTGTCTCTGATTCATCATCTGTTACTCCTTCATTATCACCATCTTCATGAACATAGTAATAATTCTTTTGGAACCTTGATCTGTTAGGATTTAGCCTTGAAAATCTTTCTGAACACCTTGAGGCAAAATGACTAATCTTATTGCAGTTAAAACACTTAAAAGGTAGTTTCCCCTCATACTAACCAAATCCTCTTGGCAATATTTTTGCAATAAGGGCTTCAAGTTGAGTAGCTTCTGCTTCATCTTCTTCCAGGTCTTTTCTTGCTTTTTCATACCATGATAGTTTCCTTGAAGAGTTCTCTCCTAGATCAAACTTTTGTTTTCCTTTTAGAGAGGCACTAGCTTTGAATGCAGATTCAGTCTTGGGGGGGCAATCTCCAAACTCAGTCAATTCAAATGCAGCCAATTTACCAACCAATTGATCTCTTGTGATACCTAAAATAGATCTGAATTCTTTAATAGCAGCAACCTTGTACTTGTAAGAATCAGGAAGGGATCTAAGAACTTTGCCAACAATTTCATCTTCATCCAAGACTCCACTAGCACATCTAATGCCACAAACAAGCTCGTTTACTCTTGGCATAAATGTAGTGATATTTTCATCTTCTCTCATCTTCAGATTTTTGAATTTTCCTTTCAGACTTTGTAGCTTCGCACATTTAACATACTTGTCTCCTTCATGCAGAAGTTCCAGTTTTTTCCCAAATCTCAAAAGCAATTTGTAGGTTGACAATATTTGTCAGCTCTGAACTAGACAAGGCACTTAGAAGAGCTTCTTTAGTCTGCAAATTATTTTTAGCACCTCTAATTTCATCTAGGGTTTTCGGACCATTCTATGGAGGAGTATACTTCTTTGAAGCCATGATCCAATACTACATTCCCATACATTTTAAGTGACATTCCATGCGACTTTTCCAAAGAGTTAAATTAGTTCCATCAAACCTTGGACTATCCTTCTTATAGGACGACATCCTAGATCTCCTCAATCAGTTAAGCTCTTTTAGAGGAACTTAGCTCTGATACCAATTGTTAGATTTAGGATAGACAACTGAGAGGGGGGTGAATCAGTTGTCCAAAACTTTCTTGCAATTAACCACTTAAATCCACTTTCTAATTCAGTAGCATAATAATAAATCAGTCATGGAAACATAATGCATTAAATCAAGAGCATAAACATATTAACACATAAGACATCAAGATTTTGATGTGGAAAACCAAGTTAAGGGAAAAACTACGGGGTGACTAACCCAAGATTGTATTCTCTGTTAGAAGAATAGAAAGAATAAAATGGCACATGCCAATTAGGGCTCATTGCCCAAGCACACTGCTCACAAGAGGCCCACTGTCTATAAGAGACACACTGTCTACAGAATTATAAGTATTACATACTTGAACTAAAGAATAGAATCTTCACCATGCTTGAGTCAGTTCCATTTAAGCTCAATACTTCTGCTCTGCCTTTTGCTCTGCTCCTCTCTACCACACTCTCATCGCCACACCAAATCACATATTGAAATGACTTTACAATTCCTTATTTATACAAGACATTGACTTAGGAATAACCATCCAAGTCGGTATACATTACAGAGCAAATGACTAATTACAAAGAGACTTCATGAGGATCAACACACTGTCGGCCACATAGATCTGAGACTCCAATATTCCTTTAGGAACACACCATTCTTCGCAGAACATCTCCAAGATCATCTGCAGGATGTGTAACTCATCCGGTTGGCCAAACTTAGGAAGAACACCATCAATCGGAAGTAATTCTTCAATTACAAGCTCAATCTTCAATGTGGACCATCAACACAAACTGGACACAATCCAAAGATCTCCACAAGCTTTCTTGAATCACCAAAAACATCCACACTACTTCTGCTTACTGAAAACATTTTCTCCTTCATCTAAAACCTCAAGAACACAATCTGTCATCACCGTCATATTAGAAAAGATGCTTGCGGACCTCCACACCATGAACCAATTGAGTTGTCAATTCACATTGACTTCCTAAATACTCCACCAAATCTATAGAACATGATATTTCTTTTCCGGATCTCACCGGACCTATATGTATCACTATGTCACCTCTGAACACCTGCCAGAACCGGTTTTACTTAAGTGGCCAAAACTTCTTCATATCATCGTGCAGACCACTGAAATCTTTATTGGATCATAATAAGACACATATCTACAAACAATTTGAAGCGCATCCTCTAATCTTCATCTTAGCTGGGATCTTTACCTCACTGTCTTCACTGTTCTTCTCTATTCCTGATTAGGACTAATTTTCTCAATATCCTCAGTGCACAGCTCATCCAATCCTTATCATTAATGCAACAGGAGTATGTTGACATCAATGACAACATTGGTTAGGCCCATACTTGCAACAGGATGTGGTGCCAAAAGTTGAATTCCTTTGTGTTGGGATTGGAATTTCTGAGAACCAAATTATATTATTGCATCTATTATAAGTTGTATAATGATCATTTCCTTGTTATCCCATTATATGTTGATGATATGTTATTTTTGAATAATGGTAAGGACATGATTTGTGAATTGAAGTCTCAACTTTTAGAATAGTTTGAGAGAGACTTCGGGGCTGCTAGGTTCATCTTGGGTATGAATATCAAAAGAGATAGAGAAAATAGAAAGCTTTGGTTGGCTTAGAGCAAGTATGTGAACTTGGTGTTGTAGAGATTCAACATGACATCTTGCAGACCATTGTGTGTTCCTATTTTGATGGGGACTAAGTTATGAATAGAGTAGTGTCTAACTTATTCTAATAAGGTGGAGGATATGGCCTGAGTACCATGTGCTAGTGTCGTCAAGATCTTAATGTATGCTATGGTTTATACTAGACCTGATATCACACAAGTAGTGGGAGTCTTTAGTTGATTCATGGCTAATCCTAGACAAGTACAATGGGATGCAATGAAGAGGGTCTTAAGATATTTATGAGGTACCTCCAAGTACTACATTTGTTATCATCTAAACTCTACAAGGGACCAACACTTAGTGGATATTCATGGATTTGTGGGTTCAAATTATGTTTGGGATGTTGATTATAGGAAATCCACTAGTGGATGTGTTTTTACTATGTTTAGTGGTGCAATCAGTTGGATAAGTAATCAACAAGTTGTGGTTGCTTTGTCCACTATAGAAGTAGAGTACATGGTAGTTGTAAGAGTGCAAAATAGGAAACTAAATGTAAATACAATTAAAAATTCTACTCCTACTTCAGATTAGAGCATAAATGAAAGGTAAGTTAAAACAATGCAAATTTAAAATGAAGTTGTACCTTCCATGATGCCTTTCATTACTCTAAGAAATGTGTTGTTGCAATGGTGGATTTGAAGTGTTAAGTTGATCTTGGATTCTTCCTCAATGTGATAGGATATAGTTGCAAGAGATTACTAATGTCTTGGATGAGAGAGATGGTTGAATTTATAGATTTGATGAACATGAATGGAGGGTTAAGATTGGTTTGGAGTCGATGGCTAGGATTTAATGAGAAGATTTTTGAATTTAAATTTAGGAGGGAGGTGTAAATAAATGTTGGTGGTTCGTGAATGGAGGGTTGAGATAGATTTAGGTGAATGGCTAGGAATGAATGTTGATTTGAGTTTGGAATGAAGGTAGTTAGGGATTGAATGGATAGAATTGAAAGTTGATTTGAGTTTGGATTGAGGGTAGTTGGGAATTGAATGTCTAGGATTTGACAGATTAAAGTGATGGATAGAATTGAGGATTATTTGACATAGGATTGATGATATGGATTGAAATTATTATTTAAAGTTTTGTAGTTGGAAATGGAGGGTTAGGATTTAATTGGTTAAATGGATGGTTAAGATTTGAAACTGAATTCATTTTGAAATGATGGAATTTTAAATTAGAAGAAACTGATTATGTGTATTTTGGATTTTATGATAGGAAATAATTATTTTTTATTTTTTAAATGATGAAGGAGATAGAGGACATTAGCTTAGTTAATAAAATAGATCGATTCATTTAATTAACTAACATTAGGATGCACTAATTAAATAAAGTTTATTTAATTACTAGCAGAAGTGGAAAAGCCTAATTAATTAAATAATTTATTTAATTAATCAAAGTTGGAGGAATTGAGATTTGTTAAAATGCAAGGGTGAATTTTAGGTATCTACAACAGTTTCTCATGCTTATAAAGAAGCCATGTGGCTTAAACATTATGTTTAGATGTGGGGTTGACTCCAGTAGCTACTACAGTTTGATGTGACTGTTAGAGTGCCATATGTTTGGAAAAGAACTTGACCTTTCATGCGAGGACAAAACATATTGATGTCTAGTACCACTTTATTCATGACATGGTAGAGGATGGGAGGGTGACACTTTGTAGAATGTTGTAGATGCATTTATGAAGCCAATGAGCATAAAAAAGATTAGGCGGTGCTATGAGTCGACCTCTAGCAGTTAGTTGATAGTGTTAGTACTCCCTTTGCTTTGACAAGGTGTTTGAAAGTGGGAGAATGTTAGGAAAGGTGTCTCAACCTTGGTCCAAATGTTAAGAATCTAAAAAATGCAATTTGTTGTTTAACATTGGTTCAATGATGCCTAGGATGTGGAACTCTTTGATCTCTACAATTAAAAAAGGGGCCCAATCGGCCTCCCAAATTAAAAGTTATATTGGAAATGCAAGAACATTTATGAGCTATAAGAGGGAGTTACACCTATTGAACAGCTTATGATATGTGTTATGACACATCATAAGGCATTTTTGAATGGATATAATGAATCCAAAATGGAGTGTCAAGTTGGTGAGTGGATTATGACAAGTTTATGATAGGTGGATGGAATATGTTATTTTAGCTTGTGGACTCATCTTGGAATTTGGATGCAAAATTTTGTGTGGTTTTAGCACATGGCTTTCTAATTACCATTTGATGGTTTCATGTAATTCCTTTCCTATTTATTGGGTGCTGGAGATGAAGGTTTTGATAATGAGTTTTGTAGGTATTGTTACGCTACTAAAATTACTTTAGATCTCTAGTTGGTGATACTTGTAAAGGCTTACACTTTGTAAGTGTATTGTACAACCTTTGATTACTAAATAATACATCGAGTTGCTCTGTAGTGTGGGGTTTTTCTGTGGAAAGGGTTTTTCCCATGTAAAACATTGTGTTGTGGTATACTATTTTTGTTGAGTATTTTTCCTTGTAACTACAAAGATCTAGTTTATTTGCACATACATCCTCTCATAGATTAGTGTAGGAAGTGTATTCACTCTGCTTCCTTTCACTCATTACATCTAGGTGATGCTCATAGGGGGAAGCATCAGTACTTCTTGTTGTCCTATTTTTCTCACCAACCAAATAGCCCAAATCCATGAAATCTCTAAGTGTTTTCTACTTTAGAAATACAAGGAAAAACATCCTAAATTGAATGAGTCAAAAAAACTTGAGTTTTCCTTTTATTTTTAGTATTTTCAAAGTTTCAGAGTTTGGAGTTCTCCCCTTCATCATGTTATCCTAACTGGCTCCGAACTCCACCCTCTGCTTTTGAAAATTTGGCTATGTTTCAGGGGATCAGACTTTGGACTTCTCTTCTTCCCTCTTCCTTTCTTTGGAAGACGGAAGAAAGATGGCCCGACAACCAACCCCCAACAGGTGTTAATTTTTTCTAAGGCATTCCACCATTCTACTGAGCCTTTTTGGTGAACCCACATCAGGCTTATGGAATTGCGGGAAGAAGACATGTGGCAAGATTCAATAGTTGATCATCCAAGCAACCTGATGGGTGCCACGTGGTCTACTTTGTGACTCTTCTGCCATTTTGCAGAGGATTTCAGTGAAGCTTTGTCTATAGCCATGGAACATCAGGAAGTTGCCAAGTGGTCGTGACGTCATTCGGATTGACTTTTACTTAGGAAGGTGTAAGATGGAAGGCCTGAGGCCTAAAGTCCACCGATATTCTGATCTTCCTTTGTATAGCAGAGCTCGGGGTGGGGTTTTCTTTTTTTTCCTTCTCTCTTGGAAGGTGGAACATTGAGGGCTTGAGGCTTGATCTTCAACGACTTTCGTGATCTTTAGAAACAAAGGGAAAGGAGGCAGAATCTAGGATCTACCATGGTTAATCATGATGAAATCTTGTTGATAAGGAAGGATACATGCCAGATTGGAAGTCAAACATCCAACTCTAGTTGGAATTTGTAGTCAGGCATTTATTATTGTAGGCAGAGGAAGATGCAAGGTTTCAATGCATATATTTGTTTAGCTACTTTAAAGAAGATATTTACTACATTATGTCAAAGAAAAATAGATATTTTCAGACATTCCTTTTGTAAAATATCTTCTAACAGGCCCATGGGGTGAATTTATTGTAGTAGGTAATGGCACCTCATTGTAGAATGCTATATAACATGAAATCAAATATATTATTGTTAGTTGTTGGTCTAAAAACCACATCTTGTATCAACTGTAATTATGCCTCTTTGACAATAAACAATAAGATTTTTACCTTTTCATGCACTTCTTTTGCTCTGTGTAATACTTTTGTTTGATCTCCATTTGTGAATGCTTCTTTCCTTTTGGATTTCATTTAGTTTCCTTTACCTCTGCAAGTTGTTTATGAATTGTGTATGCTCGCCTGGGGTTTGTTATTATTCTGTGCATACATAGTTGATCTGAGGGTCAAACATTCAAACCTGGTGTATCACCTTTTCATTTCTAGTTTCTCCTTCTTTCCTTTTTCCCCAGTAGTGATTAGATTAGGTTTAGTCTTAGCACACTCTAAATCTCATATTCAGAAAAGGAACCAGCCTTCTCTGGAGGTTTGATTTCCTTAGCAGGGTCTAACACCTGGAAATCACTCCAATGTTTCACTGGATTGTTGCAACATAGGTGCTTCAACACAGGGTGTAAATCTAAGTGACAACAATTTCTGGCACGCTTGATAGGACTATTCAATATGAATTAAGAACTAGGTTGAGAATTTGGTGTTGTTCTTAGTATTCTGTAGTTTGGCAGACATTTTCATGCACCTAGTGACTCTACTACCTCCTAGTTTCTGATCAGTCTAATGTTATATGCCTGTGCAGACAAGAGCTTCTTCAAGAGGTAATAACTACCAAGTTGAACTACATGTTACTGCTTCAAGGAGAAGAACTAGGTTATCTAGGTCTTCTACAAGAAGGAATAATAGTGTTGTTCCTCCTTGCCCAAGAGCTCATTAATCTACACCTCCTCCTGTTAGGTTTCAATACTCAAGAAATGGCTTACATATACCTAGAATAAATATGATCATCCCTAATAGCGAAAGAAATCTACCCTTTGTAACCTTCAACGGAGGTAGCCCTTTAGACTTGGTTGCACATAATGATATACCTACCTCAATCCTAAAGAGTATTTCTTCCTTTATGGGTGATGGTTCTACTACACCTATTGAACACATCAAAGACATATCCAACGTGTGTTCAGTCCACCATATTCAACATGAAGATGCGGTTGCTAGGCTCATGGTTTCATCCTTCAAGGGGAGAGCTCTATAATGGTTCAAGAGTTTAACCCCTACTTTAATACATGGTTGGGATGAGCTAGGAGAAGCACTCTACAAGCAGTTTGGAGAAAGGGTAGACAATGTTTCACTACTAGAACAACTAACAACAATAAAGAGAGATCCCAGTGAGATGATGGCAGACTTCAACTTCAGATTTCAAAGGACATGGGAGAGAATCCCATCTCTCCTCAGACCATCTCCACAAGGTGCCTTTTTATATTTTTTGAGAGCTTTAAATTTTGATATTGTTGTTATGATGCAATCTATGGACGTTGTTACCTTTTCCAATGCCTATGAAATAGCTTTGAGGGCTAAGAATTGCTTGATACATGTTGGAAAAATTGCTTCCAAACCTCTTGTACCTATTTTCCTAGAATTGCATTTATAGGTTCAGCAACCAACTATTGCTCTTGTTGTCACGTGAAATTGCACCCTCCTTAGAGGTTGTCCAAGCATTCCAATGACATAATGGGACTTATCTCAAGGTGTGTGACCTTACAGATGAGATTAGACCTCTAGAGAAGGCTAGTTCCTCTTTCTGAACTTAAGGTTTGGAGTAATTGACTAAAACTATGCTAATGATCACCAAGGAAAAGGGGAAGGAGAGAAATTGAAATTAAAAAGGGAGGCGATACACCACGATTTAGGGTGTTTAGCTGCAACCGACATAACACAATAATGACCTCAAATAGTGAAAGAGACTCACACAAACTTACAACTTTAGCATTGGCTTGAATTAGAAAACTGTAACTAATAGAGGGACCATTTTATCCATAGAATGAGTTATAGATTTTAAGTAAACACAAAGCAAAAGCATAAGAGAGGCAAAATATCAGTGATTATATTAATCATGAAGGCTAAATAGCCATTACAAAAGAAGAAAATTTCGTTACAAACATGAAATAGACACAAAATGATAGACTCTCCTTCATTGGTGAACTAATACAGAGACATTAGACGCTCAACAAAAGAGCTCAGTCTATCAAATCCATCCAGTTCTAGAGAAAACCATAAGGTCGAAACCTACAAAGAGCTTTCTACCTCTGGAAGTGACCCAACACAACCAACCAACAATACATCTTTCACATATGCATATATAGCAATATTAAAATCACTGTGTAGCCCTGAGCATTGAATCTGGTCAATCCATTTGATTTATGCACCCATGCTGCATTCAATTTGACCCAGAAGTTGTGTCAGAAGATCAACAAACTTTGAGGAGTGTGGCCATGCCTTGTGCACTGATTTGTCCTTGGAAGGACTTGCAGAAATATGGGCTACAGAGGGTACTTCATCCTTTTCATGAATATCCAATCATTTTGCATTGAAGTTTTCCACTATTCCAGCTACCTGCACCCTTGACCTACAGTAGTGGCATCACCTGGAAGTGCATTTTTAGGCAACCAAAAAAGTCACACCTTTTAAAAGATTTTTCAACACTTTAAAATATTTTAAAGAACTACATTATATTACATGCTTTAATATTACATTGGTTTTCACTTTTCTGGCTTTTATTTTGCCTCATCAACAAAATCTCATTTTCACAAACCATTTTGTCTTTGCCTTCTATTTATTTTCATCTTTTCCTTTTAGTCAGCAAAATCGCCATTTTATGAACCAGGCTTGTTTCTCCTCTTATTGGTAATTTCTTGATTTTGCAAACTATCCCTACCTTTGTCTTTGAATTTTCACTTTTCCTCTTTATCAACAAAGTTCCACTTTTCTGAACCTTCCTTTGCCCTCACTTTTCACCCTATCAGTGAATTTACAATTTTGCAAACTTGGCTTTGCTTTTGACTTTTCTTCCTTTGGTTCTCTTTAACACCTTATCAGTGAATTCTAGAAAATTTAAACTTGTTGGCAAGTTCCTCTTTTTGCTGATTTCTCGACCAGTTGAGCTTATCACTTTTTTCACCTTATCAGCGAATCTTACTTTTCACAAACCAACCTCTGCCTTAGCCAATTTTTTCCATTTTGCCTTTGTCAGAAAACTTCATCTTTTTGGAACAACTAAGCTGGCCCCTTTTCACCTTGTCGGCGAATCTGACTTTTTCAAAACTTGTCATGCCTTAGTGGTTTTTCTTCTTATCGACAAACCCCTTCCTTGTCAAACTTCTCTTTATCCACCTTTGGCCTTAGTCGATGAAACTACCATCTTCAAAACCATCTCCCTTTAGCACTTTCATATGAGCTCCTATAGCCTTGTTGGTGAATCCTTGAAAACTTGAACTACTTAGAAAGTTCAAAATCTTGCCAATTTGTCGATGGCCCTCAACTTTTGTGCCTTAGCTTTTCTTGAATTTTGATGAAGAGATCTTTGTCGCCTTTCTTTATATTTTTAGTTGGTGAAATTCCTGTTGGTAAAACTATTGATCAATGAACTACGAAGTTTGTGAACCTTTAATGTTACCGACGAAGTGCACCTTTTTGTTTTCCTTCTCCTTGCCCTGCATTGTTTTGCCTTAGTTGATTTGCCCTTTAATTGGCAAATCGACAAATTTTCAAACCTGTAAACCAAAGATTCACCAAATTGAACTTTTCCCGACTAAGGCAAAGAAAGGGCAAAAAACATGGAAAATTTTAGGGATTTTTTCTAGGTTTTTTGCTAAGGGAACTTCTTCCATTCCAAGTGTCTCAAATCGGACATCTTTGATGGAAGAAGGGATTTTTTAGGTTATTTTGGCCTAGGAAAAAATAAGACAACTCCCATCCCAAACCCTAAAGCCTCTATGTCTACTCTTTCACAAGAAGAGAATGAACTCAAAACCCTCGTGACCAATTTGACTAACAAATTCAATAGCATAGTTATTCAAACTGCCCTCAAACCCCATCAAAATTATAACTAGGGGCACTCTTCAAATCAGAATTGGAATCAGGGTTATAATTCCAATAGAAACCAAAAATGGAACCAAGGTTACGAGCCAAATAGGTACCCAAATAATAACCCTACTCAGCCTTTACAAATAATTAGACCCATCCAACAAATACCAACTATTAATCTAGTTAAGGCTTTGGTTCCTACTCAAAACAATGTGGCCCAAGAGGAAGATTGGTGTTACCCATGCAACCAACCTCACAATTAGTCCACTTATGCTTTTGGAGCACAAGAGTGAGCCTTAATGGTGTAAAATTTTCACACTCAACAAGAATCATTGGTGGAAGCATCCAATAGCAACCCTGAGGTACAAAATGAGGTTGCTTCTAATTCCAACTTGATCTTATGGATTTCTAAGGATTTCTATGCTATCCACCAGCCTACAAACAATGTGATAATGCCTATTAGTAGTGTTGTAGACAACACAAGGTCCAAAAAGAGATAGTTGGAGGATAACCCTATGCCTATTATATTACAAAAAGAACCTATGTCAAAGGAAAAAGGGGATAGTGCTACAAATTCAAGTTAGAGAAGCAGGCCTCCTGCTGCAAGGGATGATCCATCAGGCCCAAAGGTGCCTAAACAAGCTACGAAGCAATCAAAGAGGGGAACATGGATTCCTTCCATGCATAAGATAGTAGCTTTTCCCCTAAACATTATGGAAAAAAAGAAAAATACAAACATGAATGTGTCCATGTGGGAGGTACTATCAATCTCCTCTCAAAGAGATTTGTTACAAGAGGCCTTAAGGTAATTCCCAGCAGCTGAATCAGTAGTCTAGAAGGAAAAGGTCCCAGTCAATCTTGTATAGCCAAGTGAAGAGCAAGGGGGTCCAACAAAGGAGCCATCCCCATTTTATTTCTCTCTAATCATTGGGAAATTCCTAGCGCACAATTGCATGAGAGATTTAGGGGCTAGAGTTTTAGTTATGCCAAAGAAGATAGCAGATGCATTGGGCATCAAATATACCCCTGTTTCATCAGGAGTATTACAGCTGGATGGCACTTTTGTCAACACTATTGGAGTGATCAAAGGACTGGATTTGACCTTACATGCCTGTCCAAACTTGACTATTAGTCAAGATTTCTCAGTCATTGATCTTCCTCCTTTCTTTGCTATCTGTTTGTCAATAGACTTCACAGCTAAGGTAGGTGGCTACCTTTCTTCTGACCAGTCTCACATGCTGCTAAGGACAAGGTATGACAAAAGGTTCACCACTAAGGCTGAACCATTTTCAAGATATCATGTAGAGAATTATGATCATAGCCTGGTGAACCCTCATTGCATGATTCAGGGTGAGGAAGTGTATGATTTGTGGTCTCTTGAGACAGTATCTTCACCCCTTCCAACCCCAAATCTTTTCCTTGATGAATGAGCAAGGGAGCACTTTGATTTTGATCCCTATGACACCACTGAAACAACTAGACTAGGCACCTACATGATTCATGAGGGGAATTCTTCTGTCCCCTCTATACTTAAACTAGATGATAATTTTGATGGCCCATGGAAAACGTTCTTTGATGGTGCAAAGAGCAGAAATGGAGATGGTGTAGGAGTATTACTCATCGCTAAGAAACTACATTTTGCTCATAGACTGCATTTCTCTTGCACAAATAATGTTGCAGAATATGAGGCATTGGTCCATGGCTTGCTACTAGCAGAAAAGAAGAAAATCAGACATTTGGAAATCTTTGGAGATACTGAATTGGTGGTCAACCATGTCAGGGAAAGATGTGTAATGAAAAATTAGCTTCTTAGAGCTTATAGACAGAATTTGGGGTCTGTTTGAGAATTTTAATGCTCTCAACCTACAGGTGATCCCAAGGAAATTGAATGCTGAGGCAGACCAATTGGCAACAGTTGGTGCTCAATTTTCTCCTCCTACAAACCTCTTTCAAGGTCATGATCAGCATGTTAGGATAGTGGTCAGGCCCTCGATCCCTAATAATGATGTGAACTAGCAGATTTTTGATAGTAATGAGCAAATTGTAAACTTCATCCACAATGAAGCTGAGTTCTCATCAACTGCACAATCCATGCTGCAAGAAGGGTATGGTGATCAGATTATTCAATTGAAAACAAATAAGCTGCCCAAGGGTTTGGTCATGTTGGAAGCTATTTTCAACCATGATGATGAATTCAAGGGTGAGAAGAAGAACATCACATTAAAAAAGGAGGACTATCAAAAGGTTGTTATCACCTAGGACAAGGATTTATTGTTGGGAAAGGTATGTATGTTGTGATGATGAACAACAAAATTTTATCCTCCTTTCTCAGAAATACAATGATGTTTTTGCATAGAATTATGAGGATTTAAAGGGTTTTGACCCTAATGTTTCCCAACACGCCATAGACCTTGATCCAAATGCCAAACTTGTTTGCCAAAAATAGTGGCCTATAAATCCCAAAATTGAGCCTCTGATGAGACAGGAGCTTTCAAAGCTCATTCAGGCTAAAATCTTTTCCCCTATCAAGTATTCCACCTAGGTAGCTAATGTAGTACTAATGAGGAAGAAAAATGGTGAGATAAGGTTGTGTGTGGATTTTCAAGATTTGAATCGTGCCTCCTTGAAAGACCAGTATCCTCTACCATCCATGGACCAAATCTTGCAAACTATTGTAGGGGCAGAAAGGTTTTCATTGCTTGATGGTTTTTTTGGTTATACTAGATATTTGTAAAAGAGGAGGATAGGTTCAAGATGGCATTTACCACTAAGTGGGGAACCATGGTGTATGCAAAAATGCCATTTGGGCTCTCCAATTTTGGCACCAATTTTTAGAGGGCAGTGGACATTGCTTTCAAGGGCTTTATTAATAGGTTCATCCTAATCTATTTGGATGATATCATGATCTTCTCCAAGAGAAGAGAAAATCATATGCTACAACTGGAGAAGGTTTTCAAAAGATACAGAGAGTTTGGGGTGTCTCTAAACCCTAAGAAATGTATTTTTGTTGTTTCTCAAGGCAAGCTTCTGGGTCATTTAGTGTCCCAAGATGGGATCTCCATAGATCCAGAAAGAACTTCAGCTCTTCTTTCTCTTCCTCTGCCTACTCATAAGAAGGCTCTATAGTCATTTATGGGGCAGATCAATTTCGTTAGGAAGTTCATTCCTAACTGTGCTGGTTTGGTCAAACCACTTACCCTTATGCTTAAAAAGGATGTTGTTTTTAGGTGGACCAAGGAGGGGAAAGATGGCTTTGAGAAGATAAAGAAAGAAATTTCCCAGGCTCCTACCCTTATGAACCTTAATTATGAGGACTTTGTCCTTTATTCCCATGGAGGAGAGAGCAACATTGTATTTGTTCTGATGCAACAAAATGACCAAGGTATGGAACAACCCTTGGCCTTTTTCAGTCAAACATTGAAGGACTATGAGATCAGGTATAGTCCCATGGACAAACAAGTTTTTGCTATTGTAAGAGCATTGAAAAAAATTAGATATATGCTGGCAAATAATCATATCAAAGTATTAGTTTCTCATTCTAGCGTGAGAGACTACATGATGGGAATTGAAACCAATGAAAAAAGAGCAAGTTGGGTCACTAAGATCCTAGAGTATGATGTTACTATCAAAGCCACTAAGTTGATTAGAGGTAGAGGATTATGTGAACAGTTGGCTCAAACTACTGTGGATGAGGTGAACTCATCCTATCACTTGAATGAGACAGAACCTACAACTGGATCAACAACTATGAGTTCTTGGACAAAAGACATGGCTAGGTTCCTATCCACTAGCAAGTATCCTTATGGATTGGATAGAACTAAGAGAAGACATTTCATGTTGTAGTCCATTCATTATGCTTTGGTGGATGGGGTTCTTTTTAAAAAGAATCTAGATGGAGTCTTGTTGAGATGTATTGAAAAAGACCAAGTTGACAGATTGCTTAGTGAGTTTCATGTTGGTCCATCTAGAGGTCATATCTCTTTAGATAATGAGGGTAGGTTACTTTTGGCCCACGATGTTCAAAGATGCCCATGTATGGGTAAGAAAATGCAAAGATTGTGCTCTCTTTTCTAGGAAGAAAAGATTAGTAGCATTTTCACTTCATCCTATTTAGAAAGATCAACCTTTCTCACAATGGGGCCTAGATTTTATTGGCATGATCAATCCTACATCTAGTGTTGGCCATAAATGGGTTTTAACTGCAACCGACTACTTCACTAGGTGGGTTGAAGTTTTCCAACTTAAAGAGGCTATAGAATCAACAATCATGGATTTCTTGGAAGAAATCATGACAAGGTTTGGAGCTCCTCATACTATCATTTTTATAATACAAGAGCTTTCACTGGTTTTAAGATAGTTGATTGGGCTTTTAAATATAATGTGTTCTTGAAGACTTCATCTAACTATTACCCCCAAGGTAATGGTTTAGCTGAATCTACTAACAAGAACTTGATCAAAATCTTGAAGAGAACTATAGAAACAAACTAGAGGTAGTGGCATAATAATATGAAATTAGCTCTTTGAGCTTATAGGATCACCTATAAAAAAGCCATTGGTAACTCCCCTTTTGTTCTTGTATATGGAAGAGAGGCTAGATTGCCTATATCTTTGGAGCTTCCTTAATTAGAATTGGCTCAACAATTGGAACTAGAAGGAGAAGATACTAGGTCTATAAGATCTAGCTGAATTAACTGAACTAGAAGAACATAGATAGTCATCCATGGCTACCTTGGAAGAACATCAAAAATAGACCAAGAGATACTTTGACAAGAAGGCCAAGGATCAAATTTCAATGAAGGTGATCTTATTTTAAAATGGGATGCTGACATAGCCAAACCTGGAAGCCATACTAAATTTGATGCAATCCAGAGTGGTCCATATATCATCACCAGCTGCAAGCAAGCCAATGATTTCAATCTTTCAAGGCTGGATGGTGAAGTTCTACTGATCTCAATAAATGGGATCCATCTCAAACCTTACTTCTAAGGTTGGTCTGATATTTTGTAAATATTATTTATTTTGTTTCTGCTTTAGGTTTTCCTTTTGCCTAAGCGCTCTTGTGCAGGTTGCACTCTCATTAGGAGAATGCATGCCTTGTTTTCCTTTTGTAGTGTTTTGTTGAGGTAGGGTTTCAGTTGTTCCAGCATGCTTTAGCCCTTTTGACTCTATGCCCAATGAATGCTTGAGGTCACTGGTTCCCTTTTGTTTAGCAAGCAAACACCCCTAAGAAATCACCAAAATGTTGTCCTATTTTTCTCACTAGCCAAATAGCCCAAATCCATGAAATCTCTAAGTGTTTTCCCCTTTAGAAATGCAAGGCAAAACATCCTAAATTGACTAAGTCCAAAAAATCTTGAGTTTGCCTTGTGTTTTTAGCATTTTCAGAGTTTTGAAGTTAAAAGGTCTCCCCTTTGTCATGTTATCCTAATTGGCTTCGAACTCTGCCCTCTGCTTTTAAAAATTTGGCTAAGTGTTTCGGGGGTCAGACTTCAGACTTTTCTTCTTCCCTCTTCCTTTCTTTGGAAGATGGAAGATAGATGGCCTGACGACCGACCCCCGATGGGTGTTAATTCATTCTAAGGCATTCTACCATTCTGCTGAGCCTTTTGGGTGGACCCACAACAGGCTTGTAGAACTGCAGGAAGAAGACATGTGGCAAAGTTCAACAGTTGATCATCCAAGTGACTCGATGAGTGCCATGTGGTTTACTTTGTGACTCTTCCACCATTCTGTGAAGCATTTCATCAAATCTTTGTCTATAGCTGTAGAACAATGGGAAGCTTCCAAGTGGTTGTGACATCATCTGGATTAACTTTTATCAAGGAAGGTATAAGAGAAAAGACCCAAGGTTTGAAGTCCATCGATATTGTGATATTCCTTTGTATAGCAGAGCTCGGGGGTAGTGTTTTCTCCTTTTTCCTTCTCGCTTGGAAGGCAGAATGTTGAGGGCCCGAGGCCTGATCTCTGACAGCTTTTGTGATCTTCATAAATGAAGGGAAAGGAGGTAGAATACCAGATCCACCATGGTTAATCATGATGAAATCTTGCTAATAAGGTAGGATACATGCTAGATTGAAAGTCAAATGTCTTGCTCCAACTAGAATTTGTAGTTGGACATTTATTGTTGTAGGCAGAGGAAGATGCAAGGTTTCAACGCAGATATTTGTTCAGCTACTTCAAAGAAGATATTTTTTGCATTTATGTCAAATACAAACAAATATTTTTAGACATTCCTTTTGTAAAATATCTTCTAACAGGACCATGGGGTGAATTTATTGCAGTAGGTGATGGCACCTCATTGTAAAATGCTATATAAGCATGAAATCAAATGTATTATTGTTGGTTGTTGGTCTAAAAAATCACGTCTTGTATTAGCTATAACCGTGCCTCTTTGACAATAAACAATAAGATTTTTACCTTTTCATGCACTTCTTCTACTCTATGTAATACTTCTGTCTGATCTCCATTTGTGAATGCTTCTTTCCATTTGGATTTCATTTAGTTTCCTTTACCTCTGTAGGTTGTTTATGAATTGTGTATACTTACCTGTTGTTTGTTATTATTCTGTGCATAGATAGTTGATCTGAGGGTTGAACATTCAAACCTAGTGTATCACCTTTTCATTTCCAATTTCTCCTTCTTCCCATTTTCCCCAGTAGTGAATAGATTAGGTTTAGTCTTAGCACACTCTAAATCTCATATTCAGAAAAGGAACCAACCTTCTCTAGAGGTTTGATTTCCTTAGCAGGGTCCCACACCTGGAAATCACTCCAATGTTTCACTGGATTATTGCAGCATAGGTGCTTCAACACAAGGTGCAAATCCAAGAAACACTTCTCAAGAGGTCATCCATCCTAGTACTATTTTGACTTAAACATGCTTAACCATGGAGTTTTCCCCAAGATCAAGACCAATTGCTTGCTACCCTATTTGCAAAACCTTCAATGAGTTATGTGCCTTATGAACCATTCATTTTAGAGCCCCTAGATGCAATGAGTGCTAAGTGGACCATTCATGTTCATGAGAGATGGGTTCATGTGAACCACTAGTCATGAAATACGGGTTAATGAGTTTCACTCAAAAACTTTGCAGTTGAATCTAGATAAAACAACATGAGTTGAGACACTATGAAAGATACCTCCTTGTCAAGGACACCATTGGTAAAAATATGTGGAATAGCCATATTTTTTCATGCTAATTAAAAAACTAAATTTCTCCTTATTAGTTGCTTGCTAGTGAAAGTAAGTGGTCAATTATCTTCCATCAAGGTGACACCCATACCTATTCTCTAGGAATCACACTCTAGGACAAGCATTTTTTGAAGGTTAGGCATTGCCAAAATTGGGCTAGAACACATAGCAACTTTGAGGGCAAGGAAGACCTTTACACTTCCTCATTCCAAACAAAAGAATTATTTTTGAGAAATATTGTGAAAGGTCCTACAATTTTACCATAATTCTTGACAAACTTATGGTATTACTCAGTCAAGCCTAAGAAACCTCTTAGACTCTTCATTGATTTGGGTTTGGGCCAAATCCTATAGTCTAAATATTTTTAAACCCACATGCACTCGCTCCTACAAAATAATGTGACCTAGATATTCCACCTCTTGCACACCAAAATGAATAATGATGGGGTGGAAAACTTAGCCTGTGAAAAACATTCTCTCCCAACTAAAAATAATATTTACGTCAATAAGGTGAAAGCTTTAGTTAAAGGAGCTCTCTATATTAGAAGACACTTAAGGGATGCCATTAAAATCTTACAACACAATAATAGTATCTATAGGGATTGTAGTTGGACTATTAGTAACCTTAATCTTGTAAAGTATTAAATAAAATACCTTTTTTTGACACCACAATATTTTTTTCTCAAACTAAAGAAAATATTTATATAATAGAATTTTTAAGAAACAAAACACTTTTCCTTTATTAAATCCTAGACTAACAAGCAAACAACTTTAGAGCAATGAATCGAGACTAACAACACTAATCACACCTTTCAAAATGGTAAAAGAGACTGAATTGATGAATTCTATTGAGCACTAAGTTTGTTGATTTGACAACTTTGTGACTTATTCTCATGGTTCTTTCTCATATTAGTTGTACATTTGCATATCTTTTTAACATATAATGAATATGAAGCTACAGATTATAGTCCCATCATAAATCTTGAGTAATCTTTATTGATTTCTAGCATGTAATGTTGAATTTTTGTGTTCTTATGAAGTGCATTCGACCAATTGCTTGTTGATTACCAAGTTCCCTTGAAGATTCACACCTCTTATGTGTAACTATGAATGTTTTTGGTGAAGTATGATTAGGTTTACTTCATTTCATGATTATGTCTGGATATACATGTGGACAGCTGATGAAATTTAGAATTCTTAGAGCTCTTCCCTCCTAACCTAATCTTTTGACTTTTATTTCACAAATTGTGGTAAAGAATTGTAAATAATGATAAATCATATGTAGATAATTGTAAATACTGATGAATTACATGCTTTAAAGAAGATCTTTAGGTAAATTAATAGTCTATATGCAAAGATTAGTTTAAATAGGGATAATTTAGAAGAACTAATCCAAGTTAGGATCATTTTAGAAGAACTAATCAAAGTAAATCATGATTTCAAAAGAATTGATCAAAGTTATGTCAAACTTGCAAGAATACATTTGAAATTTGGTTACTTAAGAATCTTGACATAAACTGACAAGATATGTGTAGACTAAGCTAGACATACAGGATATTAATGGATCATCATAAGGTCTGGATGAACATGACTTGGTGTTGGAGTTGGCCCGAACAACTAAGAGGGGAGGGGGGTGAATCAGTTGTCACACACTTTAAACTTCTCTGCCTTTAATCTCATTTTACCACTTATGATCAAATTAATGATATAAACATTTAAGCATCAATCAATTAACATATGAGCAGAAATAGAAATAACACTCTAGACACAAGATTTTTGATGTGGAAACCCAGTTAAGGGAAAAACCACGGTGGGGGTTAACCCACAAAGATTATACTCTGTTAAAATTATTTTACAAAAGGAATGCACATGCATTCGGGCTCACTGCCCATAGCTCACTGCTCAAAAAGAGGCTTACTACCTACAGAGATCATTACAAAATATTACAATATATTTGAACTGAAGAGTAGCATTTGCTAATGTAAAAAATTAGTTCTAGTTTAAGCTCAGAATATTGATCTTACACACTTCATCTTCACTATGCCCTGATCATTGCTCTGCCATAATCCGGACCTTAGTTCTCCTTTCTTTCACACTCTGATCTACCTTGTTCGCACTTATTCCAACACTCTAAAGAACACACCTTCAATTCTCAAATCCATCAGCTATATATATATATATTCACATTATGAATTTCAATAACTTTTCAGTTAGCTTCAAGAATACTTGAAGTTCTTATTGAAGACTCTACTCTGTCGACTAAATCCATACACCAATATTGATGCATACCAAAAATAACACTTGTAGATCATCATACATGTCGGCCACTAACATTATATCTCATACACAACTCATCAAAACACTTCTATTGGGTTTGCACAAGGATTTAACATAATTTGGCATGTTCTTCACTGAACTGTTTTGTCATAATAGGACCCGGTATTCAGATGCTCATAACTTTTGATCCCTTTGTCACCAGAGGCTAAAAACTTACATTTAGATTATCTTGGTGTCCCTCTACACTCCTTTAGATCCATAACACATAATGATTAACCGGAGAGATCCACTGACTAAAATACTAGACTCTGCTATATGCTCTGTTTCAGGCTCCTGGACTTAGATAGATTTCCATTCTGACTTCTAGTATGATCAGATACTGTACTATGGATGTGTGGAACACTCTTAGTTTCCATCAATGACAACACCTGTCCTGCCAAGCAGTGTCTTTTGCCAACAATCTCCCCCTTTGGCATTGATGGCAACACTTAGTTAAAACTGACTAAGTGTCATGACTGACTCCCCCTACTACGTATGCTTATACATTCTTCCACTCCTCCCCCTTTTATGGACTCTTCTTTTTCTTTCATTTTTCACTATCTCTCACTCCCCCTTTGACATCAATGGCAAAGGGTGGGGTCTGCAAGACAAAATTCTCCAAAAATTATGTGTATAATGCTTCATACATACAACTAATCATTAAGTTCTATTCACATGAACTTGAGAATGTCTACAAAACTATTTTTCAATTACACAAGTTCAAAGGCCCAATTTCCTTTTATTCCATCCAAAATTGAGATATGTCCACTCAGCAAGAATGCATATGCTTCTGCCTTTGTCATATCTAGAGGGTTACTTGTCTGAAGTACAGTTTGGGCTTCTGATAAGGCATTGTACATGGCTTCTAACTTGGGGGCAATAAATCCCCAGAGCTCACACATTCTTTTCATAATATTGCCTTTCTATTTAACGAGCCTCTTTATCTCATCTGTCAAGTTGATTACTTGGCATTCCTAGCTTATAGGCGAAACTGTTAGAGGATCAAAATTTTGAGATAGATTTGACAATTTTTGTTCTTGCTCCTTTATCTTTTTCTCAATATCCTCACTAACTTTGGACCATGATAGACAGAATTTGTACATATCACTTCCATCATTTAGAGCATTCTAAATACTTTTTATGCTAATACCAAGTATCATTCTATCATTTCCTATCAGACCTTTACCTCGTTAAATTTCTTATCCAAAAATTCTTTCTGAACTTTTGCTTCTGTAAACTTTTCAAAGGACTCAAAATGTGTACTTACAGCATTCAGAAGATTCTTTAGGTGACCTAAGGGGGAATCTGGACTCTTTTGGTAGGTTGGTAATAACTTCTCCAAGACTCCGGTTGCAAGCCCTAATAGTTCATTGTCTCCATGTGAGATTTTAACATCTTCTCCCTGGCCTTGGCTTGAGTGAAGGATGCAATCTTCATCACTTGTATCAGAGAGAGAGCATTTAGATTAATTGGTCCTTAGAGTAGTTCAGGCTCATCAAACTCAATCATCTCTTTATCCAAAAGACTTTTCACTGCATTAGCAGTGTCTCTTGCAACAATTTCTGGAATACTTTCCGCTACTTGGGTTTTCTCCAGACTATCTTGTTTGGGTGCTTCAACATTTGCACCACATTCTTCTATTTTCTCATCCTTACTCTCTTCTTTCTCTTTCTCTGCTTCACCTTTATCTATATCATTTGTAGTGGGATTCTCTCTTTTGTCCTCACCATCTAAAATATGTTCTAGAGGATCTAGTGTGGAAGCAGTATTCTCAACATTATCTTCCTTTTTTGATTGGTCAAGAGGAGTTAGAGTATCACCTGCATCATCAATTTGGTCCACCATTTCTATATCTAATTTTTTTATTTGCTCCTCTCCCAAAATAGAGGAGTCATCAATCTCTGTTTGGTGCTCATTGATGTTCACTTCTTCAGCAACTAGAATTGATGAATAAATTACATCATCTGTATCCTCGTAGGTTTGCGCCAACGGATCTAGAGTATTACCTTGGTCATCATTTCCTATTCCAATCTCTTCTTCTAAAGCTTCTAGTTCCTCTGAAACAATATAGTATTTATCTTTGTCAAGGGCTTTTCTCAAAATTTCTTTTGTTTCCTTTACAACTTCCTCAGTTTCACCAAGCATTAACTTGTTCATACGGATCTTGCTTCTAAATTTCTCCTTAACTTCCTTGAGGATTTTATCAGCTTCTCTTCTGGTCATTACTAGACACAGGGTAGAAAGAACATATTCTCTGAGTTCTATGTCTTTGTCCTTGGCGGTCTCCTTCCTCATTTCTAGTATTTTCCTTAAACTTTCAGGAATTTCTTGTAGAATTTCCAATAAAGCTCTATTGAATTTATTCAAGTATAGGATGGTGGCATCCTCCAAGATTTTCTTATTTGCATCATCAAAACTATCATAATATATTTTGATAGGCTTTAGATTCCCATGAACTTTAATTGATTTTACAATTTGTTCAACAGTCATAGCAACCTTACTAGTCTCTTGCTTTTTACTTGACTTTTTGCTTCCGAAGGGTTGGGTCTCAGAGGCCTTTGAAGTCTTGGCTTTCTTTGATCTTATCTCTTTAACTTCTTCATCTGTTTCTGTTCCTCATCATCTTTTGTGCTCTTGTAGGCTCTTGTGGCCTTGGTTTTCTTCCTCTTTCCTCCTTCACCAGATGGTGTGACTTATGGTGTCTTGGATTGTTTTGAGACAGTTGCAGAGCTTCTTGTTTTCCTTGAAGAGCTAGGTGGGACTTCCAGAGCAACTACTGGCTCAATTTATGTCCTTTCTTTTGAAGCTTGTTTAGCTCTTCTCTTCATCTCCTCAATCCTTTCTCTATTTTTTCTCATTGCTTCTTTTGTAATCCCAATGCTTTATGCATACATCTCCACTTGCTTCAACACGTTTCTTTTTGTTTCCGGCTAACTAAGTTCCACATGCAACTTTATACTTGGTTCCTTGTAAGTTCCAAACCTTTCCACAGAGGTGTCTTTAGGTTTGTTCAAAAGATACTGAGCATACATGTCTAGAACTCTCCCATCCACCTCATAACCCATTAGCATTATCCATATTGTTCTTGGTTCTACAGCTTCCATTAGACATTGATCTGTGTCAACCATAAAACATATCTCATTCTCATACTTTTCTACAATTGACTTAGGGATTCTTTCCCTTGCATGCATCAAACTCTAAAAAATTTTGAAATACCCCCATATTGTAGTTTTTTGTGCACCTGAATCTCCAAGGCTATATAAATGATCTCTTATCTGGATTGCCACTCGCCTGCCATTTGTCTAGTGCATACTTTGCTCTCCAGGCACTTCATTCATAAAATAGAAAAATAAGCATATAATCAAGGAACCATATTTGAAGGAATTTTTCTTATCTTTCTTGATTTTGTTTAAATTTTCAAACATTTGGATTCGTAGTAGCTCACAGAGGTCATAGTCTACATTCTCTTTCAGCATTTTATATGCTGCATATATAGCCATTCCAGAGATAGATTTTTCTCTGCTTGAGTGATAAATCTTATACCCGATTACCATGGAAGAAAACTTGACATCCGGTCTATAATGCCATTGATCGTCATGGCTCTTTTATCAAATTTTGCACTGGTTGCATTAGTGACAGTTTGGTTTTTGAAAGATTTTAACATGGGTAGTCCACCGGTTGAGTTTAACCTGGTCAGAATTCTAGCATCTTCTTTGATCTTAAATGGTTTCAGTAGCTATATAAATTCATCATGCATTTGACTCAACACATAACGAACCCATTCACTCTCATCAAATGATAGAAATTCAATAATTTGCAAAAAATGTTTGCTTTCTAGGGCTTCAAATTTAGGTTTCAGTTGGTAATTGTCATCCTTTAGATGGCTCTTAAACACCTCCAGTAGTTTAAAATTCCCAAATTCTTCTACATTGCAATGAATGTATGCCCTAATGTCTTCAACATGTAAAACCCCATATGGAACACCTAAAAAAGCACCTAGCGGCTCGACTTCAACAGATTTGTAAGGATGCTTCTTAAATTTAGGATAGGGCCTTTCAGTGACATCAACAACTAAAGGTGTAGCCATTTGCAGAGATTGAGAATTCAAGAGGTTTCGTAGAAAACAAAAATACCTTGTTCTGTAGATTAGGGTTTTGCTTGGAGATCCTCTTCATGCTTCAATACTTGAGTATTCTTAGCTTTGAGATCGTTCACTCCTTCTCTTCTTGCTTTCTTCTGATGCAAAGTGATCTAAATGAGGAATGAATGACCTTTTATACTCTGCAGTGCCTAATTTGTCTTTGTAATAAATGCTCTACCCTAATACATCTAGTTACTATGCTTGTTGAACAGTTTCTCATGAATTACTCTGCAATTTTCCATATCCACCTCTTTTCTTTTGGAAATCCTTCCAAATGATTTGAAACAATCCAAGATCTCTTTTCTCACTATGCTAGATTTAGGCACCCACTTACTGGCTGGGGGATTTGATTTTCAATGCAGTTCCCCCTGAGCGAAAGCTCCTAATTCAATTCCCAAAGGAATTATCAGCACCAGTTTCTACTGCAAACCCATTACTATGGTTCACAATTGTTTCTTGACCCATGTCTTGCTCATTTCATTCTAGATCCCATTCTCATCAATTTTTCTTTTGCCTTTGTCTTGTCTCCGCTCATCAATTTTTTTTTACCGGACCCCTTCTTTCATTAATCCTACTTCTGCAAAATCTTGCAAAATGACCGAAGCAGTTACAATTGAAGCATACAACATTTCTTTGCCCATTTGATTGATTTCCTCTTGATCTGCACTGAATGGCCATATGCCCAAATCTATTGCATGCGAAGCATTTTCCATTGAAAGAATTCCCATTTCCTCTATTTGATGAGTTATTCATTATCATACTTCTGCATTCATTGGATTTATGACCATACCTCTTGCAATTGAAGCATTGTCTGATGAAGGATGGATTATTTTGATTTACTCTACTTCTGCATTGAGTGGCTCTATGACCAAATTTATTGCACTTGAAACAATTTCCATTGAAAGATGGATACTTTTGAGCATTAGGCTATCTTACCGGAGGTCTTCTAGGTCTATTTCTCTCATTCATTAGTTGAGAGTTTCTTTGTCCAGATCTGAAGCTTTCACCTTTTTCATATCCAAGACCATCCTTGTCATCAGCCCTTTTCTGACCCTCAAGTATTGCTTCAAGTTTAGCTGAACTTATCTTGAACTTCTCCTTGTATTCATTTGCAACTTCTAGGTCATGTCTGAGAATGACAATTTGTCTTTCAAGATCTCTTTCATTGTCTCTGCTTTCTTGTAGATCAGACTTTAGATGGCCATCTATACTATCTAATCTATAGCATTCATTGGTTCTTTCTTTTAGAGTTTGATTCAAGTCTTCTTCAGTCTTTTTCATTTGCTCAATTTCTTTGGTTAGCCTCATTGCCCCAAATTCCATCTCAATTTTTAGAACAACTTCTTTTGACAGCTTTTCACATTCCTTTGTCTTTTCTTCCAAAGCTTCATTCATGCCTTTTTCTTCAGTTAAACTAGATAATTGTAGAAGTAGCTCCTTTCTATTTTGCATAGATTTCTTTAATTTATCTTTTAACATTTCTATAGTATCATCAGCATCTTTAAGCTCATCTCTCAGATTACATATTTCTACTTTGGACTGACTAAGATCTTCTAGGGCCAATCAAAGTTGATCTTTGAGTGAACCCATTAAAACTCCTTCCAAGATCTTTCCTTAAGCTGTTAGGCTTCTTTCAAGGAACCTTGCTCTGATACCAATTGTTGGAATTGGCCCAGACAACTGAGAAGGGGGGGTGAATTAGTTGTCACACAATTTAAACTGTTCTGCCTTAAATCTCCTTTTACCACTTATGATCAAATTAATGATATAAATATTTAAGCATCAATCAATTAACATATGAGCAGAAATAGAAATAACACTCTAGACACAATATTTTTGATGTGGAAACCTAGTTAAGGGAAAAACCAAGGTGGGGATTAACCCACAAAGATTATACTCTGTTAAAAGTATTTTACAGAAGGAATGCACATGCATTCAAGCTCACTGCCCAGAGCTCACTGCCCAAAAAGAGGCTCACTGTCTATAAAGATCATTACAAAAGATTACAGTATATTTGAATTGAAGAGTAGCATCTGCTAATGCAAGAAATCAGTTCCAGTTTAGGCTCAGAATACTGATCTTACACACTTCATCTTCACTATACCCTATTCACTGCTCTGCCATAATCTAGACCTTAGTTCTCCTTTCTTTCGCACTCTGATTTGCCTTTTTCGCACTTATTCCATCACTCTAAAGAACACACCTTCAATGCTTGAATCCATCGGCTATATATATATATATATATATTCACATCATGAATTTTAATAACTTTTTAGTCAGCTTCAAGAACATTTGAAGTTCTTATTGAAGACTCTGCTCTATCGGCTAAATCCATACACCAATATTGATGCGTACCAAAAATAACACTTGTAGGTCATCATACATGTCGGCCACTAACATTATATCTCATACACAGCTCATCAAAACACTTCTATTGGGTCTGCACAAGGATTTAACATAATTTGGCATGTTCTTCACTAAACTGTTCTATCATAATAGGACCCGGTATTCAGATAATCATAACTTTTGATCCATTTATCACCAGAGGCTAAAAAATTGGATTTAGATTGTCCTGGTGTCCCTCTACACTCCTTTAGATCTGTAACACATAATGATTAACTAGAGAGATCCACTGACTAAAATACTAGACTCTGCTATATGCTCTATTTTAGGCTCCCAGGCTTAGATAGATTTCCATTTTGACTTTCAATATGATCAGATACTGCACTACGGATGTGTGAAACACTCTTAGTTGCCATCAATGACAACACCTATCCTACGAAGCAGTGTCTCTTACCAAAACTTGGAAGTGTGTAAGTCCCCAAAATGGAAAACATCATACCACAATGAACCCTAAGTGATAATCAGATAGTCAAGTCCTGACAATCAGAGATAGGCGTAAAAGCACATGACCTCCTAACAGATGAAATGGAGATCCTAGAGGAACTACTTGGTTCTCTAATGGATGAGAAGGAAACATATGATGAACAGGTGTCCACAAGAGCATTTAAGAACACTTACCTTCAATTGCAGTAATGAAGCACTTTGTTGAAAATTATGTTTAATGATCCCATTCAATGCTTTATGATTAAATTTGAAATTATTAAGTTTGAATAGATTGCTTCTTGTTCTACATTTTTGCTCTAGGTTAAATTCATGGTGTGAAAATGATCTCCTTGCCTATAAAAATGAACCTAATTTGTAGATTTGACATGTGCCTATCAAAATGACTTGCGTGCTTTTTGATGTCTAAAATTTTCTCACCTCAGTGTCTGGACCTATGTTTAAAGACTAGTAGTGTTGATGAACACATTTAGGAGCTTGCTATTCAAGGATCTTCTCCATAGTCAAACCCCTAGATTTGAATTAATGGTTTGAACAATGATTGAAGACATACTAAACAACCATGCAATATGCCTAGTCTGTCACAAATGATGTAAATATTGATGTAAGCTAAAGATGCAATATAATTATGCAGATTGCTCTTGAATTGAGGAGATAATCAGAGCTTGATTTTGGATGCCTAAAAGTGAATTAATGTTTACTCTTTTATATGATATCTTAGCGTGCAAGTCACACATTTCATGCTTAAGTTAGTAAGTAATGGATAATAGGAAGGGAGTCGGTTTGGGCCTAGTTTAAAATTTGATTTAGAGGTTTGGGGGTCAAATTTGTGACATAGTTTGAATTTAAAAGTTTAGGGTGAAGTTTGTGACAACTGTGAACTAGGTTCATATCTGCAAGCATAAATTTGAAGTAGGTTCATATCTGCAAGCATAGACTCAACCTAAGTAAAAAATTGGATGAACTATACATTGATTCACATCTTCAGAATGAGAGAAGTCACATTTAACTAGGGATTTAGTTATTTGTTTACTTTAACACAAAAATATGTCACTTCACAAGTTCCTTAGAATATCACAAGAGCTCTGAAAGAGCTGGAGTCCCTACCAAAGGGAATAAATAAGGAAATGGAAATTTGCAATAGATATAGTTAAACCTAGTGCTTAACCTAATTTAAGCAGCATGAGTTTACTACTGTATACACCTAAAATTGGCTCGTGTTGAACTAAATAAATATTTTTCATATTTATTTTAATTATTATTCTTCTATCAATTAAATAAATATTATAATTTATTTGATTATTCATTATCCCAAAATTAAATAAAAATCAATTTATTTAATTAGTATTCCCTAATTCCTCTAATGTCTCATCTAATTAAATAATCCCAAATTATTTAATTAATCATCTATCCTAAGTCTTAAATTCATAAATCCACATCACTTTCCACCTCACTTTACACCTCACCATGTTGTACACATAATTAAATATTTTAATATTTAATTAGCTAATTATCCTCACCCACATGTGTCCTATTATTTCTCAATCATGTTTATGCTCAAAAACACTTGTCTTTCTAATTCTAGTTCATCTCTCACATTCCAACAGATAAAGAGTCCTTCTGCAATCTCCTCAAAGACTTCCACCTTTAAGTCACAGGTCATTTGTGAGCACAATGACATGTGGCTCATGGATCCACTTATTCTTCTACCTTGTAAACGTAGTAGGAACATTTCCCATGATTATCTCCCTTAACTCCATCTCAACCATACACATCACAAATAATTCCTCTAGTCATAGATCTATTGACACTTGGACTTGGCCTCTCTTAAGCCTATAAAAGTAAGGTCCTCACACCCATTTTGCATATATCTCAAGCTTTAGTAATCTTACTCTGCAGAAATCCTACTAGCGTGCCTTTGGCAAAGTATCCTCATTGCACTTGCATAATATCATTATCATCACAATCATCCAAACATGTCTCCATATCTCCATTATCCATCATCATAGAGTTGCATTATAGTTTAATCTTCATTGCATTATCCATCTATAGCCATTCTCCTATTGTCATCTTCAACAGCAAGGAAGTACACACTTCTGAGAGTTCAACTCATTCATAAGATCAATACGAGATAGGCAACAATGGAAGACATGAGGTAAATTAGTTTGCAAAGGTATATCTTTTTTTTATTTGTATTTGTCTTATTTCCATTGAGGTATTGAAAACTTTAGTAGTGTTTACTGTAGTTTAGAAATTTGATAACATTTTTGGCACCCACCGTGGGGCCTAGCCCCATTTTTAATCTCCATTTGAGTGTTTTTGTGAAGCTACTATCATGAAGGTCATCATTTGCTTCTGCATTTGTTTCTTATCAAGCCACCTCTAGTTTATACATTTGATCACCAACATTCAAGTCGATCTTTACTCAGAAGTCGACCTGAAAACTCACTGTGCACCGTATTGTTTTGTATGATCGTCAACTTCAAAAACAACATTCACTTGCATCTTTCTAGTGACCTGAGATCCCAATCTTCTATTAAATCTTTGCAAGATCCATAGTCACTTGTTTGTGGCTGACGTGTTCAGGCTCATACGAGAGCTTAGTCGCTAGTTTTTGACAAGATTTCAAACACAAAGTCGCTGTTAATTTTTGGCGTGACCATAGATCATCTCCACTTCACTGGTCATTGCTTGCTATGGACTTCTCTTTGTGGTCACAAGTTTTGGTCTTACCATCTGCATATTTCAATAGGCTTCGATTGGTTTTGAGGCTTCCATTTATCTTTGCAAGGTTTCTGGTTATCACACTTAGCAGATTGCCTTCAACAAAGACACTAAGCTCGCTCTCAGTAGGTCGTGATCTTCATCATCTTCTACCATTTCTTGATTGGCCAGAAGACTCAGCCAACTTGGCTCTTCATAGGCTCATTTGACCTTTCGACTTGCAAGTGTTTATCTGGCCTTATTTTGGAACTTGGCCTCGAGCACTTTTTAATCGACCACACTCCCAACGCCATTCTCAACCTACAAGTGGATCTGGCTCCCTGAGATTTACTTGGCCTTACAACCCCATGGTCTCTTCGTCATTGCTTGTGGTCAAAACTTGTGAGCCACTCAATGGATCTCTCTTTGCAATTGACCTTAGATCGATGCCCTCCTATTCCTTGGTCACTAGTTGTCAAGGTTGAGGTTTTGATTTTATTGCAGGGTTTGCTTTTTGGTGATCACTAGTTCATTTCACCTAGTTCGGCTTTCATTTTGGTGTTTTATTTTATTCTCAACTCTATTTAAAGTTGAGCCTCCATTTGGAACTCGTGCGACCTTCACTTGCAACCACCAGGAAGTGGCTCTTCCACCAACCTGCAGGAGCCTTCCACAAAGTCATTAAGGTTGTCATTTTAAACTTGGTTGTTGATTGTTCTTTGTTTGCCGATTTTGAGAACCTAGTCTTATGACATATCCTTGGTTTGCAAGCCCTATTGGGCTCATTGTATTAACTTGTGTTGCAGGTTTTTATTAATCATCAATGGAGGCTATTAAAAATTGGTTTTGCAGATTTTAAGAGATAGTTTAGGTATTTATAGTTACAACTTGCATACAACTCTTCATCTAGATTTAATTAGGGGGAAGTAATTTGACATCTTCATGCAAATTCTCACCTAGATCTAATTAGGAGGAAGTAAATTGTATTGTTGCATTACAAATTGCACATATTCCCAACCTAGGTGGATAAAATTGAACAAATATTTCAAGAAACTATGGCAATTACAAATCCACATCTAGCATAAGTAGGGGAAAGAAATTTGTGTGATTCTTCAACAACAATATTCACATAGATTTGTTTAGGAGGATAAAATTAACCATCTTTTCAAAGTTTTTGCTATCTTGTCAATTTTTTGTGCTTCGTAGAGAAAAAAACACTTAGTTTTAACTCTAGGAGGATAAAGAACTAGTGTATTATGTGTTTGAAAATGGTGATAGGACTATGCTCTCCCCTTTTTGGGTGATCAAAATGCCAAACTCATTGTTTTATCTATGTAACCCTTAGAAGAGGCCTGCCCTTGGGATTGCATTTCTTCCAAGTGGGATGACCTCAAGCGATAACGGGCTAAAGCCAAGCCACTTACTAGTCGCTATAAATAAATTGTGTTTGTGACGAAAGTCACAAACAATGGGTGTTGTTGTGTTATACTGACAAATGTTTCCCATAGTACCCTTGTGGTTCATCAAAATTTGTTGATCCTAACCTCTTCAGACTGGGAAGCCTCCCTAACAGAGTAATTTTTTGCACATATAACCACCCGAACAGATGCCCACACTAAAAAGCCCATTATTTTAGAAATCCAAAAACCCCTATTTATTGACACAAGAGGTCGAACCTCCAAAGTCGTCCAACGTAATACACTCATTTAGTGTAGAGACAGAAAATCCAACTCTTCGGAGGGATTGTAACTTGGTATGCATGAGAAGTGTGTGCACTGTAAGGGGGAGCTGGTGCTACCAAGTTACTAATTGTCTGCCTTTATGTAAGTAGCTGGAGTAAAATCCAAGTTGGAATTCAACAAATATTTCCCTTGCCATCCTTAGGATTGTACTTGTTTGTTTTTATATTTTATCAAAAATTGTATCAAAAACAAAAAAAAATCATGACAACTTCTTGTTTACTATGTTTTCTGGCAATAACTTGAGTCAAAAACAATCAACAAACTTTAGTACATCCTAGGAAAACTTGCACAAACAAGCCAAAACTGACAAACTGAAACAAAAAGCAAAATTTCTGCAGTCCTACACATTTACAACAGAGAGTTGTTTCGTACATTTTGAGACAAAGGTGAAACCATTCTAAGTACCCTTTTTGCTCTAGTACACTTGGAAAATAAATTCAACCTTGCAGTCACATCTTCATACCATTTTCAAACATCACCTTTGCATACCACTATCTTGCTATCCAAAAACATTCAAACCAAACCAAGATTTTCCTCCAGGTGTTAATGAGATTCTACCAAATTCAAACAAAATCTAGTTAGTTTCATAACAGGATCAATCATCCTTCACCTTGAAACTGTGCTAGTGTAATCTTGATAAAAGAATAGTCTATATAAATAGTGGTGATCAACTATCCCTATTTTGACTACCTTTTAGCTCAAGAGCACATTGTTTGGACAACATAGATCAATATAAAACCTTAGAAAAATCTTATCAAAAACATATCCAACCAAATTCACCCTCAAATCATTTCATACTAAAACATCAAACTAAGTCCACCAAGTCTCACAATCCAACTTCACCCACATCTCAAACTTGCATGGTTCAAACTAGGTCCCAAGTGAAACAAAAGCAAAAAATGGGTTCTATTCACAATGGTGGGCACGATTCTGATGATGAGGAAATCAACCAAGAGGAAATCCTTAAACACCTCCAAGATCCAAAATTTCAAAAGATAATGGATAGGGTCATTGCCACATATCCTCATAAATACTTTCTTATGCTAGCTCAACAAGGAGCTAAGTTGCCCTCAGATTTTGATGTCTCAAATCTAAGAGAGAACAATTCCTCAAATGAAGTTGAGTCTTCGAAAGATGACTCCAAAAATGACAAAGATACCTCCAAAACTAACAAAGATGCTTCTAAATCGTAAAAGGCTAAGGATACACCCAATCCCTTGAACACATTAACAACACAAATCCAAGCCTTGCAACAATAGTTGGTGGACATCCAAAGTGGGACAACCACAAAACACTACTCCCTTGAGGATATCTCACCTTACCCCTTTGATAAATCTTTGCTCATGATACCTTTTCCCTCAAGGTTTGAGGTTCCAAAATTTGACAAATATAGAGGAAAAGGTGATCCCAGAGATCATATAAGGGAAATTAGTGCCGCATTCCTAGAATTTGCACACAACAAAACATATCTTATGCTACTATTCCCAAGAAGCTTAGGAGGACAAGCTATGGAGTGGTTCTCACGCCTACCTCCCGGCATCCGCACTTTTGATGAACTAGTAGACAAATTTGTCACACATTTCTCATACAATATCGAACATGAAATCTCCATGTTGGATCTTTGTAATAACAAACAAAAAGGGGGAGAATCCTTCGCCTCTTTCCTACAAAGATGGAGACAACTAGCAAGAAAGTGTCCCTACCACATACCAGAGAAGCAAATGATAGAAATGTTTGTTCATAATTTATCCACGGAACTAAGCTATGAAATCCAAATACAATGTCCAACTACTTTTAGTAAGGTCATTGAAATGGGGCTACTCATCAAGAAAGCCTTGATAGAAAAGGGGCAAATAAAACTCTACAAAGACACCCCTAGTTCAAGTAATAACACAGACAAGCCAAGGTTTTGGACCAAAAACAAAAACATTGTGAACGATGGTGTTGTTGATGCTGAACATATGGTGCAAAAATAATCGATCTTCAATCTATCAAATCTAAAAAACAACACACCATCCACCAAACCTCAAAAAAATGATCCAAGACCTACAAACTTTCCTCCTTGTCAAAAGTTTACACCATTAGGGGAATCGATTGAGTTTGTCCTAAGGAAGCTCATATCAAACAACCTCATAATGCTTCCAACGGTGCAATATTATGAACCTGAATTTAAACCTTCTTGGTGGAAAGACTCTGACTTTTGTGAATTTCACAGAAGCAAGGCTCATAAAACAAATGACTATCAAAGACTAAAGAACACCATCCAAGACTTAATTGATCAAAAGGTGATAAAAATTGATGGACATGTATCCAATGATGACCATTTGGCATTCAAGAATCTGCTACCCAACTATGAGAAGGGAGGTTCTTCAAATCAAAATAATAACAATGGTAACAATGCCAACTATACATTTGTGTCATATGATTATGTTGTTAACCACATCTCTGAAAGTGACTCACATGTAAATATGATCACTATAAATAAAAAGCCCGATTGTAATGTAACCACTCGTGGTGGAAAGATTACTCTCCAAGGCTCTATCCAAATTATCCTCCACGTCTAACCAATACAATGTCCTTGACCAACTCTAAAAGACACCTGCACAGATATCCATTTTGGAGCTTTTGCATCTATCTCTATCTCACAAAGCCATCCTTAAAAAAACTCTCTTAGAAATTACCATCCCAACCAATCTAACTGAAGAGCAATTTCAGGCCATGGTAGGTCATCTAGGTACACCCCATTTCTTATCCTTCACAGAAAAAGATGATATGTCTATCACCCAACCACAAAATGCGTCCCTCCATATTGAAGCCTTCATCCATAAACATAAAATAAAATGAGTCCTAATCGATGGAGGGGCAGGTTTAAATATTTGCACTTTAAAACTAATCCTTGCATTGGGGTTTTCAGAGAATGTCATGGATCCTAAGAAGAAAATTACAATCAAGGCATACGATGAGGAAGAAAGAACATCAAAAGGAATTGTTGTTTTTCCAATAAGAGTGGACCTATAGTGAAAGATGTGGTATGCCAAGTGCTTGACATGGAACTAGCATACAATATTCTTTTTGGAGGACCTTGGATACACACAATGAAAGCCGTGCCATCCATCTACCACCAGTGTATCAAGTTTCCTCATAATGGCCAAGAAATCACTATCCAAGGTGATCTTGATTCGTTCCAATATTGCAATTGCATCCAATCCAAGCCCAAAGTTGTAATCCCCACCAACCGTGCAGCTTCACCCTTTGTAGCCAATGTTGACCCAAGTTTAATACCTTCTACATCAAAATCCATGGAACAAAAATTCAAGATCAAGGATAAAGGTCTAGGAGAGTATTCCATTGAACAAACCTTTTGTCTCACACCATTACCTTTTTCACCCAAATCCACCCATCCATTACATCATTCATCTACCCATACACCTACAAAGGATGTGATCGAAGGGCTACTAGCAAGGAGTCAACCATGTCACCAAATTTCTATCCTTGAACCTACAAGAAACTCTTTCAATACCATGTCCAATCCTACAACCCCATCATATAGTCCACAACCCCTTGAGCCTATTGAACAATCTCCTCCGATGAATCCAAGTCAAGATCCATCATCCCCTCATGATGATAACCCTCAAAATCATGTCAAGCCTATCTGAGATCCTACCACTTCTATCCAAACAACCCATGAGGTATGTTAAGAACCTAATCCTAAGCATGTGGAAACAACAAACACCCATCCTAATCAAGATCAAATTACTTTCATTCCACCCATCCATAACATTTATCTTTTCCATGATCAAGATATTACCTATGAAGAAGCTATACATGAGCAATTTGATCCTATACCTATCCATGAAAAAGAAATCCAAATCCAACCCATCCATAACTTATATCATTTCCATGATCAAGTTGATATCCATGATAAAGAACTTATCCATAAAAACCTTGATCCTATTCATACCCCCACAACCATCTATAAACAAGATACCAAAGACCTACATACTCCATGTAATACAAAATCTTGTTGACCTACTTGAGCATTCACCCCGTTTCATGACCTTCCTTCAAAGAAAAGAGACTTCTTCTCCATCTAGACCTACCCATGATCCACAAACATTCATTTCCCTTGATGAGACACTTGGCTCCCAAGTGCACATAGATGATCAAACCAATACCTTGAATCTTAGTGAGCCTAATGATAATCAAGATCCTAATGATCCTCCCTCACCCATTATCGACCATGTTGCAAATCCCCCATCATATCCCCTTGGTTTCACCACCTTCATCCATGAATGTTCTTCCTTGGGAGAGAAACAACCATTATCTACCATCTCACCTTCCCCATCAAATAATGAGATCGCTTCTAGTGTCCAAATCACGCATAATCCCATTGGTTACCACATACTCCATAATATGAACTATCAAGGTAAAGGCTTAGGCCTTCATGAACAAGGTATTTTGGAGCCTATCCATGTAAAAGTCCCTCCACCCTCTTATGGCATTGGATACACACCCCAAGGTGAACAATCTAAAGATGTTGGTAATTCCTCCATTCCTCCTAAATCCACCACTTCCCATCGCAAACCCTATCATATACCCAAGACATATGTTGCCATTCCACCTCCATCATCCTACAAATGTCAAAAGCATGTGACCATACACCTTCCACCGTCCAATTTACCTTTGCAACTTCCAGTTCCTATCATCCCTCAATCCACTTTACCATCACTTCTCCCAATTCCAAATTCATCCATCTACACATTCCCTCACATTTCAAATCATGACTGACAAATGCACATATTGTCTAAACATGAAGCTTCCACTCATTCCACCATACCCATGGGATTCAAAAGTAAACATTTGGATGTCTCCTTTTATAAAGCCAAAAAGCCTAAGGGTCCTAATGCCTTAGGATACAAATGACAAAATTCAAAGCAAAATCCATCTAAAAAGCTACCCAAGCCCATACCTCCAAAAGCAAAGTCCAAAAGCCAAATGGTATGGGTCCCGAAGCAAAAAAGAAAATCAATTGGAGCATCCACATCTCAAAAATCCCAACCATCCCCTTCCATCCAAAATTCCCATTCCATTCAAAAATTCCAAAAATCCCACAAGCAAAACAAAAATCATAAAAATGCTAAATCTATGTGGGTACCTAAGTTACTACGTCACCCATCTCCTAAGAAAACATTGCCATTGCTTCCTACACCACCTCCAAATCAAAAGCTTCAATGTTTATCATGGTGTGTGCAATCGTTGATCATGATTCCTTTCCATACCTCCATCTCTCCAACTTATATCCATTATCCCAGATATTTCACCTATCATATCCCTATGGTCCATTCTTTCCATAATCCACTATCCTTCCATCCATAATCCACTATCCTTGCATCCATATTCCACATCATAATCACCTACTCCATATCCCTTTCATGCAATCCCCTACCAACATCTATGAAAATAATGACATTTGATATGGTCAATTTGATGACATTCATCCCTAGTAGTACTACCACCTTTCATGGAACCAGACACTTGAGTCCCTCTTATCTGTATTCCACCTATCCTATTCAAATATTCAAAAAAAAAAAAGAATCCCTTCGTCCAATGGTGAAAACCACCCTTGGTGGCACCTTGGATAAGTACCATGATGAAAACCTGGTAAACATGCGTCATGTGTAGGTTAATCTTCCATGTCATTTACCCTTGGGAGCACATTGTCTCATTGACCCTATCATTTTCCATCCTATCTTACCATACCCTCCTATCATCCTTATCCTACATATACCTATCATATTGAGTCCATTCATCCTCCATTCCTATTTGATCTTGATAAAGATATGGGGGCAAAATGTCGAAACATGCTTTGGAAAAACTCTTGATATACCTTATCTTTTTCAAATCAATCCAATCCTATTACCCTCTTTTCATAAGCATTGTCATGTCAAATCTTGAGTTATTCCTATGCGACATAGTCCTTGGAGATCACATCCTTGTTTTCTTACACATGCATCTATTCCATCCCTTATCGCCCATCCTTCTATCCAATCGTCAAATCCTAAAAACTTCAATGCAAGGGAATCAAAAGCAATGTCAATAATAAACCACTTCCTGCATCTCTTAAGATTTTAGTCCTCATCCATCTTTTGTTACCATACCTATCAAATCGCATAAAGGTACCTATCATGGCTTGGGTTTGCTCTCCCTTATTGCCTTGTCCCATCAGACTTTCAATCCAGTCCTTCATCCATCTTGTCATCTGTTATGACACTATCCTTAGTTTCATTGTCGAACTACATCACCTTTGAGCTATCACATAGGCAAGGCCATCATTGATGAGCCCCCGAGGCTTTCCTTCCATCTATATCCCTAATTCTATCGTAAACCTTTACATATCTACCTTTCATTCCATTTACCAGTGTCGCCTTCATGGCTGAACTACATTGCCTTTGCGTTGTCACGTAGGCAAGGCCATCATCGATGAACCCCTGAGGCTTCCCAACCCCTAGGTCTTAGGTCCACATAGTCCGCACCCCCAACTACATTTCCTTTACGTCATCACATAGGCAAGGCCATTTATCAATGAGCCCCCAAGGCAATAGGTCAGTCCCTTAGGGCTCGTTTCTTCATGTGTATTGTTAGTTCATCCGTAATAAAAGTGATCCTTTACTTGACTGGGGGCAAATCCTTGACCTAGTTAGTGAATTAGATTTTTGAATGCTACAACTCAGAGGATAACAATCAAGATCATGATACTATCACCAAGACAGCATGCAGCACTACAAATAGACCTTTTTCAACAAAAACTTGACGCAAAACATTGGCCTATATCAAACAAACAATGTGCCTAAACTATCAGGATGACTCTGTCTGTTTCATTGCAAGAAAACATATCTATGGCAAGAAGTTTTGATGATTGAAGTTTAAGTCTTGCGTCTTGATTTTTGTTATCACGTTTTCCTAGGCTACTCAAGGATGTCTAAAAACTAGAGCAGCTATGATGGGGGCATAATTATTTTATTTGTTTGTTGTTTGTGGGTTTATCTTTAGTAATGTGAAGCCTTGTCTAAATACATGATCAACATAATGATCATCAAGGACATCAAAGGTCTAAACATGAAACAGGTGTAATCCTTGTCTGTTGATATGTAAGCAATACTCATGTCATCTTGGTTCAATTATACTTAGATGCTTGTATTAACTTGCTAAATCAAAATCCATATAAGTAATACTCAGCTCATCATGGTTTAATTATACCTAGATGCTTGTATTTTCTTACAACATTTTAAAATCTCAATGATGAAACAAAGTACTTCAAAAACTTGTACAAGAAGATGACAAAATCCACTATCATACATACCAAATTGCATTTCATTTCATTTATGAGAACTTCATACATATCATTTTCCAAGTGGCTTAAGATCCAAGTCCTTTCTTTATCTACATCTCTTTATCTACTCACCCTTTTCTCTCTTTTCATTTTGAGAGCACACCAATTGTCCTCCCGAGGGGGCGTCATCATCATCATTCATCTTATTTGCTAACTTAACATTATCTTTCCTTGTTGCCCTCACTCTTGAGTGACTAGGGCCTCACCAATCATCAATCCAAGTGTCAATCCAATCAATCCACTCAATCTAATCAAGTCCATCCTTAATCAATCCAATCAAGTCCATCCTTAATCCATACCAATCGAGTAAATCAATCTTGTCAAATTATCCAATCGCAATCAATGGTCTTGATCCTAATCTTGTCGTAAACCAACTCAATTAATCAATCAATCGCCATCATCAGTGGGATATGTCTTTCCTGCATCTTTGTGTTGATCTAGGGATATATCGTTCCCCATAATGACAACACTATCGTCATCAATCATTATCAATTAATCATTTGTTTACAGCTTGACAGGGGCAATTCATTGTTTGTTCTTGTGTCATTTGTGCATACTTGCTTACTTTCTTGTGTGTGTTATCATTTTACCTTGCGCAGCACGTCATTCAACTCTTTCATCCATCTCTTATCTTGCATCCTCCATTTTCTTAAGCTATTGTTTATCATTCTTGCTCAACGTGAGATCATCCATTCTGACTCCATAGAATTCCATCCAACCTGACTAATCTCCCGAAGGGGCATCCTATTGTCATTAAACCTATACCAGGGGTAAAACTGGGGCACGTATCATAACTAGAAAATTTTTATTCTTTGAAGCAACATGATAAAACACATTGCATCAAAGAGGGGCAAAATGTATATACCTAAAATTGGCTCGTGTCGAACTAAATAAATATTTTAAATATTTATTTTAATTCTTATTCTTCTATCAATTAAATAAATATTCTAATTTATTTGATTGGTTCATTATCCCAAAATTAAATAAAAATCAATTTATTTAATTAGTATTCCCTAATTCCTCTAATGTCTCATCTAATTAAATAATCCCAAATTATTTAATTAATCATCTATCTTAAGTCTTAAATTCATAAATCCACATCACTTTACACCTCACTATGTTGTACAAAATTAAATATTTTAATATTTAATTAGCTAATTATCCTCACCCACATGTGTCCTATTATTTCTCCATCACCTTTATGCTCAAAGACACTTGTCTTTCTAATTCTAGTTCATCTCTCACATTCCAACAAATCAAGAGTCCTTATTCTGCAATGTCCTCAAAGACTTCCACCTTTAACTCACAGGTCATTTGTGAGCACAATGACATGTGGCTCATGGATCCACTTATTCTTCTACCTTGTAAACGTAGTAGGAACATTTCCCATGATGATCTCCCTCAACTCCATCTCAACTGTACACATCACAGATAATTCCTTCAGTTGTGGATCTATTGACACTTGGACTTGGCCTCTCTTAAGCCTATAAAAGTAAGGTCCTCACACCCATTTTGCATATATCTCAAGCTGTAGTAATCTAACTCAAGCTTTAGTAATATTACTCTGCAGAAATCCTACCAGTGTGCCTTTGGCAAAGTATCCTCATTACACTTGCATAATCTCATTATCATCACAATCATCCAATCATGTCTCCATATCTCCATTATCCATCATCATAGAGTTGCATTGTAGTTTAATCTTCATTGAATTATACATCTACAACCATTCTCCTATTGTCATCTTCAACAGTAAGGAAGTACACACTTCTGAGAGCTCAACTCATTCATAAGATCAATACGAGATAGGAAACAATGGAAGACACGAGGAAAATCTATTTGCAAAGGTAGAACTTTTATTTATTTGTATTTGTCTTATTTCCATTGAGGTATTGAATATTTCAGTAGTGTTTACTATAGTTCAGAAATAGCATTCCAACAGATCAAGAGTCCTTCTATAATCTCCTCGAAGACTTCCACCTTTAACTCACAGGTCATTTGCGAGCACAATGACATGTGGCTCATGGATCCACTTATTCCTCTACCTTGTAAATGTAGTAGGAACATTTCCCATGATTATCTCCCTCAACTCCATCTCAACCATACACATCATAGATAATTCCTCCAGTCATGGATCTATTGACACTTAGACTTGGCCTCTCTTAAGCCTATAAAAGTAAGGTCATCACACTCATTTTACATATATCTCAAGATTTCGTATTCTTACTCTACAGAAATCCTACCAGCGTGCCTTTGGCAAAGTATCCTCATTGCACTTTCATAATCTCATTATCACCACAATCATCCAATCATGTCTCCATATCTCCATTATCCATCATCATAGAGTTGCATTCTAGTTTAATCTTCATTGCATTATCCATCTACAATCATTCTCCTATTGTCATCTTCAACAACAAGGAAGTACACACTTCTAAGAGCTTAACTCATTCATAATATCAATACGAGATAGGCAACAATGGAAGACATGAGGCAAATCTATTTGCAAAGGTATATCTTTTGTTTATTTGTATTTGTCTTATTTCCATTGAGGTTTTGAATATTTCAATAGTGTTTACTGTAGTTCAGAAATAGCATTCCAACAGATCAAGAGTCCTTCCGCAATCTCCTCAAAGACTTCCACCTTTAACTCATAGGTCATTTGTGAGCACAATGACATGTGGCTCATGGATCCACTTATTCTTCTACCTTGTAAACATAGTAGGAACATTTCCCATGATTATCTTCCTCAACTCCATCTCAACCGTACACATCACAAATAATTCCTCCAGTCATGGATCTATTGACACTTGGACTTGGCCTCTCTTAAGACTATAAAAGTAAGGTCCTCACACCCATTTTGCATATATCTCAAGCTTTAGTAATCTTACTCTACAAAAATCCTACCAACGTGCCTTTGGAAAAGTATCCTCATTGCACTTGCATAATCTCATTATCATCACAATCATCCAATCATGTCTCCATATCTCCATTATCTGTCATCATAGAGTTGCATTGTAATTTAATCTTCATTGCATTATCCATCTACAATCATTATCCTATTGTCATCTTCAACAGCAAGGAAGTACACACTTCTGAGAGCTCAACTCATTCATAAGATCACTACGAGATAGGCAACAATGGAAGACACGAGGCAAATATGTTTGCAAAGGTATATCTTTTGTTTATTTGTATTTGTCTTATTTCCATTGAGGTATTGAATATTTCAGTAGTGTTTACTATAGTTCAGAAATAGTATTCCAATAGATCAAGAGTCCTTCTTCTGCAATCTCCTCAAAGACTTCCACATTTAACTCACAGGTCATTTGTGAGCACAATGACATGTGGCTCATGGATCCACTTATTCCTCTACCTTTTAAACATAGTAGGAACATTTCCCATGATTATCTCCCTCAACTCCATCTCAACCGTACACATCACAGATAATTCCTCCAGCTGTGGATCTATTGACACTTGGACTTGACCTCTCTTAAGACTATAAAAGTAAGGTCCTCACACCCATTTTGCATATATCTCAAGATTTAGTAATCTTACTCTGCAAAAATCCTACCAGCATGCCTTTGGTAAGGTATCCTCATTGCACTTGCATAATCTCATTATCATCACAATCATCCAATAATGTCTCCATATCTCCATTATCCATCATCATAGAGTTGCATTGTAGTCTAATCTTCATTGCATTATCCATCTACAACCATTCTCCTATTGTCATCTTCAACAGCAAGGAAGTACACACTTCTAGGATCTCAACTCATTCATAAGATCAATATGAGATAGGCAACAATGGAAGATACGAGGCAAATATGTTTGCAAAGGTATATCTTTTGTTTATTTGTATTTGTCTTATTTCCATTGAGGTATTGAATATTTCAATAATGTTTACTGTAGTTCAAAATTTTGATAACACTAACTATTATGAAAAAAATTTAAGTTTTAGTAAACATAGACATTTTGAGGTAAATAGTTATTTAGATCTGTTTGGTTTGTATTTTTAATGGAATAAAATGCACTCAGAGTTAAAACTAGTGTATATAATTGAAATTCATCATTTTCTTATCCTTTATGCAATTACTATTTGGGCATTAGTGAAATTCATCATGATTGTGTTCTTAGTTGTTACATTTTTGTGAAATCAATAATTGTAGTCTCGGTGTGAAGTTAGAGTATGCTAATCGACTAAGATAGACTAAGTGAAAAAGAAATTAGACATGTGTTGAAATAAAATAGAAATAGATTGGGGCTTATTTAATTTTGATGTTCAATAGAGAGCTGCTTATTATTTTGACCATAATTTTTTAACATGGCTTTGAATCACTTAAAATTAGATGGTTGGAAGCAAAACATTGAAATGTAAACTAGGTTGCCCTCAGAATTTTAGAGGGACATGATCATGAATGATTTGTCCTTCTCACACAATTTTTTCATCTATGGATTATGGCCTTTAATGCATGTGGAAGATGGTTGGCTAATGTATATCTCTATAACAAAAAACTAGGTGGTGCTAAGAAGCATAACTGAGACCTACTATTACAATGGGGAAAGCATTTGACTTACTTTTTAGCAGTCAAGATTGATTCAACAATGAATAAAGAATAGCCAAATGTGTTGGATGTTGGTGTAGATAGAGTAATTAATAGTAGAACTTACAAGTATTAGTGATAAATATGTGAATGTATTGTGTTCTCCATATATTCCATCTCTATGTGATAATGTTATAATGGAAATAGTAGGATGATGTCTTTGAATAAACAACCATATACATGTTACTTAAGGCCTTAAGGAGTGAAGCCACTTAATAGAAACATGGAAGCAAATTGCTTAATTCTAGAAGGGCATCCATAAGAACATAAGCATGTGTGCAAAGTGGTTTAAAATGAAAGGAGCAAGTACAAGATCTGCACTTTTCTCCTCTAGATTTTGGCCCCACTTTGGTGTATGTACAAGGTGGTATAAAATGAAAGGGGAGAAAACTGAAAATAATTGTGATAAACGGGATATCAAGGTTTTAGAATTTGAGTTGGCCGAACAAGTATATGCTCCTGATCCATGAATATTGTGCATGAAATAAAAATGAAACTAGTAATAATATGCCCTCTCAAATTGTGAATTGCAAAGGAGTGCACATAAATCAAGGAAACAAAATGGTTAATGTTATATTTGTGCTTTTTTGTTTTGTAAAAATTTATATTGGTTGCTAGACAACGATTTTTAGATTCATTCATATAATTTCCTCTATAGAATTTGACCTTTAATGCATGTGGAAGATGGTTGGCTAATGTATATCTCTATAACCAAAAACTAGGTGGTGATAAGAAGCATCACTGAGACCTACTATTACAATGGGGAAAGCAATTAATAGTCAAGATTGATTCAACACAGAATAAAGAATAAACAAATGTGTTGGATGTTGCTGTAGATAGAGTGATTGCTAGTGGAACTTACAAGTATTAGTGATAAATATGTGAATGTGTTGTCATATCTTGGTTAGATGCTCTCCATATATTCCATCTCTATGTGATCATGTGATAATTGAAATACTAGGATGATGTCTTTGAATATACACCCGTATACATGTTACTTAAGGCCTTAAGGAGTCAAGGCCACTTAATAGAAACATGGAAGAAAATTGGTTAACTCTAGAAGGACGAGCATAAGAACATAAGCATGTGTGTGAAGTGGTTTAAAATGAAAGGATCAAGTACAAGGTCTGACCTTTTCTTCTCTACATATTACCCCCACTTTGGTGTATGTGCAAGGCGGTGTAACATGAAAGGGGAGAAAACTAAAAATAATTGTGATAAAAAAGATATCAAGCTTTTGGAATTTGAGTTGCCCAAACAAGTATATGCTCCTAACCCATGAAAATTGTACATGAATTAAAAATTAAACTAGTAATAATATGTCCCCTCAAATTATGAATTCTAAAGGAGCACACATAAATCAAGGAAATAAATTGATTAATGTCATATTTATGCTTTATTTTTTGTAAAAAATTATATTGGTTGCTAGACAACGAGCTTTAGATTCATTCATATAATGATACTACAAATAAAAATGTCATAGTACTATGTGAAATACTCTGATAAGAAAATGGATGAATGGGAAGGAAAATAATTGAAAGTTATTTTTGTGGACTATTTATTTGGGCAGAATTTGTATGTTTATAAAAATTTCTCAAATATCCATGTGGAAACATCAAAGGATACCATAATGCAATAAGGTGAAATCAAACAAAATGCCTATGAATATTCGTATTAAAAAGTCTTTGAACATAAATATGATGACATAAGTTTTGTTCGATAAGTTTTATTGACATGAGGATAAATATCCTTCAATGATTCGTCTAAATGAAAAATATGATATTCCATAAATGACAATGAAATATAAAATATCTAATCTATAGAGTTTCAAATAGTTTTATGTACATTGAATCAATCAAACTCATGGATGTGGAAATAATAATTTCATTGTGATCATAGCAACGTGGATATGTGATGTGTATAATAGGTTAGAAGCAATAGGGGAATCTATGCAATGTGTAATGCCCACTGGCAAACTACATTCATGATTTTGGAAGGTGGTAATATGGTATCAACGAGCACTAACTGAGTTGCTTGAATAATAGGCCAACTTCCATGGAGACCGGTATCATGAGTTATAGCATCTAGGTGAAGATTGAACACCAGTAGGGCATCCCCTTCTCTGGGCTTTACTGCATACAAAAAAGAGGTTTGAGATAAGCAGAGAACATTGAGTAGATTTGATAAATGTTACTGAATAATATATATTTAAATTAGGTGTTAAATTAAAACTTTGTGCAATAATACCTGAATGGCCATGCTTAGCACATTGTGACCATGAACCATCTTTTTGTTAGCTTTGCTTTGCCTGAAAATTCAACACATGTATTAGCAATACTTAGAGAGTGGAATAAGAACACTTTGGAATATAAACAAAACACCTAAAAGTTATTAAGTGGTTAGAATATGTGTTTCCAGGCCGCTAACCTTTGAATTAGGAAACATTAGATAAATCGATGGCTTGATTGAGTTTATTGTGAAATAATCAAAATGAGGTTCATATTTCTGGCCATTTTCGTAATGCAAAAGATGCATTGGCTCTCCATTTTCAATACAAATAAGTTGGTAGTATGATATGAAACTTAGAGTAAAATCTATAACAATCTCATTTCAGTGTAATCCCAATAAATAAAACCAATTGATTAGCATTAATAAGAACACATGTCAAGAAGCAAGTAAAACATCTATCACCTTTTGGGAGAAAGGTCCAACCTGCAATCTTGTCTTCAATGCTTGCAACAATTTCATCCTAACAGATGCAAACACACTTTGCAAATGAACAAATCTACTATTAGTTAAAAGAGATGCTTAATAATCAAGAGTCTAAAATTTTAGCTTTAAATCAAAAGCAATTGAAAGAATAAATTTAGGAGGTATGAAGTTTTTTTGCATAAATCCCTATTAAACTGTTACATATATGTACTGATCATGACACTTCACAAAACAAGTAAAATTGTAACTCACTGTGAGTCAATGGAAAAAATGGTGTTATGCAAAAAATGATGATGATTTAAACTAGAAACAAAATAATAACACAAACCTAAATCCTACCATGTTGCATAGTCACACAGTCTTTACTGAAGAACACTCTTGGAATAATTTACTTTCCAATTCAATGAGATGATCACACTGTTCATCTGCAAGGAAATTCTTGTACAAAAAGGACCTAATTCTGCTAGAAACCAAATTTAGTATTTAAATAACAATGCATAGAGCAAATTGAGTTGCAAATCCTAGTACATGTTCGTAACAATACCTAATGTCAATAGAAAAGTTTTCAATGCTAATAACCCATCTAATTTGTATTTCACAGATCTGGCATGCCAAGACAACTGAGTTAGTTGGGCTGGATCAAAGCCATGAGGTAGGCCAAATTTCAATATGGAAAGTTTAGAAGCATGCTTTTCAGTTCTTAATGGCATATTATACCTACACACAGGATGTCATGCTCAGTAAAAATATAGAAAATGTTCACATATCACAGTAAAACCAACCTCTACAAGGGGAACACATATGCAGTCATTTTAGTATTCATTTAACTTGGTGTTATAGAAAGCGAATGATTCACAACTTAATCAGTTTTGATAGATTGTGCACAAGATGCAAGAAGCAATAAGTGTTGTGAACTATATAGGTAAAGGACAATTTTTATAGATCTAGGTCTTGCGAACATCCCTGCTTCATGTAGGAAATCCCTTTAAAAACTTCACTTTTGAATTCTAACTTATATATTAAACCAAGACTTACCACTTCACCTAGACTATCTGAGGTTAGAAAGTTGCTTACAATCGATTCAAAATGCAATGACAATATAAAGCATCATGACTTGATAAACAAACGCATATTAGTCAATCATCATTGCAATGGCTAGAAGAAGAAAATCATCAATAGTGTAGTAAATACTTGTCACATGGCAAGTATACTATTTTAGAAGTTTCATAAAAAAGAAGAAATAACTTACACTTCAAGCCTTAATTTACTAGGCACATCTGATAAGAGGTAATAGTGCACAGAAAACATTAGTCTTTGCATCAATAATTGTTACAAAAACCATGAACAAGTTATGAAAAACCTTTCCCAGACCCAAAACATGGTTAAAACAACACAAGTGCTTTGAAATGATGCAGATATATTTGTTATAGTATGCATACCAACATTATTGTTATAAATTCTCTCAACAGAGATAGATTTTACATCCAGAGATTTTGCAGATATTTAGATATGATTTTCATTTGATAGATTGAAGTGCAGTTGGCATGCATGTGTGTAGAGAAAAGACTAGTACGATTCTTAATCATGACCAGCAAAGAAGTTGACATTAATGAATTATGGTGTTAAGTCTTTAACCCAACAACAGAGACTAACCCATAGAAGCACTCAAAGATAGGGAAGAGTAGACATTAACCCATAAAATGCAGAGAACAAAAAATAATAGACATTAACCCATAAAATGTAGAGGTGTAAAAAACTATAAAATGACACTGCAAAAGATATAGGAACTTCAACAGACACAGATTTCACCACCATCAGACAATCTAACCAAATGAAAAAGCAACAAAAAAATGACAGTGTAAAAGATATAGGAACTTACAAACACCTACTTTTTCACTTCTAATACGATGGATATAAACCCTCTCAACAGACACAAATGTCACCCTCATCAAACAATCCAAGCAAATGAATAAACAATGCAAATAATCCTTTGCTTGATAGACTTAAAACTTCACACCATAAGCCATTAATGATGCCTTCAATTCAGTCTATTCACATCAAATGAAAATTAGAGACCAATAAATGCACAATGCTCTCGTTAAAATGCCATGCATCAACATTTTGCACTTATTTAGGCCCAATCTTCATTTTTATTTCATAGATTGAAGTATAGTTGGCATGCATGCGTGTAGAGAAAAGATTAGTTCCATTTTTAATCATGGCCAACAGAGAAGCTAACATTAATGAATTATGGCATGAAATCTTTAACTCAACAACAAAGACCAACCCATAAAAGAATGAACAAAGATAGGGAGCAGTAGACATTAACACATAGAATGCAACGAACAACAACAACAGACATTAACCCATAAAATGTAGAGATGTAAAAAACTATAAAATGACACTGTAAAAGATATAGGAACTTACAAGTGCCTCATTTTTCACTACCAATGCAATAGACATAAACCCTCTCAACAGACATAGAGTTCATCCTCATCAAACAATATGAGCAAATGAATAACCAATGCAAAGAATCATTTGCTCGGTAGACTTAAAACTTCACAACACAAGCCATTAATGACACCTACACTTTAGTCTATTGACAATAAATGAAAACTACAGACTAATAAGCATGTAGAGAAAATATTAGATCCATTCTTAATCGTGGCCAATAGAGAAGTCAAGACTAATGCATCAGTAATTGTTACAAACACCATGAGCAAATTATGAAAAACTTTTCTAAGACCCAAAACATGGTTAAAACAACACATGTGTTTTAAAATGATGCAGAGATATTTGTTACAGAATGCATGTACCAATAGCATAGTTAAAAATCTTCTCAACTATGAGGCCTATCCTTTTTCATTCTGTTCATGTGACTATTTACCTTACTGTTGCTGATACTTTTATATTTGTGGGACTGTTGATCCCAGATTTTCAAACTATTAAACCTTATTATGTTAAAGGAAAACTAATTGGGTGATGTTAGATAGATGTTTGCTTTAAGAGAAAACAAATTGGGTGATGTTAGATAGATGTTTATTTTATAGGAAAACTAATTGGGTGATGTCTGATTAATGTTTACTTTACAGGAAAACTAATTGGGTGATGTTAGAGAGAAAATTATAATGTGATTCCATTATGTTTATGAGAACTGTGGTATGTTTTAGGAATGCATGTATTAAATTTGCTTTGGCTATGTTATTTATATGTGGAATTAACTTTGAAATTGAGTGTGCAGGTATTTCTAACAAAACTACAGATACAGGAGATTATTCCACACCTTATGTTGTAATCCCTTGTGAAGCCGATTTGATTCCACTAGGAACTGAGATCAACTCTGTGTTTGATTTAATGTTGTAATATTGTCTTGCATGAGGTTGAATGGGTTAGGTCTACCCTCTTGTAAAATTGAATTATGATTTGTGTTGTAAGAAATTGTATTTGAATTTCATTTTAAATTTTAAATTTTTGAGACCCTTTTCTTGTGTCTTAACTTGACCCTGGGTGTCCTAACTAGGTTGAAATTGACCCTGGGTTATACCCATGGGTCTAGGGTCACTTTTGACTTAGGTAACCCTTGGTTAACCTCCGTATGGTCACCTTAACTTCACAGTGAAGTTAAGTGACGAATTTGGAGGCATGGGAGGAATAGGATGAGTGGTACCAACACTCAAGCCCATCCCTCTTCTATTCCCAAGGCTTGTGAGACTCCCCATAAAGTTTTGTGGTCCTTCATGAGAAGGAAGGAGGGGAAGACATGTGTCATTCTTTCCCTCTTCAACTCCCCTTTTCTCTCCCATGTGTAAGAGAGATGACATGTGGTAAGGGGTAAGGAAGACTTTGGGGATGGGTGAGTGACATGTGTCAACACCCATCCCTTGGGACACAATAGTGTTTATGAGGAAGAGTGAGGAGGTGACAAGTGTCACCTCCCCATTCCTCTACACTCATGGAATGGGTTATTTTAATCCCACTTGGGATAGGGAGGAGGGTTGTTGAATTTTTGAGGATTTTTGGTTTATTGGAAATTGGCTTTGGAGAAAAGGATAGAGGGAGTTTGGTGACTGAGGTTGGAGGAGATTGTAGTGGAGCTCTACATCAACTACATCCATTAAAGGGCTTTTTAAGGTTGGATTTCAAGACCTTTCCTTTGTATTATATATTTGTTGCATGAAGGATGTGTGAAAATGTTTATTTTTGCTTGTGTTGTAAATTTTGTTATTGTTGGAATTTTTATTGGGATGTTGACAGAGCTTCTTCCACTTGGGAGAAATGCTCATCAAGTGTGGGGTAGGGGAGGAGTGATCCTCCTCGAGTTCATTCCTTGTTTTGGGATGTTGAAAACCTTGAGGGCATTTGTGTGACTTTGAGAAAATTTGTTATATGGCTTGAGAGCCAAAATATGAACTCCTTGGAATTTTTGTTAATAAGTTTGGCTTGAGGCCATGAGAAATTTGTGTTGATTATATTATTTGAAATGGTGGCACTCTAGAGTTGAGTGTGTCCACTCTCCTACCCCTCTTTGACTCACTTTAGTTGAGTTTGTGTTGTGTAACTATCCAAGGGTGTAATTTGTGTTTTTGTGATGTGGTTTTGCCTTATTGTGAAATGGTTTGGATACCCTAGGTGTGTGGATAATCTCCCTAGCTCGGGGGTGACTCTCTTGCGGGTCTATGGTAGGGAGGATAGCAAGTTGAGTAATGTTTTCTTCCCTTGTGTGTTATGCAGATTTTCATGGAGCTTAAAGTGGAGTTGAAGAGTTTTCTTGTTTGGAAAATATTTGATTTCCAAGAGGAGAAAATTTCTCTTTCTATTGTTGTAATTTTGGTATTTTTGAGTTATGAGGAAATCCTCTTCAATGTAATAAAAGTTTTATTTATAGTGTTTATTAAATTTTGTTACCAGTTATGAAATGATTATGAAAAGAAATTTATTTTTTTAAAGGATATTAGAATTGTCTATTTCCTTATAATCTTACTTGAAAAGTTATGAATTAGTTGTTGTTATAAATAAGTTTGTTAAATTTTATTCCATTGTAAACTAGTGAAAATATTAATTTTATAAATTATATGAAGTTGTAAATTTTTCCATTTGGAAAGGAAATGAAATTGTTTTATTCTTATATTTGCTTTTGTGGTGAATAAATGCACGTAAAATTAGTTCATTTCCCTTTTAAAATGATATGCTTACGAATTTAAATCGAAATTTTTGACTTGAAATTAAAATTTAATTGAGATAAAATTTCACTTGGTTATCCTTGTGTAATACTCCATATTTATATTTTCATTTATAATTGAGTTGCATTTGAACATAAATTTATATGAGAACTCATTATAAATTTAAACTCAATATTCTGTCCTATAAATTAATTGACAGAAAATTATTTAATAATTTGTATAAATATATATATATGGTCAAGAGATTTATTAATGAGACTGTGGTTAATATTGATTTGAGTAATGGTGTGAGATATATATATATATATATATATATATATTTATATTTAAAAATTGTTAAAAATGAAATTTTAAATGGGAAATAGAAATGAATTATATTCGCAGTTTTTTTATACTGAACCAAAAAAAACTCAGGCAAAAGAAATTTATGACAATAATGGTGGGGGTTTGAACTCCCACCGAATATATGACCACGGGTGTGGGGAGGGGGCAGAGCCCCCACCCACACCCCACTGAGTGGAATGTGGGTGGGGGCTCCGCCCCCTCCCCATACCCTGTTATACTTCAAGCCCCGCAGGCTATCCTCACACCCACACCCCCGCCTTACATCAAACCGCGGACCCCGTAACACCCACACCCCCCTGGTATGTTCCGAAGCCCCCGCAGATTCCACCTTCGCTACCGTCTGTGTCCACCACGCGGTCTCTTGACCACCGCTCCTTGCGGTAACCTCACCACTGCGGCCAGTATCCCCACCCCCCCCCCGCTAACAGCACTCCTCCTTGTGGCCTCTGCCCTAAGCGCCGCCACCACCGCCACCCATTGGATCCCTGCCACAGCCATTCAAAACAAGAAAAAATATATTAGGGCTTCCCAATGAGGTTTAAAAAAAAGAGATGTATAAAAATATAACAATATACATTGTTATATAGAGAAAAATGTGTAATAAAATAATAAAATAAATGATTTATATATATATATATATTAATTGTTTATTAAATAACTTCATTAAAATTATATATATATGTATATATATATATATATATATATATATATTATGTATTGATAATTTTGTAAGAAGAGTAGATAAAATAGGGATTATATTTGACAATTATATAAGTAATTATATTAATTCAAACTGTATGGGAATTTCATTTTCGGAGTTTAATAATTATCACAAACATTATACCAAGAAAACGAAAAGAAAAATATGTCCTTATATTTTAACAAAAGAAACTTAGAAATATAAATGCAAATAAGCATATATATAAACATATATATATATAAGCTTATTTGCATTTATATAGATATGTGTATCTTTATAAATGCAAACAAGCCATCATATGCATTTCATATGTGGCCACTGTGAACCTGAACTGTAGATTGAGTAAACGTCCAATTGAGAAAAAAGAGAGACAAAGAGAAAGAAAGATAAAAGTGAAAACAAAGAGGAGAAAATGCGCGGCATTTCTGAAATGGGCTAAGAGAACTAAGTAAGTTTGACCTACCGTTAATCCTAATTAGGGACAAGTTAATTATTAAAAATAATTCAAACATTGAGATGAAACCTAGAGCAGAAACCTAGGAGATTGTGTCAAGTGGAGTTAGTAAACCCTGTTTAAGTGATCTGGTCTACCAAGAAATTAGGAATAATGTAAAGGATGCAATGATAACTCTGATTGATAGAGAACGTGAAGAAAAGCAGGATAAACATAAAGAAACCTTACAATACAGGAAAGAGAATGTGATAGAAATACAATCAAAATTAAATTTCAGAGAAACGGAAGAGAGGGCAAATGAACAGGCTTGGTTGAAAATGCTAAGTTCAGAAGGAGGAGAAATTAATATTAAATTTTAGAAAATAGGAAAAAGAACAGATGATCGTGCTTTGTTGAAAAGTGATCAATCACCTTAATCAACTGTTGTACCAATGTAATTAGTGAGATTAACCAAGTCAAGAAACCACGTGATCAAGATTAGTGTTAGTGTAATAAATCCCACCAACGCCTGTGAGGCGTTATGCTGCCGAAATTTTTTGGAATTTAGGGTTTAGGAGCTTTGAAAGTTCAACCCTTGTAGCGACGTTAACTGCGTCGCGAAGACCCCTCTGTTGGCCTTCTTGCATTTGTGTGTGTGCACGTGTGTGTAATACCCCGCTTACAGCTATATTGTTTACACCCTTAGCATATGCCACTGAGCACACTTATGCGTGCGAGGGGGTTTCTAGGGAAGCGTGGGAAAATTTTTGATATTTCGTGTCATGACCACACGACACATGTGGACATGACACATGTGATGCGTGTTGTGACGGCATGGGAAATGTGGGCATGACATCAACAGACATAGATTTAGTATCAAAAGATTTTGTAGTTATTAAGATCTTATTTTCATTTGATGCATTGAAGCGCAGTTGGCTTGCATGTCTGATTGGGAAATGATTAGTTCCATTCTTAATTTTGGGCAGTAGAGAAGTCAACATTAATGAATTATGGTGTTAAGTCTTTAACTCAACAACAAAGACCAACCCATAAAAGCATTGAAAGATGGGGAAGAGTAGACATTAAGCCATAAAATGCAGAGAACAACAAACAATAGACATTAACCAATGAAATGTAGAGAGGTAAAAAACTATAAAACAACACTGTAAAACATATAGGAACTTACAAAGGGCTCATTTTTTGCTTCCAATACGAGAGACATAAACTGTCTCAACAGATAGAGATCTCACCACCATCAAACAATCTAAGCAAATGAATAGACAATGCAAAAATGACAGTGTAAAAGATGCAGGTACTTACAAATGCCTCCTTTTTTGCTTGCTACAACTTTTGTTTCATCACAAACATGTATTAGCATGATATGCATAGAATAGGAAACATTAGACAGACAAGACTACTAAATAGACACAGATTTCACCCTTACCAAACAATCTGAGCAAATGAATAAACAACGCAAAAAATGGCAATGTTATATAGGAAATTACAAACGCCTCCTTTTTTGACAGATTTCACCTTCATCAAAGAATCTGAGCAAATGAATAAACAATGCAAAGTTTCCTTTGCTTGACAGCCTCAAAACTTGACACCAGAAACCATTAATGGCGAGTGTACTTCAATTTATTGAGAATAAATGCAAATTAGAGACTAGAAAATGCCAAATATCCTCGGTGAAAAGCAAACTGTTAACAAAAACACTCAATTCAAAGATATGACTATATCAAAGAACATTACAAAGCTATGAAATATTTCGAGTGGCAGCAAAATATTACCAATTGATAAAAAATTTATACAGAGACATTTTACACATATGTAGACCTAATTTTCATTTTCATTTCATAGATTGAAGTTCAACTGGCATGCATGCGTGTAGACAAAAAATTAGTTCCATTCTTAATTGTGGATAGTAGCGAAGTCAACATTTATGAATTATGGTGCCAAGTCTTTAACTCAACAATAGAGACTAACCCATAAAAATAGTCAATGATAGGGAAGAGTAGACATCAATGCATAAAATGCAGATAATAATAAGCAATAGACATTAACCCATGAAATGTAGAGATGTAAAAAACTATAAAACAACAATGTAAAACATATAGGAACTTACAAACGACTTGTTTTCTGCTTCCAAAATGATAGACATAAACCCTCCCAACAAACAGAGATCTAACCACCATCAAACAATCCAAGGAAATGAATAGACAAAGAAAAAATGACAGTGTAAAAGATGTAGGAACTTACAAATGCGTCCTTTTTCACTTGGTACAGTTTTTATTTCATCATAAACATGTATTAGCATGATATGCATAGAATAAAAACATTACATAGACAACACTACTAATAACTATTTTTGAAATGCCAAGAAAAGTCTTCTATATCCATAGCATGTATGTTTGAAGCAGGTCAATGGCTAATTGTGGAATTACATAGTGCACATAAGAAGTTAAAACAAATCATCATATTAGTCTTGATTAAAGTATCAACATCATTATCTTGTGATTGATATCATTAACAACAGCCATGCTACGTAGTTTCTTTGACATCTTGTTTGTTGATATTGTTCTACATTGCTATGCTATGTTGCTTGGATCCTGCATCATAAGCAATTAGTATAATACTTTTCACAATGTAGTTGTGAAAATATGCTAGGAAAGAATGAGAATCAAAATTGTAACAGTGCAGGGTAAGCACCTCTAATAAGGTGCAAACATTGGTGTTTTCTTCTGTGACAATCCCTACGATGCAATTATCCATTGCAAGTGTGAATGTTCCTTGTAATTGAAACTTTTGCAACAAGAACATTACCATAGACATGTCTTTCTTGTAATTTCAAATGGTATTGCAGCTAGCTAAGGAAAGTTGTTTTGTAGCAGTTGTATGTATAGATAACAATCCACAGTCTCATCTATTATTTGAACAGTGCATTGAATAAAATGCATATATTCAAATTTAGTGTCAGTTGCACATGTGCATTATGCAACATCAGTGTTTGATGTTTGTGTAAAAAACCCTCTATTTACGTGATGTGCAAACTAGTTCGTACGGGGACAGGTGGACATTTTTAGGCCTCAATGTTCCAATCACCTGGAATGGTAATGCAGATGTAATTAGTAGCAAGTTAGAACAATGCAATTTCAGAAGTTTTTACAGAAGCTATAAACAACATCACAATAGAAGAGCACACATGACAAGTGCTTTGAATCAAAAGCCTATACTACTATGTAAGATGTAAATCTTTTAGATGTTTACTTCCATGCTCGAGGACTTAAGTGGTTCTAGGGAGGCTTTTGTAGATTCATCATTGAGCTCGTCAATGAAGCTGGATGGCATTGTCCTCATTAGATATGTGCCTTTTGCCCCAGTACGAACAATATGAGGGGGGTTTTGTTGATGCTAGCATTAGTTGAAGCATGGCATAGAGCTTGGAATGACTGGTGGGGACTAGAACCTGTAAAATATAGAGTTGTTCAAATGGAAAATTAAAAATAAAATTAGTATAAGAATTCCATAGCGGTAAATTAGATAAAAAAATTGTATGTTCTAAAATACGTATATTAATTTAATCAAAAGAAGACTGCTAAAATGTAAATGCTATCAAACTAGAAAGGCATTCTACAAGCAAGTCATCTCTATCAGAGGCAAGTGTTAAAAAGTCTTTAGAAATTTCAAAAAAGAAAAGTGCTCAAATTATACGATGCCAAGATTAATTGTGCAAAACATCTTACAGTAGCCAAATCATCTTGGGACTCTCCATCCTTAACTTGCAGTTCATATTGCATTGACACTTGATGGTGACCAATAACAATAGCGCAAATGTTCTAATAGGATAGTTGTTGTCTGATTGGATGAGCTACGAGATGGTTGTGTCAAGAATCAGCATGCGTTCCTTACAAACTTTATCAATGGGTTGAATGGTGCTTTAAGGGGTTAATATAAGGGAATAATCATCATCTCCTCTTTCATATTGTGTTTTTTTCCTAATGACAAAATTTGTGATACACACACTTGTATAAGGCAATAACTGTGGCAAAAATATGTCAATTAGTTTGTTGTTAATGTTTGCAGTGATTGTCATGTGGCCATGGCTGTCAACCAAATCAACATGGAGAATTATTGTTTTTGGTTGTGTTCCAAGATTTTTGGCAAGAGTAGGGCCATAAATGACTAAAATATTGCCTTCAAATGCTAAAGCCGATTGTTTTGTGCAAATGTCAAGGATGCTTGATGGCTATACAGTTTCTACCTTGAATATGTACATTGCAATTTGAGTGACGACGGAAACTAAGCGGCCAATTAAGAATATAGAAATTCAAGTTATATATAACATAAATGGGATACAACACTTGTCATTTTTGTTCTTGTTTGTCATGTGACTGGTCCATTCTGTGTCATGTAGGAAATGTGCTTGGTGCCTTGCAATTGTTTCTGGCAACACATGCAATCAGATATTTGTGTCAAGAATGGATTAAAACAAAGTGAAAAGAAAAGATTAATGAGATATAATATGGTTTTGAAGTTTTTTGTTGTCAATTGTTAAGCATTTACATGTTTGTATATGGACTGAATGCTATGTTGTGATCTGGAAAATCCTAAGATATATGTTCGATGAGCTAGCAAGACATCTGTACCCTACAACTATCAATAAAAATATTGACATCCATAGAATAAATATTGTATTAAACTTAGTTTTGCAATTCATAAGAATCTTCACTTTGTAATTTGTTTCTAATGAAGAAGTATATAATGTGCAAATGTTTAGTAATATTAATGCATGATAACATACCTATTTTAGAGTGGGTATATAGTCATTTGCAATAGCATAATCATGTGAGAATTTTATAAGAGCATGGTTGATAGTCCTCACTAGGAACAATAGCAAAGTTGAGATGTGCATAGGTAGAGCAGTGGAAAAATAAGTACGGTTGTTAGAGGCATGATCAGGACGAAGAATAATTAATAGATTGAAGTGCAGTTGGCTTGCATGCATGATAGACAAAAGATTAGTTGCATTGTTAATGGTGAACAACAGAGAACTTGACATTTATGAATTATGGTGTCGAGTCTTTAACTCAACAACAGACATCAAATAATATGAGCAAACGAATAAATAATGCAAAAAATAGCAGTGTAAAAGATATAGGAAATTACAAACGCCTCTTTTTTTGACAAACTTCACCCTCATCAAATAGTCTAAGCAAATGAATAGACAACACAGATAATCCTTTGCTTGACAACCTTAAAACTTGGTACCTAATGACTACACTTTAGTCTATTGACAATAAATGAAAATTAGGGACTAACAAATGCTAAATGTCCTTGTAACTATGGCAGAAATATGTCAATTAGTTTGTTGTTAATGTTTGCAGTGATTGTCATGTGGCCATGGCTGTCAACCAAATCAACATGGAGAATTACTGTTTTTGGTTGTGTTCCAAGATTTCTGGCAAGAACAGGGCCATAAATGACTAAAATATTGCCTTCAAATGCTAAAACCGATTGTTTTGTGCAAATGTCGAGTATGCTTGATGGTTGTACAGTTTCTACCTTGAATATGTACATTGCAATTTGAGTGATGACAGAAACTAAGCGGCCAATTAAGCATATAGAAATTCAAGTTCTATATAACATAAATGGGATACAACACTTATCATTTTTGTTCTTGTTTGTCGTGTGATTGGTCCATTCTGTGTCGTGTAGGAAATGTGATTGGTGCCTTGCAAGTGTTTCTGGCAACACATGCAATCAGATATTTGTGTCAAGAATGGATTAAAACAAAGTGAAAAGAAAAGATTAATGAGATATAATATGGTTTTGAAGTTTGTTGGTGTCAATTGTTTAGCATTTACATGTTTGTATATGGACTGAATGATATGTTGTGATCTGGAAAATCCTAAGATATATGTTCGATGAGCTAGCAAGACATCTGTACCCTGCAACTATCAATAAAAAACTTGAATCCATAGAATAAATATTGTATTGAACTTAGTTCTGCAATTCATAAGAATCTTCACTTTATAATTTGTTTCTAATGAAGAAGTATATAATGTGCAAATGTTTAGTAATATTAATGCATGATAACATACCTATTTTAGAGTGGGTATATAGTCATTTGCAATAGCATAATCATGAGAGAAGTTTACAAGAGCATGGTTGATAGTCCTCACCAGGAACAATAGCAAAGTTGAGATGTGCATAGGTAGAGCAGTGGAAAAATAAGTATGGTTGTTAGAGGCATGATTAGGATGAAGAATAATTAATAGATTGAAGTGCAGTTGGCTTGCATGCGTGATAGACAAAAGATTAGTTGCATTGTTAATGGCGAACAACAGAGAACTTGACATTTATGAATTATGGTGTCAAGTCTTTAACTCAACAATAGACATCAAATAATATGAGCAAATGAATAAATAATGCAAAAAATAGCAGTGTAAAAGATATAGGAAATTACAAATGCCTCTTTTTTTGACAAACTTCACCCTCATCAAATAGTCTGAGCAAATGAATAGACAACACAAATAATCCTTTGCTTGACAACCTTAAAACTTGGTACCACAATCCATTAATGGCGACTACACTTTAGTCTATTGACAATAAATGAAAATTAGGGACTAACAAATGCTAAATGTCCTTATTAGAATGCCATGTGTCAATAGAAATATTTGGTGTGAAGACATGGCCAAATCAAAGAACATTACAAAGTCATGAAATATTTCCAGTAGCAACAAAACATTATGAATTGATAAAATAATTTTATACCGAGACATTTAGCACTTATTCAAGCCTAGTTTTCATTTTCAATTCATAGATTGAAGTACAATTGGCATGCATGCGTACAGAGAAAAGATTAGTTCTATTATTAATCATGGCCAGTAGAGAAGTCAACATTAATGAATTATGGTGTTAAGTCTTTAACCCAACAACAGAGACTAATCCATAAAAGCACTCAAAGATAGGGAATAATAGACATTAACCCATAAAATGCAGAGAACAACAAACAATAGACATTAACCCATAAAATGCAGAGATGTAAAAAACTATAAAATGGCACTGTAAAAGATATAGGAACTTCGATAGACACAGATTTCACTACCATCAAACAATTTTACGAAATGAATAAGGAACGCAAAGATGAGAGCGTAAAAGATATAGGAACTTAGAAATGCCTACTTTTTTTCTTCCAAAACGATAGATATAAACCCTCTGAACGGACATAGATTTCACTGACATCAAACAATCTGAGCAAATGAATTAATAATGCAAATAATCCTCTACTCGATATAGACTTAAAACTTCACTCCACAAGCCATTAGTGACGCCTGCACTACAAGTTATTCACATCAAATAAAAATTAGAGACTAATAAATGCATAATGTCCTTGTTAAAATGTCGTGCGTTGATATTTTGCAATTACTCAAGCCTAATCTTCATTTTCATTTCATAGATTAAAGTGCAGTTGGCATGCATGCATGCATAGAAAAGATTAGTTCCATTGTTAATTGTGGCCAATAGAGAAGCCGACATCAATGAATTATGGTGTTAAGTCTTTAACCCAACAACATAGACTAACCCATAAAAGCACTCAAAGATAAGGAAGAGTAGACATTAGCACATAAAATGCAGAGAACAACACATAATAGACATCAACCCATAAAACGCAGAGATGTAAAAAACTATAAAATGACACTGTAAAGATATAGCAACTTACAAATGCCTCATTTTTTGCTTCTAATACGATAGACATAATCCCTCTCAAAAGACACAGATTTCACTCTCATTAGACAATCTGAGCAATTGAATAAACAATGCAAATAATGCTTTGCTTGGGTGACTTAAAACTTTACACCATAAGCCATTAACGATGTCTCCACTTCATTCTATTCACAATAAATGAAAACTAGAGACTAATAAGCGTGCATGGAAAAGATCAGTGCCATTCGTAATCGTGGCCAGCAGAGAAGTTGACACTAATGAATTATGGTTCTATTCTTAATCATGGCCAGTAGAGAAGTTGACATTAATGAATTATGGTGTTAAGTCTTTAACCCAACAATAGAGACTAATCCATAAAAGAACTCAAACATAGGGAAGAACAGATATTAACTCATAAAATGCAAAGAACAACAAACAATATACATTAACCCATAAAATGCAGAGATGTAAAAAACTATAAAATGATGCTGTAAAAGATATAGGAACTTCAACAGACACAAATTTCACTGTGATCAAACAGTCTAGCCAAATGAATAAGCAATGCAAAGATGAAAGTATAAAAGATATAGGAACTTACAAATACCTACTTTTTTTCTTCCAAAACGATAGATATAAACCCTCTCAACAGACACATGTTCCACCCTCATCAAACAATATGTGCAAATGAATAAACAATGCAAATAATCCTCTGCTCGACAGACTTAAAACTTTACACCATAAGCCATTAAGGATGCCTGCACTTCAATCTTTTCATATCAAATGAAAACTAGAGATTAATAAGTGTACAATGTCGTCACGTTAGAATGCCATGTGTTAACATTTTGCACTTATTCAGGCCTAATCTTCATTTTCATTTTCATAGATTAAAGTACAGTTGGCATGCATGCATGCAGAGAAAAGATTAGTTCCATTCTTAATCGTGGCCAACAGAGAAATTGACATCAATTAATTATGGTGTTAAGTCTTTAATTCAACAATAGAGACAAACCCATAAAAGCACTCAAAGATAGGGAAGAATAGACATTAAGACATAAAATGCAGAGAACAACAAACAATAGATAGTAACCCTTAAAAGATAGAGATGTAAAAAACTATAAAACGACACTGTAAAAGATATAGGAACTTACAAATGCCTCATTTTTTTCTTCCAACATGATAGACATAAACCCTCTCAACAGACACAGATTTCACTCTCATCAGATAATCTAAGAAATTGAACAAACAATGCAAACAAAGCTTTGCTTGGTTGACTTAAAAATTTACACCATAAGCCATTAATGATGTCTGCACTTCAATCTATTCAGAATAAATGAAAACTAGAGACTAATAAGCGTGTAGAGAAAAGATCAGTTCCATTTGTAATTGTGGCCAGCAGAGAAGTTGACACTAATGAATTATGGTGTTAACGCTTAAAGTCAACAACAAAGACTAACCCATAAAAGAACTAAAAGATGGCAAAGACTAGACATTAAGCTATTAAATGAAGAGAACAAATAATAGACATTAATCCATAAATGAAGAGATGTAAAAAACTATAAAACAACACTGTAAAAGATATAGGAACTTAGAAACACCTTGTTATTTGCTTCCAATATAATAGACATAAACCTAGTCAATAGACACAGATTTAACTCTTATCAAATAATCTGAGCAAATGAATAAACAACACAAATAAGACAGTGTAAAAGATATAGGAACTTACAAATGCCTTTTTTTCTGCCTCCAATACGATAGATATATGGCAATATGTGCCAAATTCTATTCCCTCGGACTAGAACTGACGTGATATTGCAAAGTGATCTGACCAATATGTATCAAGTATTATGAACTTGACAGTTGCAAGATCAATGTTGTGTATCCAAAAGTGGTCCAACAGACTGCTTGCATGTGTTGTTGCCTTGTCAACAATTAGTGACAATTTGTGTTGTTGCATAAATTCAAGAAGAAGTGCTTTTGCTCTTGTGGATTGTAACATGTCAGTGTTAAAGTCTCCAGTAATAATCAATTTCGAATTAGGTGGCAAGAGGTAACAGTAGTTTGTATTAAATTAAATAGATCATGAATGGGTGCATTTGGTGTCAAGTACAAATTTATGATGCGCAGTGTAATGTGCATATGCAATAGGTCAATGGTTATTGATTCTACATATTTTGTTGAAAATCTATTAAAGTTTTGCACTAGAACTATTTTCCTGCAGCATGTTAACAGGCCATGAGTACTTGCTGCAATATAGCAACTAGATGTTTTGTCAAGGAAACCAATGTGATCGAGCACATTGTGTTTGGTCTCTTCGAAGCAAAGGACAGTTGCTTGGAGCAAATCATGGTCATGGGCTATTTCTTGTGTGTGCAATGCAAAGCTACATGTATTCAAAGAGCATATGGTAAAATGACTTGGAGAGACAGACAGAAGGCTATGATATACTTTCCACTATGTTGAGGCCATAAGGCATTGCATTTCGCTATTTACTTTTTCTGAGACTTTGAAGTTTTGTTCTTGCAGTTTATGCATGAGATACTGTGACTTGATGTTTCTTACATGTGACAAAGCAGTGTACACAAGACCATGTTGATAGACCTTACGTGGGTCAAAAGCAACTATATCCATTGTAAGCCCTTGTGCTCTATGAATAGTTCGTGCACATGCAAGTTGCAAGGGAAATTGTGCTCGAGTGACTATTTTTATCTTGAATTTTCTAATGATTCTTGTGATAGGTGTCCAAGAAGGCATGATACAATTTATGTATAGGCTTTGCATTCTTTGTCAATGCAATTTGCCAACAGTGGGATCATTGAATTCTATCCAAACAATGTCTTCCTACTCAGTTGAATGCAATTTGAAGATGCCATATGCACCATTCACTAGCCCATCTTGTGTATCAATGTTGCCAGCAATCAATTCAACCAAAATATCTTGTTTGAGTAGAATTGTGCTAGGTAATGATGATTTCTCAAGCTGAAATTGGTTGTGATCAATCGTTGTGTCTTGTTTATCGATCACTTGTAAAACATACAGCTTTGTTGGTAAGTACTCTAGCATTTTTTTGTTGTGCATGTCGACTCCTATATTTCTGTGAAACAAGTATGGAAACCGTGGATCATTTGGAGGTGTCTTATAGCATATTGCATTCAAGTAGCAGATGTCTTGATTGGTTTGTTGACCAATCCTAGCACGATTAAGTATGGAAATGAAATGTTGATTTGTTTGTCTAATTACAGTATGCAATTCGAAGCACTTGACATTGTCGACCCAAAACATATATGGCATTTTCTCCTTATCTATTATTGTTTCTTCAAATATCCAAGTATCACACATAGGTATCAAAGTGCAGAAGGTTCTAAGCGCTGAGTAGATCACTGAAGTGAGACAACTTAGCCAAGACTTGCGGATAGCAGAGGAAAGTGAAAGAAGGATTGAAAAATGCAAAAGCATTTTGAAAAAGAGAGTCTCATGAAGAGAGACAAAAGGAAAGAAAACAAAAAAAAGCAAGATGCGGAATTTGAAAGAGAGCTGGCAGAATTGAGGAAATATTTAAAACAGTATATGTTTGCAAGGTAGCAAAGATATGAAGAAGAAAGCTAGGAGTATTTTTGGTGTTGGCTAATGAATAAGAAAGTAAAGTGGCCTGTGAAGTTGATTATGGAGAAAAGAAAAAGGCAAAAGATGAATGCCTTGAGAAGAGTAGATAAGGGTGAAAGGAGTACCCACAAAGGTTGGGACAGCAAGAGGTTTCTAGATGACCAACATACACTAGAAATGGTGAAGGAAGTTCTCATTGAAGAGAACATAAGAGAAGAAAAGGAAGAAAGAGAGGAAGAGGAAAAAGTGCAGCAAGCAACACTTGTGGAAAAGAGAAATGAAGAGAGGAGAGTGTCCATGAAGAAGACACTAATGGAGACATTGTGGTCTCTTATTTTGTTTACTAATATTGTGTTTACTGATGTGTATGTGCAATAGAGAATGTCAAGAATGAGACCTTGAAGATTATGAGAGACGGAGCAAGAATAGCACCCGAAGAAAGAGTTGAAGATGTGAACAAGAGGAGGATGGTTGCAGCAGTGTGTCTAAAGGAGGTTGCAGCAGAGGTGCATTTCAAAGTGCCTAAGAATGAAGAGGAGTATGAAGCTGAAGATTTCCAGTTTGATGATGAAGATAAGAGGGTAGCTCTTCAATTTTATGATGCCTTGGAAGAAGTTGCAGATGCAGTACAAGCTGAGTATGTAGAGGAAAAGATGGAAGTCAAAGAAACCCATGGTGGAAGCCAATCAAGACAGTTGGCTATTGCACATACAAATGGAGGTAAAAATGTTGCTTTTAGTCATGAATGTAGAGATAAGAATACGGATAGACAAGTTGATTAGGAGAGGAAGAAATTGGAAAATGTAAATGTGATTAAGGATCATGGGTATATAGTTCCATGTTGGCAAAGTAAACAAGTTGTTATGGGGCAGCAGTTAACATGTAAAGAAATAAATGCTTTTGATTGTGTTTATGCTAACAAGCAAGTGCAAAGAATGAGAATTGTGCAAATGAATAAGTGGCAACCGGATGTGAGGGTGAATTGGCCAACAAAGAGGCCTAGGGAAGATGATTTGAGGCTGAAAATAGAGCAAGGGAAAAGAAGCACAAATGCAACAATGAAGCGACAACAGACCAATAATAAAGTGTGGGTGGTAAAGAAAGCAGCAACAAACAATTGTGTGGAAGAGAAGATAATGTGTTGGAGGCATGAAGAAGAGAACCAGCCCCATGAATGAGGAATCATAGTAAAGGATGAAAAAGAAGATAGAAGAGGTGAAGAAGAGGTCAATGAGCAAAGGACCAAGATGAACCCAACAGAGAATGGGAAAGGAAAAGGTGATGCAAATGAAGAAGGTGGAACAATTCCAAGAGCAGATTGGTTGGAGGTTGCAGAGGGAGATAAGCAAGTCGAATTTAATGATGCTTTTAAAAATTTGGATGATTCTATTGAAGGAAAAGATAGGGAAAAGTTGAACAAGATGCCGGGTGAACAATCTGATTTTGATGATGCTAATTATGAGGCTTTGAATGAAATTTATAAATATGAGATGGAAATGTGGAGGATTGTGGATGAGAAGGAGATGAGGAGAAATAAATATCAGAAGAAACAAGAAGGTAAGCAAAGGCAGATTGGAAAGTGCAGTATGAATAATTACCAGTGTGATCGGAAGGAAGAGAAGTTGGTTGGAAGAGTAGAACATGAAAAGAGGGCAGCAGTAGCATCTGGAAATGCAGATTTGGATAAGGGAGCAGCAACACATAAGGAAGGTAATGTTGGAATAGTAGTGATCCAAGAGGAAGAAGGAAAGCAAAAGGTTGGTCAAAGCAATGCAAAGATACAATTAGAAGAATGGGCAGCAAAAGAAAACATTGAAGAGGATTTGTGGAGGCAGTTGGCAGCCATTGAGCAAGAGTGGAATGAAAAGGTTAAAGGTCTAAGAATGTGTGGGACAACCAAGAACACCCCGAGGGAGGTTGAAGATAATGATACAGAAGTTGTTGTAGGAATAAAGACAGAAGATATAGTAGTCATGGCAGATTTTGAGAAGAATGTGATGAGTCATGAAATGGAAGATGAATCTGAAGATAATTTGTTGTAGCAGATGACCATAGAGGAAAAGTGGCTGGAAAGAATGTTGGATGAACATGATGAGTATACCATAGAAATGGTAAATATTTATGATGAAGTGGGTGAAGTTGAAGACATGGAAAACTTTCCATTTGTTTATGATATGTTGAATGTGGATGAAAGGAGAATTAGAGATTGGTGATGGATAGAAATTGTTGTAGATAGCCTCATGAGGATAGCAGACAATGATGCACAACAATGTTGGAGGAATGTGGCCAGTGAGCCAGAGAGATTGTGGAAAAAGTGGATAAAGAGATTAGATAAGTTGGTAGAAGCACCGCATGTGCAAGAGCACATGATCTTTTGTCCCCTAGGGAGTCTGATGCAAGGGCATCATCCTTGATTTTTATTTTCTTGTGGATTTTTGATTTTTTTCAGTGATGACACCTTGTTTCCAGTGGTGGCTCATTACTTCCTATCACTAGTAACCAAAGATAGTAAATAGAGTCATGTCACCAACAAAGAACTCTCCTATCACTGAGTGACAAAAACTGTCGAGAGTTAGTTATTTTCCCAAATCAGACAATCTTGATTTACACTATCAGTTACAGTTTTGAGGTAGAAGAAAGGTCAAGAGTAGAGAAGAATTACATGATAGCTAGAAGGTAATTTGAGGAAATTTTTGAAATGACTGAGTCATGGGCAGTCATGGGAAAGGTGGAAAGGCAATCAGTTGGAAAGAAAAATAAAGACATCCTCTCTGCGTAAGGGCAAAAGGAGAAAGGGGCTCGTTAGAAAGAAGAGGGGGTCATTTGTTGCAGGCCGAGGCTTGCAAGGGAATTGAGAAAGATCAAAAGGTTGTGTAGAGGAGGCCGTAGGCCAAGAGTCGAGGTCGTGAATGAATAAATGCAACCAGAGAAATTAGAAAACTGCCAGCCCAAGAGTAGGAAAAGAAGCCAAATAGAGAAGAGTGAGAGTAGAGCAAAACCAATCAAAAGAGGTCGATTCAGAGATAAGTCGATTCAGAGATAAGGCTGAGGAACATAGGCCAAATAAAGAGGAGATGAAAATGGTATCAAAATAGAAGAACATCAGTCGACTGAGGAAGTAAAGAAGGAAGATCGAGAACAATACCAGAAAGGCTGGAAGGAATGCCGATTTAGAAGAGAGCGTGATAGGCCGGAGACATAAGGCCATAGGGCAAGAATAAGTAGAGTCGAGAGAAAGGAAAGGATCAAGATTGGAAAAATAAGAGGAAAGAATATGAATGCATAGAAGATAGTCGGGTTGTATGATGTGATAATAGAAATATAAATAGAGCATAGAGTCTGCGAGGACTGTGACAAGAGAGTCGATCATTTGAGTAAGGTCGTAGAGAGAAATAAGGTGACAGAAGGTATGTTGTCATGAGGAAAAAGAAATGAGAGAAGATCAATGTTATAAGGTGCAGGCTTGATGGATGTGTAGTTGCATGGTTTGAAGCATTGTTGAGCAAAGAAGCCTTGCATTGTATCTTTGTAACCGAAGTTGTATTGATTGAAGATAAATAAAGAGTATTGTTTTGTATTTTAGATTCCTATCATTGATTTAGTTTCATTTAGGTTACTATCACTGTGTGACAAGGGGTCTGTAATAGTCTATTTATTACTAAGAGATCCACCATGTGTTGTTGGAGTATAGGACTGAGCTTGTAATTTGGTATCAAACATACAGATGTGAGGAAGGTGCTATCATTGTGCCTGGTAGAAGTCACCACAAAATATGATATCTATGTTTCCAAAAGGTGTTGTTGGTGTGTGCTTGATTTGATGAAGTCTTCTATCCATGTTGTAAAGCATTTATGAACCAATCAATGACACTTCATCAACAAGAAGAACTTGCAATTGATCTAATTTTTTGCTTAAGGCATCAGTTGTGTTTGAATCCAAAGGCAACATTTTTGAAGAATTGCATGGCAATTGGAAGATTGAATGTGTAGTAATGTCACCTGCATTGAATGCAACTTTTCCTATTGAATCAACAATAATGCCTTTAGGCTTGAGTGGATCATTGTCTAGTTTTTTATCATAGAATCTAATCATTGCTTCAAAAATTATATTTGCTATGAAGGTTTTGCCTATGCCAGCTCCACCTGTCAAGAACAAGTACAATGGTTTTTTCAGAGCAAGTCTTTTTATCTTTACTATTGATTATTTTTCTTTGTTCAATTGTCTTCGTAGATTATAGTATTCTCCATTGCTTAGTAGAAATGGATCTGTGCAATCTCTGAGAAAAGTTTTTTGTTGATGGAATCCTTGAGCTTTATATTCTTCATATGGTTCAAGTCACTTATGATGTCATAGTTTTCCATGCCATTCTGTTGTTTGTGTCTATTGATTTCATCTGCAATGTTCATCGCTGGGCAGTTATCGTTTTCAACTTTTGTGGAGGCTTCATCAATGTCACCCCATTTAGAAACAATTTGTGCAGTGAACATCTTTTTGATATTTGCAATTTGTGCTTTGTTTGCATTGAATGTTGCACTCCATGTTTCATATTCAATTAACAAGGTTTGCTCACTAGATCTAAAAGGCACATACATCATAAGTTTTTCTCTGCAAGAATTTTTAGGGTCAATGTGTGGATTGTATCTCACATAGCGTATGATCTATGGAGTTGCTCTTCTTTTTAGGTTTTTGAAGTTGCCAGAGTAAAAAGCAATGTATTTAGCTAGTGACAAGTTGTCAAGAGCTTCTGGTTGCTGTGTGCATTTTTCTATTACAGATGCACACATGATGTTTTCAGAATCATCGTGCTCTTTTGCTAATAGCTTAGGGCTTTTTAACATGTAAACTCTATTTTCTAATGGTGCAGTATTGATAAAAAAAGTTTTCCTTGAGCATTTACGCAATGGCAATGAGAGAATGATGTGAACAGCTTGACGACTGGACATTTGTTGATAGTTAAACAGTGTGTTGCCAAGTTTTTGTATAAACTGCACCTTTCCGTCATAGGCAGCAATGCATTTTTTTCGCAATCTTTGAAATGCAAGAGATAATGTCCTATCTTGTTTCATCATATACGAGCTACAGTAAGATGCAGCAGCATATGCATCTAAAATAAATTGCATATCTATATTTGCATACCATAGTTTGGGCACTTTCTTTGCAAAGGCATTTATCCAAATGTCAGATGGGTCTCTTTTCAACATGACAATTTTGCATGACGAATTTGATCGAAGCATTGTAGTGTACTTGATTCCATCCATTTCCAATTCATGCAAGAAACTTTGAAATGAAAATTCCTTTGTGTAATGTTTGTTTTCCAATTGCTTAAAAAAAGTTTTCACTCTCTCCTTCATTCTAGCATCAGGCACTAGAAGTGGTTCTAAAACTATTGTTTTGCTCATTGGAGGCAAGGGGAAACTAAATCTGCAACTTGAGTTTTTGTATTTCTTGCAACTCTTTGTATGATGATGCATTTGCATTTTGGCAAGTTTTGTATCAAGTAGCAATGGGTCACATAAAATATACTTTTCCACAAAGCTTTTTATTTCACTATTTGAGCAATGCCATATACAGGTGCATCTTTCATCCATAGCAAAAAGTGAACATGCTCATTGCCTCAGTTTTGGATTTCTGTAACAAAAGAATTGTTCGTGACTTGGCCAAACAGTTCATGGTTTTTTCAGCATCGTTTTCTAGAATGCATTGACCCTATGGTTGAAATAGCGACTGCAAAGTACTGGATTCTTTATGATTTCAAAGTCCAAGTCTCTATCTTCTATAGTTTCGTTAGTCTTGGATTGTTGTTAAATAGATTTTTGGTGCAAAGCTTTGCACAATGGCTCCCAAAAATGCTCAACATTTGTTAATGTTACAAAAAAAGTTGGAGGACCCAATTGTCTTATCATTGCAAATATGCCTTTTTTAGTGTTTTCTAGATAATCTAGTGAGGTTCAAATTCTTTTTAATTTTCTATAGCCCAATGGAGATCTTAATATTTTTTTGAGCTTTGTTGGATTGCGCACATCTTTTGCAAGCAATTTTTCACCTTTCAATTCAGTTTTCCGTATGCAAATCCATTCTAGTGAGGATACTTGGTGAATAATAATTTTAATAGCTTTGAAATATATATTTGTTGTCTTGCAAAGTCAGTGTCTTTGTGCATAAGCTCCCATCTTGCTATTTTTTGGTATGTCAAATTTTTAGTAACGTCACTTGGATGAGTCGAACCATAAAATGGAGTCGGGAAGTTCACCTCCTCTGCATACATGTCCTGGAAAATACCAAGAGGTTTAAACCCTTCTGATGGTGCAATTTCAATGATTGTTGTGTTAAGGTCTTTGATTGACTGTATTTCATTAAACCAGTGTATAAATGATTTAGTTATCGGCTCTTCATGATCTTCAGATTTGTCATCTTGCATGCTTGGTTCTGTTTCAAAATCTGATTACATTTGTGTTGTCTGTAATGTCCCTTCTTATAGGAAGCACTTAAACCTGGATCTGCATGAAAATGATTCTCAAAGAGAACAATAAATAAGTAAGATCAATGATGATGCTTCCATTTTATCACTTGCTAAAGGATTATTTATTTCTTAATTGTTACTTATGTATTGTTATTACTTCATATTCTTTATTACTTTTCCTTATTGAACTAGGCTTTACATGTATAGGGCGCGCTGAAACCATCTCTTGACCCAGCCTACGGGAAACTATGTCCCAGCCTACGGGCCTTCTTACAGATGGGATTACTCTGCCTCTCCCCACAAGACCTAACTTTCCTTTAAGGATGAAGTGATCGAAAGACATAGAAGTAATAATCTAAGTTCATCTTCCCATATCATCTTCCTTCTATTCCTTAACCATGGATGGGGAAATTATATGTCTAGGGCGCGTTGAACCCTCTCCAATGCGATTGGGAATAGAATTACTCCACCTCTCCCTAGCATCTTTGTCTAGGGTGCGTTAAACCCTCTCCAATCCATTGTGATGGAATTATCCCGCCTTTCCCTAACAAGACCCCTCTCCTATAGTTGGACAAGATAGAAGGATGAGATGGTTATGGTTTCTCTTTTAAAACTGTATATATTCACATATGCCGTAATCATGCTTCTTGTTTAAGAATGTATTTCTAACCATATATTATTCGGTGTTTACTTAGTATATATTTCTGTTGGTTATACAGTGGATTACCTGTATGTGATATTTATCTTAACCCCGTTCATTCAGATTATTATAATTTCACTATGTTGCCTATGTAAGAATGTATTCCCAATCATTATTTATTTACTGTTCACTTAATATATACATTTTGTTATTATACAGTGAATTTCTATCTTCTTACATATGTGTTTATCTAATATCACTTATATGCAGATTGTTTATTATCAAATTCTGTTAATATTATATTGATACCATTTTCTATAGTAATATTTATTAACAATTGTAACTTATTCATATTCCCTTACCTGTTCGCGGCCTCTGATGACGGTGAGTATTTGCTTCCTACCACTGGAGGTTCCGTCTTCTGCCCTTCTCTATTTCCTCTATTCTATGTTTCGTATCTCCTTCTGTTCGGTGCCTTTGTGTTACATGCCTTTATCCCTTATAATAGGTAGGGTAACCTCCTTTATAGGTCCGAAGGGCCTCAAAACCAAAAGACGCGACTTAGTGATTTCGTCTAGCTTATAATTAATATTTATGGACTCTGTTTAGTATTTGGATCGCCCTTTTTATGAGGGCCCGATCCAAATAGCAAATATATGCTATGTAAGATATATATTATCATAGATATATATTATTATATGCATTATGGATAATGATATATTATTTACTATATGTATATATTATTACAAATATTGAATCGTATATTAATATATATACTTGATAATAATATGCATATATTCATAATCAAATTTTATATATTTTATAATAACACTAGATATATATTTGTTTATTATTTATCCTTGTATAATTTATAATGTTTTCTTTAACAAATATTTTGCATTTACACATAATTCCAAATATGAACGTAATTTATAGAAATATATATATATATTATAATACATTTGAAATATGTGTAAATCATAATTGTATAGTGTAATTGTAGGAGATATGACATTGTCTTCTTTGCCAACAACTCGTGCCACTCTTTATTATAGTGATGTTCTCTTTTGTATACAATGGTGTTTTTGATAGTGCAGTTAAAGCATTCATGACTATAGCAAGTAGGTCTAACATTGCCTTGTGCATATGCATTATTGTATTCTAGCTTTCACTTCAATCTAACTGCTATTGTTGTTGTTTCATCTGGTTGCCTTAGCAATGCTTGTTACACCTTATCATAATCCACAGGAACATTGATGATTGTCCCAAGCAATCCATATTGTGCTCGTCTATATCCTAATTGCTTGATCTATGCAAAAGCTATGCACAAAGACACAAGCCTTTCCTCTAGAGCAGTCAAAGAGTAAACATCTATTCATTCATTCCGTCTTATTCTTGAAGGCGTGGCAAAGTATGGGATCCTACCATCTAATGTGGCTTTTATACATTATTTGCAAATGGGTTGTCCTATTGCTATTTTTTTCATCCATCTGAATACAGAGCAAAGACAAAGCTTGTACAATTGCAGCATCAACTTTACGAATGTTGCAATGGAAATGAAGTGTGTCGCAAAGAGAGCATGGTTGAGTGGGTGTGTCATTTATCATTTGCAAGTATGAGTTAGTAGATTTTTGGATTGTATTATTTTTTGTACGTGTGTGTTTTGCTTTTGGTGGTTCACAAGTAGCATTTGTGTTCTAGACCATATAATTTGTATATGGTCTATGTTTCAATTTTGGCAAATGTAAAGCAAAAGCCTTTTGTGCACTCCGCATTTGTTTTTCAAAGAATGTAATGATTGTTGTTGCATTCGATTTTGGCTAGGATCGTAGAATTGAATTTTACTTTGCATATGCAAATCATAATGTGTTTGTTTGTTGCGCATTTGTTTTTTAAAGAATGTAATGATTGTTGACACACTAGCTTTGGGGAAGCATTGTACGATTGAATAATTCTTGCGACATTGGTAGTGGGTAGGATAGAACTGGATGCTGCAATGTGTGAGACATCTACATTGGACACTTGCGCATTGTGGATTTTTGCCTTTAGAGAGCACAATGTCTTGTGTGATCTTGACTTTGTTTCAATTGGTGTATATGTATTGTTGTAGCTGTTTGTTTTTTATGAGAATTAATTATATTGTTTATGGTTTCTGATTCAAAAGTGCTTGTCATATGTTGAATACAAAATGGATCATTGATGTGAATGTTGCAATTAAATTATTCTTTTGGTTGAAGTGGTTCATAATGACAATGGGCCGAGCTATTTGCCAAGCAAATTAAGCCCAATTGTTTTAGGGCTTGATGCAATTAAAGTATGTCTTGGCTCTAGGATATGGAGATGCTTGCCATATGTGTATTGTTGCAACAAACATGTACGACAGCCATAGTGTACAAAACTTAGACCCTTCAAGGCCACTTTGGACGTATGGCATTCCCATCCTAGAAACCACTAATTGTAACTGCAATAGATGATTGTTACTTCCTATGCTAGATTGATCAAAAGTGTGAAAACAAGCCAATGCATATTTATTTTCAACTGTCAATGCATTGGCCAATGATTGCGTCATAAATAATCGCAAGGCAACTGTATCCAATTGTTCAACAAGCAAAAAAGCTATAGCAGCAAACATGCATTCACCACATGTAGTAGCAAATGTAACTACTGATGAAGTATAAACAACCTCATTCCTTTGATAAAACAAATAACCCTTTTTGCATTGCCCAATCACCTTAGCCTTGCCAATTTGTTTGTTTTTATAAGCAATATTTATCTATTTTTAATAAAATGTTGTACAAATTTTTATTTCCTAAATTGATTGAAATTAGCTCTTAAATGTTGATATAATGGTATGAAGAGTTGAATAATTGTGCAGGGTTAATGCATGCCTACTAGAGGAATGGACTTCATGCAGTTGAGGTCAAGTGCGCCGGAAGTTGAGGGTGCCAGAAATGTTAGGCGTGCATTGATTGAAGACTCTTTTTAGTTCTATTTATTTCTGTTGGTTAACCAAGACATTATGGCTCCACTAAGAGCCTTTTATATGTTTTAAAGACATCAATAGTTAAAAATTCTATTTTTCTATTATAAGACCTTTTAAAATGGCATTTTACCACCATCTGAAATATAGGAGTTCGTAATAGTTTAGTTTTGAGTTGGTTGCTCAAAACATGGATATATATATCATACTATGTGATGGATAAAAATCAATCTTTTGGAATATAATCAGAGAGCTATGTTCTACAATTTTCCTTGAATGCAAATAGTGTTGTTCTGAGTATTTTCTTTTGAGTTATGAAGATATGAATGGAGTTACCATGTTGTTGTGGAAATGATTGAATGTAATCTAAGTTAGAGATGAATTTCTCCAAGAGCTAGCCACTCACGGGATTGTAGAGTAGATAAGTATTTCTATTTTTGTGGATGTTTCGTTTCAGCTAGATTTATTTTATGTTTAGTTTTCTGTTGTAAACCTGTAGGGTGTGTTGTTTAAGACATTAGTTCTTAGAGCTCTGTTTACTTAAATATTTCTAGAGCATCTGCTTTAGTTTAACTATTGTTTACTAATACTTGAAAGTTAGAATGTGTGTACAGTATATAATTTGTCATTGTTTAAGATCAGAGAAAGTTGCATACATATGAATTTCTAATATAGAGTTTATATGCTTTCTAGTATAGAATTTATATGCTTTTTAGTATAGAGTTCAAATGCTTTCTAGTATAGAATTTATATGCTTTCTAGTATAGAATTTATATGCTTTTTAGTATAGAGTTCAAATGCTTTCTAGAGTAGAATATATATTCTTTTTAGTTTAATATGTTGTTTAAGTATTTTAAGGAAACTAGAAAATTGTTTCTAAATGAGACATCCAAACAATACTCCCTATTGCATACAGCCTCGGACACTACCCCGGTCAATAAATTGATATTTTTCAACTAAAGTGTTAGGACCTCATGACAGCCTGTCACTTTTTGGTGTCGTTGCTGGGGATACGTGATTATTTTCTAAGTGTTATTAGGGAAATGCTTGGAGACCTCTTGTAGTAAACACCCAAAAATAGTCACCAAACCTCTCTTTTTGCATGGTCAGGAAACGAGGCCCACATGGAAGATTTATATCAAAAACCCCCACAATAGTAGTTCCAACCATAAATAGGGAGGAAGAAGTCTCAGCTGAAGAACAAAGTTACAAATTGATTGACCAGGATCAACCTGAGACCTCCTAAAATACCCCAGAAGTACTACCAGCTGACCAAACCTTTGAGGAGGTGGTCATTCAGCCAACTAACCTAGTCTTCGAGGAGGAGAACATTCCTTTTGACATCATGGCTAATAATCACCATAATGATCCTCTCAATGGGAGAGCAAACCACGAAGATGGTGATATTCTAAGAAGAGAAGAAGCACGAACCTTTACCTACCCTATTGCTCTCAACAAAGATGATGATGCACCAATGAAAAATATTTCACCATCCATTTTACCAATTTTCAGGGGAATTTGCTCTGAAGATCCTGACCAATTCCTCTTCGAGTTCAAAGTCTTGTGTCAAACATACAACTACAAGAATGATAACCAGAAACTTAAACGCTTTCCCTTTACCCTAAAAGATGCTGCAATGCGTCGGTTCATGGGATTAGTTTCTAGGTCAATAACTACATGGGATGAAATGGAAACCATCTTTTTAGACAAATACTAGAGTTAGTGATAGGAAAGAGGAATTGTTCAAACTAAGACAAAAAGAAGATGAGAGCTTGGAAGATTACCTTGATAGGTTTATCTTTCTAACCAAACGATGTGGTGAAGGAGCCATTAGTCCATAAATTCTAAAGACTATATTTCTCAAAGGTCTTGATGAGGATGCTAGGAGAAGCCTAGATTTAATGAGAAAGGGGGATGTGTCCCAACTTGAACTTGGTGATATCATTGAGTTATGCCATAATTTTTCCCATACTCGAGGAGGTATCCGAAAATCTAGCCTTTTAAGGAGTTCAAATGAAATAGGTAAACTATGAGAGGGAATAGCAAATCTGAAGACTGACATTCTTGTTCAATTAAACACCACTTTGGATGGAATATAGGCCAAAACACAAAATTTGGAGAATTTATCCATCTATTGCCCTAGGTGTTGGAACAAACATCTATTAAGAGAATGCCCTTTGGATAAGGCTGACAATTGCCAAATTTGTGAAAAGAGCCATGCCACTGATCAATGTGAGATCCTGGATGCAATTAAGAATTCTAAAAAATGACTGTCTCACACTCAAGAGGATATCAATTTTGTGGGTCAAAGACCTAGAGGAAATTACTCCCTGGTCAAAACTCCAACCCTGATGCAAACAAGGTGGCAGATCCTCAATATCTCACTCAAATTGATCAGATACAAACAAGGAAACAACTTCTCAACTCAATTTTCTCAAACTGTCCCAAGACAACACTAATAGGCTTCTAGCCTTCAAACATCAACAAATTGGGATTAGATTTTTGAGAAGGCCATACAAAGGCTAAACCAACATCATTCAAGGTTCACTACAGACCCCAAACCAAAATCCCAAAGGATCTCACAAGGTTTCTTTACACCAACATTTAGATTCAATAGACTGTCCTGTTTTGAGGGCTACTAAATTAGCCCTAAATTTCAAAAGAACCACCTCTAAAATTATTTGTTTTCATCTAGACTTATTTGATAGAGTTAGATTATGACTCAAAACCATAGAATCCCCAATCAAAAGTCCATAACATGACCACTATGATATTGTTTTGCAAAACCTTCCATTTATAAGCAAAAAACCTAGGGTTTATTGAAAATCATATGACCCAGGCTTCCCTAACCAAACCAATGCATCCAAAACCTTTCAAATTCTCTACACAAACTCAAGAAACCATCACAAGGTCAGTCCCATCAGTATTTTGTCAAAACCCTACTAGGGTTCCTTCATTTCACCATGAAAACACTTCAAAATACACAAAACCCTTCCTCTAAAACCCTCCAAACTACCTTTTCTGCCTTGGAATAAGGAAGGAGACATTTAATAGGTCAAATAGGGGTCATTCCACCAAATTACAGAGGTCACAGAGGTGGAATTCCCTATATATTCATATCTGCCCTCAAAACATTGTTTCTTAATAGTTAAAAGACAGCTTTTAGAAAATTAGAGATATCAAACACAAATCAAAACCAAAAAACCCTCCAAATAGATTCAAATGAAAGGTAATAGAGTTATCTAACACATCCAATTCATTTCCATCCTTGACAGTGCCATACAAGGGAGCAGTATGGTCTGCAACAAACAAATAGTAGGAAAAAAAAGTGGATTTCAGTAGAAAAACAAAATTTCTCTTGTCATTTCTTCACCAAAACTCGTCCTCCTTTTCTCTACATTCAACTGGGGACTTGTTACATCACTTATCAATAGATTTTCAACTGATTCAACCAACTATTCCAGGATATCATCATTGATTATGAACAAAAACATGAAGTTGGCACAAGTAATACTATGAAATCTTAACTACTAGACCCCTTGAAATGACTCTAGGACTTATTACATTAATTCAAGACCTTATTACATGGACATTGGTCAATAAATACCTTATTTGATTTAAAAACATGACTCAAAACATTATGCATGGCCTTAACATGGCCTTATTACATCAATAGGACTCAAGACCTTCAAATGATCAACTTTGCACATGATGGTGTTGGTGCTCCTGCACCAAACCCTACATGGTGAACTCCAAACAATTGGAACAATACACAATGGACAGCTCCTTGGCCTTCAGTACCACCTAGTTGGGGATCTTACCCACCTTGGGGACCACCTGAATGGATGAACCAAGCTTGGGGAAACCCCCAGTCGTCAAATCAACCTCAATAGCAATGGTACCCTCACAATCAACCTCCACAATGGACCCAACCACCAGATCAATTCTATAATGGTCTAATACGAATGCCAAATCTGCAACAGAACCTTCTTCCGGCCCCCCTGAATCCTCAACAAAATGAACAAGTTAATCAACCACCACTACCGACACAACTTGTTCCTAATCCCAAGAACACATGTCAAAATGCCCCAGTATATGCTGTTGATCAGGACAACATGGCAAGGATTAATGCAATCTATTGTGGAAACCTTCAACTCAGGTCAGGAAAAACACTTAATCAACCTACCATTGTTGAAGTCACAGAAGACCTAAATGAGGAACTTAATAAAGAACCAAAGACTCTTCTTGTACCTATAGAGCGTGACCCTGGGAACAATCAAGAGGAGTTATCCCCAACACAATTTTGAGTAACTTCACCACCTACCATAGAACTGTCTCAAGAAGAAGTCATCAAGTGGCCATCAAATACTCCAGAAAAAGTGTTAGACTTAGGGCACACAACTGAGAGGGGGGGTGAATCAGTTGTGCAAAACTTTCTCCAATTTACACACTTAAATCCTCTTAGTGATTAGCAGTATATTAAATATGAAACATAATGGATTCAAATCAAAAGCAGAAACTCATCAACACATAAGACACCAATATTTTGACATGGAAAACCCAGTTAAGGGAAAAACCACGGGGTGATTAACCCAAGAATATATTCTCTGTTAGAAAAATAGAAAGAACAAAATGGCACCTGCCAATTAGGGCTCACTGCCTGAGCACACTGCTCACAAGAGGCTCACTGCCTACAAGAGACACACTATCTACAAAGAAATAAGTATCATATATATGAACTGGAGAATAGCATCTTCACCATGCTTGAATCAGTTCCATTAAGCTCAATACTTCTGCTCTACCTTTCGCTCTCCTCTTCGCTACCACACACTCATCTCCACAAGGACACTTTACAAATGACTTCGCAATCCCTTATTTATACAAGACATCAACTTAGGAATGATCATCTAAGTCGGCAAACATTCATAAGATCATCCGACAGATGCATAACTCATCCGGTCAGCCTGTCTCAAGAAGAACACCATCATATAGAATACTCTTCAATTGTGAGCTCCAACTTCAATGCGGACCACCAACATGAACTGGACATGATCCAAAGACTTCCACAAGCTTGCCTAAATCACCAAGAACATCCACACTTCTTCTGCTTACTAAAATCCTTCTCTCCTTCATCTGGAACCTTAAGAACACAGTATGTCATAACTGTCATAAAAGAATAGATGCTTGCAGACCTTCAAACCATGCACCAATAGAGTTGATACACCACAAAGACTTCCTCAGCACTCCCTTAAATCCGCAGAACAGGAAAATTCATTTCTAGATCTCACCGGACCTTTCTTGTTACACTCTGTCACCTTTGAACACCTACTGGAACCGGTTTTACTTGAGCGGCCACAACTTCTTCATATCTTCATGCGGACCTATGAAATCTCTACTGGATCACCTACAGACACATATCTACAAACTCTTTAATCCACATCCTCTGATCATCATCCTATCTTGGACTTTTGTCTTACAGTCATCACTGTTCTTCACTGTTCCTAATTGAGACTAATTTTCTCAATATCCTTAGCTCACGGCTCATCCAGACCTTATCATTAATGCAACATGAGTATGTTGACATCAATGACAACACCAGTTAGGCCCATACTTGCAACAATCTCCCCCTTTGTCATTGATGGCAACATATAATGTGAAAAACCATCAAGACAAGAACTTCTCCTTACTATCACAACTCCCCCTATCAACAGCAACCATTCACATGTCTTCTCTCTTTTTACTGCTCCCCCTTTGATCAGCAACTACTTGTTTTTCACATGTCTTCTCTCCCCCTTTGACATCAATGGCAAAGGGCTCATACTTGCAATTCCAACATTATAGAATCATACCTGCTGCTCCCCGTGAGTAGCAGCTCCCATCAATCTAGATCACAAGATATGACTATGATTTCCACCAGACTGATGCACCTCAGTGCACCTTAGTTCATCACCAGAGGGGCAATAACCCCTAACTTCTCCCTGAGATACTCAAAAGAGTCCTTAGGTAGAGGTTTAGTAAAGATATCTGTAATCTGATCCTTGGAGGGCAAAAACTCCAATCTGACTTCATTCTTGTTCACTTTCTCTCTCAAAAAGTGAAATTTGATAGATATATGCTTAGTCTTAGAATGCAGCACCAAATTTTTAGATATATTTATAGCACTTGAATTATCATAGAAGATTGTGATAGGCTCCTCATACTCTACTTTAATATCTCTTAGCATCTGCTTCATCCACAAAACTTCAGTGCAACTACCTCCTGCTGCAATGTATTCTGCTTCAGTTGTAGACAGGGATATTACCTCTTGTTTCTTGCTTAGCCAAGAAACCAATCTCTTTCCCAAAAAGAATGCTCCACCACTGGTACTCTTCCGGTCATCCACATCTCCTGCCCAATCTGCATCTGTATATGCATGAAGAGAGAAATCATGATCCCTAGGATACCACAAACCATACTCAACTGTTCCTTTTAGATACCTAAAAATCCTTTTGATTGCCATGACATGAGATTCTCTGGGATCAGCTTGGAATCTCGCAATAAGACCAACAGCTTGCATAATATCTGGTCTAGTTTGAGTGAGATACAACAATCCTCCAATCATTGATCTGTACTTTATCTGGTCTACCTTAGGAGAGTCATCATCTTTGCTCAACTTACATCTGGTTGCCATGGGAGTATTCATTGGCTTTGAATCTTCCATCCCAAATTTCCTCAACAATTCTTTTACATATTTGGTCTGAGAAATAAAGATTCCTTTCTTTATTTGAGCAATTTGCAGACCCAAGAAGAAATTCATTTCACCAAGCATAAACATGTCAAACTCACTTTTCATTTGATTTGCAAAAGCTTTACACATACTATCTCTTCCTCCAAAGATGATATCATCAACAAATATTTCAACAATCAAGATGTTTTCATGATCAATTTTGAAATATAGGTTATTGTCAGCAGTACCTTTGTTGAAACCAATCTTCAAAAGATGATTGTCCAATCTTTCATACCAGGCTCTTGGGGCTTGCTTTAATCCATACAGTGCCTTCTTCAACTTGCAGACCATATCACCATGATCAGACAACTGAAATCCATCCGGTTGCTCTATATACACTTCTTCTTCCAAGTCACCATTTAGAAAGGCAGACTTGACATCCATCTGATATACCTTGAAATCCTTGAAGGCAGCAAAGGCAAGGAATAATCTGACTGATTCAATTATTGCCACCGGGGCAAAAGTTTCTTCAAAATCAATTCCTTCTATTTGAGAGTAGCCCTTGCAGACCAATCTGGCTTTATTTCTGATTACTTCACCAACTTCATTTAGTTTGTTCCGGAAGACCCATTTGGTTCCAATCACATTCTTGTTTCTAGGTCTGGGAACAAGATCCCAAGTGTGATTTTTCTCAATTTGCATCAACTCTTCCTCCATTGCTTTGGTCCAGTTTTCATGATTGCAGGCTTCATTTATTGTCTTAGGTTCAATCTTTGAAATCAGACAATATTCATCTGAATTTTGAGCAATTTTCCTTCTAGTTTGCACACCTTTGCTTTTGTCACCTATGATCTGATCTTCAGAGTGGTTCAGTCTTACATACCTTGGAACTTTGGGAGCTTCTTGCACTTCTGCTTCTTGATCAGGCTCATTCAGACTTATCTCTTCTTCCTAATTTACCAGATCAGTTTGAATCTGACTTTTAGAAGAGGATTGAATTCCTTGAACCAGAACACCATTCTGATCATTTTCATCATATTCATAAAACCTTGAGGGTTTCTCTATTCCCTCATCAACCTTCACATTTGTACTTTCTATCATCTTTCTTAGTCTCTTGTTATAACACTGGTATGCTTTGCTTTGAGTAGAGTAACCCAAGAATATTCCTTCATCACTTCTAGCATCAAACTTGCCTAGATCTTCATCTCTTTTGATATAACATTTGCTACCAAACACTCTGAAATATCTTACAGTAGGAGTAATGCCAAACCAAAGTTCATAAGGGGTCTTATCGGTATTGCTCCTGATTTGAACTCGATTGAGAGTATAGACTGCAGTGCTGACAGCTTCTCTCCAATAGATCTGAGGATCATTTGCTTCCATCATCATGGTCCTAGATGCTTCCTAGATGGTCCGATTCTTTCTCTCCACTACTCCATTCTGTTGTGGAGTCTTAGGAGTAGACAACTGTCTCTTAATTCCATGTTTCTCACAGAATTCTATGAACTCATCGGATGTGAATTCTCCACCTCTATCAGACCTCAGACATTTCAACTTTAATCATGTTTCATTCTCTACCATAGCCTTGAATATTTTGAATTTCTCAAGAGCTTCTGATTTCTCCTTTAGAAAGGTTACCCACATCATCCGAGAATAGTCGTCAATTAGCAGCATGAAGTATCTATCACCTTGAATACTCCTGGTTCTTGCCAGACCACAAAGATCAGTGTGAACTAAGTCCAATAATCCAGTAGAGGACAATTCCTTGCTTTTGAATGAGACTCTACTCAACTTACCCAAATGACATTCCTTGCACAAGTTGTTAGTAGGTTTCACCAATTTTGGAAGATCTCTTACAGCCTGAGTATTGCTTGTCTTGATGATATTATCAAAATTCACATGACACATCCTTCTATGCCATAACCAACTCTGATCAATTTGAACAAATAAGCAGCTTTTACCAATACCAACCAAGTGGAAGATATTACCTTTAGTTTGAGTACCGGATGCAATCTCTGTTCCAGATCTTTCAAAGATTTTGCATTTTCCATCCTTGAATCAGAGATCATAGCCTTTGTCCACCAACTATCCAACACTAAGAAGATTGTGCTTCAAACCTTCAACATACAATACATTACCAATTTTGTTTCTTCCATCAAAAGAATAGTTCCTCTTCCTCTGATTCTACCAGCAGAATTATCGCCAAACTTTACCACTCCTCCTTCATACCTTTCCAAATCTACAAACTTATTTTTGTCACCTGTCATATGGTGAGAGCATCCACTGTCAATGACCCAATCACCCTTCTCTTCAATTTGGGCAGCCAAAGCTCTTTCCACAGTCTTAAGATTGATAGATACAGAGGACAATGGATCTTCTTCCTTGATGGCAATGAACATGCATTCATTTCTGGATTTGTTTCCTATCTCTGATTCATCATCTGTTACTCCTTCATTATCATCATCTTCATGTACATAGTAACAGTTCTTTTGGAACCTTGGTTTGTTAGGATTTTGCCTTGAAAATCTATCTGGACACCTTGAGGCAAAATGACCAATCTTATTGCAATTAAAACACTTAAAAGGTAATTTTCCTTCATACTTACCGGATCCTCTTGATAGCCTCTTTGCAATAAGGGCTTCAAGTTGAGCAGTTTCTACTTCTTCTTCTAGATTGTCTTGCTTTTTCATACCATGACAATTTCCTTGAAGAATTCTCTTATGGATCAAACCTTTTTTTACCTTTAACAGAGGCACTGGATTTGAATGCAGATTCAGTCTTGGGGGGGTCATCTCCAAACTCTATCATTTCAAATGCAGCCAATTGATCTCTTGTGACAGTTGTATGGGCTCTGAATTCTTCAATGGCAGTAGCCTTGATTTTGTAAGAAGCAGGAAGGGATCTGAGAATTTTACCAATAATCTCATTTTCATCCAAGACTCCACCAGCATTTCTAATTCCACAAACCAGCTCATTCACTCTTGGCATAAAAGTGGTTATATTTTCATCATCTCTCATCTTCAGTTTTTCAAATTTCCCTTTTAGACTCTGTAACCTTGCACATTTAACATACCGGTCTCCTTCATGCAAAAGTTCCAGTTTATTCCAAATCTCAAAGGCCATTGGTAGGTTAATAACATTTGAGAGCTCTAAGTCAGATAAGGTGCTTAGAATAGCCTCTTTGGTCTGCAGATTGTTTTCAGCATCTGTGATTTCATTTAGGGTTGTCGGACCACCCTGTGGAGGTACATACACTTTTGTAACCATGGACCAGTACACCATTCCCATACACTGCAAGTGACATTTCATGCGACCTTTCCAAAGAGCAAAGTTGGTTCCATCAAACTTTGGACTATCCTTCTTGTAAGACGACATCCTGGATCTCCTCAAGCAGTTAAGTTCCTTTTAGAGGAACCTCACTCTGATACCAATTATTAGACTTAGGGCACACAACTGAGAGGGGGGGTGAATCAGTTGTGCAAAACTTTCTCTAATTTACACACTTAAATCCTCTTAGTGATTAGCAGTATATTAAATATAAAACATAATGGATTCAAATCAAAAGCAGAAACTCATCAACACATAAGACACCAAGATTTTGACGTGGAAAACCCGGTTAAGGGAAAAACCACGGGGTGATTAACCCAAGAATGTATTCTCTGTTAGAAGAATAGAAAGAACAAAATGGCACCTGCCAATTAGGGCTCACTGCCCGAGCACACTGCTCACAAGAGGCTCACTGCCTACAAGAGACACACTATCTACAAAGAATAAGTATCACATACATGAACTAGAGAATAGCATCTTCACCATGCTTGAATCAGTTTCATTAAGCTCAATACTTCTGCTCTGCCTTTCACTCTCCTCTTGGCTACCACACACTCATCTCCACAAGGACACTTTACAAATGACTTTGCAATCCCTTATTTATACAAGACATCAACTTAGGAATGATCATCTAAGTCGGCAAACATTCATAAGATCATCCAACAGATGCATAACTCATCCGGTCAGCCTGTCTTAATAGAACACCATCATACATAATACTCTTCAATTGCGAGTTCCAACTCTAATGCAGACCACCAACACGAACTGGACATGATCCAAAGACTTCCACAAGCTTGCCTGAATCACCAAGAACATCCACACTTCTTCTGCTTACTAAAATCCTTCTCTCCTTCATCCGGAACCTTAAGAACACAGTCTGTCATAACTGTCACAAAAGAATAGATGCTTGCAAACCTTCAAACCACGCACCAATAGAGTTGATACACCACAAAGACTTCCTCAGCACTCCCTTAAATCTGCAGAACAGGAAAATTCATTTCCAGATCTCACCAGACCTTTCTTGTTACACTCTGTCACCTTTGAACACCTACCGGAACTAGTTTTACTTAAGCGGCCACAACTTCTTTATATCTTCATGTGGACCTCTAAAATCTCTACTGGATCACCTACAAACACATATCTACAAACCCTTTAATCCGCATCCTCTGATCATCATCCTATCTTGGACTTTTGTCTTATAGTCATCATTGTTCTTCACTGTTCCTGATTAAGACTAATTTTCTCAATATCCTTAGCTCACGGCTCATCCAGACCTTATCATTAATGCAACAGGAGTATGTTGACATCAATGAAAACACCGGTTAGGCCCATACTTGCAACAAAAAGATCCTATGCTAAGAAAGAAAACTTAGGCACTCTTTCTGGAACGCCTCAAAGCAACTATTCCTAGGAACCCTCTGGAAGTATCATTGTCTAATGAAACTACTTTAATGCAAGAAATTAAATGACTCCATATCGAGATTCCCTTGTTACAGGCAATTAAAGAGATTCTTGAACTAAACCAGCTAGTTAAATAGATGTGCATTAAAACACCAGGAAGAAACTAAAACCGATTAATATGGTGCACATCAATGGATATCTAGTTGACCTTCTGGCTGGAAAAACCTTAACCTCAAAATATGGTGACCCAGGTAGTCCACTCATAACAATAACAATTAATGAGGTAGCAATATCTAATGCATTGGTGGACTTGGGAGCAGCCATTAACGTTATGATAGTGGATGTTATGGAAAAACTAGGACTCACTGATTTACGTCCCACTACCATATTACAAATGGCAAATCAGTCCATAGTCGTTCCCAAAGGTGTCCTAGAAAATGTCCCTGTCAAGGTTGATGATTGGGAATATCTAGTAGATTTCCAAATTCTCCAGTCCCTCACACCCAAGGATAGTTACCAAGTAATACTGGGTAGGCCATGGTTAGCTACAGTTGCAACTAAGATTGACTATAGAGTAGGAGGAATGATCATTTCACATGGTCCCAATAGCAAACATTTAAGCCAATATCCCCCCGCTCAACCTGCGGAGCATAACCAAGTTTGGGTTGATGAATCAGATGAATCTGACAAATAAGAGAATCTAGCTTCACTTGATATGGTAGATATTAAACAACATGGTGAAGAATTGGAAGATGAATTAGAAAACATCCAAGACCTTTCCTTAGACTCAAGTGACGAAGAGATTTTAGAAGTAGAAGAAATTTTGGGACATCCAATCCACATTGATGGCAAGGAACGTGATTATACCAACTTCACAGCTTCACCTTGTCCCCTAGGAAATATCATTTTGAAAACAGATCACTTCTTCAAAGATATTGCCAAACTCCATACAAGTATACCACATAGTTGCCCTCTCAACACAATAACACAACAAGTTCATACTGTTACCTCCAACTATCCTAGGACCAAGACTATAATGTTACTACCAGGGAAAACTTTAAATATCAATAGCTGGTTGATAGAGTCAGATGACATCAAATTGTTTGATGCTTTAATGAATAGGTCCAAAGATTTTGCTTGGGACTATACAGACACAAGAGGAATTCACCCAAGTGTTTGTACCCACCACATCTATACGAAAGACGTTAGACCGGTCTGTCAACCACAACGAAGACTCAATCCTGTTCTCAAAGATATTGTAAAAACTAAAATTGAGAAACTTTTACAAGTAGGATTTATTTATCCTATCTCAGATAGAAAATGGGTTTCACCCTTGGTAGTAGTACTAAAGAAAGTAAGAAATGGAGAGTGTGTGTTGACTACCAAGAACTCAGCAAAGTAACCTACAGAGATTATTTCCCACTACCCTTCATAGATCAAGTTTTGGATAATCTAGCAGGAAGGAAGTATTTTTCATTTTTGGATGGGTTTAGTGGATATAACCAAATACAAGTGGCAATGGAGGACCAGGATAATATTACTTTCACCTATCCTTGGGGAACATTCGCATATTGGGTTCTTCCCTTTGGGCTCTGTAATGCTCTTGCCACATTCTAGAGAGTCATTCTGGCTATCTTTGCTAAACTTGTAAACAATTGTGTAGAAGTCTATATGGATGACTTCACAGTCTATGGTTCCACCTTTGATGAAGGCCTCAAAAACTTGGATAGAGTATTGTAATGATGTGAAGATAATGAACTATCTCTAAGTCATGAGAAGTGTCTAATAATGGTAGAACAAGGTACAGTGTTGGGACATCATATCTCAATAGAAGGGATAAAGGTTGACCCTAAGAAGATTGAAGTGATACAACAATTGGAAACCCCAAAGAATCAAACCAATGTCAGAAGTTTCTTAGGACATGCTGGTTATTACCAGAGGTTCATAGAAAACTTTAGTAAGATTGTAGCTCCCATGTTCTCTCTTTTGCAGAAAGATGTGGATTTTGTCTGGATAAAAGAATGTCAAATATCCTTTGACATTATTAAAGAAAAGTTTGTCTCAGCCCCAGTCCTACGGGGACCTAACTAGAAACTTCCCTTCCATATTTATGTTGATGCTTCCAATGATGCTATTAGAGTAGTGTTAGGTCAAGAAGATGAGAATGGAGGAAAGTATGCTATATATTTCATCAACAAAAACTTGAGCCCCACTGAACGAAATTACACCACCACAGAGAAAGAATTTCTAGCAATAGTTCATGCAATAAACAAATTCTGACATTATCTTACAAGATACAAAGTGACTGTGTTCACAGACCATTCAGCTATCAAATACTTGATGAACAAACCCTTAGTAAATGGGAGAGTAATCAGATGGTTATTACTTCTCCAAGAATTCAATGTGACCATAATGGATAAGCCTGGGAAATTCAACATAGTTGTAGATTTTCTATCCCGAATAAAACAAGATAATGGAGATTGCACTCCTGTACAGGATGAATTTCCCGGTGGAAACTTATTCATTGTCTCCATTAAAACACCTTGGTTTGCAAACATTACCAATTACTTAGCCACCTTTAAACTTCCCTCAGACTTTACATCAAAACAAAAGAAATGCCTCATTTGGTAAAGTGCTCACTTTAAATGGATTAATGGCATGTTATTCTGATATGGCCTTGACTTGGTCTTGCAACGTTGTGTCAGACCAGATGAAACATGCAGCATCCTCAGAGCTTGCCATGACAATCCATCTAGTGGACACTACTCTACCAAGAGGACTTCCCATAAAATCTTAGGTGTAGGATATTATTGGCCCTCTATGTACAAGGATGTGAAGAACAATGTTTGTCGTTGTGATGAATGTTAGTGAGTGAGAAGACCTACAGCATCCAAAAAAATGCCTCTACAGCCACAAGTGGTTCTTGAACCATTTGAAAAGTGGGATTTGGATTTCATTGGTCCTATAGATCCCCCTTTGCAAGGAAAATAATATATTCTAGTCTGTACGGACTATCTGACCAAATGGATAGAAGTCCAAGCTTTGAAAGTTGCTAGAGAATAACATGTTGCAGACTTTTTGTATAACAAGATTTTTCTCAGATTTGGAGCCCCTAGGTCAATTGTCACAGACCAAGGACCCTAATTTATGTTTAAGATTTTGTTATCTTTTACCGATCATTTCCAGGTGAGCCGTAAGAAGTTGTCACCCTATCACCCACAAGAAAATGGTCAAGAAGAATTCACTAATAGGGAGCTCAAAAATATACTGACAAAAATAGTTTCATCAGGAAGAAAGGACTAGGCCAGAAAATTGCCTAAAATTGTTTGGGCCTACAACACAACTTGGAAATCCACCACTAGTCTTACTCCTTATGAATTGGTCTTTAGAAAGAAACCTCTTCTGCCCATTGAATTTGAACTTCAAACTTTGAGAACAATAATGGAGTTAGATTTAGACCTTGATCAAGCTCAGGTAGAGAGAGTCTTGCAGCTTAGTGAACTAGATGAACTCCACTTAGAAGCTATCAATCAAACTGAGTTAGTTCAACAACAATGAAAGGCCTGGCATGATAAACACATCAAGGAAAGAGAATTCGATGAGGGAGATTAAGCATTGCTATTTGATTCTAGATACAAAGACTAGAAAGGCAAACTCAGAACTCATTGGCTGGGTCCATACGAGATTTCTGAAGTATTCCCAAATGAAGCAATGCAAATCAAACCCATTGATGGTGATTCTCAAACTCTCTTAGTCAATGGACATCGACTCAGGATCTACCATAAACCTGCCAACAAAGAGGAGTTTACTCAACTGGTAGAAATGCAAGGAGAAACTCAATGTGTTGATTCTACTTCGATAGAAACAATATGATGAGTAGATAAATGCAATTATTTAAAAAAAAAATTGTGTGTATATGCATTTAGGAAATATTTATCCATATGTTAAAAAAATTGTATGTGTATATGCATTTAGGAAACATTTATCCATATGTTCATCTTTGTAATTGTCTAAATTTCACCACTGTTTTGCAGGGTTTCATCTCTGAAGAGTGCTACAAATTCTGGCGCATCTCCTGATGATGCTCTGGAACTTGTTGTTTGAATAGATCCATACCCTCGTCATGTTCCTGCATTCCAGCTACATCTTTCAGCAATGCTATGGAACTTTGTTCCTACATTTCAGCTGCATCTTTCAGCAACATTCCAGCTGCATCTTTTAGTGATGCTTTAGAACTTTGTTCCCACATTCCGGCTACATCTTTCAGCTATGCTCTGGAATTTTGTTACTACATTCTGGCTGCATCTTTTAGCGATGCTCTAGAACTTTGTTCCTACATTCTGGCTACATCTTTTAGCGATGCTCCAGAACTTTGTTCCTGCATTCTGATTGCATCTTTCAACGATGCTCCAAAACTTTGTTCCTGCATTCCGGCTGCATCTTTCAGCGATGCTCTAGAACTTTGTTCCTGCATTCTGGCTGCATCTTTCAACGATGTTCTAAAACTTTGTTCCAGCATTTTGACTGCATCTTTTAGTGATGCTTTGGAAATTTATTCCAACATTCTGGTTGCATCTTTCAGCGATGCTCCAAAACTTTGTTCCTTCAGCCCGGTTGCATCTTGCGATGATGCTCCCAAATTTTGTTTGTATCTTGCATATCTATTCCCTTGATATCTTCCTTCACCATTGTGAATTTTTTATTCCCTTCTGCATAAATATTCCTACATTCATAAAACACACCATTATCACCCCCGTAATACACCATGTTAAGCTATCATGAGTTTGTCATTCCCTACCATAATAAATAATATTATCGTGGTGACCTGTCATCATAATAAATTCAGCCACCCCATTATCGTGTCATAATAAATTCATTTTGTTCAAATCAAATGGTACTACCACCTAGGATGCTATTACGTCAACAGAAATAAGCAACTTAAAATCAATGATAGAACATAAGGTACGTACATCTTTTATTTTAAATAGATAATTTATTGTGAATAAAAATAGATAAATTAGCACAAACCCTTTTTCTTTTCCAAATTTGGCAAATGTGTGAATTGTTTCTTCACTGGAGAAGGTGTCGGCTCGTTCACTCTATCCCATGCAATGTCATAATTAACCGTTGAGAAGCCAAGTACCCTAAATCAATTCTTGTCTTATCAACATTGTCAAAGTACAAGTGGCCTTAAGAACTACATTTTCTTTAATTTACTTATCAGCTGCTTGAACAATTTTATCATTTTGGGTGCCACAATACTTCAGTAGTCATTGAGCAATATTTTTAGTAAGAAATAAAATGGGAGGAGCCAAATGCAAGTCTGAGCTAGCTTCACCAAATAAATTGCTGGCATTAGGGAATATTTCAGAGCTATTTTAGAGGGTAGGTGTTGGCAAGAGACACTGCTTCACATGACAGGTGCTGTCATTGATGGCAACTAAGACTATTCCACTCATCCACATAACATAATTTGTTCATACAAGAAGTCAAAATTAGAGCCAGAGACAGAGCATGTGACAAGGTTTGGTATCTTGGTCTGAATCTCTTCAGTGGTAAATTAGAGTATGCTGCAGATCTGAAGGAGTCATAAGGATTGTCAGGGCAATCTAAATACAAAATTTTAACCTCCGGTGATGAAGGATTCAAAAGTTATTTGCATCTGAGTATGGGTTACTATTTGACAGTGCAAATAGCAGAAGAACGGGCCAACCTTGTAATTGATCTTGGTTTTGGATAAATGGAAGTTGTCAGGTGGATGATTTGTGATGATTAGTGATAGTGTCCAACATGATTGATGATTTGTGAATGATAGTTTTGGTCCGTGTTACAAGTTATGCATGGATTTAGCCGACAGAGTAGAGTCTTCAACAAAGTTCTAAGTGTTCTTGAAGCTGACTAAAAAGTGATTGAATATCATGATGCGGCTATATATAGCCGATGGATTTAAGTGATTTGTGTGTGTGTGATGTGACTATGGAATAAGTGTGAAAAGGGTAGAGATCTAAGGTTCAGATGTTAGCAGAACAGTAAACAGGGCAGAGTGAGGATGAAGTGTATCAAGTCAGTATTTTGTGCTTAACTAGAACTGAATCCTTGCATTGGTAGATGTTAATTATCAGTTCAAACTCAGAGTAATCTTCTTTCTATAGGCAGTAAGACTTCTTTTGAGTAATGAGCTCTGGGCAGTGAGCCTGAATGCATGTGCATTCCCAATTGTAATACTTTTAACAGAGTATAATCTTTGTGGCTTAACCCCCACCGTGGTTTTTCCCTTAACCGGGTTTCCACATTAAAAATCATTGTGTCATGTGTGTTTATTGTTTCTACTCATGTGTTGTTGATTCATGCTTTAATATTTACATTATTAATCTGATTGTAAGTTGATAAAGAAGGTTAAAAGTAGAAAAGGTTAAATTTGTGAGACAACTGATTCACCTCCTTCTTAGTTGCCTGAACTAATTCCAACAATTGGTATCAGAGCAAGGTTCCTTTGAAAAGTTTAACAGCTTGAGGAAGATCTGGGAAGGTAGTAAAATGGATGAATACAATCTTCAAGGACAACTTAATCTCACTTTAGAAGATCTTTAGCAATCCAGAGCAAAAGTCAGAGAGCTACAAGAGAACCTTAAAAATGCTAAAGATTTCATTGAGAATTTAAAAGAAAAATTGAGCAAATCCCATGAAAAGAGGAAGGAGAAACCTCTTCAACTGGGAAATCATTATGAAGACAACAACAAGGATAAGGCCCGAAGGAGAAAGCAAAGGAATGTGATAAGTTATCTAAAGAAGTTGTTGTCCTAAAACATGAGATGGAATCTAGGGTGATGAGGCTAACCAAGGAAATTGAAGATAGGAAGAAAACTGAAGAAGACCTAAATCAAAATCTAAAAGAAAGAACTAAAGAATGCTGCAGATTGGACGGAATAGCTGGCCTCCTAGAATATAATCTACAAGAAAATAGAGATAATGAGAAAGAACTTGAGAGGCAAATTGTCATCCTCAGACATGACCTAGAAGTTGCAAATGAATACAAGGAGAAGTTCAAGATAAGCTCAGCTAAACTTGAAGCATTGCTTAAAGGACATAAAAAGGCTGATGATAAGCATGGTCTTGGATTTGAGAAAGGTGAAATCTCTGAATCTGGATAAAGAAATTTCCAACCAAGGAATGGGAGAAACAGGCCTAGAAGACCTTCGGTAAGACAGTCTAATGCTCAAAGATATCCATCATTCAATGGAAATTGTTTCAATTGTAATAAATTTGGTCATAGGGCTACTCGATGTAGAAGCAGAGTAAATCAAAATGATCCATCCTTCTCCGATCAATGCTTCAAGTGCAAAAAGTATGGTCACAGATTCAATGAATGCAAAAGTATGATAATGAATAACCCTAACAATAAAGGAAATGGAAATTTCTTCAATGGCTACTATTTTGCTTGCAATGGATTTGGGCACATGGCTAATCAGTGCAGATCAAGAGAAAATCAAGTATATAAGAAAAGAAAAGTTGTGTGCTTTAATTGCAATAAATTTGATCATATTGCAAGATTCTGCAGAAGTAGGATTAATGAAAGAAGAGGTCTAGTAAACAAAAAACTAGATGAGTAGAGACTGTTGATAACTGAGAGGGGGGGTGAATCAGTTATTCTACTATTTTCTTCTTTCTTAACTTTCTTAATAATCAATGCAACAATAATTCAAATAAGCAAACATAACCATGAAATGGAGATACACATGACACAATATTTTTGATGTGGAAACCTTGTTAAGGGAGAAAACCACGGGGTGATTAACCCAAGATTGTATTCTCTGTTAGAAGAATGGAAATACAAAAATGGCACTTGCCAATTAGGGCTCACTACCCAAGCACACTGCTCACAAGAGGCACACTACCTACAAGAGACTCACTGTCTACAAAAAGAGTGTTTATACAATACTTGAACTGATTGGGAGCATCTACATATGCTGGAGTTCAGTTTCGGTTAGGCTCAGTATACTGATCTGCTGCACTTCATCTTTCCTCTTCTTTATGTTGTTTTTCTCTTACATACCAGATCTTTTGTGCTGCTTCTGCTCTGCTCTTCTACTCTTATTCGCACATTACCAATGACAACAACACTCCTTACAACTAAATCCATCTTGTATATATATATATATATATATCCGCACAAGTGATTTCATCACCTTTCTAGTCGGCACCTGGAAAGTCAAACTTTTCACAAACTCTGATCTGTCGGCTGAATCCTTGCATACCAAGTAATGCGGATCAAGCATATACTTGTAGAAGTCATCAATTATGTCAGCCAAACATAACTTATGCCTTAAGAACCTTTTCCATTATCAGCAACACCTCTGGAATGATGTCTGATGTTCTACCAGTCAGTTCTTCCTTTGTCACACTGCCAATCAGGAACCCGATACTCAAGTGATCATATCTTTTTCTTCATCTACCACCGGAGCCTAAATCCTTAGATTCTATCACTCAAGGTAGTCCTCTTGACTTACCCAAATCCGCACTTCACCAAGATACTTCCTCTGAGAGATCCGGACCTGTCTGTCAGACCTTACTGATTGCTCTGTTCCTGCTTACCGAACCTCAATACTTTGCAATCTGTCTTCCGGTAAAGACTCATTATGTCCTACAGATGTGTGGGCTAACCTTTGTTGCCATCAATGACAACATTCATGAATCCATATAGTGTCTCTTGCCAACAATCTCCCCCTTTGGCATTGATGGCAACACTTAGTGAAAAATGACTAAGTGTAGCACTATACTCCCCCTTGGCTGATGTTTTGTCTCTATGTACATTTTCCGGAGCTCCCCCTTAGTTGGATACCTCATTTTTCACTGCTCCTCACTCCCCCTTTGACATCAATGGCAAAAGGTAGGGTCCGCATACCAAAATTTTCAAAAACATTTCTATACTTAGCCGCATAAGTATTTGTACATGCTATACTTTACATAAACTGAAGGATATTTGCAAAAGTTGTCTTCAATTGAATGAATTCTGTAGCCCAACTTTGCTTCATTCTATCCAAAATTGATATATGGCCGCTCAGCAAGAATGCAAACACATCTTCCCTTTTGAGATCTGTTGGATCATTGGTCTAGGCAGTGATTTGAGCTTCTTTGATGGCCTCATGCATGGCCTCTAACTTAGGGACAATTATCCCTCTGAGCTCACTCAGCCTGTTTATTCTATTTTTCTTTTCCTTCTCAAGTTTCTTGATCTCATTCAAGACTGCTATAGTTTGACATTCTTGATTTATTATAGAGGAAGAGAGAGGATCAAAATTTTGTGATAGGTTTGACAGTTTATCCTCCTATTCTTTTATTTTCTTCTCAATGTCTAGTGTTACTTTGGACCATGATAAACAAAATTTATACACTTCACCTCCATCTTTAAGAGCGTTTTCTAAGCTCTTTATTCCCGTATTCATATTTCTCCTATCACTTGTTATCAGCCCTTGAAACTCTAAAAATCTCTTATCAGAGAACTCTTTCCAGACCTTATCTTCTGCTGACTTCTCTAGAGAATCAAACTATGTGCTAACACTATTGACTAGAGTTTTGAGATTACCAGATGAGGAGGCTGTGGGATCCTTCTGAAACGATGGCATAATCTTTTCTAGCACTCCAGAAGCAGCTTTTATCAGCTCACAGTCTTCCATGTGAGACTTTAGGAGTTTTTCTTTAGCCTTTGCATTAGCAAATGAAGCTATCTTCATTGTTTGTACTAGAGAAAGATAGTCAAAATTGAATGGTCCTTGTAGAAGCTCTGGTTCATCAATTTCCATTGTTTCTTTGTTCAAAAATTCTTGGACAGTTTTTGCAGTGTCTCTTGCCAGAGACAAATGTTTCTTCTCTTCTACATTCTTATCACTAGCAGATGTGGTCTTCTCTGTTGAGGTCTTCTCTCCCTCTGCAACCTTGGTACTGGTATCTTCCTTTTCCTTTACCTCTACTTCTTTCTCCTGTGTTCTTACTTCTCCTTTAGATCCAGAGACTGTAGGGGAAGCCGGAGGAGAAATATTAGACTGTTTAAGGGCAACCTCTTCCGGAGCAGAGGATTCCAAGTCCTTAGTTGTTTCTGCACCGGTATCCATAACCTCTTCTATTATTTTCTCAGAAGAATTTTCTGCAACACTTGAGGGGTCAGTACCCAAGTCCTCTATAATAGGAAGATTAAATCTTTTGAAGGCTTTCCGGAGAATCTCCTCTGTGTTCTTCGCTACCTTGTCAGTCTCACCAAGCATAAGTTGATTCATCCTTGCTTTGCTCCTGAACTCATCCTTGCAATCTTTGAATATCATATTCATTGTCTTGGGATCGATTGAAGGATATAGCTGAATAGCTATCTATTCCCGGATTTCTAGGTCTTTGGCTTGGGCATTGTTCTTTCTTATTTCTAGTTCCTTCTCCAAGCTTTTGGGAATCAGAGATATGATTTCAATAAATGCTTTGTTGTAGACATTTAAGTACTTGACTGTAGCATCTTGCAATATCTTCTGGTCTGCCTCACCATAATCATCATAGAACTTAGCCATTAGCTAAAGATTTCCGTCCACTATGACTGATTTGATTATGTCATCAATATCAAGAGTGGATTTTTCAACATATTCCTCTGTCTTTTCTTCTTCCTCTTGACCTGTAGAGGGTTCACCGGATGTTTTCGTCTTCTTCTTCAGTCTCCTTATCTCCTCATCCGTTTCAGTTTCCTCATCATCCTTTAGGCTAGCATAGGACCTTGTTTCCTTTTTCTTTGTTCTCTTTTCTCCTTTTCCGGATGCCTGGACTTCCAGTTTTGAGCTTTTAGCAGTAACAAGTGCTGATCTCTTTGAAGATCTGGTCCGGGTGAAAGATTCTACCGGAGCACTTTCCTTATTTCTCTTTTCTGCCTCTTTCACCTCTTTCTCTGCCCTTTGCATCTTTTCCCTGTTGGTATTAAGTGCCTCCTTTGAGATGCCAAAGCCTTTGGCAACATCTTCAACTTCTTTTCTCACCTTTCTCTTGATTTCTGGCTGTCTGAGTTCCACATGAATCTTTACAGTCAGCTCCTCAAAGGTGCCAAACCTTTCTGCCTTGGGATCTTTTGGTTGTTTCAGCATGTGTTCAATATGCAACTCAACAATTTTCTCATCGACTTCATACCCCATGGGCATGATCCAGACTGTCCTTGGCTCTACTGCCTCCATTAGACATTGATCAATGTCTACCATGAAGCACACTGTATCCTTGTGTTTCTTAACTACTGATTTGGGGATTCTTTCTCTGATTTGCATTGTATTTTGGAATTGCTTGAAGTAACCCCACAGAGCTGTATTCCTTGCCTTAGCATCTCCAAGTTCATGCAAGTAATCTCTTATCTGAATAGCTACTGATTTGTCATTTACCCATACCCATCCACTTGATTCGGGAAGCTCATTCATGAAGTAGAAAAATAAACATAGTATCAGTCCTCCATATTTAAAGGAGTTCTTTTTGTCCTTTTTGATCTTCTGTATGTTTTCCATTAATTGGCTCAAAAGAAGTTCACAGAGATCATATTCTGCATTCTTTCTCAGCATCTCATAGGCAGTATATATTGCAGTTCTAGAAACTAAATTCTCCCTACTAGAGTGATATATCTTATATCCTATTATCATAGAAGCAAACTTGATATCCGGGTCAGTAATATCTTCAATGGTCATTGCCCTCTTATCAAATTTTGATCTGATGGCCTCAGTTACAATGTTATTTTTCACAGATTTGAGGACAGATATTCCTCCAGAGGAGTGTAAACTAGTTACTACCCTAATTGCCTCCTTGGTGATCTTGCAAGGTCTGTTTAGCCAAAGGAAGTTATCATGCACTCTACTCAATACATACCGGACCCATTCATCTTCTTCAAAGCAGGGGAAATGAATGAATTGATCAAAATGCTTCTCCTGGATGCCCTTATATACTGGTTTAAGCTCAAAAGCATCATCTATTAATTGTTTGTGATAGATGTCTCTTAGTTTGAATTCCCCAAACTCTTTAATACTTGCATGTATGTAAACTCTAATGTCTTCTATATGCAATACGCCATGCGGAACACTGGAAAAGGCTCCTAGGGGATCTACCTCCAAGGACTTGTATGGATGTTTCTTAAATGTGGGGTGAGGTCTATTATAAATCTTTACTATATTTGGAGTAGCCATCTTTCAAAAGATTTGTAGAGAGATATTGAAAACGGGAAATACCTTTTGCGCCTTTCAATTTCACGGAGTGCCTGATGATTTCTGGATGAAATGGCTTTTGCAAATGATCTTAGATGAGATTTGAGGAGATTTGTTGCAGAGCTTCACTTTCTTTCTTCTTCACATGTGAGTGTACAAATGTGTAAATGACAAACAAATGAACTCTTTTATTCCAAGAAGCCCTAATTTTCACCCTGCAATAAATGCACAACCTAATTCATTCTGGTTTGCCTTGTTTTCCTTGTTCAAGGAGGAAGAAACTCATCTGAATCATTATGATGCCTTTGTGATTGATGTTAGTGTTGAATCATAATGTCCACTTCTTCTTCTGATCATCTCATATATTCGCAGATCAAGCTGTTTCAATTTGGATCCATACCGGGCCAATCTTGTGAAAAACTTGTTTACCCGGGAGACTTGTTTAACCAGACCAATTCTGAAGGAATTAAACTTTTTAAATTTTCTTGCGGATATCTCAAATCTTTACCTGACCTTCTTTACATGTTTCTCTAGAACCCATTTAATCCACAGCTTCACATGTGCCAATTTTAGGCACCAATTGACTGGCTGGGGGAACAGGGTTTTCTTTGTGTCTCCCCCTGAGCCAGAGCTCATCTCTTAATTTCTAGAAGGAATATCAGCAACAGAGTCTAGTGCGGATCCATCCTCTACATTCTCTGTACTTTTCTTCACCCAAATCTTGTTCATCTCTCTTTTAACTTCATCCGCATTCACTTTTTGTTTACCCTTATCTTGATTCTGATTATGATATACCGGACCTCTTTTGTCTTGATTCTTGCTTCTACAGAATTTTGCACTATGACCGGATCTATTACAAATTTGGAAAACAACATTTCTTTGCATATTTCATTGATATCCTCTTGATCTGCATTGATTAGCCATATGACCTATTCTATTGCATGCAAAGCATCTACCATTAAATGATTTGTTCATTTGCATATTTCTGCATTCATGAGATTTGTGACCATACCTTTTGCAGTTAAAGCACTATCCAGAGAAGGACGAATTAGTCTGACTCATTCTCTTTCTGCACTGATTAGCTTTGTGACCAAAGTTATTGCAGTTGTGGCAGTATCCATTGAAGGATGGATATCTTTGAGCATTAGGCTATCTTACCGGAGGTCTTCTAGGCCTATTCCTTGGATTTTCTGATCCAAAATTCTTCCGACCGGATCTGGAACATTCTCCTTTCTCATATCCCGAACCACACTTGTCATCTACCTTCTTTTGACTTTCAAGAAGAACTTCAAGTTGAGCAGAACTTATCTTGAATTTCTCTTTATATTCATTTGTTGTTTGAAGATCCCTTTTGAGAGACAATTTGATCCTTAAGTTTTTCTTCATTATTTTTAGCATCTTCAAGATCAGATTCAAGATGTCTGATAATTCTATCCATCTGGTGGCAATCTTCTGATTTCTCCTTAAGAGATTGTCTTAGATTATCTTCAGTTTTTCTTTTCTCTTCAACTTCTTGGGTGAACTTCATAACTCCTGATTCCATTTCATGTCTTACTATAATGATTTCTTTTGATAACTTTTCACATAACTTGGTTTTCTCATTCAGCTCTTCATTTGCTTCACCTTGTCTTGTCAATTGCTGAAGCAACTCCTTTCTCTTTTTCATAGAGAGACTTAATTTGTCTTTTAGTTCTCTCATGAAATCATCAGCCTGTTTGAGTCTTTCCTTTAATTCATTGACTTCAGAGTTTGACTGTTCAAGATCATCAAGGGCAGTCTTGAGTTGCTCCCTTAAACCATATTCATCCATTTGGATTCCCAGATCTTCCTCAAGTTGTTAAACTTTGTTAGGAGGAACTTAGCTCTGATACCAATTGTTGATAACTGAGAGGGGGGGTGAATCAGTTATTCTACTATTTTCTTTTTTCTTAACTTTCTTAATAATCAATGCAACAATAATTCAAATAAGCAAACATAACCATGAAATGGAGACACACATGACACAATATTTTTGATGTGGAAACCTTGTTAAGGGAGAAAACCACGGGGTGATTAATCCAAGATTGTATTCTCTATTAGAAGAATGGAAATACAAAAATGGCACTTGCCAATTAGGGCTCACTGCCTGAGCACACTGCTCACAAGAGGCACACTGCCTACAAGAGACTCACTGTCTACAAAAAGAGTGTTTATACAATACTTGAACTGATTGGGAGCATCTAAATATGCTGGAGTTCAGTTCCGGTTAGGCTCAGTATACTGATCTGCTACACTTCATCTTTCCTCTTCTTTATGCTGCTTTTCTCTTACATACCGGATCTTCCTTGTTGCTTCTGCTCTGTTCTTCTACTCTTATTCGCACATTACCAACGACAACAACACTCTTCACAACTAAATCCATCTTGTATATATATATATATCCGCACAAGTGATTTCATCACCTTTCTAGTCAGCACCCGGAATAGTCAAACTTTTCACAAACTCTAATCTGTCGGCTGAATCCTTGCATACCAAGTAATGCGGATCAAGCATATACTTGTAGAAGTCATCAATCATGTCAGCCAAACATAACTTATGCCTTAAGAACCTTTTCCATTATCAGCAACACATCCAGAATGATGTCTGATGTTCTGCCAGTTAGTTCTTCCTCTGTCACACTGCCAATCAAGAACCCGATACTCAAGTGATCATATCTTTTTCTTCATCTATCACTGGAGGCTAAATCCTTGGATTCTATCACTCAAGGTAGTCCTCTTGACTTACCCAAATCTGTACTTCACCAAGATACTTCCTCTGAGAGATCCGGACCTGTCTGTCGGACCTTACTGACTGCTCTATTCTTGCTTACCGGACCTCAATACTTTGCAATCTGTCTTCCGGTAAAGACTCATTATGTCCTATGGATGTGTGGGCTAACCTTTGTTTCCATCAATGACAACATTCATGAATCCATATAGTGTCTCTTGCCAACAGAGACAAGACAAAGCCAGAAGAAAAAATGATGTGAATGAGATCTAGAATGAAATGAGCAAGACATGCGTCAACAAAACAATTGAGAACAATAGTAATGACTCCACATCGAAATCAGGTGCTGATAATTCCTCCAAGAATTGAATTTGGAGCTCTAGCTCAGGGGGAGTTGCATTGAAAATCAAATCCCCCCAGCCAGTAAGTGGGTGCCTAGATTTGGCATAATACGAGAAGATATTTAGAATTGTTTCAAAACTTTTGGAACGAATTCTAGAAGAAAAAATGTTGATATGGAAATTTGTGGAGTAACTCATGAAGAACTATTCAAGAAATTGAGTAACTGAATGAAGTTAGGGCAGAGTATTTATTACAAAGACAAATTAGATTTTGTAGAGCATAAAAAGGTGTTCACTTCTCATTTGAATCACTTTGCACTTGAAGAAAACAAGAAGAATAGTGTCTAAGCTAAGATTACAAGGAATTGAAGTGCGTCTGGCGAATTTATCTGTCAACCCTAATCTTGTGAAAAAGGTATTTATCTGCGAAGCTTTGAACTTATAATCTTTTTGCAAAAGCTTTGAACTTATAATCTTTTTGCAATGGCTACACCTTTGGTCGTTGATATTACTGAAAGGCCTCAACCCAAATTTAAGAAAAATCCACACAAATCTATAGAAGTCGACCCATTAGGTACATTTTCAAGTGCTCCGTATGGTGTGCTGCATATTGAAGATATTAGGGTTTATATTCATGTGAGCATAGATGAATTTGGGGACTCAAGGTTTGTAGATTTGTTTGAGAGTCAACTAATGGATGAAAATCATGATCTTGAACCTGAGTATAAGGCACTACATGATAAACATTTTATCCAGATTATGGGGTTTCCAAAATTTGATGAAGATGAATGGGTCCAGTATGTTTTGAGTCAGATGCATGATGAATTCATATGGCTGTTAAAACCATCCAAGATTACCAAAGATGTTATCAAAATTGTGACTAGGTTAAACTCAACCGGTGGATTACCCATGTTGAAATCTGTGAAAAACCAAACTGTTACTGATGCAACCGATGCAAAATTTGATAAGAGAGTTGTGACCATAAATGACATTATAGAACTGGATGTGAAGTTTGCTTCCATGGTGATTGGCTACAAGATCTATCACTCTAGCAAAGAGAATTCAGTCTCTGAAACTGCTATATATGTGAAAGGAGAGCACAGGTGCAGAAAACAGCTTCCCTAATGAAAATTCCAAGGGGAAAATGTAGACAGGTAAATTTCAAAACAAAATAATCAAATAAATACACCAGAGAAACAAAATAGACAAAATAGACAACACAGACTCCAGTATTACGTGGGAAAACCCTTTCAGGTAAAAAACCCACCACCACAATAGAACAATCTTTATTACAGTAAAACTAAATATACAATAAAGATCCCCTGTTCTAATGTTCAGGTATTGGTCACTTTTACAATTTGTACAAAACTGTTTATATATCAACTGCACATTCTACAGAATAAACTTGTACAAATCAAAACCTCTTCATCCACTAGGACGACATCACCAGGTCTAAATATATTCACAGTCTTCAAGAGCAAAACTATTTTTCTAACTTCTGCCCTAACTGCTCGTTTCAACTGACCCATAGTCGCTGCCATCCAACCGTTGCAACTGTTCACATTCTCGCATAATGTTTAATCCCACATGCACCGAGTCACAGACAACTTCTGGTTTATAACCACAAATGATCAGTAAGACTATCATCAATAATTTTGTTGCCGACGATGACAGTGAAAGGCTCATCGGAGATCACTTCACTTCCTACACCGATAGTCCATGTCTCAGCAATGCCCAAGTCCTCCATTCTTCATCAGACAGACTTTCGTCATTGGTCCAAACACTTTGCATTGTGTCGATGATCTATCTCACGCTGATCAAATTTCCTCGCCAACTCCTATCGGAGTAACACAAAGTCATCGGTAAAGGTTAACAAAGATACACCGATAGTGTTAGTCTGCCCGACCACTAGCCTCCGTCGATGAGACCTCCAAGATCGGCCAAGTGCTCCTCACTCACGCTAATACAAGACGTCTGCTCGATCACTAACTCTACATCAGTGTGAACATAACTGTCGGTATAACATTACCAAGGTCTGCCGATAGCTTCAGTGTAACTAATGACCAAGAAAAGAATGAGGTTCAAGCAGTATCTTGAGACATACGTTCTCTTCAATCTCCCACTTGTCGAGGAGATTATTGCTACCTCTCAATTCTCATTTGATTACTGAGAACTATGGGCCCGCAGACCCATTTCATTTGAACACCATTTGAACTTGGTTGTGCTCACAGGTTTAGTTAAGGCATCAGCGACATTTTCCAAAGTGTCAACCTCTTCCAACTTCACCTTCTCGTCTTCCACCATATCACGAACAAAGTGATATTGGACATCAATATGTTTTTTCCTAACATGAAAAGTAGGATTTTTTGCCAAACAGATAGCACTTTGACTGTCACAATGAATTTGTATTTGCCCTATATTAAAACCAACATCAGAACACAACCTTTTCAACCAAACAACTTCTTGGCATGCCTGAGTAGCTGCCATGTACTCTGCCTCTATTGTGGACAAAGCGACTACAGCTTGCCGCTTACTCATCCAACTGATAGCACCACCATTTAACGTGAACACATATCCACTGGTGGATCTTCTACTGTCAATGTCCCCTACCCAATTAGAATCAACGTATCCCTAAATGCTAATAGGTCTCTTAGATCCATCTGAGTTTCCATGATAGCAAATAGCATAATCAGAAGTTCCCTTCAAATACCTCATAACTCTTTTCGCAGCATCCCAATGTGATCTACCTGGATTTGCCATAAACCGGCTCAAAACTCCCACTGCTTGGGCAATGTCTGGTCTGGTACAGACCATTGCATACATCAAACTACCAACAACACTTGCATAAGGCACTCTTTTCATGTCATTAGTTTCATTCAAAGATTCTAGACAATCTTCAACACATAGTTTTGTTCCTTGCAAAACTGGAACAACTAACTGTTTAGAATCAGACATATTAAATTTATCAAGAACATTAGTAATATACTTGCTCTGGCGAAGCCAAAGCTTTCTCTTAGATCTGTCCCTTTTAATCTCCATTCCCAAAATGTACTTTGCTACCCCTAGATTCTTCATTTCAAATTTCAAAGACAACTAAGATTTTAAATCTGAGATCATCCCCTTACCATTGCCAATGAACAACATATCATCCACATACGGTGCAATTATAAGAATCCGATCACCTTCAGTTTTATAATAGACACAATGATCAGATTTAGATCTCACATATCCTAAAGATAACACATACATATCAAACTTCAGATACCACATTCTGGGAGATTGTTTCAAACCATAAAGAGACTTTTTAAGTTTACATACCAGATGTTCTTTTCCTTTTACCACAAAATGCTCTGGCTGGGACATATAAATTTCTTCTTCAATGTCCCCATGAAGAAATCCTATCGTCACATCCATCTGCTCAATTTCAAAGTCATACGCTGCTGCAAGTGACAAAAGAAATCTAATGGATGTCAACTTAGCTATAGGAGAAAAAATTTCTCCATAATCAATACCTTCCTTTTGGGAATACCCCTTAGCAACCAGTCTTGCCTTGTACTTATAAATACTACCATCTGGACCATATTTCTTTTTAAATACCCACTTACAGCCCACAGGTTTTCTACCTTCAGGCAAGGACACCAGATCCCAGGTTCCATTTTTCTCCAATGACATCATTTCACTATCCATGGCTTCCAACCAAGAATCTGAATCAGGTAAACTAATCGCTTCTTTCACAGTCCTAGGTTCATCAGTATCAGTAAGTAAAGCATAGGCACAACTTGAATCAAGTACTGAAAATCCATACCTATTTGGTTGTCTTCTTTCACGTGTAGACCGTCTCAGAAGCTGAGGTGCAGGTTCAGGTTCTTGGTCTGGATCTGAATCTTCAGAGCTACTCAAACTCACATCTGAACCATCTACACTTGGTGTTTATTGTTCCTCTTTTACAGGGGTCAGAGGAATATTCACAACACTCTTTTCTTTCTTATTTTCTGTCTTCTCCAGCTAAGGATCAATAACCAAAGGTTTCAGCTCTCTAAAAATTACATTCCTGCTGTAAATTACTTTTTCAGTTTCAGGATTCCAAAGCTTGTACCCTTTAACACCAACTCCATAGCTAATAAAGATACATTTGACTGCCTTGTTATCTAACTTAGATCTTTTTACCTCAGGAATATGAGCATATGCCTCATAGCCAAAGACATGAAGATGTCTTAGAGAGGGCTTCTTTCTAGACCACGCTTCCATAGGCGTCTTATCAACCAATGCTGAAGTAGGAGAATGATTCAGCAAGTAACAAGCTATAGCAACTGCCTCAGCCCAGAACTTTTGTTCAAGCCCAGCATAACTCAACATACTTCTTGCTTTCTCCATCAATGATCGATTTAACCTTTCAGCAACTCCATTTTGCTGTGGAGTATAAGGTGTAGTCTTATGCCTTTTAATTCCATGGTCTACACAATACTTATCAAAATCCGCATTGCAATATTCACCACCATTATCCGTTCTCAAACATTTTATTTTTCTACCAGTCTGATTTTCCACAAGAGTTTTAAATTCTTTAAACCGATTGAACACTTCTAATTTATTCTTAAAAAAATATATAAATGCCCTCCTTGAATAATCATCAATAAATGATACGTAGTATCTTGATTTAGACATAGAAGGAACATCGACTGGACCAAAAACATCAGACTGTACATAGTCCAGAACACCAGAAGATTTATGAGAACTAGAGTAAAAAGAAACACGGTTCTATTTTCCATATATACAATGTTCGCAGAAATTGAACTCCAGATTACAATCAGTCAGCCCATCTACCAGGTTTTTGTTCTTCAAGGTTTTTAAACCTTTTTCACCTATGTGACCAAGTCTATGATGCCAGAGCATTGTCTGCAGGAAGTTTAACTTCCATAGAGTTTGCATCATATGTTACAATAGTAGCTTCTTCAGATTTTATAGAGGCATTATTACAGCACACTAGTTTTGCATCTAACCTATACAGAGTTCCAATGCATTCACCCTTTGCTAGTACAATAGAACCTCTAGTCATTTTACAGCCACCATTTACAAAAGTAACTTGCACTCCAACATCATTAAGCTTACTAATAGAAAGTAAATTTTGAGCCAGACCTAGTATGTGAAGAACTCCATTCATTCCCTTTATCCTGCCATCCAGGAACTAGATTCTGACTCATCCTTGGCCAACAATTTCCAGTGTTGAATCACTTGCCAGGAACACCTTCCCACCAGCATACGGTTCATACTTTGTGAACCACTGTCTGTGAGATGTCATATGAAAAGATGCTCCTGAATCCACCAGCCAAACATCTTCAGATGCAGGCATTGCTAAAGCAGCAATGAAGGCATCAGCATCACTCTGTGAAGACTCAGAGTCAGAGAAGCTCTTCTTCTTCTTTTTCTCCTCTTTGCAGTCTTTCTTCATGTGACCTTTCTGCCCACAATTCTAGCACTTTACCTTGGACTTCTTGCCAATGGATTTTAATTTCCCCTCTGATTTGGACTTAGACTTCTTGTCCTTCTTGCCTCTTTCCTTTGATCTACCTCAAACAAACAGAGCCTCTTTGGCCATACCAAAAGACTTCCTCCGCATCTCTTCAGACAACAACGAGGCAACAACAGTTTTTGTTGAAAATGTAGTTGTTGTACTTTCAATAGCCATCACTAGATGGTCCCATGAGTCAGGTAAGGAACACAACAGAAGCATACATCGGTCCTCCTCTTCTATTTTTACACCTATAGATGTCAACTGAGTAACAATCGTATTGAATGCACTCAGATGTTCTGCTATAGATGCACCTTCATCCATCTTTAGAGAATACAATTTCTTTCTGAGGAAAAGTTTATTCACCAAGGACTTGCCCTGATAAATATTATTCAACTTCTTCCACAAATCACTTGCAGTCTTCTCCTCATGGATGTTCAATAGAATAGAGTCAGATAAACTTAATCTTATCAGTTCTTTGGCTTACCTATTTGCTAGATCCCAATCTTCTTGCTTCATGCCTATAGGTTGAGTTCCAGACACAGCAACCCAAAGATCTCTATAGACCAGCATGTCTTCAACTTTAAGTTTCCACAACTCAAAGTTTGTGCCATTGAACTTTTCAATGTCTATTTTGTCTGACGTACTTGCCATCTCATTTAACCAAATAAATCTCTACAGAACTCCCACTCACAGAATTGACACAAAAAATCCAAACTACCAACAAGGATAGCACAACTAGCCAGGCTTTGATACCACTTGAAAGGAGAGCACAGGTGCAGAAAATAGCTTCCCTAATGAAAATTCCAAGGGGAAAATGTAGACAGGTAAATTTCAAAACAAAATAATCAGATAAATACACCAGAGAAACAAAATAGACAAAATAGACAACACAGACTCCAGTATTATGTGGGAAAACCCTTTCGGGTAAAAAACCCACCACCACAATAGAACAATCTTTATTACAGTAAAATTGAATATACAATAAAGATCCCCTGTTCTAATGTTCAGGTATCGGTCACTTTTACAATTTGTAAAAAATTATTTATATATCAACTGCACATTCTACAGAATAAACTTGTACAAATCAAAACCTCTTCATCCACTAGGACGACATCACCAGGTCTGAATATATTCATAGTCTTCAAGAGCAAAACCATTTTTCTAACTTCTACCCTAACTGCTCATTTCAACTGACCCATAGTCCCTGCCGTCCAACCATCACAACTGTTCACATTCTCGCATAATGTTTAATCCCACATGCACTGGGTCGCAGACAACTTCTAGTTTATAACCACAAACGATCAGTAAGACTATCGTCGGCAATTTTGTTGCCGATGATGACAGTCAAAGGCTCATTAGAGATCACTTCACTTCCTACACCAATAGTCCATGTCTCAGCAATGCCCAAGTCCTCCATTCTTCATCAGATAGACTTTCATCATCGGTCCAAACACTTTGCATTGTGTTGATGATCTATCTCACGTTGATCGAACTCCATCGCCAACTCCTATCGGAGTAACACAAAGTCATCGGTAAAGGTTAACAAAGATACGCCGATAGTGTTAGTCTGCCCGACCACTAGCCTCCGTCGATGAGACCTCGCAGATCGGCCAAGTGCTCCTCACTCACGCCAATACAAGACATCTGCCCGATCACTAACTCTACATCGGTGTGAACATAACTATCGATATAACATTACCAAGGTCTGCCAATAGCTTCAGTGTGACTGATGACCAAGAAAAGAATGAGGTTCAAGCAGTATCTTGAGACATATGTTCTCTTCAATATGCAGCATATCAAATGTTGAAGGAAAATGTAAATTATAACTTATGTGAGATGTTACAGAACCAACTAATTGAGAACTTGAACAAAATCAAGAAAGATAAGAAAAACACTTCTAAATATGGTACATTGGTTCTATGTTTGTTCTTCTACTATATGAATGAAGTACCTAGAGTAAAGGGTGTGCACTGGACTAATGATGAGCCACTTGCTATTCAGATCAAAGATCACCTACGCAGCATTGGTAACTATAAAGCTCAGAAAACTGCAATCTAGGGATACGTCAAGAACTTTCAGAGTATGATGCATTCGAGGGAAAGAATCCCTACAACAATTGTTGAGAAGTACAAGAACAAAATATGCTTTATGGTTGACACTGATCAATGCTTAATGGAAGCAATGGAACTCAGAACTGTTTGGATCATGCTCATGGGGTATGAAGCAGATGGAAAAATCTTGAATATGTATGCTCCACATCTTCTAAGCAAGCCAAAAGACACAACAGTTGAAAGATTTGGGACATATGAGGAGCTAAGTTTAAAATTGTATATTGAGCTCAGAGAACCTGAAACCAACAGAAAAGTAAGAAAAGAAGTTGAGTAGTTGGCCAAGAATCTAGGTCTCACAAACGAAGCCATGAGGCAATTCAGGGAAAGAACTGAAAAGGCTGAGAAGGAGAAGTAGAATAAGAAACAAGTAAGTGCTCCAGTAGGATCCTCCTCCACATCAAGGACTACTAGAAGCTCTTCTACTGCCCCTGTTCCTCCAAACCTACCAATCTTGAGATACCGAAAGGCAAAACATCTAGAAAAGAAGGAAAAAGAGTGAAAACAAAGGCCACAAGAACCTATAAGAGCACAAAAGTTGATGAAGAAGAAATAGATTCTGATGCTGAGGTAAAGGAGTTGAAAATCTCTTGAACCAAAGCTGCCAAAGTGACTAAGGAGAAGCCCTCCGAAAGTAAAAAGGCAATAAAAAGGCAGAAGACAAATACATATGTTGAGAAGCCCAAAATCTATGTGGAAGATGTGATAAAATCAGTCACTATGGATGAAAATTTGAAACCCATGACTGAATTTTATGATGAATATGGTGACACTGATAAGAGGGTGTTAGAGGAAGCAACTGTTAGATATCTGAATATCTATAATAAGGCCCTAATTGAATAACTTCAAGATCCTCCAATTCTTGCAAACATTTTGGAGTTGAGAAAGAAAATGCAAAAAGCAAAGATATGGAGCTTAGAGAGCATGTATTGATAAAACTATGCCCTCAGATCACTCAAGTTCAAATGAATATGATATTCAAAGAAGTGAAGGATGAATTCAAGAGCAAGAAGAGAATGAACAAACTAATGCTTGGAGAATTGGACCAAATAGTTAAAGAAACATAAGAAATACTTCTAAGTGCATTGAAGAGACACAATCTTCCATTTGTTGAGAGGAGACTGATGATGGATCGATTCATCAATCTCGGATATTGAAAAAGATGAAAACTAATGAGCAACAAACCAAGGCTGATGACTCCTATGATCTAAAAGAGGAACAAATAAACAAAGAAGATACAGAGATGGTGGACCAAACTGATGATGCAGGAAATACTCTAACTTCTCCTAATCAATTCAGAAAAGAAGATAATGTTGAGAATACTGCTGCTACACAAGATCCTCAGGAACAGATTGCAAATAGTATGGTCAAAGGAAAGAATCCAGCTACAGATAACATAGAGAAAAGTGAAGTAGAAGAAGAAGTCAAAGATAAGGAAGATAAAGCAGAAGATGGTACAAATGTTGATAGTCCTGATACTGTGAAAACTCAAGGAAAGGAAAGTGGTCCGGAAATGGTGGCAAGAGACACTGCAGATGTAGTGAAAAGTTTTCTGAGTAAAGAGATGCTAGAGTTTGATGAACCAGAATTGATTCAAGGACCATTCAACTTGGATACTCTCTCCAGTCCAAATGATGAAGATAACATCCTTCACACAAGCCAAAGCAAGTGACAAGATATTGAAATCTCACATAGAGGACAGTGAGTTGTTAAGTCTTGCATTCGGTGTATTGGAGAAGATAATGCCAACCTTCTAGAAGAATCCGTCTGACTCTCCCTCCAGACATTTGAAGAATCTTGTAAATTCTGTAAGTACACATTTTGAGACTTTTGAGAAGTCTACAGAGACTAAAGTCAGAAATGAATTTTTGGATAAGAAATTTAGTGAAATAAAGAGCCCAATAAGGAATGATAGGATGATACTTGGTATTAGTATAAAGAGTATTCAAAATGCTCTAAGTGATGGAGGTGATATATACAATTTTTTGTCTATCTTGGCCCAAAGTCAGTAAGGATATTGAGAAGAAGATAAAGGAGCAAGAACAAAAATTGTCAAATCTATCTCAAATTTTTGATCCTCTAACAATTTCTCCTATAAGTTAGGAATGTCAAGTAATCAACTTGACCGATGAAATAAAGAACCTTGTTAAAGAAAAAGGCAATACTGTGAAGAGAATGTGTGAGCTCCAGGGATTTATTTCCCCCAAGTTAGAAACAATGTTTAATGCACTATCAGAAGCTCAAACTATAGTTTAGACAAGTGATCCTTCAGATCTAACAAAGGTAGAAGCATACGCATTTCTACTGAGTGGACACATCTCAATTTTGGATGGCATGAGAAGAAGTTGGGCCTTTGAACTTGAGCAATTGAAAAGTAGTTTTGTAGACATTCTCAAGTTCATGTAAATATAACTTAATGATTAGGTGCACATATGCGGCAGTGTATACATAATTTTTTATTTTTGGCTTGCAAACACCATCCTTTGCCATTGATGTCAAAGGGAGAGTGAAGAATAATGAAAATGAGGAATCTAGCAAAGGGGAGCTCCAAAATCAGTGGAGATCATAAGAGTATAGAGTAAGGGGAGTAACACTTAGTCATTATTCACTAAGTGTTGCCATCAATGCCAAAGGGGGAGATTGTTGTCAAGAGACACTGCTTCACATGACAAGTGTTGTCATTGATGGCAATTAGACTATTCCACTCATCCGTATAACATAATTTGTTCATAGCAGAAGTCAAAATCATAATTTATCTAAGTTCGGTGGCCAGAGACAGAGCATGTGAAAGGGTCCAGTATCTTGGTCCGAATCTCTTTGATAGTAAATTAGAGTATGCTACAGATTTGAAGGAGTCATAAGGATTGTCAGGGCAATCTAAATCCAGAATTTTAACCTTCGGTGATGAAGGATTCAAAAGTTATTTGCATCTGAGTATCGGGTTACAGTTTGACAGTGCAGACAACAGAAGAACAGGCCAACCTTGTAATTGATCTTGGTTCCAGATAAATGGAAGTTGTCACGTGGACAATTTGTGATGATCAGTGATAGTGTCCGACATGATTGATGATTTGTGAATGATAGTTTTGGTCCGTGTTACAAGTTATGCATGGATTTAGCCAACAAAGCAGAGTCTTCAACAAAGTTCTAAGTGTTCTTGAAGCTGACTGAAAAGTGATTGATTATCATGATATGGATATATATAGCTGATGGATTTAATTGATTTGTGTGTGTGTGTGATGTGACTATGGAAAAAGTGCGAAAAGGGCAGAGATCTAAGGTTCAGATGTTAGCAAAATAGTAAATAGGGCAGAGTGAGGATGAAGTGTATCAATTTAGTATTCTGTGCTTAACCGGAACTGAATCCTTGCATTGGTAGATGCTAATTATCAATTCAAACTCATTGTGATCTTTTTTCTATAGGCAGTGAGCCTTTTGTAGGTAGTGAGCCTTCTTTTGAGCAGTGAGCTATGGGTAGTGAGCCTGAATGCATGTGCATTCCCAAGTGTAATACTTTTAACAGAGTATAATCTTTGTGGGTTAACCCCCACCGTGGTTTTTCCCTTAACTAGGTTTCCACGTTAAAAATCATTATGTGATGTGTGTTTATTTGTTTCTACTCATGTGTTGTTGATTCATGCTTTAATGTTTACATTATTAATCTGATTGTAAGTGGATAAAGAAGGTTAAAAGTTGAAAAGGATAAATTTGTGAGACAACTAATTCACCCCCCCTCTCAGTTGTCCAGACTAATTCCAATAGTAGTATGGTTGAAATTTATCAAGAAATTCAAGGAACATCATGCGCAGTTGGTCAAGAAATTTGCTAAGAACTTTGCAGACGGCTAGTCAATTGTGCACGGGAAGAAATTCAAGGTGAGTCCTCAAATTATCTCTAAATTATCCAATATTGGGAGTGAAGGTGTTAATTTGTCAGAAACTACAAACATTTCCTATCAGAAAATGATAGAACTTTTTGCATGGGAAGGGGAACCTCACCCATTGCTAGTTATAAACACCCGAGGGCAAAACAAGGGATTCCATAGAATGTCTATTACAGAACCATGGAGAACAACAGTTGCATGGATTATTAAATACTTCATATGTGAAGGGCAATGCACCACTATAGTTGGTCCCCCCTTTCAGTTGCTCATTCATCTACCCCATGGCTTGGAAAACCCCGAATTAAAGGTTAACATTCCTACCTTCCTCCATGATTCCCTTGTTAGTATGATAGAGCGGTTCAAGATAGGGTCTAGGCCTTTGAAACATCATGGTCTTGTTCATTTAATTTGCAAATATCATTTCCATAAGAAAAGAAAACTAGATGCAAAATGGTAGAAGTTTCTATAGAAATTTGAGAACCCTGAACCCTCAAGACAATTTGAGGAAGGTGAATTGTCTGGTGTGGCAGCCTAAAATGTGATGGAATGCTCCCCTGTGCCTCAAGATGACAGACAAGCTCCTGGTGGCAAGGCACCAGAAAATCTAGTAAACCTCTCAGACCCTAAAGGAAGGCCTAAACCACACAATGTACTTGAGACCCCCAAAAAAGGAGAAAATATGGATTTAGTAGATTTAGAGGAGGAATATATTCGGCCCGTAAAAAGGAGAAGAGGTCCAAAATGAAACTGTAAAAATCTCCTCCTCTAAGAAGGAGCAAATGACTGGCCACTGAATCTAGTTGTGTCATAGCCTGTGAATTGCCCCCTATTCCCAAGAAAAAGAGACAAGAAAGGTAGCCTTGTGAAAAAGCAACCCAGCTAGATGAGAATGTATCTCAGCCATGTGTGAATATAACTCAAACCCTGGAAAGCAGTAACCCCCCTGAATCTGAACAAGGAATTGACCCATCTAAGGAAGAATAAAAAGAAATAGGAGAGAAAGGACAAGAGGGAACAAGTGAACAAATACCCAATTATGTCCTAATTGAAGAAGAAGAGGGTCATGAATATGAGGTTGTAGAAACAATTCCTCCTTCACATCAACCAGTAGACATTCAGGGAATTGATACAGTGCTTGAGGTGAGACATTTGTCTCCTTTAAATAATGATGATGACATAGAACAATGTTCATTAGAAGTAATTAATGAAGGACATGTGTCTAGCAGTGAAGCAGAAATTTTTATTTCCCCCCTTTCTACAGAGGCAAAGGATAACAAAAATGAGTATATGACACCTGAAATAGAGGAATTAAAAGCAAAAATTATGCAGTTAAAAAATAAAATAGAACTAAATGAGGAACAGTTAAATAGACAACAACAGGAGATAGAGAAACAAATAGAGCTTCTAGAACAGAGGGATCAAACCATTAGAGAATTGTGGTCCCAATTACAACAAATTGAAGAAACGGATAAACAATATTTGGCCAGTCTATCTGAAAAGGATAGACAAATTTAGAATTTAACTTTCAATTTGGAATAGTGTCTAAAAACATTTGCAGAGGAGCGGGAAAAACAAAACTTGGAGCTAAATAAAGCTGTGAGTAGAACTGTTGAATTGGAACAGGATTTATAGGAAGTCAATGTTAAGCTAATTATGGAGTCAAAGGAAGTTCAAACTGAGCCAACTAAGATGGAATGGTTTCAAGTCCACATTCCTCCCATGTTGAGCAAGTGGATGGAGCAATGCTATTTCCTAAGACAATCTGGGGCTGAAAATGCTAGACTTAAGAAGGAAATGGTATTGTTAGAGGAATCTTATGATAGATTGTATCAAGCTAAAACAAATGCATGTAAAATTGGAGAACTATTACTAGCCTATAGGAAACCATCCAAATTGTATTGCATGTTCCTTAATGAGCAGCTATTGAGATGGAAGCTCTTGAGAATCTCTTGCAACTTGCCACATGACCCAGATGATCAGCAGTTCTTAGAAGCATTTAAAGAAGCGTCTCCTATACAGAAAAAATTGTTATGTGAGTTTTTCATTCATAATCTGTTTCTTGAAAAACACAATGATTTATTCATCAATCTGTTTATGGGGGAAGAGCAGTTAAGGGCATTTATGTCAAACATACAAAATCAAATTCAATGACAGGACAGAACTAGAGAATATCTCCATGCAGAGAGGACTATGGGGTTACAAATGAGATACCCTAATCGGAAGCCTTTTGCTTTTAAAGCCTAGTTTCGAAGAGTTAAGAGCTATGAGCATATGAAAGAGAAATACAATGAAAGTATTAGGATCTATTTTGAAGACTTCAAAGTTAATGGATGACCATTGATTGATAGAGCTTGGAGTGCCTGCGAAGAAAGATATGCCCCTTTGCCTATGTATTTGAAAAGGAGGGAAATGATTTCCCCTACCAAACTTAGATGTTCATACAAAAGAGCTGAGGCATTGATAGAGATTATACAACGGCTTAAAACTAAGTGGATAGGGATGCATTACAGGCCTCCACTACTTTTACAACCACCCCTGTAGTCTTAGTGGTTATAGAACAAGATCCTAGAGACTTATATACCTGGCAGATGAGAATTAAACTTAACAAAGGCTTTCTGAAATACCTTGACCATATTGATGAGGAGGCTAAAGAAATGTATGACCTTAGTTCAAAGTTTGATGTGTTAAACAGGAAAAGAGATGTAGAAAGGTAGAGGATTCGTTAGAGAGCAGGAGGACCTGCTCAAGGTTAGGAAGGGGAGGATGACGAGGTATAAACAACCTCAATTCTTTGATAAATCAAATAACCCTTTTTGCATTGCCCAATCACCCTAGCCTTGCCAGTTTGTTTGTTTTTATAAGCAATATTTATCTATTTTTAATAAAATATTGTACAAATCTTTATTTCCTAAATTTATTGAAATTAGCTCTTAAATGTTGATATAATGGTATGTAGAGTTGAATAATTGTGCAGGGTTAATGCATGGCCTACGAGAGGAGTGAACTTCATGCAGCTGAGGTCAAGTGCGTTAGAAGTTGAGGGTGCCAGAAATTTTAGGCGTGCATTGATTGAAGACTCTTTTTAGTTCTATTTATTTTTGTTGGTTATCCAAGACATTATGGCTCCACTCAGAGCCTTTTATATGTTTTAAAGACATCAATAGTTAAAAATTCTATTTTTTCGTTATAAGACTTTTTCAAATGGCATTTTACCACCATCTAAAATATAGGAGTTTGTAATAGTTCAGTTTTGAGTTGGTTGCTCAAAACATGGATATATATATATCATACTATGTGATGGATAAAAATCAATCTTTTGGAATATAATCAGAGACCTATGTTCTACAATTTTCCATGAATGCAAATAGTGTTCTGAGTTTTTTTTTTGAGTTATGAAGATATGAATGGATTTACCTGTTAGAATTAGGTAGAACAACTGAGAGGGGGGTGAATTAGTTGTTCAAAAACTTTATCATTTGCAACAATATTACTTAGAGCTGATTAAAACATTTAAAGCATGAGTCATCAATACATGAGCAGAAACAAATAAACGCACATGACATAATGATTTTTGACGTGGAAACCCAGTTAAGGGAAAACCCATGGTGGGGGTTAACCCACAAAGATTATACTCTGTTAAAAGTATTATAATTGGGAATGCACATGCATTCGGGCTCACTGCCCAAAGCTCACTGCTCAAAAGAAGGCTCACTGCCTATAGAAAGAAGATTATAATGAATTTGAACTGATAATTAGCATCAACCAATGCAAGCATTCAGTTCCAGTTAAGCACAAAATATTGTCTTGATACACTTCATCTTTATTCTACCCTGTTTACTGTTCTTCCATAATCTGGATCTCAAATCTTTTCCTTTTGCACTCTCATCTGTCCTTTTTGTACTTACTCTATATTCGCAACACACACACTAAAATAATTCAAATCCATCAGCTATATATATCCGCATCTTGATCTTCAACCACTTTTCAGTCAGCTTCAGGAACCCTTAGAACTTTATTGAAGATTCTACTATGTCGGCTAAATCCATGTACAACTTGTAACGCGGACCAAAACTTGCACTCACAAATCATCAATCAGGTTGGCTTCTATCACTGATCATCACAACTTGTCCAACCAAAAACTTCCATACATTCGAAACCAAGATCAATTACAAGGTCAGCCTATTCTTCTATCTGCTTTGTCAAATTGTTAACCCGATACTCAGATGCTAATAACTTTTGAATCCTTCATCACCGGAGACCAAAACTCTAGATTTAGATTATCCTGACAATGCTTATGACTCCCTCAAATCCACAACAAACTCTGATTTACTACCGGAGAGATCCAAACCAAGATACCGGACCCTATCACCTGCTCTTTTTCTGACTTACTAGACTTAGATTCTGATTCTAACTTCTGGTATGAACAAATTGTGTTATACGGCTGGGTGGAATAATCTTAGTTTCCATCAATGACAACACCTATCATGCGTAGCAGTGTCTCTTTCCAACAATCTCCTCCTTTGGCATTGATGGCAACACTTAGTGAAAAATGACTAAGTGTCGGTGCTACTCCCCCTTGCTCTGTACACTTGCTTTCCATTGTTTCCAAAGCTCCCCGTTTGCTGGGTTTATCAGTTTACACTGCTCTTCACTCCCCCTTTGACATCAATGACAAAGGATGGGGTCTGCAAGCCAAAATTCTCCCAAAAATTCTATAAATAATGTCGCATATGTACAACCAGTCATTAAGTTATATTTACATGAACTTGAGAATGTCTGCAAAACTATTTTTCAATTGCTCAAGTTTAGAGGCCCAAGTTCTTTTCATGCCATCCAAAATTGAGATGTGTCCACTCAGTAAAAATGCATATGCTTCTGCCTTTGTTAGATATGAAGGATCACTTGTCTGAACTGCAGTCTGAGCTTCTGATAAGGCATTATACACTGTCTCTAACTTGGGGGCAATCAATCCTCGAAGCTCACACATTCTCTTCATAATATTACCCTTTTCTTTAACAAGCCTCTTTATCTCATTTGTCAAGCTGATTACTTGACATTCCTGACTTATAAGAGAGACAGTTAGAGGATCAAAGTTTTGAGACAGATTTGACAATTTTTGTTCTTGCTCCTTTATCTTCTTCTCAATATCCTTACTGACTTTGGGCCAGGATAGACAAAATTTGTATATATCACCTCCATCACTTAGAGCATTTTGAATACTTTTTATACTGATACCAATTATCATCCTATCATTCCTTATTAGGCTCTTTATTTCACTAAACTTCTTGTCCTGAAATTCATTTCTGACTTTAGTCTTTGTAGACTTCTCAAAAGACTCAAAATGTGTACTTACTGAATTTACAAGATTCTTCAGATGTCTGGAGGGAGAGTCGGATGGATTCTTTTGGAAGGTTGGCATTATCTTCTCCAAAACTCCGGTTGCAAGGCCTAACAGCTCATTGTCCTCAATGTGAGATTTCAACATCTTTTCTCTTGCCTTGGCTTGAGTAAACGATGCTATCTTCATTACTTGAACCAGAGAGAGAGCATCTAGATTGATCAGTCCTTGAAACAACTCTAGTTCATCAAACTCAAGTATTTCTTTATTTAGGAGACCTTTTATTGCATATGTAGTGTCTCTTGCTACAATTCCTAAACCACCTTCCTTCTCTTGAGATTTCTCAGTGTTGGAATTTATTTGTGAGGGTGCATTAACATTTGCACCATCTTCTTCTGCCTTGCCTTCTTTACCCTTTTCTTTCTCTTCCTCTACTTTTTATATATCACCTGTAGGTGGAATCTTTTCTTGGTCTTCACCACTTGCTACCTGTTCCGGAGGGCTTTAAGTAGCAATATTATCTTGTTTTCTGGATTGACCAGATGGATTTAGAGTATCTCCTGCTTCATCAGTTTTGTCTGCCATCTTTGTGTCTTCTTTGTTTATTTTCTCCTCTTTCAAAACATAGGAGTCATCAACTTTATTTTCTTGCTCACTGATGTTTACTTTTTCAACATCTAGTATCGATGAATCAATCCTATCATTTGTCTTCTCATAGGTTTGATCTGGAGGATCTAGAGTATCACCTTGGTCATCATTTCCTTTTTCAATCTCTTCTTCTAGAGATTCTTGTTCTGGAACTGAAGGATTGTCTTCCTCAACTTTTTCCTTTGAAACAATATAGTATTTATCTTTATCAAGGGCCTTCATCAAAATTTCCTCTATTTCCTTTGCAACTTCCTTAGTTTCACCAAGCATTAGCTTGTTCATCCAGATCTTGCTTCTGAATTTCTCCTTAACTCCATTGAGGATTTTGTCTGCTTCCCTCCTAGTCATTATTGGACATAGGGTAGAGACGACATATTCTCTGAGTTCTAGATCTTTGGCCTTGGCTGCTTCCTTCCTCATTTCCAATATTTTCCTTAAACTTTTAGGAAGTTCTTGTAAAATTTCCAATGGAGCTCTATTGAATTTATTCAAGTATATGATGGTGGCCTCTTCCAAAATTTTCTTATTTGCTTGATCAAAATTGTCATAATAAACTTTGATAGGCTTTAGATTTCCATCAACAGTAATTGTTTTTACAATTTCATCAACTGTCATAGCAACCTTACCAGTTTCTTTCTTTTTACTTGCCTTTTTGCTTTCAGAAGGATGGTCCTCAGAAGCCTTTGAAGTCTTGGCTTTCTTGGATCTTATCTCTTTAACTTCTTCATCTGTCTCTGTCTCTTCATCATCTTTTGTGCTCACATACGTTCTTGCAGCCTTTGTTTTCTTTCTCTTACCTCCTTCACCGGTTGGTCTGTCTTCTGGTTTTGTAGGTTTAGGGGGAACAGAAGCAACAAAAGAGCTTCTAGTAGTCCTTGAAGTGGAGGATGGTTCCATTGAAGCATTTCTTGTTTCTTTTCCCGCCTTTCCTTTTCGACTTTTTCAATTCTTTCTCTGTTTTGCTTCACTGCTTCCTTGGTTAGTCCAATGCTCTCAGCATACTTTTCAACTAGCTTCTGCACTTTCCTTTTGGTCTCTGGCTGTCTGAGCTCCACATGCAATTTTAGACTCAACTCCTTGTATGTTCCAAACCTTTCCATAGATGTGTCTTTTGATTTGCTCAGAAGATGTTGAGCATACATTTCCAAAACTTTCTCATTAACCTCATAGCCCATAGGCATAATCCATATGGTTCTGGGTTCCACAGCCTCCATCAGGCACTGATCAGTGTCAACCATAAAGCATATTTCATTCTCATATTTTTCCACAACTAACTTAGGGATTCTCTCTCTTGCATGCATCATACTTTAAAAGTTTTTGAACCCCAAATGGTTGTCTTCTAAGCTTGGGAATCACCAAGGCTGAGTAGATCTTTTATTTGCCATGCTATTGGCCTATCATTTGTCTAGTGCACACCTTGAACTCTAGGCACTCCATTCATAAAATAGAAGAACAAACATATAATCAAGGAACCATACTTGAAGGTATTTTTCTTATCTTTCTTTATTTTGCTCAAATTTTTAATCAACTAATTTTGTAGTAGTTCACATAGGTCATAATCAACATTTGATAGGCTGCATATATTACAGTTCTGGAGACAGAATTTTCCCTGCTGGAGTGGTAAATCTTGTACCCAATCACCATGGAGGCAAATTTAACATCCGGTTCTATAATATCATTTGTGGTCATTGTCCTTTTGTCAAACTTGGCACTGGTAGCATCAGTCACTATCTAGTTTTTCATGGCTTTCAGCATGTGTAATCCACCAGTTGAATTTAACCTAGTTACAATCTTGATAACATCCTTTGTAATCTTAAATGGTTTCAATAGCCATATGAACTCATCATGTATTCGACTCAAGATATATCAAACCCATTCATTCTCATCAAATGTCATAAATCTAATGACTTGCAGAAAATGTTTGCTTTCTAGGGCTTTGTATTCTGGTTTCAACTTATAGCTATCATCCCTTAGGTAGTTGTTAAACAAATCCAAGAGTTTCTGGTTTCCAAATTCATCAATGCTATAGTGGATGTATACCCTAATATCCTCAACATGCAGTACACCATATGGGACTCCAGAAAATGCACCTAATGGTTCAACGTCAACTGATTTGTATGGATACTTCTTAAATATTGGTCGAGGCCTTTCAGTTACATCAACAACTAGAGGTGTAGCCATCTCAACAGATTTCAGATTCAAGGCTTTATAGAGAAGTACCTTTTTCTTCCACAGAGTTAGGGTTAATCAATTGCCGATTGAATTCGCTCTTCGTGCTTCAATTTCTAGATTTGCAGCTCAAATACACTTCTTCTTGTTCCCTTCGAATGCAAAGTGATTCAAATGCATGACCAAGTGACCTTTTATCCTCCACAAAAACCTAATTTGGCATTGTAATAAATGCATTTCCCTAACTTCATCCGGTTACTCTATTTTTGAATAGTTCTTGATGAATCACTCCGCAAATTTTCATATCAACATCTTTTCTTTTAGAAATCCTTCCAAATTTTTTGAAACAAAATATCTTCTCTCATTTTGCCATATCCATGCACCCACTTACTGGCTGGGGAAATTTGATTTTCAATGCAGCTCCCCCTGAGCCAGAGCTCCTAATTCAATTTCTAGAGGAATCATCAGCACCAGATTCTGGTGCAGACCCATTACTATTGTTCACAATTGTTTTCTTGACCCATGTCTTGCTCATTTCATTCTGGATCTCATTCCCATCAATTTTTTTTGCCTTTGTCTTGTCTCTGCTCATCTAGTTTTCTATTTACCGGATCCCTTCTTTCATTAATCCTGCTTCTGCAAAATCTTGCAATATGACCAAATCTATTGCAATTAAAGCAAACAATATTTCTTTGCTTGTATACTTGATTTCCTCTTGATCTACACTAATTAGCCATGTGTCCATATCCATTGCAAGTAAAGCAGTAACCACTAAAAGAGTTGCCATTTTCTCTAGAGTTATTCATTATCATACTTCTGCATTCATTTGATCTCTGACCATACGTCTTACACTTGAAGCATTGACTGGAGAAGGATGGACCATTTTGATATACTCTGCTTCTGCACTGAGTAGCTCTATGACCAAATTTATTACAATTAAAACAATTTCCATTGACTGATGGATATCTTTGAGCATTAGGTTGTCTTACCAGAGGTCTTCTAGGTCTGTTTCTCCAATTCCTTGGTTGAAAATTTCTTTGTTCGGATCTGGAGCTTTCACCTTTCTCATATCCAAGACCATGCTTGTCATTAGCCTTTTTTTGTCCTTCAAGCAGTGCTTCAAGTTTAGCTGAGCTTATCTTGAATTTCTCCTTGTATTCATTTGCAACTTCTAGGTCATTTATGAGAATGACAATTTGCCTTTCAAGTTCTCTTTCATTGTCTCTGCTTTCTTGTAGGTCAGACTTTAGATGGTTAGCTACTCTGTCCAATCTACAACATTCTTCAGTTCTTTCTTTTAGAGTTTGATTCAAACCTTCTCCAGTCTTCTTCTTTTGCTCAATTTCTTTGGTTAGCCTCATTGCCCCAAATTCCATCTCAATTTTCAAAATAGCAACTTTTTTTGTCAACTTCTCACACTCCTTTGTCTTTTCTTCCAAGGCTTCATTCATGCCATTATCTTCAGTTAAACTGGATAACTGCAGAAGCAACTCCTTTCTCTTTTCCATAGATTTCTTTAATTTATCTTTTAACATTTCAATGGTATCATTAGCATCTTTAAGCTCATCTTTCAGATTAGATACTTTTGCTTTAGACTGACCAAGATCTTCTAGGGCCAGCTGTAGTTGATCTTTGAGTGAACCCATTGAAACTCCTTCTAAGATCTTTCCTTAAGCTGTTAGGCTTCTTTCAAGGAACCTTTCTCTGATACCAATTGTTAGAATTAGGTAGAACAACTGAGAGGGGGGTGAATCAGTTGTTCAAAAACTTTATCATTTGCAACAATATTACGTAGCGCTGATTAAAACATTTAAAGCATGAGTCATCAATACATGAGCAAAAACAAATAAACACACATGACACAATGATTTTTGACGTGGAAACCTGGTTAAGGGAAAAACCATAGTGGGGGTTAACCCACAAATATTACACTCTGTTAAAAGTATTACAATTGGGAATGCACATACATTCGGGCTCAGTACTCAAAAGAAGGCTCACTGCCTATAGAAAGAAGATTATAATGAATTTAAACTAATAATTAGCATCAACCAATGCAAGGATTTAGTTCTGGTTAAGCACATAATACTGACTTGATACACTTCATCTTTGTTCTGCCCTATTTACTGTTCTACCATAATCTGAATCTTAGATCTTTTCCTTTTGAACTTCTATCTGTCCTTTTCACACTTACTCCATATTTGCAACACACACACTGAAATCATTCAAATCCATTGGCTATATATATCCGCATCCTGATCTTCAACAACTTTTCAGTTAGCTTCAGGAACACTTAGAACTTTATTGAAGATTCTACTATGTCGGCTAAATCCATGTACAACTTGTAACGCAGACCAAAACTTGCAGTCACAAATCATCAATTAGGTCAGCTACTATCACTAATCATCACAACTTGTCCAACCAAAAACTTCCATACATCCAGAACCAAGATCAATTACAAGGTCAACTTGTTCTTCTTGTCTGCTCTATCAAACTATTAACCCTATACTCAAATGCTAGTAACTTTTGAATCCTTCATCACCAAAGACCAAAAATCTAGATTTATATTATCCTGACAATGCTTATGACTCCCTTAGATCCACAACAAACTCTAATTTACTACCAGAGAGATCTAGACCAAGATACTGGACCCTATCACCTGCTCTGTTTCTGACTTCCCAGACTTAGATAGATTCTGATTCTGACTTTCGTTATGAACAAATTGTGTTATGCAGATGGGTGGAATAATCTTAGTTGCCATCAATGACAACACCTGCCATGCATAGCAGTGTCTCTTGCCAACATTACCATGTTGCTGTGGAAATGATTGAATGTAATATGAGTTAGAGATGAATTTCTCCCAAGAGCTGGCCACTCACGGGATTGTAGAGTAGATAAGTATTTCTATTTTTGTGGATGTTTCGTTTTAGCTAGATTATTTTATGTTTAGTTTTTTGTTGTAAACCTGCAGGGTGTGTTGTTTAAGATGTTAGTTCTTAGAGCTCTGTTTGCTTAAATATTTCTGGAGCATCTGCTTTAGTTTAACTATTGTTTACTGATAGTTGAAAGTTAGAATGTGTGTGCAGTATAGAATTCATCACCGTTCAAGATCAAAGTAAAGTTGCATGTATGAATTTCTAGTATAGATTTTATATGCTTTCTAGTATAGAATTTATATGCTTTTTAGTATAGAGTTTAAATGCTTTCTAGTATAGCGTTTATATGCTTTCTAGTATAGAATTTATATGCTTTTTACTATAGAGTTCAAATGCTTTCTAGAGTAGAATATATATGTTTTTTAATTTAATATGATGTTTAATTCTTTTAAGGAAACTAGAAAATTGTTTCTAAATGAGACATGCAAACAATACTCCCTATTGCATACAGCCTCAGACACTACCCCGGTCGATAAACTGATATTTTTCAACTAAAGTGTTAGGACCTCACGATAGCTTGTCAGCTACTCTACAAAGTCCAAGTGTATCAAATGCATTTTCTATTGTGCTCCAAGTGTTGTCCAAATTGCAATATGTGATTTGTGAATCTGGTTGAGTGTTTTGGATGCAACTGTATGTATTTAGTTGTGAAAACACAAGCTCATAGTGTCCAACATTAGGATTTGTATCATGGAAAAGAATTGATATTACAGGATTACATGCATCCTTGTTGAAATGTAAGTATATTTTTTTGTATGTTAAAGAACAAATGTATATTGGTATGTTTAGCCAATATGCTACCCATTTTACACAGAATATGTCACCCCAAAGCCCAGTTTCACCACTATTGTTGACCTCTGTGGCTGAAAGTTGCATTCTTCGTAGATATGTGTTTTTGTCATGTGTATTATGCAAATTTCTTAGGATAGTTGGGTGCAAGTCATTTTCATAGGAGCCTAAAGCTATAGCACAACGATTGTGAAGGCAATCTAAGAAATAATCCACAAGACCATTGTGTAGCTATTTCAATGTATAATGACAATGAAAAAAACATGCAATGTGTCAAATAGGCAATTGCCAACTTTGCAATTGAACGAGTCAATTCAAAAACAATGTGCATGGTCAAGAGCTTCATCAATTGACATGAAAGATGCCTTGGCACTTGGTTTGTAGGTTTCTACTATAATTGACTCTTGTGACAGTTTTTGTCTTTTAATACGATCGTTTGTAAGCATGTTGTCAGATTTCATGTCAAAGGACAAAAGACATAAGTTCTATTGATGCTACCTAGTATAGTAATGACTATAAAATAGTGTGCCAAAATTGGAACGTTGAATACATACAAAGAAGAATTGAACAAGCAATTACTCACTGTGATCAACAACAGTGCAAAATTTGTAACTATAGCCCTTGGTTCACCACTGTACACTAGAAAGCCTACAAAGCAAGACCAAATTCTTAATATCAATTCATGTGACTAAGCTAAAACTTGTTCTAGGACTATTGAGTAGGGTAGCAAATATTTTAAAACAGGCAAAGGAGAAACAAGCATCATAGTTTATTACTCACATTGACGAACAACAATGCAAAATGTGTCACAATATCACGCAATTGAAAACAACCCATTGTCCAGACCCTACAAAAAAGAAAAGCAAATAACTTGAGTAATAGCAAATGAATCGAGCAAAAGTAAACCAGCTGATGAATTTTGGCAATAATCTTGTTACAGTTTTAAAGTCCATGTATGGTTTGAGCTTAGATACATATATGTGCACACACACACACACATGTATATACATTCATATATGTATAAAAGCAATAGTAACCTTGGAACTTCAAAGCAAATTCTGCTTTACCAATCTGTAGACAACAAAAACTTTGTCGAGCAAAAGCATATTATGCTCTGTCCATTTGGTGCAAGAAAATAAAGGACCATTTGCAACATCTAAGAACAAAAGGATATTATGCTATATCTACATGCTACGGAAAGTGAAAGTACGAAGTGTAATATACAAGAAAATTTTGTTCTGTCAATTCCTAAGGAGCAATGATTTTGCAATGTCCAAGGCAATTCCACTCTGCCAACATGCAACTAGCAACAATGTTCCAAGGGCCATGGAAACTATGCATTACCAAATCCTTGCAACAAATTTGTATTTGCAAAATTACAATCTCTCTTGTAACGACTAGAAACATTAGCAAAGCTTTGTAATATGGATTTTGGTGACTGATTAGTAGTAACTAGAACAAAATAGTTGTGACCAACATTGATGCGTAGATAATCATAGAGCTTTCCAATTTTCTGAGGCTGAACAATTTGTATAAGCTCCATTTGGTGACCGTGAACACCATCTCAGCAAAGGTTTTTCCTCTATTGCACTTGATTCCTATAGCAATGTTGGGAATTAAGGTGTCTCAAGTAATTCCTTGCATTTATTATATGTAATGTATTTATTTATTTAGCCTATGTTGTAATTTTGTTGCACATCCTATTTTGTCATTTAGTGTGAAGTGGCATGGTGAGTTGTCACTCCACTTGTAAGATGACTAGGATGGTCAACTCACTCCATGTTGAGATAGGAGTCCCCTTTGTGTGGTAGAGGTTTTCTACCATGTGTCGGCATCTTGACTAGTGTGTAAGTGAATCTTGACCGAAACGGTTATGACAGATTCCTATGACAGAATCTATGACGCATAAGAGTTGAAAATGGAATGTTCTATGACAGGTGAAGACATGTGTCACAAGGCATCTTAGAAGAAGGCACCTTTGGGTTCCCCAAGGAGGGTTATGATATGTTGTAAGAGAATATGCTATTTTTAGCCTGAGTATGACAGATTCTCTTACAGCTGTAAGATATGACAATTATGACGGATTCTATGACAGTCGTAAGAGTATCTGTGATTACCCAACTTGGGAATAGGTGACTTCTTTGGGATGGGGTGATATGACAGGTGTCATGAACACCCTATAGTGTTGGACAAGTGTCCCTAGGCATAGATTTGGGCCATGAGGCCATGTTGGATGCCCATCTCAAGATAGACTCATTTTTTGCCTTGTAACTTCTTTATAAACAGGTGCTTTTGAGAGGAGATGTAGTATGTGGTTGACAGGTACTGTTATGCTACCAGATTGTCTCTAGATACAAGTGTCGAAGACTCCTAAGAGCTTGCATTGCAAGTGTATTGTAAACCATTACAATTTTGATAATACATTATGCAGGTTTTGGAGTGTGGGGTTGTTCACTCGATAAGGGTTTTCCCCACGTTATATCTTGTCTCTCTCTTCTTTTGTCTTACATTCTTGTGTTGTGTATTGCTGCAATATCTTCATTCTTGTGTTAAACATTCTAAAATTGTAAAGGTTAGAAAGAATTTGCACTCATCTCTCCTCATTAGATTAGTGTAGGAAGCGATTTCTGCACACCTAGCTTCCTTTCAGTTAGTATTAGAGCTTGATCACCTTTGGTCCTAGTTGTTGGGTACAGGTTTTTTGAGCTAATCTTAGGTTGAGTGGGAGCTTTGTGCAGAGTATTTTATAATCTTGTTGTAGGAAGGAGATGGCAAGCAATCTGAAAGATTAGAGGTGGAGAAATTCAATGGCACAAATTTTGAGTTATGGAAACTTAAGATGGAAGACATGCTTGTTGATCGAGACTTATTGGTGCAGGAGCACCCGCACATGATCGGGATATAGGTCCGCATGATGCCATACATGATCAGGATATCGGATAGTTATCCGCATGATGACAGGGTAGTAGGCTATTTTTAGTATGTTTGACTTATCATGTAATAAGGTCCACTGTGACCGATGCTATGTAATAGTTCAGCATAGGAGTAAGTGTAGGCAGTTAGAGATCGGGATAAGAGAGTCTGAGCTGTCCTCTCTCCCAGCCGCTTGGAAGCTCCCAGCCGCTGGGAAGTGATGTTAGTAGTACTCGAAGGATTTGTTATATATACCTTCGATCTGTAGGGTTTAGATATATAGTTTGATATAGTTTTGATATTGATGTACTGGTGTTGAGTAGATATTCAGGAGAGCAGTTCAGACATTGTGAAGCTGTATTCAGGACATTGAATTTCAATTGAATAAGATCTCGTCTTTTGCATTATCTGTTTGCATCTGTGTTGATTTCCTTTCCGTTTTGCAAGCTAATGACCACCTTCAACCCTTCCACCGGTTGATCCTGCAAATCGGTGGAATGGACCTGTATCATAGCTTAGATTGCATTTGTGTTTTCTGTTTATGCATTGCATTGTTCAGGAGGTCTGTTAGAAGCATGCTGTAAATCAGCCTAGCATCCTCATGTGCTAGGTCTAGAAGATAAACTGTTAGATTTTGGTTTGGAGGTGATCCGGCCCGGTCGTCACATGATCTTTGTGAAATTATGCGGTTGTGAGTGTTTCATGCAGTGGAAGGATACACAGGAGTCTGCATGTGCGTTTCCAGTCGGAACGAGCCGCAACATCATCTGCGAATCCATCGCCATCAGGATCGGGTCATGAAGTTGTTGAAATTTGCATGTTGCAGGTGCATCATGATGTTTTGAGTTGGATATATACTCAGTGTATATATCGCAGTCAGGATCATCTCTCGGGGAAGGTCATCATCCGCATATCGCTAACGGATGCGGGTGTGAAAGTTGAGTTTTTTTGGCTAAGTGTTGAAGAGTTCATCAGGAGGATGTATGACGTCATCGTCATCAGGATATTAAGAAATCCCTCTATGCGGGTTTATCCTGTTGTCGCTATGTGGAAAGGTATCGGCGTAGGCAGGAAGTTGTATTAGCATCATCAGGAGGTTTCGAAGAACCGGATGAACAATATCATGATGCTGTTGCTTGTATCGTCGGGCAGTGAAGCATCGAAGGCAAGTTGTTGAAGTGGAACGTCATCAGGATATTTGGACAACCGGATATTTGGATATCCTGCTGACGAAGGTGATATTGAATATCATGATGATGCCGCTTGTATTTGGCACCCGATGAACAGTGCAACCGGAGGATGTTTGCGCCCGTTGATTATCATGATGATGATGATAGGCGACAAACGGAGGAGGTAAATAGTAATCGACAGGAGGATATTTGCGATCATCAGAAATATGATGATGCTGTTGAAATATGATGATGCAGTTGGTGTTGTTAGGAAATATGATGATGAGGTTCAGCCGATAGAGAAGTTTATCATGCTGTTTGTTTTGTTGGCAGCTCCTTCCTGTTAGGTTGCCTCCGTTGCGTTCCACTCTGCATCACTTATGGGAAACCGTATCCGGTGTAAAAATAGCGGCAATGTCCCAAGATGATTGGGATCTCAAAGATCATAAAGCCAAGGGTCTTGTGATACTTTGTTTGGTTGATTCCATCTTGGTAAACAAGTTGTTCCTACAGAAGCTATATTCTATGAGGATGGAAGATGGAGGAGCTGTTGTTGATCACATGAATGTCTTCAATATGTTGGTTGCACAAATGACATCCATTGGTGTGAAGATGGAGGAGGAGGATCGGTGTATGAACCTACTTTGTTCTTTATCGGATTGGTGGGATCATCTTGTTATGGCCATCGGGAGTACCACATCCACTTTCAAAATAGAAGATGTGGTGTCTTTGCTGTTATCTAAAGAGATGCGGAGAAAGTCATCCGAGTTGGCCAAAGAAGCTCTTGCAGTTCGTGGAAGACCCAAGGAGAAAGGGAAAAAGAAAGACAAGAAAGATGAAAAGGGTGGATCCAAATCTTGTGGAGATCCAAATCTCCTGGAAAATCTAAGGTGTTGTGTTGGAACTGTGGGAAAACTAGGCATTTTCGAAAGGAATGCAAGGAGAAGAAAAAGAAGAATGTCCTAGATTCAGATTTTGACAAGTCACAAGATGATGGTGATGCCTTCATTGCAGCCTTGGCCACCCATGCATCTGATGATGTGTGTCTGATTGATTTTGGTGCATCTTTCCACATGACCTCGCATCGAGACTAGTTTACAAAGTATGAAGAGTTCGATGGTGGAAGAGTATACCTGGGTGACGACTCTCATCTAAAGATTGTTGGTCATGGAGGAGTCTCGATCTGATTCCCTGATGGTCGAGTGAAGGGGATCTTTGGGGTTATGCACATCCTAGGATTGGCACGGAACCTACTTTTTGTAAGTAAATTGAATGATGCAAGGGTGCATGGTGTCTTTTCGAAAGAAGGATGCAAGATGACTAGAGGAGCTATGGTGCTTGCAAAGGGTACTCAGAGAGGTACTCTATTTCAGTTGGAGGCATGCACTTCACAGTGCAATAGTTCTTTTGACTCAAAGAAAAGAGTTGCAGTCACTTCATCCCCACCATTGGAATCGGCAATGAAAAACTTTATTGTAACAAATTCTGATGGAAGTACATTTTGGGTTCCCAAGGGTGCTCATGCTTTGGAAGTTAAGCTTCCTACTGAAAAGACAATGTTATGGCATAAGAGATTTGGCCACATTGGTGAGAAGGGTTTTAGAACCCTGAAGAATAAAAACCTCATTGAGGGGTTAAATGATTGTAATCTCGAGTTTGACTTTTGCGAACATTGTATATATGGAAAGCAAAACCGTGTTCAGTTTTACTCGAGTTATCATAAGTCTTCTGGTGTATTGGATCTTATTCATTCTGCTGTGTTTGTTCCAGTTAATGTTCCTTCGATCTCTAAATCTGTATATTTTGTATCTTTCATAGATGACTACAGTAGAAGGACATAGATTTATTTTCTCATAATCAAATCTGAAGTCTTTAGTCAATTTAAAGAGTTTAAATCTTTTGCTGAAAATTAGACTAGTAAAAAGATTAAGTGTTTGAGAACTAACAATAGTGGTGAGTTTTGTTCGGCAGAGTTTGATAAGTTATGTAATGAGAAATGGATTGAAAGACATAAGACAACTCCATACACCCCGCAGCAAAATGGAGTTGCAGAGAGGATGAACATGACACTGATGGAGAAGGCTAGGAGTATGCTTAGTGGAGCAAGCCTCGAACAAAAGTTTTGGGATGAAGCTATAGCCACTGCTTGCTACCTAGTAAACAGGTCTCCTACATCAGCTCTTGTTGGTAAGACACTTATGGAGGTGTGGTCTGGTAAGAAGCCTTCAGTTAGACATCTTTGTGTTTTTGGTTGTGAGGCATATGCTCATGTGCATAGGGAGAAGAGGTCAAAATTGGAGAACAAGGCTGTTAAGTGTATCTTCATTGGCTATGGTGTCGGTGTGAAAGGATACAAGATTTGGGATCCTATGTATAGCAGAAGTGTTATTTTTAGAGAGATAACACCTTCTTCCACTGTTCTACAGCCAAAAGAGAAAGAAAAGAAAGAGGATGTGGTTCAGTTTCCTTCTACCCCTAAGAAGACTTAATCGAATGACCTTGTTGGACCTGATGACGAGGAGAGCTCTGCCAGCTCTAAAAGTTTACAAGATGAAGTAGAACCTCCACCTTAGCCTTTGAGGAGATCCACATGAATCAGAAAGAAACCTGAGAGGTTTGGTTATACATTGCATGATTCTAGTTGTGCTTTTGCTTTGCTTACTAATGCTGATGAGCCTAGAACTGTGACATAGGCTATGGGCATGAAAGATGCATGTTCCTGGAAGGAGGCCATGGAAGATGAGATGGCTTCTTTGGAAAAGAATAAAACTTGGGACTTGGTGCCTTTGCCTGATGGTTAGAAACCTGTTGGATGCAAATGGGTTTTCAAGAAGAAATTTGGTGCAGATGGCAGTGTTGAAAAGTATAAAGCCAGATTGGTTGCGAAGGGGTACTCACAAGTGGAGGGAATTGATTATGCTGAAATTTTCTCTCCCATTACAAAGCTGACATCTATTCGGTTCCTATTATCTCTTGCAGCTACTTATGATCTAGAAGTGGAACAAATGGATGTGAAGACAACTCTCCTTCATCGTGACCTGGAGGAAGAGATTTATATGTCACAGCCAGAGCATTACATAGAAAGAGGTAAAGAAAATTTGATTTGTTAGTTAAAGAAGTCTTTGTATGGTTTGAAGCAATCTCCTAGGATGTGGTACATGAAATTTGATGCCTTTATGTTGTCGATTGGATATTTGAGATCAAAATTAGATCATTGTGTGTATTATAAGTTTGACAATGATTGTATTCTCATTATTACACTATATGTTGATGATATGTTGCTGATTGGGAATGGTAAGAATATGATTTCTGATTTGAAGTCTTAGTTGTCAGCACAATTTGAGATGAAAAACTTAGCGGTAGCTAGGTACATTTTGGGAATGGAAATTAGAAGAGATGGAGCAAATAGAAAACTTTGGTTAAGCTAGAGTAAGTATGTGAAGACCGTGTTGGATAGATTCAGCATGGCAGATTGCAGACCATTGAGTGTTCCTGTTTCATTGGGGACAAAGTTATCTATGAATGATTGTCTAAAGTCTCCTTTTGAGATGGAGGACATGAGTAGAGTACCTTATGCTAGTGTCATTGGTAGTTTGATGTATGCTATGGTCTGCACAAGACCAAACATTGCCTAAGCAGTGGGAGTCCTTAATCGATTTATGGCTAATCCTGGATGAGTACATTTGGATGCAGTTAAGAGAGTGTTCAGATATTTGAGGGGTACTTCCGAGTATTCCATATGTTATCATGGTAATGCTACAGGACCTCCGCATTCTATTTGTATTCATGGATTCATGGATTTTGATTGGGCGGGTGACATTGACAACAGGAGATCCACCAATGCTTATGTGTTCACTATGTTTGGTGGTGCAATTAATTGGATGAGTAAGCGACAACCTGTGGTTGCTTTGTCCGCAATAGAAGCTGAGTATATGACAGCAACTCATGCTTGTAAGGAAGCCATTTAGCTTAAGAGATTGTGTTCAAATATTGGTGTTGATGCATGACAAATTACGATTTGTTGTGACAGTTAGAATGCGATTTACCTAGCAAAGAATCTAACTTTCCATGCCAGAACAAAGCATATTGATGTACAGTTTCACTTTGTGCGAGACATGGTAGAGGATGGGAAGGTAAAATTGGAGAAGGAAGACACTTTGAAGAATGTTGCAGATGCATTAACGAAACCAGTGGGGAAAAAGAAGTTCAGATGGTGTTCTGAGTCTATGGGCCTCTCGACCTATAGCAGTTAAATCCTGTTATTTCCATTGGCTCTTACAAGGTGTTCAACAAGTGGGAGAATGTTGGGAATTAAGGTGTATCAACCTTGGTAATTCCTTGCATTTATTATTTATAATGTATTTATTTATTTAGCCTATGTTGTAATTTTGTTGCACATCCTATTTTGTCATTTAGTGTGAAGTGACACGGTGAGTTGTCACTCCACTTGTAAGATGACTAGGATGGTCAACTCACTCCATGTGGAGATAGGTGTCCCCTTTGTGTCGTAGAGGTTTTTTGCCATGTGTCAGCATCTTGACTAGTGTGTAAGTGAATCTTGGCTGAAACAGTTATTGCAGATTCCTATGACAAAATCTATGATGCGTAAGAGTCAAAAATGGAATGTTCTATGATAGTTGAAGACATGTATCACAAGGCATCTGTTGTTCCCTGTCATTGGCTACTTTTATGGGTTAATCTTTGTTGACACGTGGCATTCTAATGAGGAGATTATGCATTAATTAGTCTCTAATTTTCATTTAATGTCAATAGACTGAAGTGCAGGCATCATTAATGGCTTATGGTGTGAAGTTTTAAGTCTATCGAGAAATGATTATTGGCATTATTCATTCATTTGCTTAGATTGTTTGATGAAGGTGGAATCTGTATCTGTTAAGAATCATTTCTTTGTCACACATGCATGCCAACTACACTTCAATCCATCAGATGAAAATTAGATCTAAACAATTGCAAAATCTCTTGATGCAAAAACTGTGTCTATTGAGAGGATTTACAACTATGCTATTGGTATGCATCCTGTAACAAATATCTCTACATCATTTTAAAGCACTTGTGCTGTTTTGACCATGTTTTCAGTCTCAGAAAGGTTTTTCATAATTTGTTCATTCAGTTTGTAACAATTTTTTTATGCAAAGACTAATGTTTTCTATGGTGAATAATGTTTTTGATGCATTGATCCCTATTAATCTATTCGTTAGAAATCGTGCCACAAATGTTTATGCTATAGTTTGCAGGATTCTTTTTAAAAAATTTTATTAAAGTGGAATTTTCATTTTTTTTCAATTTTCTCATTAGTTGTGGGTATCTTCCTCGTGGTTTTCTATTTTTGGAATGATTTTTTTTTTCGCTTCTATTAATCAATTCGTATCCTAATGTTTTGTTGCTATTGGGGATATTTCAATACTTTGTAATGTTCTTTGATATAGTTGTGTTTGCACCCAGTGTTTCTTTCGATGCATGGCATTTTAATGAGGACATTATGCATTTATTTCATTTATTGTGAATAGACCGAAGTGTATGCGTCATTAATGGCTTATGTTGTGAAGTCTTAGGTCTGTCGAGCAAAGGATTATTTGTGTTGTTTATTCATTTGCTAGGATTCTTTAATGATGGTGAAATTTGTGTCTATTGAGAGGGTTTGTATCTATCGTATTGGAAGTGAAAAAGGAAGCGTTTGTAAGTTTCTATATCCTTTACACTATTATTTTTGCATTGTTTTCTGTGCGATATTGCCTATTGATCCATTCGTCGGAGATCGTGCCACAAATGTTTATGCTATAGTTTGTGGGATTATTTTATTAATACATGCAATTCAACATTTTTTGGGCAATTTTCTCATTGGTTGTTGGTATTTTCCTTGTGGTTTGGTATTTTCCCAATCCAAATTAATTGTGTGTCCATGAAACAGTGATAGTCATTGAAACATGTCTATCTATTCAAGTTACACATAATGTCCATGGATCAAAACATACACGAAACATGAGATATATCTTGAATACATAGACATCTTTCAATGTCACGGACAAGAATCCTTTGTTCAACAGCCATAAAACTTTACATTTGAATCTGATAACAATAAATGAAAATTAGGTCTAAATATACACAATATGTGCTCACAGACACAAGGCACGTGAACTACTATCGACAATGCCATGTGTGCACATAAACACTTGCAGTGAAAACATGTCCATAGCAACAAAACATTAGGAATTGATGAATTTATTGCCTTCATTGTTCCCAAGAATACCTTGCAATTGGTGAACTACAAAGCCAGGAACAAAATATGAACAATCGATGTGAAAAAAGTAAAAAAATAGCCCAAATTTCATTTTAATAGTTTCAAATAGACATCTTGAACAAAAGTCTTATTTCTTGAAGATATGCATGATATCCATGGATCGAAACATACACAGAACATCAGGTATATCTTGAACAGATAAACATGTTTTTTACATCTCGGCATTTTATGGGTTAATATCTATTGTTTGTTGTTCTCTGTATTTTATGGGTTAATGTCTACTCTTCCCTATCTTTGAGTGCTTTTATGGATTAGTCTCTGTTGTTGAGTCAAAGACTTAACACCATAATTCATTAATGTCAACTTCTCTACTGGCCACAATTAAAATGGAACTAATCTTTTCTCTGCATGCATGCATGCCAACAACACTTCAATTTATCAAATGAAAATGAAAATTAGACCTAAACAACTACAAAATGTCTCGGTATAAAACCATTTCATCAATTGGTAATGTTTTGTTATTTTCCTCATGGTCTTGTATTTCTCGTATCATTTTTTCAATTAATCGATCTGTATCCTAATGTTTTGTTTCTATTGGAAATATTTCATGACTTTGTAATGTTCTTTGATACAGTTCTGTTTGCACCCAGTGTTTCTGTCAATGCGTGGCATTTTAACTAGGACATTCTACATTTATTTCATTTATTGTGAATAGATTGAAGTGCAACCATCTCAAATTTATTTTCCATATTGTTTGTAACTGCAATCAAGAAACAAGTTGGAGCATTTTCATTGTTATTTAATGGAATCTTAGCTCTTTTTTGCAATTTTCTCATTGGCACCAGAGATTTTTGGCCATTGTTTTCTATTTTCCAAATTGCAAATTATTGTTGGGATCTATCTGTATATATCCATTGCCACAATGAATAGCAAATAAAATAATTGCAATATTTTTATGGACTATTTTTTTGGGCACAATTTGTATGTTTATAAAAATTTCTCAAGTGTCCATGTGGAAACATCAAAGAATGCCATAATGCAATAAGGTGAAATCAAATAAACATCCTATGAATATTCATATTAAAAAATCTTTGAACATAAATATGATGAGATAACTTTTGTTCAATAAGTTTTATCAACATGACGATAAATATCGTTCAATGGATCGTCTAAATGTAAAATATGATATTCCATAAATGATAATGAAATATGAAATATCCAATTTATAGAATTTCAAATAGTTTTATGTACATTGAATCAGTCAAACTCATGCATCTAGAAACAATAATTTCATTGTGATCATAAATTGGAATGCATCTATACATAGTTTTTATTTATTACTAAGATTGATAGGTGCCTTGATAACATAAGCAATAAGCTAGCTTATTGCTATGCTTGTGATTTTAGTTACCTGTTTGAGACAAAGTTATCCAATGTTTGAGGAAGCAACACTAGCAACTAGATTCATGCGAGTAGGAGAAATATCTCCCCTAGTAGATAGCACTCTCATAATTATGTGTCCAAAAGTAGCAATAACTGCCAATTGAGGTAACACATTGTCTCTTGCATCCATCATTACTCCCCAAAACACAACCAGCATTAGAATAAAACTTGAAAGAATGTGTGTTGCACTTCACACACATTGCAACAACTTCATCAGATAACATCTAATAAGCATATATCCATAACACATAACAAGTATGAATTGTACTCTAATAATAGAATATGATCCCAAATAAATATTAATTGTAATCTAATACTGTATCCATGCATTGGGAAAACCTACAAAGCTTGATTAGATAAATGCTAAGTTTGTAATACTACATTCATAATCTTGCAAGAAGCATAAGAAGAGTGAATGATGAAAAATGGGAAAAAGATACTGCATTGTTCATTTTAGCTTTAATCTTAATCTTCATACTTTATATGATTCAAGAAACATTTAAAAATTAATATATAAGATGAAATAATAAAAATATAACTCATATATTAGTTGAACTTTTCAATGCTTATCTCTACTTCCTCACAAGTGGACATTGCTATAGATGCAAATCCTTGTGCAATTCCAGTTTCCCTATCTGTGATCAGCTACAAAACTGTTCAAAGATAAGGTTACAAACATATGCTATAATGCATTAAATAGAATTGTTAACCCTAGGAAAGCACATGACATTGCAATTTTACCTGGAGGACAATTTATCAAGGTACTCAACCACACAGGGAAAATAATAGTTAGATTTTTGATCAAGATATTTAACTTTCAATACTTATTTTTTATCCTAAAATTAACAAATTCTAAAGCCATATCAAGTTGTAATTTATTATTGAATGAAACTAAAAATCAATGCTACCATTCACATTTACTTCTAGTCGCAATAGTTGTATAGCTGTTTGGATCTATTTGTATACATCCATTGCCACTTAAACAAACAAAGATGACATATGCTTATGTGTATACATGCTTTTGAATTAGCCTACAGTAATCTCTATCAGTTTTTGATTCTTGTTTTCAATCTTAAAATATTTTAACTTATTGTGGATGTAACTGTTAAATCTATTAGAACAATCATTGTGCAGAAAATATAATGTTCACTTCCTTTCATATTTCATGTCATAGTATCCACAAATGCATAAACTGGTTCAGAACATACCTTCTCACATTGTTGCAGCAGTAGATACATATCACTAGTGGAGGTAAGATGCCAAAAAATAAACAGTTGCGATAGACCCATTCAAAATCAAGGACCACTGCAAAAAACACTCTATGCCATGCTTCTAAATAAATAGGTCTTGAACACCACACATGTATGTGACATGTGGTTATAAACAATATACATTATGTGCTAATTTTATCTAACAACTTCTAAAACTGCCCTCCATATAGTTTTCTTTGTTTCAAGGGCTAATACTATTCAGTATTTTCTTCACCAAACCATGCATAAATAACAGGTAGATGCCCTTGCCCATATATGGACATATGTATACATACATATATATGTAAAACAATTTGCAATTTGGAAGTCTATGCAATGATGAACACACAAATAGAAGTCTTATTTGTTCAGGATACACATGGTGTCCATGGATCAAAACATCCATGGCAGATCACATATATCTTGAACAGATGGACATCTTTCAATGTCTATCATTATTTGACTAACAAACAATACTTGCAGGACTGAATTGCTTCTCTCAACAGACACATATTTCACCCTCATCAAATAATCTAAGCAAATGAATAAACAACACAAATAATCCTTTGCTTGATAGACCCAAGACTTTGTACCATAAGCCATTAATGATGCCTGCACTTTAGTCTATTCACAATAAATGAAATAAATGCAGAATGTCCTTGTTAAAACACCACGCATTGACAGAAACATTGTGTGTGAACACAACTATATCAAAGAACATTACAAAGTCATGAAATATTTCTAATAGAAACAAAACACTAGGATACAAATCGATTAATAGGGGGAAAAAATCCATTCTCAAAATACAAAACCATGAGGAAAATACCCACAACCAATGAGAAAATTGCAAAAAACCCTAAATTCCATATTAATAAAAATAAAAAAAAACAATCCCACAAAACTATAGCATAAACATTTGTGGCACAATTTCCAATGAATATATTAATAGGTCTACTCAATAAACCCTACCTTCCCTTGAGTAGAGGTTGCATCTTAATCTCCTTCCTTCCTTAGGCATATCATAACCTTGAGTGTTTCGGAAGGAGCCCTTTATCCATATCAAATCCTAAGGTCCATTTGGTCTCTTTGAATCATCATTTTGACTCTATTTTATCCTAAATCAAACAATTCGTATCCACATCTTGATCCATATCATTTATCCCCTCTTTTGGAGTCCTTCAAATCATCCAAAACTATCCATCCTCAACCAATTGACCAATCTTTTAAGAGCTTTTTACCATTCCAAATTGTCATCTATTTTGTGATTGGCACTTGCAACTTAATCTCGCTCTTTGGGCTTATCAAGCCAGTATCCGCACTCCTACTGGTGCCACACCTTATTCCTTGGTATATGGTTCAAAAGCTATTTTACCCATTGAGATCGAGTCCCATCCTTGCGAGTATCCTTACAACACTTGATTTCAGATGAAGAATATCGTGTGTCAAGATTACACGAGCTTGAACTGTTGGACGAGAAGCAACTTACAGCTCTTAATCATCTAAAAGCTTATCAGAATCGCCTTCGTCGAGGTTACAACAAGAAAATGAAGCCTCATAAATTTGTGCTTGGAGATCTTGTTCCAATAGAAAATCAAAGAAATCTTGTTGATCATACAAAGAAAGGGAAGTTTGAACCTAACTGGTTCGGACCTTTTGTCATAATCAAGACCTATGGATCAGGAGCTTACCAACTTTCCACTCCGGAAGGTCAACCTTTGGAAGAGCCTATCAACATAGCCCATCTCAAACAGTTCTATACCTCACTCGGAGTATCCCAGTTTCAAAAAAATAAACTAAAAAAAAAAATTTAAAAAAAATCGTCCAATGGTGAAAACCACTTCGGTGGCACCCTGGATAAGTACCATGGTGAAAACCTGTTCGCAGGCGCCATGTGTAGAATTTGAGCTGTCCCCACCATCCTTTAGGTAGCTTTTTCACATCACCCTTCACTCCATCATCCATCTCACATCCATAATAAATTTATATTCTCCATTCATTCCCCATCCATATCTGGGACTACGAATCTACTCAGTATCATCTGGTCATTGTTTTGTTTTCTATTCTACGTTTTGTTGTGACCAACTTTTCCATTCGTCTTTTCCCATCCCATCACTTGCTCCCATCCTAGTCTTCTTTTGTCCACCTGTGTAGGTCTATGTGTCTTGGTACCTTTGGGTTCATCATAATAAACTCTTGAGTTCGTCTACATTTCCAGTCTCATGCATTCCCATAATAACGTTTTCAACACCAGGTCATCATTGTCTCCCTCTATCAAAATCATAAAACACAAAAATCAAACAAAACAAACACAAACCAATTTTTGACGCTCGCACAATCCAAGCCATATCAAGCCATATCTCAAAAACACTTTGAAACTCTTAGGCAAAATTGCGCACCTCAACACCTAGTGATTTGATCTTGACTGCAGTAACCAAGTTTTGGATCCCTCATGCCAAACCATCCTTTACTTACCTTATCACATCCTTGCCTTGTCCAGGGATATATCATTCCCACAATAGGCACTTATCCATCGCATCAATCTCTGGCTTGAGATCTCACTACCTTCATTACTTACATCATGGTTAAGTCTTTTGGTTCTTGTTTTGCTTTTATGTCTAGAGGCAACATTGTGTATGTGTGCTTTGCTTGTTTTTCCTGTGTGTGTCGACTCATTTTTGTTTTGTGTCTGTTATCAGTCCTTACAACATACCTGCCACAACATCATCATGGTCTTTCATATCATGGTGCCATTAGGCATATGTTTGCTTGCGACTTTACTCCTTTTTGCATTTGACACCTCATCACCTTGGTCTTTATACCTTGGTGCATACTATCAGGTGCTATAGCAAATATCAGGTTGCTCAAAAGTTTTATTAGCATAACTCCACCTCCTTCCCTTCATTTCCTTTTTCAAGAGCCTATCCATCTCCTTCATCCCTACATATCCTCTTGAGGGTGCATCACATCATCTACCAATCCTTCATTTTTATGAGCCCCATGTGAACCCTAGCCTATTGAAAATCTGAATCCAAAAACCTATGTTTTAATCTTCTTTGAAACGACATCACTTCGCAACATCGTCTCAAAGAGGGGCAAAATGTAGACATAAAAAATTGATAAAATTTAATTAATTTTAATTAATTAATTAAATGTTCCTTATTTCCTAACCCAGCCTTAATCCACATATTTAATTAATTTTAATTAATTAATTAAATCTTATCCTTTTACCATTTCCCGTAAATAATAAATTAAGCTTCATAAACTTAATTTATTATTTAACGTAAACCTTACCTAAAAACCTATTCGTAAAAATAAAAAATAATAATCCCAAAACCCTAACCACCTTTTACCTACCTTACCATTCACCGAACCAACAATCCGTTTAACTACTCGAACCAATTTCTACCCAAACCTTACAAAATCAATTTCATTTATCATTTACCACCCCTGACAAAATTTACAACAGAGTTATGCTAAATACAAGCAACCACATTTCAAATCATTGGTAACATTCATCTTTATTTGGTTTCAATAGCTTATCATTATCTTTTTGTTGCACTTAATGTAGATTTTAGGGTTTGTAGGATAGTTTTCAAATCTTTATTAAAATCTATATTTCGCTACATACAATAGCGATCAATGCATTGAAAACATTAGTCTCTCACCTAAAACAACACTGTAAAAGATATAGTAACTTCAACAAACATAGATTTCACTGTCATCAAACAATTTGACCAAATGAATAAACAATGCAAAAATGGCAGTGTAACTTTTTCGCTTCCAATACGATAGATATAAACCCTCTCAACAGTCACATAATCCATCCTCATCAAACAATCTGAGCAAATGAATACACAACGCCAATAATCCTTTGCTCGATAGACTTAAAACTTTACACTGTAAGCCATTAATGACATTTGCACTTTAGTCTATTGATATTAAATAAAAATTAGAGACTAATAAATGCACAATGTCCTTGTTAAAATGCCATGCGTCGACATTTGCACTTATTCAGGCCTGATTTTCAATTTCATTTCATAGATTGAAGTACAGTTGGCATGCATACATGTAGAGAAAAGATTAGTTTCATTCTTAATCATGGCCAACAGAGAAGCTGACATTAATGAATTATGGTGTAAAGTCTTTAACTCAACAACAGAGACCAACCCATAAAAGCACTGAAACATATGGAAGAGTATACCTTAAGCCATAAAATGTAGAGAACAACAAACAATAGGCATTAACCCATACAATGCATAGATGTAAAAAACTATAAAAGAACATTGTAAAAGATACAGGAACTTACAAACGCCTCCTTTTTCACTTCCAATACGATAGATATAAACCCTCTCAACAAACACAGATTTCACCCTCATCAAACAATTTGAGCAAATGAATAAACAAAAATAACAGTGTAAAGGATATAGAAACTTACAAACGCCTCTTTTTTTGCTTCCAATACGATAGATACAAACCCTCTCAATAGACACAGATTTCACCCTCATCAAAGAATTCCAACAAATGAATAAACAACGCAAATAATCCTTTACTCGACATACCTAAGACTTTGCAACATAAGCCATTAATGATCCCTGCACTTTAGTCTATTCACAATAAATTATATAAATGCAGAATGTCCTCGTTAAAACACCATGTGTCGACAGGAACACTGGGTGCAAACCCAACTATATCAAAGAACATTACAAAGTCATGAAAGATTTCCAATAGCAAAAAACATTAGGATACAAATTGATTAATAGAAACAAAAAAAATTCCATTCCAAAAATACAAAACCACGAGGAAAATACCCACAACCAATGAGAAAATTGAAAAAAAAAGAGAAAATTCCACTTTAATAAAAATAATAAAAAATAATCCCCCAAACTATAGCATAAGCATTTGCGGCATGATTTCTGACGAAGAGATTAATAGGTCCCACCTATAAGACATCAAAATGAAGCGTGCATCCTATCCTAACAAATTTGACGAAATAAATACCACTCAATTCTTAACTTTTTAAGTAAAAAATATTCTGACAAATTTGACCAAATACCTAAATACCCCCTCCGTTGGGAAGAAAATATTTCTAATCCTAATAAAATATAAAATAAAATAAAACAACCGATGGATATATAATTGATGTAAATTCCCAGGCAATGTGGATACGAAAGTCTGGTCAACCCGTACACAGCATCTCCAGAAACTGGTGAAGCCTTAAAATTTGAGTAAACAGGTACCCAAGCACATATTACGCATGGTTCTCTCAGGACTATATGAAAATAAGACCAGTATGGTCTTGACAAGCATAGACCTCTCCAGTCCCGATCTCGTCAAGTCCGCATCCTTAATCAGACAGGTGTTTTATTGTTTCATACTTTCACTTATACATTTCACAATTATCCCACAAATTGGTATAAGTGAGCTTGTTGCAGGCTTGCTTGGACAGCGGATTTTTCTATGTGATAAATCATGGCGTCTCCCAAGAGCTTTTTGATGACCTATTCCAACAGTCCCGCAAGTTTTTCGGGCTTCCATTGGAAGAGAAGATGATGGCATTGAGGAACCAGAATTTCAGAGGGTACACACCCTTGGAGGACGAGAAACTTGATCCTTCAAAACAGACTAAAGGTTTGTTGGTTTTCTCTTACGTACCAAATTGAGGCATTGTTTGAGAGATTTTAGACTAGCAATTGTGTAGGAAACGGTTTAATCAAATAAATATTTAGATTGCTGAAGCTTTAGCTTTCTAAATTAGGGATGTCTCCGATGTTTTAAGACAAATTGGAAGGTTCCTCAGCATATGCCTGCTCCCTCCTTATTTCTTCAGTGGCATTTCTCAATCTTTTCATTTTTGCAAGCATGGCTTTTAGGAACCCAGATTTTCTAATGAATTCCAATTCAGAATACAATTCTTAACATCGCCTGCAAATGCATGGAGGCAAGATATAACTGGATGCTCTATTTGGCAAACATGGCAGCTGACATAGGGGCACTGAGACTGTGTACGAGGGTACAACAACAAGGAACTTCCAGTTGAAAACCAATCATCGTTGTAGATTGCAGACCTGCATAAAACTTTGGAAAGAAAGGCGAGATCCCTTACTTGGAATTTTTGGGTTCAACAACATGGAGTCCTTAGGTGAATGGGGGTGCTCCAAAGAGCAGATAGCTGTGGTTTCTTCACTGAAAATCACAGATATGAGCAGTAGGTGCGAATCCCTTGCTTCAGAAAGTAGATTTTCAAAATTTCTACCCAAAATCATGAAAAATTGAAGAGCTGTTTTGATGGGTTCCTTCAAAATGAAGTCTTAGCAAACAATTTATTGAGAGCTTCAAGAATGACGTCCCTGTGGGCATTGCAGAAACTATCGGGGCTCTAAAATGGGCATGAGCCACAACAAGGGGAAGCTCGGGCCATCTTCACCACCTGAGCACCGTTTGGAGAATGATAATTCTTGTCTATTTTATTTAAATTCTACTCTAAACTAACATTCATAGGAAAAGGGATAGGAAGAGGAAAGGGTTCATAGAAATGCATAAAAATTGAAGAAGGTGGTGTGCCAGAATAAAAATTGATGAAGTCCTGTCTTAGTTATTGGCATCAAGGGAGATTATATCCTGGCAATGAGGAAATTGCCTTGGATGTTGAATTCATCATAGAAATGATGGGGATGGTCGATGATGGAGTAGATGTGGCAACAACGGTGTAAAGAGAATAGAGAGGGTGTTGAAGGTCGGTGAAGAAAAGGGCAAGAGAAGAATTGACAATATTAACCATCCAAGGATAAGAGGGACAGCTCTACTCTTGGCAACAAGAGTGCTTCGGAGAGGGATGCATCAATATATCGAAGATTGGGGGTTGTATATTGCAACCAAAATGGCAATGGAGTGGTGTTTAATCTTCCCAAGTTTTTGGGCAGTAGAGATGAGAACTGCCATTGGTGAAGCTTGTGGTGGGAGCAACAATGTTAAAGTATGGATCTTTGTTGATTTTGGCGATGATAGTGAAATTTGGTGAGCCATGTCATTAGGGTCGAGGGAGGCATAAGTTAAAACAAACAATAGCAGAGTGCAATGAAGATTTGGTGAGAAGGTTGGCGTCAAATTGGGAGTAGACCTATGAAGCCAAACTAAGTGAAGTATGCAATGATTGAAGGATCTTTCCAAAGGTCAATGAGGATTACTTTCATGTACTATTCTTTTATGCTGGGAAGCACAATATTCACATGGTTTTCAATTGGGAGGGGGCACCTAAAGAGTTGATAAAGTTGTCATATATGGCCAACGAGGGAAAGATCTTGTACCACACGAAGCTAAAAAACCACGACACTTGCTTACAATAAAGTGATTTTGAGATACTTGAAGAGTTCGTGAAAGATGATGGAAGAGTTTGTGAAAAATAGACTTCTCTAAAAATAGAGTTTTCTCAAAAAGCACACTGGGCTAAAATTAGAGACAGCTAAAAATAGCACGGGCTATAAATAGCTCTAGCTAAAAATAGACTTTTTAAAAATATGCTCTTCTCCTTGAAAATGGTGATAGCTAAAAATACAAAAATTTGGACAGACGACTTTGAATGCCTTTGTGATTATTCTCTTCTACTATTCCAATCATGGTGAATCCTATGAAGGCTCTCTGAAACTATGAATCTGAAGACCCTTTTCTTCTATTGATCCTTCAGCAAACCCTAGCTCAAAATATTGCTCTGAAAAATCCCTAGGGTTTGATAGAAAACTGTTTGTCTTATATGTTTTGATCAATGAAATTAATGGACAAACATTTATACTGCTGTTGCAATTTGGATATGATGATGATTGCCTCCAACATCCTAACAAATCAGCCCATTACCTTGAAGAAATGCCTCGTCAGACTCGCCTTCTTCACATCCTTTTTTCTGCTTGTCAACTTTACTTGAATTTTCTGAGTAAAACCTGGGTGGAAGACAAAGCCTTCTTGAAAGGAATATCAATAGTGGTCTGCTGAAATCAGGCTCCCATTTGCTGATAATATAAAGCAAATTGAATGTTCGCTGAAATTCTGATGAAAACCCACTATAGTCAGTTGTCCTTTTTGCTGATGAATGACATAAGAAAGGGAGATTTAAAAAAAAGAAAAGAAGCTGCTGTTGTGACTGTAAGTCTGCTGATTATGCAAAGATGACTGCTGTTGATATCCTGCTGTGGCGTTCTTCTGTTTGTATTCTGCTGCTGAAATGACTTCTTATTTGGCGTCCTGCTGTTTTGGTGTTCTGCTTTGTGATCTGTTGTTAAAATACAAGTCTATTGTTGAGTGTGGACACCTCTATTAACAGCAAATTACTTTGAGTTTGGAAAAGTTACAGCTGTTTGAAGTGGATGCCTCCTTTTATAGCAGATTTATCTTTTAACACATGCTGATCAGCTGTTTGGATAGACAGTCCTTTATTAATAACTCTTTTGCCTTATTTAGAACTGCTGATTGGCCATCTATTCATAGGTGTTGGCCCCAGCACTAAGGAATCAACCTTAAACATAAAATTTCCTTTGCATATTCACATGCGTGCCTATATACAGCAATTTGGAATGCACCTTTCTTCTCCTATGAGCGCACACCTATCAATACAAATCAGATGCTTGAAATTTGAAAACAAAAACCCTTTTTGGAAGTGTAAGAACCCCTACCAATTCTGCCCTGTTTTTCTCAATGCTGTTCTGATTTTCTGAATTTGTTTTTGTTTGATTTTGATTGTTTCAATGCATGTACTGTTTTGCCATGATATGATAACAAAATAAAAACATATTTGCGTAGAAAATACACAACATAGATGACTGAAATTGAAATAGATAGTTTCAAATTGAAGATTTGAAAGACGTGTCTTCAATTACATATCCGGATGATGAAATCATATCAATCATATACATAAGAGGATGCTGATTACATGACAGTCATGACTGATTACAAAATCAGACCTGAAATGGAATACAAATGTGAATCTCAAAGACCAATAAACCCTCTCCAAGATGAAACGATTTCTCCCAATGATGGCCACCTTGGTTAGGAAGATACCCAATGATGAAATGAAGGTTTTGCCACTGTTCCAGTACTGATTTTCTGATCTGTAGCTGCTGATGACAAATCTGACTGCAAACCCTAGCCCAAAACAAACCCAAAACTCCTCCAAAATGTGGCGGCTAGCTCTAGGAATGGAGCAATTAGGTTCTAGATGTAAAATATGTTAAGACAACATCAAAATATGACATCAAATCCTCCGATCTGCGAACTGATGTAAATTTGCTGATGTCTGATTCAAAAAAATGAATGTAAAAGCATGAAATCTTCCACTAACAAGCTCTCTAAGTGTGGCGATCCAACTCCAAACCCTTGCCGTGGAAAGATTGATGAAAACATGCAATGGAATACCTCAAGTTTGAATCAAAATGTCTTCAATCTGCAATAAAACTCCAAACCCTAGTTGATATACCAATCTCCTTTCAAACCCTAGCTGGTTGAAGCTCCAAAATGCCAAAGAAACCTGCAAATAAGCTCAATAATGAATCTCGGATGGGTCCATCTCTCAATGTGGGATGGGTTTTCGTCCAAACCACGAATTCTAAGGGTTTTCGTCCTTAGAAGCTTGCTGAAACGAAGCTGCAGCCAAGAGAAACTTTACAAATATCAAATGACAATAACATAGAATGTTGAAAATGACCTCCAAACTCCATCTTTTATAATATCTCACTTGGGCGCTATTGTGGCCTAATCACACATCGCCACATTGCAAATGGGGACCCCCTTTTTTTTGAGCTCTGATGGTTTGCCTGAGTCTAGGATGATGTCTTAGATTTTGTTTCATGATGAAGTCAGTGGCAATGATAGGGTAAATTGCATGATTCTAAGCGAGTGAGGATTCTAAATCACAACCAATGACAAGCTTAAAATGAAAATTGATGTTTCAACTCTCAAAGTGACCCGAACTTATTAAAATTTGCAAGAAATTGGTCCAATAGCCCTAGGTGCAAATATGCTCCTGTAGAGTCACTTTCTGGGGCCTTTAACATGAAATGGATGTTTTAAACTATAAAAGATAGCGCCTTAAGAGGTCTAGCCTTCCTTGAGTTCATAAGGTTGAACAAGCTCACAAAATGCTCATCTGGAACTTAGGCGCATTTTCACCTTTGAACAACTCCACTTTTGCGCCTAGCAAGGTATGTTGGACTCCATTAACTTTGAAGGTGTTTGAGTGTCTCCTTGAACCTTCACAATGACTTGGAATCATGAAACCTTGAAGTAAACAACTATCCAAGTCAAGGCGCAATTTCACACCTCAACCATCATCAAAATGCGCCTAAGGCAGATTCCTTCTAGAGTATGCTGTTTTGACCCTCAACATGCTTTGGACATTGAAAAATTTCATAAGAAAATGACTAAGATGATGAAGGCACACTTTGTTACTAGCATAATACCATTCTGGCGCCTAGCAAAGAGAGAAGTTTGAGCAAGTACTTGAAATAGCCCAGAGAGACTAGGAGCACTTCTTAATTCCTATAGACCCAAAAGTGCGCCTAAGACAAAATACCATTGATTTCATGAGTTTGAATGTTAAGGTTTCTCCTGGAGCTTGTGAAGTGATTTTGATTGATGAAAGATGAAGAAAATACATCTAGGTGCCAATTCCCACCTATACAAACCTCAAACTGTGCCTAGAATAGGAGTATGATTGCCTCAAGGGATCAAGGCGCCAATTTGCATTTGTAGACCCTCAAACTTGCGCCTAAGGAGATATTGACTTCTTTTGAGTTCCAAAGTTGATCAAACACATGAAATGCTCATCATAAATCAAGGCACCAATTTTCTCCTGTGTAACCTCACATTTGCGCCTAGGAAGAAATCAACTTGAATCTACAAGTTTTGAGGGTTGTTGGCTTTGGTGAGATCTTTAGGAACATCCACAATGATTTGAACACATGAAAAGTGAAGGAAACACTTATCTAGACCTAGGCGCAAATTCACATTCAAAGAGTCATCAAAGTGCGCCTAAGTGATAGGAAGCCAGGAACCTTGAGTTTTGATATCACTTTGGAGTAAGAAGTTTTCTAAACATAAATACCTTGGCTTGAGATTATCATAAATACCCAAAAACAAGCCAAAATGTGCTAGGCACACTTTTGCATCTAGACAGCTCCATTTTGGCGCCTTGAATGAAAAGAGCTTGAAACTATGAAATCTAGCGTCTAGATGATAGGAGGGTCTTTGGGAAGTTTGGATAAGTGATTGAAGGTGTTAGAATGCCAAGAAACTAGTTAAGTGTATCAAGGCGCACATTTTCCCCTGTGCATCCTAATTCTAGCGCCTACCCTTGAAAGGCATGAATCAACGTTGAAAACTTTACTTGGTTGAAATAAGCATCCACAAGCATCAAAAGACATCAATTTGCACTAATATGACTTAGGCGCACTTTCACTCTTCTACAAACCAAAATGAGCACCTAGGAGGAAATTACATGAAATGATACCTTTGAGTGGGTTCCTTGAGGAGGATAAACATTCTAAGTCATGCCCAATTGTTTGAAATCGTAAAAATAGCAAATATAAGGTCATCTAAGCTTAGGCGCACTTTTGCACCTCCAGAACCTTAAATGTGCACCTAGATTGGAGAAGGGTTATTTACATGTTTAAAGTATCTTCTTTATGTTTTAAAGTGATTGATATTGTTTCTCTATGTTGCAGGAATGTTGGTGGAGCTAAGGAGTCATCTGAGGAGCAAGCGCCCGAATCACCTTCAATCGAGGAGTGATCTCAAGAGGTAGTCACTGCAGAGGAAACACCACTTCAAGTACACTTCATCATCTGCATTGTAGAAGGCATTCATCCATATAGCTTCAAAGTTCCATACAACTTCAAGTCTCTGAGAAGTCTCCTACTTCATGTCATCATCATCTATACTACTCTCTATGAAGATGCATTCAAAGAAGATCAACGTACATCCTGCCAAGAAGAGAAGAAGAATCACAAAGTTAGACAAATGAGCAACATGCATCATACATATCCTACTCACAAAAGGACAAGGCGAGATCAACAAGGATACATTCCCAAGCATTCAAGTTCAAAGCAATCATATTTGAAGACATCTCACAGATGATGCAATTTGGGAATATGCCCAAAAGCAAATTGAATTAACTGTTAGAGTCCATAAGAGTTGCTGAGGTGGCACCTACGTGGCAGATACACATCATCAAGACAATCATATTTCGCCACATCATTCAACAAGCAAGAAGCCAAAGAGGACGCCCATGTGGAAGATGCTATAAAGATTCCATTTCATCCTTATCTTCTTGGAAAACGTGCCTTCATTGCCTCTCTTATGTACTAAAAATAGCAAGTTGTAAATAATTGCTGAGATGGCATGATCCTGGCCCTTGGCTACTTGATTTGATCTAGGCCATTCATTGTAATTCTGGAACTCTATATAAAGGCCTTGTTGCCTCATTTGTAAAGTTAGAAAGTAGTCAGTAGGCAGTAGAATAGTAGAGTAGAGTAGGAAGAAACTCTCGAAATTCTCTGAGAGTACTTGAAGTTGTAAATATTTCTCAAGATTAATGCAAAAACATTGGAGCTCGCTTGGTGTTAAGTGTTGTCTTGTGGAATAACATGGTTTCTTGTATCTTGATGAAATAAAGAGATGTTTCTAAGTAGATTATAAGTAGAATAGAAGTTCATTGATGTAATGTATGTATGTATTGGATATTTGATCAACTCCTAGCTCATGGTTTTGACATTCATCATTGGTGAAGTGTTGTGTAAAGCTAGTCTGAGTTTCATCATCATTTGCTTAAGTTCGATTGTGAATGCTTGTTTGAGCTGCGCCGTTTAATGGGTGCTTATATAAGCTTTCATGATTTGAAAACTTTTCGCTATCCTTAGGAGATTGCACCAACTCCATGTAGTTGTAGGCATCCTTAGCAAAGTGGAGTTAGGTTTATTAAAGAGTTTGTCTATTTATGCATCATCATTGCTTCATTGACCTTAGATTAGTTTCTCTAAACCTTTATCTTTTTGCCTTTTCTTTATTATTGAGATATAGCACATGCATCATCCACACTGAAAGAAGAAATAAGCTGAATAAAGTAAGAAGAAGTCGGCGTAAGTCCCTTTGTGATTACCAACAAGATCACATCAAATCATTGAGTTTATCCATTGCAATCACGAATAAGGAACCTTGAAGTTGTCTCATTGGATCACATAGCTTAGCCTTTGAGAGGCTTTATTCAAGAGAGAATAGGATACTTGGTGTTTTATTCTATTGTTGTTGTTGGCACAAAAACATCATCAATAGGCATCCAAATCAAATGTATTTTAATCCATTTTGAAGTCCACCTCCAAAGAAAAATGTTTTATTTTAATTTTCCTTTTATTTTCTCAAGTTGGGCGGCCATATAGTGATAATAAAATAATAATATTTTATTATTTTGCCTTTTCACCTTTGAGCAGCCACTTCATGGAATAAAATATAATATTTTAATTAATCAAATATTATATTAATTGTCATTTGTCCTTTTTTCCATTTTCCTTATTTTTCTCTAAGTTTCTCTTCTCCAAGTGGGATGTTTTTCCCTTTGGCAAATTTTTTTAATTAATTTTGACTTTTCCAAAAATATTATAAAAATATACAAAGTCATTTGCCGACTTCATTTTGCCAAGGAAAAATCATTTTTGCCAATTTTCCAAATATCTAGTCATTTCGGATCAATGGCTCAAAAAGGGGGACATTACAAGAAGTGTGCCCCTGTGAAGAGATTTTGAACTTGAAATGAAAACAGTATTATCCCTTATATAGGCGCTCGCCTGTCTGTATGAAATTGAACTTGAAATTTGAAATAAGACCCCCTTGTTGAAGTGTGCACCTAACAATAGGGTTCCTTGCTTGGTTTGAAACTCCAGTTTTGCCCTTGTTGAGGTGCGCACCTTTGCATGTATCATTGAAATTTTGATTCTTGGTTTGTTTTCCCTTATTGAAGCTCGCCCTCACTAGCAATTTTAAACTTTGATTTTTCCTCATTCAAGAATGAACCACAATATGAATTTTTTTCGGACTTGAAGTATAAAGCCCTTATTAGATGCGTGTGCTTGAAGCAATGATTTGAAATTTTTGAAACAAGAACCCTTACATTGGTGTGCACTTTGTCATGTGGTTAACAATTATTTTATTTTGAAAATTTCTCTTGTAAAGAGGTGCACCTTTACATGCTTTTTCTATGTTTGCCTCATACAGGTGCACTCTTGTACAAGCAAAAAGTGTTCTCTAATTTTGAAAGAAAATCTCCTTTACTTGACTTGCACTTGCCAATGCAAACTTGTTTTCAACTTTGGAAGTCAAATTCCTTCATAAAGGCATGGACTTGTCTTCTTGTGTTAGTCATTTTTTTGATTTTGAAGTTGGAAATCAAATTACCTTATTGAGGTGCACACCTCACAATGTAATTACTAATTTGTGAATTTGATTTTGAAAACCTATTTTCTTCATATAGGTGCACACCTGTATATATGATTTCAAAACTAACCTTGAGTGTTCTTTTTCCCTTGTTAGGTGCACCCCTAACAATGCAATTTTGCCTTTTGAAAAATCAAAGTCATTCTTTCGCAGTAGGTGTGCACCTATCAATGGTAATCGATACTTATGACAAGTCAACCTAATCCTACCTTATCACATGTGCACTTGACAATGGGATTTCAGATGGTTTTGGAACGCCACTTCCTTCGCAGAGGTGCACACCTAACTTCCTACCTTAGCCAATTTCTTTGAGAAAAACCTATCTTTCTTCTAGTAAGGTGCACCTCCTCAATTAGTTGTGTGCTCAACCTTGGGGTTGCATTTCAACTTTGAAATTTAATTTGTCTTTGATTACCTTCTGTTGTTTGCCTTGGTGAAATTTCCGTCATCTCTTCATCGATTGATCTTCATTCTTCGCCTTTTTGAAAGCGTCCAAAATTTCTTTGCATTTTCCTTGCATTAAGATGCAAAAAGATGGCAAAAACAACATAGATCACTAGGACGAAGTTTGAAACACGACTCTTGGCTTTGACAAAAACACGGGGTTTTAGCTTTAAATTTGGCATCATACAAAAAATTTCATGTGGCTACAACAAGACTTTTAAATTGTGGTAAGGAAATGATAGACAATTGAAACAAATAGATTTAATAGTGAATCCATTTTGCTTGTGTACGTATTATGCTCCAATGGGTAGGTTTTTGTTGTTAGTGGCGGTAGGGTGATTCCTCCAAGATTTAGTGTGAACCATGGGTCATGAGGATCACCTGTTGATAGAGACTTGTGCATATCCTCTATGGGAACATTTCTCCATTGCATTTCAAATGTATGTGCAGGTTAGTTTTCAAGGAACATCACCTTGGGCATGCAGTGGCAATGTTCCCTTTCTAGGAGACCTTTTGTGGATGCTCCTATTGTATCCTGTCATGTCCCCATTTCTGGAGTGATCACCCAACTAAGAATGGAATTAGCCTATCCTCATTCCCATAGGCTAGTTCGCCAACTCAAGGGAATAATCTGGCGAAGATGGTAAATGAAATTAATGCGCTTGCATTAATTATTCAATTGTAAATAATTAAATAATAATAATTTATTATTATTATTTAATTGAGTGCCATGGAGGAAACAATAAATTAAATAATATTATTTTAATATTATTTAATTAAAAGCACAGCAAAAGAAAATATTAAATAGGTCCTGACCTATTTGGGCGCCTACTTGGGAATGTGTGGAAAAAAGACAATAAAATAATCAAATAAGAGGTGGCGCTCATCTTGAAGTGAAATTGGTTCTTGGAGAATGAAATTTAAATGGACCTTGCATTGGATCAAGCACCGTCATTTGGAGGGAATTTGCAATTCAAATCTTTAATTTGAATTGGTATAAAAGAAGCATGAGCGTCTCATTTTCGACATCATGAACCATTTGCATACTTGGCAATTTGTTAGCATTTTCATTGTATGCGCACATCATAGGAAATCTTTGGTGTATCCATGGAAGACTTTTGAAGAATCATTAGCATCTGTTTGAGCGCCGATTGGAGGTAGACTGATTTGCAGATCTGATATCAACCTATTTTCCCCTAGCCGTCGCCATTCTTGACGAGGGACGATTTATTTGGAATCGACTGCATCTTGGAAGAAATGGCCAAGTGTTAGACCGCTTTGGAAGGCTTGGGTATCACAATCGTTGTCAAAGAGTATATGAACTGAAGCAGACCAGCGCTCGGCATTCCACAATTCATCCATCTATCATCAATCAGCATACAACAGCAATCACCATTATAGCAGCAATCATTCCTAGAAGTGTAGCGATCAGCCTGTGGGAAGGTGTGATCAGTTAGAGCAGTCCGTTGGCATTGTATTTGGTCACTAATTGGTATGTTGGAATGTTACTCTATCTCTGATTTTGTTACAGCAGTCTATGCCTTGTAGTTGGCTGCCATAGCACCATGATTCGTTAATGTAACTGAGACAATAAAGGTCTGATCTGAGACAGTGAGGTTTGATTATAATTTTCAGTCAACTTCTTGTTCATTGTAATCATTGAGACTGGCATTCTATGTTTGTAATTCAAATTGAAGGCTGCATATATCTGTGTTGTCATAGATTTGTCACATGTTAGTTCATAGATTTTGTGTTGGAGACACTTGCATTTTGTAATAGATAGATCAGTTACTGCATAATTAAAAAAATTCAAACAATCCACATCAAATACCAAGAACGGCACATGACATATCCCCTTGCCCCTTCACCATGCAAATATGTCCGTTGTGGGGGTCCAACTGATAAAAGACAATAAAACCTCAAAAATCAAAAGAACACATTTTCTAGGAGACCTTTTGTGGGTGCCCCCATTGTATCCCCTTGCCCCTTCACTGTGCAAAAATGCCTGTTGTGGGGTCCAACTGATAAAAGACAATAAAACCTAAAAAATCAAAGGAACACATTCAAAGCTAAACTTAATCTATTTCTGTTCTAAATGGTCACCTCATTTTTATGAGCTGAACTTTAAGACAAAGGCTGTGCAAGAACATTTTCGTTCTTTATGTAAGTTGGAAGGATTTTGTGCTTGCATAAGAAGTGTTTTTATTTGTGTGAATGTAATTTTAACTCAGGGTTTGGGTGTTCTGTTTGAGGAGTGTGGTATTTGAGCAGAGAAGCTTTTTTTGTGTAATTGTGATGTAGTACTATGCTATTAGTGATTCTGTTAGATTATTATAATGAAGTTTTATGTTTCTTTTGATCATTGCGTGCAATGTATCATTGCGTTTTCATTTTAACATTTTGTGCTACTATTAGTCAAAACATCAGTGATTAGATCAAATTTGTCTTTTGTTAATTTTACAATAAGTTTTAAAGAGTTTAATCTGTTATTTTTAATATAGATATAGTACTGCCATACCCCTTTCCCTAGAATTTTGGGTGAACTTCTAGGCACCTCTTTTTCATATCCCCTTGTCTTCTGGTCTCCACCAAAAATGAACTTGGTTAAACGTAGCTTCTCCAACAACTGAACTCCATCTCAGGCAGCTAATAAGTGCAGGTTTGTGCTTGAGCCGTGAGCCTCCCCCAGCTCAAAATAAAAAATAAATCACTCATTTTGCAAGACATAAACAAATGTTTCTTGTTTTCCTCTGAAATTCCACATGCATTAAGCTCCTCCATTGTGCCCCATCATCCCTATACATATAAAAAGGAAACAAATAATTGTTACCTTGGAAATTATAGTTTATAATTTCACAAGGTTCTTTAAACCAAAGAAGGTGCTGTTTGGCTTTTCATATTCCTTCTTTTGACAGACAACATTGATCTCCTTGATCTGCAGCCAATCCTTGGTTCTTTGGATCATTCTGTGAGACAGTTTTTGATTCACTTTGTTTTCTCTTGATACAGACATTGATGGACTTGCTTTGACTTCTTTTAGATTTATCTTATTTTTGACTATCTACGTGTATTTGTCAATATCTCATAATTTCTTTATTGTTTGTAAACAGGAGACTGTAAAGAAGGGTATTATATTGGAGTTGAAGTGGCCAAGGATGATCCTCGTGCAACAAAGCGCTTTTCTGGACCAAATGTTTGGCCTTCAGCAGGTAATACTCCAAGTCTCCAACATTTGAGATCATTACTGTCTTTGAGAAATATGTTCTATAAAGAAATATGAAGGATGGATAACTTAGCGATCTGTCAAATTCTAATACCTTAGGTCTTTGTTTGGTAATTTAGGGACATAAATTCTTGCCTTAAGTCCATTTTGTTGGCAGTATGTAATAACACAACTTCTTATATCAATGTTAAAGATTTGGACATGCTTTATATACAATTTGTGCTATTAATTTGTGAAACAAGCAATTGACTGCCTTAAACAAATGCAGAGCTTTTGCCTGGTTGGAGGCAGATTATGGAGAAGTACCATCAAGAAGCATTGTAAGCTTTTGAATATGCATTTAGAAGAATTTGAGTATGCTTAATAAGATTTGAATTAGTAGTTTGGTGATAGATGATTTCTGATGATAGTCTTGAGTCCAGATAAACTATTTATTACTTCAGGAAAATGGAAGGATGTATTGAATTTGTCCCTTAACATATGCAGCTGAATGAAATGAAAAGGTTCAATCCTATGCTCCATGGGGATGCGTCCCCTGCCTGAAAACACCAGGGCCCCTACAGGGGATGTTTCGGGTACGTGGGGACGGGTAGGAAACGTCCCCTACTCGTCCCCTTTTTTTTTGAAATTCAGGAAACGTCTTGGGGATGTTCCTAAAAACTTAGGGACGCCCCCTACGGCCCAGCAACTTTTGTCAGTTGTTTTAAAAAATAAAACACAATTTAAAAAAAAAAAGGGACGGGGTGCCCACAAGGACCCCCACATCCCTTTAAACACACCCTAAACCTAAAAAATCCATCATACCAACTAAAAGGAAAAAAAACAACACATTTTGTGTAATGTCCCCTTTCCGTCGGTAATTAACTTAACAATAGTTAGTGTAATGTCCCCTTTTAGGATATTCTTGATCTCTTAACCTGCACACAAGAATTACTACTAGAAAGGGACATTAGTACTAGTAAAGATCACTTTAGTGATGAAATCAATACATCATAATCATAATCAATGACAATGAACAAGAATGTAATGTTACCTGTGCGTACATACATTCAAATCCTACAATCAAAGACATTAATACATATACAAGTATATATATTCTTTCATAATCATTAGGGTTAGTCATATCATGATCATAATCAATAATAAATAAATACATAGATCTAAATGTATTTTCTCATACTTAGGCCCCATGATATACTTTGGGAATGGCAACGTCGAGCCTAGTCGTTAATCTAGCCCAATCATCTTTCCTAGCGGAGGAGGGGAAAACATTATGTTAAGGTGCCGGATAACTAATCCCCATTGTCATGGGCCCAAGGGTTTCATGAACGCCTGTCAATACCACCACTTGGCCCAAAGGTTTCACGAACGCCTGTCAATACCACCATTTGGGAGTCACCTACTGTGCAAGACATTAATAACAAATACCGCACTTCCCTAACAACCCAAACGTCCTCATAGGGGCAAAGGAGAAAGATTAAAGACGTGGCAAGTCACGCTCATCCCTCATATATCATGAGTTAGGTAAGTATAACTATATAAAGTTTAGATAGATATATAAGTTAGAAATATCATACCAATATGTGAATTCGTTCTCCTTAGATGATTTGGAGATGCACAATTAATCTTACGATCACCAATATAATTAGTTCCTTGCTTTCACACAAGGTTACTATAAGGAATATGGAATTCCTCTTGATTATGCTATCGTTCCTATACTAGGAACTCAACAAGATTAATAATGGATCCACCAATGATGGCTGGACCAATGAATGTGCAATCACTGCACTCTTTACTGATATATATATATATATATATATATATATATATATATATATATATTATAGATTGATATGGCTGTCTTGGATGCTCTTGAATTGTATTGTTATTGTATGGTATTTGAATGTAGTTCCAATACTTCTTGAATTACTCAATCTGCCTTAGAATGAGTATTGATTGTGATTTATTAACTGATGATATAACTTGAAGTGTATCCTTTTCTAATCTGCATATTATAATCAGATATTCACATTCAGAAATATATATTATTTCTTCTTTAGATCTGCCCCTCTATCAGAAATAGTATTCCTTCTTCCTCTCCTTATTCCCCCAATCAGATATTCTTCTTTCATACTTTATATCCTCTTAAGAGATGTCATCGTTGTGAATGAATATGGCTTTTCTCAAGAGATACAACATCTAAATAAGTTGCACCTTTCAAAATGACAAATGTTAGTTCATATACTAATCGCACCACTTAATTAATCTCTTATGTACTCCTTATTCTATATAAGGCTTTTGTCTTATATGTGGTGCTCCATTTAAGGAGGTCGGCCACTTCAATACCATAAATCGTTGCCTTCTATACGAATTGCTGCTCCTTTATATAATCTGCTGTGCATAATATATGATGCTCGGTCAATTTATAATTATAACTATATTTATCTTTATATTAATATTATTATATTTAAATTACTAACATTTATATTAATATTAATATCCATATTTATATTTATATTTGTTATTTATATTTACTTTTATATAATAATATATTCAATTATTTAAATAAATATATACTATATTAGAATATTTATAATATTGAATTAGAATATATGATTTATATAATATTTAATTTATTATCTAAATATATTTAATCTATATTATTTAATTGATTTACGATATTTTAATGTCATTCATATCTTCAATTTGAATGAATAATGCATAATCGATTTGATTAGAAATCATTAGTATAGGGACATGACATCCCTTCCCACTCAAGATTGCTTGTCCTGAAGCAATCACGACGAGTTCTTTCATTACCTTGCACTTTTAACGTCTACGTTTCGACGTGGGGACGTTAGTACTATTAAAGATCAATTTAGTAATGAAATCAGTACATCACAATCATAATCAATGACAATGAACAAGAATGTAATGTTACCTATGCGTACATATATTCAAATCCTACAATCAAAGACATTAATACATATACAAGTATATATATTCTTTCATAATCATTAGGGTTAGTCATATCATGATCATAATCAATAATGAATAAATACATAGATCTAAATGTATTTTCTCATACTTATAATTCTTAGGCCTCATGATATACTTTGGGAATGGCGACGTCAAGCCTAGTCGTTAAACTAGCCCAATCATCTTCCCTAGCGGAGGAGGGGAAAACATTACGTTAAGGTGCCAGATAACTAATCCCCATTGTCATGGGCCCAAGGGTTTCATGAACGCCCGTCAATACCACCATTTGGCCCAAAGGTTTCACGAACGCCTGTCGATACCACCATTTGGGAGTCACCTACCGTGCAAGACATTAATAACAAATACCACACTTCCCTAACAACCCGAACGTCTTCATAGGGGCAAAGGAGAAAGATTAAAGACGTGGCAAGTCATGCTCATCCCTCGTATATCATGAGTTAGGTAAGTATAACTATATAAAGTTTAGATAGATAAATAAGTTAGAAATATCATATTGATATGTGAATTCGCTCTCCTTAGATGATTTGGAGATGCACAATTAATCTTACGATCACCAATATAATTAGTTCCTTGCTTTCACACAAGGTTACTATAAGGAATATGGAATTCCTCTTGATTATGCTATCATTCCTATACTAGGAACTCAACAAGATTAATAATGGATCCATCAATGATTGCTGGACCAATGAATGTGCAATCACTGCACTCTTTACTGATATATATATATACATAGTTGGCAGACTCGCCAAAAACTCACCGAGTTTTTTTTTTCAAACGAGTCAACTTGACTTTAACTCGCAGAGTCTTCCTGGGCGAGTTTTTCCGAGTCAGAGCCGAGTTTTCGCCGAGTCTGTACAAAAGACTCGCGGGCAGAGGTATAAGTCATTTCCGCGGCCAGAAAAGGTAAATCTTAATCAGATTTTAGGTTTTTGAAGCTCTACATAGCAAAAAACCCCCCTCCAAGCAAAAATAGTTCATTTGCAACGTTGTGGCATCGAGAAGATCGGATTCAAACGCCATTTTTTGCGGATTTTGAAGGCAAATTTGAATCCCAGGGAAGTTCTTGTTTTTCCATTTTTCTTTTTGTTTAATTATTTTTTTTGGCTCTTGTTGTAAAATATTGAATCCAAATTGAAAACAAAATCTTCATAGAGCAAAAAGAAGCTTCATTTTTGCATTTAGATTCCAAAATAACAAGATTCTTCACTATTTTTTGTGGATTTTTTCTGATTTTTTTCATGATTTTCGCTGTTTTTTGAAAATTTTAAACCTAGGTTCATTTTTTTATTGTAAATCTAGTTTGTTGTTTAGATTAGTTAATTTATTGACTAATTTAATCATTGAAACACATTTGTATGAGTATCAATTTAAATCAATTTTAGAGAGATTTTTTTTTATTAAAAACCTAATATGTTGTACATTTTTTTTGTATGTGTAGATTAATTTCGCACTATAATGGCTTCAAGTTCAGCGTCAGACTCCACCGGCACCCCATCCATGGCACAGACATCGTCATGGGTTCCAGGCACTCGTCCTCCAGGAGCTAGAGACCCAACATGGAAGTATGCTGTGAGAGGACCGAATCCTGGAATGGTTGTTTGCGGTAGATGTACGAGGGTATTACATGGAGGCATAAATCACCTCAAATACCATCTTGCAGGCATTGCTTGTCATGATTCCAAGGGTTGTCTTAACACCACAGAAGAGATAAAAAGGGAGATGCTTGCCTTACTTGCAGCTGCCGAAGAAAGAAAATTGCAAAGGGAGAGGACAAAGGCAGCCATAGCAGCAAGCATAGCTAGTTCCGGTGGACATGGTCATGAGCAAATGCAAGTGGACATAGAGTCTGAATCAGATGAGGAGACGAGTGGAGCTGATGTTAACATTGTGGGCTCTATTCGTGGTCCACGCATTCGTGGCAAATCGGCCCCTAGGCCCCCCATTTCCTCTACTTCAAGTAGAATGCCACCGCCGGGGTCTACATCTTCACGCTCACCACATAGTTTTTTTGTGCCAAGAAACACACCAGGAGCACAGACATCATTGGAGGCTACAGGGTGGAATAGGGAGGTGCATCAACATGCCGACATGGCATGTGCAGACTTTTGGTATTTCAATAACATTGCATTCAATGTGGCGAGTAGTCCCTATTGGCACAATTTGGTTACCGCATTGATAGTTGCGGGAAAAGGCTACAAGCCACCTTCTCGTAAAGACTTGAGTGGGAGGTTAGTGATTAGTGATTAGTCAATTTAAATTTTATGCTAAGTTTATCATTTAAATTTTATGTGATTAGTTAATTTATGTTAAGTTAATTTTTGTTTAAAAAATAAAATTTTGTACTTATTTTAATTTTTACTTAAAAAATTTTGTAGGTTGCTCACAAATGCAACGGAAAGGGCGGTGCAAGTAGTTGAAGATCAAAAGAAAGAATGGAAGAAACATGGCTGCACCATTCTTTCCGATGGGAGAAACCGCACCATCCTTAATTTTTTGATTTCTTTAAAAGGTCAAGTTGTGTTTTTGAAATCAGTGGATGCCTCCAACAAAATAAAAAATGTAGAAACATTGTGTACATTGTTGGAGGAAGTTGTCATGGAGGTGGGGATAGATAATATTGTGCAAGTCATCACGGATAATGCAGCAACATATGTGGAAGCTGGGAGATTGCTTGAGGATAGACATCCTACACTTTTTTGGACACCTTGTGCGGCACATTGCCTTGACCTTCTTTTGGAGGACATAGGCAAACTTGATTGGGTGGCACCAATTGTAGATGATGCAAGGAGCATAACAAAATTTATCTACAATCACCCTTGGGTTCTTAGTTTGATGAGGGAATATATGAAAGGGAAAGAGTTGGTGAGATCGGGTGCCACAAGGTTTGCAACGATTTTCCTGACATTGCAAAGCATTATTGGTTCATTGAATGCTTTGAAACAAATGTTTGTGTGTCCAGCATGGCTAGAATCATCTTATAAAAAAAAGCCTGAAGGACAGAGAGTTGCAAGCATAGTGTTTGATAAGTTCTTTGAGGAAAGAGCTACAGAGATCGTGAAGGTAACCTCAAAACTTTGATTTTAAATTCAACTTGAGTATTTTATTTCTTAATTTAAGTCTTTCATTATAAATTTGTAATTTTTAATTTTTAATCTTTTTGTATTTGTAATGTAGGTGTTAGAGCCCCTGGTTAGAGTCCTTCGCTTGGTAGATGGGGATCAAAACCCCATGGGATATATTTATGAGGCCATGGATAGGGCCAAAGAGGCTATAAAAATTATTACATGGGGGACAGCCTCAAATTTGATCCCATATGGGAGATTGTTGATAGGAGGTGGAACAATCAACTCCACCAACCCATCCATGCTGCAGCGTACTTCCTCAACCCTCAATTTCACTTCTCAGAGAATTTCTCCGATCCTAATGGAGAGGTTATGGAGGGGCTCACAACATGCATTCAGAGGATGGAACCCATGGTTGAGGTGAGAGACCTCATTGTCCAAGAGTTGGATCTTTACAGTGAAACGAGGGGTAAACTCTTTTCTTCAGATCTAGCTATTCGAGGAAGAACCACTCAGACACCAGGTATAAAATTCAGAGTCTTTAAGTTTATTTCACTGTCACTGTGTCACATCATACATGCATCTTGATTCTTAATATCTTATATTTATAATTTGATAAAATGTGTTTTGAGTCTTGACTTTGTTTTCTAACTCTTCAGTATTTTTTTTGCAGAGGCTTGGTGGAAAAGTTGGGGTGGAAATACCCCACATCTCCAAAAAATTGCCCTCCGCATACTATGCCAGCCTTGTAGTGCATCCAGTTGTGAGCGGAATTGAAGCTTGTTTGAGGCCATTCACACGAAGAAGAGGAACAAACTAGCCCAAAAGCGCCTCAATGACCTTGTCTTTGTGCAATACAACCTTCGGTTGCACACAAAAAAGGTAGAGGACAAATCACTGGATCCTATTGATTTGGATGAGATAGATCCTTATAGTGATTGGATAGGGCAGGATGAGTAGGCTCCATTGTTTACCGCAGACGGAATTCTTGATTTCGAGAGACAGGCAATGGAGGATCTGGGTGCAACAGGAGATGTAGGGTTGGAGGACATTCATGAGCCAGAGGAGCCAGAGGCAGAGGCAGAGCCAGAGCCAGAGCCAAAGCCAGAGCCGGAGCCACCACGCATTCGTAGGACTAGAGCATCTGCCTCTTCCCTAGCTTTGGCTAAATTAGGGAAGAGGAAGATGTAATATGTTGTGTTACTGTTTACTTTTAGTATTTACTTCTAGACTAGTTTTACTATTTTCATTTTCAGCTATCTATTGTAATTTGTAATTACTAATTTGTATTAGACTATCAGGGTTTTAGCCATCAGGATTCCGCATGAGAATGCGATTTTGTAATCAATTTGCATTGAAGTCAATCAAATTTAATAGAAAACACTTTTGTACTCATTTATGAACTCATTGGATTCATCTTGTCATTGAATTTTGCAAAAAAAATGTGTTTCTAATGAAATTTTAGCAATTTTTTTAATTTGCCGAGATTTCTCCGAGTTTTTTTTGACTCTCCAAAAATTGGCTTGCCGAGTTTTTTGCCCAGCCGAGTTTTCCAACTATATATATATATATATATATATTATAGATTGATATGGCTGTCTTGGATGCTCTTGAATTGTATTGTTATTGTATGGTATTTGAATGTAGTTCCAATACTTCTTGAATTACTCAATCTGCCTTATAATGAGTATTGATTGTGATTTATTAATTGATAATATAACTTGAAGTGTATCCTTTTCTAATCTGCATATTATAATCAGATATTCACATTCAGAAATATATATTATTTCTTCTTTAGATCTGCCCCTCGATCAAAAATAGTATTCCTTCTTCCTCTCCTTATTCCCCCAAATAGATATTGTTCTTTCATACTTTATATCCTCTTAAGAGATGTCATCGTTGTGAATGAATATGGCTTTTCTCAAGAGATACAACTTCTAAATAAGTTGCACCTTTCGAAATGACAAATGTTAGTTCATATACTAATCGCACCACTTAATTAATCTCTTATGTACTCCTTATTATATGTGGCGCTCCATTTAAGGAGGTCAGCCACTTCAATACCATAAATCATTGCCTTCTATACGAATTGCTGCTCCTTTATATAATCTGCTGTGCATAATATATGATACTCGGTCAATTTATAATTATAACCATATTTATCTTTATATTAATATTATTATATTTAAATTACTAACATTTATATTAATATTAATATTCATATTTATATTTATATTTACTTTTATATAATAATATATTCAATTATTTAAATAAATATATATTATATTAGAATATTTATAATATTGAATTAGAATATATGATTTATATAATATTTAATTTATTATCTAAATATATTTAATCTATATTATTTAATTGATTTACGATAGTTTAATGTCATCATATCTTCAATTTGAATGAATAATGCATAATCGATTCAATTAGAAATCATTAGTATAGGGACATGACAGTTAGCCTTGTTTAAGGGAAATGACTGTTAAAATAATTAAAATTAAGTTGTCCTTGGTTTTAACTATATACTTTAAAGTTGACAACTTTAATTATTTTAAGTGTTCTTTTCTAGCTTGGTGAAAAAGATTATATTAGTCTTTAAAGTAAGCACCCCACTTTAGTGTGAAATAAATACCCATGAAACCATAATGCAATAATATTTTTTATTTATCCTTGGCATGCATGGGAAGTTATAAAATGGAGTTTTGAACGCTTATGGGAGTTTATGCATTTTTTGATATGAGAATGGTTTCTTCTGTGAACGTGAGCTGCTGAGCTTGGTTTTTCTGGGGTTGTTTAACCTCTTTGATTTGTTGGTTTCGGTAGTGAAATACCTACCCTAGCTGGTTGGGAGTGATTTCATTTCAGAGATCACTTGTGTGCAGTCATGGAGTTTGTAGATTTTGAGGTATTCTAAGTTTGATTTTGGTACTATTAATTTTGGTATTATGGTTTGAGAATTTCTGCAGATTATAAGTGAAGGAACAATGCCAAGTCCCAGCCGTACAAATTTCCTTGTAGTCGTACCTCTTTGGGAGCTGTACTATGCCAGGCGCAAGGATTGATGGAGTAAAATTGTTGTGATTTTTGAACCTTGGGCATTGTCTTCTAGGCGCAACATCATTACTAACATTGTGGAAGAGATTTGATGTGATAATGTTTAGGGAGGAAGGAATCATGCTGGCCGTACCTTAGTGCAGGCCGTACATATCCAAATGGGGGGCATGAGATCCCAAGAGCCCAAACGCCTCATATTTTCTTGCCCTATGTTGCTGTTGGGAGGCGCCTAGAGCAGTAATATCTATTTGTTGTGATTTTGGTGTGGATTTTGCAGTGTAGGTGTTGTTATGGGGGTATTTTCAATGTTTTCTATGCATTTCCAGATTTCTGATTTCTGTATCAGTCCTGTGCTTCCTGTTGTCAGAATGCTTTCAGAAGTGTAGTATCAATGTTTGGGAGTCATTACATCCATATCCAACAACAAAGCTTCATGGGTATGCTTCTGGGTGTTGTTTGGGGTGACTTCACTCATATTGTAATTTTGTTGCTACAACAGAGATAACTAGTAAGAACTAGAGTTATTATAATTATTGCAGTGTGCCCTAACCCTGTGTTACTGTTATTAGTTGCAATATTTATGAATGTAACCCTGGATGGTATTACCGCCAGTGCAGTAGTTGTTTTCTACTGATTTCTAACCCCACTGAATAAGTGGATGTGCCTAACTTTACTTTTAGTTTTCCTCCACTGAATAAGTGGTGATTCCCATGATTAAGTGGATGCTTGCTGCGTAAGAGGATGCCCACTGAATAAGTGGAAGTTGTTATTATTGCATGTTGGTTTGAAATGCTAACTCGGAAACACTTGTATGCTCTCACCTTGCCCGCATAGGGATCTGGGCGATCAAAAGAGTGTGGAAGAACTTAACCATTGCATCTTCCTCTTTGTGTGGAACTTTGAAAAAAACAAACTAGGGTGTACATTACAGTGGTATCAGAGTTGGTTTCCTGCCAGCCTATGTGAGTTGCTAACCCTACATGCAGCAAAAAAGTGACAGAGAAAAGAGATATTAGCAGAGAGAGGAGAGAAAATTGAAATCAGCACTAGGATTAGTGGGTTCTGTGAAAGAAACTCCAAACACGGCAGAAAGCGACAAGGATGCTTGCCCACTGCATAGTCCAAGTGACAGAATTGGAAGGCAATTTGACACGATGTTTGACACGATGACACAACTTATAAACAAGATGGAGTAGAACTTGAACAACATGCAGAGATTGAATACTGATGCCAATTACTCCCAGAGCAATGGCTCCCGTAGTAACAACGGAGGTGCGGCCAGAACATTGGTGGGATTGGTTGCTAGGCCCCTTCAACCGGTTTTCACTAGAAGGGAGGAGACACCTCTTGTGCAAAATGAGCAAGCTGCATTCATTGGCAAAGTTATGACTTGCTATGATGAGTATAGCACGCTTCCAGATCAAGTCTGCAGAATCTTGACCTTCGATCAATTCATGAACCAAAAGAAGAGAAACGAAGGGATACAAGACACCAGAGGATATGGAACCCAAAGGGATTATTAGCAGGCCTTGAACAAAGTTTCCCTTGCCCACTTTGATGGAAGTGGAAAGAGCATAGCGAGGGCTTGGGTTCAGAAGCTTGATGACTACCTTGCATTAAAGCCTATGCCGGAAGAGGAAACTCTAAACTTCGCTACCTTGCACTTAGATGGAGCAGCCCACGAGTGGTGGTACCACGGATTGGTGACACAAGGTCACAATCTTATCACCACCTACGATGAGTTCACAAATAGACTCATTGAGCGATTTGACAAACAAGATCCGAACAAAGCTTCAAAGATCTTGCTCAGTTGAAGCAAACTAACACCATTGATGCCTACATCACTGAGTTTCAAAGAATTAGTGTTATGGTTCCAGATGTTTCAGAAAGGAGACTCATCTTCTTGTTTGTAGAGGGTCTTTCAGAGCCAATAAGAGGTTGGGTCAAGTCTCTTAGCTCACAAACATTACAAGAGGCCATCAAGAGAGCTTGGAACATGGAGTTTTCAGCTCCAAGGATCAAGATTGCAGCAAAACCATTTCCCTTCAATAAAGATAAAAGACCATTATCAAAATTTCCAAATCAGCAGAAGCAACTCGTGCAGAAAATGAGTGAAGACATTAGAAATGAGCTCAAAAGAAAGAAGTTGTGCTTCACGTGCAAAGTGTCTTGGGCTCTCGGTCATAAATGCTTTGAGAAGGGACAAGTTCGCCATTTGGAGGTGTATTTAGATGTTGATTTTGAATCAAAAAAATCAAAACAACAAGATGAATTTGAAGATCGTGAAGAAATTGAGGACTTTGAAGAAGTTGAAGAGGTGAAGGAGGACAATGGAATACTTACACAATTATCCAACACTCAAAAGAACAACCCCTTTAGAGTTCGTGGATCTTGGAGGGTAGCATATGGTTGCTCTTATTGACACTGGTGCTACACATAATTTCATAGATGAAGGCCTTGCGGCAGAGCGTGGGTTGAAGATGGAGTTTGATGGGTTCAAAGTCATGGTTGCCGATTGCTTTATCCTCATGTGCACACGCTTTATCCTCATGTGCACACGAAAGATCTCTCAACTTTGCATTTAGTTGGGGAATTATGAGGTCAAGGATGAATTCTATGTTGTGAGCATTGGTGACACTGATGTGGTACTTGGAATTCAATGGTTGAAATCCTTGGGTGAGATCTATGTGAATTTCCAAACCATGGAGCTTAAGTTTGAATCAGAGGGGAAGAAGGTTGTCCTTTGCGGAATGTCAAATGGAGGTCCACGAGTTGTCACGGCCATTAGGATGGAACATATTTTGAGGCAAGGCCAAGCTGAGTGGGTTGCAGAGTGTGTAGTCATGCCCACTTTTGTTCATGAGGGGAGAGTGCATCTTGTTGTGCAAACATTATTGACCAAGCATACCAAAGTCTTCAGTGGGTTGCCACCAATAAGGCCTCTCGATAGAGGCATTGAGCATGTAATTGAGATGGAGGAGGGTGCCAAACCGGTGATAACCACTCCCTATAGATACCCGAAATGCTTCAAGGATGAGATTGAGAAGGCCATCAAAGAGATACTTGACATGGGGTTCATTCGGCCTAACAAGAGTCCTTTTGCATCTTCGGTTGTGTTAGTGAAGAAGGATGGAACTATGTGTTTATACATAGATTACCGTGAGCTCAACAAGAGAACTATCAAAAATCAGTATCCAATACCAAGGATAGATGAGTTCATTGATGAGCTACATTGAGCAATCTATTTCTTTAAAATAGACTTAAGATCTGGGTATCATCAGATTCGCATGCGTGAGATGGATGTAGGAAAAACTACTTTTAGATGTCACTTTGGGCATTTTGAATTTCTGGTTATGCCCTTTGGCCTAACCAATGCTCCTGCCATGTTCCAATCCTGTATGAATCAAATTTTCAATGAGCAGCTTCGTAAATTCCTATTGGTGTTTTTTGATGATATTCTTATTTACAGTAAGACTTGGGAAGAACACTTGCACCATTTGGATGAAGTGTTGGGGATTCTTGAGGCAAAATCTCTATTTGCGAAGGAGTCTAAGTGTGAGTTTGGAATGACTGAGATTTTGTATCTTGGTCATGTGATCAGTGCAGATGGAGTTAGAGTGGATCAAGAAAAGATTCGTGCTATCCTTGAGTGGCCACCACCAAAAAACCTCACACATTTGAAGGGTTTCTTTGGGTTATGCAGTTTTTATGGACACTTTGTGAAGGGATTTTCACAATTAGCAGCTCCCCTTATTGATCTTACTAAGAAGGGACCATTCTTATGGACAGATTCAACGTAGAAATCTTTTGAAGAATTCAAGGTGATCATGAGTAATTGTCCAGTGTCAGCACTTCCAGACTTCACCAAGCCATTTGAGCTTGAGTGTGATGCTTCAAGAGAAGGCATTGGTGCTGTTTTCATGTAGCAAAAACACCCAATTGCCTTTGAGAGTAGGAAGTGTGTGGTGGTGAGAAGAGTTACTCAATTTATGACAAAGGAATGCTTGCAATCATGCATGCATTGATCAAATTTATTGGTGATGTCTTCATGTAGCAAAAACACCCAATTGCCTTTGAGAGTAGGAAGCGCGTGGTGGTGAGAAGAGCTACTCAATCTATGACAAAGGAATGCTTGCAATCATGCATGCATTGATCAAATTTTGTCAATACTTGGTGGGAGGTAAATTCATTGTAAAAACTGATCATAATAGTCTAAGTACTTCCTTGACTAGAAGGATCTTAGTGAGAGGTAACAACGTTGGGTGAGTAAGCTTCAAGCTTACGATTTCGACATTGTCTACATGAAGGGAAAGAAGAACATTGTTGCTGATGCACTTTCTAGGAGACCCTATCTCACCTCCATTGTTGAGATTACAGCAGATTGGAAGGATCGAATCGTTGCAGAATATGCTAAAGACCCTTTCACCTCAAGTATCATTGATGGTGCCACCCATGAGGATAAGTACAAGGTAATCAATGGGTTGATCTTTTACAAAGAGCGCATATTTTTAGTGGCAAATTCAAAGGTTAAAGAGAAGGTTTTAAGGTCATTTCATGATGAACTGTTGGTTGGTCACCAAGGTTTTTATAAGACCTATAAGCTGATCCGTGAGAGACTCTCATGGAAAGGGCTGAAAAATGATGTCATGAATCATGTAAGAGAGTGTTCTGTGTGCCAACAGAACAAAAATGAACACACATACTCTGCTGCAACCATTGCCTATTCCCAATAAAAAATGGGAAAGCATCTTAATGGATTTCATCATCGGGCTGCCGAAGGTACAAGGTAGAGACTGTATTTATGTTGTAGTGGACAAATTAACAAAGTTTGCTCATTTTTTACAATCAGTTTAGATTTTAGAGCAACCCAAGTGGCTGAGTTGTTTTTTAGGGAAGTGTTCAGATTGCATGGGTCACACCGGAATATAGTAAATGATAGGGACAACAAGTTCCTTAGCTTGTTTTGGCAGGAATTGTTTCGTTTGAGTGGGACTGAGCTCACTTTGAGCACTAGTTATCACCCACAAACCGATGGGCAGACAGAGATTGTGAATAAGTGGGTGGAGGGATTTGAGAAACTATGTTTTAGGACAACAAATGGCTTGGGTTCGTTGGCTCCATTTCGGGGAATATTGTTATAACTCTTCCTATCACATGTCTATTAAAATGTCTTTATTCATTGCTCTCTATGGTTATAATGCACCTAGTTTTGTTGATTTAATTTTTGATGAGTGTAGAGTGCCCCAGGCCAAAGACTTGCTACAACAAAGTCAAGATATCATGAAGGCTTTGAAAGACAACCTCCTGCATGCTCAAAACCAACAGAAATTTTATGCAGATCAACACCATGTTGAGCGCACCTTTGAGGTGGGAGACATGGTTTATTTCAGGTTGCAGCCTTATCGTCAATTCACTCTCAAGAAGAGGGGTAGAAAAGTTGAAGCCATGTTTTTATGGACCTTTCAAGGTCAAGAGGAGGGTTGGTGAAGTGGCTTATGAGTTGGAACTTCCTGTGACCAGCAAGGTTCACAATGTTTTTCATGTGTCACGCCTTAAGAAGGCTCTTGGGCACAATGTGGTAGCTTCTTCAGAATTGCCCCCATTGGATGAGTGTAATGTGCCACACCTGTTAGTTCTTTTTAAAATCTTTTAAGTGTTATTTTTTAATTTTTATTTGTGTTCTTCTAGACTAGAGAGAAGATGCAGAAGGGGTTTCAGTTTTCTTGAGATGTGTTTGTTTCTTGCCAGAAAACATAGAAAATATAAGATGCAAGTGAAACCCAGAAAAAATACAATGATTTTGAGTAAAATAACAACCCAGATCAAGAAATACCTCCAAATGAATTATAGTTGAATACCCACATCAAGATGTGCAACTTCGTTTTTATGTTGTAGCTGGACCAGCACTAGGTACATACAAAATCACTCTAAATCCACTACAAACAATAGCCAGCTGATATACAATGAAAGATATCTGATTTAAGACCTTAGATGCCTAGAATGAGATACATAGTTGCTGCTCACAATAGGAAATGAGTCCCTGAAATGTCCCACGTCCACTCTGGCTATGGTACGACCTAGCTGTAGCAAGTTTCCAGCCACACACGAATGCAAACACTCCAAAATTACCTCCAGTCTATCTATTTTGTGCTGCAGACCCTAAACGACCAAGAAAGAAGGTTTTTATGCCTCAAACCTCACCAAATGGGTCTCAAGGAAGGTACGACCAGCCTCATGAATGGTACGGCCAGCTAGAGGAGATACAACCATAACAGCTCCTCCAACCCTTCCAATCTGTCACTAGAAATTGATCTTTAGTTGCTCATAACAAATCTGCCCAATGATATATCAAAGAAATCATCAAACTTTCGAACAATGGATCTCAATGAAGCACCAATGTGAATACTGGATGCATCCACCTCAGAAGCACCTTTGGATGGTATTGCACATCTGTAGAATGTTGTTACTAGAGGGAGTTTTCATTCCCAATAGCCTCTGGTTCAAATCCTTCAAACCCTCACACCAAAACCCTAGCAGAGCCAAAAGCAACAATTTCGTAATATCCAAGCATATCTAATGAACTCACTTTTCCCCTTTTTATTTCTTCTCCAAGAGGGGCGTTGGCTTTTGGGGGGGAAATAATATATTTTTAAATTACTTTATTTTCCCTAGGGATGGGCGCCCAACTCCGTAAGTGACATTTTTATATTTTTTTTTCATAAAATATGTTTGCTCTGTATGCATTTTTGTGTTTTTTCTGACGGTTTTGGGTTTAAATTCTTATTGCATGTTTTTGTATGTGTGATTTTTGCAACATTGACATAGAAAATGAAGCATATATGGAAAACCCAAAAAAACTAGAATAGATATCAACAAAATAACAATGACCTCGATTGTATTTAGCTAGAATATGAATTATGATCACATACCCAGATCAAGTTTTACAACTTCGTCCGGATGCTGAAGTTAGATCAGCAATATGACACCATAGAAATGCTCACAGCTCCAAGATATGAAGATGCTTTGTATTACATTCAGCAGCAGCAATAAATATGGCTTTGGACGCCAAGATTGGGACAAGGAAATGTCACAAATCAAAGAAGAATTACAACTCTCAAATACCCATGTCCTTTCCTAGATGGTACGACCACCATGGATGCATAAAACAACAGAAAACACTCTGAAATCCTCCTAAAATCTGCTCCAGTCTGGTCTACAATTAATTATCAACTCCAACGACTAGGAAGAAAGTCACCAAACAGTCTTCAACTCTCTTAAATGACTTCAAACAGTAGTACGACCTTCTAGAAGAAGTACGGCCCAGCTGCAATGGTACAGCCAGCCTGAAATAACACTGCCACAGCAATAAACCTCTTCAAAAATACTTGTTTCTGTCCTTCAAATCTATACCATGAGCTACAATATCAATCTCCCCAAAATGTCTTCATTTCTTGCTTAAATAATCACAAAATGGACTCCCTGAATGCACAAATGAGACTTTTGGATGAAGCCTCCAATAACCTCTCCTGATATGATCTTCCACACACGAGGAAAGGGATCAATGAAGGGGTTTTCGTCCCAACACTATCACAATCAAACTCTAGAGCCAAGCTCGATATGCCAAAGCACAATAAACTCACAAGTGAGCAAAATCCAATATTCTCGCATAGTAAGAATGAGAGCACTTTTGCCTTTTTGTTTCCTTCTTCAACGCCCAAGATGAGGGAATTTCTATTATTTTTAAGTTATAAATTAACCCTTTGTCTCTCCATGAGGGGCGTCCACTCCTAGGTATGTCACTTTTAAGTTATAACTTAAATTTATAAAGTGACATTATAATATAACTTGAGTTATATTATGTCTTATAAAAATCATAAGTTAAATCTTTAATTTAACTTATATTGTACCCATTAGTGCTCTAGACATCTCGAAACCATGAGTTATGTGCCAAGGACCATCCACAACTGCCCTGCCAAAAATAGCAAGTGCCCGGCTCCCGAACTTATTATAAATAGTAAGTCCACTGAAATGACCCCCTAAACATCTCCATTAGCCTACGGGAGTCTGGTCATAGGCTAATCCCTGTCCATTGGTCTAATGGGCTAGATGGGAGACATTACAGGATGGGTGCCCAACTCCATAAGTGACATTTTTATATTTTCTTTTCATAAAGTCACTTAATATTTTATAAAGTTGTAATGTCCCCATTTTAGGCAGTTGTGGTTTTTGGGTGGTTTAGCCTATTCTTGGCCCTCATAGGCTAACGCAAGTGGTTAGAGGGCCCTGTTGGGCGGATATCAGTGTGGTTTCTTCTCCAGGGTTTAATGAGGTTTAGGCTTGGCCTTTGTAGACGTTTCAGAACTCAGTTTCTCATACTTACTATTTATAGTAAGTCACTTAGATGGGTTTATTATTTATAGCAGGGCACCTGATTATGACATGCGGGTAGTGTCGATTCCGGTATTCAGTTGGATTGGAAAATTAAGGGAGATAATAATTAAATTAATTATTTGTAAGGTTATTAAATAAATACATATTATAAAGTGACCTTATATTTCATTAATTTAATAAAGTGACTTAAATAAAATATTATAACATAAAGTCACTAAAATAAAATAATAATATTATTTTTCTAGAAGCTTCTTGGAGATGGATTGAAAAAAGTATAAAAGAAGATCAAGCCAAGCTTCATATCATCCAGGAATTGATATTTGCTTTGATGTTGTTGTTTGGTGAGAAAGCCAGCTAGGGTTTCTGCCATTGAGCCATTGGGAACGAAAACTCTCATTGGTTATGCAATTTTGAGGTTGTGAAATATCAACTAAGATTATTGCTAAAGTGTGGGCTTTATCCAGGAGTCCAATCTATGCTTAAATCTGAAGTATTAATCAAGGATTTGGAGGTTAATCATTTGCAGATATGAAATTGTTGATGATATGAATAGTGCCGTGAACAGTGACATGAATAGTGGCGTGAATAGTGTCACGCTACAATACCCATTATAGTAACCAGCCATGGAGTTTTCAGATTTCCATTGTTGGAGGCTTATCTAGACACCCTTTCATTCTGGGTATTTGAGGGATCAATTCTTCTTGTGAAAACAATCATTTCTATACCAGTCTAGAGGTGTTTCAAGGCTGCAATTAATTAATTCTGAGGACTGATATACTACAGCAAGGGCACCATTGGCAAGACATTTTTGTTCATATCTCATCATTGAAGCATCCTATGGTTCTGGGCATTGTTGCATTTTGATCCTTTGATCCTACCGATCATTTCAGGTGCCATCTCATCATTGAAGCATCCTATGGTTCTGGGCATTGTTGCATATTGATCCTTTGATCCTACCGATCATTTCAGGTGCCATAAAGTGGAGTTAAACGGCTGCATTTATTTTAGTAAAGATTGCCAGGCAAGGGCAGGGGCGGCTACTTTTAGGAGGTGCGATTTCATGCAAGGAGGCTCAATAAAATCGAATAAAAGTCAGAAATAGATATCATTGCATCTGCTGTTCATTCCTTGCTTCAAAATCAGGTTCCTCATGTTATTTGCTTCATGTATATGCATATAGAATAATGTTAATGGCTGCCATTTGTTCTTAGATTTTAGGAGTTGCATAAAATTGTAAAGCCAAGAGTCTCGGCCATTCATATTAGCATTGTATTAGACAATATATCTCAATAAAGGAGTGATAAGTTGTAGGCCATATATTTGATGTAATGTGCATATTTATATCCTTCATGATTAGCATAATAGAATGCATGCTAAGTGTTTGACAAAATGCCAATTGGCTGTAGGTGCACATTTTTCATATAGAATTCATATATATGCATTTGAAAAGCCAAAAGAGAATTGCATATGCATTTAGTTCTTTGCTTAGACATAGTAGTAATCAATTGCAAGCTTTTAGATGATCGTTGACATCATTTCAAGCAAGCATAATCAGACTGAAACTCAGAAACAACAAGCATAGAGATTGTATGCGAAGTGTTTGACAATATTCCTTGAAGACTCTTTATTCAAAGAGAGGATGAATCTGAAAATGCACTTTGTTCTAATGATGATGATGAGGTTGATAAGTTTGGTCAATTGAAGGACTTGGTAAAGATTCCCAACATGAGGAAACAAGAATAGATTGAGGTTTCTTCATGTGAGGCAGAAGTGGTTCATAGCTTGGAGACTCAGTTGACAGTGAAGGAGGATGAGATTATTGCAGCATTATCTCATCATGACAGGATGCACAAACAGATTGAGGATCATCTTTGGGTGGTTTAGTTAGGGAGAAGACAAAAGGGGATTGGAGCAGAGTCTTCTCATGATGACTTGCAGGGACAGCAGCAGTTATCCATCGTGCTATTATGTATCCGACAAGGTTTGCTACTTCTATGTCACAGAGATTTCACATGGATACATGGTTACAAGATGATTATGGGGGCAGTAGGTATGATGGCTTGGTTAGTCAGCACGTCCATAGGAATTGGGCAGAGGATAGAGAGAGATGTTGTGTTGCGGATACTTTCATATATTCGTATCACTTCATGACGGATGGATGTGAGGTCGCTAGGGATTCTTTGGTGAGTACCCCTTTGGCACTTCAGGATTTCCAGAGATATGTTGATGAGCTATAAATCAGCAGGTTGAGGTTAGTTTGAGCAAGGGATATTACAGTGGTATCAGAGCAATTTGAAAATCAATAAACAAGGGTAGAAAATTTGTGTTTGGCTATATTCCACCTGGGTGGGATATTACAAAAGTCCCGTCAAATAAATATTAATAACTTCGGACTTTAAAATGAAAGCCAAGACAAACTCGGAATTCTACGTTCAATAGCTCACCGGAAAGGTTTCGACGAGACAAATCCAATCCAACTCTAAAAATCCCAAAACGACACCATTTCCGAATTTACTAAAAATAGTAAATCCACTACAAGGCATCCCAACCAACACTGACAGTGCCAACTGCGCCATCTGAACCCAAACCAACCTCCACCTCCACCTAACTGAAAGATCCATCCAAGGCTCTGCCAACTAGCCATTGAAAAGCTAGCAAGTCCAGCACTGGGCCCTCTAAACACCATTATTAGACTACGAGGACCTGATGATAGGCTAAACCACCAACTTTGATGCTTGCTCAAAAAGGGGACATTACAATGAGGAGGGCAATCTTGTGTTGATTCTGGAAAGATTCTTAGAATTCAGAGAACGAATAGTCAGGAAGAGGACCATTAATGAGTATCTGATCAAATGGAAGAACCTACCTTTGGAGGATGCTATGTGGGAGAGTGAGTAGATTTTGCAGCATCCAAAGTTGCAGTTGCTTGAAGACAAGCAACTTTGGGGAGGGAAGACTGTAATGCCCCCTTTCCGTTGGTAATTAACTCAACAATATTTAGCCTTGTTTCTGTGAATTTCCCGAAGGCTAACTAGGTCTAAGGGAAATGACTTTTAAAATAATTGAAATTAAGTTGTCCTTGGTTTTAACTTTGTATTTTAAAGTTGACAACTTTAATTATTTTAAAATTGTTCTTTTCTAGCTTGTTGAGCATGTAACAAACTGCCCCAATTTTTTTTGAAATTTAAACAATGATATCACAATGTTAGCACAATATTGCATGATCCAACTAAATTATCTCCACACTTTTGATCACCAAGTTCCCAAATCGGACGAGGTGAGAGCATACTGTGTTTTGGTTTACAAAATAAAGATTGTGCAACAAAATAATTACATTCATTTGCTTTTCAGCAAGCATCCACTTATGCAGTGGGGATTCTCCACTTATTCAGTGGGTAAATAACAAGAAAGAAAATCCATTAAATTTTCCACACTGGTGGTATACCATCTAGGGGTTAAGATGTGTGTTTGCAACATTAAGAAAGATTACAATGAATTCCTAAGATGCAACACTAATCGGAAATATAGATTAGGACTTGTTCTTGGCATCATGAAAGTTTGGAAATCAATGAAGTTCACCCTGCACAGCATTAGCATCATTAAACATATAATCTTGAACTGTCCAAGGCTGATAACATTCAGCTATTCTCTGCTGATCAAGTTTGCCTTGTATATTCAGACCTTCCTCTTGCTATACGGCAGCCCTGGAGTTGCAAACATTCACCATGATGATCATATAAATAATCCCTTTCAAAACTGCAATACAACTGATGATGACCACTATATAATACCACTGAAAGAAGAAGACAACCAAAAAGGTGATCGATCTGCACTAAAGAACACACATTCCTAACACAGATCTGTACGGCCCTGTAGGGAACAATCTCATCAATACACCACAAAATCTGCTCAGAAATTAATGAAGATTGGCCTGAGATGGTCGCCTAAACATGTGAAAGGATACTCCATCTTATTTGCATTCAAACAAACATAATTAAGAACCAAGCCAAAATCGTCCTTCCTTGAATGTACGAACATGCCTATACGGAGTGCACATAAAGTATATTAACAATCTTCAAAATTAACTGCAATGTTACTAGAATGCAACGCCCATATAAGGAAAAGAATGCTCCAAAGTCTGATCACTACATAACATAAGGTAAGAGCAGCATGAAGAAATCGCCATCTAGGGAAAGTATGGCCTTTGCTGGTACGACCAGCTCCAAACATCAAACAAACACACCAAAATGCATCAACTAAAGCTCCAAAATTCATCAAACATCACACCAAAAACAGTCCAACAACAAACTTCAATCAATCACCCAAGAATCTCAAACATTCTGTGCTCTGTGTGGCTCCTGTAATGAAGTCACCATATCTCCTAGCTAGGGTGGATCTTCCACCACCGAAACTGAGCTTCCTCTAGAGGGTTTTCATCCTCAAGAAGGTAGGAAGAACTCCAAGTTCATTCCAGCAGCATCTCTGTACAAAATCCAAAGCATAAACCTCCAAATGAGCTCACATCCTCTTTATAAATGCACTTTAGGAGTTACAAAAGAAATTAATTATTTCTTGGAAACAATAACTTTTTCCCTCCAACTTAAATAATTCCATTTTTTCTCCACTTAAGAGCTCACTTTTAAGTGCGTAAATAAAAGAATATATTTTCCCCTTTCCAATGAGTTATAACACTTAATGACTTATTAATTATTTTCACCCTTAGGAATTGAAGTGAAAATAATAATTAAAATAGCTCATTAAATATTACTTTTTTGTGGAAAATCCCAAACTGCTTCCAACAGCCAAATAAATTGAACCAATATGCTTAGAAGGGTTAGGGATGCAAAACGATGCCTTCCGGAGGACTTTCCAAAAATAGACGGCTCCTCCAAGAATCTTGGAGAGCAATCCAAGAAGCCGAATCAACTTCAGAAAGTTGCATTGACATCCTGACACAACACTGAGCTCAAATCCAACATCAGAGATCAACAAAACAATTGAACCAAGAGTTCTTCGAAAAGGGGAACCCCTTACCATACCGAGATAGCCTATTAGGATTCCGGAAAATAGGCTATCGGGCCCACAACTGACTTGGCAAAAAAAGGGAACATTACAGAGTGCTTGGTGAAAAAGATTATATTATTCTTTAAAGTGAGCGCCCCATTTTAGTGGGAAATAAATACTCATGAAGCCATAATGCAATAATATTTTTTATTTATCCTTGGCATGCACAGGAAGTTATAAAATGGAGTTTTGAACGTTCATGGGAGTTTATGCATTTTTTGATATTAGAATGGTTTCTTTTATGAACGTGAGTTGCGGAGCTTGGTTCTTTTGGGGTTGTTTAACCTCTTTGATTTGCTAGTTTCGGTAGTGAAATACCTACCCTAGCTGGTTGGGAGTGATTTCATTTTAGAGATCACCTGTGCGTAGTCATGGAGTTTGTAGATTTTGAGGTATTCTGAGTTTGATTTTGGTGTTATCAATTTTGGTATGATGATTTGCGAATTTCTGCAAATTATAAGTGAAGGAACAATGCCAAGTCCTAGCCGTACAAATTTCCTTGCAGTCGTACTTCTCTAGGAGCCGTACTATGCCAGGCGTGAGGATTGATGGAGTAAAATTGTTGTGATTTTTGAACCTTTGGCATTGTCTTCTAGGCGCAGCATCATTACTAACATTGTGGAAGAGATTTGCTGTGATAATGTTTAGGGAGGAAGGAATCATGTTGGCCGTACCTTAGTGCAGGTCATACATATGCAAATGGGGGGGCGTGAGATCCCAAGAGCCCAAATGCTTCATTTTCCTTGCCCTATGTTGCTGCTGGGAGGCGCCTAGAGCAATAATATCTATTTGTTGTGATTTTGGTGTGGATTTTGCAGTGTAGGTGGAGTTATGGGGGTATTTTCAATGTTTTCTGTGCATTTCCAGATTTCTGATTTTTGTATCAGACCCGTGCTTCTTGTTGTTAGAATGCTTTCAGAGGTGTAGTATCAATGTTTGAGAGTCATTACATCCATATCCAGCAACAAAGCTTCATGGGTATGCTTCTAGGTGTTGTTTGGGGTGACTTCTTCACTCTCATATTCTGATTTTGTTGCTACAATAGAGATAACTGGTAAGAACGAATTATTATAATTATTGCAGCGTGCCCTAACCCTTTGTGTTACTATTATTAGTTGCAATATTTATGAATGTGACCCTAGATGGTATTACCGCCAATGGAGTAGTTGTTTTCTGCTCATTTCTCACCCCACTGAATAAGTGGTTTAATTGTTAATGGCTTCCCGCTGAATAAGTGGATGTGCCTAACTTTACCTTCAGTTTCCCCCCACTGAATAAGTGGTGATTCCCACGATTAGGTGGATGCCTATTGCGTAAGCGGATGCCCACTGAATAAGTGGAAGTTGTTATTATTGCATGTTGGATTGAAATGCTAACTCAAAAGCACTTGTATGCTCTCACCTTGCTCGTATAGGGATCTGAGTGATTAGAAGAGTGTGGAAGAACTTAACCATTGCATCTTCCTCTTTGTGTGGAACTTTGAAAAAAAAAAACTAGGGTGTACATTACATTTTGACATTTTACAAGTTGTGAAGAAGAGGAGCAACAATAGTTAGAAGAGGTGAACGGTAGTCAAGAGAAAATATTAGGGCATCAAACCATCATCATTTGAAGTAAGATTAACATTCCTTATTTATTTGTTCAAATTCTTTTGAATTTTTTTTTAGTTTTTCTTTTTAAAATTTCAAACACTCAGGGAGGGTTTTTTTTGTTTATTTTTTGTTCTATGTTTGCTTGCAGCTATGTTTTGTCATTTTTCAAAAAAACAAACAATGAGCAGCAGTGAGGGTAGTGAGAGTGAAGAGATTGAACTTGAAATTCAACCAAGAACTAGAGGTTATATAAATGTTGCAGCCACTGGGGGTTCTTCTGCTAGTGGGAGTAGTATAGGGAGCTATCACACTTAGTTGTCTGTTTTAAAATTTCCAACATTAGACAACATAAGTGAATAATTAATTAAATAACTCAATAATATACCCAAGTTGCGGAAAGCATCCAAATGATATAATTTCGCAATTCTAATCATACCAATATGATATCGAAGACTTAGGATGATGATCGGTGGCAACTAGGAGACTTACTAAAAATAGCCTGCTCCTCCAAGAAGTTTGGAGAGCACCCAAAAGGTCGGAAATCGATTTTGAAAGCATCAAAAGGCTCCATCTAACCAATTGAATTCAAAGCCAAGAACAATTGCTCTGCAAGACTAATCAAAGCTTCTCCAAGAATGTTGGAATTCTCCCCAACTAAGCAATTAGCCTCCAAAAAACTTGGAAACTGGCTACTAGCGCACAAATCGGCTATGCGCCAAAAAGGGACATTACATTGTTCTGTGCACAACTCCTCTTTATATAGGATTTTTGAGGGAATATAATATTATTTTTTTTTCTCCTTTTGCCTGCAACTTCATTTAAAAAGTGTCTAGAAAGTCCGATCACTTTTTGAACCCCAATCCTAGCAACATCGTATAACATAACTTTAGGCCCTCTTTTAAAAACACTTTTTAATCATAAAACATAAGTTGCCTTTTAAGAATATAACATAAAGTTACTATTTGGACAACTTAAAATATTAAATTATTTCCTTAGTTCAAAAAGGGGACATGACATTCTTTGAGCTTATGATATTATGCTTGAACATTTCATGCCTCCCTTGTCAGGTAATAGGTTTTAGCAATAGTTTCATTGTTTTCTCAAAGAAGCTTGAAGTCTTTCTCAAAGGCCTTTGGTAATTTGTCCCAAGAACACTTTCATGTTGGTGTTACATCCATAAACTAGTCAATTGTCGCTCCCCTAAGTGTGGCTGGGAATGATTGCAACCAATGGCATACATCAATTTTTCCATTTGCTGCCCAAATAGTTATGCATGTTTTACAATGTTGCATTGGATCTTCAAACCCCTTGCCAATGATATTTTACAACTTCACTCTCAGAACTTGGATTGGTTGGCGGAGTAACTGTTTTTGCTTGTCTTTCTTGATTTGACTGCAATGAAAGGATCCTCCACCAAGAAGGTCTCATTAGGACATTCCTCTGCACTTCCAATGATGTTGGACATTTTCAAATCCTCAATCCGTGGTGTAGTCTTGGCAATCCGTATGCTCTTTTGGTAACCTTGAAGCTTCCTTTGTTTCAATCCATTTCTTTGCTTTGGTGTCGTCTAACAAAAGTTCTTGGATACCTAGAATTTTTCTCTCATATGCTTCCCTCTCTTCCTTTGCAAGGAAGTAGTCAAACTTCATATCCAAATAAAGAATTACCTTAATTTTAGTGGACTTAATTGATTTTGTGGACTCCTTTACAACTATTTCTGACCCAGCTTGGTTGGCAAGGTCTATATCTCCTTATTCAAGAAGGGGAAATTGCCTAGCAACTTCAACCCACTCTTCTCTTGTGAGTGGTGAACTTTGACAAACACTTCAACCTTGGCCTTCACTTGGGGTTCGATATTGTTTTAATTGATCTTTAGAGTTTGGTTGCCTCTTGTAGCCTTCTTCATTCTTGCTGTTCTACTAGTCTCATCCATTGTCTGATTTCATGGTCCACCTTTTGACCACACTATCTTCTTCTCCTGCCTTTGTTTGGGCTTAGTGACATTAATCTTTTGGATTTTGGCATTGATCTTCTCTTTGTTCGTCTTCTTCCCAACAACATCTTTATTCATATCGTTTTAGGATTTGTTGCCTTCATGTTTCCTGGTCTCTTTCAGCATGGAGATCTTGCAAGATTATGTAGTGCCTTGGTAGGAGTCTAGGCAGATTATCCAATAGTCGATCAACCTCTTTAATTATGATCAAGTTACCCTAGTTTGGGTCCTCTCTAATGTGCTCTTGCACTGAAAGTTCCCACAAATACCTAAGAGCTTGGGTGATAGATCTCTTTGTCTTTGTGCATCAAGTGGTTCTTGTATTGGTTGGCCCATTTACCCCTAGGTGTCCATCTTGTTTTGTCATTGTCATTAAGTATTGTTCAACTTCAATTCAATTCTAACGAAGCTTGATGTGACTTTACAAAGGCAAGATATTGGGTGAGTTGATCTTCTGTGTCTTTGTGTATCAACTGGTTCTTGTATTCTTTGGCTCATTTACTCCTAGGTGTCCATCTTGTTGCATCTTCATCAATAAGTATTGTTCAACTTCAATTGAATTCTAATGAAGCTTGATGCAACTTCACAAAGGCAATGGCACCAGAAATACATGCATAATACATGTTTATTGGGCACACCAATACCTCTTATTTCCCATGATGGGATCTGTGTTAGGAAATTTGTGTGGATTTGAATTTATCCTCAAGATTCATAATGCCAAGTTTTGGAACCTTGGGCTGTTCTGCTTCAGAATGTCAGAACTTACGGATGGATTTTAAGCCTTGTCTGGACCTATGATGTCATTTGATGTTTTCCTTTTCTTTTCGGCTGCATTTGCTTATTTAGGCTCCTAGATCTGCAGATTTTGTGGAATAAGGTCCTCAAGGTGCTTTTTGTGGATTTGGTCTTTCTCCCCCTAGCAGCAGGAATAGTTTAAGTTGCACATCTGTGAAGGGTGTAATCGCTATTGAAGAGTTGTGAAGGTTTGAAATTTGAGCCATGGATGGGCGGAAGGCTTTAAGGTCTGCGGATTGATGAAGCAAATGACTAATGGAGCAGGCTTGAAATCATATACTTGTTCCTATGAAGTTTTAGTCAAGTGCTCTCTTATTCCTTTACTGCACTTGATTGGTTTAACTTATTCAGAGCAATAGATATTTTATTTTGGTGTTGAAGGCTTGTTACCTTTCAAGTAGAAGTTGTTGGCATGAATATGCTGTTTAACTTTACATCTGTTAGTGAAAGTTGATATTATTATGAATGGTTTATTGCAGATATTTCCTTCACTAATCTACTTGTTTCCTACACCTCTGCAGAAATGTTGGCAGGAAGGTTGCCAGGCTAATAGCTTTGGCCCTGAACTTAAATGCAAGTTTCTTTGACAAACCAGAGATCCTTGGGGAACCAATTGCTATTTTGAGGCTTCTCCATTACGTGGGTTAGTAAAAAAAACTGTTGTTAGATTCATTTACTGAATAAAATCGAGACATTATGTATTCAAAGCAACTCATGGTCACTTTTACAGATCATTACATTTCGACTACAAGTCTTTTTTAGATCGGATATGTTAAAAGCCCAGGCTCTTTTCTTTTCAAATATCTGTCTTAATGCCTATATAGTTAGTAAGTACTTACTTTAGGCTGAAGTCTTAGACTTGATTTTGGAACTCTTCCATGATATAGAAGGATGATTAATAACAGAACTTTCTCTTCTCTTATTATACATTCCTTTTAATCTAATGCAATACAGTTTTTGGGCTATTACTAAAAGAAGCAATTCATGCTTGAATTAATACAAAAATTATGATTGTGTTTATTATCAGATGAAGCATCTAAGCCAGAACTTGGTATTTATGGTGCGGGGGCACATTCAGATTTTGGTCTGCTTACATTGCTGGTAACAGATGAAGTTTCTGGTCTCCAGGTATGCCTTTCATTTCACCTGGCAGTGGGGATCTTGAGATGTGAGGTATGGTCTAAACTGACGAATGGGGGATTTTATGTCTGTATGTAGATCTGCAAAAACAAGGATGCCCAGCCACAAAATTGGGAAGATGTGCATCCTTTGAAAGGGTGAGCTACTGCTTTCTTTTTTCTGCCATTAAATGTTCATATTTTTTGCAGAGTCAGAAATTTTACCATAAAAGCTTAAATATTTTATGTAGAATCTGTAGTTCCATGCAGTTTTGGAATGAGGGGATGGGTTTCAAGGACGAAGGACCTAAATTTCATATTATAATAATAATAAATATTTTAATTTTTAATATAACAAATAATAAGTTCTAATGTATAAATAATATTATATAATATATATTTTTTATATATTTATATTATTAATAATATGTATATTAAAATTAATTTATTATTAATATATATATTTTTTGTTACGTAAGAAGTAATTTTATTAATAAAAAAAGATGAGGATACATCGATGTTGGCCCATTAAGGCACCAACCCAAATTGCTAATTCAACCCCACCGCCTAAGTGCCCAGATTCAACATGCCGCGCAAGGCCGATGGCAAAAACCAAACCAGAGAGACCCACATCCAATCGGGCCACATAGGGCCGAGGGAGGAAGACCATCAAAATTTTCACTACCAACCGAGCCACGCAAGGCTGAGGGAAGAAGACGATCAAAATTTTCACTACCAATCGAATCACGCAAGGGTCTCTGAGCTTGCAATTCCCTGGCTATGACCCCCTGAGCCTGCCTAGCAATCCTTCTAGGGCACAATTCCTTGGAGTGATGATATATCTATCGGCCCATTGAATGCTATGCACGGTGACAAGTCAAACATCAGCCAAAGGAAACCACCGGACCCAATGGTTAGCAAAAACTTCTAGAAGGCTCCAGATGAGTGCGCAAACAGCCAACGGTCTTGTTTAAAACCTTGGGCCAGTGTCTTTTGATCAGGGTCTCCCTCACGCGGCATTAACTTCCCTTATGTTTGAAAGGATTGATCAACTCTTGTAACACTTGTAACTAACTCTCTTGGTATTTGTCAAAAGAACAGACTGTTACGTGGAAATTTGGACCAGCAGTCACAGCATTCAATCCTTCTATTTGAAGTTAACATTACAATGCGAATACAGGCATTGGATGCTGTACTTTTGAAATCTCTGTTTAGAGGTACCAGGGGAGAGAACAAACCAACATACAGTAAATATTACAATTTAATGTAGAAGAATATTTAAAAAAAAATTGTAGACTATTAACGGTATAGTTAATCTAATATTATATTAGTTATGCAAATGGTTGTATTAAACCATTGCAACCATTCAACTAGTACTCCTTGGTACTTTTATATGAATGCGGAGCTTAAGTTGGAAATCATAGCTTGTATTCAGAGTGGAGTCAGATCGACTCTATTTTAACATTTCTATGTTCCTTTAGAATATCTATTTTGTTCATTCAATGTATATATTCATGCTGTTGAAGGTGCATTTACATTGGTGAACCCAAATGGAAGTAAAGTAAAAGAAACATTTAGACTTGATCTAATTTTTGAATGATCTATAATGATAAATCAGAAATTGTTTGTTATTTAAAAGAGAAAGAGAAGTGTGAGGTCCCTAAGGTTGACAAGGAGCATATGCGATGAAGCGTAATTTGCTTGGTATTTGTTAAATGTATAGACCATGTAACCTATCAAAATAGAGCTTTCAAAGAGTACTTCCTGGAGAACAAACGGTATTCAATTCTGATTAGCAATGAAGAAATAAATGTCACTTAAGCCAAAACGTAGGCATACAATGGTAAAGAACCCACATCAAATGGCTGAGAAGCTATAGCAAAGTCAATGATGCCATCAACCACACATGCAGACAATTTTCAAGATAATTGACTGCACAGTTCCTAAGGAGGGCTTACTTAGACACCTTATCATGACCATTTATGTTGGAAACAATTATACCAAGAGACTTGCATATGTCTGGAATTGCCCCTACTCATCATCATAGTCATTATTTACTCTCTTTCGGTAGTGCTCTAAATGTGGCGTAGAAAGAAAAACAGAACATTCATAACTCAGAAGACTGATCTTTAGGTACAATGACTTGGATGTTCTAGGAACCAAAGCCCTTACATAAAGTAAATGGATACTATTGTATTGAATGTTGCTTTCAACAATCTATCACAAACCCAAGTATGTTCTGGTATGCCTTGCAAACACCATGAGCTACCATGTGCTAGAGTTGGTTGGATCCATAAATAGGTGAACTGAGTTGCCTATGGGATGCTGGTGATGAATGTCTATTAGTGCTCATTGATGATGATGTTAGTGATTTCTATACAGCATTCCTCATCTCAAGGGTGGTTTAGTAGCCCATGTTATGTATATCCTGTAGTGCTTAAGTTGGATTGCATGTGCTCTACCTGTATGTCTTTCTCTGTCTGTTCTCTTTTTCTTCAACATGTATTTATGCAAATGCAAGGAAGTCAGTCTATAATAAATTTGAATAGTATCAAAGATGAATTAATCATTCTGTATTAACATACAGGAATTATTAAAGCTGCTGGGGTAACTATATTAGAGGTTGTCTGAAGATTTGAAGTAAACAAGCAACATGCATCTCTAATTGGAAGCTGAAGTTCAACATTTCAGTGGCCCAACATTATATATTCTACTTATTATATATCCTAAATTGGTTGGGGGATTATTGGAAAATGTCTTGGAATGTCCATTATTCCATTGTAACAACATTGCATAATTATTTTTTACACAGGATGGTATCAATGAAAATTTTGACTCTTGAGAGATCTTTGTAGGCTCTCAAATATATAAAACTTGTGAATCCTTGAAAGGCAATTTATGCACTTAATTTCTGTGTTTCTGAACCCATCCTCAGGCACTTGGAGGACCTCAAGTGACATGCCTCATATTTTGTCCGTGTGAGGTTTAATCTCTTGTTTTCTATTAGGCTTAAAGAAGCCATCCACAGTTTTCTTCTTTTTGGAGAAATGCATCATTTATTATTTAATGGAACAAATAATCAAGAAGTCTTGACTGTATTGATTCTATTATTTGTGTCTTTATCTTTTTGACCCTTTCTGTGTAAACATCCTCAACAAAATGCAAACTTTCTTTTTCAAGTTTAAGATTATGAGCTCAAATGTATAGCATTTTAAATGCGGCTCTGACAGGGACATGAGGGCTAATATTTTACACTATAATTATTCATGATGGGTTTGTAATGTAAGCACATTGCGATCAATTTCCAGTTACAAAAACTAAATTCTTTGTTCAAAAGCATTTTCTTGTGACACTTTTGTTTCTAGTAATTTATAAGGTGGACTATTTATTCTTGGAACCTAATGATCCATGTCATTTTCATTAATCATGAATTTGAATTATTGCTTATGCAGTGCATTCATTGTCAATATTGGGGACATGCTCGAACGATGGAGTAACAACATTTTTAGGTACTTTGGTTTGGCTGATTTCATGAAATTAATTTTTGTAAGCTTGTTCTTTTTTCAATTTGTTTTCATGAAAAAATAGATTTGTGAGGTAGTAATCAAAATTTTCTTTTATGGGTACATGGTTATTCACTTGTTATAGCAAACAATAGTAGTAGAAACAAGCTCAAGCATGCATACATATACCCACAAGACATTTTTTTTTAATATTCATTTCTTGCTAATGTTTCCAATATTCTATAGTGGGATACTTTATTGAAGTGTGGACTATAGTAAATGGAGAAAGACCTTTCCAAATAACTCCTTAACTGACCATCTCGATATGTTGTTAAATGGGAATAATATATGATTGCCTTGAATGAGGTACAGAAACCAACTTCCATGGGAATTAAAATATGCAATTGAGATAAACTTTATATTTAAGAAACTTCAAATACAATGCATATGATTGTTTATTTATGAAATTGAAGTAGATGGCTCAAAGAAAGTTTTAATATTTGTATACTCCTTTATACTCAATTGTAACTATGCGATCATTTTGTCATGAACCTCATATTGTGATGTTGTAGGTGGTATATTGTGGGCTTATTTAGTCATAATGCCAACTGTACTTCATTTTGATTTTTTTGATGGGTGTCCCCACTTGATTTGCACGGGTGAGGTCATTGATTTTGTCAATATTAAGGCAAATATGGATCCATTATAATAGTTGTATTTTATTTTTTCCAGATTTTGGAACTTTCTTTCTTTGTTCGTCATAACACATTCAACATTCAAATATGGTTTCTCTCTATCACTAGTGCCCACAAGAATTATTATGTTCAACATGTATAACCAACTCTTATTATGCTCGTGGTTTATCAGTATTTGTGATGCCCTCTGTCTATTTTTTTTTTTTTTTTAAATTTGTTAAACCAAAATGATGCCAAGAAAGAAAGAACAATGTACTGCACCAAATACTAACAAACTAAACCCTAATAATAACCTTGGAGCTGAATTTTATTGATAAAATCTGCTGGAATACATCAATAGAGTAATAATAATAAAATCTGCTGGATTACATTAATAGAATAATAATAATGTGAAACTAATCAGAATTCAAGTACCTGGCAGAGTATCTCTACCAAATCAGAACTGATGCTACCGTATAATACTGCTCCAGCTGCCCTACAAATCAGTTTGCCAATAGAAAAAAATAATGCTTTCAGTTCAATGCAATCTCTTGATGAGATTGCCCACAGGAAACTAGAAGGGTTCTGTTGTCTGATCTCTAGATGCAAGCGTTTTCATCCCTGAATTGGTAGATGAGTGTTTCTTGATGTAGCCGTCCTCTCTATGTCTGAAATATGTGAAAAAAGCATAGAATGATTGTCTCAAGGTTGGGCAGCCTCTATTTATTTGTTGACATGCTCCAAACCGTAGGTGCCTAGCCCAAGTGCCAACAACAAAGATTATTTTTATTTGATATGACACTAATATCACTTAATAATCAAGTACCACATAACATGGCACTAGTATAATAACATTAAATTGGCTAAGTAGCCAATAAACTTTGACCTTTTATTAGTAAATCAATCATAGCTTGAAAACCACTCACTAGAAAGGCCTGAGATAAAGCATTATGAACAGCTGACTCACACCTGAATTCAACGACAGGCTGCATGACATGGTCTTGTCCTTGTTAGCCTCCAAAATCCCCTAAGACATAGGAACAAGTTTTCTCTAGGGCACTTATAATGGACATGTACACTTAAAAATCTTGAAGGGCACACAAAATGTCAACAACAAAGAGGTCCCCTTAAGGTAAATCCCCCGTGAGCAGACTAATGGTGAGGGTCCTGTTGATGTTTGTTTTTCGACAAGTCAACAATAGAGTGAAATACAGAGTATTTGACTCTCTCTTGAGCAAAGCCTCTCGAATGCTGAACGAAGTGATCAAACAAGATGACTCCAAGGTTCCTTTCTTTTGATTTGGCAAGAGAGTTCAGTGACTGAGTATGATTATGCTGGTAAACACAAAGGGACTTACACAATTGTTCAACAAGTTGTTGATTAATGATAAAGAAGGTAAACACTGGAATGTCTAAGTACTATGACGTATGATGTAGCAATGATGTACTTGATCCTAATTCTAACCAAATTAATAAAACAAAGAACAAAAGATGAGAGGTTCAGAAAGCTAATCTAATCCTAGATGCAAGGATAATTATTGCTCAGATGAAATCCAACCAAGTCTTGCTTCGCCAAGTCAGACAACTACACAAGATTGATGCAATCTTCTAAGGTCCTACAAGATATTTAAATCACTTATGCTCATGAAACATTCAACAAACATAGGGATCAAATTGAAGTTCAATTTTGTTCAGACCAACCATACACTGCAATTCGCATGCCACAAAGTACAAATGGTGTGAACTTATAGATTTCACCACAAACAATAAAGAAACCTTCCACCAACTAACATGTACTTAAAGAAAACTTAATATAATCTTACTACTTGCTTGAAGAAATCCAAACCATGCAACACTTAGAAATATATATAGAGTCACCAAAACAATGAGTCTTATATTATTCCAGAGAGCTTTTGCAACAATTCCAGAGTCTTCAATTGTACAAATGAGAGCAACAAGAGCCCTTTTATAGACCTCAAAATGAATGAAGGGTCAAGATCGATCAGCCAAGCCAGCGGACTAGATCATGCCACATCACAAGTAGTTATAACAAACTCCTATTTTATTAAATGAAAGGGGCTAGCTTTTGTAAATGAAAGAGGCAATAAAGGCACGCTTCCCAAGAAGATAAGGATAACATGTCGTCAGCCTAGGAGGAGTCTCCATGCGAATATCCATTACTAAAAGCTTGACATTCAATGAATCTGGACACTATTTGCTTGACATCATCTAAAGGTACACTTGGCATATTCTGAATGGTTCCTTCAGCCATAGTTGGTAGACTCGCCAAAAACTCGCGAGTTTTTTTTTCAAACGAGTCAACTTGACTTTAACTCGCAGAGTTTTCCTGGGCGAGTTTTTCTGAGTCAGAGCCGAGTTTTCGCCGAGTTTTTGGCGAGTTTTTTGCAAAAACTCGCCGAGTCCGTACAAAAGACTTGCGGGCAGAGGTATAAGTCATTTCCGCGGCCAGAAAAGGTAAATCTTAATCAGATTTTAGGTTTTTGAAGCTCTACATAGCAAAAAACCCCCCTCCAAGCAAAAATAGTTCATTTGCAATGTTGTGGCATCGAGAAGATTGGATTCAAACGCCATTTTTTGCGGATTTTGAAGGCAAATTGGAATCCCAGGTAAGTTTTTGTTTTTCCATTTTTCTTTTTGTTTAATCATTTTTTTTGGTTCTTGTTGTAAAATATTGAATCCAAATTGAAAACAAAATCTTCATAGAGCAAAAAGAAGCTTCATTTTTGCATTTAGATTCCAAAATAACAAGATTCTTCACTATTTTTTGTGGATTTTTTCTAGTTTTTTTCATGATTTTCGCTGTTTTTTGAAATTTTTAAACCTAGGTTCATTTTTTTATTGTAAATCTATTTTGTTGTTTAGATTAGTTAATTTATTGACTAATTTAATCATTGAAACACATTTGTATGAGTATCAATTTAAATCAATTTTAGAGAGATTTTTTTTATTATTAAAAACCTAATATGTTGTACATTTTTTTTTGTATGTGTAGATTAAATTCGCACTATAATGGCTTCAAGTTCAGCGTCAGACTCCACCGGCACCCCATCCATGGCACAGACATCGTCATGGGTTCCAGGCACTCGTCCTCCAGGAGCTAGAGACCCAACATGGAAGTATGCTGTGAGAGGACCGAATCCTGGAACGGTTGTTTGCGGTAGATGTACGAGGGTATTACATGGAGGCATAAATCGCCTCAAATACCATCTTGTAGGCATTGCTTGTCATGATTCCAAGGGTTGTCTTTAAACCACAGAAGAGATAAAAAGGGAGATGCTTGCCTTACTTGCAGCTACCGAAGAAAGAAAATTGCAAAGGGAGAGGACAAAGGCAGCCATAGCAGCAAGCATAGCTAGTTCTGGTGGACATGGTCATGAGCAAATGCAAGTGGACATAGAGTCTGAATCAGATGAGGAGACGAGTGGAGCTGATGTTAACATTGTGGGCTCTCTTCGTGGTCCACGCATTCGTGGCAAATCGGCCCCTAGGCCCCCCATTTCCTCTACTTTGAGTAGAATGCCACCGCCGGGGTCTACATCTTCACGCTCACCACATAGTTTTTTTGTGCCAAGAAACACACCAGGAGCACAGACATCATTGGAGGCTACAGGGTGGAATAGGGAGGTGCATCAACATGCCGACATGGCATGTGCAGACTTTTGGTATTTCAATAACATTGCATTCAATGTGGCGAGTAGTCCCTATTGGCACAATTTGGTTACCGCATTGACAGTTGCGGGAAAAGGCTACAAGCCACCTTCTCATAAAGACTTGAGTGGGAGGTTAGTGATTAGTGATTAGTCAATTTAAATTTTATGCTAAGTTTATCATTTAAATTTTATGTGATTAGTTAATTTATGTTAAGTTAATTTTTGTTTAAAAAATAAAATTTTGTACTTATTTTAATTTTTAAAAAATTTTGTAGGTTGCTCACAAATGCAACGGAAAGGGCGGTGCAAGTAGTTGAAGATCAAAAGAAAGAATGGAAGAAACATGGCTGCACCATTCTTTCCGATGGGTGGACGGATGGGAGAAACCGCACCATCCTTAATTTTTTGATTTCTTCAAAAGGTCAAGTTGTGTTTTTGAAATCAGTGGATGCCTCCAACAAAATAAAAAATGCAGAAACATTGTGTACATTGTTGGAGGAAGTTGTCATGGAGGTGGGGATAGATAATATTGTGCAAGTCATCACGGATAATGCAGCAGCATATGTGGCAGCTGGGAGATTGCTTGAGGATAGACATCCTACACTTTTTTGGACACCTTGTGCGGCACATTGCCTTGACCTTCTTTTGGAGGACATAGGCAAACTTGATTGGGTGGCACCAATTGTAGATGATGCAAGGAGCATAACAAAATTTATCTACAATCACCCTTGGGTTCTTAGTTTGATGAGGGAATATATGAAAGGGAAAGAGTTGGTGAGACTGGGTGCCACAAGGTTTGCAACGATTTTCCTGACATTGCAAAGCATTATTGGTTCATTGAATGCTTTGAAACAAATGTTTGTGTGTCCAGCATGGCTAGAATCATCTTATAAGAAAAAGCCTGAAGGACAGAGAGTTGCAAGCATAGTGTTTGATAAGCTCTTTGAGGAAAGAGCTACAGAGATCGTGAAGGTAACCTCAAAACTTTGATTTTAAATTCAAATGGAGTATTTTATTTCTTAATTTAAGTCTTTCATTATAAATTTGTAATTTTTAATTTTTAATCTTTTTGTATTTGTAATGTAGGTGTCAGAGCCCCTGGTTAGAGTCCTTCGCTTGGTAGATGGGGATCAAAACCCCATGGGATATATTTATGAGGCCATGGATAGGGCCAAAGAGGCTATAAAAATTATTACATGGGGGACAGCCTCAAATTTGATCCCATATGGGAGATTGTTGATAGGAGGTGGAACAATCAACTCCACCAACCCATCCGTGCTGCAGCGTACTTCCTCAACCCTCAATTTCACTTCTCAGAGAATTTCTCCGATCCTAATGGAGAGGTTATGGAGGGGCTCACAACATGCATTTAGAGGATGGAACCCATGGTTGAGGTGAGAGACCTCATTGTCCAAGAGTTGGATCTTTACAGTGAAACGAGGGGTAAACTCTTTTCTTCAGATCTAGCTATTCGAGGAAGAACCACTCAGACACCAGGTATAAAATTCAGAGTCTTTAAGTTTATTTCACTGTCACTGTGTCACATCATACATGCATCTTGATTCTTAATAGCTTATATTTATAATTTGATAAAATGTGTTTTGAGTCTTGACTTTGTTTTCTAACTCTTCAGTATTTTTTTTGCAGAGGCTTGGTGGAAAAGTTGGGGTGGAAATACCCCACATCTCCAAAAAATTGCCCTCCGCATACTATGCCAGCCTTGTAGTGCATCCAGTTGTGAGCGGAATTGGAGCTTGTTTGAGGCCATTCACACAAAGAAGAGGAACAAACTAGCCCAAAAGCGCCTCAATGACCTTGTCTTTGTGCAATACAACCTTCGGTTGCGCACAAAAAAGGTAGAGGACAAATCATTGGATCCTATTGATTTGGATGAGATAGATCCTTATAGTGATTGGATAGGGCAGGATGAGCAGGCTCCATTGTTTACCGCAGACGAAATTCTTGATTTCGAGAGACAGGCAATGGAGGATCTGGGTGCAACAGGAGATGTAGGGTTGGAGGACATTCATGAGCATGAGGAGCCAGAGCCAGAGCCAGAGCCAGAGCCACCGCGCACTCGCAGGACTAGAGCATCTGCCTCTTCCCTAGCTTTGGCTAAATTAGGGAAGAGGAAGATGTAATATGTTGTGTTACTGTTTACTTTTAGTATTTACTTCTAGACTAGTTTTACTATTTTCATTTTCAGCTATCTATTGTAATTTGTAATTACTAATTTGTATCAGACTATCAGGCTTTTAGCCATCAGGATTCTGCATGAGAATGCAATTTTGTAATCAAATTGCATTGAAGTCAATCAAATTTAATAGAAAACATTTTTGTACTCATTTATGGACTCATTGGATTCATTTTGTCATTGAATTTTGCAAAAAAAGTGTGTTTCTAATGAAATTTTAGGAATGTTTTTAATTTGCCGAGTTTTTGCCGAGATTTCTCCGAGTTTTTTTTGACTCTCCAAAAATTGGCTTGCCGAGTTTTTTGCCCAGCCGAGTTTTCCAACTATGCCTTCAACTTCAAGTACATTATCTGAATAAAGGCCAAGTGTCTTTTCCCAATCTGTCATCCTTGCTTTGTTGGCGCCAAGGTGGACAGCAAGTGAAAATATACTCTCAAGCTTCTCATCAAAAACATCATCCTCTTGAAAGTAGAAAGCTTGAACCTGTTCTTTCATGTTATCAAGAGTCATCTCTCCAAATGGGTTACATAGCTTCATCAAAGAGGCATGTATTCCATCTTGAATCCTTTGAAGTACACTTCTTACTCATGACATAGCTATTTCTATCTTATCCAGCAACTGTCCATTGATGCGAAAGCCATAATACCAAGAAGAGAAGTCATATGTCCTACCTTCTTCAACCACTTCAGCATGTATTAATTCATCAACTGATGTCTCCATCAAACCCTTTAAGTGTGGCAAGTATTGTTCCTTGATAGCCTTGAATTTAATACAAACTGTCATCAATGCAAGTACCCTCTCATTGAGATCAGTAATCTTATCATACACTTGCATAATATCTTCCAGGTGTTTATATGTAGCTTCTTTTGATCGCTTCATCCAATCTCTCGTCCTGTGAGATGAAGACTTCAACTCTTCTAAGTGTAAAACTGTTTCAGGATGAAGAAGAGATGGAGGTGTAGCAATTCTTTCTTGCTGATGAATAGGATGAACTAAATGCTGAATGTACTGTTCTAAGGCTTGACACCTTTGCTCAGCTTTGATTCTACCTTCTGTCTCCTGTCTTATAATAGCTCGAGCATTATCAATTGAATCCTGAAGTTCTTCTCCTTGCATTCCAGTCAATGGACCCAAATTGATTGTATTAATGTCATAATCATCAGGTGTTACATCTTCTATATTCTTCTCAAGCCTTGGAACTGCTACATGAACTTTCCTTACACCTGTTTCATCTTTAGTGATCTTTGAAAGGATAGTGGCCTTCTTCTTTGGTTTTTCTTTTGACATATCTAGAAGTAACTCATCAACTGGAAGAGGAGGACACTTCTCAACTTCATAATTTTCTCTGATTCTCTCTTGTAGCCACTCTGGCAGTGATGAAAGATCTTGTACCTGTTGTATTTGTTTTCTTTGTGCAGGCAAGGATTCTTCTTCAGCTTCATCCTTGTCCTCGGTGTTAGCTTCATCAATGATCTCAGTATCATGTGGACTTGAAGGCATTTCTTCAACTGGAGTTTCTGGAGCTACATCCTCAACATGCATGACTGTATCTTGATCCAGTGGAGTATTGCCTGGCTGTCTAGAAGAAGCAGTTTCAATACTTACCCTTTTCTTTTTCTTACTGGATTCTCCTTGTGCAGATTCAAGTTGTTTCCTTTTCTTTGCTTGACCTGAATCTCTTTCATTGTCTTTGCTATGTGAACTTCTACCGTGTGCACTATGCTGTTCTTGATGATCAACTTCTTCCATTTTAGTATAAGTGAGTTTCTTACCTTCATCAAGCAATACTTGTACTTGCTCCTTTATTTGCTCTTCAGTGATAGCAATGATAGGCTCTATCAATCCTTCATCATGAACCCTTTCTCTATCAGCCCAGTTGATATCATAAGGTAAGTTCCGAATCTTATTGTACTCATCACTCAAAAGAGTTCTTTCACCATCTAACTGATCAGGAATCCTCAATATCTTAGTATTCCTCACTAAATCCCATTTAAGCCTTGAACACTTTTGCATCCTGATATCATCATCATCAATAGCATTAGCCCAGTGATCTTCTAGCTGCTCAACTTGTCTGTAAGAAGAATATGACTGCTTAATGGCTCCATGTGGATCAAAGTTCTCCCTCCTTGAATCATGTGGATGTAGATGATACGCTTGAAGCTCAACCTCTGAATGCTCAGCTGCTTGAAGCGATGGACAGGAGTAAAATCTGCCAAGCTAGAGAGGAAACTGAACTCCAGCTTTTTTTCTCGCCCTTTGCATTTTATGAAATTCCAGCAACTGTCTTGAAACCTCTAATAACACTATCCTGTTGGTAGGATATCTAGGCAATCTGTATGGAAAGGATATGAAACCCTGGATCCTGATATATGTGAACTTGTCATATTGGATGTAATACCTCCCATACTGTTTGATGAAGTTCTTGGCAGCACCTATGAGTCTTCTATGCATCTCTCCTCTCAATTTTCTCACTATGAACATGGCAAAGGCGTCATTGAACCTCTTGTAGTGATTGGTGTTCTTTAGGTGAAGTTGAGGATAACACTGATGCGAAAGAATCTGCCCAGGTTTTGTACCTACTTCTCCTTTAGCTGTTAATCCTTTATAAACCACATTTCTTGCTAGAATGTAAACAAGATTGGAAGTCATAAAGAATGACTTTGTTTCATCAAACCTCTCAAACTGCTCATCAAGGCAATGGCTTATGAGGCCAGCCCAGTCAACCATCTTGTTCTTTGTAAACACATGATCAAAATAAGTATACATCCATCCTTCGAAAGTAGATGATTGAGGCCTACTTGTTACTCAATTCAGGAACATGATAAAGTAACTTATCTCTTGTTTGAAGTCTGCCTTGTGATATTTTGGATCTTCGGAGTTATATATCTTGATTGATGAATCATTCATCCACTTCTTTCTTACTTCTTGCATATAGTGTTTAGAGTTGCCTTCAAAAGTACATTGAGCAGTTCTAGGACAAATGAATACTCCCTTCCGGTGTGGGATGTTAAAGATCTCTTGGATGGCTTCTTTTTACAAATAGGCGAGAACAGTCCCATCTTTGGCTATGATCTGTCTCTTCTATTTATCATAATGTTGAACACATTCCAACACTAACTCAGTGGTAGGCAATGTAGGTGGAAAGCATGCTGCTTGAATAATCCCGCTCTTGGTGATGGCCTTGATGTCTTCATTCCTTGTGATGGTGAACAAGAAGTCTTTCACTTCATCCAAGTTGATGTGTCCCATGTTGGTGTCTCCTACGTTCTTCCGCTGAGTTTCAAGCTTAGAGTCAGGTATGGTGGACTTGGCATCCATCTTGATCATCACTTGCCTTTCCTCAGCCGTCATGCCCATTTACCTACAAGCAAGACTTGAATAAGTAACTTGAAATAATAGACTTACCCTTATAAACCTGATTTTATCCACAAAATTAAAATAAAGCTATGAAATTCTGCAAAATTGAATAGATTAAAAGGTAATTTTATGAAGAAAAAATGATTTAGAACATACCTTGTTTCAATTTTCTGGCCTAGAAAATGCAGATTTCTGTACTTTATGATAAAAATTAGTATAAAAATGACCAAAATATGAAATCAGTCCTCTAAAATGCTGATCTGCCCAAAAAATTAACTCCCCTCTTTAAGATTCACTTCTCCTTTGAAGAATTCGCTATCCTTTTGACAAATTCGCTGTCCTTAGAAGAAATTTCGCTGCTCCTTGAAGGAATTTTGGTGGGAACGGTGTTGAAAATGAAAGGGAGCGTCGCATATATAGCAAACTTTACTTTATTAAATGCTGGCAACTAAGGTGAGGTCGGCCTGGTTTAGGCATTTAATGCATTCACAAATTTCAAAAATCTTTTCAAAGGTGCCAAAATTGATAGATTTTGGAGGCAAAAGGTGCCTAGCTTCAAAAGGCCAATTTTGGACTCTATTTACTACTGTCAAGGCTTTAAATGATCAATTATGTTTTAAAGCGATCCTTTCTCTTTAGGAGCTCCTGATAACGTAGATTTATGGTGTTCTTTCTAGGGCGCCGAAACTGAAACTCAATCAACTTCCTCTAGACTCAAGGCGGATATATGGGGTAGGAGTGACAAGCAAAGTGTCTAACTGACTTGGCATATTCCCTTAGATTTTTTTTTTGATGACTTTAACCCTTGAATGACCTCTCTTCTCACAAGGCACCCTACTTGAAGATCAAAAAAAACTCTAGAAATGGAGCCTAAAACACAAGAGAGATTGATGATGCTCTAAAAGCACAATGGGTTGATATTCAAGGAGTGAATTGGTGCCTTTCTTCTAGCTTGCTTCTTGGCACTTTAAGGCGCAATTCAAGGTGTTTTAAGATTTTACAACTGCTAAGGCGCCCCTTTTGAAGATCACTTGGACATGAACTAGCACCTTGATAGGAGCAATTATCTTCTTCAATTTGGGAGTAGGAGAAGGCGCCTAGATATAGATAGTTGATTTTCTTCAAGATTTGGATCAAAACAACATCAAGTTAGATGACTTCGGCCTCCTCATACCTAGGCGCTCATATATAATTGGAACTCCCTTGATTGTTAGGCGCCCACTAAGGTCTTCTTGGGCATGAATATCTCTTTCATACTAAGGCACCAAAATGAGACTACACATGCAAAAAGGCGCCTTAACTCCATGATATTCTTGGATTGGCATGTTATCAGTTAAAACACCTCTACATTCCTAGGCGCTAAAAACTAATAAGAAAATCCATAATGAGCGCTTTTACTTCAAGAGGTTTAAACAATCATGGATTGGCGCTAGAACTCAATGAATGCCTTTCAAACCTTGTAACCCCTTTCCTTCCATCAAGGTGCTAGAATAATGATATATGACTGCAAATCCTTCAATCAAACTTCATAATATATCCCTTTCCTTAGGGCGCTAAATCTCATTTTTTACAAATTTTCTACATCCAAGGCGCCAAAATCACCTTCCATCACCAATCTACTCCAGGGCGCCAAATTCTCTTGCTACAAACTTGTCCATTCTAGAAACATTGATGTAGGGCGCTCCTAGAGATTTCACTAGTCTAGGCGCCAATGAAGGTGATTTCAGAGAGACAAACTGGCGCCTAAGTCACATAGTATTCTTCATAATTAGGCGCCTTCTAGTGATGATTCCCATATGTATAGGCGCCTAAGGTCCTTTTGACTTAGTTCTTGATATTTCAACAAGTTCAACCACCTTCAGTAAGTTAAGTTTGATGACTTATCATAACCTGAATTCCTAGGCGCCATCTTAAGGTGAAACAAATGCAAATAGGTGCCTATACTCCTCTATCATTCCATTATCAAACCTTTCGATGTTTAAAGCCTTTTATATCAATCCTAATCAAGGCGCCATCTTTTGGAGTAATTGTTAAGAAAACCTTTCAAGACTTTGCCTTTTGTGAATTTCTCCTCTAGGCGCCAAAGTCACTATCATCCTCATGAAGGCGCTAAAACATGTCAAATTTCCAAACAAAGGCGTCTTTGTAGGTGAATGGAGGCATAGAATGCGCCTAAAACATAAATGAGTATCTTTTCTTATATTGGGCGCTAGAACTAGGATTCATAACACTTACCCTCTAGGCGCATGTTTAAAGTTCTATAAGTTGAAAATCACGCCTAGATTTATGACACTCAAGACCTCTTATGTAGGGTGCCCAAATGAAGTAATTGGATGCATGAGGGGCGCCTAAACTCACCTTGTGTTTTCCTTGTGAAATCTTCACTTCTTAAGGTCATTTGTATCAATTCAAGGCGCCCACTTAAGGTTGATTTGACAGTTGATTTCCCTCTAGGCGCACACATGAATCTCCACCTAAGGTGCTAGAATGAAGTGATTTTGTAGCATGAAAGGCGCCTAAGATTAAAGGATGAATTAGCGCCTATCTCAAGTTGTCGTAATTTTGTGAAATTTTCAATTCCTGAGGTCCTTTGACAACTTTTCCATCAAGGCGCCCATTGTTTGAAGTGTTCGAAGCTTATTCTCCTCTAGGCGCTCATCTTGAGATGCCTGAATGGTAAAGAGCGCCTAAACCCCCATAATGTGCATTGGGCGCCTAAATAATTCTAGGTTTGGATTTAAACATTTAAAACTCTCAACACAAGGCGCTACACTTTGGGACTTTGTCTTTTGGTGCTCATACGATGTATCCTTCTTACCCCAGAAATTGGTTAAAACATCCACGAAAAGGGTACCTCAATCCATGATCTTGCCATTCAACAAATTGCCCTCAAGGGAGCCCCTATATTGGATTTGCAGAAATAGACAGACTCCAAGGTGACAGAATCAAGAAAAACTAGGGGGTCCCCATCTTGATGGGGCGATGTGTGATTTGGTCACAACAGGTCCCACCTCCAACAAACCTAAAATATAGGAAATTCCCCTAAAATATAGGAAATGGTCCAAAACTCTTAAAAATACTAGGGACAAATGAACGAAACTAATCCTCACCAGTATATACTTCTCTAACAATCACCCCCTGCCCACCAACAAGTATAGAAATGGGCTTGTGGATCCCACATTTGTTGACTCAGTGAAAAGGGAACATTACAGTATTATTGTTTTCTAGGGTACAAATGTACACACATACACATGTAGGTTACACTTTCAAATATTTAGGTAATGAATTACTTTATGATTTTACCTCCCAAGAATCATGAGGCTGTTCAAATTATCATCATCATAATAACATGTGCTATTTGAAGTGTTCCACGAGGGCACATCCCTAGGGGTTTGGGTGATGTTCCCAATGTCCTAGGTACTTCCCCTTTTTTAGGATTGGACAACCTGCTCCATTTGGTGCATCAAAATAATAAAGCCATCTTTTCAAGGAGAAAAACACTAAATTGCTGCCATCTGTGTCCCCATGTTCCCACGCCCCTTGTCCTAGAAACTCAGGGAAACATGGTCTATTTGTGTAAGATCCATAATCAGATCTGCTCTAATTTCTGATTTTTATCTTTTCAAAACGCTAGGTCTGAAATCTGATTTTTCTATTTCTGAATTGTAAATGGTTTTGGACAGCAAATATATGTATGCCGATTGCTCAAATAAACATGTCATTCATGAACCTTTGTGAAGATAACATCAACCATGAATTCTATCACATAATATGACCATTCTAATGCAGACAAATGACATAAAGTTCTGATTTCTGAATATGAATGACTGCTGCTACAAATCGGATTACTCAGAATTGAAATTACATCAAGTTTCAAGGCTCAAACATGCCCAAACATAACTCAGATCTCTGCTGTTACAAATCAGACCTTTACATTGATAAACAAAGGCTCATACATACCAAAAATAGTGGAGAATGATGTCTTATCTCAAACCCTAGATGGGCGAACTGGTTTGGCACTTGATCATACACCCATGAGACTCAAAAACCCATGATTCTCCCTCCAATCTAGGTGGCGGTCCTTGCAGATGGAAAATGGCATGCAAATGAAGGGCGACGGCTAGGGTTTGGTCCTCAAATGCTCCAAAATATGAAATGGCCTCCCTTGGGAAATGGCGCTCACGCCAACCAAAATCCCTCAAAAGATGGCACTCCAATCTGATATAAAATCTGAAAGAATGATCTCAATCTCCAAAATTGTATTTGGCCACAAATCTCACAATTTTGGCTCTAGATCTTCTTCTCCAAATCTGCAGAAATAAATAGGTTTTTGAAGCTCAATCTTCTCCTCCGAATCATCAATGAAGTGCAAATGTGAACTCCGTATGAATCCACCTCAAGATGGAATTGGGTTTTCGTCCAATCCACCAATATTCCTAAGGGTTTTCGTCCTTGGAATATGCTGAACCTAAGTTGCAGCCACAAGAGAAAATCTCCAATGCAAATGACAAGATATGAATGATGTAAATGACTTGCTTTTTGCCTTCTTTTATAGCCACCAAACAAACCTCCTCTTGGCCGACCTCCCTTTTGGCAATTCACTTTATTTTATTTTATTTTCTCTATCAATTGACTCACTTTTATAATAAAGTCATTTTACATTACAAATAGGTCCAGCTTAATTAATTAAATATAAATAATCCAAAAGAGACTTAGGATTACTTAGTACTTAATTAATTAGATTATTCCCTTGCACTACCGACTTAGCCTACGGGAATAAAATAGGCTAGCCAACTTTGTTGGGTGATCATTCGTAAAAAAGGGGACATTTCAGTCCTCCCTTCCCGAAATTGCTCGCCCTCAAGCAATTGCAAACCTGGATGTTGCAAAATCTGATCACTTTCCCGAGTAGCATCCTCAAGGGGCAAGTCTCTCCATCTAACCAAATACTCCTTGATCACCCTATTCCTCAACCTGTGCTCCCTAACATCCAGTATAGCATTAGGAACAAGTATTAATTTCCCCTCCTCATCCAATGGTGGAAGCTTTGGAGAAGATGTAATGTGCTGCCCAATTGCCCTTTTGAGGCAAGATACATGAAATACATTATGAATTTAGCTACCCTCGGGCAACTCCAACTCATATGCAACCTCTCCAACTCTCCTCACAATCCTGTAGGGGCCATAGAACCAAGGCTTTAGTTTTTCTGCATCACTCCTCTTTAGTGTAGATTGCCGGTATGGCTGTAGGCGCAAGAAAACTAGATCACCAACCTCAAATGTCCTCTCCACCCTGTGCCTATATGCATACATCTTCTGCTGATTCTGAGCACGGTGTAGATTATCCTTAAGTGCCTTAAGGATATTTTAGCTATCCTGCATCATCTCTCTAGCTTTGGGAGCTCTGCTGTCATCAAATGCTAAGTGTACAAAAGATATAGCGTCATAACCATACAAGGCTCTGAAAGGAGACATGCGTGTCGACATGTGATAGGTGGTGTTATAACCATAGATGCAAGACTCGGCAAAAACTCGTGAGTTTTTTTTTGAAACGAGTTTTTGCGGTATTTATCGGCGGCGAGTTTTTGAGCGAGTTTTAAAAAAAAACCCTTGCGGCTGGGCAAAACTTAGACGACCGCTTCAAAAAGGTGTTTTAACTTCATTTTTTCATTCGTTTGGAAGCTCACTCAGCAAAAACACTCTCCAAAGCATTGTGCACCTATTTACAGCGATTTTGCATCGAGGAGATGAGATTTGCATCTACATCCAGGATGGAGGATGAGGAGCCACAACAGAGTCCTACGGCTACACCCTCTCTCGTAGTCTTCTCACGTAGACTTGGGAAGAGGAAGATGTGAATTTGTATTTAGTATTTACTTTCAGTTTTACAAAAACAATTTGCTATTTTCATTTTGTTTCAGACTATCAGTATCAGCGTATTGAGCATTCCATATGAAGATGCAATTTTGTATCTAATCTTCTTTGAAATCAATCAAATATAACTAGACTTAGCTTGTTTCTTCTATTTACTCATTTTATTGACTCATTGGATGCATCTTATCATTGAATTTTGCAAAAAAAATGTGTTTTTAATGAAGTTTAAGCAATTTTTTAAGTTGCCGAGTTTTTTCTGAACCGTACTTTTCGGGCTTTCCGAGTAAATACTTTTGCCGAGTCTTGCAACTATGGTTATAACAATGCTCTCCTAAATACAACCACATGATCCAAGCCTTCTACTGCTCCGCAACATAAGTCTGTAGATTCTCTTCCACCCATTTGTTCACAATCTCTGTTTTCCCATCTGTTTGAGGGTGGTAGCTAGTGCTCGGGGTCAACTCCGTACCAGCCAATCTGAATAGCTCCTTCCAAAACACATTGAGAAATTTGCTATCCCGATCGCTGACAATGGTCTTTGGAAGTCCATGAAGTCTAAACACCTCTTTAAAGAATAACTCTACAACCTAAGGTGCCTTATAATCAAATGAAATAGCAAAGAAATGTGTATACTTAGTCAATCTATCAACAACCACAAATATGCAATCTTTGCCTTGGACCTTCGAAAAACCTGTAATGAAATCCATAGATACACTCTCCCACTTCCATTCTGGAATGGGCAATGGCAGAAGTAAACATGCTGGGAAAGTATGCTCTGACTTGTTCTATTGACAAGTCATATACTCTCGAACATATCGCAAGACATCATCATTGAGACCCTTCCATGAGAATCTCTCTCGCACCTGCCTGTAGGTCTTGAAGAACCCTGGATGTCTTGCTAAAAGAGTGTCATGAACAACCCTCAAAATCTTATCCTTTTGTTGTACCCATACGAAATTTTTTCCGTCTGTGTATACAAACACCCTGAAAGTCATGCCCAAACACACCTCTCAAGTCCCATGTCGCCGTGTCATTATTTTCTAACCCGGCAAGTACAAGCTATATTAAAGGAGATCCAATGAAGGCCCAAATGAAGAGGAAATTCAAAGAGCCAAATTGGCTATAAGCTGTGAAGGATCGTCTGGAAGCGGAGGTCAGAAGACCTAAACACTGCAAAGGAACGACGAAAGGCGAAGGGAAAAGATCTGGCAACTCAAAGAGCATTTTTGAGAATTTTGAAAAAATTGAAAATTTTGAAAATTTTTCTAGGGCATGGTGGCACGCTTTTCCCAAGGCACGTGCGCCAAGGAGAAAAGGCTCCAAAATGAAAAATGCAAAATTCAAGTGTCAAAAGCCTTCTCTTGTTCGCCGATGTAAGTTCATCTCGAAAGTCTCTCCGACGGTGCAAGTCAAAGGAGCACCTTTTACGCAAAGTGCGCTCCAACTCCCAAATGCTCCAAGTTGAGGTAGAAGTTCCAGAGGCATAGAGGCATCCAAGGCGAAATCAAGAGCACTCCAAAGTGCGTTTGGAGCACTTTCACCCTGGAACACGCTCCAAGTTCAAAAGGCTTCAAAAATGGAAAAAGGCCAACATATGTCCAAGGCAAAGAATCGAAGTGGTTTTTGTCAAAATTTCTAAAAAGCAAAATTCTTGTTTTGAAGCGTTTTGAAGGGGAAAAAAGCGCCAAAGAGAAAAATCAAGAAATATTTCTAAGGCACCAAGTTGGCGCGCTTTTCCTAAGGCGCGCGTGCGCCAAAGGAAAAAGGCGCCACTAAATAAAGCGCCGGCAGCATTCACAAAAGGGCATCTAAACCAAAACAATGTTTAGCCTTGGCCGACTTTGCATAAAGGTGGGACGCTTCACTTAGGTTTTGAATGCTTTTTGGCATATAAATAGGAGGAACTCCACTTTAACTCATCTCTCCACATTTGCATGAAAGACAAATAAAAAAGCACTCTAAAAATAGATTGAAGGCAGATTTGGAACCTTAGAGGTGGCGTCCAGCTATAAAGGATCCATTTATGCATTGTTTTCATCATTTGCAAGGGCATCTAGGAGGAGTAGGAGGCAGCGCTCAAGATAAAGGTGCTTTTTCTTCTAAATTTCTGTCAAATGAAGGCATATTCATGAGGATTTGAGGGCAGCACTTCACCTTGAGGGCAGATTTGGCACATCATGGCATGATTTTGTTCATCATTCTTGCATCCAAGGCAGATTTACACAGCTAGAAGGCAGATTTCCAACATTGGAGGCCATTTCAAGAGGATTTGAAGCTTTTTTGGTACTGGTTCAGATTTTTCATGCTCAAAATCACCACTTCCAGCCATTAAAGAAAGGTTTTTGAAGGCATTTTTGTCCATTTTTATCCATTTTTGTTGTAGACCCACCTTGGGAAAAGGCATTTTTGACTGTTCTAAAACATCTAGAGTCCAAATCCAAGTGATTTTTGAAGGTATATCTCAGTATTTTTATTTTCCAAAGGCAAAATTATAATTTTTTTCATGAATTTCTGAGTATGACAGCGAACAAAAAGTGATGATTTTTGGCATAGCGAGCTATAAAAGGGCCTGATTTTGCATTTTGAAGTGCGGGACAGCAAAGAGGAAAGCTTTCTTAAGTCCCAAAATAATCATGCAGTATTCATCCGTCACTATTGAGGCTAAATCACCACTTATCCATGATTATTCAAAGGTCAAAGAAACGGATTTGTGCTAGGTTTCACCCGAGGGTTTTGAATTGGACTCTTTGATAAGAGCGAGTAGTCTTGCCGCAAAGAATTTGATGTACTTCGGGCTAACTCAAGCTGGCTCCTTTCCTATATCCACTCAAAACCTAGAGTTTGTGCTTGCTTGCATAAAGCATTATGACCCTGAATCAAGGGAAGTTAGAGCAGTGGATAGAAGAGTAATTGCTAGCCTCAAACCAGATGATATTGAATTTGCTTTTACTTTTAGTATTCCACCATTTGAGCATTCACTCGCCCTCGACCTTGAAGATTGTGACAGAGTGTGGAGCACACAAGTCGATAAATGTCAGAAAATAGCATCCAAGTGGCTGAAGGAGAAAAGAAACACACTTCCAAGAAATGTAGGTAGAGGTGAATTCAAAGATGAATATGCTATCATGATCACACTACTCAACCGCATCACAGGACAGCCTGAGGCACGAATTTTTAAAACCTGGATGTTCTATATCATCAGCAGTATTGCCAATGAAAGTGAGACTTATGAATGGTCTACTCTCATTAGTAATTGTATTCACCGGCAAATCATAGATTTCCCTCGAACTCGTGAATTCAGGATGGTATCATTTTTGGTATACATGGTGGCGAAACAACGCAACTTTGCCGGATTGAATCTCGAAAATGCTTCACAGGATACAAGGATATTCAGACTCTATCCTCAGCTAGAGTTTTCAAACTCCCTCAAGCATTTCCGTCGAGTTAACTATGCATTCATGATGTATGCAGTGCGTGATTTGGAGAATCAAATGCACGTTCACATTTCAGAGGAGGCAAGGGCAGTGATTTCGGATTGGGTAGTGTTGATGTGTTTTTATGCACATGCAAACTTAGAATAAATTCCTAAGGTAATCTATCCTCTCTTGAACAAAGATACCCAAAAGCTAAACAGTGTGATCCAGTGGGTTATCTCCAAGGTTCCAGTATGTTGGTTCTCAACTTGCTCATAGGATAGCCTCAGTTGGTATGATGTGATATTGCTGTTTCCTCAAAGGGACTTACGTAGACTTCTTACTTCACTCAGCTTATTTCTCCTTTCAGTGTGGATGAAGTATGGATGATGCTTCAATAATAAAGAAAAGGAAAAAGATAAGGGTTCAGAGAAACTAATTTAAGGTCAATGAGGCAATGATGATGCATGAATAGACAAACTCCTTAATAAACCTAACTCCACTTCGCCAAGAATGCCTACAACTACATGGAGTAGGTGCAATATCCTAAGGTTAGCGAATGGTTTTCAAATCATGAAAGCTCATATAAGCACCCATTGGACGGCGCAGCTCAAACAAGCATCCACAATCGAACTTAAGCAAATTATGATGAAGCTCAGACTAGCTTTACACAACACTCCACTAGTGATGGATGTCAAAAGCATGAGCTAGGAGTTGATCATATATTCAATACATACATGCATTACATCAATGAGCTACTACTACTCTACTTTTGATCTACTTAGAAACATCTCTCCATTTCATCAAGATACAAGAAACCATGTTACTCCACAAGACAACACTTAGCACCAAGCTCCAATGCTCCAATGTCATTGCATTAATCTTGAGAAATATTTACAATAATTTTCAAGTACTCTCAGAGAATTTCAAGAGTCCCTTCCTACTCTACTCCTCTACTCTACTAGGTACTAACCCCTTTCAAATGAGGCAACAAAGCCCTTATATAGTTTTCCAAAATACAACCGACGACCGAGATTGATCTCTGAATGGACAGCCAAGATCTTTACAACAAGGCAATTATGCCTATTTTTAGCATTTTGTACATAGAAAAGAAGTAATGAAGGCACGCTTCCCAAGGTGATAAAGATGACGAGTTGGAAGACCTCTCCCTTGGAGGGCCCTTATCCTCTTGTTTGTGCATGCAGGTACAATGTACTTAGACAAGGATGACGTGGCAACACTTGATTGGCAAGGATGATGCGCATGCCACGTAGGTGCCACCTCAGCGACTCTCATGGATTCCAACAGTTTATTCAATTTGCTTTTGGCATATTCCCAAATTGCATCATCTGTGTGATGTCTTCGAATGTGATTGCTTTGATGAACGTTTGGGAATGTATCCTTGCTGACTTCGCCTTGTTCCTTTTGTAAGTCGGTGCGTATGATACATGTTGCTCATTTGCCTAACTTTGTGATACTTCTTCTCTTTGGCAGGATATATATTGATCTTCTGTGAATGCTTCCTCATGGAGAGTAGTGTAGATGATGGTGCTTCTTTCATAACACAGAGTAGGAGACTTCTCTTAGAGACTTGAAAATTCCGGAAGAACTTGAAGATTGATAGATGAATGTCCTCTCTTGATGCAGATGATGAAGTGCACTTGAAGTGATCTCTAGGAGTAGTAACGTGATGTCACCTCTGCAACGACTGCCTCTTTACTTCACTCCTTGCCTGTAGGTGATTCTAGGCACCTAGCTCCTTGGATCACTCCTCAATTCTATCCATTGATGCTCCTGCAACACAAACCAAGAAACATATCAATCCTTTGATAGGCATTTTGTCCTTATAACACAAAGTAATCATTTTTAAACATTTAACAACCTTTCCAAACGTAGGCACACATTTAGGCTTGCAGAGATGCAAAAGTGCGCCTAGCTTACTTAGCCTTATATTTGCCATTTCTATGATTTCAAACAGTTGGAAATGTCTAAGAATGTTTCTCTTCCTCAAGGCGCTCACTTCCTAATGTCAATTCATGTGTTTTCTTGAGGCGCAAATCTAGGTTTGTAGAGGTGGAAAAGTGTGTAGGATAGTGCGTTTCTATGGCTTCAAACTCTTGTTGATACTTAAAGATACTTATTTCTGACAAAGTAAAGTCCTCTCAACATTGATTCATGCCCTTTTACTTAAGGCACAAATTTAAGGTTGTCCAAGTGGAAAAGTGCGCCTAAGTTACTTGGCTTGTTCTTTGGCATTCTGATGATTTCAAATACTTGCTTACTTCATCCCTAGGCGCCAAGTATCATGATTACAAACTTTTGTGTCCAAGGTGCCAGAATTGGTTCCTAGAGGTGAGAAAGTGCGCCTAGCTTCTTGGATGGGTGTTTACTTCAACTTTCATCAATCCAAACCATTGCATAAGCTCAAGGAGAAGTCACACTCAACACTCATGAAATCAAGCATATTTTGACTTAGCCGCAAGATTGGACTTCTTTAGAGGTAAGAATGCGCCTTAGTTTGGGATGTATTTTGTGAGCTTGATCAATTCTTATGAACTCAAAGAATGCAAAATCTCTTTTAGGCGCAATTTTTCATGGGTTTAGACACTTTCATGTCAAGGCGCCAAAATGTGATTCTCCAGATGCAAAAGTACGCCTAGCCTATTTGAAGCAATCCTAGCTAAGTTTGGACCTTCAGTAGGTCTCCAAACGCACATTTTGCCATTACCAATGATGATTGCACAAGCTTAACTCTAGGCGCACATTTGAGTCCCTTTAAGTGCAAATTGGCTCCTAGCTTTGGGTGAATGAATTCTTTGGATTTAGGCAATTGAAAGTGTCTTGGGGGGTCTAATTCTTCAAGGCGCAAGTTTTCTTTACAACCTCTAGCATCCTTTGTTCAAGGCGCACATTTGTAGCTGAACAGGCGATAAAATGCACCTTCACTCCTTTTAGTATTTCTCAAAATTTTCTAAGTCATATCACTTCATGTTGATCTTGAGCGCAAACTTGGGTTTCTAGATGTTTCCCTCCTCCATCAGGCCCAGGCGCACTTTAGTGATTGATCAAGAGCACATTTGTGGGACTATACCTTACGCGCACATTTAGGTATCCACAGAAACATATTTGCGCCTAAGGCTATTGGGCCACTTCCATGCAACATTTCCTAAGTTTAAGGCATCTTAAGGATCAAAACATCAATTCTTATCAAGGTGCCAAGGTTTGGAGTAGTTTGAAGCTAATTTTGTTGGAGGCGCACTTTGCTCATTGTTAACCTCCTGAACTGCGCCTTGGCTCTAAGCTTATCCTTTGTTAAGATTTCATCTAAAACCAGAACATGAGGTTATCATTCAATTGTTTAAGGCGTAGCTTACCTTGTGATTACCACCGACTTCATCATGAAACAAACCTTAAGACATCATCCAAGACTCATGTCAAAGCACTGGAGCTCAAAAAAAGGGGGCCCCCATTTGCAATGAGGCGATGTGTGATTAGGTCACAACAGGCAGATTGCTTTATTTAGTTTCCTACATTTTCGTATATCCGAGTGTATGGGTTCAATTCATATCCATACATGCTCCTGAGATACCCTTCCGATGAGTTGGTGTTCATGGAGTTCCTGTGTTAGAGTTCAAAGGTTCACACTTTTCTACGTAGTAGACATAAGCATGCAGTGGGTTTTCCTATTCAAATCATTTTCTTCAAATGCAAGAATGCTTCTGATGCTAAGGTAATTGGAGAAGAGAAGGCTAAATTTGGCCTAAAGACCTTCAAGGAGAAGCGCACATATGATCCCAAGGAGGTGATGAAGTCTAGAGTTGGCAACAAGTTTGCTCATATGCCAACCATTGAGGATTATTGGGCTAATTGCGAAGATGAGTTCGAGGTTCGCCGACGGAGTTTTAGTCGCTTCACATTGGAGCAAATACCCGCTTTTCTTGACGAGGACGTCAAAGGTTTGCAAGAGGATAATTGCATTCTTTCTCCTAAATTCATTAAGGAGAAAATTGATCTGTGACCTTTACCACAGATGGATTGGTCTCTCAAGGAGTTAATTTCTATCACCGAAAGGACTCAAGCAGTTGTGAAGCGTAGTTGGATGTTCATCAATACTCAGAGAGAAAGGAGAGCCAAAGCCCGAAAGGACAAGACTTCTACAATAGAGCCACCATCTTATTCCTCTCGCTTGATCACACGATTGAAATCAAGTGAGAGGAGAGAAGGCTATGGAAGTGGTTATTCTTGCGAAAGAGCCCCTGAGGGTGATCCGGAAGAGTAGAACTCAGTCTAGATCACCAGTTCAGCAGCAAACGAAAGCAGTTGCTTTATCATCAGCAGAACCGGGTTCACCTACCACTTCTACTTCTACTTGGTCTTCTTCTTCTACTTCTTCATCCTCTTCTTCTGACAAGGAGGATTCGCCGTTGTCACTAAGGATACCCGAGCCTCACGAGTCTCCTAGACATGAGACTTCCACGCCATTTGATTCATTAGGAGTTGAGGAGACCGAGGTTGAGCCAGAGATAGAGCACGAGGCAGGGCCCGAGGTAGAGCCAGTGACTGAGCCACATATTGCACCTCCTGAGGTTGAGCCCTCGCTTGATCCAGAAGTGGAGATAGAGACCCATCTAGAGTCAGCACCTGAAAAGGCTACACCTACTTGGCTTCGCACAGTGATTGGTGAGAAGAAGAAAAGGCCATCATATCAGTTGGATTTTAGCGCTCTAGCTAAATCATTCAAAGAACCCTCAGCGAAGAAGCTAAAGAAACAGTCAAGGATTTTGAGGACTCCTGAGGGTGATATGATCGTAGAGACCGCCATTCCTCCTCAGGATAAGACGGTGGTAGATGTAGAGCCTGATGATTTTCACATCATTAAGGCTAACTTGGGCCGAAGCACTCGCCAGGCAACAGTGAACATTTTGGAGGTGGCCACTGATACTATGAGAGAGTGTTGAAGGATGGAGAGGACAAGGTTGCCCTCAAAGCAGAAAATAAGCAGCTGCGTCAATATTATTGTCAACTTTTGCATACACCTTCGCAGCCTTCACTTCTTTTGCCGCAGGTAATGGAGTCTTCTGATGATCAAAGGCAATTGAGCCAGTTAGTGGTATACGACAAACATACGAAGGACTGGATCGAGGACTTTATAGCGAGGGGTGTCGACTTTCTTGCAAAGTTGACCACAGCAGTGGCTAGTTCTAAGGATATTCTCCTTGGCATTGAGAATATGTTGGAGTGTATGACAGAGATGGTGCCTATCTATGATAGGCTTTTGGTGAGATTGCAGGCTCTTGGCTTGAGGCCCAAGACAGCGGAGCATAGATCCACAGTCTTTTCGTGGACACATCAGTATTCCTTTTTGATTCACATCTCAAAGGACATAGCCTCGGGGTTGGCTACGTGGAAGGAGAAACTTCTCAATGTTGAGAAGAATGTTATTGATTTTATCCAACATATTCCTTGCAGGTATTTTACCAATGAAGGCACAAATTGCCTTGTTTATGACTTGCAGAATGAGTTTGTTCAGCTGATTCGGGAGAGGTTTTGTGGAGATCCCCATGTAACGAAGATGTACCTTTTGGCTGAGATTACAGTGAAATTTGATAAGGCTGAAAAAGAGTATATGGATCTGTCGAAGACTATTGAAGATGCAAGTGTTATCCTGCAGATAAAGACTGTTCACCTCGATTCCATCATTATACCAGATGAGGCTAAAGTTGATGAATTGGAGAGAAATCTCAATTCCCAGGCATCCATTTTTTAGTATTTGTAGGAGATTCTATTTTGGGCAGTTGGAGGGATTTCCAAAGTAGTTTGTATTTTGAGAACTGACTTTGTTTTTCAAAGATAAATTTATTTTTAGATTTGTTTTGGAAATCATGCAAAATATCTTTTTGTGGAACTCAAATTGTAATAACATGCAAGTTCAGTTAACTGAATTGCATGAGACTTATTTTATTATTTTAAGTGCTAATAAGCTTGCATGCTTGCGTGCAACATTAGGGTTAGGTTGGAGAGTATTAGTTAACTCTTCCTTTTATTTCCTTGCACCTTTTGTTTTAGGGTATAAATAAGTGTATTCTACACACTTAAATTTCTTAATGGTAAATGCTGAAGCTTTTATTTTGCTCGCATATTATTGTTCAAACAATGTTGCGTATCTTTAGTACTTTGAGAATGAATATATTCATCGTCTTTATGGAAGCTTTTTGTGTTGTTGAGATTGAGAGCAAGTGTTTGACTTTGTGCTTAAACATTCGTTTCAAATCTTTTGTTTCTAAGTGTTTATTGTTAAATCAACTTGCCAATGTTCCTTTGATTCCTTTGTGCTCTAAGTTTACTCAAAGAAATCAAAAGTATGCTTTATTAGATTAGTTATCCTTTTGCAATACTCAGAAAACTTCTTTAGGATTGTAGAAGAGCTTAAATCACCTTGTGCTCGTGCCTTGAGAAAACAAAAAGATAGGTTAATTGTTTTGTCTTTTTAAATTTCTTCTCTGAGGGAGCTTTCCCCCCTAATTTGAAGAACAGTCTTATTGTACATGCTGTTCCGTTTTAAGTTGCACCGAAAGGTGCGAATCTAAACACTAACTCCTCCATTTTACATTCAAATACCAAATAGATCCTGTCCTTATAGTATATCAATCACCTTATACATGCCATCATGAATCTTGTTGTCCATGAGCTCGCATGCAAATGAATTCTTGGAATACTCAACCAAAAGGTGAGCTTTCTAATTAGCTGAAATCTCTGACATAGAGCAAATTGTGGGTCTCCTTGAGAGTGCATCGGCAACACCATTCTTTTTCCCCTTAACATACTCGGTATCAAAATCATATGCTTGAATCTTACTTACCCACTTTTGTTGTCTCTCATTCAAATCCTTTTGCTCTAGAAAGTATTTCAAGCTATTGTGGTTCGTCCTTACCACAAATTTTCCACCAACCAAGTACTGTATGAACTTTGCCAATGCATGCATGATGGCAAGCATCTCCTTATCATAGGTGGAATTCAACTACTCCGCATCTCTCAACTTCCTACTCTCATAGGCTATGGGATGTCTATTTTGCATGAGGACGGCGCCTATCCCTTCACCTAATGTATCACACTCCAACACAAACGACTGAGAGAAATCGGGAACAGCCAATACTGGACAAGTGCTCATCACCTCCTTAATTCTATCAAATGTTGCCTGAGCCTCATCCGATCATCTGAATGTGCCTTTCGTAGTGAGATCTGTAAGAGGTGCTGCTAGCTGTGAAAACCCCTTCACAAACCTCCTGTAGTAACTACATAGCTTGAAGGAACCTCTCAAATCTGAAATGTTCTTCGGCGGCAGAAAATCTAGAATAGCTTGTATATTCTCCTGATGTACCTTAACTCCATGTGATGTCCCGATATTAAGGCATTGTTTAAATTAAAGATTTAAACATCATAATAAAAGACGGAAATCGCTTCCAAGAAAAACGGATAATTACGTATGTATTAATATTTAATACATATAAATAATATTTATAATATATAATATATATTTATCCAAATAATTAAATACAAGATATTATCATAATTATTAAATGATAATAATATAAATATCTTATATTTAATTGGATAATTAATAAGACATCACTATATATTAATAAAGGCATTGATGACCTATATGCAAACAATTCCTAATACTAAGGTGCAATCAAACTAACCATCTAATAGACAGTGACTCTTAATCAAATTAAGGCAGCGCTGAAATCATTAGGCAAGCTGTAGGCACCGAATGGGGAAGGGAATCATAAATCCAAAGAAACAATTGAAGACAAACAAAGGAGAGAACGATTAAGGAAATGATGGCATGCGGTCTCATAAGAGGAGATCCCTAGATGAATCTAAACAGGGACGATTACAAGTATAAAGGCAGACCCTAAAAAGAAAAATAAACAACGATCCCATACTCAGCGACGAACTTATGAAATGATTTCTTAAGGCAGAATCTATATTAATGATTGTTAAGTCTTAAGGCAAATAACGATTAAAAGAATGAGAAGAGATTAAACTAATCCGCTTTGAAGAGTAAGGGACATCATATGAAGAGAGGCGATCATTGAGGGAAAGCCTCCGGCCAAAGATATAAATAAATCGGGGGCAGTTGGGAAAAAAGATACGAGGGATCCATCAGGAATGTCTCATCTAGTCACCATCAAATCATATATCAGCAGCAAGTAATACAAATTAAGTTCTATGGAGCAGTCTATGGGAAAACAAGACCAATCAGAGAATACAATCAAATTAAGCAATCATAGCAAGAAGAACCAATATATACGGAACATTTAACAGATCAATCAAGGTCACCAAGAGATATCCATTCTTAAGTTCAGACCTAAGATCTAATAATGATGAACAATTATATAAGAATAAGAATATATCAGGAGAGATCATACAGCAATATCGATCAAGCAAGAACAATTCAGCATTCAAAACAGCAAACATAAATCAAAAGCTCCATAATAAAATCAGGTCTGCACAAAGAAATAAAGGTAAATTAAAGGTACAGCAGATAAGGTAAGAATTATGGAATTTATTTAATCTTTGATTGTTTAAGTAAATAGTAAATATAGAGAATGTAAGCTAATATATATATATTTAAATATGCATAGTCTAGAATAGATCTATATATATGTCAATCACATCATTAATATGAACCCATGTGAATGATTATAATTTATAACGAAATGTCTTCTGAACTGATATCCCTAATTAGACTTAAGATCTAACAATGATGAACAATTGTATAAAAACAAGGACACCGTATAACGATACTTCGATTTGCAACATGAATGTCTTTAATTCAGGCATTACGATGATAATGGTATAATAGAACTCCATCTAGAGTACAAGGGAATATTGAAATAAAGATCATATTTCCGTAGCCCTTATTACTTCATCCAATGAGGAATCATGGGTATTGTAGGGAAAGGTGGAGTAATTCCATTCCCTGTATAGACCCCAATGGCTAGGATATAGTTCCGAAGGCCGGGTCCAGAGATCTCGTATTGATCCCAATGGCTAAGACATAGTTCCCAAGGTCAGAGCCGAGACTCCGTGTATAGACCCCAAGGGTTGGGACTAAGTTTTCCGAATCCGGGTTCAGAGATGGTTTTAGCGCGCCCTAGTCATGTAAATCCCAATTCTTTGGTGAAGAATAGGAGGGGAAGATATGGATCTTGAAATATGTTTAATATTCTCCCTAATGTACTTATGAAAACTATTATAGATTAGTCATCAATATTGAATGACAAGAAGGAAATGAATAATCTTTTGACAAAGAATGAAATATTTATATCATCTTTAATCTTATTAGATATTATTACTAAAATTTATTGATCTCTGATGTTACTAATGTCTCTTTGAGAATCACTTTTTGAATGCAGATTTAGGTTCAAGTGTTTCCACTAGAAAGGGGACATTACACTCCACTAGCGCCAATCACATGTCCCAAATATAAAATCTCTGTCATTCCAAACTCACATTTGGAAGCCTTAGCAAATAGGGATTGTGCCTCCATGATGCCCAATACCTCGTCAATATGCCTGAGGTGATCCTCCCATGTCTTATTGTATATCAACATATCATCAAAGAATACCACTACAAACTTCCGCAACTGCTTATTGAGAATATTATTCATGCATGATTGGAAAGTTGCAGGAGCATTAGTAAGACCGAAGGGCATAACCAAGAACTCATAGTGCCTGTAATGACATTTGAATGCGGTCTTATGAATATCCTCATCACGGACTCTAATTTGATGGTACCCTAAACGAATATCAATCTTGGAAAAATATACTCCTCCGTGTAACTCATCCAATAACTCACCAATCCTGGGTATGGAGTACATATTTTTGATGGTCCTCTTATTCAAGTCACGATAATCAATGCACATCCTCATCGTGCCATCCTTCTTTACCAAGACCATCGAAGATGCAAAGGGACTTGAGCTCGGGTTGATGTGTCCCATATCCAATAACTCATTAATCGTTTTCTTTATTTCTTCCTTGAATCTCCTAGGATGACGATAAGGAGTGGTGATGACAGGCTTGGAGCCTTCCAACTCAATCACATGCTCAAATCCACGATCAGGAGGTCTACCAGGAGGAATCTCTCCAAATACCATGTTGTGCTTATCTAGTAGTGACTGGATATCCACATGATACTGCTGGTCACTGCTAGAAGAGGATTTAGAAGACACAAAACATTGGGCTGCCCATGCAACATCACCATGTCTAAACAATGTCTCCATCCTCTTTGCTGTCACTACCCTTGGCGCTCCATCCACCATTGCTCTAAACACTATTTTCCTCTAATCCGACATAAACTCCAACTCCATCTTCTGAAAATCCTGAATATACCTGCCAAGTGAATGTAATCACTAGATTCCCAGAACAACATCGCTATCACCAATCCCAACCACATAGAAATCATCAGTAAATGTATAGTCACACAACTGGATACTCAACTGCGGAATCTTCTTAGTGCAACTCATTTTGAATCCATCCGCAACCATCACATTGAAACCTGAAGACTCTTCTACCTGCAATCCTCTCTTCACCACCAAACCCTCATCAATGAATTTATGAGTGGCCCCGCTGTCAACCAAACATGTGACCTGTTGTCCCTTTAGGACTCCTCTCACTCTAAAAGGATGATACTTAGTGTTGTGACCAAATCACACATCGCCCCATTGCAAATGGGGACCCCCTTTTTCTTTGAGTTCTGATACTTTGCATTTAGTTCTGACGATGCCTTAGGGTCGTTTCCTCTGCCAATCCAATAATGAGTTTTTCTCCTAGAAGATTTTGCTTTATAACTGGAGGTCTTATCTGGAGGATGAACTTGCAGTGATGAAGACTCTTGATCAAATTCCATTCAAGCAATGAATATTGAGACCCATCCTGATGTATGTTTGAGATCCTGAAAATGACTAAGTCTGGTAGCCTGAAATCCTGAAAATCCTGAAAAATTGACTAAGTCTGAAATCTGGTGGATCCTCCAAATTCTAGATTTTGCATGTTAAATCCGGTGGATTCGAGACCTATCTCAAACATCTTGAAAGGTATATTGAAAAATATTTAAAGTATAAGAAATTCAATCTCTCAACTTATACTTGGAGTGTTGCGTCGATTTGTAGAAGACCTCGCAAGTGTGAAGTGTTGCGTCGATTTGTAGAGGAAATCAAATGCTTGGAGTGATGCGCCCAAAGCACAAATGTGTATGTTTTGAAAGAACATTTATCCAAAGCGCCTAAGTCAAGTGGATCAAAGCAAATTTCAGAGGACTTCAACATGCCTATCCAATGCGAAAATCCAGAGGATTCTAATATGATGATCCAATCCGCCAAAACCCAGTAAGGAAGATCTTTTGCGCTTGATAGAAGGTTTCAAAGCAAATTTCAGAGGATTTCAAATTCTCAACCAATGCGAAAATCTTAGACCTCCAACCAAGGTCAAATTCAAAGGTTAAATCTTAGAGCCAATTTTAGAAGATATCAAAGCTCTTATCCAAAGAGCCATCATTAAGGATGATTTCGAAGCCTTCATCCAAAGCGTTAAAGGTGGAAGAAGGTAGGGGAATTCAAAAATAAATCCAATACACTAAATCCTAGAAGATTTCAAATGGGTCATCTAATGCGCCTAAGTCATGAAGATTCCAATGTGGGCAAGTAATGCGCCACTTCAAAGGATCCTTTGTCCTTCAACCAATGTATCCAAACACAAGGAAGAAATCGAAGGTGTAAACCAATGCGAAAATCTTAGACCTCCAACCACTGCGATCACTTCAAAATCCAAAATCAAGTCTTAAAGTGAAAAGCTGGAGGAAACTCAATTGTTAAACCAAAGCGCTTAAGGAAGGGAGATCTCCAAAACATGATCTAATGCACCAGCTCTATGAGGATGAAAAGGAGTTGAATCAAAACAAGTTTCAAGGGGATTTTGAAACCCTTATCTAATGCAAAATCTAGAAGAAATCAAAACTTGATCTAAAGTGCTTAGAGGAAGAGGATTCAAAAGGTATGAACTAGTGCGCCAATCTAGAAGATTCAAAGACCCTCAACTAATCTGCCAATCTAAAAGGATTCATAACCCTCAACCGGTGCGCCAGACAAGAAGAAAATCAAGAGGATTTTGAAATCCTTATCCAATGCGGCTTATCTAGTGCATCAATTCTAGGAGAAACTAAAACCTTTGTCTAAAGCGCTACCTTATGAAGGGAAGTAAAGTCAAATGTTGAAGGCAAACTTTAGAGGCTTATCGAGGAGGAATCCAGGAGGAATTCACTTACCTCAACCAGCCCGCCATCTTAGTGTGAAGTCTAGATAAAGTTTTCATATCATTCAAGTTAGACATCAAAGTCCTCAACTCATGTGCTTAGATTAGAAATGCTTGTAATGATTCTTATGTATTATGTGTTATCGAAAGGGGACTGATGCTGTTTCTTTACTTGTGTTGCAGCAAAAAGGAGGAATCATCTAAAGATCAAGTGATAAGAACCTTTAAAGAGCAAGGCATCATGTAGCTGTTTCAAGGGTATCCTTCATCATCCTTGTGTTGGAACTCCTCATCAAGTGGCATCATGTTCAAAGACAAGGCATTCACTCATCCAAGCTTCAAGTCAAGTTCTTCCAACCTTCGAAGATCATCATCAACTTCTACATCAAGCAAAGACACTTCATCTATTCAATTTCAAGTTCCAGTAAACTTCAAGTCCAAGAGAGAGTCTTCTACTTTCAAGTCCAAGGAAACATCATTAGCTTCATCATCTACTCATTCTTCAAGAAGGAGCGTCATCAAAGGAGATTATCATCATCAACTTACCTACAAGAAGAAGAAAGAATTACAAAGTCAATCAAATGAGCTACAAGTATCATACATCCAGTTGCAAGGAGATGTACAAGGCAAGATCTACAAGATGTATTCCTAAACATACAAGTTCAAGCAATCACATTGAATACATCACTACAAGTTGATACAATTTGAGTTTGTTGATGTGGCGTGTACCTATTATCATTTAATTATATCAGCCACCTTATTTTAAATACATTAAATGTATCATTTAATGAAAGAAGCCAAAGGGATTCCTATGTGGAGGAATATTTTAAATGCTTTCACCTTACCTTATCACATTGGAAAATGTGCCTTCATTGCCTCTCTTTTTTGCTAAAAATAGCAAATTGTTGTAACTACCTGTGAGGTGGTGCGATCTAGACCCTTGGCTATCAAATTGATCTAAGCCATTCATTGTAATCTGGAGCACTATATAAAGGCCTTGTTGCCTCATTTATAGGATATAGAAATTAGATTGTAGGCAAGTAGGAGAAGAATAGGAGAGACTCTCAAAATTGTCTGAGAGGGCTTGAAATTGTTGTAAATATTTCTCAAGGTTAATGCAAAGACATTGGAGCTACTTGTTTGGTGTTAAGTGTTATCTTGTGGAGTAACATGATTTCTGGTATCTTGAATTGAATGTAGAGATGTTTCAAGTAGATTAGAAATAGATTAGAGCTCATTGTTGTAATGTATGTTGTAATTGAATATTTGATCAACTCCTAGCTCATGCTTTTAACATTCATCGCTGATGAAGTGTTGTGTAAAGCTAGTCTGAGCTATAATTTGTATAAGTTCGATTGTGGATGCTTGTTTGAGCTGCGCCGTTTAATGGGTGCTCATATGAACCTTCATGATTTGAAAACCTTTCGCGTAACCTTAGGAGATTGCACCAGCTTCATGTAGTTGTAGGCACCCTTGGCGAAGTGGAGTTAGGTAAATCAGGAGTTTGTCTGTTCAATACCTCATCATTGCTTCATTGACCTTAGATTAGTTTTCCTGAACCCTTATCCTTTTTACTTTCTTTATCATTGAGACTCTGTATATATGTCATCCACACCGAGGGAGGAACAAACTAATGAAAGGAGAAGAGTCTGCGTAAGTCCCTTTGTGTTTAACAGCAAAATCATACTTAGTCACTGAGCTGTCTCTTACAAAATCACAAGAAAGGAACCTTGGAGTCATCTTGTTTGATCACATAGTTCAGCATTCGAGAGGCTTTGCTCAAGAGGGAGTCAGATACTTTGTATTTCACTCTAATTGTTGACTTGTCCAAAAACAATCATCAACACTTAGGAGCTCCTGATAATGTAGCAATAGTGCCATGTACTGTCACCTGTAGCTGTAGCATCAAGCACTAACTGCTGCTCCTCATTCTCACTTTCCGAACTAGTATCTTGGACTCCATCATCATCAATATCGGAAGTGACCTCTATGTAATGGGCATTGCCTATCCCAAGGCATCTATGACCGGGCTCCCAAGGGTCCTTGCATGAGATCATAGAAACACAATTTCTTTCTCCTTAGTTCATTTTTGGCTCTATGTCTGGATTCGTCCTTCTAGGCCATTCCTTCTGAAAATTTCTCTCGGGATCCTTTCTCGAGGAAGAGAAAGGTTTGCTTTGAAATTTGTGCTTGGAAGGTGCTAAAAAGTGTATGCCTCGAGCCCTCTTAATAGCATCCTACAATGAAGGTGGATCTAGGGCTTTCACCCAACCACGAAGAGGCTCTTGTCAACCTTCAATGAAAAGATAAGTCAATCTACTCTTTGAAACATTCGGAACCAAGACATCCACTAAATCCTTCTGTTTGAGTTGGACCAACTCTCTGAAAAACTGTTGGGGATTAGTTTTGTCAAACCCGTCAATCAGCCTTTGAGTGAAATCAACATAAGTAGTGATAAGGCTATGACCTTGTGTAACCATCCCATTATACCACCAATCATGTGCATCTCCCTCCAAGTGTAAAGTAGCAAATTGAATTGCTTCCTTCTCAAACATATGGTTCAAAGTGAGATAGTTATCCATCTTTTGAATCCATGCACATGCCGTGCATCTACCCAAACCATTGAAAGGAGTCATAGTTAACTTACCCAACTTCCTTTGCAAATCATGGTTGTGATATCTTTCCACTCAAGGCTTGTTCCTATACTTCAATTGACAGAAATCTTGTAGAGACATTGCAACTTGAAACTCATCACCTAGAGATTGCTATTCCCTCATGTAATCATTAAAGCTCTCACCTGCAACCTGCTGTCCACCCTCTTGTGCTCCTTGCTGATCCTCGATGAAAAGAATTGTGAGCCTCCTCTTTGAAACATTAGGAACCATGACTAAAAATCTCTGAAACTTTGACATGTAGGCATCCGCTGTACCATATTGCTTAAGCTGAGCCAACTGTAATGTCCCCTTTTTTCGAGTGATCACCCAATGGAGTCGGCTAGCCTATTTTATTCCCGTAGGCTAAGTTGGGATTTGTAAGGGAATAATCTAATTAGTTAAATTTTAAGTAATGCTAGGTCACCTTGGATTATTTATATTTAATTAATTAGGCTGGACCTAATTGCAATGTGAAATGACTTTAATATTTATGTGAGCCTCTTGGTAAAATAAAACAAAATAAAGAAAATTACCAAAAGGGAGGTCGGCCCAAAAAGGAGAATAAAAAATAAAATAAATTGCCAAAAGGAGATCGGCTAGGAGGGAGGTCGGCCAAGAGGAGAGAATTGTCACTTGGTGGCTATAAAAGGAGGAACTTGAAAGTCATTTCAATCATCCATTCATATCATATTTTCTTCATTAGAGATTTTCTCTTGTTGCTGCAACTTTGGTTTAGCATATTCCAAGGACGAAAACCCTTAGGAATATTGGTGGATTGGACGAAAACCCAATACCATCTTGGAGGTGGATTCATATGGAGTTTACACTTGCACTTCATTGGAGATTTGGAAGGAAAGAAGAAGCTTCAAAGACATTTGTTTCTGCAGAAACCCTAGTGCCAAATTGTGTGATTTGTGCCAAATACAATTTGGAAGAGTGAAAGATATATTCAGATTTTCAGATCAGATACGAGCGCCTACTTTGAGGATTTGTTGCTAGGGTTTCACGCCAAGGAGGGCAATTTCATATTTTGTTTGTTGGAGCAGTCGTTACCACCCTATTGTGCATGCCATTCTTCATCATTTTGGGAGCGCCGCCTATCTTGGAGGATTCACCCATCTAGGGTTTGTTATTTGACATCATTCTTCACCAATTTTGGTATGTATAAACCTATGTTTAGGTCTGATTTGTAACAGCAGAAATCTGGGCTATGTTTGGGCATGTTTGAGCCTATACATTTGATGTAATTTCAATTCAAAATACGCTGATTTGTAGCAGCAGATATTTATATTCGGAAATTAGAATTTTAGGTCATTTGCTTGCACTTGAATGGTCAAATTATGTGGTTGAATTCATGGTTGATGTTATCTTCATAAGAGTACATGATTGGCATGTGTATTTGAGCTTTTGGCACATGTATATTCGCTGTCCAAAATCTTTTATAATTCAGAAATAGAAAAATCTGAATTCAGATTTAGGGTTTGAGAAGAAAAACCAGAAATTTAGGGCAGATCTGATTAGGGATCTTACAGTGGTATCAGAGCAAATGATCTTGCCAGCCTGAATGGTTTATATGATAAGAATTTTGAGTTATGAATCTTGAGGATAGAGAGTACATTACCTACAGGAGAAGGCAGCAGTTTATTGGCTTAGATTCCAAAGGAGAAGACACCATGGGTGACATAAATCATGAGGATCCCAACACAAGAGATATCCTCAATGATATAGCTAGAGGACAACGTGATCTAATGCAGCTTTTGTCCCAATTTGTGCGGTATAACATGGTGAACAATGGAGGCAATGGAGGCAATGAAAACAATGGTAACAATGGGGAAGCTAGCAATTTGGGAAATAATACCGACACTGACATTAGAACCACTTAAGCTTCCGTGAGTAGACCTCTCATGCCTACTTTCTTGGATCAGCAAGGAGCACAAGATGGTGGACAAAATGTTGAAGGTGAGAGTTTCAATGATTACATGAGGGAATGGCAATCTCTAGGTGATGAGTTTCAAGCTGCTGTGTCTCTACAGGATTTCTGTCAATTGAAGTACAGGAACAGGCCTAGAGCGGAGAGAAATCACAACCAGGATTTGCAAAGGAAGTTGGGAAAGGTGACTATTACTCCTTTTGATGGTTCGGGAAGATGCATGACACGTGCATGTATTTAGAAGATGGATAACTATCTCACTTTGAACCCTATGTTCGAGAAGGAAGCAATTCAATTTGCTACTTTGCACTTGGAGGGAGATGCACATGATTGGTGGTACAATGGGATGGTTCCACAAGGTCATAGCCTTATCACTACTTATGCAGATTTCACTCAAAGGCTGATTGATTGTCATGTCTCGATGTTTTCCAATTATAGATTGGAAGACTCTTCTTATTTTTTTTGTTACTTAGTCAAATTTTGTGCTAAGGAGAAGAAGACAAAATAATAATAAAACAAATAAGGCTAAAGACAAATGAGATAAGACAAATCATTAGAGAGACTCTGATCCTTGAGGTGCCGGTCTTCATAAAAAAAAGATTAGTTGAAGATAACCGCGATTATGAAAGGGAATAAGTATGTTTAGTGCCAACTAGGATGAGGATCGATTCCAAGTTCTATGCAGTTTCAATACCAAGTGATATTGTTGGACGACGTTCAAGAGAAATGTGATTCGAACCAAGGCAATCGTTCTTTCCTTGGTCCCAATCACTGCAAAGGCAAGTCTAAAATAATTAGTGAATAGTCTTAAAATCCTAGCATCTCCTGATCAACGATTGAGGATAAGACAGAATAGAGAAAAGACAAAAGTGCATAAGGGACAATTCCACAAAAGACAAAACAAGGAAATGACTATATTAATGATTATTAACAATATAACCAAGCAGTGCCGATTCAAGGATAGCGACTAAATTGAGGAGTCGTGCCTACTCCAAAAAGAATGAAGGTATTTAGAAGGATTGATGGGGCTCCATTTGGGGAGGACATCAATTGTCATGTCCCGATATTAAGGCATTGTTTAAATTAAAGATTTAAACATCATTAGACTGAGAAATCATGCATGTGATATTAATATTAAATAATATTATTAAATACCTTATGGTATAAATATAAATAATATTATCGATTTTAATATTATTATAATTATAATAATATATTAAGATATGATATATATAATATACGAATCTAAATATATTATATATTTATAAATATAATAAATAATATAATATAGATATATATTATAATAATAAATATCAAACAATATTTATAATAAGTATAAATATAAATATTATTACAATATGTATGAGCAGTGATCTATATTAAAAAGGTCAGCAACCTTGTTTAGAGAAGACAGCAATTAATGTAAATGATGAGATTTGAAGACATAGACAACGAATTGCATATATAAGACAAATCGTCTTATGCCAAACTGAATATATGAGGAGTGATTAACATTAAAAAGAAAGAAATGATTCTTATTAGAGGTCAGCGATCAGCTTGTTTGTGTTTTATTTGAGAAAGAGGTGCAATCAATGAAGGGGCAGTAGTTTGGAAAGTCATCATCTTTAGAAAGAGATGCAATCAATGTAGGGGCAGTAGTTTGGAAAGTCATCATCTTTAGAAAGAGATGCATCTCTTCATCAACATATGAAGGTATATATATTTGTTTTTGTGATGGATATTGGGGGGGCGGGGAGAAGAGTAAATGAGATATATCTATAAGACTCCTCTGATCTACATATGAAGTTTAAAGAGGAACAATTATAAAAGAAAACATATGAACGAATATAAAAAGGATATGGGAATAATATTCTGATATATATTCTGCATATATATATTTCTGGGAATACTTACATATAGGGAAGGAAGAAAACAATTAGAAGGTAACATCATCGGAGAAATAATCAGATGCATAGGCAGAAAATAAAGACAGAAATACAATAAGAATTATATGAATTAAAGCTGATCTAAATCAGATCTTATGAAGGAATGAAAGTAACAATAATCTGATAGCATAGAAGGAAGGAAATCCTTAAGAGTTCTTAAGGCAAGAATCACCCTGTTGGAATTAAATCAAGCCAAGGTACTCTCTATACCTTTGTTTTCTTGGAAATTGATAATTTAGGATAAAATTAGACAATCACACTTCCCATAAGGCAGAAACTCACCAATCGGTCAGCAGCAATCAATCGTCAGGCAGTTGGCTTCATTCAAGAATCATTACTCAGAAACATCATAGTTCTCCTCATCGAAGCATCCAAAAGCATAAATCAATAAACATCTTTCAATATATAAATCATAGCCGCATACAGGATCATTCAAGTCAGCAGATTGACACACAACATATATTCTCTGTCTACCGATCAGCACAGCAATACATATCAAAGGTATGCTTCATGTTAAGTATTCTTACAGTCTATGATGTAAATGGAAATAAGTATATGTGTAAATAATTAATAGTAAGGCAAAACACCAAATTAGGATACAAATAATGACTATTATAGCACTAGTGAACATCATGAAAATAAGGAAATGAAACGTAGATATGTCATAGAATGAATAATTTAGAATGCATAAACACAATCAATAATGTGGTCATAAATATAGAATGAATATACTTATGAACAAGCAAATAGGATAAGAATGCTATAAAGTAGATATGCACATCATAGAATAAATGTTCAATATAGAATAAGAATGTTTATCATGTTATGCATAAAAGATGCACACAATACAAGAATGTTTATTTGATCAAAATGATATGACGCCTAGTGAATGGCAATCAATGAGATAGTAAGATGACTTAAAAAGAACAATACTTAACCATGAAAGATAAGGGTTGAGAACTAAGGGCTCATGATCAATCTACCAACACCCATATATCGAGACAAAGGGGTAAGGGTAAGCAATATGGTGTAATCATGGTTGATGCCCGAGTTGGTCAAGAGCACCTTCCGGGCTAAAGACCAATAAATCCTTATCTCAAGTTGGTCTAGAGTACCCCTTTGAGATAAGTGCCCATTGTCTCGTGTTGGTCAAAAGGACCCCACCGGGACAATGGATAGGCCCTTGTCTTGTGTTGGTCTAGAAGACCCCACCGGGACAAGGGATGGGCCTTCGACTCGAGTTGGTCTAGAGTACCCCTCCGGGTCAAGGAATGGAATATGGAACCCATGATTGCTCCCTTATAAGCCCTCTCTCGTGGGAAAGTGGTTTGATGAACATGTAGACCCAAGTATGCCTCTCCCAAAGAATTCATGAGATATGCATAGTAGATATAGTGAAAGTATAATGCATATGGATTATGATTATAAGGTTTGATTTAAGATATCTTATGGTTGAAAAAGAATTGAATTCTAATGTTCTCTTTTGGTGAGTTGAAATTTGTGCAAGGTTGTGAAAATTTTGGCTTACTAGAAGGGGACATTACATTGATAGGTTTGGCCCAACTCAAACAGAAGGATTCAATGGATGCCTATATATTTGAATTTCAAAAGCTTGTAGTCTTGGTTCTGAATGTTTCTGAGAGTAGATTGACTTATCTCTTCATTGAAGGTCTAGAGGAGCCTCTTCATGGTTGGGTGAAAGCCCTAGATCTACCTTCATTACAGGATGCTATTAAGAGGGCTAGAGGTATGCAATTTTCAGCATCGTCCAAGCCCAAGTTTCAAAGAAAACCCTTCTCTTCATCAAGAAAGGATCCCAAAAGGAATTTTCAGAAGGAATGGCCTAGAAGGACAAATCCAGACATAGAAGCCAAGAATGAACTAACGAGGAAGAAGTTGTGCTTCTCATGCAAGGAACCTTAGGAGCCCGGTCATAGATGCCTTGGGAAAGGCAAAGCTCATTACATAGAGGTCACTTCCAACATTGATGATGATGTAGTCCAAGACACTAGTTCGGAAAGTGATAATGAGGAGTAGCAGTTGGAGCTTGATGCTATAGCTACAGGTGATACCGTACATGGTACTATTACTACATTATCAGGAGTTACTAAGTATCATTCTTTTAGAGTGAGGAGTCCTAAAGGGACAGCGGTTCACATGTTTGGTTGACAGCAGGGCCACTCATAGCTTCATTGATGAAGGTTTGGTGGTAAAGAGAGGATTGTAGGTAGAGGAGTTTCTAGGCTTTGCGGATGGATTCAAGATGAGTTGCAATAAGAAGATTCCGTAGTTGAGTATCCAATTGGGTAACTATACAGTTACTGATGACTCCTGTGTGGTTGGGATTGGTGATACTGATGTTGTTTTGGGAATCCAGTGGTTGCATTCACTTGGTAGGTACATTTAGGATTTTCAGAAGATGGAGTTGGAGTTCATGTCAGATGGGAGGAAGATAGTGCTGAGAGCATTGGCGAATGGAGCACCAGGGATAGTGACAGCAAAAAGGATGGAGACATTGTTTAGACATGGTGATGTTGCATGGGCAGCTCAATGTTTTGTGTCTTCTAAGTCTTCTTCTAGCAGTGACCAGCAGTATCATGTGGATATCTAGTCAGTGCTAGATAAACACAACATGGTGTTTGAGGAGATTCCTCTTGGTAGACCTCTTGATCGCGGCTTTGAGCATGTGATTGAGTTAGAGGAGGGCTCCAAGTCTGTCATTACCACTCCTTATCGTCATCCTAGGAGATTCAAGGAGGACATAGAGAAGATGATAAATGAGCTATTGGATATGGGACACATCAGGCCTAGTTCCAGTCCCTTTGCTTCTTCGGTGGTCTTGGTGAAGGAGAATGGCACAATGAGGATGTGCATTGATTATCGTGCCTTGAACAAGAGGACCATCAAAAACAGGTCCCTATATCCAAGATTGATGAGTTGTTGGATGAGTTACATGGAGCAGTGTATTTCTCCAAGATTGATTTTTGTTCAGGGTACCATCAGATTAGAGTCCGTGATGAGGATATTCATAAGATTGCATTCAGATGTCATTATGGGCACTATGAGTTCTTGGCTATGCCCTTTGGTCTTACTAATCCTCCTGCGACTTTCTAGTCATGCATGAATCATATTTTTAGTAGGCAGTTGCGGAAGTTTGTATTGGTATTCTTTGATGATATCTTGATATACAGTAAGACATGGGAGGATCACCTTAGGCATATTGACGAGGTGTTGGGCATCATGGAGGCACAATCCCTATTTGCTAAGGCTTCCAAATGTGAGTTTGGAATATATTTGGAACATGTGATTGGCGCTGATGGAGTGAAGGTACATCAGGAGAAGATACAAGCTATTATGGATTGGCTGCCGCTGAAGAACATTTCAGATTTGAGAGGCTTCTTCGGGCTTTGTAGTTACTGCAGGAGGTTTGTGAAGGGGTTTTCACAGCTGGCAACATCTCTTATAGATCTCATTAAGAAGGGTGCATTTAGATGGTCGAATGAGGCTCAAGCAACATTTGATAGACTCAAGGAGGTAATGAGCATTTGTCCAATATTGGCTCTTCCTAATTTCTCTCAGCCGTTTGTATTGGAGTGTGATGCTTTAGGTGAAGGGATAGGCGCCGTCCTCATGTAGAACAGACATCCCATAGCCTATGAAAGAAGTTGAGAGATGCGGAGCAGTTGTATTCCACCTATGATAAGGAGATGCTTGCCATCATGCATGCGTTGGCAAAGTTCAGACAATACTTGGTGGGTGGAAAGTTTGTGGTAAGGACTGGCCACAATAGCTTGAAATACTTTCTAGAGCAGAAGGATTTGAATGAGGCAACAGAAGTGTTACATCCCACTTGTGGTTTAACTACTTTGATATGTGGAACAACTATGTAGATATGTTTTACACTTGATTATGTATATTTGGGTTATTTTGTTGTTCAGATGTCAATCAGATATATATATTTCTAATGTGTTGAATCAATTGATTATGTATATTTGGTTTGTTTTGTTGCTCAGATGTCAATTAGAAATATATATGTCGAATGTGTTGAATCAATTGAAATATGGAAGATGACTTTTGGATTAATTGTAAAATAGAGGCAATATGTGATGGATTTCAGCTAACTATTACGTTGTGTGAGTGAACGCAGGAAACGTCATCCCCAAGAAGAGGGGGAAAAATATCATCAGGTATGGGGAGTATCGAAGAGAACGCAATGCCATCTGAACAGTAAGTTGGAACTATTATAATAAAGTCCTTGGCCGAGAACTTTAGTAACCAAGTGTCTAGATAACCTTACGTCGCCGATAAGGGTAAGTCTTCGGAGACCTTAATTGATAGTAGTTTTTCCGTCACTCCACCGGTTATTGCGTCAAGCCGACGTCTACAATTTGACCTAATCCCATTTCGGGTCACTTATCATCAAATCTTTTGTTTAATGAGAACATTAACCAAATTAAAAAAAAAGGGGGCTTAATCCTTTAACTAAAATAATTTCAATTCTAATTAGGTTTTTTGCGAGGCTGCGGGGTCACAATGTATGCCTATGTTAATTTATTAATGTCTAAATTTAAGGGAGATCTTAGCGGTGGAAGCTTATTCTTTCCATTTAAAGAGTTTTTATTATTTCTTGTGAAAAGCGGAATTCCTTGGGCGTGGGCACCTCCTCGCCAAAACCGTAGGGCAATTAAAATGTTTTTTTTAATGGAAAACTAAAGGGGGACGTAACTCTTCGGGGGCCGAATTAACACCAAGCACAAGCTTTTCCTCTGGGCGGAGAGATTCGTTAATTGCGAAGAAGAGTGGGCTCACAGATTAGGCGGCATGGAGGAAATCGAGCATAAAAACTGGAAATCGTTTCTAGTTCGGGATTCTTTTTGGAGTTTTCGACTTCTTTAAAAAAAAAAACGGAGGCAGAGATGAGGGACGGGAGACTGGGTGAGAAGGATTACAAACACTAAGAGAAACGAAAGACGCAGGAACGAATTTGGGAGTTTTCAGTTCGTCAAGACTCCGCGCATTGTCTACAGGAAGGGAAGGGTGGCGTGGACGAACTCGGTAGAAAGACCTGCGAGCTAGCTGGAGAAACACACAGATCGTAAGAGTTTAGGACCAAGGAGCTGCCGAAAGCAAGAAGGCACGTATCTTTCCTTCTTAATTCTCTATGCTCGTAAGCTTTAATATTGAAGAGAAATTCGATTAGAGAACATTTTCGGGCACCTTCCAAAATAAAAATTAGACTTTAGTTCCTTAGAGTGTTGCCGAAGAAGTTAAAGTAATTCTGGTCTTTGTTAAGCAAATAAAAATGCAACCTCCTGCTGTGTTAAATAAATACCGTCGAAATGCAAATGCAACCTCCTGCTGTGTTAAATAAATACTGTCGAAACGCAAATGCAACCTCTTGCTGTGTTAAATAAATACTGTTGAAATGCAAATGCAACCTCCTGCTGTGTTAAATAAATATTGTCGGAATTAAAGTGCAATCTTTTGCTGTGTTGAATAACTACTGTCAGTCTCTGAACTCAACGAAGCTCGTTCTCAGCATGCAAACTATTCCTGCATGGGTTATGTTTCATTTTGACCGCCTAGGTTGCCAGCTTGGATATGCGAACTATCTAATACTTTCTTGATAGTTGCAAATTTCTTGATAGAACCAAGAACTACCGTTCCATTTAGAACCCGAGAAAAATAAGAAGTGTAACTGCTCTCACCAGAGATTTTTAAATTCCTCCTTAAACCATTTTTTTTTCTCTCCTGAGTTATTAGCTTCAAGAAAATCTAAACACACACAAAAAAAACTGTAGACAAGACCAGTCGAGCTTAATTTCTGCACAAGGCTAAAGAAGCTTGTCTTCTCTCAACGATTGAACAATCCCCTTCTTTTACGTGAGCCGTAGCTCAATAGGGTTAAGTACCTACAACAAGACCGGAATTGAAATTCAAGCCGAGTAGGGTGACAACTGAGCTACATGACCAGTGGTGTCGTGTTGTACACAATTTAAAACCTTGGCCAAGGTGGCGCTATCCGCATTAGGTAGTGTCAGTCAGTTCTTTGCCCGGATACATCTCCAGTCAGATGGTCACACTAGTTAGGAGTTACCTATGGTGTGTGACTGACTAGGAGAGAGTAGGGTCAATCACCAGTCTCAGATGGCATTGATTTCTCTTTATGTTGCTTCTCTGCGAAGGGCCGGGTCATTTCAGTAGAAATGACACGGGGGGCTAGGAGTCCGAGGATGGGTGGATAAACGCCCTGATGATATTTTTCCTCCCTAACCTGCAAGGAGGTAGAAAGTAAACAGATGGAACAAACTAAAAAGACTTGAGCTTCTTTTCTCTTCAGCAATAATTAAGGTGTTATCTTCTTACCTCTGTTATTTTTCTGTTTTGTTACTGTTTTGTGAAAGAAAAGAATAGACTAGTTGCTTATAGTAAATGCAGATTTTCTTCCTAGCAAATAAAGTTTCAAAAAAAATGTTGTCTTGTTCTATTCCATATTTGCCGTCAATTGTCTCTTTTACAGATGATGTTTTTAGGATCAGCGTATTTGTTTGTTACATACATATGAGCTGTGTTTGTTTCAAGAAGTGAGTAAGTAAGATTCAGGCATATGATTTTGATATTGAGTATGTTAAGGGGAAGAATAATGTTGTTGCCGATGTACTTTCTAGGAGACCCACACTTTGCTCTGTGATAGAGATTTCAGCTGATTGGAAGGCTCACATTTTGGTTGAGTATTCCAAAAATACATTTGCATGCGAGCTCATGGGCGACAAGTTTCAGGATGACAGGTATAAGGTGATTGATGATGTGATATATTATAAGGATAAGATCTATTTGGTACTTGAATCTAGAATGAAGGATAAGATTTTGAGGGTTGTTCATGACACTCCTTTAGTAGGACATCCAGGGTTCTTCAAGACCTATAGACAGGTGTGGGAGAGATTCTCTTGGACGGGTCTAAAGGATGGTGTCTTGCGACATGTTCGAGAGTGTATGACTTGTCGGCTGAACAAGTCAGAGCATACTTTCCCAGCAGGTTTACTTCAGCCATTGCCTATTCCAGAACAGAAGTGGGATAGTATCGCTATGGATCTCATTACAGGTCTTCCAAAGGTCCAAGGCAAAGATTGCATGTTTGTGGTTGTTGACAGATTGACTAAGTGTGCACATTTCTTTGCTATTTCATTTGAGTATAAGGCACCTTAGGTTGCAAAGTTGTTCTTTAGAGAGGTGTTTAGACTCCATGGACTTCCAAGGACCATTGTCAGCAATCGAGATAGCAGATTTCTTAGTGTGTTTTGGTAGGAGTTATTTAGATTGGCTGGTACGGAGTTGACCTCGAGAACTAGCTACCACCCTCAGACAGATGGACAAACGGAGATTATGAACAAATGGGTGGAAGGATGTCTACAAGTATGTTGTGGGGCAGTAGAAGGCTTGGATCAGGTGGTTGTACTTAGGAGAGCATTGTTACAATACGACCTATCACATGTCGATAGGCATGTCTCCTTTTAGAGCCTTGTATGGTTATGACACTGTCTTTTGTAGACTTAGCATTTGATGACAGCAGAGCTCCCAGAGCTAGAGATGATGTGGGATAGCTAGGAGATCCTTAAGGCACTTAAGGATAATCTACATTGTGCACAGAATTAGTATAAGATGTATGCAGATAGGCACAAGGTGGAGAGGACATTTGAGGTTGGTGATTTAGTTTTCTTGCGCCTACAACCATACTGACAGTCTACACTAAAGAGGTGTGGTGTAGAAAACTAAAACCTCGGTTCTATGGCCCCTACAGGATTGTGAGGAGAGTTGGAGAGGTTGCATATGAGTTGGAGTTGCCTGAGGGTAGCCAAATTCATAATGTATTTCATGTGTCCTGCCTCAAAAGGGCAATTGGGCAGCATATTACATCTTCTCCAGAGCTTCCAACATTGGATGAGGAGGGGAAACTCATATTGGTTCCTGATGCTATATTGGACGTTAAGGAGCGCATGCTAAGGAATAGGGTGATCAAGGAGTATTTGGTTAGATGGAGAGACTTGCCACTTGGGAAGGTGAATAGATTCTGCAGCATCCAGGTTTGCAATTGCTTGAGGGCAAACAATTCCAGGAAGGGAGGACTGTAATGTCCCCTTTTTCTGAGTGATCACCCAATGGAGTCGGCTAGCCTATTTTATTCTCGTAGGCTAAGTTGGGATTTGTAAGGGAATAATCTAATTAGTTAAATTTTAAGTAATTCTAGGTCACCTTGGATTATTTATATTTAATTAATTAGGCTGGACCTAATTGCAATGTGAAATGACTTTAATATTTATGTGAGCCTCTTGGTAAAATACAATAAAATAAAGAAAATTGCCAAAAGGGAGGTCGGCCCAAAAAGGAGAATAAAAAATAAAATAAATTTCCAAAAGGTTGTTGGCTAGGAGGGAGGTCGGCCAAGAGGAGATTGTCACTTGGTGGCTATAAAAGGAGAAACTAGAAAGTCATTTCAATCATCCATTCATATCATATTTTCTTCATTAGAGATTTTCTGTTGTGGCTGCAACTTTGGTTCGGCATATTCCAAGGACGAAACCCCTTAGGAATATTGGTGGATTGGATGAAAACCCGATTCCATCTTGGAGGTGGATTCATACGGAGTTCACACTTGCACTTCATTGGAGATTTGGAAGGAAAGAAGGAGCTTCAAAGACGTTTTTTCTGCAGAAACCCTAGTGCCAAATTGTGTGATTTGTGCCAAATACAATTTGGAAGAGTGAAAGATATACTTAGACTTTCAGATCAGATTTGAGCTCCTACTTTGAGGATTTGTTGCTAGGGTTTCACCCTAGGTTGAGCGCCAAGGAGGGCGATTTCATATTTTGTGTGTTGAAGCCAAACCCTAGCTGCCACCCTCTTGTGGATGCCATTCTTCATCATTTTGGGAGCGTCGCCTATCTTGGAGGATTCACCCATCTAGGGTTTGCTATTTGACATCATTCTTCGCCAATTTTGGTATGTATAAACCTATGCTTAGGTCTGATTTGTAAGAGCAGAAATCTGGGTTTTGTTTGGGCATGTTTGAGCCTATACATTTGATGTAATTTCAATTCAGAATAAGCTGATTTGTAGCAGCAGCCATTTATATTCAGAAATCAGAATTTTAGGTCATTTGCTTGCACTTGAATGGTCAAATTATGTGGTTGAATTCATGGTTGATGTTATCTTCATAAGAGTACATGATTGGCATGTGTATTTGAGCTTTTGGCACATGTATATTCGCTGTCCAAGATCTTTTATAATTCAGAAATAAAAAAATCAGAATTCAGATTTAGGGTTTGAGAAGAAGAAAAATCAGAAATTTTGGGCAGATCTGATCAGAGATCTTACACCAACTCTCTATAGTGCAACTCTGGATCCCTCTTATCAAATCTGTCTATAAGCCTCTGGCTGACATTTGCATGGTTGTCAATTAGGCTGTGTCCCTGTGTTACCAATCCATGGTACCGCCATTGATGTGCATCGCCCTCCAAGTGCAATGTGGCATATTTAATGGCTTTGTTCTCATTCATAGGATTCAAAGAAAAATATGTATATAATTTATGAATCCATGAATGAGCAGTACATTTGTTGGAGCCGCAAAAGGTAGGAATGGATAACTTACCCAATTTTCATTGCAAATCCTGATTTTATCCTCTTTCTTTCTTAGGTCTATTCCTCAGCTTGAGTTGGCAGAAATCCAGTAATGACATAGCAGCATGAAACTCATCACCTAAGGATTGGTACTCATGTAGATAATTCATGAACCCTTCACCCACATTTTGTTTAACTTCATTTCCTTTAGGCTGATCAACTAGGAATGTAGGCATTAAAGGCCTTGCTGCTGATCCAATGGTAGTTCTGGTATTGTTGTTGTTGCCTTGTTGGTTATTATTTGAATCATTGGCTTCACCATTATTTCCATTGTTATCATTGTTACCGTTGTTATTCTGATTAGGCCTGGAAGTGTTCATATTCTGCATCATCTGTGTCAATAATTCAGTCATTTGTTACTGACCTCTAGCGAAATCATTAAGAATCTGTCCAAGGCTATTACCATCATTCCTCTCTCTCTCTCTCTCTCTCTCTCTCCCATAATTTCTTCTATCTCAGGACCTGTATCTAGATTTTGAATTATTCTCCAGTAGGTTATGTAATTATCATCCCCTAGCTGCATTAATCTGATTTTTCTTCATAAAATTGTCAACTTACCAACAGGATGGCAGGAAAACTAGCTCTGATACCAAAATTTTTCAATAAACTTGCAAATTTTCCAACGTTAGCTCACATAAATTTTGTCAAAGAGTTGGTGGACAGTTGAGTTTATGTGTATTTCAACCAGTTTGTGTTTTTTTCAATAATATGTGACAAATGCCATAAATTAGCACGAATGGATATGTGTAATAATTTCTCCATAAATCAGATTGCTATAATCATGGTATTTCTGAATTAAGAAGTAATTACGTATTCAAAAGTTCACAACTGATACACCAATACAGAAATTGTTGATACAAACTGAAATACGCAGAAATATAAATATGGTATGATATTACAAATCAGAATTACATTGAAATTGCTGACCTCTGATGATGAAGCAAAAGATAAACCAAACAGCAACTTGAAATATCCTTTTATTCCTTGGAAGACTTGTACGGTCCCCTTGAAATGGTACGGACTTGAGGAATAATGCAGCGATTCCTTTTGTGAAGGTTGTGGCTGTCTTTAAGGCTTAACAAGCCTACCAAATATGAAGTCGCTCGTTTTTTATGTGAGCGCTACCTTTAATAAAGTGGTACAGTCACCCTTGTATGTGCCTCAAATGGTACTATTAGGGTTTTTTAAGCCAACTAAATAAACTCTGATTTATTTGCAAGAAAACCACTTCACACACGGCACTGGAATGAATTAATCCCACACACACACAACACTGAATAAATTTGTATAATGAAGACGCAATTGAAATCTTCAATTACAGTTTGCCTAAATATTGAACCTGTCAACCATTGCAATACCAATCAATATGCTCACTGTGAATCTTGAATGAATCCACCAAGAATTGGCTAGGTGGGTTTTCGTCCATGAAACCAATCTAAGCCTTAGAGTTTTCGTCCTAGGATGAATAGTTGAACAACTGCTCAAGCTCCCATTAGGGTTTTCAAGAAAAATGATAATGTCAAGAATGAATTCACTTTACCTCAAAACCTCCTTTTATAATTTTTTAGGGGAAAATATTTTATTTTCTTGTATTTCTTTTATTTTCTCGCTCAAACCATAAAGTGTCCTTATAAACAATTTCACTTTTGTACCCCATGTCTAGCAACACTTTATAAAGTCACATTATAATCTCTTGTTCAGCTTTAATAATTAATTAAATATAAGTTGTTCTTAGAAACAACTTTAGACAACTTAATATTTAATTAATTAAATATTCCCTTTGTTTTAATTCCAATTAGCCTACAGGAATTAAAATAAGCTAAGGGTCTTTATTAAAGGCTCAGGCAGAAGAAGGGGACATTATAGCAAATTATGAAGATAGATGCATATTGATGTTCCCTCAATAGGTCCATTCATTAGGTTAAAATCTAGGGCACCATTTTGTCAAATTAAAAATTGCCTCGATTAGATTCCAGGGTTCGTTTAGACTTTCTTCATTTTGACAAATGATTATGAAAAATCTTGTAGGTAGAAATCAAATTTCCATTGCTTTGCTATCTTCTCACTTCTCTATTTCATGATTTTTCAGAGTTTCTACTTCTGATCACATTCCTTCAAATTGCCCAATCAATGCTCTTTGTGTCAAATCTTCAATCTCTGTCAACGATTTTGTTAGAAATTTCATCCTCTATGTTTCTCTCTACCTTTTCTAGGGTTTGAGATATTTGCTTCCCTATTGTCCCAAGGATATCCCTAGGTAGTGTTCACATCACCCCCACCTTCCCTTTCTCTTTTGTTGCATTTTCTTCCTTTTTGCTACTCTAAGATCCCATCCCATTTGGTTGATGTTAATGTTGTTGTCCATATCCTTTGACTCTCCATCTGCACGTTGCAGCCTTAGATTTCTTTGTTTTTCGTGCATTTTCTTCTTCCCTTAATAGCTTGAAGATTCATTTGCTTCTCTATGGTTCAACTTCTTGGATGGCTCGTCTTGTTTCACTTTTTTTCCAGCCTTGCTCTCTTGATATGATCTTTTTTCCCTAGTTCGGAGTTTACCCAAGCCCTTATGTTTTTCTTTGAGGTCTTTATTGCCGGACATTATTTAATTCATAAGGGAAATTGTTAGAACATTAGTTTTATAACAATTGAATGAAATGTAAACAGTAAAATTGTAAATTCTTGATGTATAGAAATATTAATGATGCATTTCAAACTTAATGTCTTGACATGTTGGGAAATAATGCTTTACAAAGTACTGATGGAACTTATGCTGTTTGGATATAATTGGGTCATGATAGAATACTGCGTAAGATAGCTGCTAGGATAAAATGGGCCATGCTAGAATACTGCATATGATAGATATGATAAAATCTTTTTTCCCTAGCTTGGAGTTTACAAGAGCCCTTATGCTTTTCATGGAGGTCTATATTGCTTGACATTTTCTAATTTATAGGGGAAATTGCTAGAACATCAAATTGACAATAAATGAATGAAATATAAGCACTAGAATTGTGTATTCTTGATGTATAGAAATATTACTGATGCATTTCAAGCTTACCTGTATTGACTTGATAGTTGATAGTGAATAATGCTTTAGAAGGACCGATGAAACTTATGCTGTTAGGATAAAATTGGCCATGCTAGAATACTGCATATGGTAGCTGCTAGAATAAAAGTGGGCCATGCTAGAATACTGCATATGATAGATATTTAAGGAGGGAACAAAGTCAACCTAGTCAAAGGAAAACCTACCTTATTTATTTTACTATTAGAGTATCACTAACAAGTTTCAGTTAGCATTTGATCATGTGCCTCACCAGCTCAAAATAAAATAAAACTAACTGATGTAAAAGTTATGAAAACTAGAGATTAGAAATAATTTCTAGTTGTATCAACTAAACATGACAGCTCCAATCAAGTTCAAAGGAATATTAATTCTAGTATGGTTCTTTGAAACATAAACTTTTTAATATTTTACTTGGTCCTTCCATATTTGTGAACATCGATTTTTTAGGGAATGTGCTCTTGTTTGGAATTGCATTGCTCTCAATTGTGTACCATCTTTCATTTAACGATCTTGGGTAATTTTCTTTTGTTACAGATTGAAGCTTTACCATTATTTATTCCCTTCAAAACTAATTTGACACATTATATTGTGGGCTAATTGTCTTAGATCTACCATGCATCGAGTTCTATTATCTGGACAAGAACGCTATTCGGTAAGAGTTACATATGCATTTGCGTTCATACTCATTTGAGAAATAGCACTTTTAGTATTGACCAGCCACATTTCATCATTTATAGGTGGTGGAAACAAATTTTATTCAATTTGCTTGGAGGAAAGTATAGCTCTATCACAAAAGATAAACTATTATCAAAACAAGTAAAAAGTACATCTCCAACATGAGAATGATTGGAAGATCCATGTATTCTTTGCTGGTCCTATGCATTTATGCTAATTTAGATAGTCGGTGATGAGAATTCAATATGGTAATGCAATTTTCATTTTAAATATTATGAAGTAATTTTGATGACTTTCGAATGCCTCAATTTCTGAAGATACATGGAACCTTACTTGCTCGACTTATGGTACAATATGCTGAATACTGTTGAAAAAAGCATTCTCCAAGGAACTCATCTTGCTAAAAATGTTTCTTTTTATGTTTTAACAACTACCACAATTGTTGAGCATGAATTTTGTAGTCAAATGGGATAATCTTGAGTTCATCAAGCTGTATTGTTTATTTTTATGTTTTAGGATTTCATGACTCCATACATCTTTGTATGTTGAAGTATTGAAAATTTTAGAATCCTTTTTTGTAAAATTTGTTTTTCAAGTAGAGTATGCACCATGGCCAAGTGATACGAGCTATGCATTGGTTTGTAGCCCATATATTAGGATTTTTGTTCGTATATAAAACTTCTAATAATGTATTTTTTTGTCCGGAAAAAGATGTTAAAAGAAAAACTTAAGGTTATTCGTCATGTATTAAACTAGTATAGATATCTTAAATACATCTATCTAGAAAACACCAACAGATATCAGTCTCGAGTTATTTTATTTATTGAAGAGTTATTTTATTTTATTTACTTAAGAGTTACTTTATTTTACTTTAGAACTATTTAAGAATTATTTTATTTTTATTTACTTAAGAGTTATTTTATAGTTTTAGTTTTTTCTAAAATATATGTTAGTTGTGTTTTAGTTTTTCTGTACATGGTCATGACACGACGCTCCATGCCTTTCTGCCATTGTACAATGCCTCTTGGCATAATTATAGTGAACATGTAAAGCCATCCCAAGTCAAACAAGAGATTAGAATTCTATCGAGTAAACATGGAACTCAAATTCACCAGCCATTAGAAAAATTATGTAACATGCTGTCTTGTTGGAGGCTGCAGCAGATTGGTATTTGCCACTTGCATAACACGATGAGTGAAAGCCACACATTGAGACAAACATATGCAGATGTATTCTTACCATTAAGAGTTTACAACTTTCAGCTTTAAGTTTTGATCTATAAGCAAAGTTGTATGGACACCGATACGGATATGGATATGGCCATTTTTCAAGGCACCCTAATATGGATATGGTTGGATACGACATTCATAACACACACACACACACACACATATATATATATAACACAATTTTATAAGTTATTAGAGGAGATTTTTGTTACTCTAGAAGCAATATAGACACATAATTGCTACATATTCCAAAATGTTTATATTTAGATATAGTTTCATCCATAGTTGGCATACTTGGCGAGTAGTCGGTAAGTCGCTGAGTACTCGCCCAAGAAAACTTGCTCCGAGTATTTCTGCTGCAAACTCAAGGATTTTTGTATCCTGGTTATTGGGGAAAAACTTGCTGATTTTGTCACGAGTATACACAGAGTAAATGCTGATTTTTATCCAAAACTTGTCACCTGTTTTCAAACGAACTCAAACACCCAAAAAATGCCTAGAAAATTCGCAAAAAATGCAGACGTAGTAAAAACGAGCAAAAACTATAATAATAGTGGCCGATCTAGGTGCTATGGAGAAGAACTAATGGAAAATGTAGGATGCTGGCTGACTGAAAATCTTGTGAAACCCCAGAACAATGAGATGCAACTTGCTCTCAAATGGGTAGAACTGGATATAGTACGAAACCGGTAACCTTTTGTCATGCCTCGCTTTTTCATATTTTACTAGTTAAGTCAATTTAATTAAGTATTAATTGATTAGGTTCACATTACAAATTTTAAATTGTAAAATTTATTAGTTGAGAACTATGACAAACTAGATAATTAATTTATTTAGTTTGTGAAGTTGATTTCCCTGGGTTAAGGGTGATTCAAATTACTATTATTAAATATATTGTTCTTATTTAATTAAAATTTTTGCATATTGTTCAAAATCAAATTGCCATATATATATATATATATATATATATATATGTCAATAATGTCGTAGTGTCACAATGTTGTTGTGGTGGCCACCAAGTTTCAAACCCTTGCTAGGCTGTTGAGCTCACAGGCCTTGTGCCTCCACTGGGCTGATGTGCTTGTAGGATGTGTGCCTTCGCTGGGCTGTTGCACTTGCAGGCTGTGGGCCTTCACTAGGCCGTTGAGCTCACGGGTTTGAACAAAAGGTGATAATGCCTTGGGGACTGAGGCCCCCCAATAGTGGTCTTGGCGATAAAGGCATTGGAAGAGATCCCCCAATAAGCGGTCTCTCTGGACTTGGACTAGGCTAAAAACTCGAGTTACCAAATAAAAAAAATCAAATTACTATTATTAAATATATTGTTCTTTTTAAAGAAATGTTAAAGTATTTTTTAAGTTGCCGAGTTTTTGCCAAGTCAAAAATTTTGGGTCCGTCAAGTCTGAATTGATCAAAGCTTTGATACCATGTGATGTCTCGATATTTAGGCATTGTTTAAATTAAAGATTTAAACATCATGATAAAAATGGTAAAAGTGCCTTGTGAAATGCGATGTTCAGTTTAAATTATAGAGATATATAATATTATTAATATATATTATTTAAATAATATTATTTTATAAAAATTAAAATATTATATATGATATATTAACAAGATATATATTATATAAAATAAATAAGGGACATTATAGATTTTAAAGCAAGAAAGTCTTTATGCTTGCTAATTTCATACGAGGCAAATCCTCCTTGTCGTATCACTGCCTTAAAGAAACCAAAGACAAATATAATATGATCCTATATGTAATGCCCCGCCATGCAACCCTAGAGATAAGTCAACTAAAGCAACATAAAAGGCGGATTTTTTTTTTTTTTAAAATAGAAGAAATGGTACAAAATATAACAGTCTCTTACAACAAGTTAACTAACATCTCTAGGGATAACATGACTGCATTATTGAAATTAAGCAATATTCAACCATATACAAAACTCATTTAAATTATATTTAATTACATGACGACATTACAGATTACTAACATGGTCTAACTAACAGCCATGGTTCTAAATCCAAATGCACCAAATGAAAACACACCTGCACAATTTGTAATAACAATAATGAACTCAACAGGATGATAATATATCAATTTACATAATTTATCTTAGTAAATCAACATTCGTCAAAATGAAATGTAAGATACAAACGTTTCAATAAGTTTATACACATTTTTACACCTTTACCAATATTGCTAGAAGTCATCTTATTTGCCAAGTGGAAAGGTACCTCCTTAGCTCTAGAGTCTTGCATGGAATATAGATCTCAAACTGCACATTTAAGGAAACATCAGTTCTGCATAATTATTAATAATATCAATTGTGTAAATTGACAAACCTAAGGCCCTAAGGGGCTGACCTAATGTCTCGGGGGCTCATGATAGCCTTGCCTATGTATGCGTAGCGCAGAGACTTTGTAGTTTGGGACTTGAACTTGCAAACATGAGATGGTATCATACAATTTATAACTTGGGTTAACATAAACAATGGAAGCTTTATAATCTCAAGAACTTATGAGGGAGACAACATACACCACATATACAACATCCAATGATGTGTTCTCGTAACCAAAACATACTGTTACAAGACATTATATCATCAACACAAGCCATTACAGTAAGTATATCATTTCGGAAAACATGTCTTAACAACAATACGATAATTATCTATCTTCATAACTTCTTCTAAGATGTAATTCGGTCTTCCTTTCTACAAGATTAAATCTCACATTTGGCTTCCAACACATGGAAAACTATTTAATCACAAGCAATAATCTTCCAAGATATATAATTTCTATTAATGTAATTTATAAACTAAATAGACACAATAACAATTCTATAATCACCAATATTAGCACTTCCAAATTGAATTGATTTCCTTTAACAACGTAAGCCATGAAATGAATAATCATATAAGGTATTATAGTCTTAATTCATCTTTCTAAACCTCTAATCATGATCAATAATATTATTATCCTATAATTAAATAAAAATCACTTTGGCAAGAATATATTTGAGATTACACAACGAATTTAAAATTTGACAAGACAAGTTAGGAATATTTTTAAATACGGATCTTTATAATACTCAAGATTTTCTGATTACTCTCTCTAATTGCTATATTCTATTCATTTTATTTAATTCCACAAACTACATGAACTAACATATATATATATATTACATATAATTTTAATTTATTTTATTTTATTATATATATATATATAGAGAGAGAGAGAGAGAGAGAGAGAGAGAGAGAGAGACTTAACCCATAAAATATCTCTTCCCCAGCTAGGTAACAAAATACAACTAAAAGAAAGTAAATCAATCAACTATAATATGAATTGTTAATTCAATAACTAAATCTAAGATCATGAAAATAATAAATACTTTTTATTCTATTCTCCATTAGAGATCTTTTATATGTAAACAATCATACCAAAAGTTATAATTTACTTTCTATTCTTAAATAGAATAATATAAGACAATAAGGTTTACACTTACTAACATAGTTTTACTTCCAATATATTAAAAGGGAATAACTAATGGAAATATATAAAAGGTATTAAATATTTAGAAAGAACTAATTGATCTAGTTATCTAATAAGAGATATGATGACTTGATCAATGATTTAAATTCATAGTTAACAAGGAGTACTGAAAGTAAAACTTAAATTGAAACTTAAAGTTTCTAAATAAAGAAAATTTAAAATTTAGCTTCTAACTTAAAGTTCTATTTAACATTAACACTTATCTATATAAAATATAAAACTAATACTAATGCAATTTAAATAAATAAATAAATAAATAAATACAAGACAATTATATATATATATATATAAGAACAAGATGAAATCATACTTCTAAATATAAATCATATTCACAAGTAATGCTATTTCCTAATCTTGATAAAAATCTTAATTTATAATACAATTAAGATTTTGATAAATCTTTATACAAAGGACAATATTCTTTCTAAACTCATTTTTTATTCATGTCTAAATTAAATAAATACTATATTAAGACAAAGTAATCACATTTGGCAAAATATTAATGGTTACACAAATATCTTTGATTTTTATTAATTTATTTATTTTTAAATAAATCTATAATGTAAAATGATATTTTAATTCTAAACAAAGAATTAGTCTCATCTTGTCTTTCCTATTATGATAATCTTTCTAAAAAAAAAAGATTAAATAAGATAGGATTAAAATAATAACAATTGATTTTTGTTCTCTAATATTAGAAGATTCCTCTTAAATATAGGATATCAAGTTATAGAAAGAAACTATTCCATTAAAAAAAAAACTCTTGAATGAAGAGTTAATATTTATTCAAACTGAAGTAAGTTTTGCATGTTTAAAAGAACACATGAAATTAAATAAATGATACACAAAATGGATATGTTGAAAGGAATTTAAAAATGGATTTGGAGAACAGGCTTGAGAACTCCATCAAATTTTATTGACAGGGTAAAGCCAAATTTTGTTGAGGCAAATTTTATTAAGGCAAATGTTGTAGTTGCAATTACTGTGGCAGACATATATGCATACATTGGAAAAATAGAGAAAATGTGTGAAATGTTTTGCAGAATATCATGGAATATGGTGATTGTAGGATAAGCATAAAATGGATTTATTTCAGAATGTTTCCATGAGACTTTCATCTTATGGAATTAATGATGTAGGGTATGCACAAAATGGATATGATAGGCACTTAGCTGGTAAAGAACAATTTCTACAACCTATTCTAGCATCCTCACTGCATGCACCAGATTGGGAGCTTGGAACAAAATAAGGACATCCATTGATGCATAATGGAGGGTAGATTTTTTTTTTTATATTAATGTCTGAAAAGCTCTGGTGTATATATATGCAAAAATGAGAACTTAGGGGCAGGGTATGAATGTATATCAAAGCATAAACAAGGGTTTAAAGTTGATACGGATAAGGGTTCTTTTTTGATATCAAAATATAAACTATCTTCTTTGATATCAAAATATAAACTATTATGCCTGTCGAACCAAAGAGAGAAGAAACATTTGCATGTCATGAAATAATGAAGGTATCATATTAGAAGGTTGATACAAAGCAACTATAAAAGAGTATTCTGATATGGCATGGAAAGGATCATCACCTCATAAAATGGTTTGATTTAAACTTTCAGAAATGCATCAAGGAGATTTGATGAATGACGGGTCATCCACCAAGCAAGGAAGATGTCAAATGAGTGTAAACAAAGGAAGAGCCTTCAATGGCTGATGCATGATGATCGAATATTCACATGCAAGTCAAATAGATGAATCGAAGTTGAGGAAACATTCGAGAATAGGAGGAAGGATAATCATTCAACAATGTCTTCCTATTTGTATTCTTATTAAGAAATAATATCACCAAATCCATTGGAATTATATTATATAGGGAAACAAGGTTTTTCAACTAAATCTATTTCGAATTCCATGTGCAAACAACACAGAAGAAAATTTAAACATACATGGAAGTTAAAAAAAAGCTTCTCTTGCTCTTCCCTCCTTTTCCCTCCATTTTTTTTTTCCTTTTCTTCCCCAAAGATTTCTTGATCTTTTTAAAACCTGTAGAAGACTTTTTCCTCTTCCACTTCTAGAAGATTCCCCCCAATAACTCCTATATGATTTTATTTTAGTCTTTCCTAAATATAGGTTTTATGACAACCCATAAATGAAATATCTTTATAGTTACATAATAACATATTACTCCTTTATATATCTATTTATCTCTAGTTGGCACTCACCTTAATTATTTTTATTTATTGACTTAACTTCTAGAATAACATATTTTCGCTAAACTAGATTTACATAAAGGCATTTATATTTATTTAATTATCAAAAAAATGACTTTATAACTAACAATATTATTTTAATACCATGATTAACCAAAGCATCAGTCAAACAATCCAAACTAAATAATTCAAATGCCAAACATACCTGACACAACCAAAGTGAAAACATACCTTAATTTCATACAAGGCAAATCCTCCTTGTCGTATCACTGCCTTAAAGAAACCAAAGACATATAATATGATCCTATATATTAAGATTAGAGAATAACAGTTAAAAACGATAAGAGCAGTAATTAAATAAAGATAAGGAAATCGTTCTAAAAGGATATGAAATAATTATGAAACTGAAGAAAGCCGACTTCCTTTATTAGCGCCTCTTGAAGCTTAAATAAAGCAAACTAACATGGTCGACCCTCATACGGACATCGATGTATAAGGATAACCGATTTCCATAACTCTCCCATGTCGAGAGAACATCGATATAAACCAATTAATGATAAATGATTATTAATCTCAGGGAAGATCCCAAGCGGCAATCAAAGCAAGAAGACAGATTGAAGATTAGACAAGACAACGATTCCTAATGATCATTATATAAGGAACAAAATAAACATCTATGGTAATAAGACCAATAATGGAATAAGCAAAGGGATCGATTATGATAACAAGCGCTTATCAGAAATGGCGAGGGATGTGATTATTAAAGGTGACGTCTCCTTATGAAGAGTGATCTCCTTGAAACAGAAGCATCCAAAACATATTAAAGGAGATGGAATGAACAATCAAGAGGAAGGAACAAATCATCAGAGCATTAATCATCGAAGGAATTATCATTTAATCTTAAGAAAAGAAATGGATATTTAATACACAGTCATCAAAAGGGAGATTCGATCTGCAAATATCCATTCTACTAACTCAGCAATATTAGGACCCACCATCAGTGAATGAGGAATAGACTTCAATATACCATTGAATCTTGTAATCTCAAACACAAAACAAATAAAGAGTCTCTACCGAATACCATTCCAATTCTAGGTATAAGCATAAATTATCCATACACAAGAATCTATGGATCATGAAGCATTGAACCCACTCACTACCAATCGATACTCCAGTAAGACATTTGATGTAATGATCGAACCATAAGATATTTTTTCTGTCATAAAGTTAATATGTTATAGTCATAACAAAAGAAGGAATAAATTTGTGCAATAATGGAATCTCTAAACATAAAGATGTGATGAGAATAATATATATATATATATATATATAGGGTTAACATACTATAAATATGAATGAAATAGAATATGCATTTGCCCTGTTAAGAATACTTATAATTGAATGAGATGACATCATAAAATGAATTACTATCATAAGATGAAATATTAAGAATGTTTATATATATAGTTTATGATATAAAGAATCCTCATTAGAATGATAAAATGCATACAATACCAAAGAATGACAATCAATGAGATAATAATGAATAATCTTTTGCAAGATATGATATATGACTCTAAACATAAATAACTGGGAAGAGAAAGAGCCTTAGTGCTAATCCACCTACGCACCATATAGATAAGAGATGGGGAATTGGGTAAGCGGTTAGATATTTGCACCTAGGTAAATCTCGAGCTGGAAAAGTATCGCAATAGACGATGAAGCCCCTCTGAGCCAAGGGTGAGCCTTGGACCTATGGTAGCAAAGATATGTTATTTATGTCCTAACGGTGGGTAAAACTCGAGCTGGTGAGAAATCACCCCTTCGAGCCAAGTGGGAAACACTCGTCTCAAGCTGGTGAGAGATCACCCCTCCGAGACAAGAAGAAAACCTTTGACTCAAGCTGGTGATACCAGCACCCCTCCGAGTCAAAGGAGGAAAGCCCTTGGACCCATGGCCGCAGGTCTTGGATACTAGCGCCCTAACAATCCCTCTCAAATAGGTGAGTGGTTTGATTAACGTGTAGGCTCGAGTATATCTCTTCCGAGGTAAAATCATGAAATATATATATTATAGATATAAGGAAATGTGAAATGCATATAGATCATGATTATGTGAGAAGTACATGAATTTGATATTTACATGTGGATATTGTAATATGTTTAAGAAGAATTGAATACTAATGTTCTCTTGTAAGTTTAAATTGTGTGCAAGATTGTGAATTTTTTTTGACTTACTAGAAGGGGACATTACATACCACTCTGATACCACTGTAATATCCCCAATGGGATCTGCCCTAAATTCTGATTTTTATTTTTTGATTTCTAATAAACATGGACATTGAACGTATATGCATCCAAATGCTTAAATAATATAGCAATAACGAACCCTTATGATTATATCTTCAATCATGAACTCATCCAACAGTATATGGCATCAAAATGCAAACATATATATGGAACAAATCTGATTTTTGAGCTAATCAGTCTGCTGCTACAAATCAGAACTTCTGAATATGCAATTACATCAAAATACATAGGCCAAACATGCCCAAATACATCCCAGAATTCTGCCCTTACAAATCAGACCTAATAATAGGTTGTACATACCACAAAATGATGTAGAATGATGTCATGTAAAAAACCCTAGCTGGGCGAATGTCTTCAGCTAGGCGGCGCTCCCTTGTGGATGACAAATCACATGCAAAATGAGGGCGGCTAGGGCTAGAATGAATCAGCAATGCTTCCACATGAAATTGCCCTCCTTTGGTGCTCACTTAAGGTGAAAACCCTAATTCTATCAATGCACAAACACCTCCAAATGAAGGCGCCTCAAATCTGATCTGAATATCTAATTTATCTTCAATCCTCCAAATTGTATTTGGTACAAATCTCACAATTTGGCCTTAGGGTTTCTGCAGAAACAAATATGGTTTTGATTCTCCATTTTTTCCTTGCAACTCTCCAATGATGCACTTTGAGAAACAAAAGTCTTTCCTGCATCTCTGTCTGTCTCTTCATCTTCTCAGCTTTAGTCTTCCAATCTTCAGACTAATAGGGAAGGTGACCAACCAACCAACAGAACAAACTACCATCTTCATAGAGCATCCTCAGGCTCCTTCTACTCCCATCAGTGGAGTATTCTTTAGGCTGCAACATCAAGTGCTTCTTCAATCAGGTCTCCATCTCTCTCACTGCTTCACAACAAACCAACTCACCAAATCATTCATCTCACCCAACAGCAGATCCTGGTGATGCACCTACCACCCTCTTCTCAGTGGTTTCTCTATGCATCATTCTCCAGCCAAATCTCTATTGGAGAATGGTCATGATAGACCTTCTCTTGTCTGCCCACACACACAACCTCAGAAAATATCTTTCTGCAGCTAGATGGATAAGCACCTGCAACCAAACAACTTAGCAAACAAAAATAAAGGTCACCAACACAATCTTTCTTCAGTGCTTCACCTGCCTTCTCAGTGACAGGAACAAATACAATGCCTCCTCCCAGAGCTTTTGCTAGCTCTGATACCAAAAATGATGCAGAGCATCTAGGTCAGCAATTTCATGATTTAAAACTTCGATGGAACCATTCTCTCAAAGTTCACAGATTTCCTTCTTGACAGAGATCAACCTTCACATAAGGTAGGATTCTTATTCATAACTACACTTGTTCATAAACCAAAGGGAGGGACTTCAGGATTCCTCTCACCAACCAAGACTCCAACCAAGACTCCAATCCAAACTCTATCCAACCACTATGCAGGACAGCAATCTTCAACACTGTTTATTAAAGACAGTCACACGCTTCTATCTCTAAGGAGACAGTCAGGGTACCCTCCTTGGGGTGATCTCCATTGACACAACTCCAATGCCAAATAACCAACCAACTCAACAATATACCTAACACTTAATTGCCTTCAATGACAAAGCAAACAAACTCACCAACTTACCTTTTCCTTCTTGGTTAAGACTGCTGTCCTTCTCTCTGAACTCCTAACACTGATTCTGCAGGGTTTCTCACATGCCCACACTCACCATTCCCAATCTCTTGCCCCTGCAACCTTCACAAGGCTATGGACAAACTATGTCACATCCCCTTCCATTGATTGGTGAGGTCTTATATCAATAAAATGATGGTAAAAGTGAGAAGTTCCACTAAAACCTAAGCTAGGGTTTCATCAAACCAAATCCCAAAGAAATCCTTGTTACTTCCTCCTATATGAGTTTCATAGCCTCAAATCAACTTCATTAGAAAGCTAACATCTCAATCTTACTGATCAACTCATGCAATGAAAGAATCAGTTCTTTACCTCTATACAGTATGGACTGTCACAATGGCAAATTCAGAAAACAGTCACTCCCAAAGACAGTCTGAGGGAAAGTATGAATATCTCTCCTTATCTCTACTGTCAAGACCTCAAATAACCTGCACAAGATAGATAACACTCCCCACTAACCGACCATCATCAGCAACCTCCATCTCCAGGCCGTACATGTACGGATTAGTGCATAAAACAGCGAATTTTCTTGACTGTAAACAACAGATTTAAAAACAGTTTAAGGTTTCACCATGATTTCTCCCACCTAGGTCATTGTCAAGACCCCAAATAAGATCCATTACAAAGCTACTTCAGCCTTCTCACATTCCATTACAAACATATGCCATAATACTTCCGTACAGGCGCGGGTATGGCCTGAGAAAAGCATAGAAAAATCAGAAAAAACAGAAAAACAGTAGTCTTTTTTTGCTATTTCTTTCTATTCCTCCGAATGGTCTGCATACAATGAATCATCTTTGGCTTCAAATAGCCTTCTACAATTCTTGGAGTCGTTTGGGATTCCATATAACTCCTCAACCATCGAATTCTTCAAGATTTGTAACTGCAGCTTTAAACTGTTTTTAGAAACTTGTCTTTTCACTGACAGTAGTGACTGATTCATGTTTAGAAAATGCTTTCTAACCTATGGTTAACCTTTGGACAAGGTTATAACCCATCTACACACCTTTGACATGCCTTAAAAGGCTTATAAACATGAGAATTTAATTTACTCCTCATACAAGCATTAAAACACAAATGACTAACCTATCAAAACTTAAATGATTCTTGTAAGCTACCTATGACTGTCCTACCTAGGACTAATACTATAACCATAGAAGATTCTAGTTATTTGGACATAGTCCATTACAACATGGCTTTCAAGCCTCATTACAACCACTTAATGGTCTCAAGGACCTCATTAAACAAATCAAACATCTTGAAGATCAAATAAACCCTGATGTGAAGGTGCTCTTGCACCAAGGGAGAACTGATTAACACCCTGCCATGCCTCCTTGAGGGGACTGTATGGAGGCATTGTTGATTGTCTATACCCTGCCAAGTCTCCCTGAGGGATTGTGGAGGGAGAACTGATTAACACCTTGCCATGCCTCCCTGAGGGGACTGTATGGAGGCATTGTTGACAATCTACACCCTACCATGCCTCCCAACACCATCCACTTCTATGATTGAGTTTAGTGACAAACTGAGTTAGCTGCATAGTAGTGAATATATGATCTCTCTATATTGATATTGTTTATGAATTTGAATGCAAGGAAAATCTTATCTAACCCTAATGGTTAAAGATGTATATTTGCATATCTATATTTCGTATGTCTTTCCTATGTTATGATTGCATAATTCAAGTACAAGAAATTATGCAATTTTGAAGATAACATAAATGGTAATTCTAAAACCCTAACCCTAACTTGTGACATTTGAATTTTATAGGGCAAATTAGATAAGGGACATTACAAGTTGGCCGACCACATAGGGATATTTCTTTTCTCCTAGGCCGACCCCCCTTTGGCGCCAAAACACACGAAATATCATTATTTTATTTTATGCTATTTTTTCCAACTTGGGCAAACCTCTTAGGCACATGATACTATTGATATGCGCCGGACAACTGAGAGGGGGGGGGTGAATCAGTTGTCTCAAAAACTTAAACACTTACTGCAATTAAACATTCATCACTTATCCACAATTATTATGATTTAACAATGAATGCATGAAATTAGAAACTTAACCACAGAGATAATATCAAACACAAGAGACACCAGATTTTACGTGCAAAACCCCAAGGTGGGGAAAAACCATGGAGAGGATTAGCTCTCAATATATATTGCAATCTTGAAATAATGATGTTCAGGCTTGGTCACTCCACGGGCCTAAACATACTGGGTTACTGCCATGAAGAACAACTAGGTCTAGCAGGCTCACTGCCTCAACCCTAAACCTAGCAAGATTACAATAAGGGCTGTTAAACTCAGAGGGCTATTAAACCCTACTGGCAGCTCACTGCCAGGCTCTTTGCCATGATCAACACCTTCTTATGTTTATGACTAAAGTACAATAATTCCTCTGCTCTGCTCTGCCTCTATTTTGCTCTTCCTCTTCTTTCCTCTTCCTCTTCTCTGCTCTGCCTTTTGGACCTTTCTTAATATCTTTCCATTTTCGCTCAAAGACACTTTTTCCACGACTCAACTATAAGTATTTATACACTACAACCTTGGAATGATCATCAAGGTCGGCATCACAATCATCAACCATTGGAACAATCTCCAAGGTCGGTATTACAAACATTTACAAAATAGGTTCTGACCTATTACAACGTTGTGCAAAGGAAAGGAAATGCGGATCACGCCATGCCTTAGCTAAGACTCAAACACGATCTTCCACGCCACAACACGCTTCCACAATCTTCTAGAGATCTCCGCAATCACTGGGATTAACCAGGTCGGCCAAGACTGGTTACACGCTACATTATCTGGGAACAATCTTCAAACACAATCTCAATTTCTTAACACGGACCAAAATCCAGATAAGAACATGATTAGGAGACATCCACAAGCACGTTATAATCATCAGGAGCAACCGCACGAACCTTAACCACTTTATCCATAGGAATCTTCTCACCGGAACACATGAACTTCACTATCTTCAACTGTCATAAAAGAAAGATAGCTTGCGGACCACCAAACCACGAACCATTGGAACTGAAGGCACTTATCATCATCCCAGACTTCCTTTTAGAACCGCAGAGCAAAATACTTTATTGTGGAGGAATGCGGAGCATAAAACTTTCTTCCTGTCTCAACTGAACTTACAGAAAAAACAGGTTTCACTTTGGTGAACACAACTCACTCAGATCTTCATGCAGAGGGCTCAAACCTAGAATGTAGCATCCTTAGTCATACCTCTAACTTACTTTCAATCCGCAAACCACGATCTTCAAGTAGAAATAAATGCGGAGCAGTTTACTGGACTGTTCTTCAACATACAACTCACTGTCTGTACTGCACTTCTCTGTAACTCACTTGTTCCTTCCGGAGAGGCTAATTTTCTCAATATCCTCAACATACAAGTCTTCTAAACAAGTAATAGAATAAGATACAGTTGACACTAATGACAACAAGGATATGTTGACATCAATGACAACACCGATTAGGCACATACTTGCAACAGATACATCATAAATATGACTCAAATGAAGTCGTCCTCCTCAAGGAAAATCATCATAAAATTATTCTTATTTTTCTAAAGGCATTTTCCATATCTCCTTTATTTTCCATTCTCCAACTGGGTCGCTCCACCTTAGGGCAAATTATTTTATTAGTGTTGACCTCATCAAAAATACCACAAAATTATGCCAAATTATCTTACCCAATCATTTTGCCCTACAAAATTGGCTAAGTGTGAAAACTCGCCAATTAGATCATTCCCTGAGCCCTCCGGCTTAGCCTATGGGAATGGAAATAGGCTAGCCAACTCCATTAGGTGATCACTTCGAAAATGGGGACAGGACACAATTGTTTGCATTGTTACAATATTTTCAGCATGATATTTTTTGATAGTAGCAAAAAAATAGTGAAACATTTTGAGAATTAGATCATAACATTCAAGATCAAGCATCACCAAACGTGATCTAACTTTTGCAATAGTTTCTAGAATTTTTACCCTCTTAGCAAAAGGACTTCTGATATCATCCAAACCTTGAAAACTTCCTACAATCAGCTGAAATATCTCCTTCATTATGTCATCATTGTATAGAGTTTCAAGTGTTGTTATCCTTGAAATTTCATTAATGCAAGAAGTAACTGTAAGTCTCACATTTATATCTGGATGTCTCATAAGCTCTGGCTTAACTAAAGAAGTCACTAATGGAGTCGTAACATATTACATCCTCATAGAGTCTAATTGATCTACCATAAATAAACAACTCTCCACTTCTTCCAAAATGCAAAGTAGATCTTCCTTTGATTGGGACAGGTGCTCAAGTTTCTTGCCTGCTCTGTACAACTTCTTTCCCAAATCTTCTTCACTTATTAACGCTATGATTCACAGGCTAGAAGAATCAAGGATCTAATTCTCTAAATGAAAAATCACTATGAAACTCAACACATGCTACTGCTGAAACTGACATGTAGCCACTGAAAACTGATATGCCTTTCTATTCAAAAGATCAACAATATTTGTTAAGCAAATGTCTCCATCAATCTTCAGCGTTCTGAAATTCAAAATTGGAGAAGATGCCTCAATAAACTTCAACTAAATTCCACCAAATTGAAATTTTTAATTTCAGTTTACCCAATTGCAATTCTGGAAATTATCTTCACTCTGCAACACAAATATGAAAATTACCAACATTCAACCAAATCTCCATAAATACCAAACAATAAGCACACCTGTGAATCTTGTATGAATCCACTCAATATTGGCTACGAGAAAATTCCTTCCTCGAAACCAATCTCCGCCGTAGGGTTTTCGTCCTAGGGCTGCAACTTTGAATAAAAATATTCAAACTCCACAATTGGGGTATTAAAAAAATGAAATGCCAAAGCTATGAAAATCTCTCTTCACAACCTTCTTTTTATAAGCTCTTTGGATCTTTTTAGAAATTATATTTTGTAACCATCTTTAGAGTTTTCTAGAAAAATCATATTTTATTTCCTCAAAGTGATTTTTTATTTTAATTTGCTTTTTGGATCAAATAAGTAATTTTTTAATAAATAAATTAATTAAATATTAGTTGCCCATAAAAGGATAATTCAAGACAACTTTAATTAATTAATTAATTAATTATTCCCTTACCATAATCCCAATTAACCTACGGGAATCAAAATAGGCTAAGGGTCTTCGCCGATCGATCATGCCTGCGAAGGGGACAGTACAAGCATCTTTCTGGACAACAATTGATGAGAGTAAAACATTTCTTTAAGCCTCTGAATCTCCCACCAAAGAGCTGCTGCAAATTCTTACAAAAAATGGAAATTAGTGATTAAAAGAATGATGAAATCTCAAGCATGTGAGGGAATTTTTATTTTCTTTCACTTATGTGCAGAGCAATAGCAATTAATATTGTCTCTATTTCTGAATAGCTTTCTTTCTAATGCCATACAATATAGGAAATGTAAGGTAATAAAAAAAAATGTTAAATCCCATTGCATTTGCAGAGAAGAGCTGGAGAAGGTAATGAAATAAACTTACTGTCAAGAAATTGAAGAGCTGGAGTTTGTAATTGCAGTTTAATTGTGTGAAATGCAGCTAAATTGAGAAATATTGAAGAAGGAATGTTATTTGTATGAAAATAAAATACAGAAATTGGCACATGTCTGTCCAAATTGCATGTTAAAACACCTGTCTAAGTATGTTTTAAAAAAATCCAGCATAAAAGAGAGACATTAGAAGAATAGATTAATTTTTGTAAGAGGGATATTATGCCAATTTGGCGCCTGTTTAAAATGTAAAAACCTAAATAGCTGTGCCTTCTCTTGCTTTGAAATCCACAAGTGCCAATTTCTCCACCAGTCTGAATCTGAGAAAATTAAATTTTAATCGTCAACAGTTAAAATTTGACCAATTTCTATGTATCAGACAATGCAAAGGAATTTAACACAACAAATTTCAGAAATCTGATTGGCTGCAAAACAGAACTAATAATCACCTGTTAAAACCTGCCTTGGCGCAACAGTTCCATGGCAGGAACTAATAAACTCACAAGAACCAGAACCAGTAGAAGTACACACATGCCATACACAAGATTTAAACCAAACTGAGGTGAGGTAACTCCAGAATAGGAAGAAACAAGATACAACTGTTTTCCTTGCATGTATTTGAGGAAGAATTATCCTTGTGACAGTTTATTGTTCATGGTGTGGTTTCAAGCATCCTTCTATAATTTGTTGTTTTTGTTTATATCATGGCTCACTTTATGTTCTATAGAGATTTTAGAACTGCAAGTAATTCATGAAGGTGTTCAGGATCATATTCCTCAAATCAATAAGTGCCATTTGTCATGTGTTTTTTGACAGAATGTAAGCATATAAATCTTATATTTCTTTTCTTCTGACATGATCAGGTGGCATTTTTCTTAGAACCAGGTCCTGATTGTCATGTAGAGTGCCTTCCAACATGTCATTCAGAGACAAATCCTCCAAGGTATGTTATTGTCATGTCAGTATATGCAAATATGTGATAAGATTGATTTAATGGAAAGTTGAATTTTTAGAAGAGAAATAAATTATCTAATACTAGAGAGATTCCAAATATACAAGCCTACACATAGTATCCCAAAACTCAAAATATAAAGTTATTTTTTGTTCCTAGACATTGAGATTAAGCTGTATAGATCTTTAAGGTCACTTTGAAATCCTTTTTTGGCATGAGAAGGTTTCTTTTGAAACCTGATCTTATTATCTCTGAACTTATTCATCTCTTGTTTGTTAGATTTTTAGTCTTACCATGTGAACTCTTTTGTGACACAATCAAATGGTGGGAAATATTGGTTTTTTATTTGTCAGGCACCTTCCTGTGAAATATGGAGATTATTTGGCTCAAAGATATAAGGACACACATGGCAACTTCAGTTCGTCTTACTAGTTATCACATCTTGTCGGCATGACCTGCAGGCATACAGCCAAAAGTTTCTTTCAGGCCCAATGAATTCTGCCTTTCTCATTCGTCTTTGGACTTGTGTGCTCTTCCTTTTCAAAGAAAAAACTTGAAAAATTAAGTGAATGGCAAGGCCCTCAAATGATGGTGATGCACTTTCTAAATCCTACCAAAAATAAACATTAGAATTCATTTGATAGAGAAATATTTAAACATGATATCTTATGTTGTGGAATTGTGAAAAAAATATTAAAAACATTACAGTTGCTTGCTCTCCACTTCTGGAAGATCTCAATGTGAATAGATTCTCCTTAACATATGTACTGTCACCAGGACTTGTGATAGATATTGTGTATTCCATCGTTAATAAACAATGCATTCAACAGAATCATAATGCAATATGCATTGTAAATAATTAGTATTATTCGTTCGTGTATTGAGTTGACATGGATACAATTACCAGAAAAAATGTATTTTAATTTTTCTTATTTGATTGACTCAGTTTTATATATTCCATGCATGTCTAAGTTTCTAACCAATGTCTAGTAGTCTAAGGGTAAAATGTGTGTTCGCTTGGAGTGAGACTTAGGTTCAATTCCTTGTCAATTGTAAAATGGGACACTTGTCTCTTGTATTAAAAACATATGATGTGTATTTGTTTACGGTTCTTCCTTTTCTTGTCCAAATTTTGCATATACTTATGAAGATTTATCTAGTTGTGTTTGATGGCAATGGATGTGCCAATTGAAGGAGATATCTTGAGTGTCAGTTAGATACAATATTCCAATTGATAACTTGAATCTTAGAAAGTGAGTCTTCACATCCTCCCAACGTGGGGAATGGAGGGAAGAAACTTGCAGCACAATCAAATATCTCTTCTGAAAAATATTATATTTGAAATAAGATGAAAATATCGAATGTATTAGGTTGGAAACTTAGACCCTTCTAAAATGGGAAGAAAATTATATATGTGCCAACTTATTACAAGTTGCCATTGGCTTGGAAAAATGGCTCTTGATGAATGTAAGGAATAAAATTATGTTTGTTGTATGCCTGAGTTGCAAAATTCTATATTTTAGCACCGAAAAGTGTCTATTGAACTGGAATGTTGCAATTGGCAAGATCTTCCTTTTTCTGTTGATGGTTTATTCATAGTATAATTGAAAACCATTTAGAGATCGACCTCTCTTCTCACATACTCCACCTAATCGAGTCAACAAGAAGAAAAACATTGTTAAATCTTAGTAGTTCAGTCAAACTCGCCCCAATTACTTAGTTCCAATTATAGATCATCCAAAGGAATGTTTTTTTAAAACTTGGTTATACACTAGTATAGACCCATACTAAAGGGCTGAAGTATGCAGGTACCTGAATCATTTATTTTCAAACAAAACATTCAAAAGATGTAAAAACATTGGTAGTAATGTCTGTCAACAAATTTCAGACTTGAATTTGTATAGGTTTGTGTGGGCTAATTTAAATAAATGAGAGTTACATTAAGAGTCATACTTTAATTTTTAGTTATTTCTATCCAATTTTTATCTGGATAGAGTATAGAGAGGAAGAATGAAGATGCAAAATATATACAACCTTTTTTATTCTCACTCTTATTGTAATCGACCTATTTTGCAAAATCCCACAAAGGGATTGTTTTTCCATTTATCTTATATATTGTTTATTGTTTAAATTTTTGAGTTGTGTGCACCCAAATTTGTTATGTCAAATTTATGTTTTCTCATGATTCATTAATCTCTTAATATATTTTTTTTGCCGTCCTTGCCAACCCACATCAATTGCCTTTTCTCTTTTGTTGCCTTAAGTCAACTATTCTCTTTTGCCCCATGTGCCCTTGAAACTTCTTTAGTTTCTCACGAATTCTACCCCCTTTTACCTCTAGAAAGGGCAAAACTACCACGACTCTGTAACTTACATAGGTGACTCCATGTTGTTGTAGCTGGCATCATCCGTGTTTGTAGCGATGATTGGAGGGTGAGAAATGGAGGATGAACGGTTGTAGGATCTTACACATTAGAACAAAACTTGTGGAGTTTTGAATTCTTGGTTTTGATACCCTCCCATGATCCACCCACAAAATTGCTCTTCTGGATGTCATCTTATTAGTTTTGATACTGTCCTAGAATGGATACACAAAAGTTCCTTTCTAGAGTTCATCCTTTCCAAGGACGTCATACTTGATGCATCTCCTTGCTCTTGGTTTGTCATCACATCATTGTTAGGTTAGGGTTTTTATCTTATTGCATTATCAATTTAGAATTTGTTTGGATTAGTATAGTTTTAGTTACTTTTACTTCATTTCTAGCTTTCTATACTAACTATTTTGTTTATGATTTCTACAAGTTTTGCAAAGTTTTTGACACTTCTTCATAGGGGTTGTCCCAAACTTATTTACAACCCCTACCTACTTTGTTTTGTATGCTTCCAACGTATTTTCGATCACTCCTATTTCATGTGGTTGAAGTGATCATAGGAGGTTCGAACATCACTCCAAAGTATTTAAGACTCTAAGACTTTGGTGTTTGACCTTCATGAAAGAATGTTCATTTATTGTCTAGTTTCATGCCTATTGTTTGATGAATTCCCCTTTCTAGCTTGATTCAATTGTGTTGCTTTTCATGTGAATGTGTTATCATCTTCTCCCAAGTGTATTTATCCTATCTAAGTGTTGTTTGAGCACATATAATCTCTCCTTTATATAACAGCCCCAATTTTGTCTACTTACATTTTTTCTCTTTTGTTGTTTTCTTCATTTACAACCTTGACCTTCATTTTTATTTTATTTTCTCCTTTAAATATTTGATTCAAAAGTTTATCATCCTCTATCTCTTAGCACATTTTTTTAAATCATCATTTCACCTTCTAGTGAATTATATGTTGTTTTTGCATCTTGATAACATTGTGACAATTTTAATTATTAACATTTTCAATTTTTATGTGAAACTTTGTCAGTTTTTGCTTTTATTTGTCTCTATTGAAATGTCCCCTTCCCAAGCACTCAACTTGGTGACCGTTAGCCTATTCAGTGGGTTCCTGGGGGCTAATGAGTTAGGGTTAGGGAACTCTTGGTGACCGTTCAATCTAATTTATTTGGCGATGATAGGGGTTGCATTGAGCTCCGTCAGTTGAGATTTGCATGATGACCTTTTCTGGAGTGGATTCGGGCAATTTGTCCGCATTTACTATTTTTAGTAAGCCACAGGGTGGACAACAACTTGGTTACTTGGCAGTATTTCTATTTTGGGAATGTCGGCGAATGTGTTTGATGGTGTTATCTTGACAGTTAATGTGGTCCAGAGCATTTAATTTAAATAACGTTAAAATATTAAAGTTAAATTAAAGATTTAACTTTAGCATTATTTAAATTAATAAAGGGACTTATGAGGCGCCTAGGGAGACATAAGAAGTTGTGTTTTAAATTAAATAAAGTGTCATTCCTAGGGATGGGTGCCCACATGGGAAATATAAGGGGATGTTTAAATTAAATAAAATATTTTAATATTCCAACTTGGGCGTGGGTTTTGGAGGAGATAAATGAAGTTTTTTGAGCTCATTTTTGGACATGCTTGGATTGATATTTTGAAAACAGACTTGGATGGATTGATTGTTCATTCCTGTGGCTTTGTGAGGACGGAAACTCTTGCAAGGAACATCCTCTACGTTAGTGAGATCTAATCTGGAGGATTCAGTGGTGATTTCACTCTGGAATCACATTTGGGCTTCATAGTTGATTAAATCTTCAGTTTATGAGTAGCAAATTTGAGAGAGGTTGAGAAGAGAGATTGAGGAGGTATTTTGCAGTTTTTGGACATATTTCCCTTCTTCCTTGCTGGTCGTACTCTTTCTACTGGTCGTACAAGCTTGTTGGGGTTGTGGGAGTTTGATGAGAAGGGTCGCCTAGGTTTTTGAGCGTATTTTGTGGCTGGTTGAGGTCGCCTAGGCTTGCATAGCACTGGGTTTTGATTTGTGAGCAGATTTAGAGGCATTCTGGTGTGTGGCGTCTAAGGTTTGGACTCCTAGTTTGCTAGTTTTCTGATCCTCATCAAAAATTAATTACAAACAACAAATGGGTATGTTTGATAATTCATTGTAATGACATTTCGCCATTTGGGTATCTTTAGTTTTGAAAACCAATTGTACTTTCAGTTTGTTGCTGATTGTAGGCTATTTGAAAATATTGCTTTTGAAGAGTTATTTCAGTTTCTGTATTTATTGCAAATATATCTATTGTGAAACACAACTTCTGCATCTCCATCTACTTTTATAAAACACTTCAAAGTTGAAAACAAACAACACAACAAAAAAAACAAGGGTGTATATTACATCTGTAGAGTTGAAAATTGCATACTTCACACTTTTCACTCTATGTCGCACACTCATATTAGTGTTTGTTGCCCCTAGACATGACTAGGAAGCACTTTGCCTATTTATGAGCCTAAAATCCCTCATAGGTGTGCCAAACTACTTGAACATGACTTCTATTGCATGAATCCCACTCCCCTTTGTTCTTGTTGTTGTGTTTGTCAAGACACTAGCCTTCTTGTGCTAGTGTCCTTCGACAATTCAAAACCTATTCTCCCATCAAAATCCTAAATTTTCCATACTAACTTTTATTCAACAACTATCTTGTCGAAACTGCTCCATAAAATCTCTTTTTGGCCTTCATTTTGAACTCTAAGAATGCTTTCTAATGTCTCTTTAAGATTCCTAATGCTCTCCACTCTCTAGATTCCACCATTGCTTAGTACTATTCTACCAAAAATCTACAATTCTTACATTAATGAAGCTTTTCCATAACAACCCCTTGAATCTCTCCTCTATCGACACACCTTGAGGTTAAGTCCAAATCTCTTCTCCATTGCGCTACACGCTAGTACTCCCCTAGAAAACCTCCTAAGATTTCCTCTGTCTAGGCACAAACCGTTTTCATCATTGCACAATAGGCTTCATACACTATCCAATCTACCATACTTTGAGATGAAACATACTAAACATGGGTATGATTGAGGCAAAGCTCCCAATTACCATAATCCATTTTTCTCTTATCTAGATTTCAATAGACAATATCTCTATGTTGGAGACTTATTTTTGAATTCTACAAGCACTAAGGAAATCCAACAAATTTTGTGGTCACAGGATCCCAGGACACTACCATCTGTCCTAGGTTGTTAGTGCCCAGTCAAACACAAGTGCTTGAGACAGGTCACTATTACTTAGTAGGACATGAGTTCTTGGGTGAGGTCACTAGTGCCTAGAGGTCATTAGTGCACCCTTCAAACATGAGTGCACCTGTCAAGTCACCTACGCCTTTCACACTTGTTGATTTCTTTGTACATTGCCAAAGCACCTTCCAATCATTCCTCTAGCTTTTTTCTACCCCTTGATCAACTGTAATTTTCAAATTAGACATGCTTTCTCTCACCTTATTCTCTTTACTTCACTAGAACTAGTTCCATTTCGATTCCCAACTCTTAGTGCTTTTATTCTACTTAGCATAAACCTAGAACTGTTATTTTATTATTGGTGAAAAGAATCATTTTTAGTAAGTAGGATAAAATAGACTAGAAAAGGAAATTAATTAACATCTTAAACACATTTAGGAGTTAATTATTTTCATTTCATTTTGGTGACCTTGGAAGTGTTGGAAACAATGCAGATAACTGAGAGGGGGGGGGGGTGAATCAGTTATCTTATATTTCTTAACTTTCTTTTCTTCTTTAACAATAGTGCAGTATCAAAACATATAAGCATAAATGAACATGAGAGTAAAATGAAATCAACACACATAACACAAGGATTTTTACGTGGAAAACTCTGTTAAGGGAAAAACCACGGGGTGACTAACCTAAGATTGTATTCTCTGTTAAAAGAATAAGTACAAAATGACACTTGCCAATTAGGGCTCACTGCCCGAGCACACTGCTCACAAGAGGCTCATTGCCTACAATATTTTATAGAAAGTAACCAGGGATTTGAACTGATGAGAAGCATCCACATATGCTGAGGTTCAGTTCCGGTTAGGCTCAATATACTAATCTACTGCACTTCATTCTTCCTCTGTTTTGGTGCTATTGTTCTGTCACATACTGGACCTGTATTTTTGCTTCCACACTTATCTCTGCCTTTGCTCGCACACTATATCATACTTACACACTCCTTCACATCAAAATCCATTTGGTATATATATCCGCACCAAGGATTTCAACATCTTTCTAGTCGGCATCCGGAATACTCAAGATTTTCCCAAACTCTGGTCTGTCGGCTGAATCCATGCTTACTAAGTGATGCGTACCAAAAAGATAGTTATAGAAGTCATCAATCATGTCGGCCAACCATGAATGATCCCTCAAGAAACTTGATCACCATCAATTTCTCATCCGGATTAAGGTCTGATGCTGTACTGGTTAGTTCTTGCTCAGTTTGCTCTGCCTGTCAGGAACCCAACACTTAGGTGCTCATATCTTTTCACTCTTTCATCACCAGAGGCTCAATCTCTGGAATGTGGCAGTCATGGTACTCCTCTTGACTTCCCCAAGTCCACACTTTTCTGAGATACATCCTCTGAGAGATCCGGACCCGGTTGTCAGACCTTGCTGCATGCTCTGTTCTTGTTCACTGGACCGAAACACTTCTTCAATCTAACTTCCGGTAAAGACCTATTATGTGTTGCGGATGTGTGGGATAAACTTTGTTGCCATCAATGACAACAATAATGAAGCCACACAGTGTCTCTTGCCAACAATCTCCCCCTTTGGCATTGATGGCAACACTTAGTGAAAAATGATTAAGTGTCATAGCACAGTCCCCCATGGCTGATGCTCTATCTTATGTACATTTTTTACCGGAGCTCCCCCTTAGCTAGATTCCACATTTTTCACTGCTCCTCACTCCCCCTTTGACATCAATGGCAAAGGGTGAAATCCGCATACCAAAATTTGCAAAAAGTAACCTATACATAGCCACATAAGTATATATACAAGTTATACTTACATATACTTAAGTATATCCGCAAAAGTGGTTTTCAACTGGACAAATTTTGTTGCCCAACTCTGCTTCATCCTGTCCAAAATTGAGATGTGACCACTACACAAAAATGCAAAGGCTTTTACCCTCTTTAAGTCTGTCGGATCACTGGTCCGGGCTGTAGTTTGAGCATCAGTTAGGGCTTCATGCATTGCCTCTAACTTAGGGATAATTATCGCTCTTAGATCACTCATTCTGTTTATTCTATTTTTCTTCTCCTTCTCAAGCCTCTTTATCTCATTTATAGTGGCAATAGCTTGGCACTCTTGATTCATTATGGATGAGGTGAGAGGATCAAAACTCTGGGATAAACTTGATAGTTTACCCTCTTGTTCTTCCACCTTCTTTGCAATGTCCGTTGTTACTGTGGACCAAGATAAACAAAATTTGTATAATTCTCTGCCATCTTTAAGAGCATTTTCTAAGCTCTTTATCCCAATATCCAAATTTCTCCTATCATTTGTTATAAGTCCCTGCACCTCAGAAAATCTCTTTCCCAAAAACTCTTTTCGGACTTTCTCTTCTGCTGATTTCTCCAAAGAATCAAAATGTGTGCTAACATAATTAACAAGAGATTTCAGATTACCGGATGGGGAGGCCGAAAGATCCTTTTGGAAGGATGGCATGATTTTCTCTAGCACACCGGATGCAATCTTTATTAGCTCACAGTCTTCCATGTGAGACTTCAGAAGCTTTTCTTTTGCTTTAGCTTGAGCAAAAGATGCTACTTTCATTGTCTGGACCGGAAGGAGAGAGTCAAAATTGAGTGGTCCTTGAAATAGCTCCAGTTCATCTAATTCCATCATTTCTTTGGTTAGGAAGTCTTTAACTGCTTCTGTAGTGTCTCTTGCCGGAGATAGAGTCTTCTTTCCTTCTGCAGCCTCAGAACTGTCACCTGGGGTCTTTCTATTTGATCTTCTTCTTGACTGATTCTCTCTTCTTTTCTTTCTTCTCCTTCAGTTCCGGAGTCTGCTGGGGGATCCGGAAGAGAGATGTTTACTTCTTCATGGACTTCCTCTTCCGGAATAGAGGAATCCAGGTCCTTAGTCTTCTCTTCACCTTGACTCTTCTGCAATTTTCTCAGTAGTCTTCCTTTGATGCATTTAATCCTTCGACATCCATGGCAAAAGGTTCATCACTTATGTCCTCTATAATAAGAAGATTGAATCTTTTATATGCATTCCAGAGGATGTCTTCAGTCTCTTTTGCCACCTGATCAATTTCTCTGAGCATAATCTTGTTCATTCTGGCTTTGCTCCGGAACTCATCCTTGCAATCCTTGAAGATCATGTTAATTTGTTTTGGAGTGATGGAAGGATAGCGCTGAATAGCTATTTGTTCTCGGATCTCCAAATCCTTTTCCTTGGCATTGTCTTTTTTAAGTTCAAGTACTTTCTCTAAACTCTTGGGGATTAGAGAGATGGTTTCAATGAATGCTTTATTGTATATGTTTAAGTACTTAACCATAGCTTCTTCCAAGATCCTTTTGTCTGTGTCACTATACTCATCATAGAATTCTGTCATTGGTTGTAGATTCCCATCCACAGCAACTGCCTTGATGACATCATCAATGGAGAGAGTAGGCCTTTCAACAAATTCTTCTGTCTCTTCTTCTTTGTTTGCACCGACAGAGGATTCACCTGATGATTTCTTCTTCTTCATTTTCTTAATTTCCTCATCGGTCTCTGTTTCTTCATCATCCTTTTTACTTGTATAGGACCTTGTGGCCTTGGTTTTTGTTCTCTTTTCTCCCTTACCGGATGTCTTGGCTTCCGGTTTGGAGGCTTTTGGGCTTTTGGAGGTGGCAGGTGCAGAGCTCTTGGAGGATCTGGTCCGGGAGGGGGTTTGTATCGGATCACTTTCTTTTTCTGCTTGTTGTCTCTCCTTCTCATCTCTTTCTATTTTCTCTCTGTTAGCATCAACTGCCTCTTTTGAGATGCCATATCTTTTGGCAACTTCCTCTACTTCACTTCTCACTTTTCTCTTCATTTCTGGTTGTCTTTGTTCAACATGAATTTTCACACTCAATTCTTGATAGGTTCCAAATCTTTTTGCCTCAGGGTCCTTGGGCTGACTCAGGAGGTGTTGGATATGCAACTCTAAGATCTTCTCATCTACCTCATAGCCCATTGGCATAATCCAGACTGTCCTGGGCTCCTGCCTCCATTAGGCATTGATCAGTGTCTACCATGAAGCACACTGTATCCTTGTATTTTTCAACTAGAGATTGGGGGATTCTCTCTTTGGCCTGCATCATGCCTTGGAAGTTTTTGAAGTGATCCCAGAGTGCTGTACTTTGTGCCTTGGCATCACCAGGCCCATACATATAATCTTTGATTTGTATGGCAACCGGCCTGTCATTTTGCCACACCCAACCACTGGATCTGGGTAGCTCATTCATATAGTAGAAGAATAAACATAATATCAAGTCACCGTACTTAAATGAATTCTTCTTATCCTTCTTTATTTTCTACAAATTCTCTAACAGTTGGTTCAAGAGAAGCTCACAAAGATCATAATCAGCATTTTCCCTTAGCATCTAATAAGCAGTGTATATTGCTGTTTCGGATACAGAATTCTCCCTGCTGGAGTGATATATTTTATAACCAATTATCATAGAAGCAAATTTGATAACTGGATCGGTGATATCCTCAATTTTCATTGCTCTTTTGTCAAATTTTGATCCGGTAGCCTTACAGTTTGGTTTTTGACTGATTTGAGAGCAGGCAACCCACCAAATGAGTGCAATCCGGCTACCACCCTAATGGCATCTTTTGTGATCTTAAATGGCCTCATCAACCACATGAAGTTATCATGCATTCTGCTCAGAACATACTGGACCCATTCATCTTCTGCAAAATAGGGGAAATAGATGCAATGTCCAAAATGCTTATCCCAAATGGCCTTGTATTGGGGTTTAAGTTTAAATGTTTCATCTATTAATTCCTTGTGATAGATATCCATTAGCTTGGATTCCCCAAATTCCTCAATGTTGGAGTGAATGCATACCCTAACATCTTCTACGTGCAGAACCCCATGCGGAATGCTAGAGAATGCGCCTAGGGGATCAACTTCTAGGGATTTGTAAGGATGTTTTTTGAACTTAGGGCGTGGCCTATCAATGATCTTAACAACATTTGGAGTAGCCATCTTTCAAAAGATTCAGAGAGATATTCAAGAGCGGAAATACCTTTTGCGCTTCTAGGGTTCACAATAAGAGCCAAGAAGATCGTTGCTTGAATTGAATTCTGCGGTTGATCCTTGAGAGGGTTGAAGCAATCTTGTTGCAGAGCTCTTTCTTTCTTCTTCTCGAATGCAAATGTGCAAATGATGAACAAAAGAACCCTTTTATTTCTGCGCAAACCCTAATTCCATATTGCAATAAATGCACAACTGCCTTGTTCTCCTTGTTCTGAGAGAGATCTTTCCGGATCATTGAGATGCACTTAGAATGATAACTTACAATGTATCTCCCTTCCTTGAATCATCCTATTTATTCGCAAATCCAAATATTTCAATTTTGAATCATACCGGATCTAACTGTGAGAATCTTGCTTTTGCTGGATGACTGTCAAACTGGATTAATCTTTGGATGATTAACTTCTTCAAACTCCTTGCAGATCTTTCATATTTTTACCAAGGGTTATTTGGATGTTTCTCTGAGAACCCTTTAATCTGCAACTTTCCATGTGCCAATTTCAGGCACCGATTGACTGGTTGGGGGAATTTATTTTCCTTTGTGACTCCCCCTGAGCTAGAGCTCATCTAATTTAGTTTCCGGAAGGAATATCAGCACCAGATTCTAGTGCAGATCCATCTCCAACATTTTCTGTATTTCTCTTCACTCAAATCTTGTTCATCTCCCTTTGAACTTCATCTGCATTCACTTTTCCTTTTCCTTTGTCTTGATTTTGATTATGATGCACCAGACCCCTTTTATCCTGATTCTTACTTCTGCAGAATTTGGCAATATGACCAGATCTATTACAATTGTAGCAAACAACATTTCTTTGCAAATTTGACTGATATCCTCTTGATTTGCATTGATTAGCCATATGTCCCATTCTATTGCATGCAAAGCATTTACCATTGAATGAATTGTTTATTTGCATATTTCTACATTCATGAGATTTGTGACCATACCTTTTGTAGTTAAAACATTGTCCGAAAAAAAATGAATTAGTCTGATTCATTCTTCTACACTGATTTGCTTTATGACCGAAGTTATTGCAATTGTAGCAGTATCCATTGAAGGATGGATATCTTTGAGCATTTGGTTGCTTTACCAGAGGTCTTCTAGGCATGTTCCTTGGATTTCCTAATCCAGAGTTCTTCTGACCGGATCCAGAGCTTTCACCTTTCTCATATCCCAATCCATGCTTGTCATCTACCCTCTTTTGGCTTTCAAGAAGAACTTCAAGTTGAGCAGAGCTTATCTTGAATTTCTCTTTGTATTCATTTGCTGTTTGAAGATCCCTTTTAAGAGTGTCTATCTAATTCTCAAGTTGTTCTTCATTGTCTCTAGCTTCTTCAAGATCAGATTCTAGATACCTGATTAATCTATCCATTTTGTGGCAGTCTTTTGACTTCTCCTTGAGAGATTGTTTTAGATTATCTTCAATTTTTCTTTTCTCTTCAATTTCTTGGGTGAATTTCATAACCCCTGATTCTATTTCATGTCTTACCATAACGATTTCTTTTGATAGCTTCTCACATAACTTGTTTTTCTCATTTAGATCTTCATTTGTATCATTGGCTTCACTTTGACTTGCTAATTGTTGAAGTAGTTCCTTTCTCTTTTTCATAGAAATACTCAATTTTTCTTTTAGTTCATTTATGAAATCATCAGCTTGTTTGAGTCTTTCCCTCAAATTGTTGACTTCAGAATGAGATTGCTCAAGATCATCTAGGGCAGACTGAAGTTGTTCCCTCATACCATACATGTCCATTGAGGTTCCCAGATCTTCCTCAAGCTGTTAGGCTATGTTTGGAGGAACTTAGCTCTGATACCAATTGTTGGAAACAATGTAGATAACTGAGAGGGGGGGTGAATCAGTTATCTTATATTTCTTAACTTTCTTTTCTTCTTTAACAATAGTGCAGTATCAAAACATATAAGCATAAATGAATATGAGAGCAGAAATGAAATCAACACACATAACACAAGGATTTTTACGTGGAAAACCCTGTTAAGGGAAAAACCATGGGGTGATTAACTCAAGATTGTATTTTTTGTTAAAAGAATAAGAAGTACAAAATGACACTTGCCAATTAGGGCTCACTATTCGAGCACACTGCTCACAAGAGGCTCACTGCCTACAATAGTTTATAGAAAGTAACCAGGGATTTGAACTGATGAGAAGCATCCACATATGTTGAGGTTCAATTCCAGTTAGGCTCAATATACTGATCTACTACACTTCATTCTTCCTCTGTTTTGGTGCTGCTGTTCTGTCACATACCGGACTTGTATTTTTGCTTCCACACTTATCTCTACCTTTTCTCGCACACTATATCATACTTACACACTCCTTCACATCGAAATCCATCTGGTATATATATCCGCACCAAGGATTTCAACATCTTTCTAGTCGGCATCCAGAATACTCAAGATTTTCCCAAACTATGGTTTGTTGGTTGAATCCATGCTTACTAAGTGATGCGTACCAAAAAGATAGTTATAGAAGTCATCAATCATGTCGGCCAACTATGAATGATCCCTCAAGCAACTTGATCACCATCAATTTCTCATCCGGATTAAGGTTTGATGCTCTGCCGGTTAGTTCTTGCTTAGTCTACTCTGCCTGTCAGGAACCCAACACTTAGGTGCTTATATCTTTTCACTCTTTCATCACCGGAGGCTCAATCTCTGGAATGTGGCAGGCATGGTACTCCTCTTGACTTCCCCAAGTCCGCACTTTTCTGAGATACATCCTTTGAGAGATCCGGACCTGGTTGTCGGACCTTGCTGCATACTCTGTTTTTGTTCACCGGACTGAAACACTTCTTCAATCTGACTTCCGGTAAAGACCTATTATGTGCTGCGGATGTGTGGGATAAACTTTTTTGCCATCAATGACAACAATAATGAAGCCACACAGTGTCTTTTGCCAACAGGAAGTCCATACACTTCCATTTTTTTGATATCCAAAAACAACAAAGCATACCTCTAAAACAACACCCCTTGTTGGTACCCATATGAAACTTTATGTTCATACTAATTTGTACTCATTTTTTTTATCAATCAATAGTAGTTTGTGTCTCCCTCGAACTTAGTCATAGTCTTTCTGGTTAGGTTGCAAGGTTGTCATGTCATCGTCTTCTTTTTGGGCCAACAACCCTTGCAGGATGTTTGAGGTAGCAATATTCCAAATGAAAATGATGAGGTTCTTGATTGGTGATGAATGTGACAGTAGAAGAGGAAGTATGAAATGACTAAGGCTTGAAGGTTTGAAGAAAATAAAGAAGTCTTGGTGCACTTTTTCATTATCTTTGCCAATTGATTTCTCCACCAAGGTGGTGAATGTGGCCGAAGTGGAGTTGGTGTGCACTTTTGATGGAAAAACCATAAGTGCACATTTTGAATGGCTAAGCTAATGGCATTCTCCATCCAAATTTTTGCTTTTGGGTATAAGTCGTGAAAATATCCTCCTAGGCGAACTTGTTGAGTGGCTTCCCCACATGTAAAATTTGCTAGCAATACTGAAAGTGGCAAATAAGTTAGTGAACTCCACCTAGCTTGAAAGGACTTCAAAAATCAGACATAGGCACACAAAAGTGATGGCTTAACTGTTAGTGAACTATGTCTAAGTGAAAAGTTGGAAAACTCATTAGTAATTCTACCCAAAACTCATAAAAGGTGGCAAATTGATTAGTGATTTGTGTCTAAGCATTAAAAAGGCAATTTCTTAAGACTTTGGTGCACTTTATGCTTGGCCTAACCATCAACTTTTTTGGCCCATGCATAATAAAGTGGCAGATAGATTAGCTATGTGCTCCAAAGCATGTGAAAGGACTTCAAGTAAAGTCTAGCACATATTTGATGGGTTAAAGCCATAAAAGGTTCCACTTGAACATTGGAAAACAAAAGAAGTTTTAGTGAATTTTGCCTAGGTTTAAAAGCTAGAATTGAATAACAAATTTTGAACGGCTATGCTACTAGTTATCTTTGTGAGTTATGAAAAAAAGTTGGCAGTCTTAAGAGAAGTGTGCCTAGGAAGGTGGTAAAAGTCTATTCAAAAGTGAGGCACACATATTCAGTGGCTCAACCACAATATTTTTCTGCTTAGCATATTAGAAACAATCAAGGCACTCTTTCATGATGGCTTTGCCATCAAAATACTCCTCTAGTGCACTTTCTAAGTTGCTAAACCCTTAATGATCTCTATCAAAATCATATAAAGCATAAAAACAACATGTTACTCAGACTAGGATGCACATTTCCCTGGGCTTCGCCACTCATTATCTCCACCTAGAAACGTAGTTTGCTAATACATGTTAAAGCTCCTAAACTTAAGTGTGAAGGGCGATTTTAGTAAAAGGTGGTGCCTCTTCTATCCTTAATTGCTTAAAATAAAAAAATCAAAGAGTTAAAACATGCAAGAACTCAACACTTATATGAAGATAGGGACCCTACTATTGTATTTTTGCATGCTATGAAGGCGCTTTTGGGGTAATTAGTCATCATTGGACTAAAATATATGCCCATGTAGATGTAGGCACTTACAATCCTAACAATCAATGATGAATTGATCAAGTCCTAAATGGCATGGTATGATGTCCTTAAATACAAGTCTCAGAGACAACTTGATACCTTTGGTGTGGAAGATGACATAATCACAATCATATTTTAGGAAATTAGCCTAGGTAGAGGGAGATTTAAAATTTTAACTAGGAGGTTTAGGTAGTAGGTGTGGTCTAGTCCAAGGGATAGGACCATAGGTGTAACCAAGTATAGGGAGGAAAAACCCTAAGGAAATGAGCTAGTCCTATTCTAAGGTGATGAATAGAGCATATATGGGTGATAGGTTCAAGGTTAGAATTGGTTTGTGCACTAAATGAGTCAAAATGAATGCAAGACCATCCATTTATAATATCCGTGCAAAGTGGTATAAAACAAATTAATAGAAGTGCAGAGTATGCACTTTTATCCCTTACATTTTCCCTTTGGTGTGCATACCAATCTACATAAGAAAGTGTGCCAAAGTAAAAATGAAAAAAATAAATACTCAAGAAAAGGATGTAAATGTTAGATTTTGAGCCATATAGAAAAAACATGTGCTCCCTTTGTCCCTGATATGCAATAGGTGTCCATTGGGCTTATCATTTTGTCAAAGGAAAAGCACCAACCTATGAATTATTGTGCTTAAACCAAGTATATAATTGGTAATTACATGCTCTCTTGAATTGTATGTGTACTATGAAGGAGTGTCCCCAAATTGAGGAGGAAAGATAAACAAAGATAAAATAGAATTTGAAGTGTGTGACTACTAGATGAGCATTATAAGAAAATATAAGTGAGTAGAGAGTGCATACCTAGTCTATACATTTTTGTGTGTGAAATTGATTTGTTGGAACATGTGTGAAAGATGCCCCCATTTTTTTACAAATGAGAGAAAGCATGAGTGTAAACAACCTACAAAAATAAATGATACCTTATTGAGATCAAGTAGCAAGATCAAGTGACAACATTCAAATAAAACATGAACATAACTATAATAGTAATAAAAGATAAGTAATAGAAAAGTTGAAGAGGCTAACCAATAATGTCAATGTACTTAGGTGGTAGTAGGTCAACTTGAATATGGCTAGAAGATGTGTCATACAAATAAGTGTCCACCTTATTTTTAAACATGGAACTATCCTCTATGATGTCATGTTGCACATGTGGTGATAATGATGATGAATTCCTACAAAGTGCCTCTCTATGAACAAAGATTGTTCCTTTTTTAGAAATTTGAGCATTACCATGTGTATATCTAATAATGTATCCTTTTCTGAATTATATTAATTGTATTGAGCTACCCTTGTTTCTATTGTAACATTCATTAGAGCTCTAGGGTTAATCACCATACCACCACATTGTGTGTCATTGATGCTCACTTACATATTTATTTGTCCTTGTTGCCCATCATGTTTGATATCTTTGTTAATATCATTGATTTTGTGTATGATACATGTGGTCTTGTATATAGCCATTATAACTAGGATTGGGATGATCCCCATCACCCACTTCCACTTGATTAGATTCATTATGTTGATATGTAGGGAGGGGATTAGTGTAGATTTTGAGATTTTGATTTGGAAGTGTTGCAAATTTATTTCCATTGTTATTGATACCCTCTACTTGAGTCACATTATTTTCAATAAGATCTTGTTGTGTTTTAGTGTTATGAACCTACATATAGTGTGTGCACCTATCCAATGATAATCACAAAAATAATTAGCATTCAAATACAACAAAACACCTCTAGATGTATCAACTAGTTTGATGATAGGTAAAGTGATAAGTTGATGTAGTAATAGTTGTTGTAACGCTATATCTGGAAGATCCACCAATATAGTGAAATTTCTATGTTCCCTTAGTTTTAGGCTAATGATGTTCGCATGAGATTCATTGATAAAATTAACATTATGTGTAGGCTAAAGCTTGTGTTGAAGTACACCCTCATTACACCTACGTTTGAAATTTGACTTTGATTAAAAGTTATGAGTATGGGGAGTGCTACAAATGCCATAGTGTAGGAAATTATCATCTAACAATTTAATCTCATACTCACATACACTAGCACATTATTCTTAAAAATGAATTGTAAGTATTAAAACCACTCCTTATTTGAAGATAGGAAGACAATTATCGATAAATAACTCATGTTAGCTAGAATAGTTTGAAATAAAAGCACATAATCATTGATTTCTCATTGTTTCCTTATATTGTGGTGATTTGTAAAATATAACTTTAATCCTAATACTATATCAAAGCACCTAGGTTGCAACACCCAAAGCTTTGGGTTGTTTGTGTTTGTGTGTATGGTGTTTGTTCATGCTTTTTTGTGTTGCTAATGTGTGTGCTAACCTTTGTGTATTGCTTGTAAAGGAGGATGCCTCTTAGGTATTATTGTACTCATCAACATGGTTAGGAAGACCCTAATAGAGAGTCTCCAAAAATATAGAGGGAGGAATCTCCTATGTTGAGGCATGTTCAACCACCAGCTCATCGAGGTGGCTATGGATTGTAGCTTGTGGGTTTGATACATGAACTTTTTGATTGGTTTCCTCCTCATCAATATTGTGCTCAAGTAGGTAGTTTTTGCCTTCACAAGAGGAGGTTACCCATGTTGATAACTGAGAGGGGGGGGGTGAATCAGTTATCCTAATTATTTCCCTTATTGAACTTTCCTTTTAATAAAATCAAACACAAAACATTAACCATGAAATAAGAAACACATGACACAGTATTTTTGACGTGGAAACCCTGTTAAGGGAGAAAACCACGGGGTGATTAACCCAAGAATTATTCTCTGTTAGAAGAATAGGAAATTACAAAAATGGCACTTGCCAATTAGGGCTCACTGCCCGAGCACACTGCTCACAAGAGGCTCACTGCCTACAAGAAGACACACTGTCTTACAAAGTGATAAGAATCACAGTCTTGAACTGATTGGAAGCATCTGCATATGCTGGAGTTCAGTTCTGGTTAAGTTCAGTATACTGATCTGCTGCACTTCATCTTTCCTCTGTTCTTTAGTCTGCTATCCTTTCACATACCGGATCTTTCTTGCTACTTCTGCTCTACTCTGGACTTGTTCGCATATCCTTTCACACATTCACACCCTTTACAACTAAATCCATCCTCTATATATATCCGCACAAGTATTTTCATCATCTTTCTAGTCGGCATCCGGAACAGTCTAGTTTCTTACAAACTTAGTTCTGTCGGCTGAATCCTTGCTCACCAAGCAATGCGGATCAAGCATATACTTGTAGATATCATCAATTATGTCGGCCAAACATGATTCATGCCTCCGCAACCTTTATCATCATCTGTAACACATCCGGAAAGTAGTTTGATACTCAGTCAGTCAGTTCTTCCTCTGTTTTCACTGTCTCTCAGGAATCCGGTACTCAACTATTCATATCTTTTTCCTTGTCCATCTCCGGAGGCTAAATCCTTGGAATATACTACTCAAGATAGTCCTCTTGACTTCCCCAGATCCGCACTGTGCCAAGACACTTCCTCAGAGAGATCCGGACCAATCTGTCGGACCTTGCCACATGCTCTGTTCTTGTTCACCGGACCACAACAATCTTCAATCTGACTTCCGGTAGAGATATATCATGACTTGCGGATATGTGGAATGACCTTTGTTGCCATCAATGACAACAACCATGAATCCATATAGTGTCTCTTGCCAACAATCTCCCCCTTTGGCATTGATGGCAACACTTAGTGAAAAATGACTAAGTGTTTACACTATGCTCCCCCTTTGCTGATGCTCTGTCTTTATATACAATTTCCGGAACTCCCCCTGAGTTGGATTCCTCATTTTTCACTGCTCCTCACTCCCCCTTTGACATCAATGGCAAAGGGTAGGGTCCGCACACCAAAATTTTCAAAAATTTTCTATATATAGCCGCATATTTACGTACTCACATATACTGCAGAATGTCTGCAAAGGATGTCTGCAGTTGAACCATTTCAGTAGCCCAACTTAGCTTCATTCTGTCCAAGATTGAAATGTGACCACTCAACAAAAATGCAAAAGCTTCTGCCCGCCTGAGATCTGTCGGATCTTTTGTATGGGCGGTGGTCTGGGCATCACTGATGGCCTCATGCATAGTTTCCAACTTAGGGACTATAATCCTTCTAAGTTCTCCCATCCGGTTGGTAATGTTCTTCCTCTCCTTCTCAAGATTCTTTATTTCATTCAAGACTGCAATAGTCTGACATTCTTGATTTATTATAGAGGAAGAGAGAGGATCAAAACTTTGAGATAAGCTTTGAAGCTTGTCCTGTTCCTCTTTTATTTTCTTGTCAATTGCTGCTGTTGCCTTTGACCAAGATATACAAAATTTGTAGATGTCACCGCCATCCTTAAGAGCATTTTCTAAGCTCTTTATTCCAATGCTTACAATCTTCCTATCTTTAGAGATTAATTCTAATATTTCAGAAAATCTCTTATCCAAAAATTCCTTCCGGACCTTTTCTTCAGCTGATTTTTCTAGAGAATTAAAATGTGTATCAATACTGCTGACTAAGGTTTTTAGATTACCGGAAGTGGAGGCTGTCTGATCTATTTGGATTGATGGCATGATCTTTACAAGTACTCCGGAAGCAGCCTCTATCAACTCACAGTCTTCCATATGAGACTTCAGGAGCTTTTCATTTGCCTTGGCATTTGCAAATGAAGCTATCTTCATTGTTTGTACCGGAGAGAGAGAGTCAAAATCAAATGGACCTTTTAGAAGCTCCGGTTCATCAATCTCTAGAGTTTCTTTGCTCAAAAATTGTTGAACAGTTTGTGCAGTGTCTCTTGCCGGAGACAGATGTTTCTTTTCTTCTGCAGTCTTAGAACTGTCAACCTCTTTGTCTGTCACCACTGCTTCCTTCTCCTGCAATTGCTCTTCTTCTTTGGATCCGGAGACTGTAGGGGAAACCGGAGGAGAGATGCTTGCTTGTTCATGGGCCACTTCTTCTGGAGCAGAGGGTCCCAAGTCCTCACTTGTCTGTTCAGGGCTCACTTCTTCCGGAACAGAAGATTCCAAATCAGCAGCTGTTTCTGCACCTAAGTCCTCTACAACAGGAAGATTGAACCTTTTGAAGGCCTTCCGGAGGATCTCTTCTGTCTCTTGTGCCACTTTGTCAGTCTCACCAAGCATGAGCTGATTCATCCTGGCTTTACTTCTGAACTCATCTCTGCAGTCCTTGAAGATCATGTTCATTGTCTTGGGATCAATTTGAGGATATAGCTGAATAGCTATCTGCTCCCGGATCTCAAGATCTTTGGCATGAGCATTATTCTTTCTTACTTCCATTTCCTTCTCTAGGCTTTTAGGAATGAGAGATATGATCTCAATGAAAGCCTTATTGTATGTGTTCAGATATTTAACTGTGGCTTCCTGCAGAGTCTTTTGGTCTGCCTCACTGAAGTCATCATAGGATTCAGTCATTGGTTGAAGGTTTCCATCCACCGTGACCGACTTGATTATGCTCTCTAGTGACAGAGTGGGCTTTTCAACAGTTACTTCTGCCATTTCCTCCTTGTCTTGGCCTGTGGAGGGCTTACCGGATCCTTTCTTTTTCTGTTTCTTTACTTCTCTTACTCCTTCATCTGATTCTGTCTCCTCTTCATCCTTTTGGCTTCCATAAGCCCTTGTGGCTTTTGCCTTTGATCTCTTTCCGGATGCCTGGACTTCCGGTTTTGAACTTTTGGTTGAGGGAGGTGCAGATCTCTTTGTTGATCTGGTCCGGGTGGGGGTTTCAACCGGAGCACTTTCTTTGCTTTTCTCTTCTTCCTCAGCCTTTCTCCTCTTTTCCCGGCTGGCATCAAGTGCCTCTTTTGAGATGCCTAGGCCTTGAGCAATGTGCTCTACTTCTTTTCTCACTTTTCTCTTAATCTCAGGTTCCCTGAGTTCTACATGTAATTTCACACTCAGCTCCTCAAAGGTTCCAAACCTTTCTGCCTTAGGATCTTTGGGCTGACTTAGCATGTGTTGAACATGCAGCTCTACTATCTGTTCATCAACTTCATACCCCATGGGCATGATCCAGACAGTCCTTGGCTCCACTGCCTCCATTAGGCACTGATCAGTGTCAACCATAAAACATACTGAGTCCTTGTATTTCTCAATGAGAGACTGGGGAATTCTCTCTCTTGCTTGCATCATGCTCTGAAAGTTTTTGAAGTATCCCCATAGAGCTGTATTCCTCGCTTTTGCATCCCCAAGTCCATGCAAATAGTCTCTTATCTGGACTGCAACAGGTTTGTCATTCTGCCATACCCATCCACTTGTTCCGGGTAGCTCATTCATGAAGTAAAAGAATAGACATACAATGAGAGTACCATACTTAAAGGAGTTCTTCTTGTCTTTCTTGATTTTCTGTACATTTTCCATCAATTGGCTTAGTAGTAGTTCACAAAGATCATAATCTGCATTCTTTCTTAGCATTTCATATGCTGTGTATATTGCAGTTCCGGATACAGAATTCTCCCTGCTGGAGTGATAGATCTTATATCCTATTATCATTGATGCATATTTGATATCCGGGTCCGAAATATCTTCAATGGTCATTGCCCTCTTATCATATTTTGATCCGGTGGCCTCAGTTACAACGTTGTTCTTGACAGATTTGAGGATAGGTACCCCCCCGGAAGAGTATAGACCAGTTACTGCTCTAATTGCTTCTTTTGTGATCTTACAGGGTCTATCTAGCCAAAGGAAGTTGTCATGCATCCTGCTCAGTACATACCGGACCCATTCATCTTCTTCAAAGCTAGGGAAATGAATGAATTGCTCAAATTGTTTCTTCTGGATACCCTTATACTCTGGTTTGAGCTCAAAAGCATTGTCTATCAGTTGCTTGTGATAGAGGTCTCTTAATTTGAATTCCCCAAATTCCTCAATGTTTGCGTGTATGTAAACCCTAATATCTTCAGTATGTAAGACTCCGTGGGGAACACTAGAGAAGGCTCCTAGTGGATCTACCTCCAATGATTTGTAGGGATGTTTCTTGAATGAGGGGCGAGGTCTATCAGAGATCTTAACTATGTTTGGAGTAGCCATTCTTCAAAGATTTGCAGTGAGACAATGAAAACGAAGAATACCTTATGCGCCTTCGGTTTGCACGGAGTGGTTGGATTGATTTCTTTATGCAATAGCTTCGGCAGGAGATCCTTGGTGTGCTTGATGAACCTTGTTGCAGAGCTCCACTATTCGCTTCTTCTCAAGTGTAGAATGAGCAGATAACTTTTGAGAAATCTTTATATTGCTCCGCAAACCCTAATATCTGTCTGCAATAAATGCTTCACCTGCATTATTCCGGTTTACCATGTCTGGACAGCTTGGAGTATCCCGGATCAGTCCTGATCACTGAATATCATCCGGATCTTTAAATCATGAATAAATCTAGGTAACATATTACAAGAACATCCCAAACACTCTGTCCAATCCGCAAGACAAGATCGTGCACTTCCGGATCTCTCCAGACCTTTTTGTAATCCTTTATCATACCGGAGCACCTCCCTGAACAGGTCTAACTTAATCGAACACAGCTTCTTCATAACTCCATGCGGACCTCTGAAAACTTGACTGAAGCATCTCAGGACTTATATCTACAAACCCTTTAATCCGCATCTTGTGCCACATCCGGCACAACTTGTTTGGCTGGGGGAACAAAATCTTCTTTGAGTCTCCCCCTGAGCCTGAGCTCACTTTTTAATTTCCGGAAGAAATATCAGCACCAGAATCTGGTGCGGATCCAACCTCTACATTCTCTGAGCTTTTCTTCACCCAAATCTTGCTCATCTGATTCCTAACTTCATCCGCATTCATCTTTTGTTTACCCCTGTCTTGATTCTGATTATACACCGGACCTCTTTTGTCCTGATTCTTGTTTCTGCAGACTTTAGCATTATGACCGGACCTATTGCAGATTTGGCAAATAACATTTCTTTGCATATTTAACTGATATCCCCTTGATCTGCATTGATTAGCCATATGACCTATTCTATTGCATGTAAAGCATCTACCTTTGAATGATTTGTTTACTTGCATAATTCTGCATTCATGGGATTTGTGTCCATACCTTTTGCAGTTGAAGCACTGTCCGGAGAAGGATGAATTAATCTGATTCATTCTCATTCTGCACTGATTAGCTTTGTGACCAAAGTGGTTGCAGCTGTGGCAGTATCCATTGAAGGATGGATATCTTTGAGCATTTGGCTGTCTTACCGGAGGTCTTCTAGGCCTGCTCCTTGGATTTTCTGATCCAAGATTCTTCTGACCGGATCCGGAGCTTTCTCCTTTCTCATATCCCAAGCCATACTTGTCATCTGTCCTCTTTTGACTTCCAAGAAGAACTTCAAGTTGAGCAGAACTTATCTTGAATTTCTCTTTATATTCATTTGCTGTTTGAAGGTCTCTTTTGAGAGAGGCAATTTGATCCTCAAGTTTTCCTTCATTATCTTTGGAATCTTCAAGATCAGATTCAAGGTGTCTGATAATCCTGTCCATCTGGTGGCATTCTTCTGATTTTTCTTTAAGAGATTGTCTTAGATTGTCTTCAGCCTTTCTTTTTTCTTCAATCTCTTGAGTAAACTTTATAGTTCCTGATTCCATTTCATGTCTTAACATAATGACTTCTTTTGATAACTTTTCACATAACTTGGTTTGCTCAGTCAATTCCTCACTTGTATTGCTTTCTTCACTTTGTCTTGCCAACTGTTGAAGCAGCTCCTTTCTCTTTTTCATAGAGAGACTTAATTTGTCTTTTAATTCTCTCATGAATTCATCAGCCTGTTTGAGTCTTTCCTTTAATTCACTGACTTCAGAATTTGACTGTTCAAGATCCTCAAGGGCAGTCTTGAGTTGCTCCCTTAAACCATATGCATCCATTTGAAATCCCAGATCTTCCTCAAGCTGTTAGGCTCTATTAGGAGGAACTTAGCTCTGATACCAATTGTTGATAACTGAGAGGGGGGGGGTGAATCAGTTATCCTAATTATTTCCCTTATTGAACTTTCCTTTTAATAAAATCAAACACAAAACATTAACCATGAAATAAGAAACACATGACACAGTATTTTTGACGTGGAAACCCTGTTAAGGGAGAAAACCACGGGGTGATTAACCCAAGAATTATTCTCTGTTAGAAGAATAGGAAATTACAAAAATGGCACTTGCCAATTAGGGCTCACTGCCCGAGCACACTGCTCACAAGAGGCTCACTGCCTACAAGAAGACACACTGTCTTACAAAGTGATAAGAATCACAGTCTTGAACTGATTGGAAGCATCTGCATATGCTGGAGTTCAGTTCCGGTTAAGTTCAGTATACTGATCTGCTGCACTTCATCTTTCCTCTGTTCTTTAGTCTGCTATCCTTTCACATACCGGATCTTTCTTGCTACTTCTGCTCTACTCTGGACTTGTTCGCATATCCTTTCACACATTCACACCCTTTACAACTAAATCCATCCTCTATATATATCCGCACAAGTATTTTCATCATCTTTCTAGTCGGCATCCGGAACAGTCTAGTTTCTTACAAACTTAGTTCTGTCGGCTGAATCCTTGCTCACCAAGCAATGCGGATCAAGCATATACTTGTAGATATCATCAATTATGTCGGCCAAACATGATTCATGCCTCCGCAACCTTTATCATCATCTGTAACACATCCGGAAAGTAGTTTGATACTCAGTCAGTCAGTTCTTCCTCTGTTTTCACTGTCTCTCAGGAATCCGGTACTCAACTATTCATATCTTTTTCCTTGTCCATCTCCGGAGGCTAAATCCTTGGAATATACTACTCAAGATAGTCCTCTTGACTTCCCCAGATCCGCACTGTGCCAAGACACTTCCTCAGAGAGATCCGGACCAATCTGTCGGACCTTGCCACATGCTCTGTTCTTGTTCACCGGACCACAACAATCTTCAATCTGACTTCCGGTAGAGATATATCATGACTTGCGGATATGTGGAATGACCTTTGTTGCCATCAATGACAACAACCATGAATCCATATAGTGTCTCTTGCCAACAACCCATTCATTGGATAATGAGCACTCTAGGAGCCCATGTAGTTCTAGAGTGAAGGAGAAACTCAATTAGAAGTAGCCTCATTATGAGGCCATGGAGGTAGTGGGTAGTTTGAGTGAGTCAACATGGAATATGAGTGATATCCTTCATTTGTAGTCACTGACATTTGAGGTTCCACTAATGGAACAAAGGCAAAGGGTTAGCTCTTCTCATTGGAAAAATGTTTGACATTTAACCTAATGAGAGTAATCTCAAGGCTTGTTTTGCCATTTTACAATTGTGTGGTTATGCTTCCACAAGGTATGACAATAGGAGGAGAAAAAGCATAACATTACCCTTGTTTTAGTCACATGGGAGATCTTCTTGGAGGGATTTCATGTGTGTTACCTTTCTAAACATTTAGGAAGGGCATGATAAATAAGTTTCACAATTTTTAATAATTGGGCATGATGGTTTCTTAGTATGAGAAATGTTTCTTTGAACTTAAGCAGTATGTGGACTACATTGTTGATGTGAAGCTTCACATTAATAGGTTTGTGAGAGGCTTGAACTCAAAATGTGGGTCTAGTTTGTATGGTAGGCCCTAAGACTTTAGAGATTGTCATGGAGAAGATGAAGGTTGCAAAGGAGAACTTGGTGTGAGGTCTCAAGATTTAGGTTGGATCATAGACTTGAGTTCCTTCCTAGGTAGACTTGAAGGTTCATGCATCTCAATCTCAACGTAAGGGGAGGTTTAAGACACCACATGCACTACCTAGGACTCCACTACAATAGTAGGAGTATCAGGAGCCTAAGTCTGAACAAGGATCTTAGGGAAGTTTGCCTTGTGGTGGTTCTTGCAAAGAGTGATGTAGGTAGCATGAGAGAGGCATTGAGTCTCAATCTCAGCAATAAACTAGAGGTGGGTAGTGTAGTCACAGTTACTCAAACTTACAATAGTTGAGTAGAACCCATCCATTGTAATACTAGGGTAGAGGACTATGCTTTACTTGTAGTCAATTGGATCATATTGTGAGGAATCATCTACAAGCCCCAGTAAGAGATGGTAGGTAGGGTATAGTAAGGTCAAAGCCAATGGTGGGTGATATTTGGATCTCATTAGGTCTTCATAGTAGTTGGTGACCATTGGTTTGACCTTCAAGCTTCTTTTACAGAGGCCTCAACTAGAGTAAGGTAGACAAATTTCTTAGGAGCTCATTCACAGTTTGTAGCATTAAAGGTAGAGCCTTCACAAATAAGGTATGTGCCAAAATAGGGTCTAGAGTGTTAGCCTTATGGAGTCCAATTTTATGTGAGGCTACGTTATTGTGGGGGTTCCACCCTTATCATCTTGTAAGCTTCCCAAAGTAAGCCTAATCCTAGTAGGGGAGGATGTAAGGACCACAGGTGTTTGTGTCTTTATTGTGTGATGTGGTTTTGTGTTGCATATTATATATGATACTATTTATCATGTTTTCTATTGGTTGGCAATTTGTTTTGGATGCTAACATGTTTTTGATTAAGATACGTAGGAAACAAGGGTCCTGATCCCTTTACAAGCAAGCTCCAGGGCTGATCAAGCAAGCCTAAGTAGGCCAAAAACAATAGAACAACATCACATGCACAACCACCCAACTGAAAAACAAAGAAACCAACTAAAGGACCTACACTACATCAAATCTCGATCTAGCAAACCTAACTCCCTTGACTCTAGGGTGCAAAGCAACAACATAGTTAGGAAGTCCTTTCTTCTTTTTCTAAACCACCATCCAAGAAAGCTTTGAGTCAAAATTCATAGTGCGAGGTGAGAGGGGATCCTCATCTGAAGCTGCGACCAAGGAGACCTCTCAAGGGGAACCTCAGTAGATGTAGTAGCCAGAGATTCCTCTCAAAGAGATGCTAAACCAAAAGCAGGCAAATCCAAAGATGAAATAGGAACTGATGAAGTAGCAATCCCACCCAAAGCAGAAGGAGCCAACAAGGGAGTCGAGAGACGATAAGAAGAATCCAAATAAGTTGTGGTGTTCACTGCAACCTCAACTGCGAACGCCCCCTTAGGTACCACCTCATGAGGGTGTTCATGCTCCTGAGAGGGATCAGCACCCTGAGATGAACCATCCTGCTGGGAATCACTAATAGTCAAGTGATCCAGGAGAGCATTCTTCCACCAAGTTGCAACACCCTTATGAGGTGAGAGAGGACAACTAGAAGCCAAATGACCAATAGTGAAACAACGTCAACATCTGAAGGGGATACCCTCATAGTCTAACAGTTGTTTCTAGGGCCTATCCCCTACTAGCAAAACAACATCTCCATGAAGGGGTTTGGAGATGTCAATATCCACTAAGATGCGAGAAACCATGGAATGCCCCATAAATGAGGTTGTACAATCTACCTTCAGGAAATGACCGATAACATTACCAATGCCCTCATAACATGAATCCTCCCAAAACTGGAGAGGAAGTTTTGGGAGACGAACCCATATTGGTCTGATATTAAGTGGCTCAGTGAGGGGATTGAAGGAAAGAGTCTAGGGTTTGATGGATAGGGAGTGATCACCCCACATCCAAACCTTGCCATCGCAATAAGTCCTGCTGCTCGGAAGAAGCAAAAGTCACAATGAAGAATCCTCGTGCACTAGGAAAGAGCTCAATCTTTCCATCTACAAAGGGATTCCAAGATTCCATGACCCATTTGTGAAGATCAGGAAGAGAGGGCCATAATCCGTTGAATCTGCATATCACTCCTCTGTTGCAATAAAACTCCTCATTTTTTAAGACCTTAGAGCCACACACAACTACCGGGGAAGAACGAGCACAAGGAAATGGTTAGAATCCACCCTAGGATGGGCGGGCCTGAGCTCCTGAGCCATTCACAACCTTAGAGAAGGACCTCTGAGGGCGTCCAAGAACTCGCCATCCAGAAGCAACTGTCCCATTAATAGCTTCCTCAGCCTGCACAGACCCCGTAGCCGCCATAACACCTGAACCTGTAATAGAATCTAGGAAAATGGCAAAGAGATCCTAAGCAATTTGCCTAGCACCCTACATGCCCCCTCCATTCAAACTTGAGAGCGGCGACACTTGAGCGGGAACCCTATCCATGCTATTTTAGAGCACATAAATCACTTATACCATTTCTCTTGTTATTAGCGTTTGGATGCTAACATGTTGATAAAAGTATAAATGTTATTATTTTATGATTAAACTTGGATGACCCTTTTAGCTTCACCATTTTCATAATATTAATGTGATGTTAGTTGATTATTTGTAGTAGTTCTATATTACTAATTTGATTATATATAGACTATCATATATCGTGTATTATCCTTATTATGCTTGATTTATAGAGTTGTATTGTGATATATATGATATGATTGTATGATAGATATGCCTTGTTTAATTTATAATCACGTTGGCTGTTATATGTTGTGCTTCAACTATTTACATTGTGTAGTTATGCTTGACATTATCCGTTTTTCTAAAAATTCATCCTCTACAGGTCGTACTTTGGGCAGGTACAACACAGTCTTCAATTATTCATGTTCTAAACTGTTAGTAGGTTGATCTAACTTGCATTTGGATGTAATTTGGTGTCTTGAAGTTATAGTATAAGGGAGTTATAAGGTTTTAATAAAAAATAGTCTTATAGAACCCTAGATAAGAGTTTTGCTTCCTACAATGAAGAATTGACCATCCCACAGTCTTCCAAAGCCATAAGACTTGTGGGATGGATGTGTTTGTTTGTATTTTGAATGTTTTGATTGACTATAGGGGTGGAAGGATTGATTTTTGCAAGATTTGTTAAGGCTTAATAAGACCATGTATTAAGCCATTTGGAGGAAGCATGTGAGACAACAACAGTAGGGAATTTGAGAATAGTTAGTTCTAGCAATAGATGAATATTGGATTCCATGGTTTTGGGATGTCATTGACTTGTATAAGTGGTCAAGAGAGTTACAAGCCACCACTTGAGGGTACTTGCTTCACAAACTAGGCCTAATTAGGGCTTAAAACCACTATGAGGGCTATTGGTTAGGGCATACCTCCCAAAACAGCCCAAACCCATTCTTGAATATGTTGTGGGGAATCATAAAGGGTATCTTTCAATTGTCTGAGATTTGCATTTAGAGGTCAGTGCTAGAAGTTATTAGGACTATTCTTTATTTTTAGGGCTACTAGTCATTTTGGAGGGTTTGTGAAGGAAGTACCAACCCGAAGTCCAAATCTACCTTGGCCAATGGATGGAATGGGTCCCCTGACATCCCAAACCAACATTTCCATGATGATACTAGATTTTCTTTCTGTTGTTCCCACTTTTGCATAAAGATCTTCGTTTTTGGGCTTGTAGGTGAAGTAGAACCTTGTCAAATTTGTCTATCCTTTTCCATCCAATTTGCCTCTACATCATAGTGGTATCAAAGCCATAAAAGGTTTTGTTGTTGGCCTGGTATATTTCAGTAGAGGAGAGTGAAGGAGAGGCTAGCAATATGCCTCCAAAGGGGATGACCACCGAAGTGGTCAAGATGTTCAAGGAGATGGAAGAGAAGATCAAAAGTGGAGTCAAGGAAGCACTCCAAGCAGAGTTGAAGGCATTGAGGATAGGAAAGAGGATAGATGAAGGTTCATATGAAGAGGAAGAGAAAGAGGAAGAAGAACAAGATCAAGAAGAGGTAGAGGTACCGGCTGATCAAAGGCATTTCCTTGAAGCCATCAAGGCAATTGGCAAGGATTCTTCAGAGGCCCGGATGGAGATTCCCATGTTTAGTGGGAAGATGAATGTTGATGAAGTCATGGAGTGGATTAAGGCTCTAAACAACTACTTTGAGTACAAAGAAGTTCTTGAAAGTAAGAGGGTTAAGTTTGCAAAAACTAAACTCAAAGGTGCTACCCTTACATGGTGGAATTACACCCAAGGAGAGAGGGTAAAGAATGGGAAGAGTATGATCTCTTCATTAAGCAGAATGTTGGAGAGGATCAAGTCCCAATTCCTTCCATCAGACTATGAGGTGCAGATCTACAAGAGGATGCAAAATCTCAAGCAAAGAGATTTGGATGTGGTTACTTACACCGAGGAGTTTCACAAATCCACTCTTCGTTGTGGGTACATGGAGGAGGAAAAAGCTAAGGTGGCAAGGTATCTAAATGGTTTGAGGTTCAATATTCAAGATTAAATCAGTTTATTGACCCCTGAAACCATGGATAAGCGCTTTCAAGTGGCACTAAGGGCTGAAGAGAAGTTGAAGAGGAAAGGTGAGCAGCAAAGTAGAGGAAGAGGTGGCAGAAATTTTAGAGGTAGGGGTAGTTTTGGGGGCAGAAATCAGTCCCAAAGAAGTCAAGGGGAATCTAGTTCCCAAGAGCAAAGTGGAGAATCCGGTTCTAAAGGAGGCTTTAGAGGAAGAAGGCCTAATGGGAGAGGTAGATTTGGTGGACCAGGGAGAGGTCCTAATGTCTTCATAGGAAGGTGCTACAATTGCAACCAAGCGGGACATCCAGCCTTCAAGTGTCCTAAAAAGTAAGCCTCAAGCTCTCATGGAGGAGAGAAAAGGAACCAATTGATCCAAGAGGAAGATTGCCAAAGTGTCAACTCTCCAATTGGAAGTGCAGCCCCAATCCATGAAGGAGAAAGCTTGATGATAAGAAGAACCATGTTGAAGGTGCCTCAAACACAAGAACCACCTTAAAGGAAGACATTGTTCAGGACAACATGCAAGGCCTATGGTAAGATTTGCAAGGTAATTGTTGATTCAGGCTCAACTAAAAATTTGGTTTCCATTGAAATGGTAGACAAATTGAAATTGAAAAGGCTCCCTCATGTTAGTCCTTACAAAGTATCATGGTTGAATAAGGGACAACAAGTTTTGGTAGATGAACAATCATGGGTTGAATTTGAGATAGGAGAATATAAGGACAAAATTTTGTGTGATGTAATTCCTATGGATGCTTGTCATTTGCTGTTAGGAGGTCCATGGCAATATGATGTTCAATCACAACATGATGGTAAAACTAATTCTTTCATCATAACTAAGAATGGTAGAAAGTATAGAATGGATCCATTGCCTGATGAGCATGTAGAAAAGAATGTTGGGTCAAGTGTCATGATTATGAATGGTAAAGAGTTTCTAGATGCCCTTAAGGAGGAAGGAACCCAAGGGTATGCTCTGATTTTGAAGCCTAAAAATAGTCCTAGTTTGCATGATCCTAGTAAGGAAGAAGTTCCTAATGAGGTGCAACAATTGCTAGAGAAGTATAAGGGGATTATGGTAGAAGAGATGCCTAATGAGTTTCCACCTATTAGGGACATAAGCCATCAAATTGACTTCATACCAGGATCTACTTTGCCAAACAAAGCAGCCTACAAAATGACACGTTCACAAAATGAAGAGATTGCCAAGCAAGTGCAAGAATTGTTGGATAAGGGATTGGTGAGAAAGAGTCTTAGCCCATGTGCTTTCCCAATAGTCCTAGCCCCTAAAAAGGATGGTAAATGGAGGTTGTGCACATATTCTAGAACCATTAATAAGATTACTATAAGATATAGGTTCCCTATGCCAAGAATTGAGGACCTAATGGACTGTTTGGGTGGGGCTAGATACTTTTCCAAGATAGACCTTAAGAGTGGGTATCATCAAATTAGGATCAAACAAGGGGATGAATGGAAGACAACATTCAAAACAAATGAGGGTCTTTATGAGTGGTTGGTGATGCCATTTAGTCTATCTAATGCTCCAAGTACTTTTATGCGTCTCATGAATGAAGTGTTGAAGGATTTCATTGGCAAATTTGTTGTGGTATATTTGGATGACATTCTTATTTTCAGCAAGACTAAGGAGGAGCATATGCAACATTTGGATCGGGTTTTGAAGAAGTTGCATGATGAACAATTGATGATCAACATGGAAAAGAGTGTCTTCATGAAGGAAGAACTCACCTATCTTGGTTTTGTGATTTCACAGGGTAGTTTGAAGATGGATCCAACAAAGGTAGAAGCCATTTTGTCATGGCCAACTCCAAAAACAGCAGGTGATGTGAAAAGTTTCCATGGTTTGGCAACATTTTATAGGAAATTTATAAGGGGTTTTAGTCATATTTGTGAACCAATTTTGGATACCATCAAAGGGGGGCAGAAATGTAAGTTTTTGTGGACAAAGGCAGCCAATGACTCTTTTGAAAATTTGAAACAAAAGGTAGCACAACAGCCCATACTTGTTTTGCCCGACTTTAATAAGTTGTTTGTGGTGGAATGTGATGCTAGTAACCTTGCTATAGGGCTGTCCTAAGTCAAGAGGGTAGGCCTGTTGCTTTCTTTAGTGAAAAATTGAATAATGCTAAGAGAAAGTGCTCTACTTATGATTTGGAATTGTATGCAATGGTGCAAGCTTTGAAAAAATGGAGGCACTATCTTTTGCCAAAAGAATTTATTGTTTATACTGACAACCATGCACTTAGTTTTCTAAATTCACAAAAGAAACTCAATCATAGGCATATGAAATGGGTTGAGCAACTCCAAGCCTATACTTTTTCAATCAAACACAAGAAGGGGTAGGCTAACAAAGTGGCAGATGCATTGAGTAGAAGATTGTGTATGGTTCAAGAAATTTAGTTGAAAAGTGTAGGGGTTGATGCTCTCAAGCACATGTATCAGGATGATGAAGATTTCAAGGAGGTATATGAAGTTTGTTCACAATTTTTAGACTCTTATCATTCTGATTTTTTTGAGTTTTTGTTGCAGCAGGGGTTGTTGTTCAAAGGCAGCCAACTATGTGTTCCTAAATGTTCAATGAGGGAGAACATTATAAAGGAAAAACATTGTGGTGGACTAGGAAGTCGCTTTGGGTTGGATAAAACATTGGATTAGGTGAAGAGGTTTTATTTTTGGCCTAAAATGCAATCAGATATCAAAAAAGTTTTTGAATGTTGTAGTATTTGTCAAAGGGCAAAGGGTACTTCATCTAATGCTGGTCTATATCAGCCACTTCCTATTCCTAATAGGCCATGGGAAAGTATTAGCATGAATTTTGTGTTGGGTCTTTCTAGGATTCAAAGAGGCTTTGATAGTATATTTGTTGTGGTGGATAGATTCAGTAAGATGGCTCATTTCTTGCCATGTAAATGCACTAATGATGCTTCTCACATTGTTGGTTTGTTTTTCAAAGAAATTGTTAGAATCCATGGTTTGCCTCTTAACATTGTGACTGATAGAAATCCAAAGTTTGTAGGCCATTTTTGGTGCACTTTGTGGAAGAAGTTGGGCACTCAATTGTCCTTTACTTCAACCTATCACCCTCAGACTGATGGCCAAACTGAGATGGTGAATAGGTCCTTGGGAAACCTTCTCAGGTGTCTTACCAAGCAGCATGGAGAGGCATGGGATATGATCATCCCTCAAGAAGCATTTGCCTATAATGATTCCACCAATAGAAGCACAGGAAGGAGTCCATTTGAGATTGTTTATGGTCTTCATCCAAGAGGTGTTCTTGAATTGAGAGATCTCCATGGATTGGAAAAGAAAAGTGTTCAAGGTGAAGACTTTGCATTAGCCATGAAGGACATTCATGATAATGTCAAGGAAACTCTTCAAAAGAACAATGCCAAGTACAAGGAGAAAGCCAATGAAAGAAGAAGAGATGTACAATACAAGGTTGGGGATTTGGTCATGGCACATTTGAAGAAGGAAAGACTTCCTAAGGGGTAGCCAACCAAACTCCTCATGAAGAAGATAGGACCATGCCGGATTGTGCACAAGTTTGGGCCCAATGCCTATGAGATTGAACTTCCTCAAGGCTTGGCCATATCTCCTATCTTCAATGTTTCAAATTTCTTTCCTTTCAAAGTTGATTCTAAGGCAGATTTAGAGGCAGATATGACAGTAGCAGGAGATGAATATTGGGTCAAAGGTCTTCCACCCAATCAACCATTGAAGTTGGAATGCATTCTTGACCCCAAGGTCTTGAAGAAGAGAAGGAAGAAGACATACAAGCAGTTCCTTGTTAAATGGAGTGGCTTGCCTATTGAAGATGCCACTTGGATGACTGAAGAAGACATCTTGAAGCATGGTGTCACACTTGCTGATCTACTTCCTCAAGAGACTTGAGTTCTCTTTCCACCTGGGGAGTATGGTGCAGGAGCACCAAGAGATTTATGTATTGTTTTTTATCTCCATTTTGTTCATTGGTTTCATAAGGTCCTAGAGACCATTCTCATGATATAATAAGGCTATGATGCCATGTTGTAAAGGACTATGTCCAAATGTCTATAAACTGCTGTCATAAAACCATAGAGGACAGTCATATGTTTTTCATGTTTGTAAGCCTTGTTAAGGCATGATCAAAGAGTCTAAGGCATGTTAAAGTCTTGAGGACATTGTTAAGTCATAAACAAGTCCTAAACCCATCGATGACAACATGCTACAGTTGTAAGTAGTTTAAACTGTAAAACAAGGTAATTGATGTCCTAACATAAGGTAGTTGCAGGAAGGTATTCGATGGTTATAGATAGTCCATCGACCCAACTGCCTTCTAACTGCCTCAAGGAGACTGTTGAAGGCCTCTTAACACCTTGATCATGATCATTATATTGTGTGTGAAGGAGTTCAAGATAGTACAATTCCATTCTCTACATTTTCTATGTTATTTTTCTAAATTTGCTGCATAACAGTCCGTACCTCTCTGTTGTATGGCTCTGTCATGGAGTCTAAGTTGCTTGGGAGTGGAGTATGGTGAAATAACTATCAACTAAGATTAGTTTGGGCTCTTGACATTGGAGACAAGGCAATCTACAACCATTTAACACTAGACTGTTCACTAAAATCTCTATTTTTCTAAAAATTCGTCCTCTACAGGCCGTACTTTGGGCAGGTACAACACAGTCTTCAATTATTCATGTTCTAAACTGTTATTAGGTTGATCTAACTTGCATTTGGATGTAATTTTGTGTCTTGAAGTTATAGTATAAGGGAGTTATAAGGTTTTAATCAAAAACAATCTTATAGAACCCTAGATAAGGGTTTTGCTTCCTCCAATGAAGAATTGACCATCCCACAGTCTTCCAAAGCCATAAGACCTATGGGATGGATGTGTTTGTTTTTCTTTTGAATGTTTTGATTGACTACAGGGGTGGAAGGATTGATTTGTACAAGATTTGTTAAGGAAGGCTTAATAAGACCATGTATTAAGCCATTTGGAGGAAGCTTGTGAGACAACAATAGTAGGGAATTTGAGAACAATCAGTTCTAGAAACAGATGAATATTGGATTACATGGTTTTGGGATGTCATTGACATGTCTAAGTGGTCAAGAGAGTTACAAGCCACCATTTGAGGGTACTTGCTTCACAAACTAGGCCTAATTAGGGCTTAAAACCACTAGGAGGGCTATTGGTTAGGGCATACCTCCCAAAACAACCCAAACCCATTCTTGAATATGTTGTGGGGAATCATAAAGGGTATCTTTCGATTGTCTGAGATTTGTATTTGGAGGTCAGTGCTAGAAGTTATTAGGATTGTTCTCTATTTTTAGGGCTACTAGTCATTTTGGAGGGTTTGTGAAGGAAGTACCAACCCAAAGTCCAAATCTACCTTGGCCAATGGATGGAATGGGTCACCTAACATCCCAAACCAACATTTCCATGATGATACTAGAGTTTCTTTCTATTGTTCCCACTTTTTCATAAAGATCTTCGTTTTTGGGCTTGTAGGTGAAGTAGAACCTTGTCAAATTTGTCTATCCTTTCCCATCCAATTTGCCTCTACATCAAGTACCGTGTAAGGTCAAGCTTTGGAAAGATGAACTAGTGGCACTTCTTGTGGGTGGAGGAGAGGATGGCCTGCTTAGGGATTTGACTTTTCTTGTGGGAGGATAAGGAGCAAAGTTCAAAGATTGGAGTAGATCAAAATCAATATCAGCTATACCCTTTTTCTTATCCCCTCGTGTATATCTTTTCATGTCCCACTTCTATAGATATATAAAACAATTAAGTAGAGTCACCAAACCACTTACTGGTTATTGTGAGAAAGAACTGGTCTGGCAAGATTTTGATTCCCTGGTCTAGCAACAGGGTTCCTTAGTCTATTTGTAGGAACCACTCCAACTTGCTGAGGCTTTGCTCTTCTTGGTGTAGGAATAGCTAGTTTGATGAAAATTAACTCCTAAGCGTCAGCAAAATGATGTGTGTTTTCTTCTATAATCTCACCAAGATCTTCTTCCTCTTCTATCACTTCATTGACTTGGTGATACTGTTCATTAGTTCTTCTGGTTTGCCAAGCAGTAAGCCTAAGGCCAGTAATAATCTCTTCTTGGTCTCCTACCAGCCAATCAATGTTAGGTGACAAAACTGGTGCATGTCTCCCGTGAAGAACCATAAAATCCAATTAAGCAAGTCACAAAGATGATATAATAAACTTTAATTTCTCCCCAGTAGAGTCACCAAAAATCTGTTGGTTAATAGATTTGTCACCTAACTCTATATACTCACGCCCGGAAAAGTGACAAATGTAATCAACAGTTGAGTCTGATGTATTTGTATTTTACACCAGTACTTTGCTTATTTAACAAGCCGCAGCTACCTTCTACAGATATTATGAGGTATATGAACTTGAGGTTGCTTTTAACCAAAAAGAAAGATAAAGGCAGAGCTTTTAACTAGAAAGCAATAAAGGTGAATCTATAATTCTAACACCAACACATGAAGTTCACAGACTCCCGATCACAACAGAAAACATTGAAAATACCATACACATACAAGAAATCACCACCTTGAGATAAAATACCAACAGATAGATTACTCGAAGAAGTGAGTGAAAAATAATAACATCCAACCACCATAACATATGAATACCATTAATATCAGCAGAACAACATTCAACGTAGGAAGAACATAAATTTAAATAATCACAACACATAGTCCATGATCACCCGAAACTCCATTGTATTAAATGTATTTCATATATTATAGAAGATAGAAACAAAATTTAGCTATCACCCTTCCCTAGGAAAACAATTTTTTTTACCAAAAGAAAAAAAGTTCCTTAGTTCGACTAGCCATTTAGAATATATAGCTGAGCCAAACCATAACTATCTAGAAAAACCATAATGGCTTCTTGAAATAGACGATTAAAAGATTGTTTAAAGAGTAATAATAAATGAGGGCTCTCCAGAGCCAATAGTTTTAGAGAAAATAAAAGATAACTTGCAAATATAAAATTTTAAATTAATTCAAGATCTACAAGTCCACGTCACCATCGTCCACCTTGTCCATTTCTTCATCTTCCCTCGACTTCTCGCCTTCCTTAGTGACACTTTGCACCACTTGAGGTACATGTGCTCACAATCTGGCTTTATATGTTCTATATTTGTTGATAACTGGTGTTAATGTCATGCTAGGTGGAGATCCAGTCATGCTGATTCAGTGCTTCTTTTTAATGATAGTCCTGTCAAAGTCAGTCACCTTTCGATGTATCTCCCTGATGCCATTTTTGCAAGTGTTAATGTAAGCTACCATTTTAGAAAGTCTGCCCAATGACTCCCCTATAATTGTACTGTAGTTTACTATATCTTCTTTCACCACCTTCTTGAAATTCTGCTTGATTATCTTGACATCCAAAAACTTTTCATCATCAGACCCGTTAGCTTCTACATCCAAAGCAACAAAGTCCCTTTTGATTCTCATCATTTCTTTATAATAAATTACCACTACCTTTCCTATTTCTTCTTCAGTTGCTGCAACCACACAAATCTTCCATTCCAATGCATCAATCCACACATATGTATCTAATTCTTTGGGATCAGCTATGACTTCTTCAGCCATTAGGATGCCAAGGTCCATGTTGGCAAGTTCTCGCACTTCCTTAGAGAGTAAGTTCAAAGTGTGGTGATCACTTCGGACCTTCTCAAATTCTACTATTAAAACTTCTCTCTTAGCATGAATAGAATCAAACAATTTCACTACTTCAATAAATATGAGACCATCGAATATGACCTTCTCAGTCCATTGCTCCATAGCTTGCCTCAGAGACAAAGAAGTTCTAATTTGTTGAAGAAGATTTGGGTCGAGAGTGGGAATCTTGGCAGTGGAGGAAGTTCCAACGGAGGGAGTAATTATCTCAGTAATTGAATTGGTGGAGGACAGAGAACTTACATGCACTAGCAACTTTGAATTTTCATCTTGCAAATCTTTCACTCTTTTAGAAATGTTGTCCACTGAATAGTGCATGTGGTACAGATCACCCTCGATGGTTGATGGTCCCAGATCCACTTAGCTTACTCTGAAATTAGCCTCAATTATTTCATCTTCATTCTTCTCTACTAGTGGGTCTGTAATCTCCAAAAATTGATTTCTCGAGGTGGCATCAGTTACCATCCTGGACATCCTTTTTACACGTTTTGGTTTTGGAATCATCTGCAACAAACTGGCAACAGTATCGATGCCATCATCGGGTGGAACAATATATCTTTTCTTCTTTTGAACTACCTTCTTTAACTAGTTTGGAGATGAGACTGGTGCATTGGCAACATTGGTAGTCATCACTATTGGTGCAGGATGAGGGTTTTGCATGGGCATCTCCTTTTGTTGTGGGGAATTAGGTGGACTGAGTAAGGAATGCAATAAATTATCTCCCAATTGTGAAAAGATAAAAGAATTAGAATCACTTGCCTGATTGTTTGATGAGGGCACATGGTCAGTCTTAGATGATAAGGCTACCAATCTGGTATTCCTTTTTGTGACTTGAACATCTTGTTCACAGGCAATTTTCAACTTGCCAAGTTCCTCATGTGGACCTTTGCTATCACCATTTGGTTGCGAACCAACTCTTTGCAGAGTTGGGTCCGAACTGAATGCTCTTCTGTGTGAGGTGGCAGTTTGGGACCTGGATTAATTTTGAGAGGCTAAGTCCTTAGGTGTCAATGAGCTAGTGCACTCTCTAGACTTTGCTTGCAACCACCTTTTAGTTCTCCTTAAAACATGAAATGACAGTAACATAATATCTGTAACTTTCTTCACTAATCAATCTATTGAGGGCAGGGGTTCCCTAGACACTATATCATATCCTTCACTCAGAAGATTTGAAAAATCATCAATCATATATGGGTCCTAAATATTCATCTTGAAAGCATGGACCTGATCAATAGTCAACCTCATCCACTTCCTTTTCTAAACTTCTCTTTCGTCAACGTAGTCCTCCTAGAAATCTTCAAGAAGAGAAATGTGTAAGTAGGAACCCCCTCTGTTACTATATTCTTTTATAAAATTCTTACTATCAAATGATGTATGAGGAGACAAGCTATGAAGACTAAACTCAAACAACAATTTGTCTACATTTCGAGCACCTTCATTATTTTTGCAGGAATAAAAGGACAGAGACACGAGAAATGAATACCATTTCTTTTTCATCACTTAATATTCGACATTAACCACGGCCATTTGTTAGCAAACTTCTAGTAATACTAAATAGTTGGAAGGATATCGAGGCAATTATAATGGGGCATCTTCATAACCCCCAATCCTCAAATAAGAGAAGCGGTCAAACTGAACACAGACACTCCTAAATCTTGTGACCAATGAAAATGCTTGTACAGAAAATCTCTTTTCTACTGAGCCATCAATTCTTTTAGTTAACAACATAGAAAATGTATCATTCACATGATGAAAATCTTTCATACCTTCATTCCTTTGCAATTGAGGGAAACTTTGATACACAGGCATGCTCGTCGAAGAACTCCTCCAGGTCCTCAAACCAGGCCAAGTAGCCTCTTTCCGAGCTAAGATGTATACCAGCTAAGAACACATGTGAAAGTTTGTGCTTCGTGTGAAATTCATCAATTGTTCATGTAGCCAACCATTGATGATTTTTGGCCAATCAATTTGGTGATCTCCACAAATTAACAAGATAAACCTACACATCTAGAACTCAAAAGCATCTGACTCAGGACTGCCAATCACTCTATTTAGTAGGGTTATCATATCTGAGATTTCCTCTTTGAAATGGCTTCTTTTCAAATTAGCGGGTAGCCGAGACTTCCTGGTCTTTTCTTCCTCCAACCAATGTTTGGAAACACATGTACAACACCAGTCTTTCTTTTCATTGTAGAAATTCTTGGCCGAGGACATAGAAACATCATCATCACCTTCATATTCTTCTAAGTCTAAAGCCAGAGCAATAGATTCATAATCAATTTTGGCCACCACAGTACCATTGGGAGTTTTTATCTCCTGAGAGTCTGGAAAATAACCATTTGCACATGCAACCATTAACTCAAGATGAGGCACGACAAGAGGAAAGCCGCTAACTTTATGCAGACCACTGCTGACAATTTTCTCTGCTAAAGGAGTTCTTTTCTTAGATTGTATTTTTCCCCAAAAATCATCTAAATCAACGTGGCCCAAATTCGTATCCTTTACCCTAGCCAGGCCATTCTCTATAATAGAGGCTATGGGAGCTCCTTGAAACTTAAATTTCATTCTTGTATGCTCCAGAAACCACTAAACAAGAGACTCAAAAATATGTGCGGATAGCAGAGAATGAGGCAAAGCACTCACAGAGAATTCCTTATGCAAATTCATGGGAAATAGAAATATCTAAATCCTCCAAGAAAATATGAAGTCTTTATAAAGAAGGAAGAGTTACCAGCCTTACTAACCTGCAAGAGTAAAACTGAGCTGAAATTTCGCATGTAGTGAGCTAGCTATTCGTTCCTCTACAACACACTCTTTGGCTCATAATACCACCTTATGCGGTCCTTTAATTCATGTCACTTCTCATAAACTCCCCCGAGAAAGACATTAAATATTGGCAGCAAATTTACTATTAAAAATCACAAATGTGTGCCTTGACTTTCCCTCTGATATAGTGCCACTATGTCTGCACATACCTCAAATTAAATGCATAATGACAAGTGTCATCCCTTCGTACAACATTGCAGAGCAGCCAACACTTCTTGGGAAAGTGTACCACGTGAAGTCAGCGAGTCGGGTAGAATATGAACTTTTGAACTAGGAGTCGAAGATTCAAAACTTGAAAGAATCTTTGACCCCTCGACTACAAGGGAAAGACCTTCTACGGATACTTAACAAAGACTTGGAGTACTAAAAATTCAAGGCAAGTTGGCAGGTTGGGTGGTTTACGAACTTGTGAACCCATCGACTGACTTCAAGAATACCAAGGGTTGCCGAGTAATGAAAAATGACTAAGTAAAACTGACCCATAAGAAGAGATCAATGGGTAAGGCTGATGAAAACCACAAGGGAAAAACAAAGATAGAACTTAGGGCAATAAAAAGGAACTTGGGTGAAGAGAAATGATTCTACTCTCTTTTTCTTTTTCTTAGAGGGGGCCTGCCCTTCAGACACATACACAAGGAGAACTCATTTGCAACCCCAAGTGGTACTTTCATTTGGTCTTCTATACAAAATAGGATAAGGCGAAAGCCAAGTCCAAATCGGTATTAGTGCTTACCATTCAGTGTTAGTTCTAAAGGAAGTCATACCTTGTGTATATGATACTCCTAGTAGAACTAGTTAAAACCTTAAGTGGTTTACTGGATGCTCGTAACATGCTGATCCCATGAATGTTCCCCTAGTAAACACCTTTGTTTTAGAGGCCCAAAACCCTTTACTTGTTTGTGCAGGAGGTCAGACCTTTGAAGCCGCCCTATATTGTACTATTCATGGTAGAGACAGGAATTCCCTCGATCCCTAAGATCAAAGAGTAAGAGAGATTGGTGTGCCTGAGAAGTGTGTGTCATGTAAGGGGGAGCCAGTGCCACCAATTTCTCTAGTTGTCTGCCTTGTCTCAGTATATGGGGAAAATCCAAGTAGAGAATCAACAAGTAGTATCTTTTTCTCGCCTTAGGTTGTACAAGTGCTTGCTGAATATTTAAGTTACCACATTTCATAACAAAACCTTTGGCCATTGTGTTCTCTTGTTTGAAGTGTTTGTATGCTTGTCAAGAAACCATCATTGAAACATTTGACATTTCCCAAAGAACCAATCATTTGACCTTCAAAAATCCAAAAGTTGACATCAAAATCCCAATTTTACCCAAAAAAATTGCCATCCACTGCCTTATTTTGGTGCCAAAAGCCTTTTTTTGGAACCTGAATATTCACTGTGGCTTCTTTAGTGCCATTTTCTAGATCCCTAGAGCCATTACTCACTGTTTTGGCACATTATCCTTAGGCTTTGGTACTATTTTCAAAGCAGCTTACACACGTGCCTAGGGAATTATTTTGGGACCTTTGAACTCTATGCATTCATAATCTGCAACCACCTTATCAAAATCCACCAAAACATAGCCCATCTTTGACCATCACCCATAATTATTTTGACCATCCATATTCCCATCTTGACCTTAGAATAATCACCTTCATTATTGGACCTTTCACTACCAATCACATCATTAAGCCCAACCATAATCCCCCTTTTCCATAAAACCAATCTCTATACATAATCCAACTTAACCTTCCATATTGACTTTCATTTTTTGGACCTATACTTTATCCATCCAAACATTAGCCAAACCTCAAAATCTAGACTTCCAAAAATCAAAACCATCCAAACATCCAAAATCAATCTCTGAATCCAATCCACAATCATATTCCAATCAAAACTTTGAGCAAAGAACTAAACCTAGATCTTGTCATCCTTTGATTCCTATTTTACTTGTTGGTCATTAGTCTACCTTCAAGTAGAATAATCATCCCCTTTTTTGCCTAAGGTCATTAGTCTACCTTCAAGTAGAATAATCATCCCCTTTTTTGCCTAAGGTCATTAGTCTACCTTATGTAAAAAGAAACACCAATCTTTACAAAAATCCTAAAGATCTAGATCTATTCAAAGCTCACTTTTTGATTTGAGTATACCCCCAACATCATCAAAATCATCTAAACATCCAAATCACCTAAGGTTTTCTTAGTTGATTACTCCCCAAAATCATTTACCCTAGTCATCTAAGGTTTCCTTGGTTGGTTATTATCCTTAGTCATATCCTCCAAATCATCCCAAAATCATTTTCACTTACAAATCTTTCACCCCTTTTGGTCCAAATTTTTTGAAAATCAATTCACCCACCTCCTTAAAGGTCTTAACCTCTAAGGTTGTTCGACCATCCTCATATTTTTAACATTTACCTTCTTTAGGTTGCCACTTTTTTGGATTTATTCCCTAAAAGCTAAAACCTATACCCACATCACACCATTTAGACTTTGAGGAAATTATTCTCCAAAACCCAAATCTTTGATTCCCCAAACAAAATCACAATCACCTCATTCCCCATTCCATCCCCATTCTTCAAACATTCATATCTTCATCATCACTTATTTTCGAGTCCAATAAATCAAAACCATTCTCTAAGGTCATAACCCTTCATCCACCCCCAATCAAATCCACACCATTGCATGCCCATAACAAGATCACAAGCCAAGAAGAATCAAGAAATGGCCCATCTTGGAAATAACTTTGGCATAGGGATGCCACCAACCGACCAAAATAATGTCCCTCTCCTCCAACAAGTGCCATCATACGATGCTACTGCTATGCTAAATCCTTTCCCCTTCCCATCACAAGCACATCCATCTAACACCAACCAACTAGATCAAGATATATTAGACTTTATACAAGATCCCAATTATATGGATATGCTTGATAGAGTCCTACGATCGGACCCTAATAGATATGTTGAATTTCTTCTCCAAAATGGTGCTACGATACCAAATGTCACCACGTCATCACAACCATCTAGATCACACACCAACCCTAACACATCTCAAGCCTCAAACATCAGTACTTCCACAATTCCCACTAACTCTAATGTCACCACATCCATAAATCCCACAAATGTATCTACCACACCAAACATCTCAAACGTATCAACATCTACCATCACTTCATCTACGCCACAAATCACCCTAAGCATTCCTAACAACACCACACATGCAAGTGTTACCACTAGCGCTCCTCAGCTTAACCCCAACACTATAGCCTTCATAAACCACTTATTTTCACAACCACCCTCTAACACAACCAATACCAACCCATGTGCCAACCCATCATCTAATTTGACATATGTGCAAAACCTTGTCTCCCAAGCACCCATTGTATCATCCATACAAACTACACAACACAATCCCAACCCACAACTTCCACTGTATTCTTACAACTCCTTGCATACTAACAACATCTCGTGCTCCAAAATCAAACATCCCAAAATCAAACACCACCTCAAAATCAAATTCCACCCTTTTTCCAACAACTCATGCAAAATCAACAAAACCAAATTTCACAACCATCTCCCAACCAAGATTTAGCTAGCATCTTCCAAACATTAATCCAAAAGGTGGACAACATACAACAAGGAAACAAGAGGAAGCAATATTCTTTTGAGGATATTTTCCCCTACCCATTTTATAGGACACTATATATGCCTCCCTTCCTTAAGAACTTTGAAATGCCTAAATTTGACAAGTACAAGGGAAAGGGAGATCCTAGGGAACACCTTTGGGAGTTCTACATCGCTGGCCTAGAGGTCTCATGTGATGAAACTTATTTAATGAGACTCTTTCCTCGAAGCCTCGGTGGTCAAGCCACTGAATGGTTTGCACATCTTCCTCCCGGCATCAGGACTTTCCATGAGCTTGCAGAGAAATTTGTAAACCATTTCTCCTACAACTTTGAACATGAAATATCAATGACTGACTTATGCAACACCAAACAAAAGAGTGGAGAGTCATTTGCCACCTTCTTACAAAGATGGAGAGGCTTAGCAAGCAAGCTCCTGTGGCCTATCCCAGAGAAACAACTTGTTACCATGTTTGTCGCTAGCCTAAGTCAAGAAATAGGGTTCCACTTACAAATACAATGCGCATCTACCTTTGAAGAAGTCATAGACAAGGGAACCACCATTGAAAGAGCCCTCATCACTAAGGGCTCCATTAAACTTTACAATAATGACAACAAAGCCAACAATCACAACAACAAAGTCAACAACAACAACACCAACACCAACGCACCTTTAAGTGACAAACCCTACTTTTGGGGAAAGAATAAAAACACTCTCAACGACGGTGTCACCGACATGAAGGCCATTGAACATGTACAACATCAAACACCACCAAGCACATCCATCGCAAACAATGTCAATGTCCCCAAGGGACCACCCAAACAAAATAATAACCCTAAGATGAAATTCACACCCTTAGAGGAGCCTATTGAGAATGTTTTGAATAATCTTGTGAAGGTGGATTTGATCGTCTTACCCCTATTAGACCTTATGATGAGAATCAATTCAAATCCGCTTGGTTTGATGAAAATCTCTTTTGTGAGTATCATTGTGTGAAAGGACACAAAACGTCAAACTGCATGAGGCTAAAGCACTACATACAAGATCCCATTGATAGGTGAGACATTACCATTGATGAACCACCTAAGCAATCACCAAATGCTAACCTAGGAGCTTACAAGGATCCTCTACTTGACCACAACAAAGGAAAAGCATCCTCATCCAATCAAGCCTACAACGTTGTACCACCTCCCACTTCTTTTGACTCCATTGTGGGTTGAAAAAAAGATTCTTCCAACAGTATCAACACCATCACCATTCGAGCCAAGACCCCAAATTGTGTCATCACTACTCACTGCGGCCATGTATCCATCTGTGGGGCACCCATCAATGACCAACCCTCCACATCTACATCTACCAATCCACCATCCGTCCACAAATACAACTTCCTAGACCATCTAGGCAAGACCCCCACACAAATCTCCATCCTTGAGTTACTCTGCACGTCTCCCCTTCACAAAGAAATCCTCAACAAAGCCTTAATGGAGACCCAAGTCCCCACCAACTTGAATGTGGATCAATTCCAAGCCATGGTGGGCCACCTCACTTTATCGCACCATCTCACCTTCTCCAAAAAGGATCTTCCCACCTCTGACAACCTACATAATGATGCCTTGCACATCGAAGTCTGCATCCACAAACACGTCATAAAAAGAGTCTTAATAGATGGTGGCTCCAGCTTAAACTTGTGCACTCTAAAATTGTTAAAACATTTGGGATACTCCAATGTAGTTGTGGATACTAGTGAATGTATAACTATTAAAGGGTACGATGATACCGAGAGACTGTCTGAAGGTACCATTAAACTCCCTATCCAAGTGGGACAAAAAATCTTGGAAACCAAGTGTCAGGTACTTGTTCTTGACCTTCCCTACAATATTCTCCTTGGCCGACCATGGATCCATGTCATGCAAGCCATCCCTTCCACATTCCACCAATGCTTAAAATTCCCCCATAAAGGCACATAAGTTACTATCTATGTTGATCCCCATCCTTTCCAATATTGCATCTTTTTGGAAGGATACGACCTCACCTTCTGCCCATATAACAACGCCACTAAGAAATTTGCCTCATATGTTGACCCTTCCAACATTGCCACTACATCACAAACATCTCCACTACCCGAAGTCAAGATCAAGCTAAGTGACATAGGGTGTGGCGAATATGACCTACATGGTGCCTTTTGTGTAGGACTATTGCCCACTCCTAAGACATTTGGTGTTCCTACAGAAGAAGTCTCCACGGTAGTCATCAAATGCAAACCATCACCCACCTTTGAGAAGAAGCACCTCCTTGACTAGGATATTCTCGAAGACATATCATCATGGTTATACAAACACAAAGAAGCAGAACAAGAAGCCCCTATTGTCCTAGATAAAATCTATGGAAAAAGTCTCGAGATTGTCAAGTATATGGTCTATAAAGGACAAGGCGGTATAGGCCTTGATGAGAAAGGGATTGTGGAGCCAATCCAAGCAACAAGAAACCTGTGTCTTCATGGATTAGGGTACATGAAACAAGAATCCATCCTTGCTAATGGTGAATGTATCTTAGGTGAGGTGGCTAAGGTCTCCCCTATGGTCGATAACATCAATGAAGTAGACCATCAAGACTCCTTTAGTGATTTTGCCAAATTCTTTGAAACCTCTGTATACACCATCTATACCCTAACCACCACTCCATCCAACTCCTGCGACTTACCTCTTGTTTACCCCCAGCTTATAGATTGGGACCAACAAGGACCTCCCATCCTTGATGTTGCACAGAATGATGAAGCAATAGCTAAGATGATGGGGGTCAAAGATCACTTCCCTCTTGGAGATGATAAAGTTGGATACATGATGGAGCTCAATACATTTGCCTACTTCGGAGAAACCACCCATGCTCTCAGTCACAAAAACATAAAAATAAAAATAATACCCCTTAGTGAAAACCACTCCGTGGCACTTTCAGGTGAAGAAAAAATCAAAATAAAGGACGTATCACCTAGTGAAAACCTCCATGAGCCGCTAGGAGATGAGAGCATGGGCCTTCCCAAAGCAGATGAAGTATATCCACAGATCGCCCATCCTAGTGGAAGCATCGCAAGAAATGAACCTTGGAATAGAAGAAGTACTGAAAATCACATTTAGAGCAGAGTCCCTTATAGCAATAGAATAGGAGAACTTCCTAGCCTTTTTTAAGCAAAAATGCATAATTTTGCATAGACCTGGTGGTACCCCCTTGGGTTAGGGTTTTAAGTCGGGTCTACAAGCCTTTATTTTTATTCCCTTAAACCCTTTAAAGCCCTAAGTCTTTAATCTTGTTGTGAGCCCCTTGCTTTATCTTCTATTCCTTTGTTGATTGCCTATCGTAGGTTCCCAGTTGCCTAAGTTACAACTTTGAGCCTTTTAAGTCATGAGGTGACTGGCCCCTTCTCCCTAGTGTTACCGCTTGTGTCTTGTCACAAAAGTTTAGTACCTAAGTCTTAAGAAGGGCTCGGGTGTGCAGTGTGGTTGTTTATCACAGTGTCGCAGCGTGTCATCAGTGACGTCAAGATACCCTTGCATGGATAAGACGCCAGCTATCGATTGAATGTGGCTTACAACCATTCAATTGAGGATCCAGATTGATAAATCAAATAGCTGCCACAAAGAGTACCAAGTGTCACTACCGTGGGGGGTTCAAGGAGAAACTATTTTGAGAAGCATTTAGAATGTGCGCCAGTGTGCCACATTTCTCTTATTGCATAATGCGTAGTCTGCCGCGTGTCTCTCTATTCTTTAATAAGTTTTGGGAGGCATTGGGGGACACGTGGCGGGCACCACACAATCGCGTAGGAAGAATCTATCAGAAGAGAATATTCACCATGCAGCTACGACAGAGCGACATGCGGTAGGCTTGGTGCAGGAGTACGATGTGGTGGGCCTAGAATATTGAAGTCAAGTTTCTAAGTGCAGCAGAGTGTGCCAGGTGTCGCTATTGCGGGTGATTGAAGGTTGAGAAATAAAAGAAGCTTTTGAGGGCATGCCAGTCTGCCATCTATCTTAGTTTTGAGGCTCTCAGGTGTTGCCACGTTTCAGTAAGAAAAAGAGGTAGAGAGAGCCAAGAGTCATAGTGTCGTATGTTCTCTTTATATAAAAGGGAAACTAAGCCCGATGATATAGGGGACACAGAGAAAACAAAGAGGGAGACGTGGATGCTCCTGCTTGATTCTGCAGAGCCAAAGGAGAATTGGCTCGCTCTTTGCCTCTTGGGCCTAGAATTGCGACATGAGGTGAGGATAAATGGACAAAAGAGAGAAAAGTTAGTGAAGAAAGAGGACTACGAACATGGCATGATGTCATTGGCGGAGGACTTTTCAATGGCACCAATGTGGGGGTAGAGCATTTCAAGGCATTGATCCTGTCATCTCTTCATCAAAATCAATGGTCTGCATTTAAAAGACAAAATTTTTTAGTTGCAAACATTTCTTTTGAGTATTTGGAGGGAGCGTATTTTCAAAATTTAAATCCAGGGTTGCTAGGGTGAGAAAATTAATGAAGCTGGCTCATGCAATTAATGTTCTCAATGCCTTTTTGGTATCCAGTGAATTTTGAAAAATAATGTATTAAATGCTGAGGGTACACATTCCTATTATAAAATGGAACTGTGGCATTCATTTTATGGTTGTTGAAGAGTTGGGAAAATTTTGGAGAAGTAATGAAAAACACTTCAACTGGGTTGTTCTATCTTTTGCTATGAGTTTATGAGTTGTATGTTGAATGTATGTTTGCATATATGTTTTCAGTTTCATGTTGATTTAGATGAATAATGCTTGATGCATGTATTTTGTTATTTGTCTCCAAATTGTATGTATTCTTCTTCTGAATCTAAATAGCTAAGGGTTGTTCAAGATTTTGGGACATGGGTTTTCCATGTTGAATGCCTGATCTTTTACTTCTGTCCAAGGAGCAGATTAAATGTTTAGGGTCAAGTGTTGGGAAGAATATATTGTAGTGAGGATGTTTGTAAGTATGGATAACTGAATACTTAATCTTGGGTGGTGTTTGTAAGGCAAATACCAATTTATTCCCATGAAACTTGAATGTCAGTTGAGTCTGTGCAAATCATTCATAGATATACGTTTAGTTGACTCCTTGCCCTGAGGTAGGCACTAGTCTATTCTTGTGTTGAAGTTATGATTCAAAACCCTTGTGTTGCATCCAAAACATATAAAGCAAAATCATAATATCATTTGAAAACTTGTTAGTTTGTAGGAGTAGGATTAGGACCCTGCATGCTCTCATCCTCAACTAGTGTGATATGTCCAAGAACATTGCCACCCTAGTATCTATCCAACAAATCTTGGTCCAAACATGAGAGTATTATGCCTAATTACACAAAGTAAATCTTTTGTTATAAGAGAGTCAAAGTTAATTATTTAGTTATAGGGATACTCCCCTTGGTGTGGCAGAACCTAAAGTGAAGGGGAGGCAGTTCACACAACCTCCCATCTTTGTTGGCCAAATTTGCTTGAGCATAGGAATTGGCAAACCCTTTGCTGACTCAGAAACCAACAAAAATAGTGACTCCACTGGGGAGTTGAAGTTAAAAGTGTTATCTTGGAATCTCTGGTGAATGTCTTGCCCATCTGAGTCGCAACAAAACTGGCGACTCTACTAGGGATGACTTAGATGCATATCTATTAGGAAAGAGTCAAGTAATTTGAAGACTGGAAAACCCAGTTTCTGGATATTTTTCATGAACAATGGTGCTCTACTGGCAGAATGAACATAGAAAATTATTAATCTTTGAAGAGATTTCAGTTGTTTGAAGATTTCATCCTCTTTGGAGAGGTGGTGACTTTGCTAAAAATTTCAATACACATGAAGGGATGGTTTATGCTATTGTGATCCAAGGGTATTCTGTTCAAAGTTACAGCAGCTGAATGTGAAAAGGTACACAACTTCTTCCCATTTCCATTTGTTGCTCTATTGTGCAAGTTGAATGCCAAAGGAAGCTTGAGGGCTTAGGCAAACACAAAATGTTTGAAAGTAAAAATTGCATGAATCTAAATATGCATATACCTGTGCTCAGCCAAGAGGGGAAAACAATGTTGTGTAAAAAAATTAAAGAGATAAAGAAAAGGTTAATATCCTTAGAAGCTCAACAGGCTCAATTAAATAATAACCATGCTATGTCTACCAATCAAATTGCTAAACCTCTTGTCAACTCTTTTGATCTTTTATATGACCAATTAGACCTATCATGGGTTGACTATGAAGTTGAAAGCATGCCAGCTCATATTTATAATCAGATGCCCAGATTTAGTGGACATAGTGTGTAAGAGGGGATTGCGCATATCCAAAAATTTCACAGCTTCGTGGAGAAACATTCATTTGGAGACGAGGATATGTGGATGAGGTTTTTTGTTAGATCCCTTAGTTCAAGAGCTAGAGACTAGTATTTGAGCTTTCTTGAGAAATCTTTTGCCTACTGGGATGACCTTGTGGATAGTTTTAAAAAATAATTTACAAAAGAACCTGCTGATCTTGTTGCAAGGTTAAAAGAAATTAAGAGACAAGATGAAGAGTCGAGTGTTGATTTCAATCATATATTTGCAGTTACCCTTTCACAAATCCCTGAAGACTTCAAACCTATTACTCCAACCTGCGTTATTATGTACTTTGAGGCCTTTGAGGAGGGCTCTAGTGCACTGGTGAGAGAATTCAAGACAAAAGATATGCAGATGCCATACAAGTTTTTAGAAAATGCAGAAAAAATGAGGGATGAGCACATACAAGGTTCGTTGTCCATAGGCATTGGTGTAAGTAGCATTTGTGTGGTTGCAAATGACTGTGTGATAATGACATCATTTGAAGACAAATGTGTAAATGGGGAGATAGAAGTTGAGAATGCTATGTTTGAACATAATGCTGATGACCGTACACAATTGGATTGTTCACCAATGATGGATGCCAATGAGAGGATCAATGATGACTCCCAGTCCAGGGTTGAGGTGTCTGGTTCTAAAAACAATAATGAGGTTGTGGGAAGCAATAAGTATTTGTTGGAATTGGTTTGTGGAGATGATTGTGAATATTGTGTGCAGGATAGAGAAGAAATAAGCAAATAGAAGAGTAGTCCCCTATTTGAATCATTGCCTTTTTATATCTAGACACAGGGAGATGATGAAGAGCAATCGGATATTGAAACAAGCAGTAGTGATGAGATAATTGTTCTTCTGTTAATTGTAATTTTGACATACAGGCTGATACTCCTCCACACAAGGAACTCATTGGTGTATGTGACGATAGAGATGCATGTTCAACTATCCATAAACCAACAACATACTGTAATGAATTTGAGACACTTGGATCAATCCTTTTCCAAGTAGATGATACATATGATGATGAGGACAAGGTTGAGCTGAAATTCTTAGATGTGGGCTCTTATTAGCATAATGATATCCAGCTCAGAGAGAAGTCAGAGTATGAGCCTTTCCTATTTAATGCAGCTGAAGGTTGTTTGCATGAGGTGCACAAAAATGAATGTGATAGTTTCCTTTTCTTTATGCAAACTTGTGATGAAATAGGACCTAATGATCATGGCTGTATGATGGACTATGAATACTTTCAGTTTTTAGTTCATCTAGGGGATCACTTTATGATGCATAATGGTGACATGGATGGTGATAAGTGTTATATGCCATAGAAGAATGCATTGTTTAGAGAATCTAACATTCACATATTGCCTAGTGCTAAAGGCTATGATCATATGTGTGGATGTATGCCTGATTTTAAAATGTGGAATCACAAAGGTTGCATTGACAGTGACAATTTCTGAGAAATGGTTATAAGTGTCAGTGACTATGTATGTGATCAAGCAGATTTTAGTCATGTCTTCAATTGTAATCTAGGGCAGTCAGAGCAAAATCAAGTGTTTGATAGGGTGAAGTGTTGATTCTTTCTTTTTGGTGGCCCTGGGCCACCAGGTAAATTTGAAAATGTGATTTGTGATGCAGGTTGGTGCAGTGACTCTATAGCCCAAGGGATATGGCACTTGGTCTGCATCCCAGAGATCTGAAGTCCTCACCATGCCTTCAAGAGGCATGCATCCCCAAGAAAGAGCCACTGATGGTACCCCCTTGGGTTAGGGTTTTAAGTCGGGTCTATAAGCCTTTATTATTATTCCCTTAAACCCTTTAAAGCCCTTAGTCTTTAATCTTGCCGTGCACCCCTTGCTTTATCTTCTATTCCTTTGTTGACCACCTATCCTAGGTTCCTGGTTGCCTAAGTTACAACTTTGAGCCTTTTAAGTTGTGAGTGATTGGCCCCTTCTCCCTAGTGTTACCGCTTGTGGCCTGTCGCAAAAGTTTAATACCTAAGTCTTAAGAAGGGCCCGAGTGTGCAGCGTGGTCGTTTATCGCAGTGTCGCAGCGTGTCATCAGTGACATCACCATACCCTTGTGTGGCCACTATAAGATGCCAACTATCAAATTAATGTGGCTTACATCCATTCAATCGAGGATCTAGATTGATAAATTAGATATCTACCGCAGAGAGTGTCAAGTGTCGCTACCGTGGGGGTTCAAGGAGAAACTATTTTTAGAAGTATTTAGAATGCATGCCAGTGTGTCACATGTCTCTTGTTACACTATGTAGAGTCTGTCGTGTGTCTCTCTATTCTTTAATAAGTTTTGGGAGGCATCAGAGGACGCGTGGCGGCACTGCGCAAGCATGCAAGGAGAATATGTCAGAAGAGAATATTCATCACGCGGCTGCGACGGAGCAATGCACGACAGGCTTGGAGTAGGAGTATGATGTGGTGGGCCCAGAATATTGAAGTCAAGTTTCTAAGTGCAGCGGAGTGTGCCAGGTGTCACTACTGCAGGTGATTGAAGGTTGAGAAACAAAAGAAGCTTTTGAGGGTGTGCTAGTCTGCCATCTATCTCAGTTTTGAGGCTCTCAGGTGTTGCCACGTTTCAATAAGAAAAAGAGGCGGAGAGCGCCAAGTGTCACAGTGTCATGTGTTCTCTTTATATAAAAGGGAAACTAAGCCCAATGATAGAGGGGGTATAGAGAAAACAAAGAGGGACATGTGGAGGCTCTTGCTTGATTTCATAGAGCCAAAGGAGAATTGGCTTGCTCTTTGCCTCTCAGGCCTGAAATTGTAACACAAGGCGAGGATAAATGGACAAAAGAGAGAAAAGTCAGCGAAGAAAGATGATCATGAATGTGGCATGATGTCATTGGCAGAGGACTTTTCAATGGCACCAACGTGGGGGCAGAGCATTTCAAGGCATTGATCCTGTCATCTATTCATCAAAATCAACGGTTTGCGTTTAAAAGATAAAATTTTTTAGTTGCAGACATTTTTTTTGAGCATTTGGAGGGAAATGGCGAGTGTATTTTCAAAATTTAAATCTAGGGTTGCTAGGGCAGGAAAATTAATGAATCTAGCTCATGCAATTAATATTCTCGATGCTTTTTTGGTGGTTCTTTGTATCTAGTAAATTTTGAAAAATAATGTATAAAATGTTGAGGGTACACATTCCTATTATAAAGTGGAACTGTGGCACTCATTTTATGGTTGTTTTAGATTTGGGAAAATTTTGGAGAAGTAATGGAAAACACTTTAGCTGAGTTCTATCTTTTGCTGTGAGTTTATGAGTTGTATGTTGAATGTATGTTTGCATATATGTTTTCAATTTCATGTTGATTTAGATGAATAATGCTTGATGCATGTATTATGTTGTTTGTCTCTAAATTGTATGTATTCTTCTTCTGAATCTAAATAGCTAAGGGTTGTTCAAGATTTTGGGACATGGGTTTGCCATGTTGAATGCTTGATCTTTTACTTCTGTTCAAGGAGCAGATTAAATGTTTAGGGTCAAGTGTTGGGAAGAATATATTGCAGTGAGGATGTTTGTAAGTATGGATAACTGAATACTCAATCTTGGGTGGTTTTTGTAAGGCAAATACCAATTTATCCCCATGAAACTTGAATGTCAGTTGAGTTTGTGCAAATCATTCACATATATACGTCTAGTTGACTCCTTGCCCCGAGGTAGGCACCAGTCTATTCTTGTGTTGAAGTTATGATTCAAAATCCCTGTCTTGCATCCAAAACATATAAAAAAAATCATAATATCATTTGAAAACTTGTTAGTTTGTTGGAGTAGGATTAGGACCCTGCATGCTCTCATTCTCAACTAGTGTGATATGTCCAAGAACATTGCAACCCTAGGATCTATCCAACAAATCTTGGTCCAAACATGAGAGTATTCTGCCTGATATCACAAAGTTAAATCTTTTGTTATAAGAGAGTTAAAGTTAAATCTTTAGTTATAGGGATACCCCCCTTGGTGTGGCAGAACCTAAAGTGAAGGGGAGGCAGTTCACACAACCTCCCATCTTTGTTGGCCAAATCTACTTGAGCGTAGGAATTGGCTAACCCTTTGCTGACTGGGAAACTAGCAGGACCTATGCTGACATGCCGGGACTGGATCTTGCCTTGGTTGTTCATCACCTTGTGGTACATCCTGATGCGAAACTAGTAAAACAAAAGCTAAGGAAGATGAATCCTCAAATTGTGCTCCTTGTCAAAGTAGAGCTTTAGAAACTCCTAGATGTGGGGTTCATCCATCCAATAGATTAGCCTGAGTGGGTATCCAATATTGTGCCTATAGCCAAAGTCACTGAGGTCATCCGGTGCTGCATAGATTTTAGAGATCTTAATAAAGATTGCCCTAAAGATGACTTTCTGCTACCAAACATCAACATCATAGTGGATCTCACAACAGGTCATGAGATGTTGTCTCTGATGGACAATTTCTCAGGGTACAATCAAATTAGGATCAGAGAGGAAGATCAATGTAAAACATCCTTCATATGCCCATGGGGGATATACTGTTGGGTAGTGATGCATTTCGGCTTGAAGAATGCAGGTGCCACATATCAACGGGCAATGATGATCATCTTCCATGATCTTTTCCACAGCATAATGGAAGACTATGTAGATGATCTATTGGGAAAATTTAAAACCAAAGAAGAACACTTAAACGTGTTGGCCAAGATTTTTGATAGGCTAGAGCAGTATACTATGTGGCTGAATCCAAAGAAATGTGTCTTCGGGGTCACTTCTGGGAAACTTCTAGGATATATAGTGTCAAGAAGAGGAATTGAAGTAAACCCTGCTAAAGTCAAAGATATAATGGAGATGCCTCCACTAAAGACACTTAAACAACTACAAAGTCTACAAGGAAAGCTTTAATCCATCTGATGGTATATAGCATAGCTTGCCGATAAATGCCAGTCATTTCAGCATCTTCTCCATAAGAATGTAGCCTTTGTGTGGGATAATTAGTGTCAGAATGCTTTCAAGCAACTAAAAGAATACCTCGCTAACCCACCTGTCCTTATTCTGCCAAAACAAGGAGAACCCCTCCTCTTGTATATTTCAATAATAGAAATAGCTATAGGGGCCTTCTTGGTGCAACACGATGAACAAGGAAAAGAAAGAGCCATATATTATATCAGTCATACCTTGGTGTCCTATGAGCTAAATTATACTCCAATTGAACGAGCATGCCTAGCTGTCATCTTCACCTCACAAAAATTGAGACACTACATGCTCAATCACAAGACTAAGCTTATCGCCAAGATTGATCTGCTGAAGTATCTGTTGACTAGAGTAGCCCTTACATGAAGAATGGCTAAATGGGTAATGATCCTGAGTGAGTTTGATATTGAATACACAGAGAGGAAAGCCATTAAAGGACGGGTAATTGCTAATCAATTAGCTGACGTGCCAATCCCAATAGAGCAACCAACACTTGCAGAGTTTCCAGATGAGTCTATATTGATAGTAACACCAACAACAGAAACATGGAAGATGTATTTTGATGGGTCATACATGCATCGAGGCTCGGGGGTAGACATTTTGTTTGTTACCCCTCAAGGAGACACCATCCCCAAATCATACAAGATCACATTTCCATGTACAAATTGTAGTAGAATATGAGGCCCTCATCACAGGACTCCGCATGGCATTTCAGTGGAAGATCAAGAAGCTGATGGTCTATGGAGATTCCCAATTGGTCATTCGACAAGTAAACAATGAATACAAGACTAAGGATGCCAAGCTCTTGCCCTATAAAAGAATGGTTGACGAATTTAAAGAATACTTTCATGATATCCATTTTGAACAGATCCCAAGGTTGAATAACAAAGTAATAGATACCATGGCCATGATAGGATCCTTGGTGGACATGAAGAAAGATAGCAAGAAATCTGAGTTCCTGATTGAAGAACTCCCCATACCGGCTTATGATGTTCCACAATCAGAACTGGGGTGTGACATTGTTGGTCCTCTATCTCCCTGGTATCAAGAGACATACATGTACCTTCATGAAAACATCATGTCACCCAACCTATCATCCTCACAACATAAAAGGTTCATCTGCCGAGCCTCCCGCTTCACCCTTATAGGAGACACCCTCTACAAAAGGAGCCTTGTGGTACACTTTTATGATGTCTCAACTCTAGGAAGCCAAAGTGGCCTTACAAGAGGTACATGAAGGCATTTGTGGGGCACATTCTAGTGGACCTACCCTAGCCAAGAAGATCTTGAGAACATAATACTAATGGCTGACCATGGAGCGAGACGCTTATAGGTTCGTGAAGAAATGCTTTCCATGTTAGCAACATGGGGACCTCATCCATGCCCCATCACAAGAGTTGTAGCTAATAACAACTACATGGCCTTTTTCACAATGGGGACTCAACCTTGTAGGTAAGATTCACCCTCCATCATCTAATGGTCATAAGTTCATTATCACCACCACCGAATACTTTACCAAGTGGGTTGAAGCAATTCTGCTCACATTCACTACAAGCATCCAAATAGACAAATTCATTCTCCATTACATAATATACTGATATGGCATTCCCCATTCCATCATCACAGATAACGAGAAACCATTTAAAAACCAAGAAGTCCACACTTTGTGTGAGAAATTCTAGATCCAACACCATTTTTCCACACCTTATTACCCTCAAGGTAACGGTCAAGCCGAAGCTTCTAACAAAACTATTCTACGCATTCTAAAGAAGATAGTTAATGAAGTTGGTCGTGACTGGCACCTTTAACTCAATCCCACCCTATGGGCCTACTGTACAAGCATTTGTACACCTATAGGAGCCACACCATATCCCTTAGTATTCGGTTTCGAAGCCATCTTACGTATTGAGGTCAAGCTCCCATCACTAAGGGTTTCATTACAGAATATGATCATTGATGAAGAGTATCAAGTTGCAAGGCTGCATGAGCTAGAACTATTGGATGAGAAATGCTTGGATGCTCTCAACCATCTGCATGCATACCAAAACTCCCTACGAAGGAGCTATAACAAGAAAATAAAAAACCGCAAGTTTGAAGTAGGTGACCTTGTCCTCATGGAAAATTAGAAAAATTTGTAGGAGCGCACCAAAAAGGGAAAATTCAAGCCCAATTGGTTGGGACCATATGTTATCACAACCAACTATGGATTAGGGGCATATCAGCTTGCAACCCCTGAGGGGCAACCTCTGGATGAACCCATTAACATTCTACATTTGAAGATGTTCTATGCATAACTCATCAAGTATCCCAAAGCAAAAAGACAAAAAAAATAAAAAAAATACAAAAATACAAAAAAATCAAAAAAATAAAAAAAACCAAAAAAAATTAAAAAATCAAGAAAAAACCTAAGTGCAATAATGTTGTCCAATGGTGAAAATCACTTTGGTGACACCTTGGATAAGTACCATGGTGAAAACCTGTCTCAGGCACCATGTGTAGTGGCCAGTTCCACCATCTAATAAGTCCTCTTTCCGTCATGACACTCCACATCACACACATCCCATGGCTTGGAATTTTGAAACATCAATAGCCCACCCTACATCATCCCACCCAAAGCTAATCCATGGAACGAGGATCCTTGTAGGCTGCTTTTGTATAGCTAAAATCCAAAAAAATCCAAAAATATTAGAAAATCCAAAAACATTAGAAAAAGTAGAAAAATACAAAAACACTCACATCATCATCTTGCACATCATATCCCACATCATCACATCCATCCCGAACCATTCCCAAATCATCAAGTCTTACCAGAACTGCATATTCATCTCACCTACATCTTAAAAGTGCCTTGATTCCATGGACATAGGGTATGTAGGTAGTCTGGAATACGAAGGAAGTATCAAGTACTCAGGTACGCAAGATGCACCCATCCAACCCGTTTGGATGATCCTAATCTCCTGAGCTTACTAGATTCACCAAGCGCTACACACGCTAAGCATATCCTAGAAACATCACATCTCACGCAAAAATTATCAATCAACATACCAACTATAATCATCACACATGGCCTAACTATCCTTTTGCCCACTTTTCAGAATTTATCCAACAAAATCCAATCAATTGACATCCTAGGATATATCATTCCTACAATGGACATAATCCATCATCCTATCAACACCTATATTGGCAACGAAATACAACGGTTGTTTCTACTTTTTTGGTTGGTCTTTTGATTATTGATTTTCATCTTCTTGTCTTGTTCTAGGTCATTTCAAAAGCTACCTTGATCCCATTATATCATGGTAAGTGGCGGGCAATACGTGGAATTGACATGGTCATTGTTTCTATATGTTGTGCTTCTGGGTGGATTTCATTACTCCAAGAATAGTATTCATATCTTGAAGATAGGGTCGGTTCTAGCATACTACTTCCCATTTGCATATCAGGTTATTCATACCTTCCATGTAGTATGAGAACTTATGTTATGAGTCCCCTTCCCTCATCTAGCCAAGGTTATACTACCTTGGGCATGCATGAAATCAACCTATTGTTTGTGAGTCTAGTCCATGCAAGTGTGGGATAAAAATCATCACCTAGGTCCTTTCATACCATGGTGAAATATATCCTACTTTGCTATAATAAACTTGGAAATGCTCTCAATAAGTGCAATGCAAGTACTTTGCCTAGCTCATTCATCTCTCTCCATCATCTATTCAGACATACAACCTAGGCTTAGAATTTTGATCTACCCACACTAATCCGTTAGAATACTTGCCCTCCCTCCATCCATTCTAACACCCCCCTGACTAACATCCCCCTTCTCACTTACCTCTTAACCCATTCAAACAACCTAACACATCTAAACCAAAACCCCTCTCATGATGTGGTGTCCAATAACCTAGCATTCCATAAACTATCCTCACAATCCCCTTTCCTCCCAACCCATCCATTCCCCTCCTTAACCTATTCCCCATCACCTAGCCCCATCACCCAGGGTTTAAAAGAACATAAAATGTATCATGACTTGTCCACTTCATTAATCATTGTATTAAATCAATATTTGCATTATCATAACCATTTAATCACCATTACATTACATCATTTAACCATTGCATCTTCATTATGACTTTTGGAGAACACATCGTCTGACAATTTCAACTACTTGACATAAAAATAAAACAATTAAAGCATTGAACCCATAGCACTGAGCATAGAAAAATCATACTGCATACAAGAGTTAATCAAACATAAGTGTAATTTGAACACATGCATGTTACATCATCCATAATATATGTTTATTAATCTAAATATATATTCCATTTTCATCATGCATAATATATGTTTATTAATCTGAGCATATATTTCAATCATGCATAATATATGTTTATTAATCTAAGCATATATCTCATAATTTGAGCATATATTCTACTTACATTTTATCATTGCATCATAAATCCATAAGCACAACATCACACGTATCTATAACCACCATCTGCGTCCATAATTGTAACATATATCCATAACACATTATGACCATAAGTAAAACATCATAGCATCAATATCAATATACATAATCCATCACATATCCATAAACATCACAAACATCATCATAATCCATAACATCACATAAAAACATCCACCATAAGCATAAAAATCACCAACATCATAACATCATATAGTGCATAAACCATGAGTATGACCATATATAAATCATATCATCATCGCTGAATATACATCACTCAAAATTAATATACAAGTCATTATACAAAACTGCCTCTAAGGGCCCAAAATACATCAATGTATGTCAACACATCAACCTTGGGCTGATGAACCCCTACCTGCCTCTGTGGGTGACCTTGGACGTGGCTATTGCTGCTGCTATAAGGGTGGATGTTGTGTCTGCTGTGGCTGTTGGGGTACCAATGGTGGAAGTGTTCTAGGCTACTGAACTGATTGAATAGATCTCTTGGATCTATAGGATCCAAACATCCTGGATCCGCTGCGCTGACTATAGTTGGGTATGCGCTGACCCTCATGCACTACATAACAATATGTTCCATAATAATACTTAGCTCGCCTACTTTAATCCAGGAGCTAACTCTGTGCCTGCTGCAACTGTCCCTGTAGCTGTGTAATCTAAGTCTACAGCTGTGTAAACATCAAACCCATGCCAATGCCTGCCACCATACCCTACAAACTCACCACCTATGTCTCCACCTGTTGGGCCCTAGCCTCTGTTGTCTGCCACAGAGCTTGCTCTGAATCCCGCTCACCTATCAGGGTAGCCACCTGAGCCTATACCTATGCTAACTGGGCATGTAGCGCACTCACCTGCCCATCTGATCCATCTCTAACAACGTAGTTGCCCCTCAAAGCTTCACAAGCTCCTGCTGTTGTATCCGCACTGTATTCTCTAGGCTCGCCACCTAAACTCAGAGAGTCCCCACCTCCTCATCATCATCCGCGTGAGTGCACCGACGCGATGAGCACCCTATCAGAACTGACCCTGCCCCTGAGCTACCAGCCTCCATCCTGTCAATCCCCAGAAATGTCATAGCAACCTCTGGAATATGCTACTGATGCATCCTCTCCCTCACCTGTGGCTCATCTATATGTTGTGCTAGGGTATCCCTTGGTCCCTACTACTATGGTGGTGCCTACAGAGATGGTATCAAACCCCTATGCCCTCCCTGTGTTGGTTGCATAGGAACCTGCTACTGTGGTCTCTGCTGAGGGGCCTGCTATCGGGTCCTCATTACCTGTTGCTCACCCTGTACCAGCTATGTAGGAACTTGCAGTTGTTGTGGTACATGTTGTAGTACCTACTGTCGTGCATGTAGTGGTGGTGCCAGCTGTCGTCTACCTCTCCCTCTCCCCTACCCTCTCGCAGCCATCACCTACTCATATGCCGCTATAGCCAACATCCCCATAGGATCGTCCTTATCCTTCTCCACCTCCTTGACTACTATCTCCTCCACTATATCTCCCTCCTCTGGATCCACAGTCATGTTGGTCTCTTCGGTCAGATCCATCAAACAGATCAGCTGCCATGTCACCCACCACTGATCATACGCAAGTGTAGTCCATGCTTTTGCCAACCTACTCCTCTAATCCCACTATTGGGGCTATAAAGCTACAAAATCAGTTATTGCCACCTGTGGCACTATGGTCGGTGGCCATATCACATCCCTCCCTATCCAGGCAAACACTGCCATCCCCTGGGGAAGATTCTACCGTAAGCCAAACTGACACATAACCCAGGAAGGAAGATACATGTCAATGGTGTGATCACCCTGACCCATCAACTAACATGGCTGAAATGCATAAGGCATATGAAGATCATCATCTGGCCACGGCTCTACTCTAATGTATGGCTGCCATCTAACCTGAATCAGATCATCAAGAAGCCACCACCAATAACGCAACTGCCTTGTGTGAGAATACTGGACGGGCTGCCGGTATAAAAACACATATGCCTCGAACAGTCGTTGAAAGTATGCCCCATGTGGCCTAGTAATCGTAATGTGCTCAAAGGCCCACACATGTAGGAGTGTGACCCCAGTAGATAATGCCGAATCATAGTGATATACCACGGTATGCATCTCGTGGTATAACTTCCCTAGCATGCATGACCCCCATGCATAGACTGTCTCATCTCACAACATCCCCTCTATCATCGCTCCCCAACCCATAGGAAAGCCTCGCCCACACCGATCAGGCATCACCATGCCTCCAATCAATGCACAAAGAAATAAGGTAAAATGATCTGCACCCACTGCCAAAGTCTGGTCATAACTTATCTCTCGTCTATCCTGTGACAACTTTGGGTGGCCTGGGGCAAATGCTCTGCCTAAGGCTACCCGTCCTCTCCTAGTACCATACACCACTCGTGATAAACATCCTCTAGAGTGATAGTAATCTCCCTTGTCAGCAGGAGGAAGGAACACGTCTCAGGTCGCCACCACTCTACAATAGCTGTCATCATCGCCCTGTGTGTTCACAGGATGGGCATATCTGCTACTATCAACAAACCCAATCTCGCTAGTTGAGCCTGTGTGGCTCCATCAAATCCATCTAATAACTACATCACGTTGGGAATGCGTTGCTCCTGTGACCCCATGATCCATCCTGGGACCTGCATCCACCAAATGGAACTTAAAAACTTGCATTTTTTCTCCTAACTCAGTCATAGCACTGATCATTTCACTTTTGGTGCCAAAATTACTTTTGGTGTCGTTCCTCCAGCAAATAGCACTCATCTATGGGATGGTACCGCTTTAGCCCAATATGGTGCCATTTTAGAAAATGGCGCCACTACATCTCCTTTTTGTGCCAGTCCAACACGAAACCCCTAACACCTCCCTCATTCTGCTAAACCTAGGCACCATTTCGTATAATGGCATCGCGCCTTGAATGGTGCCATGATGCTTAGAAAAGGTGCCACCCTGCTAGATGGTGCCATTCTCAATTTCTTTCAAAAAAGCATCATTTTGGTGAAAAACCTAACCCTATGCCTTAGGCGCCAAACCAGACTGTTTCCCCTTAGCGGATGGTGCCAATCTAGAGGATGGTGCCAATCCAACCTAAAAAGGTGCCAAACACTTTGTGAATAGTGCCAAAACCCTAGTGACCCATTTCCCAAGGTAATAAATGCGTAAAATTGAAAAAATGACAAAAGCTAGGGTGGTCAGCATACCTGCTCACCAGCCTCTATTGACCGCCTGTAAGAATGGACTGGCTCAGACAAGTGCTCAAAGCACGGGAAGAGGGGGTTCACCATCATGTCTCTTCTTCTCCTTCGTCCAAGTGGCTCAATGAGTGCAAATGTGGCACTTTAGGGCCCACTTTTTCTATTTTATAGTAGGCCATGTCATTCTCCAACACACTTTCTCCTCCCCAAGGTGCAAATCATAACCTTTTTCTCCCATTTTTCTTCTTGTCATCCTATTTTTCTGTCCTCTATCCATTTTTCACAACCATTCTTCCTTTTGAGAGCTCACCCAAAAAAAATTATTTTTTTACCTGACCTCTCGAGGGGGCATCCTCATCCATTTCATTCATTCCGAGCAACTAGGGTATTTTTCTTTGACTTGACACCATTTCCCTACTAGGTCACGATGCCACGTCAAAGGGGCAAATGTAGACACCTAAAAATGTCTTCACCATTTAACCAATCCCTAACATCAATAATATCACCGTTCCCCTTCTAATTAATTAATTAAATTGTTATTTAATTAATTATCTCCTCGAACACCTAATTATTCATCATTTCATCCCTAAAATTGAGTTAATTTAATTAATTCAATGGTTCCCTTTACGAACATTAGCCCAATTAATTAAATAAATATGCAAATATTTATTTAATTAATTCACCTATTTCATTAAACCCAATTAAATAGATAAACTATATTTATCTAGTTAATTTAACCTATTAATCAGCCTATCCCTACCCTAGTTAATTAAATACCTATTATTTAATTAGCTAGTCTAACTCACCTATCCCCTAGACCTAGGATTAATTAAATAAAATACTATTTAATTAATCTTAACCACTAATTAACCCACTCCCTAATTTACTACAGCCATATTAATTAAAATAATCACCTTGATTAGTTTGGTCAAACCTTGTTTAACACTCCTCCCCACATCCTCTAAATAAAAAATTAATTTTTATGCCACATAAAACAATTTTTTATACACATTTGTCATAAACTCCATAAATGACCTCTTACACCACCCACTTTCATTAATCACCACTCTTCCCAAAATGAATTAAAAATTCATTCTTAATCCTCTCCTCTTCCCAAGATGAATTAAAAATTCATCTTTATTCTCATCCCTCCATTTTTGATGATTGAATCTAAGCCCTCCACCTCACATGCATCCTCATCTATTGATCTCAGTTTCAAATTTCAACCCTTTGATCAAATCTCCCTCTAAAAAGCCTATAAATACACCTTCATCCAAGCCATTTCATCATCCACAATTTGAGTAAACTTATTATGCCAAATCTCTCTTCATCAATTGAGCTAGGTTTGAGTGACTTGTACTCTTAGTTGAGAGCATTTCACATATACAAGCCATGGGTGAAGCTAAAATGTTTGGGTGCAACATTCTCAACCTTGTCTAGGAGGAGGAGATCACTTGGAAGGTATAAAATTTGTGTTTAATACATGCATTTTTGGTTTTTATCTTAATTTGTTTTCCATCCTCTCACATGTAATACACACCCATAAACATGTCCTCAAAACCACAAGGGCAATCATTCATTTTCAGAGAAATGTAGAGCATTCCAATAGGCATTCATCACTAGCTTACTCTGCTAGAACACATGTCGGTACTCTATCATGCATAACTTTCACAATGGAAGGACAGATGATCTAAAAACTTGGAATTATCACCTTCAAAGCATCCTGAACACAATTCTAGAACCACTTGGCCATATCTACAAATGTAGAGGAATGTAGAGCATTCCATTATCCTACAAAGAACATCTTCACAAAAATAACACTGTCTTCAAACAATCAACAGAAAAACACTCTTCTGGTAATGAAATCATCATGGAACTTGGATCATACATACTTTAGGCCATCAGTAGCATCAGCAATACATCTGATCATCTTCGTGCTTCTAATTCCCATATTAATATGACCTATATCTTTTCCTTTCTCTTTTTGGATGGGGCATGACATCCAGCCATGAGTACCATCACACCACCATGATAGTGTTGACATCAATGACAACCTAGTGACAATGTTGACATCAATAGCAACCCTAGGAACCATATGTGTAACAAAAATATCTCACCATAATCAACACCCTCAACCTAAGAGTAACCTTTCACAACCAACCATGATTTATACTTCTCAATACCTCCATCTAAACCAATTTTTTTTCTTGAACACCCATTTACAACCAATAGGTTTTCATCTTTTAGGAAATGGTACTAGATCCGATGTATCATTCTTTTTCAAAGATGTCATTTCTTCATCCATAGCAATCTTCCAAAATTTTGCAACATGCATACATAATGCCTTTTCTACAGATCTTGGTTCATCCATGTTAGTATTCAAAGCAAAAATACATCTCTAGTCATCAGGTGAATACCTTTCAAATGGTTGTTTATGCCTTGTAGACCTTCGAACATGCTAAGTTGGAGGTTCTTCCTCCTCTTCTGAAGATTTAGAGCTAGATGAGTTCACCTCAACTTCTTGTTTATCTAGGGGGTTCGATTCAACTTTCTCAGGTGTAGAAGAAAGTTGAATCACATCTTTCTATTCACTTTGTTTTGGCTGCAATATAACAGAAGAAGGCTTAGTTTCTCTAAAAATCACACTTCTCCTATATATTACCTTTTATGCAACAAGATCTCAAAGTTTGTATCCTTTCACACCATAATTGTACTCGATGAAGATACATTTAATAGCCTTGTTCTCCAACTTTGTTCACCTCTCCTTTGACACATGTGCGTATGCCTCACAACCAAAAACTCTAAGATGTCTCAATGAAGGCCTGTGATCCAACCATGCCTCCATAGGTGTTTTATCAACAAGGATTGATGTAGGGGACCTATTAGTCTAGTAGGAAGCAGTGGCAATAGCTACAACCCAAAACCTTTGTTCTAAACCAACACCACTAAGCATACTCCTAGCCTTCTCCATCAATGTCTTATTTATTCTTTCTACAACTCCATTCTATTGTGGAGAATAAGGAGTTGTCTTTCATCTCTGAATGACACAATCTTTACAAAATCTATCAAAATCATTAGAGTAAAATTCACCGCCATTGTCATTCCTCAAACATTTTATTTTTTTTCTATTCTACAGCTCAACCATTGTTTTAAATTCTTTACATCAACTGAAAACTTCAGATTTACTCTTTAGAAAGTATACCCATGTCTTTCTACTAAAATCATCAATTAATGAAACATAATATGTGGACTATTCAATGGAACATATATAGGACTAGAAGCATTAGAATGAATAAGATCCAATACACCACAAGATTTATGAGAACTTGAGTAAAACTGAATGTGGTTTTATTTACCATAAATACAATGCTCACAGAACTCAAAATCAAGATTACAATCAGTCAACCCTTCAACAAGGTTTTTATTTTTCAAGGTCCATAGACCCTTTTCGCCAATGTGGCCAAGTCTTTGGTGCCATAACATAGTCTTCTCCATAGGTAACTTTGATTCAAAAGAAAGAGCACACTTAGGTACCTAGAAGCCACAACCATCCACTGAAAAAGAAACCTTATGTTGGTTTTTTTAAAATCCCAACCTGATCTCACAAATAACCTATGATTTAGCCATTTTCAATACTTAGCTATTTTGGCAAGAGACACTGCTATGTTGAGTAATTGAGTGTTGTCATTGATGGCAACATGAAAAGGAACAAAGTTGGAATAGAGTTTGTGGTCCGGTAAAGAAGACTTAGTCATATTGGCTAAGTATTGGAAATGTACAAAGGCAGAGACAGAAGAACAGTGTTTGGATTGGCATTGGTCCGTAGTTGAAGACCAAGGTTTGTAGTTCTGGTATGATGTTCCTAACTCTTAGATGATCTTATATCAAGGTTTTAGTTTTTGATCAGTTTCAGAAGTATATCTTTAAATGGCCTAAGTTCGGTAGAATAGAATATAGTGCTATTCAGAGTAGTACACTCAGTTGTTTTGGTCTGCATTCCTTCGGTGTTGCATATCTAGATATGCGGTTTTGAGGTGTTGTAAACACTTATATGAAGTGTCTAAATCCAGAGTTGTAAGTTCTGAAGTCCACCAGAAAGATAGTTACAAGCTGCTGAGTATCGCTACATTGTTTGACAAAGTTTTGACTGTGATAGAGTCTGAGTTCTAATGGTCCGCATTTTGCCGCTAAAGGATATTTTTCTTTGTGGTTCTAAAGGTATGATCTGTGATGTCTAAGGAGTCTTTGATATGATTTTGAGCAAGTATTGTGGTCTGCAGTGAAAGCTGTGATCTGACAATTAGATTGAGTCACTAATAGTTTGTGTTTGAGGCAGACATGATAGTTTGATTTATGTGCGGTAAGTTCTATTGATTAGAACTTTATCCTAAGTGGTTCTAGAGTTGAAGCCAACATATGAGTAGGTGTTTTAAATGTTATTTAGATTTGCCATGTATTTTGATGAATGGATTTGGCTGAGAAGCTACAAGTTTATTAACTATACACTTCATCTGAGTATGCCGACCTAATATGAAGATCTTAAGTGTTGCGGATATATATATATATATATATATATATATATATATATATATATATATATATATATATATATGGGATTGAATTTAGTGTTTGGTGGGTGTGATGCAAATGTGATATATACATATGTGCAACATACAGAGGAAGGTGATTGTGTGGAAGTAATAAGGGTAGAAGAAGAGAGATCTTGCTCCTATGTAAAAGCAGAGTAGAGAAACAGAGCAGTCAGAGATGAAGAGATTTGAGACAGTATTTATGTGCTTCATTGGAGCTATAACCATACATGCGTAGATGCAATTAGAGCAGTTCACATTGGAAGTGAGCCATTCTTCTTTCTTCTTTCTTTCTCTAGGCAGTGAGCCTATTTTGGCAGTGAGACTTTCTTGCAGTGAGCATTTCTCTGGGCAGTGAGCCCTAAGGTAGTGTGCATTTTTGTAATCCAGTATTGTGCTATATTAATATATTGTGACCTAACACTCACCGTGGTTTTTCCTTGTTTGGGTTTTCCACGTAAAAATCCTGGTGTTCATGTGTTATGTCTTTGTGGTTGTTGTTTCTATGTTTATTCTGCTTTCATATTATTAACTTTAGAAATTGGATAAATAAATTTGTTAAGTAGTTTTGTGGAATACTAATTCACCCCCTCTCAGTATTCCTTATTCTCAACAATTGGTATCAGAGAAAGGTTCCTTGGAAGAAGTCTAATAGCTTGAGGAAGATCTGGGGTAGTGTAATCATGGCAGTAAGAAGATTTGGAAATTATGAAAGCAATAAGGAACTAGAAGTAGCCCTTATTGATCTTGAGAAATCTGAAGCAGAAATCAGGGATCTAAAAGCTAATATTCAAGAAGCTGGTGAATGCATCCTAAAGCTAAGAGAGCAAGTCAGGAAGTTCAAAGAGAAAAACAAGGAACTAAATGATCAATTAGATGAAGCACATGAGTTTCTAAATGGGTTGACATTGGAAGTTGAAAAGAAGGAAGAAATTGAAAGGCATCTAAATCAAGTTGTTAAGGATAAATCAGAGGAATGTGAAAAATTGGGCAAAGAAGTGCTACTTCTGAAATTTAATCTAGATACAACCAAGAGCTATGAAGAAAAGTTCAAACTAAGTTCTGCAAAGCTTGATGCGGTGATTGCTAGTCAAAGGAGTGCTGATGATAAGCAAGGTTTGGGATTTGAGAAAGGAGAAAGTTCAAAATTTGGTCAAATAAACACCGAGTTAAAGAAAAACAGAGGAAACTAGTTTAGAAATCAAAGAAGAAGACCTAGAAGACCTCCGTTCAGACAGCCAAATACTCAAAGGTATCCATCTTTCAATGGCCATTGTTTTATTTGCAATAAGTTTGGTCATAAAGCTACTCAGTGCAGGAGTAGAATAAAATAGAATCAAAATGTTACATCCCTTTCTGGTCAATGTTTCAATTGCAAGAAAATTGGTCACAAATCAAATGAATGTAGAAATCTGGTAAGGAATGGTTCCTACAATGCAAGGAATAGTCAATCATGCAATGGAAAGTGTTTTGTGTGCAATAGATTTGGACATATGGCTAATCAATGTAGATCAAATCCAATCAATAGAAGGAATCAAGGACAAAGGAATGTTGTGTGCTACAATTGCAACAAGTATGAACAAATTGCAAGAGTTTGCAGAAGCAAAAATGTGAAAAGAAACTACCTTACTGAAGAAAGGAAAACGGAGTAGAGGAATGATAAAGGAAAAGAAAAGGTTGATCCAGTTGAAACTTAGAAAGAAATGGACAAGATCTGGATCAAGAAAGAAGTTATTAAAGTTAAGGATAGATTTGCACCAGCATCTGGTGTAGATACTTCCTCCAGGAAGTAAATTGGGAGCTCTAGCTCAGGGGGAGCAGTGTTGAAAAATCTAAAACCCCTAGCCAAATAGTTAGTGCTGGAGTCTGGCACGAAGATATGTGGTGGAATATGATATGAAAGATCTTATGGAAGAAAATTTAGAAGTAAATGAGTCAGTGCGGTGCATTACGGAGCAATTTTGATTGACTGTATCTATTAGAGAAAAGTCAAGCAGCTTTTGAGAATGAGCATTTATGATGATTAAGTCAAGTGCGGAGGATAAAAAGAAAATTATTTGCCTTCTAATTCACTTTGCACTCAAGCTATTAGATATCCAAGAAAGATTGAAGTGAGAATTCAAGCATCAATAGAGATTCAAAAAACTTAGAGCGATCCAGATGAAGAAAACCCTAATTCAGCATAACAATGTATTTACTGTTGGAACTTTATTGAATCTTTACAATGGCAACCCCACAAGTTGTTGATATTACTGAGTGACCAAGACCCAAATTCAAGAAACGTCCTTTCAAAGCAACCGAAGTTGATCCAATGGGTGCATTTTCAAAAATACCATATGGAGTTCTGTATGTGGAAGATGTTAGGGCATATATCCATGTTGCCCTAGATGAGCTCGACGGTGACAAATTCTTAGATTTATACTTGAAGTATTTAAGCAATGATCAGTTTGACCTAAAGGAAGAATACAAAGTCTTAGAAGAGAAGAAATTCATCCAGTATGTAGATTTTACTGCATTCACAGAGGATGAATGGGTCTGTTATATCCTAAGTTGAATTCACGATGAATTCATGTGGTGAGGGCGGCCCTTCAAAATCACCAAGGAAGCAATTAGGGCAGTAATAGGGTTAAATTCCACCGAAGGTGTGCCCTTGCTAAAAGCTATGAAGAATCAAATTGTTACAGAGGCTACCAGAGCCCAATTTAACAAGAGGGCATTAACCATAAATGACATCACAAACCATGTGGTAAGATTCGCTTCTATGGTCATAGGCTACAAGATCTATTTCTCAAACTAGGAGAACTCTGTCTCTAGTACTACGATATACACTACATATCAAATGGTCAAAGAGAATGCTAATTATGATTTGTGTGAGTTGTTGAGAATCCAACTTCTAGAGAATCTAAAGAAGATCAAGGAAAGCAAAAACTATCCCTTCAAATTCGGTACGCTGATTATTTGTCTATTCTTTTATTTTATGAATGAGTTGCCAAGCATGAAGAATCTGTTCTGGTTAACTAACAAACTAGTAGCTGTTCAAATTAGAAATCATTTAAATAGCATTGGAAGCCATGATGAGAAAAAAGCAGCCCTATGGGGGTACTTCAAGAATTTTCAAAGCATGATGCATTCAAGAGAAAGAATCCCTGAGAAAATTATTGAGAAGTATAAGGATACTATATGTTTTATGGTTACAAAAGATCAATGCTTGATGGAGGCTGTTGAGCCTAGGATAGTCTGGATAATGCCAATGGTTTATGAAGTGGATGGACAAATATTAGAAAACTATGCTCAACACATGTTGAGCAAACCCAAGGACAATAGAAAAGAAAGGTTTGGAACCTATGAAGAGCTATCTTGGAAACTCAATGTTGAACTTAGACAACCTGAAATCTCTAGGAAAATGAAGAAAGTGGCAGAAGATATTGCCCTAAAACATGGGTTCATAAAATAACAAGTGACAAAGGCAAGAGAAAAAGCTCAAGCAAAAAGGGAAGCAAGAGGAAAGAAAGAAAGTGAACTGGCTAAGGGTTCGGAGGAGTCTAAAAGGAAACAAGAAAAGCCTGAAGCAACACAGAGGTCTACAAGAAGCTCTACTACTTTCTCTGGTCCCACACCATCTACAAGTGTGGAGCAACCGTCCATGAAATCCACTAACAAAGGCACAAAGAGACAGAAAATGAAAGGTAGAAGGATGTATGACAATGTAGGAAAAACTAAAGAAGAAGAGACAGAGTCTAATGAAGAAGTGAAAAGATGAAAGCTAAGGCTACTAAAGCCTCTGGAAGCAGCAAGGAGAAGCCCTCTAGAAGGGATAAACCCAAGAAAAGGTAAAAGAAAGATGAGTCACAGACTAAAAAAGCCACAATAAAGCTAGAAGATGTTCTAAAGGTAGTTACAATAGATGGCAATCTCAAACCAATGGCCCAATTCTATGATGATTAGAATGATGCAGACATGAGGATCTTAGAAGAAGCTACTGCAAAGTATCTAAACATACACAATAGAGCCCTCATTGAGATCATTGTTGATCTCCCAGATACCTTGGGTAGTATACTATCTGTCGGAAAGGAAGTTGCTATGGCTAAAGATATTGAACTCAGAGAACATACATTGATAAAATTATGTCTAGAGATCACTCTCGAAGAAAAAGCCAAGATATCCAAAGTACTTAACAATGAGTTTAGATCAAAGAAAAGAATGAATGCAATGATGTTAGGATAAATTGATAAAGTGGTCAAGGAGTCTAAGGAGATTATTTTGGAGATACTAAAGAAATATAATATCCCTACCATCTATGACAATCAAGAAATAGATGTTGGAAATGATACATTTATTCTGGAAGAAAATCTTGAGCAAAAAATAGATGAAGATGTCAAAGTAACTGAGGAGAAAGAAGTATCTACCGTTGAAACAAGATCCTCTCCTAAACATCAAACAAATGACAAAAGTGACAATGAGAAGACCGAGGAGGAATAGGCTAAGGAAAATCCTTTACCGAAATAGAAGGAGGACTCTAATAAGGACATGGATCTAGATGATCTAGAGCAAAGCTTGAAAGAAGAAGTCTCTACCACACCAAGAGACACTGCATAATCAATTAAGGAAATTTTTGGTGCAGTTGAGGTAGGAGGGTTCGGTTAGGGACAGTCCAACCTCGTAGCCTTAAACAATGAACTCCATGGACATATAGATATGCAACGGAAGCTTATAATTTAACAATAGAAAGATGAAATAGATTCATGAACACAAAACATCAGATTTATCCTGGGAAAACCCTAACAGGGAAAAACCCATCCTTCAAAGCTCATTCTTCTTATATTATGACTTCAAATTGAATTACACATGCCTCAAGGGCTTTACATATGCTAGGCCATAGCCTAGGGATTAAAAAAGATTCATACAACAATATTATTTCATGATTTCCTTCTACAACTCAATTCTCTACCTGCAACTCATTTTGCTTCCTTCTCTGCCTTCTACTCTGTTCTACCACCCAACTGGATCAAAACAACTTAAGATCTTGTTTCCATTCTTCATGCTATCAATCACTACTTAGAAACAATCCTTTATCTCTTATTTGTATCATCGCCAAGCTTTCAAATCATCAACAGGTTGGCCTAATTGCAATGAATAGCTTATGTAACATGTACACTAAATAGGTCGGCCTAAACATAAGGCATTTCTCCACAAATGCATAGAACTTCATGCGGACCCTACTGAAGGTCAACCGAGTCCTTAAACTCCATCAACCAATTCTTCTTTTCACTCCACAAGTCACGAGAATGATCCGCAAGCCGATTCCACTTCACTAAACACAGTTAGCTCTGTTATGTTAGAACAGTCAATCTTCAAACAATGATAACTTTCTAGAATCAAGGCCAAATGATCTGAGTTCTTGATATTTTGTAACTGGCTATGTCTAGGTGCTGAGTCTAGATCCACAGCCTCTCATACTTAAAATCTAGAATTCTCCCAGGTCACTTTCTCTGCACATTCAAGCTTCTGTCAACTATCTTCTGCATCAGACTTCCAGATGCTCCTGCATCAGCCCCTCGAGGTTATTTGAGAAGTGAGCCTCTTCACTTTGGTCTATATTAAGTTAGATTCAAGGTTCGGCGATCTGTTTTCAAGTACTTGTAACTGGCTCAAGGTCGGCGGTCTATTCAAGTCCATCTTGCAAAACTTCCTCAAGAGTAATCTAGATTTGGCGATCTACTTGCAACCCTTGCACTAACTCAATGATCAACAGTCTGAGAAAGTCTTCTCCACAAGCTACCTCAAATTCTTCATCTTGTCATGATCTAGGTTTGGCAGTCTACCTGCAAGCCTTGCACTGCCTCAATGATCGACGGTCTGAGAAAGTCTTCTACCCAAGCTGCCTCAAGATCAATGTCTTCTTTAATCAAATTCATTCATGCATCCTCCAGAACAATCAACTTACCTTCTAATCAATCAATACATCTCCTAAACTTCTCTGCAACACTTTCCAATCCTTATCTCAGATACAATTTCTCTCACACACCTTTGAATTTGACATTTTCTGCTCTGCATATACTACTTCAATACTTTTTTCTATTTCTTTATCCACATTTTCTTTACTCTGGTACACAAACTTCTTCCTCTGGTAGAATATCTTGTCATTCCCTCTTTCTTTGCCACATGATCTTCTCTGTTATGCTTCACATTTGTTCACACAACTTTGTCTTGCACTGCTTTATCAGATGATTTTACACAAAACTCACTCTCACTTTGCTTTCTTAATTCTATAACACAAATTTTCTTAAGACCAATGCTTCTCCTTCTTCTAGTTTCTCTATTAAACTCAATGATTCAAAAGGTTCTCCTTCCCTTTTTGCATAAACTATCTCTGCATCACTTTCTTCTGGTTCCTCTGTCAAACTTAGTGATTCAATCAACTCTTCTTCTTCTGCACAAATCATTTCTATATCAACAGGCTTTTCAACCTCTGCACAAACTATCTCTGAATTACTTATTGCTTCCCCTTTATCAACTTCTTTAGTTACAGGTTCTTGATGACTTGCTTGATTCTTTTCTCCTCCAAACTTGAAAATAGGTTCTTCTTGCAAATCCTCTTCCATTCTTCTGGAATCCTGCACTATGATAAGAATTATGACTCTTGTCACTTCTCCCTCTATAGTTTGAATTTCTTTCCTTGTTCTGCTCTACATAAGATCTTCTTTCTTTGCATCCTGATCCAATATATGAACACTTTAGTCTACATCTTCCTCTAAACATACCAGTAACATGTCTCCATTCCTGTCCATCAATCCACCCATAGTTCTTCTGTATACAACTTGTCATAGGCTTTCTTCTCTTTAACTTATTCCAACACAAATTTTCAGAATGGTTCCTCAATCCACATAACTTACAAGGTTGTATATCCCAACAAGATTCCTCTTCATGTTCATACCTATTACAATGTGTACAAAATATACCTTTTCTGCTTTGATTTGATTTAAAGTTTTCCATAACCTCCTTAGCTCTATAATATCCAATCCCTTCACTTATTGATCTAATCACTGGTTCAATAAGTTCTATGATTCCTTGTTGCTACTTTCCCAATCCTTGTCCTTCATATCCCATTCTTTGCATGATTTTGAAACCAATATCATCACCAACCACTCTAGGTTTAGTCACACTGTCATCTTCATCATCACTTTCTAAAAACACTTCTGCTACATTACACAAGTCATTAGTATCACAAGAAACATCACACAATACAGGCTTAGATCTCAAATTTTCATTCTCTTTTCTACATGCTACAAGGGACTACTCTAACTGATTAACTTGTTCTTTCAAATTTGATATTTCATTCTTCTGCAAACTATTTTCTCTCTTCAATTCTTCCAAACTTTCTTTTAGATCTCTGCTCTTTTCTTCCACCTTTCCAAACAACTTGAATCTTTCTTCCAATTCTGCAAATTTCTTTTCAACATCTTCAAACAATTTTAGCTTTGCTTCTAGGTCTTCATTTCTACTCTTTACATCTTTCAGTTCTTCTTCAAGGGCATTAAACTTGTCCACTCTTAGATATTTCATCTTCCCCAACAATTTTGCATTATACTTCTTGATTTTGCACAATTTCTCTTCCAAAACATCTTTTTCGCATATTAGGGTTTCATTTTCTTTCTTCATCCTTTTTCCAACCTTCCCCATTACAACAAATCAAATAAATAACTTAATTTTGAAAACCTTACCCGAATCCTTGCCTTGATCTTTCTTCCGTGATGACACTTCTTACTTCTAGGGTTTTGCACTTCTTTCAACACTATCTTCCTTCCCAACAGATTCGCAACTAGCCCAGCAGATTCGAAACTAGCTCTAATACCACTTGGTGTAGTCAAGGTAGGAGGGTCCGGTTAGGGATAGTCCAACCTCATATCCTTAAACAATTAACTCCATGGACATACAGATATGCAACGGAAGCTTATAATTTAACAACAGAAAGATAAAATAGATTCATGAACACATAACATCAGATTTATCTTGGGAAAACCCTAACAAGGAAAAACCCAGCCTTCAAAGCTCATTCTTCTTATATTATGACTTCAAATTGAATTACACATGCCTCAAGGGCTTTACAGATGCTAGGCCATAGCCCAGGGATTACAAAAGATTCATACAACAATATTATTTCATGATTTCCTTCTTCTACAACTCAATTCTCTACTCTGCAACTCATTCTGCTTCCTTCTCTACCTTCTACTCTATTCTGCTACCCAACCAGATCAAAACAACTTAAGATCTTGTTTCCATTCTTCGTGCTATCAATCATTGCTTAGAAACAATCCTTTATCTCATATTTATATCATCCGCAAGCTTTCAAATCATCACTAGGTCAACCTAATTTTAATGGCTAGCTTATGTAACGTGTACACTAAATAGGTCAGACCTAAACATAAGGCACTGCTCCACAAATGCATAGAACTTCATACGGACCCTACTGAAGGTCAGCTAGGTCCTTAAACTTCATCAACCAATTCTTCTTTTCACTCCGCAAATCATGGGAATGATCCGCAAGTCGAATCCACTTCACTAAACACGGTCAGCTCTGTTCTGTCAGAACAGTCAATCTTCAAACAACGATAACTTTCCAGAATCAAGGCCAAACAATCTGAGTTCTTGATATGTTGTAACTAGCTATGTCTAGGTGCTAAATCTAGATCTACAACCTCTCATACTCAAAATCTAGAATTATCCTAGGTCACTTTCTCTGTACATTCAAGCTTGTGTCAACTGTCTCAATATTCTAAATTCTTCTGGGTGCTCTTGCATCAGACCTCTGGATGCTCCTGCATCACTTTTGGAGAAAGAGAAACAAGTTTTGGATGAGTATGAGTTTCTACATGGTCCAATAAACTTGGACACAATGTCCCCTATACAAAAATTCAAATTGGCATCAATTATAAATGTAAAAGCAAGAGAGGAAATGTTGAAGTCTCACATAGAGGATAGTGAGCTCATTGGTGAGGCATCTAGGATTTTGGAGAAGATGATGCCAACATACTAGAAGGACACTTCTTTGTCATCAGAAAATCAACTCAAAGGTCTTATAAACTCTGTAAGTAAACATTTTGAATCCTCTGAGAAATCTGCAGACATAAAAGTTAGGCAAGAGTTTAATGAGAAAAGATTGAATGAGGTGAAGGAAATGATAACTAATGAAAAAGCCCAGCTAGACAATAGGATAAAAAGCATTCAAAGTGCCATTAAAGAAGCTGGTGATATATACAAATTTTATTTATCCTAGCTAGAAGTCACAAAGAAAACAGAAGAAAAGATCAAGTAGCTGGAGTAGAAACTGATGAACACTTCTAAGGCATTTGATCCGGTAGTAGAATCAGTTAGCAGCAAGGAAAGTCAAGTCATTAACCTTCATAATGGATTGAGCAATCTCATAAGTGAGAGGGATCAAATTAGAACTAGAATGTGTCATCTAAGAGGACTAATCAGTCCTAAATTAGACCCTATGATTAATCTTGCACCTGAAGCACAAACAACTTCACTTACTGACACACCCTCTGATCTTCACAAGGCAGACACCACACTTTTCCTACTTAGTGGTCATATTCAAATTTTGGACAATGCTAAGAAAGGCTGGGATGGTGAGCTGGCCCAAATTAAGAACATTTTCAATGACATCCTCCACCACATGTAAAACAAAGTTGAAGATTGTACGTGTACATATGTGGCAGAGTATAGCAAATTTTGTGGTTTTTGACAATTTTTGACTCCGAAACCTACACCTTTTCCATTGATGTCTAAGGAGTAGAAGAAGATCAGTGAAAAATGGGCAAACATCTTAGGGGGAGAAGAAATATAGAGTGTATATAGAAAGTGGGAGCAGTCAAGGCAGTCAAACATTTTTCACTAAGTGTTGCCATCAATGCCAAAGGGGGAGATTGTTGGCAAGAGACACTGCTATGTTGAGTAATTGAGTGTTGTCATTGATGGAAACAAGAAAAGGAACAAGGTTGGAATAGAGTTTGTGGTCAGGTAAAGAAGACTTAGTCATATTGGCTAAGTATTGGAAATGTACAAAGGCAGAGACAGAAGAACAGTCTTTGGATTGGCATTGGTCCGCAGTTGAAGACTAAGGTTTGTGATTTTGGTATGATGTTCCTAACTCTTAGATGATCTTATATTCAAGGTTTTAGCTTTTGATCAGTTCTGGAAGTATATCTTCAAATGGCCTAAGTCCAGTAGAAAAAAATACAATGTTTTCAGAGCAGTACACTTAGTTGTTTTGGTCCGCATTCCTTCGGTGTTGCATATCTAGATATACAGTTTTGAGGTGTTGTAAACACTTATATGAAGTGTCTAAATCTAGAATTGTATGTTCTGAAGTCCACTAGAAAGACAGTTACAAGTTGTTGAGTATCGCTACACTGTTTGACAGAGTTTTGACTGTGACTAAGTCTGAGTTATGATGGTCCGCATTTTTTCGCTAAAGGATATTTTTCTTTGCAGTTTTGAAGGTATGATCTATGATGTCTAAGGAGTCTTTGATATGATTTTGAGCAAGTATTGTGGTCTACAGTGAAACTTGTGATCTAACAATTAGACTGAGTCACTAATAGTCTATGTTTGAGGCTGACATGATAGTTTGATTTATGTGCGGTAAGTTCAATTGATTAGAACTTTATCCTAAGTGGTTCTATAGTTGGAGCCAACATATGAGTAGGTGTTTCAAATGTTATTTAGGTCCTCCATGTATTTTGATGAATGGATTTGGCCGACAAGCTACAAGTTTATTAACTATATGATTCATCTGAGTATGCCGACCTAATATGAAGATCTTAAGTGTTACAGATATATATATATATATATATGGATCTAATTTAGTGTTTGGTGGGTGTGCTGCAAATGTGATATATACATATGTGTGACATATAGAGGAAGGTGATTGTATGGAAGTAATAAGAGCAGAAGAAGAGAGATCTTGCTCCTCTATAAAAGTAGAGCAGAGAAACAGAGCAGTTAGAGATGAAGAGCTTTGAGATAGTATTTATGTGCTTCATTGGAGCTGTAACCATGCATGTGTAGATGTGCAATCAGAGCAGTTCACATTGGCAGTGAGCCATTCTTCTTTCTTCTTTCTTTCTCTAGGCAGTGAGCCTTTTTGTAATCCAATATTGTGCTATATTAATATATTGTGAGCTAACACTCACCATGGTTTTTCCCTATTTGGGTTTTCCACGTAAAAGTCTTGGTGTTCATGTGTTATGTCTTTGTGATTGTTGTTTCTATGTTTATTTTGCTTTCATATTGTTAACTTTGGAAATTGGATAAATAAATTTGTTAAGAAGTGGCTTTGTGGAATACTGATTCACCCCCCCTCTCAGTATTCTTTATTCTCAACAGCTATTGTGGGGAGTTGGCCAATGAATAGGTGAAAGTTAAAATAACATTCCCTTTGCACTTCAGGCTCTATAAAACCTGGGAGGGTGATCCCTAATAGTATTTAATAATATCCTATGCCAATTATCACAAATACTGTAAATAGAAGATGTGTTCTATGCAAATTTACTTGAGGATTATGAAAAATATGAAGATCTAGCTTAAATCAATCAAACATTTTACATTCCTATGCTCATAGAACAAAATAAGACTTCACTTCAACAAACACCTTCACTTGAATATAAAGATTGGAAGTATTTTATAATGTGCTTGATCCTGGAGACGAAAATCGAATACAGAGTTAAAATATCAGTGCCTTAACCTAGGGCAATGGAGTCAAACCAAATGCAATTGAAACTTAATAACAACAATTAATCTAAGCATCAAGAGCTTTACAATATCACCTTGCAATATTAAACTTAGATTTCCTAACCAGTCATACTTACTAAATCCTCGTATACATTCACACAAATCTAAATTTCCATTCAAGCATTTAAACTATTCTTTGAATAAGAGCCTTAAACAAAAAGATACATCCACAAGAATTTCATGGAGACAAATAGAACAATCTTTAACTTTTTCATTCATAATTTGTGTAAACCATACATCAGAAGACAATTAGATTCATAAATATTGTCATTGTATTCAAACAGATGCTACTATAGTTATCAAAATTTGAAAATGATAGTTCAGACTCAAAAAACCTAAACATGACTTAATCTCTATTCTCTGTGCTTCATTACAAACTTCTCCAAAAGATCAACCCTTGTAAATGGCCTTGAAATTCTTTTTATAATACAAGGGAGAAACAAGCTTTAGGCCTTTTACACATGTCACATTTTTATTTGACAATATCATCAAACATGAAGATGCCACAATAACTGTCCTTGACCAATCGGGCATGCCTTCTACAGAAAATCATTCTCTTTAGCAAACTAGAACAACCATTTTTGTCTTGTATGCATTCCACCCTTGGCATGGAGGCAAGCCATGATGTTGATAGGTGGCGGTTTGCTAGATGCTCTTTCAGCTCAGCTACCCTTAACATCCATATACTTGTTCATAAAACAAGCATCCTCTACTCTGCCTCTCCAACTACGCACATGGACATGAGAATACCTGCAAGGAACAACAGAATAAGGAACTCCCCAAGACCAAAGTCCCCCTCATTATTCTATGCTGTAGGAACTGGGATGTGACTCCTCATCTTTCAAGTGGAGATTTCCAACAACCTCAACTACCCAGAAGTCTAAGGGAGCCACATATAGCTGAATCTGGCAGTGCAAAAATTCTAGCTAGAAAGGAAGCAACAACAGTCATATGCTTAAGCTTGAGAAAGAACTAACTATTCTTGTTAACTCAATTTCACCCCTCCATTTCTAGTTGTTTCATCTGAGGGGACAACACTCCTACAACTAGAGTTGTTGCTGAGTTAGAACCCATCATGTTGAGGGACGGGAAGAGGAAATAATAATGCCTCTTCTCACCCAATCCCAATCTAGAAACTCACCGTAACAGAAAACTATGAGAGTCGACAAATAGGGAACCCAATCCTAGTCCAGGATGAAAGCAAGGGCAAACTAGGGTATGACAAGAGTTCAATGCTTGCCACTCTGCTTCCCAAATCTTCCCAAAACCACCTATTCCTTAGGAAATCATCTCTAATTCCTTAATTTTGTAAGAACATAGCATCAACCATGAAAATAGAGAAGAAACACCTAAGGAACAAGGCATAAGACAAAGAATACTAAAAGGATGAATATCCATATTACCCGCACAAAAAGTAATGATGCGAACAATAATAACAGGGGCACCTATTTATAGTAAAATTGTAGAGGCTTCCATACTTTAGATAGTCACACTCTGCCAATTTACCCTATCAATCCACTTCAACTAGTACCATGACACATTGGTCTTAAATGGAAATCCTTTAATATCCTACCAATGCAGCCAGAAAAGGAAAAGGAGGCGACAATTCACCATCACATTGATGTCACACAACCCAAAGCAACTACAAATGTCAATTTCTGTAATGAGCTTGCCAAATCAAGTTTCTTGGTTATAGTATTTTATCCATTTCAAGCAACACATCCTATTTATATTTTTCCCTAACATGAGTGGAAGATCCCCTCAAGCTCGAACATAGATTCCCAAGAGTCAATTTTATATCCTATCAATCTTCCCACAAGCCTATCCCCTTCTACAGTGGTGGGAAAGAAAGCTTAGTACACGCTCTAAAAAGCCACCACTACACTGGCTCATTATTTCTTATGCACCACCACTCTATTTTTTCATTTTAAAAATGGGTCGTTGATGAGACTACTTTCTTAAAACACAATCAACAGTTTTCATGAGCCCATCTTCCAACACTTTTTTTCCCTAAAGCTCTCCAACAATAATGCGTTGCGAAGAGTCTCTGCGATGAGCCAAGATGCGGCCACATAATCCTCCTTCCATTTAAAACCTTGCCGCCAACTCCACTTTAGCGGCCATCACACATCACATTCTTTCCTAGCTTTGGTGAATAGAGATCACGATGTGAAGAGTTGTTGTGATGACCGGAAGATTTTGACACCTAGTGGGAAATATCGTTGGTTGATATGTTCATCGTGCATCACCTTTGGCTACGTTGTTGCTTCATTAAATCTATGATATATTGAAGGTGAGTGATGAATGGAGACAGAGACACTTGGTGGAGATCTGAGTACCTAGTGCATGTCGCGCTTCCTCTTATCCTCTATGAGATCAAACCGTGATGCGAAGGCCATGTTGGTGCCTACATAAACATTCAAATTTCAAGCATTTAAATTTGTAGGCACTTTCCAAGATTTTCCTAAGTCTGTAGGCCTTCACATTTTTATGCATGTATCTTTGTATATGCATTATTGTTTGTATGTACTTTTGAATGTACAAGTGCAGATATACATTGCAAGCCCAAAAAAAGATGAGTCAAATCGCCTTCAAAAGATGCAAAAAATAGTTGTATGCATTTTTGTATGCATATCAGGTTGTACATTGCAGACATATTCCATCGCAGATTCCATGCTTGTATGTAAGGGGTTGCAAGTATATGGGTTTGTATGTTCAAATATACAAATGCCCGATGCATATACAAAATAACATACAAGGCCGACATACAAGTGGGACATGCAAGAGGGTCATCGATGAAACAACAGGTATCGGTGGCTCAATTAATTGTCATTCCGATGGCCGATGATGCAAAGAGGAAAGATGCATGCAGATGTACAAAGCAAAAGATACATCAGCGACAATGTGTAAAAAGGGCATGTTCAAAGTCAAGCTACAAAGAAAAGATACAAATGGTGGGGTCCACCAGTTGTATGTTTACACATACAAGGCTAACATATAAAGCAAAACATACAAGTCTCAGACGTCAAAGTTTATCAAATTGGGCTTAATGGCATACATACATTGGCAAGGTTAAAAAGTCAAAGGCTTTTCCTTGTATGTTGCGTTGTATGTATCTCATACATACAATTGCATATACAAGTGATTATACAAGCAAGGCGGGTGCAAAGCGGACGCGGCCAGGGAGTTAACTACATTTGTGAAACAGGTGAAGTCTACGGGTTGTATATTGGGATTGTATAATCCCAATGTACATTCAGACATACAAGGGTCAGATATAATGAAACATACAAAGCGGGTATGGTCAAAGTCAAAGTTTCCAAAGCATGGTTGGGGTTTGCGCATTGTATGTTGCACATTGTATGTGCGATATACATCGCAAAGATGCAAAAGAGAAGATACAGGCCAGATTTCAAAGGTAATTTCAATCCAATTAACAACTATGTTGGAATCCGTGTTGTATGTATATGCAATGTACAAGGTAAGATGCAAAGAATGGAGATACAATGCAGGACCCGAATATAATTTCAAATTGATTTATAATATCTTGGGGTCCGTGTCTTGTATAAAGGTTGATTGTATGCATATACAATCTTATGTACAACTGCATTATATAAGAATTTGAAGGCAAAAATAGCAAAATAGAGGGAAACGTTAGCGATAGGGAAATGCACCTATGTGGCACGTTTCTATTGGTCGATGGACTTTTTAAAGCGATTTGGAGCCACAAATCTCAGTGAGAAGAGGGAAATCGATGGCTATCATTCAAAATTCTGAAAGAAGGTTTTCCTGTGCATTCATAGATGCATTCTAGGCGGGAAAGCATTGCATAGCATGAGGCTGCGGGTAGGTTGGCCATTAATGGTGAAATTGCAGAGGTATGGGCCTGAAGAGACAGACCAGCTACCAAATTCATGAGGAAAATCTTCAAATGGCAGCACATCTCTTGATTTCACCTACCTTTCCTTCTTTTTCTGCATAGAGCATTCAATGTTTTAGGTGCCATTCTGAAGGTGCATTGTATCTGGTGAAATTTTGAAATGCCATGTAATTAGTGTTGAGTACACGTTCTTGGTATATATCAGAACTATGTCACTCATTCGTGTGGTTGAAGACTTGGGCATATTTTGGAGGAAATAACAAAAACAAAGCCTTTCTTGGCTATTCTGTCTCATTTTGGAGTTTATGAGTTGCATTTTGAATGCAGGTTGCACAAATTTTTAGTTTCATTGTTGTTTTATATGAAAAATGCATTGTTGCATGTGTTTAGTTGTTTTTCTCCATTTGTTGTATGCATAGGTTCTTTTGAATATGGTTGCTAAGGGTTTCTCAGATTCTAGAATATAGACTTTTTGTATTGCATGCTTGATCTGTAACTTCCATTCAAGGAGTGGATTAAATTGTTTTAGGTTAAGTATGGAGAAGAATGTATGTCAACAGGGATGTCTGTAAGTAGAGACAACTAAATACTCAGTCTTGGGTGGTGTTTGTAAGGCAAATACCAGTCCTAACCCCTTGAAACTTGAATGCCAGTGCAAATCATTCACTTGTATACTTCTAGTTGACTCCTTGCCCTGAGGTAGGCACCAGTCTACTCCCTGTGTTGTGTTATGTTTCCAAATCCCCTGTCTTGCATCCAAAACATAAATACAAATCATTTCTTAATTCCCACCTGTTAGTTTGGAGGAGTAGAAGTAGGACCCCTGCATACTCTCATTCCTAACCAGTTAGATATGTTCAAGAATGTTGCCAGCCTTGAGATTTATCATGCAAATCTTGGTCCACACATGAGAGTATTCTGCCTATTGTTGAAAAGCTAAATCTTTCTGTCATTGGGCGAGTCAAGGTCAAATATTTAGCTATAGGGATACCCCCCTTGGTGCGGTGGAACCAGAAGTGAAGGGGAGGCAGCTTACGTAACCCCCTATATTTGTTGGCCGAATCTGCCTATGCATTGGAACTGCCAAACCCTCTATCGATTCAGAGAGAAAGAACCAACAAGATGGCAACTCTGCTGGGGAGTTGATTAGAGTTCAAAGTTTTATTTTTGCTTCCCTAGTTTGGGGTTTCAGACCTGGAAATGCTTTGTTGTAGTGAACTTGAAAAGTTGTATATGTGGCTCTGCTGTTGGAGAACCCAGGAAGAAAGAGATGAATTTTTAGCTTCAGCCTGTTTGAAGCTCATTCCTCTACCAAGGAGGTGGCGACTCTGCACACAAAGAACCTGATAAAAGACACAAGATGTGTTAGTTTTTCATATTTTCAATCAAGGAAAAGATTTGCAGCGGTTGCAACATATCCAGGTATTTTAATAAGTTTTAAAAGATTCCCTATTTGGTGAAGTAGCACTAGTTGAAAGGGAAATATTGGTGATAAGCTTGCATGCTTTGCATTTGTGGAGAATGTATTTTGTGTTTCAAAAGAAGTATGCAATGTTGTTGAAAGACTCATTTAGAGGACTTTAGGAAGTTTGAAATAGCAGTTTGTATTTTAAAGGCCTAAGGTCATTGATTGAAAATCTGAGTTGAGTAGAGGGTTGCAAAAACACATATAAATGTCTTATCAGCCCATGCACCCTTGTGAGGTGTCAAATGCAATAATGTATAATGACCAATTCCAACCATGTAATAAAAGGAGTTTCAACATTGATAGATATAAGTCCATAAATTTCAATGGCATTTCTAGTTATCCAAATGCTCTTCCATCTAAAATCAGAAAGTACTTGCCTAAATTTAGTGGTGTAAAGAATGAATTAGCTGAGAGACACTTGCAACAGTTTAGGAATGTTATAGATGATTTTGAGATTGACGATGAAGATGTAGTTATGAGATTATTTGTTCAATCTCTAGTTGAAGATGCAAGGGACTGGTTCTCCTATCTTCCAATTTACTCTGTCAACTCTTGGCAAGAATTTAAATATGCATTTCTAGAACAGTATGGTGAAAGAATATCTGAATATGTACTCATTAGTGATTTCAAGTATATCCATATACAAGAAGATGAATTAATTCCAGCTTTCAACCTCAGATTTATTAAGGCATTGAAAAGAATTCTAGAATGCATGAGACCTAATGATGCATTGTGTCTGATGGTCTATCTGGGAGCATTTGATAAGAAAATGAGCTATAGATTGAGAAATAAAGAGCCTACCACATTGCATCAAGCACATCAGTTTGCAATAGACATTGAAAACAATTGGAGGTATGGAATTCAAAAGGGTTATTTCTCTACAAATTTGTGCTGCCCTAGCACCCCCAATGTTGATAGATATAATTTATATGTTGAAAATGAATGTCAAAACACTCACACCCCTATTGTCCCAGTTTGTGCATCATTCCAAGTTAATGATAACTCTGCCATAAAGGAGGATGTCCTGATTTGCCTAGTAAATGAAGTTGATGGTAATAATTTTTCAAGTAATATTTACATGCCAGTCCTCAGCAAAGAGCATTTATGTTTAAATGATCCAGTTGTGCAAAGTTGTGATCATATGGATCATGAGTTAATATCTGTTTCATCAGGAAGCATTAGAAGGATGGAAAGTGACGTAGATAGTTAAGCTTCAGAGTGCATTAAAATAGTAGAAATCTTGTATGTAGGGCAATCAGATGATAGAGATAATATCCATGATGAGTTCATGGATCAGGTTCGTTCTTCTTATGACTCTAGATGCATTGAATCCCCTTTATGATGAGCCTTTAGATGCATTGAACGTTGTGAGTCATGACCTTCATTGGTGCAGAATTAACCCTCTTTTTGAAGATGATGATGAATGTGAAGAGACAACTGGCATGGGTGTTGCATTAGTTTGTGAAGAAGGGACATATCAACTACAATTAGAGATCTTCAGCTCTTGTGAAGGTAATATGGATAATGAATGTTTAGCATCAGCTATTCCAAATATATGCAACTATGGTTGTGTGAATCAAGATTTGTTATCACTATCAATAAGTGATATAAATGACATTGCAGGTCTCATATATTTTGAGTGTTTTCAGTTTCTAGATCAGTTGGATGAGTGCCTGGTAATGTGCAACAGCCAGGTAGACAGTGAAGAACACCAAATGCAATATGATGATATACTGTTTGAGAAATATAACATACATATGTTGCCTAATGCCGAAAGATATTCAAGTATGTATGGTTATGTGTTTGAATGTGAGATGCAGAGTGACAGAGGCAATACTGACAGGGGCAAGTTTTCAAAAATGGTGAAGTATGTATTTGGCCAGATGAACTTATGGGCAGTTTATGTCAGTGTTTTCAATTGTGGTTGAGGTTATTCAGATCAGAATCAAGCATTTGGTAGGAAAAGGTTATGGTTTTTCATTTTTGGCTGACCAGGGCCGCCAATATAATCTTCAAAAATGTATTTGTGATGCAGGTTGGTGCAACTTTGACTCTGTACCCAATGGACAAGGCACTAGTCTGCATCCCATAGATCTAAGGTTCTCGCCATGCCTGCAAGAGGCATGCGTCCCTAGACAGAGCCACTGTTGGTGCCTGCATAAACATTCAGATTTCAAGCATTTAAATTTGCAGGCACTTTCCAAGAATTTCCTAAGTATGTAGGCCTTCACATTTTTATGCATGTATCTTTGTATATGCATTGTTGTTTGTATTTACTTTTGAATGTACAAGTGCAGATATACATTGGCAAACCCAAAAAAGATGAGTCAAATCAACTTCAAAAGGTACGAAAAATAGTTGTATGCATTTTTGTATGCATATCGGGTTGTGCATTGCAGGCATATTCCATCGCAGATTTCGTGCTTGTATGTAAGGGGTTGCATGTGTATGGGTTTATATGTTCAAATATGCAAATGTCTGATGCATATACAAAATAACATACAAGGCCGACATACAAGTGGGACATGCAAGAGGGTCATCGGTGAAACAACAGGTATTGGCGGCTCAATTAATCGTCATTCTGATGGCCGATGATGCAAAGAGGAAAGATGCATGTAGATGTACAAGGCAAAAGATACATCAGCGGCAACATGTAAAAAGGACATGTACAAAGTCAAGATATAAAGAAAAGATACAAATGGTGGGGTCCACCAGTTGTATGTTTGCACATACAAGGCCGACATACAAAGCAGAACATACAAGTCCTGGACGTCAAAGTTTATCAAATTGGGCTTGGCGGCATACATACATTGGCAGGGTTGAAAAGTCAAAGGCTTTTCCTTGTATGTTGCGTTGTACGTATCTCATACATACAATTGCATATACAAGTGATTATACAAGCAAGGCGGGTGCAAAGCAGACGTGGCCAGGGAGTTAACTACATTTGTGAAACAAGTGAAGTCCGCGGGTTGTATATTGGGATTGTATATTCCCAATGTACATTCAGACATACAAGGGTCAGATACAATGAAACATACAAAGAGGGTTTGGTCAAAGTCAAAGTTTCCAAAGCATGGTTGGGGTCCGCGCGTTGTATGTTGCACATTGTATGTGTGATATACATCGCAAAGATGTAAAAGAGAAGATATAGGCCGAATTTCAAAGGTAATTTCAATCCAATTAACAACTATGTTGGAATTCGTGTTGTATGTATATGCAATGTACAAGGTAAGATGCAAAGAATGGAGATACAACACAGGACCTGAATACAATTTCAAATTGATTTATAATATCTTGGGGTCTGCGCCTTGTATAAAGGTTGATTCTATGCATATACAATCTTATGTACAACTGTAATATACAAGGATTTGAAGGTGAAAATGACAAAATAGAGGGAAAAGTTAGCGATAGGGAAATGCGCCTACGTGGCATGTTTCTATTAGCTGATAGACTTTTCAAATCAATTTGGAGCCACAGATCTTTGCAGGAAGAGGGAAATCAATGACTATCATTCAAAATTCTAAAAGAAGGTTTTCCTATGCATTCACAACTGCATTCTAGGTGGGAAAGCATTGCAAAGCACGAGGCCGCAGGTAGGTTGGCCATTAATGGCGAAATTGCGGAGGTATGGGCCTGAAGAGACAAACCAGCTACCAAATTCATGAGGAAAATCTTCAAATGGCAGCACATCTCCCGATTTCACCTGCCTTTCCTTCTTTTTCTTCATAGAGCATTCAATGTTTTAGGTGCATTGTATCTGGCAAAATTTTGAAATGCTATGGAATTAGTGCTGAGTACACATTCTTGGTATATATCAGAACTGTGGCACTCATTCGTGTGGTTGAAGACTTGGGCATATTTTGGAGGAAATAACGAAAACAAAGCCTTTCTTGGTTGTTCTGTCTCATTTTGGAGTTTATGAGTTGTATTTTGAATGCAGATTGCACAAATTTTTAGTTTCATTGTTGTTTTATATGAAAAATGTATTGTTGCATGTGTTTAGTTGTTTGTCTCCATTTGCTGTATGGATAGCTTCTTTTGAGTCTGGTTGCTAAGGGTTTCTCAGATTCTAGAATATAGACTTTCTGTATTGCATGCTTGATCTGTAACTTCTATTCAAGGAGTGGATTAAATTGTTTTAGGTTAAGTATGGAGAAGAATGTATGTCAGCAGGGATGTCTGTAAGTAGAGATAGCTACATACTCAGTCTTGGGTGGTGTTTGTAAGGCAAATACCAGTCCTAACCCCTTGAAACTTGAATGCCAATGAAAATCATTCACTTGTATACGTCTAGTTGACTCCTTGTCCTGAGGTAGGCACCAGTCTACTCCCTGTGTTGTGTTATGTTTCCAAATCCCCTGTCTTGTATCCAAAACATAAATACAAATCATTTCTTAATTTGCACCTGTTAGTTTGTAGGAGTAGAAGTAGGACCCCTGCATACTCTCATTCCTAACCACTTAGATATGTCCAATAATGTTGCTAGCCTTGAGATTTATCATGCAAATCTTGGTCCACAAATGAGAGTATTCTGCCTGTTGTTGAAAAGCTAAATCTTTCTATCATTGGGTGAGTCAAGGTCAAATATTTAGCTATAGGGATACCCCTCTTGGTGCGGCAGAACCAGAAGTGAAAGGGAGGTAGCTCATGCAACCTCCTGTATTTGTTGGCCAAATCTACCTGTGCACTAGAACTGGCAAACCCTCTATTGATTCAGAGAGAAAGAACCAATAGGCTAGATGCAATGCAATGTAGAATGGACACCTATACTAGACCCTGCCATCATGCATCACATTTATATTTTGAACGTTGAATACACAACCACGATACAAAGGACAGATGCGATGAAGGAACTTAAGTGGACAATTAAGCACATGTGTCATAATTTTCTTTAAAAGGGGGACTTGCTAGGAACTACAAACAAGGGGGGCCTCATTAAAACATATTCATGACTTGACATAGGATAAAAAACCATATATTTCACAAGTTGAATATTCAAAAGAATTTTCACGATAAGGGATTAGACAGTGCTGCTAGGTGCAAAGGGCTAGTCAAAATACGAAGAGACAGACATAAGTCATAACTAGACCAATTGAGAAACAAGATCAACCAGTCAATAGAGGAATATAATAGCTTACCTTAGCGACCAAAAATAAGGTTCCTTGTTATTTCACCAAGCTAAGATAAACCCTAGACACAGTGTTGATAAACCCTAACCCACACAGACCAAACAAAACTTAGGAATGGAGAAAATAGACCAATGACCACAAGATTTTACATAAGTCCTATCAGTGGCTCATGTTTGGGGGCATTTGTTCAACATGAACAAAGCGAGATCTTAGAGAAACTCTCGGTGAAGCAGACCAGACAAAGCACATAGAAACAGAACCCAACCAAAAGCAAACCTTAACAACATGATGGCCCAAAGCCATCCAAAAAGGGAAAATGAGACTTTCCTCTGTCAAAGATTTTATTCTCTGATGTTTGCATTAGGCCAAGGTTGGGAGTAGCACTATCATTTCTCAGGTTACTAACATGAATGCCCACAAAGCCCTTGAACATGTTACCTTCAGCTTATCTTGTATCTCTCTGATTTCGATAGCTGAACACAGATTAGAAATCCTCTTCACAAATTCTTAGAGTAACATATGGATCCATCATATCAAGCCAATTGTAATAATTTGTATGACTACTTTCCTGTTCACCCTCAAGCCTATCAGGTAGAATTGGAAAGTGGAAACACTCATAATCTATTGATTAGTTTGCATCAGTACCATCACTTTCACCTGCTATGCTTATATCAAACTTAAAACATTCATAAACAATGCCCTCATGGACTTCATCAATGTGTTGTTTTATTAGCTTGAGGTCACACTCAATATTTATGTCTAATGAACCATATTGATCAAAGGTATGAATTTGAAATGTATAAATTGGATGATCACTTGGGTTTTGCCTCTCATATAAAACCTGCTTACCCATAGGCATCACCTCAGGCTGAAGTGACACTGACATATGTTTATTCAATTCTAATAAATCACTAATTCTATCATATGCCCTAATGCCTGATAATGGAAGCTCATCTTTAAGTATAACAAGATCCATTTTCAAGCTCAAACCATCTATTTGAGCAGCTTCAACCTTATCCATGCACTTGTTAGACTCTAGGGAATCTTCTTCATACTCTTCAGATCTTGTATCCTTAGGGTTCTTTGCAAAGATTGGATTGTCTATGCACTAGCAAGGATCACCATTTCTCATTTCTAGTAAATCTGGATGCTCATCATAAAGGGGATCATGCCTTATGTTCATTCTTGTCATATATATTTCATCCTCCTCAACATGAAGACTCAAATCTTTCTCAGCATCACTATATTCAGAAACACCACAGTCAATACCCTCCTCACAAACACAATCACAATCAATCTTGAAATCATAGAATCTAGTATCACTTCTTACTTCATCTTCTGATTGTTCCACACACGTCTAAAATTTCTTCCATATTAACATAATCTAAGACAACACAGTTAGAAGGCCCTTCAAGTTCCACAATACTATTAACCAACAATGATGAGATTATATCATTCACATCTCCATCATAAGGCATAACCTGATCATTTGAGAGTGAACTCATGTCATTAACATCTTGCATGCTAATGTTATCTTCATCTAGGATGAAACATTCCAACTCTATTTCATATAATCCATTATGACCATCATAGTAGCAATCAACATGATCAACCTCAGGAATTGAATACATGGGAATAGACATAATGACACCATAATCATTACTGACAAAGCTCTCAACACTAGTAAGATTGTAGTCAGGATTACAAGATTCCTTCTCACCAACTATGTCTTGACAAGATATTATTTGAGGTATTTGCATTATTTTAGTATATAGTGCATTTGAATTTTCATGAATGCAATCTTCAGGTATACGCACCATATTTCTTGGATGCTCACAAACATTTTCTCCATTAACATGAGGAATAACCTCAGTTTGGAACATGCCTTCTTCATTCACATACATTGCATCATTATTTGAATCATACCCAGCCTTAGGATAAATGTGATCAACATTATGGAGTTATCCACTCCTATCATCATGAATCTCAACATTCTCTACAATGTCTATCCATTCAGGAACTTCAGCAAAATTACTTGGCTTCAACTTCTAAGGCAATAAACTCAAAGCTGACTCATATATATCACAGAACAAATCAATGCATACAGACTCTTGAGGCCTGAAACCAACATGGATATCCATATAGGTATTCAAGATTATGGAAAATAAAGAATATCTTGATTCTCCCTCATGTCTCTTTATGTCAAAGAGAGCCTGAACAGAGACCATAGGATCATCAATGCATGCAGTTTGTTGACAATTTGTTTGGGGCTCTACGTGATCAATATTATGGATTGATGTACAAGTTGGGATGACAAGGGTGTAAATTCTTTGACATTCATTTTTAATTTCTGACTTTTACACCTTTCATCAGCATTGGGTGTCTTAGGGCAGCAAACACTTGTAGACAAATAGCCCATGAGTATTCCATACTTCGAGTTGTTTTCTATGTGTATGGCAATCTCATAAGCCTGATGCAAAGTTACAGGATCTTTATTTTGTCAACTGGTAACTCATCTTCTTGTCAAAATCTCCCAAGTAAACTACTAAACTCATTGCATCATTGGGTCTAATAGCTTCAGGAATATCCCTCAATGTTTTTGCAAATCTCAAGTTAAATGTAGGAACTATCTCATCCTCTTCCTTCTAAATGCTCATAAACTTACTGATTACTGAACTTGCATTAAATCTCTCACCAAACTACTCCATGAAGACTGCTTTGAACTCATCCCAAGAATAGATCAAGCATGTTGGTAAATAAGAGAACCAATCTCTTGCTTCATCCTTTAAAGACTGAACAAACAATTTCTTGACAACATCTTCAAAATCTAACTCATAGTCTCATATTACATCCATAAAATCTTGCAAATGCTTACTTGTTGATTCAAACTTACCACCACTGAACTTTGGTATCTTATCTCTGATTTCACATGGTACATGATTTGGGAAACCAAAGATATTGCTAAAATTTATGGCCTTTTATCTTTCACTAATAAAATTTCCTTGATAACACAGGTGAGGTTGTATACTATGCATTGTTACATTTGAGGCCATACAGGCATATAGACTGGCAACACAATCTCCCTAGTCCTATAGAGACTTCTCACATTAGATTTTGCAATTACCCATTTATTCTTAGTCTTCTTTTACAACAAGATTTTAAGCCTTTACAATGCATAATCTTATCTTAGCTTACCTGAGATCCTCTAAAAGATTTTCTTCCAACATATGTATACTTCATCTCATAATGCAGGACACAGTCAAGTAACACAGAAGTATACCAACTTATCATCAATTTTTCCTTTCACTTAGTGCTTAGTTTTCACTGAATAAGGAACCAAATCATTCTCAATGCATTTCATAAACTACCTTAAAACATATAACAATCCTTCATAGAGACAGGAACACATAAAATACCTAGAAGTGTGTTACAACTACTATGAACTTTCCTCCTGACTGGAAAACATAGATGTTGAAATACCCTTCATACTTTCATCAGGTTCTTTCTTCACAGAGTCATCACCTCTTTTCACAGAGGACCGAACTTCAAATAGAATAAAGCTCTTTAAAGCTTACATTCATTCTAGGTTTTCTCCAATAGCATAGCCACATAAAACCCTTCAAATATGATGTAACAAAACTTCTTCTAGGTCAGAGAAATTCTTTGATCAACCAGTAAGGAGAGTATCAAAGTCACCACCCTCTAAAGGGAATGATACTACACTATACATGTGCAAACTCTAAGTACCCATGATAGACCACTGGAATAATTTTTGACAACCAATAAATGAGTTCCCAGTAGAGTCACCAATCTGTTGGTTTTTTTAAAATCCCAACATGATCTCACAAATAACCTATGATTTAGCCATTTTCAATACTTAGTTATTGTGGGGGGTTGGCCAACGAATAGGTGAAAGTTAAAATAAAATTCCCTCTACACTTCAATCTCTACTAAACCTAGGAGGGTGATCCCTAATAGTATTTAATAATATCCTATGCAAATTATCACAAATACTATAAATAATAGATGTGTTCTATGCAAATTTGCTTGAGGATTGTGAAAAATATGAAGATCTAGCTTAAATCAATCAAGCATTTTATATTCCTAAGCTCATAGAACAAAATAAGACTTCACTTCAACAAACACTTTCACTTGAATATAAAGATTGGAAGTATTTTATAATGTGTTTGATCCTAGAGTTGAAAATTAGTAACAATGGTTCATCTAAGCATCAAGATCTCTATAATATCACCTTGCAATATTATACTCAGATTTCCTAACCAGTCATACTTACTAAATCCTTGTATACATTCACATAAATCTAAATTTCCATTAAAGCATTTAACCTATTCTTTGAATAAGAGCCTTAAACATAAAGATACATCCACAAGAATTTCATGGAGACAAATAGAATAGTCCTTGACTTATTCATTCATAATCTGTGTAAACCATACATCGGGAGACAATTGGCTTCATAAATATTGCCATTGTATTCAAACAGATGCTAGTACAGTTATCAAAATTCAAAAATGACAGTTCAGACTCAAAAATGTAAACAAGACTTAATCTCTATTCTCTGCACTTCATTACAAACTTCTCAAAAAGATTAACCCTTGTAAATGGCCTTGAAATTCCTTTTATAATGCAAGGGAGCAACAAGCTTTAGGCCATTTACACATGTCACAATTTCATTTGACAATATCGTCAAACATGAAGATGCCACAATAACTATCCTTGACCAATCAGGCACGCCTTCTGCAACAAATTATTCCCTTCAGTAGACTAGAACAACCATTTTTGTCTTGTATGCATTCCACCCTCGGTGTGGAGGCAAGCCATGATGTTGACAGGTGGTAGTTTGCTAGATGCTCTTTTAGCCCAGCGACCCTTCACATCTAGATACTTGTTCATAAAACAAGCATCCTCTGCTCTGCCTCACTAACCATGCACATGGACATGAGAAAACCTGTAAGGAATAATAGAATAAGGAACTCCCCAAGACTAGAGTCCCCCTCATTATTCCACACTGCGGACACTGGGATGTGACTTCTCATCTTTCGAGTGGAGGTTTCCAACAACCTCAGCTACCTAGAAGTTTGAGGGAGCCACATATAGCTGACTTTGGTAGTGCCAAAATTCTAGCTAGAAAGTGTCATGCCCACATTTCCCATGCAGTCACAACATGCATCACACGTGTCATGTTCACATTTGTCATGTGGTCATGACACGAAATATCAAAAAAAATTTCACGCTTCCCAAGAAACCCCATCGCATGCATAAGCATGCTCGGTGGCGTATGCTTAAGGCGTAAACAAAATAGTTGAATGCGGGTTAATGCATCCATGTGCGCATACCAATCGCAATGAAGGCCAACTAGGGGTTCATCGCGATGTGGTTAACGTCGCCAATAGGGTTAGGATCAATGATTAAAACCCTAAGTCAACCTATGTGAATGAAGGGATTTTAACGTAAGTCAAAATCAATAGCCAAAAATCAAATGCATGAGAGGATGATAAAATACCAAAATCAAATGACAATACTCAATGAAAACAATATTATAATCCCAAACAGGGTTAAACTTTACTAACCTAACTAAACCCTAATTTCTGAAAAAATCTGGCAAAATAACGCCTCACAGGCGTGAGTAGGGTTTATTGTACTAAAACTAATTTGATCAAGAGGTTTACTAATTTGGATTAATAAATTACTTACGTCTCACGAGTTGAATTGGTAAATCAGTTGATTAAGATTAATTAAACATTTTTCAACAAAGTCCGATCAATCTGTTCTTCTTCACGTTTTCTACAATTTAAAACTTTTTCAACAAAGCTCGATCAATCTGTTCTCCTTCACGTTTTCTATAATTTAAATTATTTTTCAACAAAGCTCAATCAATTAGTTCTTCTTCACATTTTCGATCAATTAGAGTTATCTCTGCATCTTTTACATTATTCCTAATTTCTTGGTAGACCAGATCTCAGAAATAGGTTTAACTAACTTCGTTTAAAAAGTTTACTAGGTTTCAGATCTGGGTTTAAGTCAACATCTTATTTAATTCCGTTAATTAAATTGGCCCAAAGGGATTAAAAGAATATTAAATTTTAATTAATAATGAGTGGTTTAATTCGTTCTCGTAGAGTTAGATTTCCTAACCCGATTGTTTAAAGTAACTACCTCTCAATATTTTAATTGTATAAAATTTAATTGAATAAAAAAAAATTCTCTATCGTGATCTAATCTATTATTTAACTTCCACTAACAAATAAAAATAATATTTCAACTAGAGTATAGTTTTACCCATTAAATTTAATCACAATACCCCACTCTTAAAATAAAATTTTAAATCACTTGGAGGAAAATAATAAAGAAAAAAAAAGGGAAAAGAATATAATGCAATTTTTTTTAAAATACAAGCCTTAAAATTCCTCTCTATTAAAATATAAATTTCCTTATGTGAGAAAACCCTAACCCTATCTTTGAAACCCATTCTTTTTCTCCTCTTTGTTTTCACTTTTATCTTTCTTTCTCTTTTTTCCTCATTTTCTCATTCTTTGTTTTCTTGTGTTTTTGGTTGCAGGTTTAATGGCCACATATGAAATGCATATGATGGCATTTTTAAATATATTATTATTATTATTATTATTATTATTATTATTATGTTTATGAAATGGATTTCCTTTTTAATATATATATATTATTATTATTATTTTTGTTAAAAAGTTAAAACCCTAAATGTATTGTGGCAGGTCTGTGGGGAGGTGAAGGAACGACAGATCCATGAAGGGCAACGCTGAGGTGGAGGTGTTGTGGGTAGTGGGTGGCGGAGGAGGAGCCACGGTGAAGGGTGAAGGTCTGGTGGTAGGGGAGCGGCAGGAATGGTGGCCGCGGAGGAGGGACCGACGGAGGGCAGGTTAGTAGAGGCCACGGGAATAACAAGAGCCGCAGCGGGGTTTAGGAGGCAGTGGGGAGTGTGGGGAGGGGGACGGAGCCCCCACCCACATCCCATACGATGGGGTGTGGGTGGGGGCTCTGCCCCCCTCCCCACACCCAACACAAAAAGAAGTAGCAGCAGTGGGGAGTTCGAACGCCCCCACCCTTTCATAATTTTTTTTGTATATATAAAAAAAAGAAACAACAAATCTGCAAACTGTCCAAAACTTAGTCGCTTCTCTATACAACGTTCATTATTATTATTTTTAAATATATATATATATATATACTATTGTATATATATAATACAATCTTTAAGTTTTGTGGTCAGCTTAATAAATTCAATTTTTTTTTTAAATACATATAAAAAAAATACATTCCTTCACCTACACATGATATATATATATATACACTTTTGTGTGTGTGTGTATATATATATATATAATTAATATTTTCAACTATGATCTTTTTCTTCTACACTTACAAATTTTTTTTTTTAAACAATAAACAAAGATATATATCTATTTTCTTTTATCAATTTTCTATAAAGCAAGATCTCTTTTTCTTCAACAAGGCATATTCATTGCGATACTAATATTCACATTTTTTATAAAGGAAAGAAACATTGAAATAAAGTAGATACTTCTAAATTCATATCATCCACAAATTTTCTTTTCAAGAATAATAACAAACCTCATATTTTGTCTCAATAATAAAGACACAACTTTACTAATTGATATTTTAAAATTTACATACAATGAAACAACTTTAAAAGTAAATTTTCTTCCTTCTTTTTTTTTGAATGATAAGAAATTAAATCAACAATTTTAACTTTCAATTTTAAATGTAATTAGACTACACACAAAATAAAAATATACATTTTTACAACAAGACAGAGAACAATGCTCTTCTCTTGGACAACTAACAAATGGTAAAATCTCCTAAGTAGGCCAAGCTCTCTCTCAAGAGCTAAAAGAGTAAAGGAAAATAAAATATCAACTCCAAGACCAAAGAGTTTTCTCCAACTTCACAACTTAGCTCCAATGAACTTGCATTAACACAACAAGGGAAAAGAAAACCACACATCTTGCTCTCCTCCCTACCATAGACCCGCAAGAGGGTCACCCCCGAGCTAGGGAGGTCATCCACACACTAGGGAACTCATTCCACATCACAACAAGGTTTTCAAAACAACCAAAACACAAATTTACACCCATGGATAGCACAACACAAAACTCAACCAGGGTGAGTTCAAAGGGGTAGGGGAGTGGACACACTCAACTCAAGAGTGCCACTCCTACAACTATCTCAAAACAAATATCTCATAAGGCCTCTAGCCAACACATTCAAACACAATTTCCTCAAAGCTTCCATATTTTGGCTCTCAAGCCATGTCACATATTGCTCAAAATCTCATATATTGCCCTCAAGGCTTACAACACCACAAAAACAAGATAATGACCCTGAGGAGGTTCACTCCTCCCCTACCCACACTTGTTGAGCATCTTCTCCCAAGTGGTAGAGGCTCTTACAACACCCTACAAATTTTTCCCATAATAACAATAAAAAACTCAAGAAAAAAGATCTCACACATAGCATCATGCAAGCAACAAAAATACAAAGGGAAGGCCTTAGCCTTGAAGACAACCTTTAAAAACCCAATTATGGAAGATGGTTGATGTAGAGCTTCTCCAAATCCTCCTCCAACATAAGCCACAAAAATATTTCTATCTTTTTCCCCAAAAGTAAATTTCAAACAATAAAATTATCCAAAAATTCAACAACCCATAACCTTCTCCAAGTGGGATTAAAATAAGCTCAACCCATGAGCTTAGAGGAATGGGGAGGTGACACTTGTCACCTCCTCACTCTTCGTCCCCACTACAAGCAAGACCCATGGGATGGGTGTTGACACATGTCACTCACCCATCCCCAAGTCTCTCTCACCCCTTCCACTTGTCCTCTCTCAAACATGGGGGAGAGAAAAGTGGAGCTTAAGAGGGAATGGGTGACACATGTGTCCCCTTCCTTTCCTCTCAAGAGGGACCGCACAACTCCAATGTACTCTCACCAATTGTGAGAGAGACTTGTATAAAGTCCTCCTCAATTGGTGGGTCTTGGAGACATCTCCAACCTTGGGAAGTGGAAAGGGATGGGGTTGAGTGTTGGGACCACTCATCCTCTCCCTCCCATGCCTTAAATTTCGTCACTTAACTTCAGGGTGAAGTTAAGGTGACCAAATGGAGGTTTACCAAGGGTTACCCAAGTTAAAAAGGTCCTTAGACCCAAGGGGTACAACCCAGGGTCAAGTTTAGCCTAGTTAGAGCACCTAGGGTTAAGTTAAAGCACATGAAAAGGGGTCTCAAAATTTAAAATTAAAAAAAAAGAAATTCAAAGACAAAATTCTTACAACACCAATTAGAATTCAAGTTAAAAGAGTGGTAGACTTAGCCAGATTAACAACATGCAAATCAACATTACAGAATTTCATCATACATAGAGTTGATCTTGGTTCCTCGTGGAACTAGATCGGCTTCACAAGAGATAACAACATCGTGTGTGGACTGATCTCCAATTTTTGTGGCTTGTTAGAAATACCTGCGCACTCAATTGCAAAGTTAATTCCACATATATATATATAATAGCCGAAAAAAATTAAAACATACACTCGCATAAAATATCACAAGTTCACATAAACATAAAGGAAGTCACATTACAATTAGATTCTAAATTTTGTATTTCAAACATCCATTCCCAAGATTGAATCACAAAACAATTTTCTATCTAACATCACCCAATTAGTTTTCCCATAACATCATAATATAAAGCATCTATCTAACATCATTAGTAAGGAAATATCTAGGTCTAACACATCGTAAACATACTAAGAATAACAAACCACATACATCATAAAGTCTAATAGCTTGGAAATTCGGGATCAACAGTCCCACAAGTCTAAATGTATCAACAATAGTAAAGTAAATAGTCAAATGTACGGGAATGAAAAAGGTAGGCCTCACAAAAAGGAAGCAACAACAATCATATGCTTAAGCTTGAGGAAGAACTAACTATTCTTGTCAACTCAATTTCACCGCTCCACTTCCAGTTCTTTCATCCCAGGGGACAACACTCCTACAACTAGAGTTATTGTTCTGTTAGAACCCATCGTGCTGAGGGAGGAGAAGAGGGAATAATAATGCCTCTCCTCACCCAATCCCAATCTAGAAACTCACTATAACAGAAAACTACAGGAGTCAACAAACAGGGAGCACAATACTAGTCTAGGATGAAAGCAAGGGGAAACTGGGGTATGATAGGAGTTCAATGCTTGTCACTCTACTTCCCAAATCTTCCCAGAACCACCTATTCCTTAGGCAATCATCTCTAATTCCTTAATTTTATAAGAACATAGCATCAACCATGAAAATAGAGAAGAAACTCTTAAGGAACAAGGTGGTGGACAAAGCATACTAAAATGATGAATATCCATATTACCCACACAAAAAGGAATGATGCGAATGCGAATAGTAACAACAAGGGCACCTATTTATAGTAAAATTGCAGAGGCTTCCATACTTTAGATAGTCATACTCTACCAATTTACCATATCAATCCACTTCAACTAGTACCACGGCACATTGGTCTTAAATGGAAATCCTTTAATATCCTACCAATGCAGCCATAAAAGGAAAAGGAGGCAACAATTCACCATCACATTAATGTCGCACAACCTAAAACAACTGCAAATGTCAATTTTTGCAATGAGGCTACCAAATCAGGTTTCTTGGTTATAGTATTTTATCTATTTCAAGCAACACATCCGATTTGAATTTTTCCCTAACATGAGTGGAAGATCCCCTCAAGCCCAAACACAAATTTCCAAGAGTCGATTTTATATCCTATCAATCTTCTCACAAGCCTATCCCCTTGTATAGTAGCAGTGAAAAAAGGTCAGTACACACTCTAAAAAGCCACCACTGCATTGACTTATTGTTTCTTACACACCACCACTTTGTTTTTTTCATTTTGAAAATGGGTCATTGATGAGACTACTTTTTTAAAACACGATCAATGGTTGTCGCGAGCCCATCTTCCAGTGCTTTTTTCCCTAAATCTCTTCAACAAAAATGCTCTGCGAAGAGTCTCCGCGATGAGCTGAGAGGCAGCCATGGGTAAGTGCAAGAAGATGGGGGGCCAAAAAGGGGTCTTAAGTGGCCACTTTTTTTCTGAAATCAGGAAATACTGGCCTTGGATGAGAAATTGAGCATAGTTACACTCAAAATTTGGAGATGCAACCAAAACAATGTTTGTAGTGCTCCGAGTCTACTTTCTAAACTACAATTTTGTTTTGAAAATGGCATAGATTAAGGGGTTCAAAAGAGGGAGCCACCGAAATTGGTGTTGTTTCTGTCAAAAAAACATAACATAGCATGTTTTGTGGCTCCCTCAAAAGGTCAACTATTTTTTGGTATTTTTAAAATCACTTCAGTGAGAAATTAGCTAATAGCATTTAGTTTATGCCCGATTTTTCTAATAATTTTTTGATGAGTATTTGATTTTTTACTAATTTTTAAAGTGGACACATCCTAAAAAATAGAATTTTGGCCGTGCTACCCCTATAAATTTTGAAAACTAATTGAAAATTATTTTTTTATTTTTTTAATATTTGTAGAATGGAGTCTAGTTTCTAAATATGTATTTTTTTTGAAATTTGAATGAATAGTTATTTTACAATGAAAAAAAGACCAAACAGTGGTTTTTGCCTAAAAACGGACACACAAACAAAAGAAATTAAAGATGAAAGGCTTAACATTGTTAAAATGTGAAAAAAATCACATCATCAAATAGCTAAGAGAAAGCCTAACATTACCCATGTGTTCGATTTGTTCAACCTTGAAACACGTGCAAATTTGAGGGTTAGCACGAACGAAATTATGTGAAATTTTGAAGAATATAGAAAAACATGTCTGTGACTGTTCATAAGGCACTCCAAGCCTTTGGGTTGGAAATCCAAAGCAAATCCCAAGCCCAAGGCTTGGGATTCCCAAAGCAAGAAATAACGCGCTCGCGTTATGTTTTGCCTTGCATTTTTCTTTCCCGCAAGTCTGTCTTTTGTCATGTTTGACATAACGCGAGCGCGTTATAACGCGCTCGCGTTATGTCCCACTCAAATTTTTTTACGTTCAAGGCTATTAATCATGAGGGTTAAGGGATAAGGGATAGAGTTGGAGGGTTTAGGGATAAGGGATTAGTGTTTAAGGTATAGTATCGAGCCCGTTGAGGGTCTAGGAATAGGGATAGCATTTAAGGTTTAGGGATGAGGGATGACAGATTACGGTTTAGGGTTTAGGGATAGAGTTGAGGGTCGAGGGATCAAAGTTAAGGGTTGAGGGATTAGGGTTTGACATTGAGGGTTGAGGGTTGAGGTTCAAGGGTCAAGGGTTTAGGGATAGGGTTTAGGGTCGATGGATTAGGGTTAAAGTAGAGTGTGGAGGGTGTAAGGATTAGGGATAGGGTTGGAGGGTTTAGGGATAAGGGATTAGGGCTTAAGGTATAGTATCGAGTCTGTTGAGGGTTTAGGAATAGAGATAGCATTTAGGGATTAGGGATGAGGGATTATAGTTGAGGGATGATGGATTAGGGTTGAGGGTTGAGGGATTAGGGTTTAGGGTTGAGGGTTGAGGGATTAGGGTTTAAGGTATAGTGTTGAGGGTTGAGGGTTGAGGGTTTAGGATTAGGGTTTAGGGTTGATGGATTAGCATTTAATGTTGAGGTTAGGGTTAGAGTATCGAGGGTAGAGGGATTAGGGATAGGGTTTAGGGTTGAAGGTTTAAGGATTGAGGGTTGAGACTTTAGGGATGAGGGTTTAAGGCTTAAGATATAGTGTCAAGTGTTGAGGGTGTAGGGATAGGGTTTAAGTTTTAAGGGTTAAGGGTTGAGGGATAGGGATTAAGGTTTAAGGTATAGTGTTGAGGGTCGAGGGATCAGAGTTAAGGGTTGAGGGATTAGGGTTTGACGTTGAGGGTTAAGGGTTGAGGTTCAAGGGTCAAGGGTTTAGGGATAGGGTTGAGGGTCGAGGAATTAGGGTTAAAGTAGAGTGTGGAGGGTATAAGGATTAGGGACAGGGTTTGAGGATTTAGGGATAAGGGATTAGGGTTTAAGGTATAGTATTGATTCTGTTAAGGGTGTAGGAATAGGGATAGCATTTAGGGTTTAGGGATGAGGGATTAGAGTTGAGGGATGACGGATTAGGGTTGAGGGTTGAGGGATTAGGGTTTAGGGATAAGGTTTAGGGTTGAGGGCTGAGGGATTAGGGTTTAAGGTATAGTGTTGAGGGTTTAGGGATAGGGTTTAGGTTTGAGGGATTAGGGTTTAGGGTTGATGAATTAGGGTTTAATGTTGAGAGTTGAGGGTTGAGGGTTGAGGGTTGAGGTTGAGGGATAAGGTTAATGGTCAAGGGATTAGGGTTAAATAAGAGTGTCGAGGGTAGAGGGATTAGGGTTTAAGGTATAGTATCGAGCCTGTTGAGGGTCTAGGAATAGGGATAGCTTTTAGGATTTAGGAATGAGGGATTAGAGTTGAGGGATGACGAATGACAGATTAGGGTTGAGGGTTGAGGCATTAGGGTTTAGGGACAAGGTTTAGGGTTAGGGTTGAGGGATTAGGGTTTAAGGAATAGTGTTGAGGGTTTAGGGATAGGGTTTAGGGTTGAGGGATTAGAATTTGACGTTGAGGGTTTAGGGTTTAGGGTTAGTGTTGAAGGTCGAGGGATCAGAGTTAAGGGTTGAGGGATTAGGGTTTGATGTTAAGGGTTGAGGGTTGAGGTTCGAGGGCCGAGGGTTTAGGGATAGGGTTGAGGGTCGAGGAATTAGGGTTAAAGTTGAGTGTGGAGGGTATAAGGATTAGGGATAGGGTTGGAGGGTTTAGGGATAAGGGATTAGAGTTTAAGGTATAGTATCTAGTCTGTTGAGGGTTTAGGAATAGGGATAGCATTTAGGGTTTAGGGATGAGGGATTAGAGTTGAGGGATGATGGATTAGGGTTGAGGGTTGAGGGATTAGGGTTTAGGGATAAGGTTTAGGGTTGAGGGTTGAGGGATTAGGGTTTAAGGTATAGTGTTGAGGGTTGATGGTTTAGGGATAGGGTTTAGGTTTGAGGGATTAGGGTTTAGGGTTGATGAATTAAGGTTTAATGTTGAGAGTTGAGGGTTGAGGGTTGAGGGTTGAGGTTGAGGGATAGGGTTAATGGTCAAGGGATTAGGGTTAAATAAGAGTGTCGAGGGTAGAGGGATTAGGGTTTAAGGTATAGTATCGAGCCTGTTGAGGGTCTAGGAATAGGGATAGCGTTTAGGGTTTAGGAATGAGGGATTAGAGTTTAGGGATCACGGATGACAGATTAGGGTTGAGGGTTGAGGGATTAGGGTTTAGGGACAAGGTTTAGGGTTAGGGTTGAGGGATTAGGGTTTAAGGTATAGTGTTGAGGGTTTAGGGATAGGGTTTAAGGTTGATGGATTAGAGTGAAGGGTTGAGGGATTAGAATTTGACGTTGAGGGTTTAGGGTTTAGGATTAGGGTTGAAGGTTGAGGGATTAGAGTTAAGGGTTGAGGGATTAGGGTTTGATGTTGAGGGTTGAGGGTTGAGGTTCGAGGGTCAAGGGTTTAGGGATAGGGTTGAGGGTCGAGGGATCAAAGTTAAGGGTTGAGGGATTAGGGTTTGACATTGAGGGTTGAGGGTTGAGGGTTGAGGTTCAAGGGTCAAGGGTTTAGGGATAGGGTTTAGGGTCGAGGGATTAGGGTTAAAGTAGAGTGTGGATGGTGTAAGGATTAGGGATAGGGTTTGAGGGTTTAGGGATAAGGGATTAGGGTTTAAGGTATAGTATCGATTCTGTTGAGGGTGTAGGAATAGGGATAGCATTTAGGGTTTAGGGATGAGGGATTAGAGTTGAGGGATGACGGATTAGGGTTGAGGGTTGAGGGATTAGGGTTTAGGGATAAGGTTTAGGGTTGAGGGTTGAGGGATTAGGGTTTAAGGTATAGTGTTGAGGGTTCAGGGATAGGGTTTAGGGTTGAGGGATTAGGATTTGACGTTGAGGGTTGAGGGTTTAGGGTTAGGGTTGAGAGATGAGGGATCAGAGTTAAGGGTTGAGGGAATAGGGTTTGACGTCGAGGGTTGAGGGTTGAGGTTCGAGGGTCAAGGGTTTAGGGATAGGGTTGAGGTTGAAGGGATTAGGGTTAAAGTAGAGTTTGGAGGGTGTAAGGATTAGGGATAGGGTTGGAGGGTTTAGGGATAAGGGATTAGAGTTTAAGGTATAGTATCGAGTTTGTTGAGGGTTTAGGAATAGGGATAGAATTTAGGGTTTAGGGATGAGGGATTAGAGTTGAGGGATGAGGGATTAGGGTTGAGGGTTGAGGGATTAGGGTTTAGGGATAAGGTTTAGGGTTGAGGGTTGAGGGATTAGGGTTTAAGGTATAGTATTGAGGGTTGATGGTTTAGGGATAGGGTTTAGGTTTGAGGGATTAGGGTTTAGGGTTGATGAATTAGGGTTTAATGTTGAGAGTTGAGGGTTGAGGGTTGAGGGTTGAGGTTGAGGGATAGGGTTAATGGTCAAGGTATTAGGGTTAAATAAGAGTGTCGAGGGTAGAGGGATTAGGGTTTAAGGTATAGTATCGAGCCTGTTGAGGGTCTAGGAATAGGGATAGCGTTTAGGATTTAAGAATGAGGGATTGGAGTTGAGGGATGACAAATGACAGATTAGGGTTGAGGGTTGAGGCATTAGGGTTTAGGGACAAGGTTTAGGGTTAGGGTTGAGGGATTAGGGTTTAAGGTATAGTGTTGAGGGTTTAGGGATAGGGTTTAGGGTTGAGGGATTAGAGTGAAGGGTTGAGGGATTAGAATTTGACGTTGAGGGTTTAGGGTTTAGGGTTAGGGTTGAAGGTCGAGGGATCAGAGTTAAGGGTTGAGGGACTAGGGTTTGATGTTGAGGATTGAGGGTTGAGGTTTGAGGGTCAAGGGTTTAGGGATAGGGTTGAGGGTCGAGGAATTAGGGTTAAAGTTGAGTGTGGAGGGTGTAAGGATTAGGGATAGGGTTGGAGGGTTTAGGGATAAGGGATTAGAGTTTAAGGTATAGTATCGAGTTTGTTGAGGGTTTAGGAATAGGGATAGCATTTAGGGTTTAGGGATGAGGGATTAGAGTTGAGGGATGAGGGATTAGGGTTGAGGGTTGAGGGATTAGGGTTTAGGGTTGAGGGTTGAGGGATTAGGGTTTAAGGTATAGTGTTGAGGGTTGATGGTTTAGGGATAGGGTTTAGGTTTGAGGGATTAGGGTTTAGGGTTGATGAATTAGGGTTTAATGTTGAGAGTTGAGGGTTGAGGGTTGAGGGTTGAGGTTGAGGGATAGGGTTAATGGTTAAGGGATTAGGGTTAAATAAGAGTGTCGAGGGTAGAGGGATTAGGGTTTAAGGTATAGTATCGAGCCTGTTGAGGGTCTAGGAATAGGGATAGCGTTTAGGGTTTAGGAATGAGGGATTAGAGTTGAGGGATGACGGATGACAGATTAGGGTTGAGGGTTGAGGGATTAGGGTTTAGGGACAAGGTTTAGGGTTAGTGTTGAGGGATTAGGGTTTAAGGTATAGTGTTGAGGATTTAGGGATAGGGTTTAGGGTTGAGTGATTAGAGTGAAGGGTTGAGGGATTAGAATTTGACGTTGAGGGTTTAGGGTTTAGGATTAGGGTTGAAGGTCAAGGGATAAGAGTTAAGGGTTGAGGGATTAGGATTTAAGGTATAGTATCGATTCTGTTGAGGGTGTAGGAATAGGGATAGCATTTAGGGTTTAGGGATGAGGGATTAGAGTTGAGGGATGACGGATTAGGGTTGAGGGTTGAGGGATTAGGGTTTAGGGATAAGGTTTAGGGTTGAGGGCTAAGGGATTAGGGTTTAAGGTATAGTGTTGAGGGTTTAGGGATAGTGTTTAGGGTTGAGGGATTAGAGTGAAGGGTTGATGGATTAGGATTTGATGTTGAGGGTTGAGGGTTTAGGGTTAGGGTTGAGAGATGAGGGATCAGAGTTAAGGGTTGAGGGATTAGGGTTTGACGTCGAGGGTTGAGGGTTGAGGTTCGAGGTTCAAGGGTTTAGGGATAGGGTTGAGGTTGAAGGGATTAGGGTTTAAGGTATAGTGTTGAGGGTTGATGGATCAGAGTTAAGGGTTGAGGGATTAGGGTTGAGGGTTGTAAGGATTAGGGATAGGGTTGGAGGGTTTAGGGATAATGGATTAGAGTTTAAGGTATAGTATCGAGTCTGTTGAGGGTGTAGGATTAGGGATAGCATTTAGGGTTTAGGGATGAGGGATTAGAGTTGAGGGATGATGGATTAGGGTTGAGGGATTAGGATTTGATGTTGAGGGATGACAGATTAGGGTTGAGGGATTAGGATTTGACGTTGAGGGTTTAGGGATAGGGTTGAGGGTTGAGGGATTAGGATTTGACGTTGAGGGTTTAGGGATAGGGTTGAGGGATTAGGATTTGACGTTGAGGGTTGAGGGTTTAGGGATAGGGTTGAGGGATTAGGATTTGACATTGAGGGTTGAGGGTCGAGGGATTAGAGTTGAGAGTTTAGGGATTAGGGTTTGACGTTAAGGGTTGAGGGCATTTTCTATCATGAACTTGATTATGAGGGCTTAGCCCTTCATTGTTATGCCTATCATATGGCAGAGCATCTGGCAAGCCCTTGCAAGAAAAAGATGTGATCAATGCAAAGGATGTGATGAATGTATAGCAGGATAAAATGCGAGCGCGTTATAGCGTGAGCGCGTTATAACACACTCACGTTTTGTATTTCTATTGAAACGGTAAAAAAGTGGTTACCCCTGTGATCCAGGCCCACATGCTCTATTTTCTTACTGATTCTGCGCGTGCTTCGACAAAAAAGAAGTGCTTTCATGCTATTGGGAAGTTCACATGCACATTTGACACATTGTACCACCTTTGCATGATCTTTCCACCGCCTTTTCTGCTTTGCCAACTTGAGAAGGAGGAAATAACATAGTTTTCACACCAAGTTTGATATATATCTATTCAAGTTTCAATTTTTGTAGTGTTGCAATGTTAATTGTGATTCAATTTTAAGAATTTAACATTGAAAAGGAAGCAAGTGGTGAAAAACTCAAATTGTTGAGGAGTTTGATGCAAGAAGATAAAAACACTACATAATTGGGTACTCTCTCCATTCAAATCTTCGTTATTTAGGTATGTCAAGTCTTTACATGCATGTTCTTTACATTTTCCTTATTTCGGATTGAATTACTTTATCATGCTTTATCATACATGTTTAAAATAGACACATTCCCAATCAAGAAAGCAACCTACAATCTCACATGATGCCATGTATATTTTCTACACTTGGGCTCTTTAATAATTATGTGTAATAAACAAACCTTAGTTCATACCATGATGTCAAACTATACAAGAATAAATCCTTACAACATAAAAAAAATACAATCCCACTATTATCATGTATTCATTTCTTAGGAACTAATATTGGTCTCTTTATCATGCTATAGACAAATTCTCCGTCATGCCGAGGAAACGATCAAGAATTAAACCAACACAGGAAGAGATAGAAGCTAAGAATGCAAAGAAAGCAATGGCTATGAGGGAACTTCATGAGAAGAGGAAATTGGACATGATAAATGAAGACATACCAATTGAAGAGGAACCACAACCATCACAAAGAGATATGGTATTGGTGGCACAAAGAGAACGAATGCAAAAACTTTGTGGTACGAGAGATTTGAATACCATAGTTGGAGACACATCCTTTACCGCAAGTCAACATGTAGGGACACCATCTACCACATCTCAAGTTGAAAGTGTTGATAACTGAGAGGGGGGGGTGAATCAGTTATCCTAATTATTTCCCTTATTGAACTTTCCTTTTAATTGAAGCAGCATAAAATCAAACACAAAACATTAACCATGAAATAAGAAACACATGACACAGTATTTTTGACGTGGAAACCCTGTTAAGGGAGAAAACCACGGGGTGATTAACCCAAGAATTATTCTCTGTTAGAAGAATAGGAAATTACAAAAATGGCACTTGCCAATTAGGGCTCACTGCCCGAGCACATTGCTCACAAGAGGCCCACTGCCTACAAAAAGACACATTGTCTACAAAGTGATGAGAATCACAGTCTTGAACTGATTGGAAGCATCTGCATATGCTGGAGTTCAGTTCCGGTTAGGCTCAGTACACTGATCTGCTGCACTTCATCTTTCCTCTGTTCTTTATTCTGCTATCTTTCACATACCGGATCCTTTTTGCTACCTCTGCTCTTTCTCTGGACTTATTCGCATATCTCTCTACACCACAACACACTTCACAACTAAATCCATCCTCTATATATATCCGCACAAGTAATTTCATCACCTTTCTAGTCGGCATCCGGAACAGTCTAGTTTCTTATAAACTCTCATTCTGTCGGCTGAATCCTTCCTCACCAAGCAATGCGGACCAAGCATATACTTGTAGATATCATTAATCATGTCGGCCAAACATGATTCATGCCTTCACAACCTCTGTCATCAACAGTATCCCATCCGGAAAGTAGTCTGATACTCTGCCAGTCAGTTCTTCCTCTGTTTTCACTGTCTCTCAGGAATCCGGTACTCAACCATTCATATCTTTTTCCTTGTCCATCACCGGAGGCTAAATCCTTGGAATATACCACTCAAGGTAGTCCTCTTGACTTCCCCAAATCCGCACTGCACCAAGACACTTCCTCTGAGAGGTCCGGACCAATCTGTCGGACCTTGCCACATGCTCTGTTCTTCTTCACCGGACCACAACATTCTTTATTCTGACTTCCGGTAGAGACATATCATGTCTTGCGGATATGTGGGATGACCTTTGTTGCCATCAATGACAACAACCATGAATCCATATAGTGTCTCTTGCCAACAATCTCCCCCTTTGGCATTGATGGCAACACTTAGTGAAAAATGACTAAGTGTTTTCACTGTGCTCCCCCTTTGCTGATGCTCTGTCTTTATATACAATTTCCAGAACTCCCCCTTAGTTGGATTTCTCATTTTTCACTGCTCCTCACTCCCCCTTTGACATCAATGGCAAAGGGTAGGGTCCGCATATCAAAATTTTCAAAAATTTCTTATACTTAGCCGCATATTTACATACTCACATATATTGAAGAATGTCTGCAAAGGATGTCTGTAATTGAATCATTTCGGTAGCCCAACTTTGCTTCATTCTGTCCAAAATTGAAATGTGACCACTTAACAAAAATGCAAACGCTTCTGCCCGCTTGAGATCTGTCGGATCTTTTGTTTGGGCGGTGGTCCTAGCATCACTGATGGCCTCATGCATGGTTTCCTACTTAGGGATTATAATCCTTCTAAGTTCTCCCATCCGGTTGGTGATGTTCTTCCTTTCCTTCTCAAGATTCTTTATTTCGTTCAAGACTGCAATAGTCTGACATTCTTGATTTATTATAGAGGAAGAGAGAGGATCAAAACTTTGAGATAAGCTTTGTAGCTTATCCTGTTCCTCTTTTATTTTCTTGTCAAATGCTGCTGTTGCCTTTGACCAGGATATACAAAATTTATAGATATCACCGCCATCCTTAAGAGCATTCTCTAAGCTCTTTATTCCAATGCTTACAATCTTCCTATCTTTAGAAATTAATTCTAATATCTCTGAAAATCTCTTATCCAAAAATTCCTTCCGGACCTTTTCTTCAGCTGATTTTTCTAGAGAATCAAAATGTGTATCAACACTGCTGACTAAGGTTTTTAGATTACCGGAAGAGGAGGCTGTCGGATCTATCTGGATTGATGGCATGATCTTCACAAGTACTCCGGAAGCAGCCTCTATCAACTCACAGTCTTCCATATGAGACTTCAGGAGCTTTTCATTTGCCTTGGCATTTGCAAATGAAGCTATCTTCATTGTTTGTACCGGAGAGAGAGAGTCAAAATCAAATGGGCCTTTTAGAAGCTCCGGTTCATCAATCTCTAGAGTTTCTTTGCTCAAAAATTGTTGAACAGTTTGTGCAGTGTCTCTTGCCGGAGACAGATGTTTCTTCTCTTCTGCAGTCTTAGAACTGTCAACCTCTTTGTCTTTCACCACTGCTTCCTTCTCCTGTAATTGCTCTTCTTCTTTGGATCCGGAGACTGTAGGGGAAACCGGAGGAGAGATGCTAACTTGTTCATGGGCCACTTCTTCTGGAGCAGAGGGTCCCAAGTCCTCACTTGTCTGTTCAGGGCTCACTTCTTCCGGAATAGAAGATTCCAAATCAGCAGCTGTTTCTGCACCTAAGTCCTCTACAACAGGAAGATTGAACCTTTTGAAGGCCTTCCGGAGGATCTCTTCTGTTTCTTGGGCCACTTTGTCAGTCTCACCAAGCACGAGTTGATTCATCCTGGCTTTGCTTCTGAACTCATCTTTGCAGTCCTTGAAGATAATGTTCATTGTCTTGGGATCAATTTGAGGATATAGTTGAATAGCTATCTGCTCCCGGATCTCAAGATCTTTGGCATGAGCATTATTCTTTCTTACTTCCATTTCCTTCTCTAGGCTTTTAGGAATGAGAGATATGATCTCAATGAAAGCCTTATTGTATATGTTCAGATATTTAACTGTGGCTTCCTGCAGAGTCTTTTGGTCTGCCTCACTGAAGTCATCATAGGATTCAGTCATTGGTTGAAGGTTTCCATCCACCGTGACCGACTTGATTATGCTCTCTAGTGACAGAGTGGGCTTTTCAACAGTTACCTCTGCCATTTCATCCTTGTCTTGGCCTGTGGAGGGCTTACCGGATCCTTTCTTCTTCTGTTTCTTTACTTCTCTTACTCCCTCATCTGATTCTGTTTCCTCTTCATCCTTTTGGCTTCCATAAGCCCTTGTGGCTTTTGTCTTGGATCTCTTACCGGATGCCTGGACTTCCGGTTTTGAACTTTTGGTTGAGGGAGGTGCAGATCTCTTTGTTGATCTGGTCCGGGTGGGAGCTCCAACCGGAGCACTTTCTTTGCTTTTCTCTTCTTCCTCGGCCTTCCTCCTCTTTTCCCGGCTGGCATCAAGTGCCTCCTTTGAGATACCTAGGCCTTGAGCAATGTGCTCTACTTCTTTTCTTACCTTTCTTTTAATCTCAGGTTCCCTGAGTTCTACATGTATTTTTACACTCAGCTCCTCAAAGGTTCCAAACCTTTCTGCCTTAGGATCTTTGGGCTGACTTAGCATGTGTTGAACATGCAGCTCCACTATCTGTTCATCAACTTCATACCCCATGGGCATGATCCAGACAGTCCTTGGCTCCACTGCCTCCATTAGGCACTGATCAGTGTCAACCATAAAGCACACTGAGTCCTTGTATTTCTCAATGAGAGACTGAGGAATTCTCTCTCTTGCTTGCATCATGCTCTGAAAGTTTTTGAAGTATCCCCATAGAGCTGAATTTCTAGCTTTTGCATCCCCAAGTCCATGCAAGTAGTCTCTTATCTAGACTGCAACAGGTTTGTCATTTTGCCATACCCATCCACTTGTTCCGGGTAGCTCATTCATGAAGTAGAAGAATAGACATACAATCAGAGTACCATACATAAAGGAATTCTTCTTATCCTTCTTGATTTTCTGTATGTTTTCCATTAATTGGCTTAGTAGTAGTTCGCAGAGATCATATTCTGCATTCTTTCTTAACATTTCATAAGCAGTGTATATTGCAGTTCCGGATACAGAATTCTCCCTGCTGGAGTGATAGATCTTGTATCCTATTATCATTGATGCATATTTGATATCCGGATCCGAAATATCTTCAATGGTCATTGCCCTCTTGTCAAATTTTGATCCGGTGGCCTCAGTTACAATGTTGTTCTTGACAGATTTGAGGATAGGTACCCCTCCGGAAGAGTATAGACCAGTTACTGCTCTAATTGCCTCTTTTGTAATCTTGCAGGGTCTATCTAGCCATAGAAAGTTGTCATGCATCCTGCTCAGTACATACCGGACCCATTCATCTTCTTCAAAGCAGGGGAAATGAATAAATTGCTCAAATTGTTTCTTCTGAATATCCTTATACTCTGGTTTAAGCTCAAAAGCATTGTCAATCAGCTGCTTGTGATAGAGGTCTCTTAATTTGAATTCCCCAAATTCCTCAATGTTTGCATGTATGTAAACCCTAATGTCTTCGGTGTGTAAAACTCCGTGAGGAACACTAGAGAAGGCTCCTAGTGGGTCTACCTCCAATGATTTGTAGGGATGTTTCTTGAATGAGGGGCGAGGTCTATCGGAGATCTTAACTATGTTTGGAGTAGCCATTCTTCAAAGATTTGCAGTGAGGTAATGAAAAACGGAGAATACCTTATGCGCCTTCGGTTTGCACGGAGTGGTTGGATTGATTTCTTTATCCAATAGCTTCGGCAGGAGATCCTTGGTGTGCTTGAAGAACCTTGTTGCAGAGCTCCATTTTTCGCTTCTTCTCGAGTGCAGAATGAACAAATGACCTTTGAGAAATCCCTTAAATTGCTCCGCGAACCCTAATACCTGTCTGCAATAAATGCTTCACCTACATCATTCCGGTTTGCCTTGTCTGGATAGCTTGGAGTATCCCGGATTAGTCCTGATCTGTGGATATCATCCGGATCTTTCAATCATGAATAAATCGAGGTAGCATATTACAAGATCATCTCAAACGCTCTGTCCAATCCGTAGAACAAGATAGTGCATTTCCGGATCTTTCCGGACCTTTTTGTAATCCTTTATCATACCGGAGCATCTCCCTGAACAGGTCTTATTTGATCGATCACAGCTTCTTCATAACTTCATGCGGACCTCTGAAAACTTGACTGAAGTATCTCAAGATTCATATCTACAAACCCTTTGATCCGCATCTTGTGCCACATCCGGCACCACTTGTTTGGCTGGGGGAACAAGATTTTCTTTGAGTCTCCCCCTGAGCCTGAGCTCACTTTTAATTTCCGGAAGAAATATCAGCACCAGAGTCTGGTGCGGATCCGACCTCTACATTCTCTGAACTTTTCTTCACCCAAATCTTGCTCATCTGATTCCTAACCTCATCCGCATTCATCTTTTGTTTACCCTTGTCTTGATTCTGATTATACACCGGACCTCTTTTGTCCTGATTCTTGTTTCTGCAGACTTTAGCATTATGACCGGACCTATTGCAGATTTGGCAAATAACATTTCTTTGCATATTTGACTGATATCCTCTTGATCTGCATTGATTTGCCATATGACCTATTCTATTGCATGTGAAGCATCTACCTTTGAATGATTTGTTTACTTGCATAATTCTGCATTCATGGGATTTGTGTCCATACCTTTTGCAGTTGAAGCACTGTCCGGAGAAGGATGAATTATTCTGATTCATTCTCATTCTGCACTGATTAGCTTTGTGACCAAAGTGGTTGCAGTTGTGGCAGTATCCATTGAAGGATGGATATCTTTGAGCATTTGGCTGTCTTACCGGAGGTCTTCTAGGCCTGCTCCTTGGATTTTCTGATCCAAGATTCTTCTGACCGGATCTGGAGCTTTCTCCTTTCTCATATCCCAAGCCATACTTGTCATCTGTCCTCTTTTGACTTCCAAGAAGAACTTCAAGTTGAGCAGAACTTATCTTGAATTTCTCTTTATATTCATTTGCTGTTTGAAGGTCTCTTTTGAGAGAGGCAATTTGATCCTCAAGTTTTCCTTCATTATCTTTGGCATCTTCAAGATCAGATTCAAGGTGTCTGATAATCCTGTCCATCTGGTGGCATTCTTCTGATTTTTCTTTAAGAGATTGTTTTAGATTGTCTTCAGCCTTTCTTTTTTCTTCAATCTCTTGAGTAAACTTTATAGTTCCTGATTCCATTTCATGTCTTAACATAATGACTTCTTTTGATAACTTTTCACATAACTTGGTTTGCTCAGTCAATTCTTCATTTGTATTGCTTTCTTCACTTTGTCTTGCCAACTGTTGAAGCAGCTCCTTTCTCTTTTTCATAGAGAGACTTAATTTGTCTTTTAATTCTCTCATGAATTCATCAGCCTGTTTGAGTCTTTCCTTTAATTCACTGACTTCAGAATTTGACTGTTCAAGATCCTCAAGGGCAGTCTTGAGTTGCTCCCTTAAACTATATGCATCCATTTGAAATCCCAGATCTTCCTCAAGCTGTTAGGCTCTATTAGGAGGAACTTAGCTCTGATACCAATTGTTGATAACTGAGAGGGGGGGTGAATCAGTTATCCTAATTATTTCCCTTATTGAACTTTCCTTTTAATTGAAGCAGCATAAAATCAAACACAAAACATTAAACATGAAATAAGAAACACATGACACAGTATTTTTGACGTGGAAACCCTGTTAAGGGAGAAAACCACGGGGTGATTAACCCAAGAATTATTCTCTGTTAGAAGAATAGGAAATTACAAAAATGGCACTTGCCAATTAGGGCTCACTGCCCGAGCACACTGCTCACAAGAGGCCCACTGCCTACAAAAAGACACACTGTCTACAAAGTGATGAGAATCACAGTCTTGCACTGATTGGAAGCATCTGCATATGCTGGAGTTCAGTTCCGGTTAGGCTCAGTACACTGATCTGCTGCACTTCATCTTTCCTCTGTTCTTTATTCTGCTATCTTTCACATACCGGATCCTTTTTGCTACCTCTGCTCTTTCTCTGGACTTATTCGCATATCTCTCTACACCACAACACACTTCACAACTAAATCCATCCTCTATATATATCCGCACAAGTAATTTCATCACCTTTCTAGTCGGCATCCAGAACAGTCTAGTTTCTTATAAACTCTCATTCTGTCGGCTGAATCCTTCCTCACCAAGCAATGCAGATCAAGCATATACTTGTAGATATCATTAATCATGTCGGCCAAACATGATTCATGCCTTCACAACCTCTGTCATCAACAGTATCCCATCCGGAAAGTAGTCTGATACTCTGCCAGTCAGTTCTTCCTCTGTTTTCACTGTCTCTCAGGAATCCGGTACTCAACCATTCATATCTTTTTCCTTGTCCATCACCGGAGGCTAAATCCTTGGAATATACCACTCAAGGTAGTCCTCTTGACTTCCCCAAATCCGCACTGCACCAAGACACTTCCTCTGAGAGGTCCGGACCAATCTGTCGGACCTTGCCACATGCTCTGTTCTTCTTCACCGGACCACAACATTCTTTATTCTGACTTCCGGTAGAGACATATCATGTCTTGCGGATATGTGGGATGACCTTTGTTGCCATCAATGACAACAACCATGAATCCATATAGTGTCTCTTGCCAACAGAAAGTACATCATCACTCACATGTGATGAAGGAGGTACGCCATCATTCCCACCTCAACCTCAAGGTATGTCATCTATTCCATCTTCGATCGAAGGTATGCCATCTAACCCATCTCATTTAAATATTGATGAAATTCCTAATGTTGAGATGAATTTACCTAACTTGACACCACCTAGAATTTTGCATAGAAAGCCAAAGTATTTGATTGATATTGATGAGAATATTTTGCAGCCAATGGAAGGTAAGATTCCAAAATGCACTTGTAGAAGATATGCTAATAAGATTTGGAGATTGTTCTTTGAAAAGTTAAATGAGACTGCAAGATGTCAACTATTCGTTGAAATGATGCGAAGTATAAAGTATAGGTCTATCATGAAGATTCTTGGGTTGAGAACATCAGAGGCTTCAAGTGAAAAATCTATTGTCAAGAATCTAATGAGTGTGTATGAGAGTGTGGGTAACACCTCACGCACAAAAGATAGTAATGCAACACGGCGTGTGATTACATCGACTATAGTAAGTAGTCAAACGAAGAAAGCTCGTCTCATTAGAAAGACAAGTCAAGAATTGAGAATTAATAGGAAAACTTTATCAAGAGCCATTGGAAGACGCCAAAGAATTGAGGACACTAATGCCAATGAATTATGGGCATTCTCGGGGAGACTACCACGAAAAGATAAACCAATTGTTGAAGCATTGAGATCACTAATTGAAGACTTTTGGAAGAATTACACAAGGGTATCTCCGAATCAAAGGGCTGTGGTAAGAAGGAGAATCGGTAGTCAGAACCGCGAGCCACATCCAAAGCATTTTTTGGATGAGACTCAAACATAGTTTTATGGTAAATTTCTAGAGAAGTATCCTCAAATTAAAATTTGTCAAAGATATTTTGAAATGCTAAAACCTTTCTATGTTAAGATAAATCACACACGCACTACTTGTTGTAGATTACATATTGAATTTTCTAACCATTTTGATGCTTATAGGTCTATATGTTTAGATATGCATACTAACAATGATTTGCAGGGTTGTGCCATATGTGCCCCACCAACATCTTCAAGAGAGGAAGGTCAAATATTCTACAAGAAATTATGCTTGGATGGCACATGTCATCATTGCGGTGGCTTGCAACATTTGCCAATATGTGAACATATGGAAATAACACATGCGGTTGGAAATGAACTATTAGAGTTTGGCAAATATAAAACAGTGATATACAATACAAAAGATGGTAAAGAAGCAAAGATGTGTGAATTAGTTATTGAAAAGATTCCAGTGTATCAGTTTATGCCTATATTTCGTGACAGCATAGTGTATGAGTATGCAAGACATGCCCATAGAGCTCGATGGTTGGACTTGCAATTCAAGTTATGCAAGGACACATTTCTGGTTGGTAGCATTGTTTCAGTCATCAACTTTGCAGAGAACTACAGTCTACAGCCACAGCGTGAGGTGTAATCACAATATTACAACTCCACACAGGTTTCTATATTTGTGCACATCGCATTCATTCATGCGAATGATAGTACAAAGGATGATAGAAAGATCATAAGGGAGTATAATTTCTATATTAGTGATGATCGCACGCATTCTACGGAGTTTGTGCAAGGTTGCTTTCAGGTGTTCTACAATGATTTGGCTAGAAGGGGCATATCGTTTAGTCAGCATATCATATGGTCAGATAATTGTGCATCATAATTCAAGAACTCGCGAAATTTCTATTGGCTGAGTAGGAGGCATAATTTTACAGGTATTCAACATATGTGGAACTTTTGTGAGGCCGGGCATGGAAAGGGGGAGCATGATGGTGCAGGAGCATGTATCAAAAGAGCCATAACATGAGAAGAGTTAAAGTATAAAGACAATGCAAAGTTGACAGATGCAAAATCGATTGTCAAGTGGTGTAATGCTTCCATGGGTCCAGGTAATGAAGGTAAGTCTTTAATTTATAGATTTTTTTGGTTGATAGATGATACTAACATTGCACCATATGAGGATTGTTGTACACTGACAGGATCAAATGAGATGCACTCTTTTAGAAGCTCAATTGCAGGTTCATGGAGTATCCATACACGAAAGATGTCATGCTTTTGTTCTTCCTGTACAATTCAAGTCTGGGATGAGTGCGAGTCAAAGGAGTGGGTTGACGAATGGCAGTTAAGTTATCTTAGCCCACTTGACACGTATCAACCCCCGACGGCACTGGAACTAACACAGATGGAATCATCAGTTGACTTTGACCACATATCAGATTTAGTTCAACCAGGTAATATAGGGCACATATATGCATGTAATTTCATCTAGTTCAACCAAGTAATGTCATCTTACTTTGTAGTGTTTTTGTAATGTTGACTAATTTCATCTAATTTGCTACACATCAATGTAGGGCATGTATATGCAGTTATTGCAGATGAAGATAATGAAGAGGGAACAGATTATTACTTATGTCGTTGTGTTGAGGCCAAAAAGAAATTGGAGGCCCCTGTTACAGATGGAGAAAACATCGAATACCCTACAGGATCAGTGGTTATTACTGGAACATGGCTTAGAAGGTATCCACATAAGAGTGTTAATATTTGGCTATTTCAGGACTTTGACATGCATCGGAAGATTCTTCATTACTCGAACCTTGTCGTGGCATCCAATGTTCATTTGATAAAGTATCGGGGTAGACCTTTGAACAAAATATTATGGAAGGTGCGTGAGTCTGACCATGAAGCAATACTTGACACAATAAAGAGTAGAGCAGACCCAGATGGTTCATTGGATTAATTTGTAAGTATTCACATTGATTTTGTAAAGTTATGTTACATTGAGTTGTAAGTATGCACATTAATTTGTAAGGTTTGTCTTTTTTTATTTCCTCCTACTTTTTTACACATATGTACACATTTTTACATCATCATGTTATGCATTTTTGGTGTCCTGCTCCTGATGCGACCAAACTCATAACTCACCCTACTAGACACCATTTGATGATCTCTCCAACACTCTGGATCCAGGGCGCCCAATCATGATGATGACCTATATACCATTCTCCCAAGGCGCTCATAATGAATGAAAAGAAGACCAAGGGCGCCCAAGCTTAATAGACTTATTTCTTTCAATTTTGATGATCCAAACTCTTGCAATATGACATCCACTTTCATGCCTTTAGATCTTCCTTCACATATAGGGCGCCAAATCAAGTTGAAAAATCTACATAAGGGTGCCAAACTGGATGAAAGGAGACATGAAATGTGCCTTAGGACTCCATGCTAAGGTTTGAGCCATTAAAGTCTCTTGATATTAGGCGCTCATGATGATGAAACTTAGAGCTTTTTCCTTTCCTATGCGCTCATCTAAGATGTTTGAATGATAAGGAGTGCCTTGACCTCTATAATGTACATTGGGCACCAAATCAAGGTGATTTTAAGTCACTTTGAGTCATTTGGGGTCAGTTTGAGTCTTTGAGTCATGTTGCAAAAAAGTGTCAATGTTGTCAAGTTGCACAAAGTAACTTTTGCATTTTTGGTGTCCTGCTCGTGATGTGACCAAATTGACTGTTCCAACGCATCCGGATAGGTACATTTACACTAGGCATGGTCCTGTTTTTCACCCAAACATGTCGAAACAGTCGGAGCTACATTGTACCGACGATATCCCTGAAGAGTCCAAAGTGCAAAAAGGCAGCAATCTTTGACGAGATGTTACTCGAAAACCATGTCACTTAGAAACATTCTGTCTAAGGCAACGCGATCACGTAGAGTGCCTCTACAATAACCTCTCTCGGTTTTTTATAGCTCTGAGGAATTTGCCTGTGGTGAAAGGTTTTCTGCTGCCCCAAAAATCGTCAGAAGGAGGTAGTGTAAAGTTGCAAAGGGGTGTAACTTTTGTCCTGCTCCTGATGCGACCAAACTGACTATTCCAACGCATCTGAATGGGTACATTTACATTAGGCATGGTCCTATTTTTCACCCAAACATGTTAAAATAGTCAGAGCTACATTGTACCGACGATATCCCTGAAGAGTCCAAAGTGCAAAAATGCAGCAATCTTTGACAAGATGTTACTTGAAAATTGTGTCACTTAGAAACATTCCGTCTGAGGCAACGCGATCATGTAGAGTGCCTCTACAATAACCTCTCTCAGTTTTTTATAGCTCTGAGGCATTTGCCCGTGGTGAAAGGTTTTCTGCTGCCCCAAAAATCATCAAAAGGAGGCAGTGTAAAGTTGCAAAGGGGTGTAACTTTCGTCCTGCTCCTGATGCGACCAAACTGACTGTTCCAACGCGTCTGAATGGGTACATTTATGCTAGGCATGGTCCTATTTTTCACCCAAACATGTCAAAACAGTCGAAGCTACATTGTACCGACGATATCCCTGAAGAGTCCAAAGTGCAAAAATGTAGCAATCTTTGACGAGATGTTACTTGAAAACCGTGTCACTTAGAAACATTTCGTCTGAGGAAACGCGATCATGTAGAGTGCCTCTACAATAACCTCTCTCAGTTTTTTATAGCTCTGAGGCATTTGCCCGTGGTGAAAGGTTTTCTGCTGCCCCAAAAATCGTCAGAAGGAGGCAGTGTAAAGTTGTAAAGGGGTGTAACTTTCATCCTGCTCCTGATGCGACCAAACTGACTGTTCCAACACGTCTAAATGGGTACATTTACGCTAGGCATGGTCCTATTTTTCACCCAAACATGTCAAAACAGTCGGAGCTACATTGTACCGACGATATCCCTGAAGAGTCCAAAGTGCAAAAAGGCAGCAATCTTTGACGAGATGTTACTCAAAAACTAAGTCACTTAGAAACATTCCGTCTAAGACAACGGGATCATGTAGAGTGCCTCTACAATAACCTCTCTTAGTTTTTTATAGCTCTGAGGCATTTGCCCTTGGTGAAAGGTTTTTTGCTGCCCCAAAAATTGTCAGAAGGAGGCAGTGTAAAGTTGCAAAGGGGTGTAACTTTCGTCTTGCTCCTGATGTGACCAAACTGACTGTTCCAATGCGTTTGAATGGGTACATTTACGCTAGGCATGGTCCCATTTTTCACCCAAATATGTCGAAACAGTCGGAGCTACATTGTACCGACGATATCCCTGAAGAGTCCAAAGTGCAAAAAGGCAGCAATCTTTGACAAGATGTTACTCGAAAACTGTGTCACTTAGAAATATTCTGTCTGAGGCAACGCGATCACGTAGAGTGCCTCTACATTAACCTCTCTCAATTTTTTATAGCTCTGAGCCATTTGCCCATGGTGAAAGGTTTTCTGCTGCCCCAAAAATAGTCAGAAGGAGGCAGTGTATTAAGTCAGGATGAAAGCCTATTCACTCTAGGCGCCTGTTTTTGACCAAATCACACATGTGCCTTGAACAAGTGATGCTACAAGTGGTGAACAAAATGGGCGCCTTGAAGAATTGAGCCCTCCAAATCACACATCACCCCAAATCACACATCACCCCAAAAGGGTAACTGTTGTGACCAAATCACACATCACCCCATCAGATTGGGGACCCCCTCTTTTCTTGCTCAGGTGCTTTGCACAGGAGTTGTTATGTGTCATTTTGGCCAAGGTTTTCTGGAGCAGTGAAGACGTTAGGAAGGGGATGATCATTTGGATAGTTTTGAATGCTTTATTTCTCCTTGTTTAAACTAGGTGCTCACTGAGGATTGGAGTAGCCTTTGCACCCTCACATCACATTAATCAGCATTTCAGAGGCAATCGTAGTATAGGAAGATTTGCGCCTTGAAGAAGAGAGTAATCTGGTGAGCGCTTAGGAGTTCTGGCGCCTAGGGGAAAGGTCTAGGTAGAGCACCTTCAGACTTTGACAGTGAAGTGCCTTAAGGAGTTGGATGATGTTTTTGCCTAGAGTGGAGATGATGTTTTTAGCGCCTTAAGGATGATGATGGAGCGCCTTGGAGTCAGGTTAGTCTAGAGCACCTTAAGAAGGTAAAGCACTTCAAATGTAAACACAAGTGTTTTGAGCGCCCTAATGAGAAGCTGTCTTGGCACCATAAGTTGTTCAAACCAAGATATGCGCTTTGGATAGTTGCAAAGACCTAATTTAGTGCCTAAGGTTGGAAGACTCTTTGTGAGCGCCCAGTGTTTGAAAGCTCTTTGTGTTTGGTGCATTAAAATGAATTTGGCACCTAAGTAGTATTGAAACACTCAACTAAGCACCTAAAGCCCATGAGAGAAGTGATATGCACCTTGATAGGAATATCATGGAAGATGAGTTTACTGAATGGCGCCTTGAATGACTTGGTTGATTAAGTGTTTTAGCACCTAGATATGGGATGAATCATTGAGCGCCTTTGGTTGAGATGATGTCAGCACCTTTGAGATTATTACACCTTGGAGTCAAGTTCGAAGGAGCACCTTGAGAAGGTAAAACACTTCAAATGTTTTCAAGGAATTGGAGAAGTCACTTAGTGCCTAGAAGGAATTCCAGAGCAAGAGGGTTGGAGCGCCTTGAGCTTCAAGTCAGATATGCGCCTAGACCTTTACCCTTTAGCAAGTTGAAGCCCTCTGAGCCTTGACAAAGTGAGAATGCCTTATAGTGAATATGTGCCTTGGGCAAGGTTGAATACAAAGTTGAGGAGTATATCATAATGAGTAAGTGCACTATAGGGTTAGATGATAAAGACTAGCGCCTTGAGTGTCTTGGTCAAAATTTTGACGTGAGAAGTCTTGCAAGATCAAACCCTGGAGTGCGCCTTAGAGAGAACCTATTGATCCTTTGCTTTGACAAGCTTTGGGCGCCAGAATGATCCTTAATAAATGGAATGTATCTACACCAATTTTGCACCTTTAGGGAAGTGATGGTGTCCAGATGAGTTTTGAGTCCCTTTGAGTGTTGAGATTGTTAGAGATAGGTGCCTTGATGAATGAAATGCGCCTTGAAGACCATGTGCGCCTAGAGAAGATAAGTGCCTAATTGAGATAAAGAGGTGTTTCTGGTGCCTAGGGAAGAAGAGAGGTAAGTTCAGGGAGATAAGTGCGCCTAAGAGTTTTAGCGCCCTCAATCAAATTGCACCTTTTTTGCCTTGGAGAATATAAGGTGAGGATTTGAGTTGAAAGTTTGAGAAAGTAGATTGAGCACCCTGTGTTGGAGGAATCAAGTTGGATAAGCACTTGAAGAACTTGCATTAAATGTTTTAGCGCCTTGGTATGGTTTGGAGCGCCTTGTTGAGGAGATACCCTGATTTAATCCAAGATAGAGCGCCCTAGAATTGAATATGCGCCTTGTTGGAGGAATATATGTGCCTTGTTGGAGAAAGATATGCGCCTTGAATGAGAGTTTGTGTGCCTTAACCAAGAATGATGATTGAAGTCACAATCTCATGTTTGTGTGCCTAGGTCTAGAAGCAAGATTTGAGCGCCTTAGGATAGGGTTTTTTGCACCTTGTCTTGGAGAGTGAATTTGCACCTTGGATGATGTTGAAGTGCCTTGGGATGAAATGCGCCCAAACTTACAGAGGGCCTTCAGTGAGGGAGTTGAAGAGAGTGCTTAGAGGAAGGATAGCCTTAAGATCAAACTAAGTACTTAGAAACCTAAGATTAGCGCCTTATTTGAAGTTATACACCTATTCTGGCACCAGAGAGTGAGTTTGAGTGTGAAGAAGTGAATGTCTGCGCCTTGAAGGGGATACAAAGGGAAGATGATGCACCTTGATGGGTTGATGATGGAAATTTGTGCTTTGGAGCTAAATGTGTGCCTTGAATCTAAATGATATTTGAGTGCTTAGAGGTAAATAGGGGCGCCTTTGAGAATTCTTTGTGCTTTAAGGAATGGATTGTGGCGCTTTGGACTAAGGTAAGTCCTGAGCACTTCCAATGATTTTAAGGAGCGCCTTGAAGGAGATAGTACCTAGAGAAGAAAAGATGTCAAGTTTTAACACCCTGGAAGAAATTCCAGATAGTGGCGCCTTCACAGGGTTTTCCAAGTTGGCGCCTTGGTTTGGGATGATCATGCTAAGAAAGAAAATGCGCCTTCAGCAAGGTCACATCAAGTCCAACATGTCAATACTCTTCATCACTAACATCATGTTGAAATTTCAAGGCATCTATCCATTCAAGTTCTCCGAGGAATATCTTGCAAGTGTACTTCATCAATGATAGACATTCATCCATCCGAGTTTCAAGATCTCTCAATCTTCAAAGTTTCAAAGTCCACAACTCCAAGAGGGTCACTCCAAGGGTCATCATGAAGGATCACTTCATCTTCATCTTATCATCAAGCAAGGCTTCATCTAGTCCTAGAGAGATCTCTACTTCATGTCATCATCATCTACTCTTAAGATGATAATCCTTGGAAGTCAAGTGTTTCAAAGATTCTTTGAGAAATTGACAAGTTGTAACCTAGGCGCCAAAACCCCTGAGAATCCTCCTATCTAGCGCCTAGTTAGAAGAACACTAATATTGCACCTAAGTGAATTTGAGTGTCAATATAGAGTCATCAAACCCCACCAGACGTTCATCCATGTCTCTACCACCTCAAGGAAGCACCCAGCTTAGGATGGCGCCTAGTCTGGTCTCTACTACCTTCAGTTGGCGCCTAACCCTAAGAGTCTTGCAACTATGATGTTCATCCATGCAATAAGCAAGGTGATGCTCCCTTGTGATATTGTGAGGTGTTGACATTCAGTTGACATCATTGAGTTTGATTGAGTTGATCAAGTGTAGACGCCATTGTAAACATCAAGGCTTCAAGGCCTTTCTTTTGTATCTCCATTGAATAAGTTGTAACTTCATGCTATTGAAAGCATTATCCATGTAATAAGACATTGCAAGTTGATTGAGTCAAATAACTAGACAAGTACCCAACTCTAAGGTTGATTCATTCAAGTAGTTATCTTTGATGTATATCTTTGTGTTGTTGAAGTAGTTGATGAATTGATAGCAAGTAAAATTGTTTAAGGAAAAATTTTCGTAGAACTAGTTGGGTATCTTACTGTCATGTCCCCATTTCTGGCCTGATCATCAAATGAAGAATGAGTTAGCCTATTCCTCATTCCCGGAGGCTAATTCGAAATAATGAGGGAATGAATTAGTTTTTGACTAACTTAACTTTTGTTTTTTGCAGGAACAAAGTCAGAAACTTGAAATTAGTTAAGTCTAGATGCTAAACTTGACTAAGGCAGGACTCCTAGAGTCAGGGCGCACTTTCTTGCTTGCTCAATGTCAAATGTGCGCCTAACCAAGAATCATGGAGCTTTGAAGCACTTTAATCACATCAACTAGGGCGCCTAAGTGCATAGAGGTACAATGAATCTTCCAGAGAACATGGATAGACAACTAAGTCTCCAACTTGAGTCTTCTAAGTGAATTGGATGATGAAGAGAGTCCAGTCATTTTGGGCGCTAGTATCAGGATGAATCATCCAAAATGGGTGCCTAGAACTAGAAGGCACCAATGCATGAGTTCAAGGATCCTCCATTGGAGCGCCTAGCCCAGATGGCTATAGATTGAAAGTTTTAAAGCTAAGTGATGTCTCTTAGGTGAATTCCTAGCCCAGGTGCATGTGTTGGGAAAAACTCTTTGGCTCTGGCGCCTAGAATTGGGAGCTTTGTAAGATGCACCAATTGATGAAACATTTCCATTTTGCGCCTAGAATAGAACTCTCTCACATAGTTGAAATTGACTTGATAGAAGGAGATAAGTCTTAAGGACTAGTTTGGCGTCTCACTTGCCTATCTCACCTTTGAAATGCGCTTTGGTTGATGATCATCATTGATGGCGCCTAGTGAAATGAAAAGCTATTTGCATCTCTAGAGGATCAAAATTGGATTAGGAGATCATCCTTGCAGTTGAGATTGACAGAGAAGTGTTAAAGGAATCACTTCAAATGGGTGCCTAAGCTAGTTGAGGCGCATATCAATTCCACTGTAACTCCAGACTGATGCTTAGGATCCAGTCATCTCCTAAGGTGCAGTTCCATTCACCCATGACCTCGCTTGGCGTCTAAAACTTGGAAACTCCTTTGGAAAGCTCCTGTTGCGCCTACAAGCATGAGTTTGGGATATCAACTTGCAAAAGGCTTAGAAACTCTTCAAAGATGTTAGGCACAATCCCATGGCACTGGAGCTCAGTTTTGGCGCCTTCAAGGAATAGCACATGAAGGAACTTGGGAGGTCAGGTGCTTGTAAAAGGGAACACCTTGGAACATCTTCCAGGGGTTGAAGTAGTAAGAAAACATCAAGTGAGTCTAGGCGCACTCCCTTGTGTGAACAGTTTAGCTCTGGCGCCTAGCCACAGAGTGAGCTAGAAGAAGTAGTTTGGACATTAGAAGATAGGCGCTCATTCTACAATGAAGCATTCCACCTTCCTAATCAACAAAGACTTGAAAGAATTGACAAAGGAAGCCAAGGCGCACCTTCTACTTGTTTCCACCTCCAGAATGCGCCTAACCTTGAAAGGGGGTTCAAAGATGTTTGTTAGACCTTTTCACTCAAGGCGCTCACCTTAGGCGCACTTTCTAAGTCCTTGTCACCTCAAGGAAACACCTAGTTTGGAAGGTGCTTGCCCTGTTCTCCACTCCTTTCAATTGGCGCCTAGAACACAAAATGCATGAAAGGAGCGCCTAGACTCCAGAGGGCTCATTTGGGCGCCTAGCATTTAAAACACTTTCTTAATGATGATGTTTTGGCGCCTACTCTTGGAAACAATCCAGAGCATCCATAAACTCTAATTGGCGCCTAATGTTGACAAGGCGCAACTTCAGGAGGAGGTCACCTCAACTTGGCGCCCAAGTCAGAAAAACCTGTAAATCCTTCAAATATGTGCCTACCTTGTGAGGTGATGAGTTGAACATTCCAAATCTTCAAATGTTTAAGTATGGATCCAGAGGAGTTCACTTCCAAAGACAATATCTTCCAAGGATGAGAATTTAGGCGCACTTCCTGGTGAGATCCTCCACAACTGGCGCCACAGTTAGAAGAACCCTAAAACTGCGCCTAAAGTCTTTCAAGAAGTGGTTAAGGTTGTTACAACTGTCTGAATGCCCATTGGTCCTTAGAATGTCTTCGAGATCCATGTCGAGGTCTCTTGATAAGCTTGCCAACTCAGAATGAGTCATCAAGATGGGATATTCCCTTGGATATGCTTCTTGGGAAACGTGCCTTAGTTCCTCTTTATGCATTAAAAATGTGCCTTCATTTCCTTTGGAAGGCCTATAAAAGGAGAAGCTCTCTCATTCATTTGGTATCTGTTTATTTGATAAAATTCTCTCTGCAAAGCTATTGAGCTTGTAACCTTGAGGCCTGTGAGTTTCAAGTGTTGGGGTGATGCTCCCTCAACAAGCAAGGTGATGCTCCCTTGTGATACTGTGAGGTGTCGACATTCAGTTGACATCATTGAGTTCAATTGAGTTGCTCAAGTAAGGAAGACATTGTAACATCAAGGCTTCAAGGCTTGTCCTTGTATTTCCATTGAATGAGTTGTACTTCATGCTATTGAAAGCATTTTCCATGTAATAAGACATTGCAAGTTGATTGAATCAAGTAACAAGACAAGTACCCAACTCTAATGTTGTTTCATTCAAATAGTTATCTTGATGTATATCTTTATGTTATTGAAGTAGTTGATGAATTGTTAGCAAGTAAAAGTGTTTAAGTAAGGAAAAATTTTCGTAGAACTAGTTGGGTATCTTACACTTACATCATGCCTATCCATCAAACATCACAATGCAATCAAAATCCTAACAACATGCCCATGATCCAAGATCAAGTGCAATCATGCAAAGATATTATCAATCACAAGCCTATTAAGAATGAACTAGAGTCTTCTAGTACCATACTTTTCCATCAAACACCATCATGTAATCCATGGCCTATCAAGCCTATCAAAGAAAATGCAAACATCCTATGTAATACAATCAGAATTTAAATATTTGAAGTAGCCATCTACAAATATCCATTCAAAAGTGGATTTATAATGCAAGTATGGATGCCATCAATAAAAAAGATTTGTATTAACCAAATATCCATATAGGCATACATCAATATCTGTCGATATAAGTATAACATATATACAAAATAACCATATAGGCTTACAAGAATGCCATATAGGCATACAATGTCAACTATGTACAATACAAAATATATGTCCACAAATGCCATATAGGCATACAACAGAGGAACACAATAAAAAGTCATTCGCCTCTGGCTGGTGAAGAGAATAAATCATGAGCAGCCTTTGATCTTCTAGGGGATGGAGACATGCATGTGGGTGGTCTACTACGAACCCGAGGGCTACTCCTCCTATTTAGTTCTTCCTGCACCTTTACCTATTACAAAAAAAAAAGTATAGACATTAATATATAGAAATTACATGTTATAAAAAAATGAAACATTTAACAAAATAATCACTTACCGCTAACATATAATCTGTCTCCTCGCTTGCCTCAGTAGCAGGAATAGGCCCTGGTGATGTCATGTCCTATAGAAACCATCCAGATAGAAATTAAACTTCAAATCAATAATCTTTTGATTTTTCAAAAATAGACAACTATAACAATGAATGTAAATTGAAATTTACTAATCTGCCTCATACCCCTGTCAATGCCATAGAGCTATGAATCGCAAAGGCCACACCCTGCTCCATTGCCCTATGAACATGGGGAGGTGTATCCGTAGCCTGCATCATCTAGAAATAAAACAACATTATTCAATTACGAAAACTATAATAGTGATGCAAATCATGGCTCCTAACATACACACACGTTCATCTAAACATGGAAGTACACACAATAAAACACACAAATCACATACAAAAATTTAGTAAGTACAATTCATTCATTAAACTATTTATTTTATTACCTCCGTAAAGCTTTGAAGTCCACCACCGCTGGCAGGTGTTGCCATGAAATCTACAGTGTTAACCTATTCAACATCCAAAATCAGAAATTAGAATACCATTCATATAACGATGCTATTCACATGTAATATTTATAATTGTTTACTAGTTACATACCTCGACAGTAGATGATCTAGTGAAAAATGTAGGTGGAGAACCACTGAAAACTGCATCGACGCTATGACCCTGAAATTTCATTAAAATCATCAATTTAAATTAGTTAATCTTGTATTTCAAAAATAAAATTTAATAAATTAAATTCAATAAACTTGCTAATATTTACCTGAGTATCAAGGCCGAAAGTCTCACTTAGGAGGGTATCTGTCATCACCATCTACTCAGCTGTAGATGTAGCCTGTGCACCTGCGTCCTGACTGTCCATGGGGTCATAACAACAGGCTGACCTACAAGCCTGGCAAGTATGCAGTGGGACCCTACTCCTCGCACTATCTCCCAACCCACTCTGTGTTGTAGGATCGGCATGCTCTATGATGCTCTGGGTCAAGGCACTAATCGACCTTAGTGTATCGACCTCAACACTCTCCTTCACAATGGAAGGGATAGAAACATGCTCGTGGGCTGGTCTGCTGATTACTCGTCTCACTACCCGCTATGGGTCAAGACATGCCCCTGGTCTATCCTGTGCTGAGCCCCCACCTCTACCCTGGAAGTCCCGCATATCAAAATAGTTTGGCACTTTATTGAGGACAAACTCGCAGTAGAGTTTCCTCAAAAAGTATTGCGGGACCTCATTATTATTGCATGGAGGATGGTCAAAAACCATCCACCACCTCTGCCCAAAATTATCCCTTATCGCTTGGTTGTTGCACCAATGGATAGGGAACCTCTTGCATGTAATGGGTGGAGGTTGATTTGTTTGTGGATTTCTGAAAATTGAACACAAGTCTAATTTTGTAATTTGTAATTTTTTGACATCTTGGTATGACAATTTATCTGCATAGTAATCTCTAAACTCTCTCTTTTTATCGGTCCAACTAGTTATTTGCTTGCTAATTGAATTTACATTTGATAACATAGACTCAAGAGATTCGGCAAGCGTGGACCTATGCAAGGTTGAAGTGGAAGGATCTTTCAACCTTGCAATTATATCTTCAATTTGTTTTTTGTTGTTTTCAATTTCCCCCATTATATTATCTTGTGTTCCAGGGGCATGTCGAGGAATGAATGGAGGAGGTTGTTGTTCTGCAGGTATTTCCTCCTCAGGATTTTGTGGATTTTGAGGAGGAGGAGGAGGAGGAGGTGCATTAACATTTCCTACAATTAACGAAATATACATCAAAAATCAACAAAAACCTACCTATTTAGGAAGAAATTCAAACAAAAAAACAAAGATAACTCACCCCTTTGGCATGCTTGACGTCGCGGCGGCATTTTGGCAATGAATCGACAAGCTTTTTGTGTTGATTGGTGTTTTGTAGAACGCGAACGCGTTTTTGAGGGTTTTGAAGCCGCGAGCAGAGGAGAAAATCAGAATGAAATGAAATGGCATTGCTTTTTTTTTATTTATAATAAGTTATAACGCGCTCGCGTTATGACTTAAATTTTTTTGAAAATTTTTTGGCCACTTTTTGGCCCCCCATCTTCTTGCACTTACCCCCATGTACTCCTCCCATCGTTTAAAACCTTTCCGCCAACTCCACTTTAGTGGCCATCACACATCACATTCTTGCCTAGCTCTGGTGAATAGAGATTGTGATGTGAAGAGTTGCTATGATGACCAGCAAATATTGACATCTGGTCGGAAATATCCTTGGTTGATATGTTCATATCACGTTGTCTTTGGCTACATTGTTGCTTCATTAAATCTACGATATACTGAAGGCGAGCGATGAATGGAGATGAAGATACTTGGCAAAGATCTGAGTACCTAGCGCATGTCATGCTTCCTCTTATCCTCTTTGAGATCAAACCATGATGCGAAGGCCATATGCGATGCAATGTAGAATGGACACGTATACTAGCCTCTGCTATCACGCATTGCATTTCTTTTTTGAACACTGAATACACAACCGCAATACAAAGGACTGATGTGATGAAGGAACTTAAGTGGACAATTAAGCACATGCGTCATAAGTTGTTTCAAAAGGGAGACTGGCTAGGCAATACGAACAAGGGGGCCTCGTTAAAACATATGACTTGACATAGGATAAAAAACCATATATTTCACAAGTTGAATATTCAAAAGAATTTTCATGAAAAGGGATCAGATGGTGCTGCTAGGTGCAAAGGGCCAATCAAAATACGAAGACAGACATAAGTCATAACTAGACCGACTGGGAAACAGGATCAACTAGTGAACAAAGGAATAGAATAGCTTACCTTAGCAACCAAAAATAAGGTTCCTTGTAATTTCACCAAGCTAAGATAAACCCTAGGCACAGTGTTGATAAACCCTAACCCACACAGACCAAACAAAACTCAAGAATAGAGAAAATAGGCCAATGACCACAAGATTTTACACAAGTTCTATCACCTTCACTCTTTCCACTGAAGTAGTCACAAACTTGTTTTTCAAAAAAGTACTATTGCATTCAATAGTGTATGAATCAAGCTTATACAATGTGCCAAATCTGACACCTCTAGTGATCACCATAGCACCTCTAACCATCTTGCATCCTACATCAAGAAAGACTACCTACACACCCGCATCTATTAGTTTTCTCACAAATAATAAATTTCGTGTTAACTCAGGGATATGCAACACACCATTAATCTCTTTTACTCTACCATTAGGAAATCTTATTTTAACTTTACCACAGCCAACAATATTTAAATGAAAATCATCACCCAAGTACACCTTACCTCCATCAAATTCTTCATATTTAGAAAATAAATCTCTATTAGGGGTCATATGGAAAAATGCACTTGATTCAATTAACTATGCATCATTACCTGCACGAGTGGCCAAAGCTGCAATGAACACATCATCATGTTTCTTCTCGAATTTAGAATCAGACTCAAATTTTTCTTTTTCTTCTTCTTTTCTTCTTTTCGCTCCTTATGGAAGTGTCTAGGCTTACCACAATTCCAACAAATACTTTGGGCTCTCCAAGAGATTTGGATCTCCCCTTGGACTTGGATTTGTCACACTTCTCACTCTTCTTGCATTTTTCCTTAGGTCTTCCATGAACATTCAGGGCCTTTTTGGCACCGACATGGATACCTTCCTCCTCATTTCTTCAAAAAGCAAAGAACCCACAACATCTTCAACTTTCAAGACAACAAAAGTAATCCCAATAGCCATAACAAGAGAATCCACGAATCAAGAAAATGATAAAGTAGGATCTGACATCTTGCCTCCTCATCCATTTTTACACCAATTGATATCAATTAAGCCACCAACATATTGAATGCTTCCATGTAGTCTATAATTCATCCACCCTTTTCCATTCTCAAGAAATACAATTTATACCTCAAGAAAATCGTGTTCACTAAAGATTTGGCTTGATATATCTCACCAAGTTTCTTCCATAGTTTCTTTGCAGAAGACTCTTCATAGACATTGATTAAAAAAGAGTCTGCTAGGCACAATCTGATTAGGCCTTTGGCTTTACGGTCCATAACATCATATTGAGCAGCCAAAATAACATCTGTAGGCCTTGAAACATGCTCATTAATAGCATCCCACAGATCTCGATCAATTAATAGATCTTCTATTTTCAACTTCCACATCTCAAAATTGTTACCAAAAAATTTCTCTACCTCTATTCTCCCTTATGTGCGCCATCTGAAAATTTTTGCAACAAGATCACAAAGTATCTTCTGCACAAGCTCCCACTCAAAACTAAATTAGTTAAAAAAAACCAACAACTCACAATAGAAACTAAAGGTGATCAAGCTCTGATACCACTAGTAATGAAGCTAAGGTAGTAGAACAAATTTCTACACTAATCTTGAGAGGAGGGTTATGCAAAACTTTTTAGATTTTTACAACAATTTAAAAAATATATACAGAAATAAACAAAAAATAGAAATCATACAACACAACGATTTACATGGGGAAAACCCTCTCGAGAGAAAAATCCCACTCCGAAAGAAACTTAGTATATTATTTTTAAATTTTAACAAGATTACAATATACTTGCAGAGTACGATTTCACAGGAGTATCACCAACTAGAGATCCAAAGGTAACTCAACATCTATAAGACTCTCACACACAACCTCCATCTCAAGCACCTAATATATAGGAGATACAATACATGAAACCATCAAACGATAATTACAAAACCATGAGCTAAAACCACCCAGAAGTGGCGCCCAAATTCTTAGGATTTCATTATCTCCAATCAAAGATACCTTTGATGTCTCAAAACACACATCAACATGTGTAACTCCCCCTTATAGCTCTTTTCTGTGTCCAACACATTTTTACATTTTTCAATACGAGAGGCCCAACTTTCGGATGCCATAACTTTTTATTCGAGAGGTCGATTGTGCCCCTTTTTTTGAATTGAAAAACTCAAAGACACTAGACATCAAGCACCCCCGATGGTGGTGCAGACCACCCAAAATCTTTATTTTGGCCAAAAACCAACCCTATAAACTGGAAATTGAGTTTTTATGTTTTTATAACTAAAAAATCACTTTTTTGTAATTGCAAGGTTGAGACACCTTTCCTATCAATATATTCCATAATGAAATCATTAAATTCCCCATGCAACTAGGAGTAAAACTTTCCATACACCAAGATTGCATCCAAAAATGTCATCATGCAACTGGATTTAACCACAAGTTGTAGGTTCATCATGTATGGATTTCTTAACAAGCCAACCCTTGGTAATTATTGAACAATTAATTCCAATGCATGAATAACTAACTAATTTTTAATATCCTTCATAGATTACATTTAAATTTCACTATTAATGTCATAATAAGATATCTATTGGATGAGCTTCACCCAAATTTTGAAATAATAAATAAATATATCATTTGGGATAACTAAGACTTCATTTCTTGTCAAATTCTTTATGACTTATACTTGAATTCCAACCACTACTTCACAAGTAGGAATTATCATACTAGTTCCACCTTTTAAGGGTGATGGTGACCAATCTTAAACAATGAAGGGGGCTAAGCATCCCATGTTGTTTGCAACATTTGAATTTCATTTTCCACTAGAACCTACATAGACATTCCAAAATAAAATCACTACTCAAGAAACTCTCGTTATGAAGAGATCAATATTGTTGGGAAGAGGGTCATAACATTTTCTCCCCCTTAAAGGAATACCATTCTAGTATTCTAGAGAAATCTTGTTTACTCAATGACTCTAATGCAACAGGTCATTTACCCAACATTAGTGAATCATGTACATACAATTTTCTTGGTTGATTTCCAACTAGGAAATACTACTAATCTAATAAACTCATGTGGGATTCTTAATTGAAATAATATTCCATATTTTCCACTCATAGGAACACAATCATTCAAGTCATCATGTTAAATCCCTATATATGTTCATACGGAAAATTTTCTTTTAAGGTATTTATGAAGCAACAAAATTTTCTTCCTTCTTCTTTCCTCATAGGCAAAAACAACCTACCATGGCATTAACTCCCTCTTGTGCCTTTGTGGGGTCCTAAGACTCATTCTCCATTGAATCTCATGGGATCCTTCTACATGATCTTTGCCATAGTTTTTAATGGAGTGACCAAACTATTATATCAACCATAACTCTCTCTCTCTCTCCCCTTTGTAAATTCCTTGGGTTCCCTATGTTGCCATTGCAAGATGTGGTATCCTATGGCATGTATAAGTATGGTTGCAAACCTCTTGTGAATATCTTTTGATGAACAAAGTGCTACTTTTGACTTTATTCTTCATGTCTTGACCCAATGAGTGTCTTGAATCTTAAATTTCATGAATACTTTGTGTTTTCCTATTTATGGCCCCAAATTCAAGCATGGTTGTTCACGTCTATTTGCAAGTTGCAAGTCATGACAATGTCAATTTGGGAGTTCTACACATAGGTAGCTTAATGGAAGTAAGTCGAGTCAACTTCGATCATGAACCTCAATGTTTTCATATTTGATAAGATGGGTGAATGATAAGGGGAGAGTCAACTAATCACTAGTCCTTTATCACCCCATTTTTATTTTCTTTCTTTGCACCCTTGACTCTTCCTATCCCTTTTCCTCCTCACCCTTTTCCCTCTCATGGTTACTTAGAGTAGATTGGAAGAGGAAGTTGACCTTGTTTGGAGATTCTCATATAGTTTGTGAAAACTATAAGTGTGTGAGTTTCCATATTGTTGGGATTCCTCAAAGCCAATAAATCCACAAGAACAAATCTTACCATTGGATCAAATAAGTGGTGTTGTGGATTCTGTTTGCATGCCCTAAAAAATCAACTCCCACTTGTCTATGAGTAGGGGCTATCAATATATTTCCTTCTCACAAGAACTTCTCACACCCACTAGTTTTTGGCATGTTTATACGTCCCAAAGTGGTGTGTCGATATAAAGAACAACAATTCATTCACTTTAATATAGCTCTTACTACCACTATTTAGGGTATGTCGCATGGGGATGTGTGCCGCCTAACCTTTCCTCACATAGTTTTATCTATTTCCCTTCTTCTGCACCAACATGTCTCTTCCATGCATTATTAGTATTGGGTGGAGTTACATGTGGCGAAGATACCTAATGAATGTGTTTATTGCATTTCCATTGGTGTGGTGCATTTGGTTTTAAAAATTATTGCATTTCTTCTTAGTTTTTCCATAATAAATTATGTGCATTAAAATTTCTATCAAAGCATAGTTACAACCCTAAGAGCTCTAGGAACTTTGGGATCAACCTTGTTTAGGCATTAACTCTTATACATTGTGTGTGCAAGATGTCAGGTCTAAACTGAGGACTCATCCCCATACCTATGTTCTAAAAAGTGCTTCTTGAGTACCTAAGAGAAAGCAGTCTCCAAAGATTCACACACTATCTCTATCTTCTAGCACCACACTATAGGCTACTCCTCTAGATATTAGGCCTTATATTCTACAAGATCTTCAATGTAGACATGCTCTTTAGTGTATGATAGGGATAGTGCACAAGAGACCAACTCAAGAACCTGAGAATTTTTGCACCAAGGGTCCTCAACCTTCCTGGGAGGTACCAACTGTTGAAATGCAAAGGACAACTAAGAAGGGGGGGTGAATCAAATGCCACAAAACTTTTAACCACTTATGAATATCAACACATCAAGTTCTTAATCACTATTATTAAGATTAACCATGAAAGCATAAAACAAGAAGCTCAACACAATAACACATGAGACACCAGAATTTTTATGTGGAAAACCCTATAATGGAAAAACCACGGTGGATGTTAGCCCATAAAAAAATATAAGTTATAGCAATACCGAAAATCAAAGGCTCGCTGCCTTAGGGCTCACTGCCTTAGGGCTCACTGCCCAAAATGCTCACTACAAATGTTAGGGATCACTGCCAAGATCGGCTCACTGCCAAGGGGTGGCTCACTACCAAGGATTGGTGAACTAATTTTATAGCATCTACTTTATGCCAGGGTTCAGTTCCATTGAAGCACAAAATAACACCTCTGCTCTGCTCTTCTTACACCTTTACACTTATCTTCGCATTTTTGCACTAGGACATCTTTTTTGCAACTTATTTACATGTTTTTATACTCTTCATCGACCTTGGCATGTACATCAAGGTCGGCATTATATTCATCAACCATTGGAACATTCTCCAAGGTCGGCATAGAAATAAGTCTGGACCTAAACAAAATTAACTAAGGGAAAGATGTATGAGGATCATATTATGCCTTAGTTGGGACTCAAATACAATCTTCCATGCCATGACACACTTCCATAATCTTTGATGAATCTCTGCAAATAGTGAAATCAACCAAGTCGGCCAAGACTGGTTTTAACATTAAGTCTTCTAGGAATAGACTTCATCCACGATCCAAATTTATCTTTACGAACCAATCCAAAGGTAAGAACACGATCAAGAGGCATCCACAAGCACATTGCAATCACCAGGAACAACCACACAATCTCTAACCACTCTGTCAAGAAGATTCTTCAAATTGGAGCACATGAACAACACTGTCAGCTACTGTCATAAGGAAAAGATCGCTTGCGGACCACCAAATCATGAACCATTGGAGTTGAAGGCACTTATCATCATTACAAACTTGATTCTAAAACTACAAACTAAAATACTTAACTACAGAGGAATCCGGAGCATAGTAATGTATTCTCCTTGTCACCACCAAATATACAGAAAAAGCAAATTTCACTCTGGTGAACGTAACTCACTCAAATCTTCATACCAGAGGCTCAAACTTGGAACATAACATCTTCAGACATGCATCTAAATAACTTCCAATCCGCAGAGAAGGATATTCATTCTATAGAAAATGTAGAGCAATCTACCAAATTGTTATGCTACATCAGGAATACTTATTATCTTCAACACTTAACTCATTACAAGCAAGCATCAAAACAAGAGCATAGTTGACACCAATGACAACACAGATATGTTGACATCAATGACAACACCGGTTAGGCAGATACTTGCAACAATCTCCTCCTTTGTCATTTATGGCAACATATGATGTGAAAAACTATAGAAACCATCAAGACAAGATACTCCCCCTTTCTTTCTATGCATCTGCACTCTTTCTCCCCCTGAGTTTTTCACATGATTTCTCTCCCCCTTTGACATCAATGGCAAAGGGCACATACTTGCACTCTGTTGCTCTGATCAAACTAAAATTTCTCTGCTATCAATACTTACTTCTTATTATTAGGAACTTATGTCAGTAACATTTAGCTACTCCCCCTGAGAGGTAGCTCTCAAAACATCAATCTAGATCAATGACTGAGACTCTAGGTGCCACTGGATTGATGCATTCCTATGCATCTTAGTTCAGAGCAGGAGGGGTGATAACCCCTAACTTTTCTCTGAGATACTCAAAGGTATCCTTAGGCAAAGGCTTAGTGAATATGTTTGCAATCGGATCCTTTGTGGACACATATTCCATCTTTACTTCATTCTCGATCACCTTTTCTCTCAAAAGTGATACCTTATTGATATGTGCTTTGTTCTTGAGTGCATCACTGGATTCTTCAAAATGTTTATGGCACTTGTATTGTCACAAAAGATTGCAATTGGAGCTTTATACACAGCTCTTATGTCCTTCAAAGTCTACTTCATCCATAACACTTAAGTGCAACAACATGCAGCTGCAATATACTCTGCTTTTGCAGTAGATAAGGAGATTGAATCTTGCTTTTTGCTCAACCATGAAACTAATCTATTTCCCAAGAAGAAAGCACCTCCACTTGTACTTTTTGTGTCATCAACATCTCTAGCCCAATCTGCATCTGTATAAGCACTGAGAGTGAAATCATTATCCTTTGGATACCATAAGCCATGGTCTGATGTGCCTTTCAAATACTCCAGGATTCTCTTTACTACCATCAAATGTGATTCTCTGGGATCTTCTTGAAATCTTGCCACAAGACATACTGCATGCATTATATTAGGTCTGCTTTGAGTTAGATAAAGTAATCCTCCAATCATAGATTTGTACCTCTTCTGATCAGTCTTAGGTGATTCATCAGTTTTGCTTTATTTTCAGTCAGTCACCATGGGAGTGCATCCTGGTTTGGAGTCCTCCATCCCAAACTTCTTCAATAACTCTTTCACATACTTAGACTGCGAAATGAAGATTCCTTTATCTGATTGAGTGATTTGTAGACCTCGAAAGAAATTCATTTCACCAAACATAGACATCTCAAATTCATCTTGCATTTCTCATGCAAACTTCATACACATACTATCATTTCCTCCAAAGATAATGTCATCAACAAAAACTTCAACAATTAGGATTTGATTATTATTGATTTTGAAATAGAGATTGTTGTCAGCAATGTCTTTACTGAACCCTAATTGCACCAAATATTTGTCTAACCTTGCATACCAGGCTTTGGGGGCTTGCTTCAGTCCATACAATGCCTTCTTCAATCTGCACACCATATCACCTTGTTTTGATAACTGAAACCCTTCCGGTTTCTCAATGCAGACTTCTTCCAACTCACCATTCGAGAATACAGACTTCACATCCATCTAATACACTTTGAATTCTTTGTGAGCTACAAATGCCAAAAATATTCTGATTGCGTCAATCCTAGCCACTAGAGCAAAAGTTTCTTCAAAATTTATTCCTTCAATTTGAGAATATCCTTTGCACACAAGCCTTGCTTTGTTTCTTACAACTTCTCTATTTTCATTCAGCTTACTCCTGAAAACCCATTTAGTTCCAATGACATTTTTATCAGCGGGTCTAGGAACCAATTCCCAAGTTTGATTCTTCTCTATCTGCATCAGTTCTTCTTCCATGGCTTTTACCTAGTTTTCATCATTGCAGGCTTCATTCACAGTTTTTGGTTCAACCTTTGAAAGAAAACAGTAATTCACTTGTTCTTCTATAGCTCTTTTCCTTGTCAACTCCCCTTTTTTTTGTCACCTATAATCTGATCTTCAGAATTATTAATCCTTACATACCTGGGAGTCTTGACAACACTTTTCGGAGCCTCTTCTTCATCCTGACTATCTTCTTGCTCAACTTTTTCTTCATTTACTATAATAATAGGTTCATTTGGTTCATAGAAACTCAGATATGATATCCTTTCCTTGCCTTCATCTAACTTCACATTAGCACTCTCAACAATCGTATTCAGTTTCTTATTGTAGCACCAATAAGCCTTACTCTTGGTAGAGTAACCAAGAAAAATTCCTTCATCACATCTAGCATCAAACTTGCCTAGTTCTTCATCTCTTCTGATATAACATTTGCTTCCAAAAACTTTGAAATTCTTCACTGTAGGAACTTTTCCATACCATAATTCAAAATGAGTTTTAGAGTTGTTACCTTTGACTTGAACTCTGTTCAGAATGTACACAACAGTATGTATGGCTTCTCTCCAGTATACTTCCTGTAGGTTAGCTTCCTTTAACATAGTCTTGGCAGCGTCTTGAACTGTCTTGTTCTTCTTTTAACAATTCCATTCTGCTGAGGAGTCCTAAGTGTAGACAACTGTCTCTTTATCCCTTGTTCTTCATAGAAAATATTGAATTCATTTGATGTGAACTCACCTCCTCTATTAGACTTCAAGCATTTGATCCTCAAATCTAACTCATTCTCAACCATTGCCTTGAAAACTCTGAACTTGTCTAGGGCTTCAGATTTTTCTTTTAGAAAGGTTACCTAAGTAATTTTAGAATAGTCATCAATAAGCAACATAAAATACCTGTCACCTTGCAGACTTCTTGTTCTTGTGGGACCACACAGATCTGTATGTACTAGCTCCAACAATCCAACAGAAGATTGTTCTTTGCTTTTGAAACTCATTCTTGTTTGTTTTCCAAATTGACACTCCTTGCAAATAGTGTTGGCAGACTTCACAAGTTTAGGTAGATCTCTTACAGTCTGTGCAGAGCTTATCTTTACCAGTTTGTCAAAATTGATATGACACATCCTTCTATGCCACAACCAACCCTCATCTGTCTGAGCCACTAAACAATAATCATTAGTTCTCTTAATTGATAAATGTTACCTCTGGTCTTCTTACCAGTAGCAATCACTGTTCCAGAGCTTTCCATGATTTTGCATCCATTGTCTTTGAATCTCAAATCATAGCCTTTGTCACACATCTGACCAACACTCAGAAGATTATGCTTTAAACACTTCACATATAGGACATTATCAGTGTTGTGTTTTCCATCAAAAGAAATAAATCATTTTCAACAAATCTTACCAGTTGCATTATCTCCAAACCTAACCAGTCCTCCATCATACTTTTCCAGACTTACAAACTTTTGTCACCGGTCATGTGATGTGAGCATCCACTGTCAATAATCCATTCATCCTTATCCTTTTCAATCTGAAAAGCCAAGGCACTTTCTTCCACCGGTTTCTATTCCTTCAAACAACTAGTAGGATTAGTAGACACAAGTTCTTTAATTGCAATAAACAAGCATTCATTTGCACTGGTACTAGCATTATTAGATTCATCATCTGTCACACCTTCATCATCAAGATCTCTAACATAATAGCATTTCTTTGGGGCCCTAGGTTTACTCTCAAGTCTTTTTCTATTCCTTTCAATTCTCTCAGGATATCTAGAAGCATAGTGACCAACCTTACCACATGTAAAATATTTGAAAGGTAATTCCCTTTGAACTTACCAGAACCTCTTTGCAGTCTATCAACAAAGTTGGTTTCAATTTCATCAAACTCATCATCAGGTTCTACCTTGTACTTTTTAGCTCTGGAGATCTTCTCTAAAGTACTGGCTTTGAAAGCAGTTTCAACCTTCGAGAGGGCATGACCAAACTTTCTCATCTCAAAGGTTGTAATATTTCCAAACAACTAATCCTTAGTGACATCTTGCACTATCATTACTCCTTCAATTGCAACTACCTTGTGACTATAGGACTTAGGTAGTGACCTAAGAATTTTCATCACAACTTCCTTCTCATCAATAGTTCCTCCCATACCTTTTATTCCATTGATAATTTCATCAACTTTTTGCATGAAGGTAATTATGTTTTCAGCTTCCTTCATTTTTAAACCCTCATATTTTGCTTTCAGGCCTTGCAATTTGGCACTCTTTATAGAATCATCTCCTTCATATAGTTTTTCTAGCTTTTCCCAGACTTCATGAGCAGATTCCAGATCCATGACTTTTATTAACTCGATGTTAGCTAAGGCACTCAACAGAGCATCTCTAGCTTTTATGTTTAATTCATATTCTTTGATTTCATCTTTAGTTTGCAAACCATTATGAGGCAAGGTATACATTGTCTCTGTCGCTTTCCATACTTTATAACCAAGAAAAAGGAGGTGGCTTTTCATTTGTACCTTCCAGAGAGCATAATTCGTTCTATTAAACTGCGGAGCTTCCTTCCTGTAAGACATCCTGGATCTTCCTCAAGCAATTAGGCTTTCTTCCGAGGAGCTTGGCTTTGATAACAAATTGTTGAAATGCATAGGACAACTAAGAGGGGGGGTGAATCAGTTGTCACAAAACTTTTAACCACTTATGAATATCAACACATCAAGTTCTTAATCAATGTTATTAAGATTAACCATGAAAGCATAAAACAAGAAGCTCAACACAATAACACATGAGACACCAGAATTTTTACATGGAAAATCCTGTAAGGGAAAAACCATGGTGCGTGTTAGCCCACAAAAATAAATAAGTTATAGCAATACCGAAAATCATAGGTTCACTGCCTTAGGGCTTACTTCCCAAAATGCTCACTGCCAAGGATTAGTGAACTGATTTGATAGCATCTACTTTATGCTAGGGTTCAGTTCTATTGAAGCATAAAATAACCTCTGCTTTGCTCTTCTTACACCTTCACACTTATCTTCGTATTTTCACACTAGGACATCTTTTTCGCAACTTCATTACATGTTTTTATACACTTCATCAACCTTGGCATGTACATCAAGGTCGGCATTACATTCATCAACCATTGGAACATTCTCCAAGGTCTGCATTACAAACATACATAGAAATAGGTCTGGACCTAAACAAAATTAGCTAAGCGAAAGATATATGTGGATCATATTATGCCTTAGTTGGGACTCAAATGCAATCTCACATGCCACGACACGCTTCCATAACCTTTGATGAATCTCCGCAAGTAGTGAAAATAACCAAGTTGGCCAAGACTGGTTTTAACATTAAGTCTTCTAAGAGCAGACTTCATCTACGATCCAAATTTCTCTTTGCAGACCAATCCAAAGGTAGGAACATGATCAGGAGACATCCACAAGCACATTGCAATCACTAGGAACAACTGCACAATCTCTAACCACTCTGTCAAGAAGATTCTTCAAATCGAAGCACATGATCAACACTATCAACTACTGTCATAAGGAAAATATCGCTTGCGGACCACCAAATCATGAACCATTGGAGTTGAAGGCACTTATCATCATTACAAACTTGATTCTAGAACCGCAAACTGAAATACTTAACTGCGGAGGAATGCAGAGCATAATACATTCTCCCTGTCACCACCAAATATACAGAAAAAGTAGTTTTCACTCTGGTGAACATAACTCACTCAAATCTTCATTCTAGAGGCTCAAACTTGGAACATAGCATCTTCCGACATGCATCTAAATAACTTCCAATGCACAGACAAGGATATTCATTCTATAGGAAATGTAGAGGAATCTACCGAATTGTTTTGCTGCATCAGGAATACTTATTATCTTCAACACTTAACTCATTACAAGAAAGCACCAAAACAAGAGCATAGTTGACACCAATGACAACACAGATATGTTGACATCAATGACAACACTAGTTAGGTACATAAGGAGCACATGAACAACACTATCAACTACTATCATAAGGAAAATATCGCTTGCGGACCACCAAATCATGAACCATTGGAGTTGAAGGCACTTATCATCATTACAAACTTGATTCTAGAACCGTAGACTGAAATACTTAATTGCGGAGGAATGCGAAGCATAATACATTCTCCCTGTCACCACCAAATATACAGAAAAAGTAGTTTTCACTCTGGTGAACATAACTCACTCAAATCTTCATTCTAGAGGCTCAAACTTGGAACATAGCATCTTCAGACATGCATCTAAATAACTTCCAATGCATAGACAAGGATATTCATTCTATAGGAAATGTAGAGGAATCTACCGAATTGTTTTGCTGCATCAAGAATACTTATTATCTTCAACACTTAACTCATTACAAGAAAGCATCAAAACAAGAGCATAGTTGACACCAATGACAACACAGATATGTTGACATCAATGACAACACTAGTTAGGTACATAAGGAGCACATGAACAACACTATCAACTACTATCATAAGGAAAATATCACTTGCGGACCACCAAATCATGAACCATTGGAGTTGAAGGCACTTATCATCATTACAAACTTGATTCTAGAACCGCAGACTAAAATACTTAATTGCGAAGGAATGCGAAGCATAATACATTCTCCTTGCCACAACCAAATATACAGAAAAAATAGTTTTCACTCTGGTGAACATAACTCACTCAAATCTTCATACTAGAGGCTCAAACTTGGAACATAGCATCTTCAAACATGCATCTAAATAACTTCCAATCCGCAAACAAGGATATTCATTCTACAGGAAATGTGGAGGAATCTACCGAATTGTTCTGTTGCATTAGGAATACTTATTACCTTTAACATTTAACTCATTACAAGCAAGCATCAAAACAAGAGCACAATTGACACCAATGACAACGCAGATATGTTGACATCGATGACAACACCAGTTAGGTACATACTTGCAACACCAACACTATCAAACTATAAAGAGCACTTTAGGGATCGTCTAAATGTAGAGTGGAGAATGTAGTGGTGATAGATTTTGTCCATGGCAAGCCATCACCTTAGGTTCAATAGAATCATGATGCTAGGAACACCAATTGAGGTCATTAGGATACATGAGACCACATCTATGAATTTCTATAACTTCAATTGCCAAATTTTTAAGCTCTATCAATGAGGCTAAGGTAGAGTCTTGGCTTATCAAACTCACCAAGTGCTTTGGTTTGCACTCTATAAGAGCAACTTGAAAGCACATTGTGTCGTACAATTTATCAGAGGGACCGCTTCTACTTGGTGAGACCAAAAGGAATAGAAGCATCACTTAGATGGGATTTGGTTAGCATAGGTAATGATTTAAAGGCTCATTACCTATAAAATCATTTTTGTTAGCATAGGATCGATGAGTTCCATGATCCATAGAAAAGAGGCAACATGGTTTCTTAGTATGAGAACCATTTTCTAAACATATCACAATATTTGGAATACCTGCATTATGAGAAGCTTCTCATCAATAGGTTCATCAGGGGCCTAAACACCGAGCTTGTTAAGATCATACATATGTTATCTCCCAAGATCTTGGAGGTCACCATGGAGAAGGCCTGCATCATAGAGGATAATTAGGGTAAGTCTCAGAAGGCATGAGAGAGAGTGCAATAAAGTACTAGGTTTCGACAATCACATATCCCATGTAAAGGAGGATTTAGATCAACATTGTTGTCTCCTCGACCTCCCAAACATTAGCAACAACCACAACAAAATTAGAGTTAGACCTCAACCGAGTTCACATGGTGGACAATTTAGGGCTTGGTAGACACAAGGTCCTATGAGAGACTAGAGGACACATGGATAGTGTGGGGCCATCCCACATCCACCATTCATTTGGAAAAAGGTAGACTAGCTCTAATAAACCTAGTTATCAATAGTCTAGAAGGACTTAGTCATCACGAGATCAACCTAAAGACCTTTGTTTTGTATGCACTAACATGAGCCACCTTGCCAGATATTTCCCTCAATGATTTGTATCTACAAGTGGTTAAAGGCCATTAGTTTCTTAGTATAAAATGGATATTAGTAGATCCCAAAAGGTTTATTCAACAATTGAGAACTACCAAGATGAGCATTAGGTCACTGTCATCAAGGCCTTAGGTGTAATTGGTAGGATTTTGGTTACTATTATTTTTATTTTGGGGGCTCAAACTCTTTTATAGAACCTTTCTAGTGGATCAACATAGGTTGGTTGTATGTGGGTAGGAGGATAAGTGGCTGGTCAAGTTGGCCATAAAGGCCAAATTGCTAGTTGACTCCCTTATCATTACTTGTGTGTTAGGTCTTGGAGTGTTCACCACTATAATACACCTTTGAGTGTTACCCTTGGGTTTCTATTATGCATTTTTAGGAATAGACTGACTCGATGCTCATCGAGCCAATATTTATTGTCACTATAAGGTGATAAAGTGTTGTGGCAACCTTTGAGTTAGTACAATGATCACAGGGGTTCATAGAAACATATATCCTCATATGATCTCTGACATGTAGCTAAAGTGGAGTATGCCAAAGGGAGTAAGACATTTTCTATTACAATTAGAAACAAGTCAAAGGATGAGGGACTTAGGAGTTCCCTAGATGACTATCAAAACATCCAAGAGTATGCAAAATGTGTTTCCTACAAAGTTGTCAAGGATGTTGCCATGAAAAAACTTGGACTTTCACACTGACCTTGTTCTAAGAGTTGAGCTTGTTTCAAAATCATCTTACAAGATGACCACCCATGAGTTTAGTGAGTTCAATGTTTAGCTGAAGGAACTTTTAGAGAAGGGTCATTTTCATCATGGCATCTCTCCTTGGGGTGCACCCATGAACTTCATGAAGAAGGATTGTGTATCAACTATTGCCAACTAAATAAGGTGATGGTAAAGAACCTTTATCCTCTTTTGAGAATCAATGACATATTTGACTAGTTGTGGGAGCTAGGGTGTTCTCCAAGATTGACTTGAAGTAAGGGTATCATTAGCTATGGATTACAAAGGTAGACATTCAAAGAACTTCTTTTCAAACACATTATGAACACTACAACTTTATAATGGTTCCATTTGGTTTAATGAATGTCCCTATAGTGTTCACGAATCTCGAGGATGTTTTACAAATTTGTAGACTGGATTATTTGTGTTCTTGGATGACATTTTGATCAAGTCTTGTGGTACTTGTGAGATAACTGATTACATGGTAACCTAGCAAAGTGATCTTTCTTTCAAATAGAGGTTTAGTATCTAAGTCACATTATCTCTAAAAAAGATATCTTGATAGAGCCCTTAAAGACTAGAGATGGTAGAGTGGCTAGCACCCATTAATATTTTAGAGGTCAAGGGCTTCATGGTTTTGATAATGTACTATCACTATTTTGTGCAAGACTTCTCTAGGGTTGTGAACCCTATCAATTCCCTTCTCTAAAAAGGAAGAAGTTTGTCTAGTAAGAGCAATGTGTGAGGGCTTTTCAAACCCTCAAGGTGCATCTCACTAACACACTCATCATTGTAGTGCTAGATGCAATTTCAGAATTTGTTGTGTGCATAAATGCTTCATTGGAGGGTTTGGGGCTAGTTCTTATATAAGAGTATCGAGTGATCATGTATGAGTTGCAAAAAATCAAGGGCCATGAGTTGAATTACCCCACATATAACTTGGAATTTTTAGCCATTCTTCATGTTCTTGTTTAATGGAAACATTTTATTTTTAGGCACATGAAGTTATAGTGTAATCTTCCTTAATTGTATTGAACAACATGATATTCTTTTACTTGTGTAAAAGTGTTAGATGGACATTATTTATACCTTGCTTCATAGAAAATAAGAGGGTTAATGGCATTTTGTTAATTTTCCTTTCTCTCTATTTGTGATTTATATTAAAAGAAATATACTTGTTTTTTTATGTTGTAAGTAATGTTGAAAGAAATATCACTCTTACCATTTACATATAGAAAAGTATGATTTAGAGACATTGCCGTAAGTCTCTCTCTTCCACTATTCCCTTCTTCTATAATAAGGATAATTAATGAGAATGATCACTAGTATAGATATCTTAAATACATCTAGCTACAAAATGTTGAGAGATATCAATCTCGAGCTATTTTATTTATTTAAAAGTTATTGTCTTTTACTTTAGATCTATTATTTACTACATATGTACATAGAGACATAAATTTTTATTTTTATTTAAGAATTTATTTTATCTACATTGTTTGCTTTATTTTTTGAAGAGCTATTTTTGGTAATACACTCATTTTAATTTTGTATAAAACTTTTAGTTTTACTTTTGGAAAAGCCAACATTCATTGTTTCAGTAATTCTTTTGTTTTGTTTTTACTTTGAAAAATGCAGTAAATATTATATATATAATTTTCATGTCTTTATATTTAAAAAATAAATGTCGGCTCTAAATATTTTTTCTTTTATGGTCATGACATGAGATGCTTCTCTCTCCTATTGCCACTATAAGTTATGCTTCTCAACTAGTTATTGCAAATATGCATGAAAAGGAATGGTAATTAAATTATTAAAACTCCACCTTATGTTGTATTAGTATGATTTTTTTTAATAAATAAAAGATTCAATCATAACCTATGATTATTCCAAGCTTTAAGCTTATAAAGTTAGAAGTGATTCTTGTAACTGTTTTTTTTATATATATGTATTAAAAAATTGTTTTTGGTAGTTAAATTACATAAGAAAACAAAAAGTAACTCAAAGATAATATAGCGGTGTGGCTTGCAAGGGTTGACCATAGCCTTGTCAGGGCCACAAGATTATAGTATCATTCAAGGTGTAGCGACCCAACTAGGGTTTGTTATTTATTTATTTCTATTTATATAAAAAATAGTGAAAAATTAATAAACCTATTATAAACAATAAACAAAAATATTTATACCAGGGGTATACACTAATTTTATCTATAATTACTTTGTTTTTTCCCTCCACAAAATCTACAATACAAGTAGAGCAAGCTTAAAACTCTCATCCTTATATTTCCTCTTTACCTACAATAAAATAATTTAGTAAAATGGGCAAACCCTAACCATTGAAATAGAAGGAAAGCCTAAATAAAAACTTAAATAATCTAAACAATGGGTAAAAAGAATAATTTCGAAAAGTAAATCAATCTAAACACTAAATTTTTAGGTCTTAATGGGGAAGGAGAGGAAGAGACATGGATTTGCTTCTCTCTACTCCCCTTTCCTCTCTTCTCCTTGCAATGTCAAATTGAGGCTTACTTCATGTGAAAATCTCCTTTGTATGAGTTTCATAAAGATTGAGGCAACCTTTGGAGTTGCCCTATATCTAATGGTGAGCAAAGATATCCTTTTCAAACTTAACTTTTTGATTAAAATTCTTTTTTACACTAATTACATTCTAATTTCAAATTAAACCTTTCAAAGCAATGCAATTGAATACATGACATAAATTATGATTAAAGTCACTCTATAAAGTTAAATTATAAAGTGTTCTTATTAAGTCAATTTATAATTTGATTATTAACTGCTCCCTTGGGTTCTTTTAATTATTCTATTTTCTTAAACTAACCACCTTGAATCCCATGGGAATAGTGCCACTTGAGTGGATTTTCACTGGGACATGGTTCCTTGGGGCACATGTGTTGTCACTTTGGGATGTGTGCTAACCAATTAACCTCTTCTAGTCTCTCATCTTTTTTCCATTGTGGTCTCTCATCTCCCACTTCAATTGGGTCCTAGAGACACTTGATCTCATTTCATTCATTCAACTCTATTGATGCAACAACATCCTTTGTTGTTGAGGCAATCTTGCATCACCCCAAAAAATATTTGTTTCTTGGTTTTTGTTTGTTTACAGGTTTTTGGTTATCAATTCGTTGTAGAAGAAGCCACCACATTTTACCGCAATGTGATATCTAGTTTCGTGGTTTTGAGATCATGTTTTACAGTGATTAATGGATGTTGTATCCACGTTGGAAGAGATTGGACCAATAGAAGAGTGATATTGGATTTGTGAATGTGTACTGGGTGGATAGTTTTCCACAATTGTAACTTTCCACTTGCGCTAGATTATTTGGAGTTTGCATCTGCAAAGGAGTATATGAGAAGGTTTATTTGACCATTGTGGATGTAAGTTGACAAACACACGAAGATTGTCCACCATTGTCACTGTATGGATTTAGAAGTTTGTAACACTAACAACAACACATTTCATAAGGCATAGAACTTTGCGCCACCTTGCAACCAACACAAATCATCTTAGAGGTTGGGGAATGCTATTTGTACATGGTTTGTGAATAGATTAAAGTGAGTGAAGAAGAGAACTCAACAATGAAGGCAAGGAGGAAGGGAGTGAGGTCTAAAATGAGGAGTGTAAGAAGAAGAATAAGAGTATGATGTGGAGTGCAATATTGAGGAAGCTAAAGGTGTAGCATGTAGGAGTGTAATAGATTTGGGTAGTTTCATTTCATGTTGGTAATCAAACGACTATAGCTTGCCATGTAGGAAGCCCATTCTGGTGACTATCCATTGTGAATCTTATTTAGTAATCAAATAACTACGACCTGGCATGTAAGGAGCCCACTATAGCAAGTTGTAATTATTCAAGTTTGAGTAATCAATATGTTGTTTATGGTGAATTTATGTTGTGTTACTGTTCTGAGTGTTTTGGTTGCATAGCTGGACAATCTTTAAGTGGATCCTATATCCATGACATAGCAAGTTAGATCATTGGGATGAGCGTTGAGGAGTTGATGTTGATGTGAGCAAGCTTGATTGATGCAATTTTTTAAGAATAAGTTCACAAAAGAGGGGGAGAGGTCCAGTTAGGTAAATTAAGGCATATCCAAGTAGAGGGAGCACACTGCATTTTGTACTTTGCAAGAATTAAATCAGGTATCTTCCAGCAAGAGAGTGTTGGGTAGAATATCCTTGTGAACTTATTGGTTTTAAGCAGATCGCTGAATTGAGGCAATCCAAAAGAAACTTGTACACAAAGAAAAGAAACTTGTACACAAAGCGCTAACATTGAGGCAATTTGTAGGGATGATTGTGGATGGACCTCTAGCCTAAGGCAATTTACACCAATTCAAGATGCCACTGAAGAGAGGGTGTGGTATTGTCAATGTTGCTAGGAGAATGGAAGAGATGTTAAAAGCTATGCAGAATAGAAAGGATGCATTTAAGCAAGATCGTCGAAGAAACCCTAACCCTAGGGCTGAGAAGAGTGATGAAGAGCAAGAAGCAAATCTTGTGGAAGCAAAGAAGACAAGGAAGAGAGAATGTTGAGAGCCATAATCGACATTGGTAAGAGGACTAGAGTAGATATTCCTAATTATTCTAGAAATTTGAATCTTGAGGAGTTGATAAATTGGATAACTAGTTTAGAGGAACATTCCGAGTATGAGGGTATTGTTGGTCTAGATAGAGGGAAATTCGCAAAGACCAAGTTGAAGGGTCACGTCGCTATATGGTGTAAACAAGTCTAGCTAGAGAGGAATAGGAAAGTGAAACCTAGCATTGGAAAGTGGGACTGGATGGTGAAGTTGAAATTTAAGTTCATTCTAGAAAATTACTAGTTGGAGGCATTGAAGCAGTTGCACAATTTGCAGTAGAGCAATATGACTATGAAGGATTACACCAAAGAGTACTACAAACTAACAATTTTGTCGAGACATCATGAGGAAGGAGCCAAGAAAGTGGTGAAATACATCAATGGTTTGAAGAAATCTATTCAAGAGGAGTTGGGTATGTGGAATATCTAAACAATAGAAGAGGCCTACCAAGTGGCACTCACCGCATAGAGGAAATTGAATTGGAGGGTGGAAGAGAGGCAAAGTCGACAAAGGGAAAAGGAAGAGAGGCGTGATGATAGAGGAGCAAAATGTGACAATAGAGGAGCCAATCCAAGGGGTCAAGGGAGAGGTAGTCCTTATTGCAGTGAAGAAGAAAGCCAAATTCTCACCATAGAGAGAGAAGATAATAATTCCTATCACAACACATGCAAAAATAGCAATAGTACCCATTGCAGAGGCAAAGATTTTGGTAAGAGTTACCGCAAGGACAAAGAAGGTGATGAAACACACTACAGGGATTCTCAGCAAGGTAGAAGATATGAGAGGAAAAGGCATAAATCTTTTAGAGGAACCTATTTCAAGTGTGGAGAAGGCCATAGACCATTTGAGTGTAGAGGAAGGAGAGCAGAAGATAGTGCAAGTGTTGTGTTTGTGGATGAGAGGTCACCTAGCTTAGAGAGGGAACCAGAATATGGAGAATCACTTGTTTCAAGGAGAGCATTGAGATGTGATGGGAGGAGAGAACCAACACAAAGAAAGAGTCTATTTAGGAAAAGATGTAAGGAACAAGGCAAGTGTTGCAATGTTGTTATGGATAGCGACATCACAAACAATTTGGTATCTGAGGAAATGGTTGACAAGTTGGGACTGAGAAGATTGAAGAATCCACACCCATATATGACTGGTTGGTTACAATATGGAGATAGAATTAGAGTGGAGGAATGATGCTTGGTGAGGTTCAAAATAAGAGTGTACGGTGATGAGTTGATGTGCAACATTGTGCCAATGGATGTGTCATTTGTTGTTGGGAAGACCTTAGCAGTTTGACAGAAATGTTGTGTATAATGGGAGAGCTAAAACATACATGATTTGGGAGAATGGCAGGAAACATCAGTTAATGCCGCTCAAAGAGACTGATGAACAAGTTTGTAACATTGTCTAAGTTTGCATTAGGGATGAGCATTATGCATTGATTCCAAGGGTGTGTAGCACTGCAAGATTGTCAAACAGTACTGCAACTATAGAGACAACACCACAATAGATGGAAAGTGGGAGCAAAGGTCACCAAAGGGGAGTCATCCAAAGGATGGGACAAATGATGGAAAAGATGATGAGTGGTAACAAGGAACACACGATAGGAAAGGACATAATAGAAGGGTATGTGGTGAGGCCATAAAGGTGGATGACAAATGTGATGGACTAGTTGATGAAGATAGAAATGACGAGGATTGCGAATAATTATAGGCCAAAGAAAAGTAGCATAGAAGATGATTGGTATAATAAAGTACCACAACCAAAAAGGAAGCTTGATGAGATGGTGGGCATTGTAGAGGAAGCACACAAGATAGATCATTTGAGGCATACTTGAAGAGGCAGAAAGAATGGATTGAAGAGCTACAGGTTGGAATTCCTAGGTAGGGACAAACTGTCTTGGGAAATGAGGGACTCATTTTTATTAACCCTGGGTGTTTGATGCAAGAGCATCCTTAGGTGTCAAGGTAATCTTACATCACCCAGAAAATAGTTTCTTCATTTGTTTCAGTTCATCTATTTTTTACATTTTTTTGGTTATCAATCAGTTGTAGAAGAAGCTACCACATTTCACCGCAGTGTGACATCTAGTTTTGTGATTTTGAGACAATGTTTTATAGTGATTAATGAATGTTGTATCCACATTGAAAGAGAATTGGATTGATAGAAGAGTGATATTGGATTTGTGAATGTGTACCAAGTTGATAGTTTTGCACAGTTGTAACTTTTCCACTTGCATTGGATTATTTAGAGTTTGTGCTAGCAGAGGAGTATATGAGAAGGTTTATTGGACCACTATGAATGTAAGTTGAGCATTGCACAAAGATTTTTCACCATTGTCACCATATGGATTTTGAAGTTTAACGTTGGCTAATGACACGTTTCATAAGATAGAACTTTGCACTGCCTTGTAGACAACACAAATCATCTTAGAGGTTGGAGAATGTTATTTATACATGGTTTGTGAATAGATAAAGTCAGTGAAGAAGAGAACCCAACAACGAACGTAAGGAGAAAGGTAAGGAGAAAGGAAGTGAGGTCTAAGATGAGGAGTGCGAGTGAAAGAATATGAGTAAGATGTGGAGTGTGATATTAAGTTAAAGGTGTATCATGGAGTGTAATAGATTTGGGTAGATTCATTTCATGTTGGTAATCAAATTGCTACCGACTAGCATGTAGGAAGCCCATCGTGGTGACTATCCATTGTGAATCTTATTTAGTAATCAAACAATTGTGGCCTAGCATGTAAGGAGCCCATTGCAACAAGTTGTAATTATTCAAGTTTGAGGAATCAATATGGTTGTGTGTTGTTTATGGAGAATTTTTGTTGTGTTACTCTTCTAAGTGTTTTGGCAACATGGTTGGACAATGCTTAAGTGGATTCTCCATCCATGATTGCATCATCTATCATCTAGGCAAGCCTCATGTCACCCAATCAAATGTGATGAAGTTTCACAACTAGCAACATCATTACATGATATTCCTTCTTTCATTGGAATAGCAAAAATAATTGTTAGTCTATTTTTTGGCTAAGTTTTTGCTCAAGTTTTAGGTAAGCATCACAATAGAATGCAACTATTTTAAATAAAAAATACGATACATTTTAATCATTATAAGAATTTAATTATACAATGTTTATATTGTAGTTAAATTTTGGCGATAATCTACTCAATCATCATATCCATGAAAGCTCCTAGAATAGTGTAATGGTGAAAATTGCATTCCCATGCCCTTTTCCCTTATGTTTTTGGTCATGCTTCGATTAATGTCGTAAATACAATAATTAGCTTACAAGTGGCATATTTTTGTGTGAAATCAATTCATAACCTCACATCTTAATCCATGTTATTATTGATCCCTACATTTGCATTCCTAATCCCTAGACCTATTTTTCATCACCCCAAATCAAATCCACAAGTGCATGCTTGACCTAGGTCACTTTCACAATCTTGGATTTGAACCCCAAACCTTCAAATTTTAAAATTCAAATTTTACACAATGTCAACCACTTCACTAGATATTGTGAGCTGACTTCACATGTGTTATGTTGATGTGTATGTTTGGTTGTATTTAAAGACAATCACTCATTCATTTGAAAATCATGGTGGGGACCTAATGAAATCTTAGAACATTCTCATTGAGCATATCTAGAGTTTAATATTTTAAAGCACAGAAAGAATACAACATTTACATTAGAGCACATCATCCTAGGACCATTGCATGTTTGCTTGTTGTTCTCAATCATTTTGCTTAGAATTGTAAAGTTGATCTGTTAATTGTTTGACTAAGGAGAACATGACCCTTATAATCTAATAGATTCTACAAATGCGTGGACACCACCTGTCTTTACGAGTAAACATAAAAAATTAAGGTGAGTGAATTACACCAAGCCACCTCCTACTAACTTATATTTGTATCCATCAATTAAGTTTGCACCAAAGATTAGGTTTGCACACACAGAGGTGAACCAAAACAAAGAACAATCAATTTGTAGATTCAAATATCTTCATTTGAATCAACTCTAAAATTCATAACATTGGTGAATCAATTTTTGACATTTGACACCACGTTTCTATCATCAATTATTAAACTAAATATTGTATTTAATTTTTTATTTCAATCCTAGCTCATTACCCTAAGACAAATATGTTTATCATTGTAATTTAATTAATTATTCTAAAATCATATATGTAAAAGGTTTTTTTCCCTCCATAAATAGAAAACATATCCACAAAACCAGAAAACTATTTTACTTTATCTAAAAAAAAAAAAATTAAATTGAGGAACTAATTTAACCAATATAATATATTTGTTCTATTATTATTTTTTATAAACAAAAAAAAAAACTATATGTTTCACCTTAAACAAAATATTTTTTGGAACTAACTAAATTGGTGCAAGATATTTATTAGTCTTATTCCCCAAAATTCAACATTATAACATTCTTTAAAATAAAAAATATATATTAATAAAAAACTTTACATATCTTAAATAATTTATTGATTGTAATTTGGAAGAATAATTAAATTTGCATGGTTTTTACTGTGACACTATCCCCTCATTCTAATTAATTAGAAATACGTCTTTTCAAATTTATAGTTAAAAGTACTTTTTAAATTTATACAATTTATACTAGTGATTACCATGCAACTCTTGTTTTATTTGTATGGATACACACTATTTTTTTTTAATCAGTGAATTATGGATCAGGGGTCATACCCAGTAAAGAAAGAGAGCAAAAATTAACTATGGTTGCTCCATAGGAGGGCCTTAACAAAAATCCCTATACGGGTTATATCTCAAAGATTATATGATTACAATATACTATGTTGGTACTATTCCTTACATACTATGCAGGATTACAAACTATTACTGTAGTATTGATATATGTTATCTATATACTGCAATTGCTTTCTTCCACTCAAGCTACCTGTGCTTCCTCGACCCCTTCCATCTCCTCATCCCCACCCAAGTTGGAGATAAAACTGGCCGTGTCTATGGCAAATGTCCAATTAGCACCTTCACCGTCTACCACCCCCATGAAGACTTTGAGAAACTTTTGTCTCCGCTCTTCTTCGTTTTCTCCGACTGCTGCAAGCACAAATGGTGCCCATGGACCATTGTACGACTGCAGGACCAAAGGCCAAGTGCCATTATCAGTTCAGAACCCTAATCCCAGGACGACATTATCCAAAACATTTTTGAGTCTGCCACGCCAACATGGTTTTATTAACATCTCCGCCACCGCTCCAATTACCTCCTTATCCACCCCTAGATCCAACAAAATTGCAACCAGCATGGAGGAAACATCAGTGTTAACTCTATATCTATGGGCGGTGGATATGAAGGTATCTCCTAGCACCATCCGGATAGCGTGCATAACAATCACCGACTGCGTCTTGAAGACTTTCTTTGGCCTAAGATCTATAACGTATCCCATGAAAGCTATATGCCTTCGGTTTGCAGTTAAATACATTGTCGAATCCATGTTTCTTCGTTGATGCAAAAGGGGTCCTATTTATCATTTATATTATTCATTGCAGTGCCGACCTAGTTGTCCTCATAAATTCACACACTTAATCCGCATCATATACCTCTACATTCGAGCAGGCCGACCGTCAGAGCATGCTAAAGTATGATTTCCATTAATTATCAAGCATGTGAGAAGTCTGCTCATTTCGACTCCAGGATATCCCCAGCTTTGCCGAGTTGGCACAATAAAAGTTGCTCTCGTGCCAATTGCCATGTTGGCCAATTTATCCGCCTCAGTACTGGCCTTGCGATAAATATGGCCGATCTTGTAATTTTCCAATTGATCCAATAACTCCCAACACTTTGTTAAAAGTTCCCTATCTTCCAACTTGGGATAAACTGATTCCTCAATGCGTATATAATTATTTGTGAATCACCTTCGATATGAACCTTGGTGATTCCCAATTTGGAGCAAATGTGAAGTCCAAGTAACAAGGCTTGTGCCTCAGCTTCATTGTTTGCTCCTTCCAATAGTTTCTTTGCCGCTGAGGCAACAACTTCCCCACAGTGATTTCTGATGATACACCTTACCCCTGATTTTCCTGGATTTCCTCTAGCAGCATCGTCGAATTTCAGTTTGTATCAATCTTTGTCTGGGGAAACCCATCATGCATCCACTCTAGGATTGTGTGTAAGATGAGCCATAGCCTTCCCATAAACGGGGGGACAGGGATACACACTATATTTAATATAAATATCAAAATCTTTTTTTTTAAGTAGAAATGTTATATTATTTTATTAGTATTCCAAAAAATAATAATAATAATAATAATAATAATAATAATTCCCCTTTTAACTTGCATAATTGAATTCCATTTACACTTTATCCCAGCATATGAATGATGGTAAATGGAATGCTACCATGGGAATTAAAAAAACATATATGTTAACTCAAATTCCAAATCTTTTTTTCTATTGACTTTAAGCTGATAAGAACAGCGTATTACAACTGATTACAAAGATAGGTCGTACAACGGCAAATAGAACACAAAAAAAATAAACATCCATCACTAAAGACGGGAAGAAAACAGTAATAACCAGAACATAATGCACTAAACCAACAAGGTCCAAACAGATTACGAAACAGCATAAAGGAGCCACACGGGCAATTACATTTCAAATTCATCAACCACAGGCCACTCGGTCTCCAGCCCAGTGGTACAAGCAATGCAGTTGACAGCATCCTAGACATTCCTCAAATAATTCTAAATCTTAAGAGTAAGTGCTTAAATTCACTTGCTAAAAGCATGAAAACACAATGAAGAAAAGTGAAACATATAAACTTCTTTTTAATTTAAAAAAAAAAGCTGAAATTCTATAAGCTCGAGGGAGAACTAACTCTGATCTTTATCTGGCATAGCAGATAGCTCCAGCGATATTGGACAGTGATCACTTCCAAGAAATCCTGCCAAAAAATTCATATTATTTGTCATACCAAAAGATAAAACTCTAAAACACAAATAAATTTATTCCTAAGTTCTAACACTCGAAATCACTGGAAATAATTTATATCACCTTCCATTTCAATGCCACGACCATGTATTTTGCTTGAAATGACACGATCTTTGAATTTATCTGACACTAGAAAATAGTCTATCCTCATCCGTTTGCCTCTATATCTGAAAAATATATAGGATTTCGTTTTAACTAATTGGTCAAAACTTGGGGGAAATATAACTATTTTTCTCCATCACAACACGATTAACAGGATCAAGGTGAGAGAAGCCCATTTCAAAGATTCTGGTTCTTTGCTATAGTTAACGAATGTTAGACACTTGAGCAGGAACTCTAGCTTTGGCACTAACACTAGTAAATCTAAGATGGACTTCGATGCAGATACTGAAGAGGGTGGAAAACATTGTTAAATATAGAAAACTTCGGGATGAAAGAAATATACTTTCCAACTGGGTTCCCTGACCATGTATAACCACAATCTGTTTCGTGTTCTTTATGAAGCCACCTGTACGTATCCAGCAGCTTCCCCCTGTGAGAATAAATAGTTAGCAAACCAAGATAATTTGTAAAAGTACAGTACAACAGAAGCAGAAATATCAGTCAACTTGTCTAAACTCGTATAGCTTTCAATAATCTCAGAAAACCAATTTAAGTACAACGAGAAATAAAGAAACAAATCTATTTTAAGAAACTTGGAGCAGTAGGGTTCATTATAATTTGAGGTGCATCGTGGTAGATGATGACTTACTTGAAAAGTGAGTGGTAGATGATGACTCACTTGAAAAGTGAGTATGAGTATTTTATAAATTGTTTGTTGTCCTACATTGTTTTTCAAGTGTAAATTCTGTTGCATATATGTTCACTTTGCTTGCTTGGTTTATTTTTTATCTTTATGTATTTCCTAATATGTTTTATGTCTCATATTTGTTATAGTTATATGTACTATTGTACATTGGTTTAATATTTCCAAGAAATATGAAGGTTGCCACATATTTCTCTTTTCTTCTTCAATATTGATCTGAGAATATTTTGGGCCTTGCATATTTTTTGTATTGTTGTATTATGCCGATAATCTGAAGATCATCATTCTTCTTTATTGCTGCTCTATTCCTTCAAATTCATCTCAATTATGTGAGCCTCACAATTGGAGCTGCTGTTGGAAATGTAAGTACCTTAGTGTATTTGGACATATTTTCCCAGCAAAGCAGAGGCGCAAAGCAAATATTTTAGTTTTTGGTAATCAGTGGGCTATTGCTCTAACACCAAATGATTTACCATATGTCCTATATTTGAAATATAGGTTATACCTACATTGTGTGGTTCAATAATAACGATGCAGTATTGTATATATGCCATGAGATCAATATATCTCAATAAACTGTTGAAGTTGGTAAATGTCGAATTGGTGTCTTTTTTGCCAACCACCTAAAAAACTAAATTTACCTTGATTTACTCATTCAATTCAAATCACTCTATTCTGTTATTGTATCTCGAAGCTTTATTATCCTTAACATACTGGTGTCATGTGTTCTTTGTGCATAGGGGAGCTTGCTCGATCTTCTATGTGTTTCCATATGGTATTAAAGTACTTGGGATAGCTTTCTAAGATTTTGATTCTAGCTTGTGCAAGGTGTGAGGAGGCTTGGTAATTAAAAGTTGTGTCCACGGTATATGCTTCTTTGTTGAACATATGACGACCACTCTTACTGCATGAGCTTGCATCCAAGTTCTGGAGGAAATCTTCATTATCTTTCTCCTTAATGTAAATTCACCTAGATGTTTGATGGTGATGATAGACGCTGGAGGAAGGGAGGTCTTTTCCTACAAACAATGGATTTCAACTCTTTGTTTTGGTCATGCCAAATAATGGTTATTCCACAAAACTTCAATAGATTAATTGTACAAAACAAAACATTTATCAGATCTATACACATTTTCAAATTCCTTGGAAATATAGCAAGGATTACTTATTTTCCATTGAAAAATTTTGCCATTAGAACCTCTAAATCTAGCATTAAAGATTTCCCTCCAAAAAGAGCAATTTCAAAATTTTAAATGTGGAGACTAATCAAATATATGTCAAGTTGCATTTGGGTGCTCCAACCCAGGGGTGATGATGATTGAGCAACAAGATGGTGGAATTGATGAATGCACCACTATATGGGCAATGGAATATTTGAACACTACCTTCAGTAGTGACCACAGGAAAGTGCTTTTGTGGGAGGGTGCAACCAAGTGGCATAACCCAAAACAAGAATGGTTGATGCTGGAATGCAGCACCAGTAGAGAATGCTGAATGTTAGCAATAAAAGCACCACAAAGATGATCACAATAGGGCCTTCTCTAGACGTCAAATGACATCAAATGATCCACAAAGGAACGATGGTTACCATTCTTCATAGAGGGCATCAAACAAGGCATTAGGAACATTGTTGTTAGGGAAGACAAGCATGTGGAATTGTGGGTTTTTGAGGGCTAATCTTAGGTTGTTGGGAGCAGAAGACAACAAAAAATAGGTGGGGAATGCCCAAATGTTTTGTGAGGCACCACCGGTGGCATGTATGGCACCATTGATGGCATGGAAGGCACCATGGCCTGAGTTAATGGTGTTTGGGCAAAAGAAAGTTCACAGAACCATTGTGGCTCCTCTTGTTGCTCAAGGAGTGCCTGTACGGCACCAGTCAATGTGTTGCATCATACCCATAAGGCCTTGGGTTTAAACCTGTTTGCCTTTCTTGTCTGAACAAAGAAATTTGTGACGCATGTCACTCATTAGCTGATATGTACAACCAACTTAAGAATTTTTTAATTTTGAAGGGCAGTTATGTTTAATCTTCAAGGAGTCATAAGTTAGAGCATATTGGCTTGATATTTGCTCTTGTCTGAAGCATTGGAGAGGTCTCTTTGGGCTTAATACATTGAGTTTTGGGTTTTCAGATTTTTTGGATTCCTTGTATTGAATCTATGATATTGGGTTCAGCAAGAACCCCTGCTGAATCCAGACCACTCTGGGGTGGGTTCTGGTCCTGTTCTGGATTTGGCTCAAGTCCAACCAGTGTCCGGACTTGGGCCTGGCCATTCAGCCCAGGTATGAATGCCCAGGGCCATCCAGTGACAACCCATAGGAATTTTTTTTTGAAGATTTATAAAAAAAAAAAAAAAAACTAAAAACCTAAACCCTAAAACTGCATTTTTTGAAGAATTTGGAGCTTGGTTAAAAGCAGTAAAATTATAAAAAATGGCCTGTCATGAAGGTCCCTGCCCTAGTTTTATAAAGCAAAAAATAAAAATTGTTTTGGGCAGTGCTGGATGGAAAATCAACATTTTTTCCTTGATCTTTCTTTTAATAAAACCCAATTAATTGAATTCCCTTTATACTTTTGGTTTGCGGTGCCAATCTCAATACCAATTAATGCTACTTTGATATAAATCATTCTGATTTTTCTGTAACATTTAGGATTTGACTATTGGCATTGCATTATCAATTATCAGTTGTGTTCTCAATTCTCTATTTAATTTTGTATATCTTGTGCTAATTATGGTTTTTTTATTTGTGAATCAAGGCATTAACTGCCACAAACAAGGGACCCTATTGTGGCCTCTACAACACACCCCTGTTCTTTTAGAATTGGGGGCCCTTGTGTTCAATTTGTGTTCCCTTTTCAGTCATCATCCCAATCTTGTTTGGTGTCTTCATGTGCCTTTGATCCTCAAACATTATCTTTCTGTCACAGTTTTGAATGAGAGCGTAGAATTATTTTATCTCTGTTGTCGATGTTTTTCACCTTCTTGCTTTTCTTGGTCACTGTAGTCCACGATCAGAATCTCCTGGATAGGGCATTGACCCCATTTCTGAAGTGTCAACACTTTTAAGCTGAACCGGAATCTCAATTTGCACACCTGTTTTAATTGGTTTATCATTACCCGCGACCTCTAATGCTTGCTATCAGGCAGTATAACCATCTCTGTAAAAGATGTAGAGCTATCATTTGGAGCAGAAGTTGCCTCTAAAGGAATATGCTTTGCCGCTTCCTCGGAGACCATTGGAGCTTTATCAAGCGGACCATCAACAGTCAAGTGTTGTGGAAGAGCTTCTTTCCACCAAGAGTCTTGCCCAATCCAAGACTCTTTAATACTGGGGCAGTCCACAGCAACATATCCAGTATCAAAATACCTATGACAACGAAAGGGAAGTCCCTCATAGTCCAAGTCTTGAGTCCAACTCCAATTTGCTACTTTTAAAATAATTTCCATAGGGAGATCTTTTGAAATATCTAATTCAACCAGAATCTGAGCGAAGGTAGTGTGGGTGAAATTGGAAGTATTTGTATCTGCTGTTAGAAAGCTTCCCAATGAACTTCCATGGCTTCCAAACAAGAATGAATCCAAAACTGAAGTGGGAGATTTGGGAGGCGTACCCAAACCAGCATAACAACAAAAGATTCTGATGTGGGCTTAAAATTAGAATGCCACAGTTTCAACATGAGTGCATGTTGACCCTAGAACCAGAGGTAATTGCTTAAAATACTATTTCGATCTTGAATCTTATCGAAAACCACGACAAAGAAGCCGCAACCCGAAGGATATATTTCTATATTATCCGTCAAATAGGGACGCTAGTTATTGATCAACCATTTGTGCAGGTCTGGAAGGCTAGGGCGAAGAATATTAAATCGACAAATTAATCCATTTGCCACAAAAAAATTCTTCACATTCAAAGATTTCATCTTTACTCGCACCGCCAAGTTCCAGAATGAGGGGATTTTCTACTCGTTGCATTGGCTTGGCTTTCACCTGGTTTAACCCAGATCGATTAATCTCGGAAGCCGCACTGAACTAAGCATCCATACCCTTATCAAGGCCCATTGAATCACTGTGGCCAAAGAGTTTGTAGGGCAAAAACCCTAAATGGGATGTTGCAAAAATCAGGTTTCCCATTCTTAACAATCCTTTGTGAAGCCCCTAGACTCTATGTTTCCATCCAGACCTGTTGATGGCATGCCCTAGCTTTGGCATTTTCCTGTCCATGCTTCTCCTCTAAGTCGGATTTAGTCACAACATCCCGGAAGGATTGTCGCCATGGGCAGAAATTTCGCTTGTTATCACCCTCAACAGCATCGTCTATGCATGCCCTAGTCGCCGCAGGAGCCACAGCCTCTGTAGTTAGAGGAGCCGCAGCCAAATCCACGTCATTCTGCAAAGAAAGAGCCCTTTTCGTCTCCTAGGGCTTCAGCATATTCGGGAATCCTTTCGCTTCGACATATTCGGGAATCCTTTCTGTGGTTGTTGGATTTTTGTAAATATAAAAAAAAATTAAAAAATGTAAATAATATATGTTATATATTATATATTATATTTACAAATATCCAGTGACCACAAAAATGATTTCAAAATACAATAAAATATTTATAAAATTAAAGTTTTAGAAACACGTAAATTTAAAGTTTGCTTAAAAATTAAAGAAGCTACATAAAAATTAAATAACTTGTAGCTAGCTTCTTTAATTTTCTTTTATATATGCAATGCACCAGGTTTTAAATTTTTTTTATTATATATATGATTTATAATTTATAATTAATATATATTATATATAATTTAATATTTTTTTAATTATATATAATTAATATATATATATATTTATATTATTTATATATGTTTAAATTATAATTGTTGTTGAGGTTCTATATAATATATAATATAAAATTATAAAGATATAAATTTAAGTGTATATAAAATTATTAATATATTAATTCATAAATATATAAAATCATAAATTTATGTATATATAAAATAATAATATGAGACTTAATTTAATATAAAAGTGTAAATTAAAATATAAATTTTAAAGATGCTATAAATATTTTTTCAAATTATACTTTCTATATGTATTGTAGAACCAAAAATTAAAAATTATTAGAGAAACAAAGGAAAAAGTTAACATTCATAATAAAAGTTAATAAATATAAAAGTTTATTTCATTTTTACTTTTTATATGCGTTCAAAAAAAAATTGAACTTAAAGTTGAATTTAAACATAAAGAATTTGTTTCAAAATTTATCTTCAAATAAATTAAAAAATTATTAGAGAAAAAAAGAAAAAAAGTTAACATTCATAATAAAAGTTAATAAATATTCATTTTTACTTTTTATATGCGTTCAAAAAAAATTAAACTTAAAGTTGAATTTAAACATAAAGAATTTGTTTCAAAAGTAGAAAGTGTAACTTGAGTTTCTTAAGGAATTATAATATAGAAATATAAAAAACTAAAAAATATTTACTTATATTTTAGAAAAGTGAACTTGAGTTTTAAATAAAATTAGAAACTATAGCTTTTAAAACATAACTTAAAAATAAAAGATTTTCCAAAGAAAAAATAAATCAAGAAAAGAAATAATATATAAAAAAAAAATGAACTTCAATCTTTTAAGAAATTATAATAGAAATGTGTCCCCACTTAACTCATGTAGTTAAGTAATTTATATTTATTTATATTTAAGTAATTTATATTATATAAAAAAATTGTTTTTAAGAGTTTCTTACGAGGCCCATTTTTTATATAAATTTCCCCTAATGACAGGACTAATCACATTTGAACATGAGGTACAGGGATCGATTCTTAGTATCCCATTCTAGACTACCATATACCTCTACTAGAAGACACCACCTGAACAAAAATCATACAAAACTACAAGATGCATGGGCAACAGAAAGAAATCATATCTTTAAAATCTAAGTGGATCTCCCTATCAACATACGAAGAGGAATTTCTGCACTAGAAAATAAATCAAGTGCAATTTCCCTTTGCACAAGGAAATAAGATTATATTAATTTGGTTTTATAGTTATGTTTTCATCTTGTCTTGTTAGTGTATTTAGAATATCAAACTAACCAATCAATTTTTAAATGCCACATGTAGGTGGCTCATAACTCTTGTATGAGTCCTTTCAATCACATAGCCCAGTCTTTTCTTTGAGCAAGTCCCATTTTTTTATCTGTGTTAGTGAATTTTTCTTTAGCATTCATCATTTTGCTCTACTTGAGCTCCTTTCAAATTTTGATGAACAACGTAACTGTAAGATTCAATGAGAATCTAGTTACACAAGCCTAAACCTAGGTGCATGAAGAAAGTTACAATAGTTACAAGCACAAAACAAATAATGTAATATGCAACACAAGCTATTCGAGAATAAAGGAAATGAATTAAATCAACCATCAAATGAATGGATGAAATACATATAAATAGACTCAAGCACGCACAAGTCAATGTGACAAATGCCTCTGAGGAAAGCAATAAACTAGAGACTGACTCAACTGTAAGAGTAGAGGTGTCAAGTGAACTCATCTTGATGAGGGAGATGTTGCATGTGCCCCCATCAATCAAGGATATGGCATGTGCTCTTATTTCTTAACTTACTCAAGTAAATAAATAATAATTACCTAAGTAAACTTAATATAAGGTGCAATTAAATATCTACACCAACAGTAACGGCCTCCCACATGAATGTCAACAGTTCTTTAAAAATGGAAACAAGAAAAAACAAAAACAAAACAAAACATTTCAATCTACAAATAAAATGATAACTTACTGTGATAATATAGTTGAGAAACGTTGCCTCTCTCCGATTGTGAATCCCGGTTGCCCACAATCCTATATTTAACCATACAAAAACACATTAAAACCAATCAAGTGAGGCATGCTGACATTAGCCCGTTCCAAGATCAAACAATACGATGCCAAAACATAATTGATTAAACTACAAATTTTAGATAGTTTGAACTTATAAATAAAATAATAATATTCCAAGAACCTGAAAATTTAAGAATATCTGTGCAGCATACCAAGAGAAAACAGACATCATTCTAACCAATGTAAAATAAACATCTTGTTTTGCATCACAAAGGGACAAGCATAGCAAGAATGTAAAGAATCATTATATGCAATTTAAAACATTTCACTAGGAATCAAAATTAGGAATTGCAATAATGATACAAAGGAAAGTGCTAAGAAGGATTGTTCCAAACATTCTACTCACTTTCATAGAACAAAAACAATCTTATGGCATTATTAGTTTATATTAGAAATATAGTCAAAATCATGCATAGTTTTTATTGACTAGGGCATTCAATTGGTCATAAGAACTAAATGTAGTTGTGCTTTTAGTGATGCACTTAATATATTCTCTCAAAAAAGAAATTTGAAATTTGAAAATAATCTTTTTAAGGATTATTATTTAGACAACTATAGGTAATGTCTGTATTCTTTCCGCAAGAATGGAGTTCGCTATTGATAAGTTATACATCTTCACAACCTTGCATATGGAGACAGTTTTAAAACTTGTAAGGTACTTGCTAAACTTGTGAGTCATTGTATGTGTCACACCCACTTCGCAGGCGAGTCGCGATAGTTTTTGTCTGCAACTCAAGGCAAGTAACCACGACTACTCCCCAAGTCTATGCCAAAAATGAGGGAAAAACATCGCATTTTTTTTCTTTTTAAGCCTTCCACACCCTCCCTTCTCACTCACACATCAATCATTTGCCTTTGAACTCTTCTTATGGCAATTTTAGGTGATTCCGAATGCAAGATATCAAAAAAAATCAAAGATCTTTCAAGTATGATTTTTTTTCAAGATTTGTCAATTTTGTTTTGTCAAAGTCTGAGATAGGATAATCTAAACCAAGATCTGTTGTCCATCATAGATCACATGCACTGTAGTTGACAAATGATCAAATATCACAATAGCAAAATGGAGAGAATATCCTAAAAAAAGAGAATTCACGAGACAAAACAATCTTATGCCATTATTAGTTTATATTAGAAATATAGTCAAAATCATGCATAGTTTTTATTGACTAGGGCATTCAATTGGTCATAAGAACTAAATGTAGTTGTGCTTTTAGAGATGCACTAAATATATTCTCTCAAAAAAGAAAATTTGAAATTTGAAAATAATCTTTTTTAAGGATTATTATTTAGACAACTATAGGTAATGTCTGTATTCTTTCCGCAAGAATGGAGTTAGATATTGATAAGTTATACATCTTCACAACCTTGCATATGGAGACAGTTTTAAAACTTATAAGGTACTTGCTAAACTTGTGAGTCATTGTATGTGTCACGCCCACTTCGCAGGCGAGTCGCGATAGTTTTTGTCTGCAACTCAAGGCCAGTAACCACAACTACTCCCCAAGTCTATGCCAAAAACGAGGGAAAAACATTGCATTTTTTTCTTTTTAAGCCATCCACACCTTCCCTTCTCACTCACACATCAATCAATTGCCTTTGAACTCTTCTTATGGCAATTTTAGGTGATTCTGGATGCAAGATATCAAAAAAAATCAAAGATCTTTCAAGTATGATTTTCTTCAAGATTTGTCAATTTTGTTTTGTCAGACTCCGAGATAGGATAATCTAAACCAAGATCTGTTGTCCATCATAGATCACATGCATTGTAGTCGACAAATGATCAAATATCACAATAGCAAAATGGAGAGAATATCCTAAAAAAAAAGAGAATTCACGAGACAAAAATGCAAGAGAATTTAGGAAAAGCTCACATTACTCCATCTGACTAGCAGATATGAGAGGTGAGTGCTATATATATAGCTAAAATACATGCATACACATCCAAGGGAAGTAATAACTCCAACTGCTAGGAATAGGTAGGAAATAATAAGTCCAAAAGATGGTGCGACACTCAACTACCCAAAGTGGGTGAGTGACGCATGTAACTGATGGATTATGCTAGGTGCTCATATAACAACCATGTCTAATTAACCATGCATCTAAAATGAGAAAAAAAAAAAAAGATCTCAATCTCATTGTTCAACTTCATGTTTCAATATTAATGTAAAAAAAGGAAAAGTTTTTAACATAAGGTATGCCCTTAATAGAATTTAACCTAACTGCAATTATGAATTATCATCCAAATCTTCCAAGTCTGTTGTTATAAATCACAATTATGAAGTTTGCAATTGCATCAAAATATCATGGGCAAACAAACCAAATACGCCCAGCTATAAACCCTAGGGTTTATACATACCAAACAATGCAAAAGAACTCCAAAAAATGATGGAATCACACTCCAAGATGTGGCGCCAAAGTTAGGGCATGAAACCCTAATGTCAATGATCTTCAAACCACTCCAAAGGCTGATCCAAATGATGCGCATAGGTTTGCACTTAATCGGCTAGGGTTTGCTGATCCAAAATTATGATAATTGAGGCACAATGATGCACTACAAGTATCACCAATTCACCTTTATGGGCTTATTTCACAACAATGGGCTCAGTTGAGCAATTTGACCCAGTTTCACCTACCATCTTCACAAGGCAAATTCCCTTCTACAAGGTTTATTTTGTGCTTTTGGGCTTCCCAAGTCCAACAAGGTTGCCAATAGCATTCTCCCACTTCTTGGACCCTAACACTTCCCAATCCAACTCTTACTCAAACCTTCACACACCAATGGTAATCTACTCCTTCACAACTACCTCAAATCCTAGTAGCCCTACTTAAGAGGTTTTTCTGACCTAACTTTCACCGTGGGCAGGATATCAATGAAACAAGGACATTTCCAAGTACCCATTATCATGTTTAACAACATATCTGAAGATAGGTATAGGTTGTTTTGGACAAAAGGCTTCAAAACCCATGACAGACCTCTTAGGAATTAGGCCTATTAGGCCTCCTTTACAAAGGAACCTACCTTTTTTCTTCTCTCCAACCTCAAAACCCAATGGGGCAGCATTCAACAGGTTACAAAACTTCCAATTTCACAGATTTTACCTTGTGACACGTTTTTCAAGACACCCAATCAAGAAACCTTCGTTTTTGGCACTTTACATGAGGGTTTATTGGATATCAATGTTTCAGACCTTTTCTCTCTTTGTCAATACCTCCAACACGTTGGATTACACCTGCACATGCTTTGAAAACATTCACCAAACCCTTACCATCACTATTTCATCAGACTTCTATCTCAAATCACCATTTTATACCAAGAAAACACAAATTTGACAACTAGGGCAGCCTGCCCAGATCCTCAGATGGTCTCCCCTGCTCTCACAACCGTACACACATCTATTTCCTACAGGTTTGGACCCATTCCACAAGTTACAGAGGTTACAGAAAGTGGAATGGGTCAAATTTTCATTTTGTAAGACTTTCAAACCCTTAAAAAAGGGTATACAGACCTGCAGTAAGAAAATGAGGAAAACTTCTACCAATTCAATCTTAAACCCTCGAACTAGATGCAATGTGTTGGTAACTCATGTCTCCATGGATTCATGAGGTTTTAGAACCAATAGGCTGCTCTACGAACCGTACAGGATTGAAAACAATGAAAAAATACAGTAAAAAAACACAGAACTGTAAGAGAAATCAGGAAATTTTATTGTTTTTCTTTCTCAAAAGCCTTCAACACCCCTTCTCAAGTCTTTTTGGAGGCTTTATACATATATGATATTCAAATCTAACCAACTAAATGCCTATAACTGCCTTTCAACTCCCTATGACCCTTCATATTGTTGAGAAGTTACATTTTGTTTGCAATTACTTGCATTTTACAACTTTTATACTTTGCACCTTTTGACACACAATAACTCTAATAACCTCAAAAACATGATGAATGGCCTCAACATGGCCTTATTACATGAAAATGACTCAAGATTTGACAACTTTCAACTTTTTTACAATATTTGAGAAATGGACAACATCTTAGGACCTATAACATCAAGTTATCAACAATGTGGCCTCTTGGGCCCTATTATAACATTAAAACATCAAAATTGAACACAAGACTCAATATTGCCTCATGGAGGCATGTACTTGCTAGGGTGCTCCTGCACCAAATTACCGGCCAAATAAAGAATCCAAGTCCACTTGGATTAGTCTTTGCAACTGGTCTTCATCCTTGCATGGTCCTCCTTGATGATCTGCTCCTTGAAACATCTCACCTTCATCTTCACTCTTGGTTTCCACTTGTTCATGTTAAGTGGTCTTATCTTCGCCTTACTGCTTGGCTTCATCCTTGTAATCATTCCTGCTCCAAGTCTTCTAACCTTCCTTGCATCTGCAATTGGGTTTACACTTGCTTGTACTCCTGCAATCAAACAATTACCTTGGGCATCTTGAGCTATCTGCTCCTTGCATGCTTTAAATTCATCTACTTGTGCCTTAATGGACAATTCATCTTTGGTCCTTTCTTGACCTGCCTTGGTCTTCATCTCATCATTCTTTATCTCTAATATTTTGTCATCCTCTTCTTGCATAATGGCTGCAATTTCTATTTTCATTTCATGTCCTTCTTATTTCATCTTGACCCTTGGTCTGACCCTCATCAAAGTCAGTATCAAAATAAGGACTACTGCCCTCTTGAATCTACCCCATCAAACATTCACCCTCACCTTACTCCTTCTCTTCACAATCATCCTTTGTTCCTCCATCATTGGAACCTCTATCATGGCAGAATAAAACTGCCCCACAACTAATCTTATCTTCCAAGGACACTTCTCTGTCCTTACCCCAGCAATATCACCTCTCTCCACTTCATTTGGAGACTCCACAAACTCTTTCTCTTTGGCCTTCTCTTGGCCTATCATTTCTTTAGTCTCTTCCATCATTGAGACCTTCTTCAAACTCTTTGCTTTCACACCTTCACCTCTTGGGGCAACCTTCATCCTTTTCTCAACTCTTACCATTCCTTTCACTTTATCTTGACTGTCCATTCTTTGCACCTGATGTTCTGCCTTAAGGACCTCTGTCCTACCAGGTCGATGAACCTCTTTGTTGACACAACCTGCCTGCCCACCATCTTCTCTATGCACCATGATCTCACATTGTGAAATATACCAAGCCAATTTTTTTCACTTTTCCAATTACAATAAGCAGAGCAATACACAATCGTTGAAGTTAGCACTTAAACCAAAACGATGCGGAATTCAACTCTAACCAAGAATGTACACCAGGATGGCATGATCATATGGTCAGAGGATCTCTATGCAATGCTGGAAAGGAACTCTAACCAAGAATGCGCCTGATGGTGACGAGCATATGGTCAGAGGGTCTCAATGCAATGCTGATAAAGGAACTCTAACCAAGAATGTGCCTGATGATGACGAGCATATGGTCAAAGGGTCTTGATGCAATGCTGATACAAAGAACTCTAACCAAGAATGCGCCGGATGTCGACGAGCATGTGGTCAGAGGATCCTTACCACTATTATGCTGAAATAACTTGATGTCAAGAATGTGCTTTCCAACCCGAAGTGGAATTGGAGCTACCATATGACGGAGATGCAAGGTATTATAAAGCAAATATGAGAAGTATGAAGTGCTGACAGTACTACTGTTCAGCTTACAATAATTAGAGACTTCCAACCCAACTCAAATGATAGAAGTTAGCAAACTGAAATGACGGATCAACAACTTGAAAAGACCAAACCAGCAACATAAAACCCTACAAAAATGCTCACACCTCACTCATTTCTCAACCAAATGACCTCAAATTTGATGCAATGCACTCCTATGACAATGGCGACCAAGCTACACACCAGAGACCACTCTTAAACCCAAGTATTTATTTAGCACGCTTTCCAATGCACTCCAAAGAGGGCGGCCTGGCAAGAAGGACGATTTCCTTCTAGAAAAATCAGATTCTTCATAATAAAATCTGCAAATTGGCACAATGGAGCGCCCAGCATAGACAAAGGGAAATATGAAATACCTAGAACAAATATATTTTTATTTTCAGATTTATGAATGAAACTACAGATTCAGCCCTGTTATCAGCAACTCCAAAAATGACTGAACTACAAACAAAACTCAAGCTACAATGCAAACCTCACTACAAAAATCACTACTATAACCAAACCTCTCCCTAGGTGCTATCTCTCAAGCACGAAGTGAGCCCAGGCTAGGAGGCATTCATTCCTTGAAGCAGTCCCAGAACCATTACGGCAGCATAACATTATCAAGATTTCGGATGCCGAAATGAGAGCACTCTTCCTCCTTTTATACTTTTCCAACTGGGAGTCTCTAAAATCCTCTTGCACATGGGATAAAACATGAGAGGAAAAATAATATAATCCTCTTCAATTCTTTTTCAACCTCAACATTAAGTCATTGAGCCTAGGCACCAAGGTCCAATATTAAATAATAAAGTTTAATTTACGGACTTTAAAACGGAGGCCAAGATGATGTCAGAAACCAATGATGTCAGAAACCAATGATCTATAGCTCGTTGGAAAGGTCTTGACAAGACGAATCCAACCCCACTCTCAAAATCCCATTCCGGTGCCAATCCCGAACTTACTAAAAATAGTAAATTCCTGAATGTCAAGAAAAACACATCCCTGCAAAGCTCTCTAAAAACCCAGAAAGAAACTGCCAACCAAACCACGTTCCACGAACAAAAGTAACCACCAAAACATGAAACCCCAATTTCAACCTCCGAGTAACCTACGGGTCTCCGGAATAGGCCAACGGTCAACTGTAAAAGATCAAGCTGGAAAACGGAACATTACACATTGCTTCTTTTCAACCTCTTTCACTTGCCCTTTGCCTTGGCTCTTTTCACCTCACTCCCAGATTCTGTATCAGACTTCCTGCCTCTTTGATCTCTGTATTTTCAATCACATAGACCTCTACGTTAGCAGTACTTGACTGCTCATTGCACTCATTTACCTTCAAGGGACACAATACTGCCCCCACCATGATCTTTTCACTCTCTACAGGCCCATCATGGCTTTCCACAGTCACTGCACTCTTGTTCATTTCCTCTTTACCTATTATCCCTGTCATGGGAGTCTTTGCCTCAACAATCCTTGTGTCATCAAACTTATCCACCACTGTGCTGACAGTATATGACTGCCTTTTAACTCCTCTTGTTTCCAATGGACAAAACTCTGTCCTTATCATGACTTCATCATGCTTTTTAGGCTTATCTTGAGCCTTCGAGGTCAATTCATCCTTCATCATTTCTTCATTCAATCTTATCACCAACTCAAGGTCTTCATTCTCTGAAATCAGGTCCTTCATCATTAGTTCTCCTTCATCTGCATGCTTGGGAATAACTGCAATGTCTTCATCCATAAACTCTTCTTTTGCATCTGCAAACACTTCTTCTTCTATCATCTTCTTTTGCCTTTTCCTTCTTTTGACAATCTTTTGAATGGGCCATACCACTTTCTTTTTTATTTGTAGATGCCATTTTTGCACCTCAAGTGCTATTCTCCTTTCAACTTCTTCCATCTCTTTTCTCATCTGCTCCATGGCTTGCTTTAACTCCTTAATCTCTTGATCAAACTCTTTTTTCTTTTTCCTTTCTTCCTTTGCCTGCAAATGTCTTCTCAACACATCCATCTTTTCTCTTCTCAAGCAAGCTTCTCTTTGCTTCCACTTTCTCTCAACTTTCTTTGCCTCACCTAGGTCCTTTCCACTTATCCTCAACCTAGTCTCTTGGCCACCACCCAGGTTCTTCTTAACCTGCACACAACCACAACTCAAACCACAAACTCACAAATACAAAACCACAAACTTTCTCTAGCCCAAACCTTCTGAGCTCTGATACCAATTTGATGCACTACAAGTATCACCAATTCACCTTTATGGGCTTATTTCACAACAATGGGCTCAATTGAGCAATTTGACCCAATTTCACCTACCATCTTCACAAGGCAAACTCCCTTCTACAAGGTTTATTTTGTATTTTTGGGCTTCCCAAGCCCAACAAGGTTGCCAATAGCATTCTCCCACTTCTTGGACCCTAACACTTCCCAATCCAACTCTTACTCAATCCCTCACACCCCGTGGTTATCTACTCCTTCACAACTACCTCAAATCCTAGTAGCCCTACTTAAGAGGTTTTTCTGACCTAACTTTCACCATGGGCAGGATATCAATGAAACAAATACATTTCCAAGTACTTATTATCATGTTTAACAACATATCTGAAGATAGGTATAGGTTGTTTTGGACAAAAGGCTTCAAAACCCATGACAGACCTATTAGGAATTAGGTCTATTAGGCCTCCTTTACAAAGGAACCTACCTTTATTCTTCTCCCCAACCTCAAAACCCAATGGGGCAGCATTCAACACGTTACAAAACTTCCAATTTCACAGATTTTACCTTGTGACACGTTTTTCAAGACACCCAATCAAGAAACCCTCGTTTTTGGCACTTTACACGAGGGTTTATTGGATATCAGTGTTTCAGACCTTTTCTCTCTTTGTCAATACCTCCAACACGTTGGATTACACCTGCACATGCTTTGAAAACGTTCACCAAACCCTTACCATCACTATTTCATCAGACTTCTATCTCAAATCACCATTTTATACCAAGCAAACACAAAGTTGACAACTAGGGCAGCCTGCCCAGACCCTCAGTTGGTCTCCCCTGCTCTCACAACCGTACACACACCTATTTCCTACAGGTTTGGACCCATTCCACAAGTTACAGAGGTTACAGAGAGTGGAATGGGTCAAATTTTCATTTTGTAAGACTTTCAAACCCTTAAAACAGGGTATACAGGCCTGCAGTAAGAAAATGAGGAAAACTTCTACCAAATTCAATCTTAAACCTGCAAACTAGATGCAATGTGTTGTTAACTCATGTCTCCATGGATTCATGAGGTTTTAGAACCAATAGGCTGCTCTACGAACCATACAGGATTGAAAACAATGAAAAAATACAGTAAAAACACACAGAACTGTAAGAGAAATCAGGAAATTTTATTGTTTTTCTTTCTCAAAAACCTTCAACCAACCCTTCTCGAGCCTTTTTGGAGGCTTTATACATATATGATATTCAAATCTAACCAACTAAACGCCTATAACTGCCTGTCAACTCCCTATGACCCTTCATATTGTTGAGAAGTTACATTTTGTTTGCAATTACTTGCCTTTTACAACTTTTATACTTTGCACCTTTTGACACACAATAACTCTAATAACCTCAAAAACATGATGAATGGCCTCAACATGGCCTTATTACATGAAACTGACTCAAGATTTGACAACTTTTAACTTTTTTACAATATTTGAGAAATGGACAACATCCTAGGACCTATAACATCAAGTTATCAACAATGTGGCCTCTTGGGCCTTATTACAACATTAAAACATCAAAATTGAACACAAGATTCAATATTGCCTCATGGAGGCATGTACATGCTAGGGTGCTCCTACACCACACAACAACCCTCCAAAATAGGGCAAAACCCTAACACAAATGATGAATCCTTGCACCAAAATCACTCCACAAACATGGGCGATCAGGTCCGATCTGCTGTTGTACACAATCTGAGAATTCCTTCAAACCCTAACAGCCAACACTTACCAAAATCGCCTCACAAAACCAAGGCGCTCCAATCCTAGAAGGTGGCGCTCAACTCCTAGGGTAAAACCCTAGCTAATATGCAATGAATCCCACCAAATGATGGAGCCTTCAAGTCTGATCTGCAAATCTGATTATGCAATTCCTCTTCACCAACAATCAACAATGAAGCACAAATAGATCCCCATCACGGAATCTCCAATTGATGAGCTAGGTTTTCGTCCAACTCACCTTGAAATGCAAGGGTTTTCATCCTTGATTTCATAGCTCAACTTTCGTTGCAGACAAAGAGAAAATCTCCAATATCAAATGACAAATACACAATAATAAAGTGCCAAATAGAAGTCTGATTTTATTGCAGATGTTCAAAGGAAGTCTGATACACAAATGTTGATGGAAACAATGAGATGATCAGCTCCTTATATGCCAAGATTTCACCTCCAAGAAAGCAGCGCTATGTCCTCCAAAGGATTGCTTGAATCCTATGACTAATTGCATGATTAGAATGTCATCAAAACCCTAGCCGCCAAGTCTGAAATGTCTGATGTAAATTTTTAGATTGTCCAATGACTGAAATCGGCATGCACATGCCACAAAACTCCTCCAAAAGGGCAGCGGTTAAGCTTAGAATGGAGCGATTGAACTCTAGATGAACAATATGCCGACACAATGTGAAATGATACCTTCAAACCCTCTGATCTGCAATCTGAAATGGTTTTGTTGAAGTCTGAAATACAAATCTGAGTGCAAAAGAGTGATATCTGTCAGCAATAAACCCTCTAGAGTATGGCACTTCACTTCCAAACCCTAGCAATGGCTATGATGATGAAAATATGTCAAGGAAACCTCAAGATCTGCATCAATTCGCCCTTAACCTGCATAAGAAACTTCAAACTCTAGCACCAATATGAAGCCCTAGCTGATATGATAAATTTCCGATCAAACCCTAGCTTCAATCCACGCCAAAAACATGCAAATAAATCCAATGATGAACCCTGGATGGACCCACCTCACAAAGTGGAGTGGGTTTTCGTCCAAACCACCAAATTCTAAGGGTTTTCGTCCAAAGAAGCCTGCTGAAACAAAGTTACAGCCAAAGAGAAATTCTCCAAGTATCAAATGACAAATATACAATATCATGAAAAATGACTCCCAAACACCTTTTTTATAACCCACAAGTTGGGCACCTAAATTCACTATAATTTCCTTTGCTTTCAAGTCCACCTCCATAATAAAATATTATTTTATTTTATTTTTCTTTCCCTTCCTCAACTTGGGCTGCCAAAATAGAGGAATAAAATATTAATATTTTTATTAATTTCTTCATCTCAAGTTGGGCTGTCACTTTTGCAAATAAAATTTTATTTTTTTATTTTTTCTTTTGTCATTTTATTTCACCTTCTTATTTTCTCTTTATTTTTTATCTTTTTTCCCACTTTCCACTCTCCAAGTGGGTCGCTCCAATCCAAGGCAAATTATTTTATTAATTTTGACTTCACCATAATTATCACAAAAATACTCCAAGTCATAATCCATCTCCGTTTTGCCAAGGAAAAATAGTTATTTCCAATTTTCCAAATATCTAAGTCATTTTGCAATAATGGCTCAAAAGGGGGCATTACATATATATCGCCCATTGTGGGCTTCTCCCTATCAACAAATCGAATGAGGATAACTAAAGGCTCTGTGAACTACAAAAGAAGGGAACATAATTATAAACAAATCAAAGTATTATAATTGATAAACTAGTAAAATGAACAAAAATGGAATGGAAAAATGACCTTACATCTACAATCTCCTTCGTCAAAACCCAAAAGCCCTACTCATTGAAAACCTAGTCAACCAAGTCAACCCCTGCATTAGTCTTAACATACGAAGATGTAGATCACTCCTCACAAACATGTGCCTCAAGGCAGCCCTTGATTGATGCAAAGATTGCAATGTGATAAAGTTTGTTGCAAAGTGAATTATTCCAACATGAGCCAAAAAATCCTTTTCTATTTATTGCCTTATTAAGTTTAAGACCCAAGCATGGTTATATATGTATTTGCAAATGTTTTTTCCATGCTCCAGACATGCTTTGTTCCATGAGATTTTTCCAAGACCCTCCAATATGAGATCAAATTAATAAGCAACAACAAAGATTCTAGAATAAGGATGAGCTCATATCCATGAGAAGTCTACTTGTAGCAACATAATTTGTTGCATCATCTATAACTATCTGCACAACATTTTCCTTACCCACCTCGGCCAAGACTTCCTCTAAAACCACACAAAGAAATTCAATATCTTTTATCTTTCCTAAAGCATCAACAAATTTTTGGAAAACTTTACCACCTAAGGAAGAAACAACAAAATTTGAAATGCTAATGTTAATCACTAAAGGAGAAGTGTGAAATCTTAATCATTAAATCAATGGATTTCACAAAGTACAACCACCTAAGGTAGAAACAAGAAAATTCAGCAATGTCTCATTCATCATGTTTAACCTGAAAGATCCCTGATGGATCCCTTTGCTGAAATGAAGTGCTGTTGCTGAAAAGAAGTGCTGTTTTTTTGTGATTTAATTTGTTTTATGATTTTTATTATTTTTTTTTTTGTTTTCTTTCAGACTAGAGAGGAGATGCAGAAGGGGTTTCAATTTTCTTGAGATGTGTATTTGCCAAGATGGCAAATAGAAATACATACAGCTGCAATCTCAAATAAAATGGACTAAAAATAAATAATAACTGATAGAAAGATAACACATGAGAAATTGAGGCACATACCCATCAGATCTGTATTTTAAAATTCAATGGAAGCCTGGTTTGCAACCCTACTTGCATACAAAGGCAATATTGGCCTAGAAGAGGCTATACATGCAACTGAGAATGAAGGATCTGAAGAATAAAGCTGATTTAGCACTGCTGCAAGCTTAGATCTGCAATAACATGCCCTGGAATCTGTCCAATGATGCACAAATGAAGACCCAGAGTAGGCCTCCCACAAACAAGAACTGGGTTATCGTCCAATTCACCAAAATCCTTGAGAGTTTTCGTTCCCAAGAGTCTGAATGCTGCTGCCCCCTTCCACAGAGTTCAGAGCTGCCATGAAGCTTCAAAAGATATGCAAAAGATAGATCCAAATAGCACTTCAAAGTCACTTTATGCACTTCCCAAAGTGGGCGTCCACTTTAGGGTTCCAAAAGGGATCAAAATTAAGAATCTTTAAAAGATCCTTTTATTAATGAAGACTTCCCAAGTTGGGCGCCCAAGTTGAGGGCCCAACTTCATTATTAAAAGCCCACTTTTTAAACACAACGTTGTGTCAACTAGGTGGGGGACTTTTTAATAACTTATTAATATAAAGTGACATGTTATTCACTTTATTTTATTTATTTTTATTAAATATTAAAGCCACACTTTAATATTCAATAATTATTCCAAATCCATCACCTGGCCATCCTGAACTGAGAACTTCTGAAGCCCACGCTACTGGTGATGTCGCCACGTGTCATGCCAACTGACAGTGCCTCCCTAAAATGTAGGGATACCTCCTAAAAAATAGGAATTTGACCAAAACTCCAAAAATGCTCCTGGAGGTCCCCTGATGCCTCCTGGTCAACTCTCGGTCAAACCCTAAAAAATAGGAACCCTTCCTAAAAAATAGGAAACTGTCAAAAACTGACTGGAAAGGCCTGTAAAGCTCTGTGCCAAGCTACACTGCCTCTGGATAGGTCCCCTAACCACGCTGCTGACCTACGGGAACCCGGATGATAGGTCAACTCTCATGTCTCTGCTAGACAGCGCTAAAGAGGGGACATGACAGTCCTCCCCTCTCGAAGATGCTTGCCCACAAGCAACTGCAAGGTCGGATCATGTAAAATGGACTCTCCCTCCCAAGTGGCGTCCTCTATAGGGAGTCCCCTCCAACGAATCAAGTACTCCCGAATCACCCTACTTCTCAGCCGTCGTTCCCTCTCCTCCAAGATCTCCTCAGGAACCAGAGTCAGCTTACCTTCCTCATCCAAGGGAGGTAAATCGGGTGATGCTACAATATGTTGCCCCAGTGCCTTTTTCAGGCAAGATACATGGAACACATTATGAATCCGACTCTCAGGTGGTAACTCAATCTCATAAGCAACCTCTCCCACACGCCTGAGAATCCGATATGGTCCGTAGAAGCGAGGCTTGAGCTTCTCAGCTCCACCCCCTTTAAGGGTACTCTGTCGGTAAGGCTGCAACCGCAGGAAAACCATGTCATCCACCTCAAATACTCTCTCAGTCCTATGCCGATCAGCGTAGACCTTCTGCTGATTCTGTGCCTGCTGAAGATTCTCCCTGAGAGATCTCATGATGTCCTGGTTCTCCTGTAACCAATCCTGTGCCAAGGGCACCCTGCTGTCACTTACAGCCAAATCAACAAAAGATAATGCCTCGTAACCATAGAGGGCTCTAAAAGGTGTCATAGCAATAGACATATGGTGTGTAGTATTATAGCAATACTCTCCTAAATATAGCCAACGCACCCATGCCTTCTGCTGTCCTGACACATAGCTGCGCAAATACCCCTCAACCCACTTATTAACAATCTCGGTCTGCCCATCTGTCTGTGGGTGGTAGCTGGTACTGGGTGTCAACTCCGTACCTGTGAGCCTGAAAAGTTCTTGCCAGAAAGAACTCATGAACCTACTATCCCTGTCACTCACTATGGTCTTGGGAAGACCGTGGAGCCTGAATATCTCTCTGAAAAATAACTCCGCCACCTGAGATGCTGTGAAATCAGCTGCAATAGGAAAGAAGTGGGCGTATTTAGTCAACCTGTCTACTACAACATAGATACAGTCTTTCCCCTGCACCCGAGGAAGACCTGTAATGAAATCCATGGAGATCCCTGACCACTTCTGCTCCGGTATAGGTAACGGCTGTAATAAACCAGCAGGGAAAGTATGCTCAGACTTATTCTGCTGGCACGTCAAACACTCACGAACATGACGTAAGATATCAGCTTTGAGACCCTTCCAAGAGAATCTCTCTCGAACCGCCCTGTAGGTCTTACCATAACCTGGGTGCCCTGCTGTCGGAGTATCATGATAAGCATGCATAATTTGTTCCTTCAACTGAGAACCAGGAACCAGATACACCCTGCCCTTGTAGTAGATGACTTCATCTACCACAGTGTACCTATCATCCAACACCAAACCATCCATGACCTCACAAGCATGCTGATTTTTGGAGTACTCAACTAAAAGTTGAGCCTTCCAATCTGCTGAAATCTCGCTCAGTGAACATAGGGCAGCAAGTGATGGTTTTCTAGAAAGTGCATCAGCCACAGTATTATTCTTCCCCTTTATGAATTCGATGTCAAAATCATAAGCCTGAATCTTGCTCACCCATTTTTGCTGACGATCATTGAGCTCTGTCTGATCAAGGAAATATTTCAGACTGTTGTGGTCTGTTCTTACCACGAATTTGCTGCCAACAAGATACTGTCTGAACTTGGCTAATGCGTGCATAATAGCCAACATTTCCTTATCATATGTAGAATACAACCTCTCATTATCCCGCAGCTTCCGACTCTCAAAAGCAATGGGGTGTCGGTTTTGCATCAAAACCGCTCCTATGCCCAAACCGGAAGCATCACACTCAAGTACAAAGGGCTGCGAGAAGTCGGGAAGTGCTAAAACTGGGCAAGTACTCATAACCTCCTTGAGCCTGTCAAAGACTCCCTGTGCCTGCTCTGTCCATCTAAAAGCCCCTTTCTTTGTGAGGTCTGTCAAGGGAGCTGCCAACTGAGAGAAACCCCTCACAAAGCGCCTGTAATAAGCACATAGACCAAGGAAACCCCGTAACTCAGTAATGTTCCGAGGGTGTGGCCAATCTCTAATTGCCTGAATCTTCTCCTCGTGCACCTTCACCCCATCAGCACTAATCACATGACCCAGATATAGGACCTCTCTAAGTCCAAACTCACATTTGGACAACTTAGCAAATAGAGACTGACTCTCCATGATGCTAAGTACCTCCTCAACATGTCTGAGATGGTCCTCCCAAGTACGACTGTAGATCAGAATATCGTCAAAGAACACTAGAACTGATTTCCTCAACTGCTTGTTGAAGAGATGGTTCATACATGACTGGAAGGTGGCTGGAGCATTGGTAAGGCCAAAAGGCATCACCAGAAACTCATAATGCCCATAGTGACAACGGAAGGCGGTCTTGTGTACATCCTCTGCTCGTACACGAATCTGATGATAGCCTGAACGAAGATCAATCTTAGAGAAGTAGATGGCTCCATGAAGCTCGTCCAACAACTCATCAATGCGCGGAATAGGGTATCTGTTCTTGATTGTCTTCTTGTTCAAGGCCCTGTAATCTATACACATCCGTAGGGTCCCATCCTTCTTCTTAACCAGTACTACAGAAGAAGCAAAGGGGCTAGAACTGGGGCGAATGAAACCCATATCTAACAGCTCATGAATAGTCTTCTCAATCTCATCCTTGTATGCTCTAGGATGACGATACGGGGTGGTGATCACTGGCTTAGCTCCATCCTCCATCTCTATCCCATGCTCAAACCCTCTATCCGGGGGTACACCAGGAGGTATGTCACCAAATACTCGGCCATGCCGATCCATCACTGTCTGTATGTCAACATGAAATGCTCTAGCATCCTGAGGAGTGGGTGTCTTGGATTTCACAAAACAACGTGTAGCCCAGAGCACATCATCATGTCTGATAATAGACTCCATCCTGCGAGAAGATACCTCCTTGGGTCCACCGTCAGAGGCTGCCCTCAAGATCACCTTCTTCCCGCCAGATAGGAACTCTAACTGCATGCGGTGGTGATCAATAATATATCTCCCAATACCCTGTAACCACTGCATACCCAAAATCACATCATAATCCTCTAAGGGTAGGATATAAAAGTCATCCGTCAAAGTAAAATCACCCATCTGAATGCTGAGCTGTGAGATCCTCCGAGTACAACCCAACACTGCACCATCTGCAACCTTAACTCCAAAACCCTCGAACACCTCAGACTGTAACCCACGCCTCTCCACCAATTTCTGATCAATAAAATTGTGCGTGGCTCCTGTGTCAACCAAACTCATGACTCGCTGTCCCTGTAAGGTTCCTTTTAACCGAAAGGCATGGAACCTGGGATAACTGGATAGGGTAGCCATAGTCACTTTGGCTGCCGCCGATGAATCGGGGATGTCTATCTCTAGCTGGGGTTGCTCCTGAATAACCTCCTCAGGGCTGTCCTCAATGTCGGTGTCTGGTATCTCCTCATCCCCAAGCTCAGATGTGACCTCAACCAAGTGAACTCTGCCCTTACCCATACAGCGGTGTCCGGGCTCCCAAGGCTCCTTGCAGGAGAAGCATAATTTCTTCCTCCTCAAATCATTCCGTGACTCCTGATCCATCCTAGGAGGTCTAGCTGACTGTCCATCTCTGAACTGTGGAGTATTGGCCTTCTGAAAAGGCCGTGATTCCCTGAATGGCCTCTTATCCGACTGATAAGTGGGAGTGGTGTCCAATCTCAAGGTCACATCAATGGCATCCTTAAGAGTGGCCGGCTGGAAGGCACGTACCAATCCCTTAAGCCTATCCTGTAACCCCTCAATGAATAACATCACGCTACGCCTCTGGGGCATATCAGGTACCATAACTGCAATACGCTGGAACTCATTAACATAAGCTTCAGCATGTCCTGTTTGTCTAAGATGTGCCAACTCCCTATAGTAGAGTTCTGTGTCCTTACGGTCAAACCGGGTAATGAGTCGTTCAGTGAACTCTGCATAGGAATGAATCAAGGCATGATCCTGGGTGACCAGTCCATGATGCCACCAATCATAGGCAACCCCATCTAAATGTAAGACAGCAAACTGGATAGCCTCACGCTCAGGCATGGGTCTCAAGGATAAATATATGTCCAGCTTGTGCACCCAAGCACGTGCACTCGTACTACCCGTACCAGCATATGTAGCCAACGTGATCTTCCCAGTAGCTCTACTGAGGTCATAGTTTTGCTGCTGTGGTCTAGTGCCTCGGTCTCCTCTAAACCTGGTAGAATCTCTGCGCTGTGCACAATACTGTGGAAAAGGAAAGACATCCCGGACCTCAGGGGGTAAGGCTCGCCACTCAGCTGTAGCCGCCATGACTGAGTCCTGAAATTCCACCTCTGGTGGCTCTATCTGTGCTGGCCGTTCACCTGGTGCAAACTGAGGAAGTAAGGGTCTATCCCTGGCCTGTCCACGCCTAGGGGAATGATGGGAACTCCTAGCTGATGCGTGTGACCTGTGACTATGCTGGCTTCCCGCCACTGATACTGATCTGCTCCGTCTGCCTCTATCTAACTCCAATCGTTCCAAGGCATCCTGTATCCTGTCAAGGGTCTGAGCAATCCTAGGTTGAGTGTTGATGAGGGTTCTCATCATCTCTCTCTCTCTTCCTCATCTTGATCTCTCCTGGCATTTCTCTGTTCTTCAGCCATTACTGGTTCCTCTGCTGTACCAATCCCAAGCTCGTTTTGGGCTGTCCTGCGTGTGTAATACCTGTCTGTATGCATAGAAAGCAAATCTCTAAACCCCACAGGCTGGCAGGTCAAAGGCTCTGATACCACTGAAAGATCCCTGATGGATCCCTTTGCTGAAATGAAGTGCTGTTGCTGAAAAGAAGTGCTGTTTTTTTGTGATTTAATTTGTTTTATGATTTTTATTATTTTTTTTTTTGTTTTCTTTCAGACTAGAGAGGAGATGCAGAAGGGGTTTCAATTTTCTTGAGATGTGTATTTGCCAAGATGGCAAATAGAAATACATACAGCTGCAATCTCAAATAAAATGGACTAAAAATAAATAATAACTGATAGAAAGATAACACATGAGAAATTGAGGCACATACCCATCAGATCTGTATTTTAAAATTCAATGGAAGCCTGGTTTGCAACCCTACTTGCATACAAAGGCAATATTGGCCTAGAAGAGGCTATACATGCAACTGAGAATGAAGGATCTGAAGAATAAAGCTGATTTAGCACTGCTGCAAGCTTAGATCTGCAATAACATGCCCTGGAATCTGTCCAATGATGCACAAATGAAGACCCAGAGTAGGCCTCCCACAAACAAGAACTGGGTTATCGTCCAATTCACCAAAATCCTTGAGAGTTTTCGTTCCCAAGAGTCTGAATGCTGCTGCCCCCTTCCACAGAGTTCAGAGCTGCCATGAAGCTTCAAAAGATATGCAAAAGATAGATCCAAATAGCACTTCAAAGTCACTTTATGCACTTCCCAAAGTGGGCGTCCACTTTAGGGTTCCAAAAGGGATCAAAATTAAGAATCTTTAAAAGATCCTTTTATTAATGAAGACTTCCCAAGTTGGGCGCCCAAGTTGAGGGCCCAACTTCATTATTAAAAGCCCACTTTTTAAACACAACGTTGTGTCAACTAGGTGGGGGACTTTTTAATAACTTATTAATATAAAGTGACATGTTATTCACTTTATTTTATTTATTTTTATTAAATATTAAAGCCACACTTTAATATTCAATAATTATTCCAAATCCATCACCTGGCCATCCTGAACTGAGAACTTCTGAAGCCCACGCTACTGGTGATGTCGCCACGTGTCATGCCAACTGACAGTGCCTCCCTAAAATGTAGGGATACCTCCTAAAAAATAGGAATTTGACCAAAACTCCAAAAATGCTCCTGGAGGTCCCCTGATGCCTCCTGGTCAACTCTCGGTCAAACCCTAAAAAATAGGAACCCTTCCTAAAAAATAGGAAACTGTCAAAAACTGACTGGAAAGGCCTGTAAAGCTCTGTGCCAAGCTACACTGCCTCTGGATAGGTCCCCTAACCACGCTGCTGACCTACGGGAACCCGGATGATAGGTCAACTCTCATGTCTCTGCTAGACAGCGCTAAAGAGGGGACATGACATAACCAACCATCAGTCATGATTGTGCAACTCTTCCTCCATATCTCACGTTGGTCCTCAATGTTGGCCTTCACATCGGCCACCTTTTGAGTCAAAATGGAGCCCTTTATCTCCTCATCATTAGGGGCTTTGAACCTTGCCCCACAAACAATAATGGCATCTACTATATTTTGCCAATAAGAAGACGCAAAACAAAGAAATTAAACAAAATAAGAATTATAAGCTTAAAAATTAAATTCTACAAACACCTAGATTTAAAAATTCAAGAGAGAAATCAAACAACATATTTTAAAAGAAAAATAATAATTAAGTACTTGGTTGTGCGAAATGGAATGGAACAATAGAACCCAAAGTCTTTGATTGCCCTCCTTGCCACATCATGCTTGTCCTTCTTCCAACCCATTCTCTCAACCGATGGTTGGGAACCTAGAGTAGTGCATGTTACAATATATGAATCTAATATGGATCTGCAAAGTCTAGGCCCAACACTAGCACTACCACTACTCGTGAAGATCCAAGGAATGGAGGAATCAAAAAACAAAACTAACCATGAATGGCTGTCATCTCTTTTCTTTGCCTCTTTTAGTGTTTTTTGTTGGTCAAAAGCCCCTAATTGTCTTTGTACCTCACACACAACATTGAGAGGCATAGTTGGGCACAAAGTAACATTTCAGCATGGCATTTGGGTGAGGTGACATTTCAATCGATTAATGATCCCCACATTAATTTTCATCTTGCAATCTTTGCAAACCAACTCCCCTTTGCCCTAGGACTAACATGTTTCCAAGAAAAATCCTTTCTAACTAAGGCCAACATTAGAAGAATCTATAATTTTGAAATATGCCACAATAACAATAAATAGTTAGGATTTGCAGCTAAAAAAAGTTAGGGTTTGCAGCTAAAAATAGATAAAAATTACAAAAAAGAGCAAGGGTTTGTTCATAAACAAAGATCAAAAACAAAAAGATTAATAATAGAACAAGAAAAAAAGAGGGAAAAGTGAGTTCTCTTCATTTTTCCCTCTTTTATTTCTTGTTCCATGAATCTAAAATGAGAAAGTTTAAACAAATGTAGGAGACATGAAAATAAATTAGAAAAAAAAAAAAAAAGAAAAGAAAAAGATTCAGAATAGGAAAATACCTCTTCAAATTTGCTTCAACTTAACAATGGACTGCTCCAAATCAGTAGTGGGCTCTTCCAAATGCACCGTAGGCTCCTTTAGATGCATCGAGGGTTGTTATAAACCTATCCAAGTTGCATTCAATCAATGTTTGCTACTCAAGTTGTTTCCTGGCTTTTGCTTCAATGGCTTGTGATTTTAGTTTCAATTCTCTTTTTTCTCTTCCTTGTGCTTGCAAATGAATTGAATATGTTTTGAAAGTGTTATAGATCATTTTAGAGATATTAGCTTTGGGTGTTTTTAATTTTTTTTTTTCAGTTTTTTACACCTAACTTAAACTATTGAGTCTTACCAACAGGACTCACCAAACTCAACAAGTCCGACCAAACTCGTCGAGTACCCAGGTCAAGAGTTCGCTAGCTTCAGTTAGCTTCACCGACCTCAGGACTTGCCAAGTCTTGGCAATAATGGGCAAGTCTTGTAGCATTGACTTTGATGTATCTTGGAGTTGTCAATGTCATGACAAGGGAAATAATAAACTCACTCCAACCTCAAATTATCCAACCCACTCCTACAATTCTTTGACTTGATAAATTCACTATTCAACCAAAAGGACTGCTGGAGGATGCGCTTATCTCTGTGGATTTGTGGGAATACCTGCCTAACTTTGTGATGTTACAAACTAATGCCAAGTTGCATGGTTATCCCCTCATCCTGGGAAGACCTTGCCTTGTTACTACTAATGCATATACCAGTTATCAGTCCGGAAACATGATGATTTCCAAAAAAAAAAAACTAACACAGAAACTAACCATCTATCCTCATTCCCAACCCTTAGCAAAAGACCCACTTTGGCAAGAACATGAGGAGAGTAATGATACCCCTATATAGCACATTCTAGCTATAGATAAGAGTCCTTCTTCGAAGTCACCTAATGAAGACACACTAATTGCTAACTTTATACAATATGTCTATACACCATCCATACAAAGACTCTTCCAAATTGATGAGGATTTACATATTGGGTATCTGTTTAGTTAAATTGTACCAACTAACAAGTCTTCAAACCCTAGCAAGGATTTCTTATGCTTCCGCCAATTGTTACTTCATCCTTGTTATTATAGTGAATTATTAGAAGCCACTAAATGCTGTGCACCACAAATACAGTCAATTGAACTCTCTACAAGGAAAACCTTGAAATTCAATACTCCCTTGCAAGACACACAAAACCAACAACTCATTGCCATGTTACAACATAGCAACACTTTTGCTTGGGATTACCAATATATGAGAGGGATCCCTCCCAAAACATGCAACCATCACATCTATATCAAAGGTGATTGCAGACCTACTAGACAGCCTCAGAGAAGGATGAACCCAACATTGCATGAAATTGTGAAAGAAGAGTTGCAAAAGCTCCTCAATAGTTGTTTTATTTGCCTATCTCTGATAGTCAATGGGCCTCTCGATAGTGATTGTTCAGAAAAAGGGAGGGAAATGGCACATGTGTGTTGACTACAAGGAACTTAATTCAGCTACCAAGAAAAATCATTTGCTACTTCCATTCATTGATCAGCTATTGGAAACCTTAGCAGGGAAGAAGTTATATCTTTTCTTGATAAGTTTAGCCAATACAATCAAATTCCAATAGTTCTAGAGGACCAAGATAAAAGCACCTTCACATGTCCATGTGGGACATCTTCTTATCACATCCTTCCCTTTGGATTATGTAATGCCCCTACAACTTTCCTAAAGAGTTGTTTTAAGTATTTTTCTAATCTTATTTATGAATGTGTTGAAATATATATGGATATATTTACTATTTATGCTAATTCTTTTGAAGAAGCGATGCAAAATCTAAAGAAAATGTTTTAATGTTTCAAGGATACTAGACTTGCCCTAAGCAAAGAGAAGTTATGCTCGTGATGGCAGGCGTTGTCCTAGGACACCATATCCCATCATAGGAAATAAAAGTTGACCCTACAAAACTCAAAGCAATTCAGGACTTACCAGTTCCTCAAAAACAAAGAGATGTTCATAGTTTTCTTGGACATGTAAGATACTATAGTAGATTCATAAAAGACTTCAACAAAATTGCAGCACCATTATTCACTTTGCTATCAAAAGAAGCTGAGTTCAATTGGATGCTTGCATGCCAAAAAACATTCAAAGTTCTAAAGGGAAAACAAATTACCACATTGGTCCTTCATGTACCCAATTGGAAGTTGCCATTCCACATTCATCCTAATGCTTCTAATACTGCATTGAGTGCAGTAATGGATCAAAACAATAGTCAGCTTATTTATGCCATTTATTTTATTAGTAAGAATATTTTAAGTGCTACATTTAATTACACAGTTATAGAAAAATAACTTCTTGTTATAATTTATGTAATTAATAAGTTTCGTCATTATATCACAAGTTACCCTGTTCTGATACATGCTTTTCATTCTATCATTATATATCTCATAAACAAACATGTTTTAGATGGTAGGATAATTTGTTGCTTGCTTTTATTGCAAGATTTTGATGTAACTATACTTGATAAGCCTAGGTAGGAGAATGTTGCATCTTTTTCGTCCTAAATACAATTAGAAGAACAAGGAACACCTATGGAGGATGTTTTTCTAGATGAGCATTTATTTGCACTATCTACAAATAGTCCTTGTTATTTGCCAACTCTCTTGTTGCAAGGAAACTTTCACAACACTTATCTCTAAAGGAGAAAATGAGATTCATTCAATGAATTGGTCCATTTTCCTAGAATGGGGAATACTTCTTCTATACTTAACCTAAGAATGTGACGAGGAGGTGATTCAAGAGGATGAGGTCTTTGACATCCTACAAGCATGCCATAATGAACCATGTGGAGATCATTTTGTAGCAAAGGGGACAACAAACAAAGTTTCTCAAATGGGCTATTATTGGCCATCTTTACATTAAGATGCCAAGGATTATGTTCGAAGATATGATCGTCGTCAATGTATGGGAAAACTCACATGTTTAGATGAGCTGCCATTCCAACCACTAGACATAGAACCCTTGAAAATTGGGGTATTGACTTTGTGGTACCAATTGATTCTCCTTCCAACATGTAATGTCCCCATTTTCGGAGTGATCACGGGTGAAGACTTAATAAACAAATTTTCACACTTTGGGATTTTTGGAGGGCAATTGGCGTATAGGAGATGACTTGGCATATTTTTCTAATCATTTTGATATATTCACTTTGAGCAAAATAATTTGCCTGCACTCGGAGCGAACCATCTTGAGATGGTAAAAGTGTGGAATTTTTGTCATTAGAAGGGTGACTTGGTATAAGATAATTTTCATATCATGTCATTTGATTTGAGGTGCACCTTAGAGGAAGGAAAGTTGTAAGTAATAAAATATTATTGTCTCATTGAGCGCCCATGAGAAAGGGGTGACTTAAGGAGAAAAGTTATTAAAATAATAATATTTTATTCCTTGATTGAGCGCCCAAGGAGAAGGAGGAATTTTAATCTTTAATTTGAATTTGGGCACCCAAGAGTCACATGAGGATGGTCAGCCTTCTTGGAGGGAAAGGACTTTTAAAATAAAAGAAAAATACCTTTCCTAGGTAGGCTAGAAGATGGAGTAAAAACATGTATAAATAAGAGTTCTTTTGTGGCATTTGCAGCATATCATTCATTCATCTTTCATATTGAGTTTTTACTCTCTTGGCTGCAACGGAAGTTGGGCTTAGGCACCAAGGACGAAAACCCTTAGTGTTTCATGGTGAGTTGGACAAAAACCTAGCTCATCAAGTGGAGATTCCATGACGGGGATCTAATTGCAATTCATTATTGATTGTTGGTGAAGAACAACAGAATTGTACAATTAGATTTGCAGATCAGATTTGAGGGCATCATCATTTGGCGAATTTTGTTGTATTTTGGCTAGGGTTTCACCCTAGATCTTGAGCGCCACATTCTAGAGGAGCAACCTGCATTTTGGGGGTGGATTTGGTGTTTGCTTGGAGTTAGGGTTTGATATCATTTTCAGATTTGGAGCAGCAGCAGATCAGACCTGATTTGTCATTGTTTAAGCAGCTATTTTGGTGCTAAGCATCATCATCGAGTTAGGGTTTTGCCCTACAATTGGAGCCCCATCCTTTAGAGGAGTTTGTGGGTTGTTGTTGTGTCATTTCTCATCATTCGGAGCAGCAAACACTAGAAGATTCATAGCAGACCTGAGTGCATATTTTGAGCAGCCACTTGGTGTAATTGAAGATCATTTGTATTAGGGTTTCATACCCTAACCTAGGCGCCATACCTTGAAGGGTGATTCCACCATTTGGAGGTCAATTTGGCATTGTTTAGTATGTATAAACCCTAGGGTTTATCTCTGATTTGTAGACAGCAGATGCCTAGGCATGTTTGGCTTGTTAGCCCATTATTGTTGATGTAATTTCAGACTTCATTATTCTGATTTATAACAGCAGACATCTGATCCAGAATTTCAGTCATTGTGGTTGCAATTTGGTGTTGATTCATTGTGTATTTCATTGTGTAATTCAACTATGATGTTGGCAAACATATTGGCATGATTTTATGATGTTTTGGCATGATTAATTGGTTGTTATAAGTGTTTGTATAAGTCTGATATAAAAATCAGGAGTTCAGAAATTAGGGTTTTTGGAGCAGATTCAGAAAATCAGAAATAATGGCAGAAATCAGAACCCTAAAATCAGAAAATTTAGTTAATATCCTATTTGGGATATTACAGTCGTATCAGAGCTTTGACCTTGCTAGCCTACAGGGTTTTCTATATTGATATATTGATTTGGTGATCATCTAATGTTGGCACATGAATTTTGAAGGTAGAGAATTCATCACATATCACAGAAGGCAGCGAGTTGTTGATACAGGTTTTGAAGAAGAAGACACCATGAGTGATAGAAGTCATGAAGAACCAAGCACTAGAGACATACTCAATGACCTAGCTCGAGGACAACGTGACCTATTTCAGCTCATGAATCAATTTATGAGGCATAGCCTGGGAAACAATGGAGGTAATGGAGGTGATAGAGTCAATAATAATGCTAGCACATCCAGAAATAATAATGGCACTCCTACTCATGCATCCGCGGTTAGACCTCTCATGCCTACATTTTCGGATCAACAAAGACCTATAGAAAATGAGCCACAAGTTGAAGGTGAGACATTTGATGACTATCAAAGAGAATGGTTTGAATTGAGTGAATAATGCCAAGAAGCTTTGCCATGGGTAGACTTTTACAATGTGAATTACAGGAACAAAGATAGACCTAGAGGTGAAAGAAGCAACAACAATACAAATCATGAGTTGCAAAAGAAATTGGGAAAGGTCGACATCACACCCTTTGATGGTTCGGGGAAGATCACGGCACGAGCGTGGATTCAAAAGTTGGATAACTATTTTACCTTGAGCCCTATGTTTGAGAAGGATGCTATACAGTTTGCTACACTTCACTTCAAGGGAGATGCTCTAGATTGGTGGTACAATGGCATGGTGACTCAAGGGCATAACCTTGTCACTACTTATGCAGATTTCTCACAAAGGTTGATTGATAGATTTGATGAGTCAAATCCGGAGCAATTCTTCAAGGAGTTAGCACAACTCAAACAAAAGGAGTCCTTGGATGCATACATTTCGGAGTTCCAAAAGCTTGTCATGTTGGTGCCTAATGTCTCGGAGACAAGATTGACATTTCTTTTCCTTGAGGGACTTGAGGAGCCAATTCGTGGATGGGTGAAGACCCTAGATCTGCCATCATTGAGGAAAGCCATCAAGAGGGCTAGAGGTATGATGTTTTCAGCGCCATCCAAGCCTAAAGTTTCAAGGTAAGCCATTCATTTCAGCTAAGAAGGATCCAAAGAAGAATTTTCAAAAGGATGGAGGATGTGAGGAAGACATAAGATATGTGTGATGGATGGTTACAAAGAGCTAGAAACGCAAAGTTGTTGGCTGCCCAAGCAAGGCAGCACCTATAGGAGGTCCAAGAATGTTTCAATCAGCTAGATCATGCAAGGGAACAAAAGAAGTCACACCTTAAATCACTATTTCTTCAAAGGGAAGAATGTGTAGAGGTTGAGTGTAAAGAACCCTTATAATATGACGGAAAATATTTGCCAAATTAGATAAGAATTCTTGCACCAAATAGTCAACTTCAAATGAAAGATAACACATGAACATATAGACAATGAAACCCAAACTTCCAATGCTTTATTAACTTCTTCAATGATGACAAACACAAATAATTATTCATTGTCCTTTATGACAATCAAGTACTGTTTTATATCAGACTTAAAATACATGCTTGAAAAGTAGGCAAAATGGCATCCAAACCCTATACAAAATATGTCTAATCAATGAAGGATGATTGACAAATGATCTCAGCTCAAGTTGAACCCTGAATCACCGCCAAATATCACTGTATTTGTGACTGATATGACTAAGTATATGACTGATGAAAATGCTGCTATCATTGTTATTGCCCAGCCAATAGGATATAGATGAATATAGGCCAAAAAACACTTTCAAATTGCTCTAAATGCAAATCAGTAGGCTCTTAGGAAGCTGATATGACATCCAAAGTCTTCAACATATTCAATGCCTTCAAAATAATCTTCTTCCAATGCTGATGCTGACTGTAGAAGACCTGTAAATGACTGAAATATGCCTAGATTGCATGCAAATGACAAAATAACTCCTCTCCAAGCAACCAAGGGTCTTCTAGTGAAGGATATTGCTTTGTATAATCATCACCAATGCCTGAATCTTCATAAAACCCTGAAAATAAAGCTTTATCAGCTGGCTGTGATTTGTATCAGACCCAAGACTCTTGATAAAACTCACTTAGTCACTCCAATATTTGATAAACACTACCTTGGTTGATATTCAACTTGACCAAGGGTTACAATAGCTCACAAACTTCACTTCAACTCTCATAAAACCTACAAAATTAAGCTCTAATGGTGAATACTGATTGCATCCAACTCTCAAAATGGGAATGGGGCCATCACCAAAACCTGTTTATCAAGGGATCATCACCTTGATTGGACTGAAATTTGTCTTCAGCCAAGAGATAAACTCAATATGCAAAAACCAAGTCAAAAACATGATTTCAAATGACTCCCAGCTGCTCCTTATAAAGCCCTCACTCCAAATAGGTCTGAAAGTTTGTGTGCACAATCACTTAACTTTATTAAATGATAGTTTTTGTGTACACAATCACTTAATTTTATTAAATAATTGTTTTTGTGTACACAATAACACTTTATTTTATAAAGTGTTTTAAATTGACTCAAGTAACTTAATAAAATATTAATTTTATAAAACAATTAAAAATACTTTATAAAATTAATTTACAATTAGAACCTTTTTAACTAAGTTGCCGGTTCTGGTACGGGAACAGGTTCGGGAGCGGGGTTCTGGTACGCCGATACGGCGAAATTTTTTTTCTGTGGGTACAGCTGTACTATATATATATATTTTATATATATATATATATATATATATATATATATAATTTAATATTTATAATAATGTATAATATATATAAAAATACATATATAAAATTTAATATTTATAATAATGTATGATATAATATTATATAATATGTTATTAATTTATTATATAATAATATAATATAATATAGAATATATTATCATTAATATAATATAGAATACATAATATAATAATATTATATTAATATAGAATATAGACTACATAATATAATAATATTATATATTATATATTGTATTATATTATATAATTATTATAATATATAGTATTTAATAATTTATATAATTATAGTTTTTTAAAAGAAAATTTGTGTAAAAAAAAATTCCAAAAATGCGCCTGGGAGCGCTTGGGAGCCCCTGGGAGCTCCTGGGAACTCCTAGGAGTGGCCTAGGAGCGCCCCTGCCACCCCGGGTTCCTTGTGGGTTCTCCATCGGAGAACCCACAAGGAACCCGGGGTGGCAGGGCCGCTCCTGTCGCTGCTCCCAGCCGAACCGGTGCCTCTGGCAAAGAACCTGGTAACTAAGCTTTATAAGTTACTTGCAAAATGGGGACATTACATTGAGCATGCAAGGGATAAGCCTTGTGACGTCGGAGAACCCACAAGGAACCCGGGGTGGCAGGGCCGCTCCCGTCGCTGCTCCCGCTCCCAGCCGAACCGGTGCCTCTGGCAAAGAACCCGGTAACTAAGCTTTTTAAGTTACTTGCAAAATGGGGACATTACATTGAGCATGCAAGGGATAAGCCTTGTGATGTGAGCAAGAAAGAAGAACATGCAGATTTGTGTGAACAAGAGAAGAGGTATGATTCAGAAAATATAGGATGTGAGGAAGACACAAGATATGTGTGATGGATGGTTACAAAGAGCTAGGAAGGCAAAGTTGCAAATTGCCCAAGCATGACAGCACCTACAAGAGGTCAAGGAACGTTGCAATCAGCTAGATCATGCAAGGCAACAAAGGGAGTCACACCTTAGATCACTATTTCTTCAAAGGGAAGAATGTGTAGAGGTTGAGCATGCAAGGGATAAGCCTTGTAAGGTGAGCAAGAAAGAAGAACATGCAGATTTGTGTAACAAGAGAAGAGGTATAATTCAGAAAATATTGTGTGTACCCAATTTGCATCATGAGGTTCATGAGTTAACTCTTTTAGAGAGCCTATTGAAGGCTCAAATCATAGATGAGGATGGGATAGTTCAGCACACACTTGGTGAATCAGCCACTAGTGTTATGCCTACACATGTAGGAGACATAAGTGATACAGATTTGGTTGGCACTTTAGTCATTCATGGAGAGCTTGCAGAGTTGACTTGTGATGAGATACAATCCCATCATGTTGATGCCTCTTTGGTAGAGTATGAGGCTGCCCTACTTTCGAGACTTATGACACATGTCATGGAAGCACTTGCTTTGGAGTGGCATGGACTTGGAGGAATTAAGTTTCAGCTCATCCATGATCCTAGGTATGGAGATAATGTCATGATACTTGGCTTTGAGTTGCAAATACTAGTGCTTCAGCTAGACTATGGTGTATGGTGTGGATATGAGCATGAGGGCATTGATGTTCTAGCCCTACTTCATGCATTGATGAGAGATGGCTGTTCTACATTGTTATACATGGATTTCCTAGGGAGTACTTGGAGGACAGTGGCTGCTTAGGTGTTGGGGAGAGACATGGATCATCTCTTGATCATTGGAGGTTGGCATAATAGTGAGGCACTATCATCCTATGTCATTAGAGGCACTTTTTGCATCCACATAGGTCTGATTTTCTGTTTGGAGGTTGCTGTTCTGATCTACATCAGCAGCCTAGGATGGGTTGATATGTTTTTTCATGCACCTATGATGGGTGTTTTGCACATCCATGGGAGATCATGCGGAGTTGGAGAGTTGGTTGATGTTGATAGCTCTTTGAGGGACATCTATCTCCTCATATTTGATGGATGTGATAGCGTGATGGTTTGGGATCCTGATGGTGGCATGCTTGGCGCATCATTTCATTGAGATCATGATGAGTTGCTTCACAACTCGTGGATTGTTGATAATGATTGTATCAGAGTGGAGCAGCGGAAGATGGGAAACAAGTGGTCACATTTCAGAGCTCATACTTTTCATCACTTGTTGACATGCATGACATTCTTTAGGGTTTTGGGTTGATATAGTGTTTGGTCCTTGTTGGACATAGCACTCATAGATGATGGAGCCTTTGGAGACTCGGAGATATTGGTTCTTGTGGTTGAGAGCATTGCATTCTTGTTCATATAGCTATGCAGACAGGGTACACAGAGGGGGAGCAGGATTTCAGAGTTTGGAGGATGGGGCCAAGTCGAGTTCGAGTGTGTATGGCTAGTTTTGCCACCGAAGCTCACTTTGCATATCATTCTTCATATTCTTCTTTGAAGATGCAGCCACAGGTTGAGGAGTAGAGTGATCACAGGACATTTGATTGGATGGAGACACTTAGTCATTTGACAATGTTTCGCAGGATGCAAGTTTGTCATTGCTTGAGGACAAACAATTCCGACAAGGGACGGTTGTAATGTCCCCACTTTCAGAGTGATCACAGATGAAGACCTAATGAACAAAATTTCACACTTTGGGATTTTTGGAGGGCGATTGGAGTATAGGAGATGGCTTGGCATATTTTTCTAATCATTTTGATGTATTCACTTTGAGCAATATAATTTGCCTTCACATGGAGCGAACCATCTTGAGGTGGTAAAAGTGTGGAAATTTTGCCATTAGAAGGGCGACTTGGTATAAGATAATTTTGATATCATTTCATTTGATTTGAGGTGCGCATGGGAGGAAGGAAAGTTGTAAGTAATAAAATATAATTGGTCTCATGTGAGCGCCCATGAGAAAGAGGCAACTTATGAAGGAAAAAAGATATTATTAAAATAATAATATTTTATTCCTTGATTGAGCACCCAAGGAGGAGGAATTTTAATATTTAATTCAAATCTTTAATTTGAATTTGGGCACCCAAGAGTCACATGAGGATGGTCAGCCTTCTTGGAGGGAAAGGACTTTTAAAATAAAAGAAAAATGCCTTTCCTAGGTCGGCTAGAAGACGAAGTAAAAACATGTATAAATAAGAGTTCTTTTGTGGCATTTGCAGCATATCATTCATCTTTCATAGTGAGTTTTTACTCTCTTGGTTGCAACGAAAGTTGGGCTTAGGAACCAAGGACGAAGACCCTTGTGTTATAGAATGTTTATTTCTTGCTATTTCTGGTCAATTGTATATTTCAGTTTTGTAAAGATTCTCTGCAGTTTCTATATCTGAAACTTGCCTTGTATATTTTGTAACTTTTGTTTGAGAGATTTACTCATTGTGAATATCCATCATTCATTTTTACCAAACATGGTATCAGAGCCAGCTCGAGCAGGAAAATTTTTCTTTTGAAATTTTTTTCCAAACCTTCAAAATTTCAATGTCATTTCTGTAAATCCGAATTTCTATTTTTTCTAAAGGTTTCTGTATGCTCACTGGTTTCTGTTCGTAGGTTTTTTTTTTTTTTGCAACGGTTTTATTTATCTACTACACGCATAATCCCTTGTGGGCTTCTGGTCGCGTTTAGCGTTCTTCTCAACTGTTGTTCGCATTTTTTTGGAATTTGGTAGATTCAAAACAAAACCTATGATCACGTTTTGCTTTTCTGCTTGGTGGGCTCGCAATCTTTCAGTTCTTGCTCGCGATCCTCCTGTGTATTTGGCCGAAACTTCTTGGTTTGACGGTTTTTCTCTGACGGTTTTGCTTTTTTGTCGGACATCCATAAACCTTATCGCGGATCCTGTCGTCTTTTTCTAGGCTCGCAATCTCTATTCTGTGGTTGTCGGCATTCTGTTGCTTTCCATCAAAGCTTCGTTCGGCACTTTTCTGTGGGTTCTATTTATCATCGTCAGTTTTTTTCTAGGCGCGACTTTCAAATTCCTGGACGCAATTTGTGAAGGTCCTTTGCTTTGCTCTCTAAAGACGTCTCTCTTGTGCTACGATTTGAAAAATCTTGAAGCCATTTGAAGTTTTTCTGTGCTTTCATGGCCACCTAGGGCCTCTGACTTTTTCGGCTAGGGTTTTGACCCTCCAGTTTCAGTTGAATTTTTTTCAGATATTCTTGGTGGGATTTTCGAGACAATTTCTAGGTTAGCTTCAGATTTTCTGGGTGTCTCGAAATCCGTGCCTCAAAATTTGTGCCAACGGGTTTCTCTTGAAATCTAAACCTGTACCTACCTCAGTGCATTGGAATCCATGCCACAAGTTTTGTGCATTCAACCTCTTCTCAGCTCATCGCTTTTCGTGCATTGAAAAATGTGAAGATGGCTTCTTTGACCAACATAATACTTGGAAGCAGTGAATGATGACCATCTTTGAATATCGTTTCCTTGATCAGATCATTCTAGGCAATACTACTCATCCAGCAACGACGAGTAAAGACCAAGACAAGTTTGACGAACAAACTTGTGAAGCAGTCATGCTCATTAAGCTTTCAGTCACAAATGATCAGCTACCTCAGATTCCAACTGGAAAAATAGCAAAGGAGATTTGGGACCATCTGAAGGGGTTGCATGAAACCTCTGACAAGAGCCATGTGTTCTTCTTGAAAAATATGTTGTTTTCTATCATGATGGATGAGAAAACAACATTGCAAACGCACCTGAACAAGATTCGGGAGATCCGAGATCAGCTGGAGGCTATTGGTCGAAAAATGCAGGAAGAAGACATGGTCGTGATCACTTTGAAAAGTCTACCTAAGTCCTATGAACATTTCATTGAGACTCTCAACATTACGTTAGCTAATGTTGATCTGAAGTTTCCAGAGCTCTGTACTATCCTCTTGCAACAGGATCGCTGGAAACAACAATTTGGTAGTAGTGCTTCTTCGTTCTCTTCAGAGTACGCTTTTGCAGCCAAGTTTCAGACTCAGAATAAAGGCAAAGGTCAGCCTCCACAGCAGAAAGGCTCAGGTCAACCTCAGGACAACACCAAGAAAAAGAATATTTAGTGTAATTACTCTCACAAATATGGTCACATGAAAAAAGATTGTCGTCAACGTTTGGCTTTTGAACAGAAGAAGCAGGGAGGGTCTCAACAAAAAGCAAATGTTGTCGAGCACACTGAGCAGAAGGAATCTGCCTTTTACGCTTTTATGGCTAAAAGACTTTCAAATCATGTGAAGTCCTCTACCTGGTACATTGATTCAGGTGCTTCGCGACACTTCAATCATCGACGTGATTGGTTTACAGACTTTACTCCCTTCAGTGACTCAGTTATTTTTGGTGGAGGAGAAGAATATACAGTTGTCAGTAAGGGCACTGTTCAAATTTAGTCTAGTGGGAGGAATCTAATATTCCTCAATGTCTACTATGTTCTTGGCATGGAACTTAATCTTGTATCTGTCAGTCAGATCATGCGGCACTCTCAGTTGGATGTGGTGTTCAGTACACACAAATGTTCCATTGTTGATCGGGAGACTCGTAGCACTGTGGTTGTTGGTATTGAGGATCATGGTCTATACAGACTTGTGGATACAGGTGATTCTCCAAAGTTAGCCATGGCAACCCGAAATTCTTCCATCAGTAGTCTTTGGCATCAGCGTTATGGGCACTTAAATGTGCACTATCTTTCTCAGCTATCTCGGGAGGGCCTTATAGCCGGTTTACCTAAGATCCAGACCCAGCGTCATGGTGTTTGTGGAGCTTGTCAGGCTGGGAAGCAGAATAGGACACCGTTCCCGAATGGTGACTCGTGGCAAGCCTCCAAGGTACTATAGTTGGTTCACGCTGATATATGTGGGCCAATGAATACACCTTCCGTTACTTGTTGCAAGTATTTCTTGCTTCTTGTCGATGATTTCAGTCGTAAAATGTGGGTGTACTTTCTTAGACAGAAATCAGATGTGTTTACTGTATTTCAAAAGTTTAAGGCCTTTGTAGAAAAAGAGTTTGGCTGTTCCATAGTCACTCTTAGGTCAGATAATGGGGGGGAATTTTGTTCTACTGATTTCTCCAACTTCTGTGATTTACACAACATCACCCCTCAGCAAAACAGTGTTGTAGAGCGGCACAACCGCACAATCACTTAAATGGCCCATTCCATGCTCGAACACAGGAGTGTTCCTAAGAAATATTGGGGAGAAGCAGTCTACACTGCAATCTATCTCCTTAATCGGTCTCCTACATATGTGGTTAAGGGGAGGACTCCTGAGGAAGCTTGGACTGGTGGCAAACCTAGGATCAGTCATCTGAGAATATTTGGCTCCTTAGCATATGTATGGATTCCAGATGCCAAGCGCACAAAATTGGATTCCAAGAGTCAAAAGCTACTGTTTACAGGGTACAGTGACAACCATAAGGCTTACCGGTTGATTGATATAGATACCGATCGGCTTATCTTCAGTCGGGATGTTGTCTTTGATGAAGAACAAGGACCTTTTTCTCTTTCCTCGTCTGTTCAGCACTCTAAGGATCAGCCTTTGAAGGCTGCTGATTTGGGTGTTCATCTTCTGTTAGGTCCACCTGATGGGAGGGATGATGATGCAGATTCTGATTTTGACAATGCTCAACCCGAATTTCCTCCAGATGATGTTGATCTTCCACCTATTGCACCTATTCCAGCTCCTCCTGTTGCATCCGATGTTGGCACTTCTACTCTCCGGCCTAAATGGTGGGCTAAGACTATTGGAGATCTTCATGACGATGTGCTCATTGAGAGTAGATCATCCAAAAACAAGAGCAAACATCAGCATACAGTTAATTTTGCTCTCATGGCCAACATTCACAGTGTCTATGAGCATCAGACATATTAAAAGGCTAAAGGAATTCCTAAGTGGGAAAAGGCTATGGAGTCTGAATACCAGAGTCTTCAAAAAAATCACACTTGGGTTCTTTCTGATCTTCCTCCAGGGAAGAAGCCCATTAGCTGCAAATGGGTGTACAAGGTGAAATACAAAGCTAACGGAACCCTTGACAAGTACAAAGCTCGTCTCATTGCTAGGGGGTTCTCACAAAAGGAAGGCATTGACTACGAGGAGACTTTTGCTCCTACAGCCAAAGATGAGTACAATTCGGCTTGTCCTTGCCTTAGCAGCTCAGTTTGGTTGGAAAGTCCATCAGATGGACATTAAGAGTGCCTTTCTCAACGGTGAGTTGCAGGAAGAAGTCTACATGATGCAACCTCTAGGGTTCAAGGTTGCTGGTCAAGATCACAAGGTGTGTAGATTGGTCAAAGCACTCTATGGCTTGAAACAGGCTCCTCGAGCTTCGTACATCAAGATTGATAAGTACCTCACAAATCATGGCTTTCAGAGGAGTCCATCTGACTCTAATTTGTATGTCAAACGCACTGGTAGTGATATTCTGATTCTTGTTGTCTATGTCGATGACTTGATCATTACTGGTGGCTCGGCACATTTGATCGCTGAGATCAAACAGGATTTGTGCAGCACATTTGACATGACCAATCTGGGATTCTTGCATTATTGTTTAGGCATTGAGGTTTGGCAGACTAAGAGCAGTATCTTCATCTCCCAATCTAAGTATACTCGAAGTCTTATGGATAAGTTTCGCATGCAGGATTGCAACCCTGCCTCCACACCCATGGAAAAAGGGCTTAAGTTGTCAGCGAAGTCAGACTCACCTGTAGTGGATGAATCATTGTTCAGGCAACTAGTGGGCAGCCTCATCTATCTCACTACCACTAGACCTGACCTCAGTTTTGCAGTGAGCTACATTTCACACTTCATGACAGCCCCCAAGGCTGATCATTGGGTAGCAGCGAAGCATGTGCTACGTTATCTGAAAGGCACTTCTGATTATGGACTTCTTTACCATAGGAGTCATGATCCTAGACTCAGTGGTTTCACAGACTCAAATTGGGCAGGTTCAATTGATGACAGGAAATCAACATCTGGGTATGTGTTCAGTTTGGGATCCGGTGCAGTCACATGGACTAGTAAGAAGCAGCAAGCAATGGCTCTTTCCTCGACAGAACCAGAGTATCAGGGAGAAATTAAGGTAGCTTGTGAGGCAGTTTGGCTTCGTTGGATGCTTGCTGATATGCAAATATCTCAAGTAGGTCCGACTCCCTTGTTCTGTGATAATCAGGGAGTTCTCAAACTTGCCAAGAATCCAGTCTTCCATGAAAGAACCAAGCATGTAGAAACTCATTGTCATTTCATCAGAAAGCTTGTTGAAGACGGATCAGTTCAGTTGCTGTATGTTCCGACAGAGGATCAGACAGCAAATATCCTCACCAAGTCCCTTAGTTCAGATAAGTTTGTAAAATTCAGGGAGTCTCTTGGTGTAGTTGATAGATTGACCATTAAGGGAGGGTATTAGAATGTTTATTTCTTGCTATTTCTGGTCAATCGTATATTTCAGTTTTGTAAAGATTCTCTGCAGTTTCTATATGTGAAACTTGCATTGTATATTTTGTAACTTTTATTTGAGTGATTTACTCTTTGTGAATATCCATCATTCATTTTTACCGAACATGTGTTTCATGGTGAGTTGGACAAAAACCTAGCTCATCAAGTGAAGATTCCATGACGGGGATCTAATTGCACTTCATTGTTGATTGTTGGTGAAGAACAACAGAATTGTACAATTAGATTTGCAGATCGGATTTGAGGGCATCATCATTTGGCGAATTTTGTTGCATTTTGGCTAGGGTTTCACCCTAGATCTTGAGCGCCACATCCTAGAGGAGGAGCGACCTGCATTTTGAGGGTGAATTTGGTGTTTGTTTGGAGTTAGGGTTTTATATCATTTTCAGATTTGAAGCAGCAGCAGATCAGACCTGATTCATCATTGTTTGAGCAGCTATTTTGGTGCTAAGAATCATCATCAAGTTAGGGTTTTGCCCTACAATTGGAGCGCCATCCTTTGGAGGAGTTTGTGGGTTGTTGTGGTGTCATTTCTCATCATTCGGAGCAGCAAGCCCTAGAAGATTCATAGCAGACCTAAGCGCATCATTTTGAGCAGCCACTTGGTGTAATTGAAGATTATTTGTATTAGGGTTTCATACCCTAACCTAGGGGCCATACCTCGGAGGGCGATTCCACCATTTGGAGGTCAATTTGGCATTGTTTGGTATGTATAAACCCTAAGGTTTATCTCTGATTTGTAGACAGCAGATATCTGGGCATGTTTGGCTTGTTTGCCCATTATTGTTGATGTAATTTCAGACTTCATTATTCTGATTTATAACAGCAGACATCTGATCCAGAATTTCAGTCATTGTGGTTGCAATTTGGTGTTGATTCATTGTGTAATTCAACTATGATGTTGGCAAACATATTGGCATGATTTTATGATGTTTTGGCATGATTAATTGGCTGTTATAAGTGTATAAGTCTGATATAAAAATCGGGAGTTGAGAAATTAGGGTTTTTGGAGCAGATTCAGAAAATCAGAAACTAGGGCAGAAATCACAACCCTAAAATCAGAAAATTTAGTTAATATCATGTTTGGGATATTACACAACAAGGAGTACATTCTTATCTGTATTGACGTCACAAAGTTGGTGGAGGTGAAGGCCATGAAATATGTGAGAGATGAAAAGGTGGCAAAGTTCCTTTATGAAAAGATCCTCATGAAATTTGATGTACCTAGAGAGATTGTCACTAACCAAGGGCCACAGTTTACTTCAGATCTTATTGCATCCTTGGTTCAACAGTACAAGATCAACAAAGGAAGTCTACACCATACCGTCCACAGCGAAACAAATAGGTGGAGGTTACAAACAAAGAGCTGCAGTACATTCTAGCAAAGATAGTGGCACTACATCGCAAGGCTTGGGCACATCAATTATTGGATGTGATGTAGGCATACAGAACAACCTGGAAGACAACTACAAGGTTCACACCAAACAAACCTGTGTATAGTAATATTGTAGTACTTCCCATTGAATTGGAAGTGAAAACATTACAAACAACATTGAACCTAGCTATCGATTTGTCTGAGGCTCAAAAGCAACATATTGAGCAATTGAATGCCTTGGATAAAATCCACCAACAACCTCTCTTTAATATGGAGGTCATACAAAAGAAAAGCACAATTTGAAATGACCACTTTAACAAAGATAAACAATTCCAGTCAGGTGAATGGGCCCTATTATATGATTCACGATATAAAGATTCCATGGGAAAGCTCTAAACTAGGTAATTAGGACCCTATGAGATTAAAACCATGTTTGATAATGGGGTAGTCAAGCTGCATATGGTTGATGATCCCGGATTTTCCATGACAGTAAATACTAAATAGTCATCGCTTAAATTTGTATCACAAACCATTGTCTAAGGAAAAGTTCACCAAGTAGCTACAATCCAAAGTGGACATCAAATTAATTTAAGGTATTACTCTACCTTCATCAAATTCATAGTTGTTGAGCATATATTAAAAAAAAACTTTGCCTTGAAAACCAATTCATGGCAGATATATATTACAATGCCACTGCAGGTGCTGCATAAGTGGTTGTTGTGAAAGCGGTTGCTATGCAAGCATGTCAGTCCACGTGTTTTTAACAACAAATGATGATTTTCAATAAACCCAAATTGCTCGTATTCTACATATTCTGAGGCGGTGATTATCCATATTCCAAAGTAGTTTCTATTGGTAAAACCAATTCATGTATATTAGGTGGATTTTATCTTTCTCATAAAAATGTCATGATGTTCTTCTATAATTCTAGTATTGGATTTTAATCAGTTCATCCCCTTTCCACACATACACCACTCTTTTTCCTCAATTAGCCTTCAATAATTATTAAAACAAGGAAAAGAAGAGGGGCTTTTGATGTCCAAGGATAAGCATCAACTTCCAATTAGGGGGAGATTTATTCTCATAAAGTTTCATAATGATGAAGATTGGAAATGATTTATGTCGCACATAACTCAATATCATTATGCGTAAAGTTGGAAAATGGCAACATAATTAAAAGGTAATGGCCATAAACATGTAGCGGCTAGCACATGTAAACAAGATTGGAGACGCTAACATTACACTTCACAATTTTGCAAAAATCACAAAGTTTGAGGATGCCACCATATAGAGTAGGGAAGCAAAAGAAAAGTTGCCATTAGTTGCAAGAGTAAACAATGACTTGGAAAGATGGGTGGTGATATAACAAGAAAAGTACCCACCACCATGCAGGATTGAACAACACCCCATACGTCATTGCACTCTTTCAAAACACTAGATAGCTGCAATCTTTCAAAACACTAGATGGCTGCAATTTTATGAGAGATTCAATGAATCCAATAATGACATTGCCTTTGTGTTCACCAACACATTGAAGAATGATGTAGCAGTTGTGAGGGGCTTACAAGTGACTCTCAAAGAAGAGTTGATTTCTAAAGCCACTGGCCTGCTGATATGGGGAGAAAGATGGTATAAATTGAATGTCAGCATAGAGCCAACTAGAATGACAGAACCCTGAGTACTCCTCCAGAGGAGTCCTCCACACAAGTTTGTCGCAGCCATGGCTGGAGGTAGCTATCACTATTCAAAAGCATATTACCTATGAGAGAAGGTCTAGCAATCTATACAGCAATCATTTCAAGCTTCTCTCTCATCTATGGCATGGAAGACATATCAATATGGTGTTTTTCCTCCTCCATTTGTTGAGGAAGACGGTCAGCTACCAATACAAAATATTGCCGCTTCCCTAGCATCTCTTCAGCAAACATTTTGTGAAAGCTAGATGGTCACACTCTCCTTACTTGAGGATTGTGAAGACAGCTTTTGATGATTTGTTTTCCCAACACATGGATGAGATCATCAAGGTAACTTTTAAACTAAAAAGTTTCTAACCTACAAATTAATCGACATGTTATTTCACAATAATTTTTTTATTTTCAATTACTTTTTTTTTGTCGTACTCATTTGAAATCATTTTTCTATTTATTTTTATTTCCTATACTTACTTGTTTTAGTGTCAAACCTTTGGTTAGGGTTCTATGGTTGGTGGATGGGGAGAAAAACCCCATGGGTTACCTATACAAGGCCAAGGAGGCCATCTAGCATTTCTATGGGTCAAACAAAAAACATATGAACCCGTATGGTGCATTAGTGATCAGAAGTGTAACAAGCAACTCCCCCAATACATTCATGTTGTTGCTTATGACTTGAATCTAAAAAAATTCTTCTATGATTCATTCAAGGAAGATGAGCTGGTAATGGATGGCCTTGACAGATGCATGAGAGAATGGTCATCCATGAAAGCCTTAGAAACATCATTTTGAACAAGCTGTAGATTCTGATTTATACGGGCGCTTGTGTTCTTCACCTCTATGCATTTCAAGGAGAACGACTCTACAAGTAGGTAAGAAAAACATATATGCTAACTAAGACTTAAGTTTAATTCTAAATTTAGTTTATCCCTAAGTTTACTAAGCTACTTATGATGTTATAAATGTTGTCTTATGATGTTATAAATGTTGTCCATGCATATTTGTGGTGAGAAGATTACGGTGCAAAAACATGTAATCTTCAATCCCTCCCCATCCACATTCAGCCCTGTACCACTTTTGGATGTGAGTGCAATTGGGGAATATTTGAGGCTATATACATGAAGAAGCACATCAGGTTGACTCGATAGCACTTGAATGTCCTTATTTTTGTGTGGTACAACCTTCATCTATATGCCAAAATGGTGGGGGGGCAAGAGACACATGAGGCGATTGAACTAGATGAAATCGGTTCATATTCAAATTGGATTGTTGAGAATGTGAAGCCCATGTTTTCTACGAATAAAATTGCTGATTTGGAGAGGGAGGTAGTGGAATAGGCAGAAAATGTAGTCGCACATGAGGAGGTAGGAGGCAAGGCATCGATAGAGGCTTCATTGTATGCACGTGATATGCCTAAGTATAAGGCTGAGGATGATATTGTTCCTCAATAGGAATGATTACCATCCAATTTGAGGACATCCACACAACCACTTAGAAGCTTTAGTTGGAAAATAAATTTTGTAAGTTTATATCATATGACATATGACCCTATGATACATATGACAACCATCCAATCTATATACTTTGCTTCAATATTCGAATGGCATTGAGGAGCGGGAAAAACGTGTTTGAATAGGGGTCAAGCGAGAATTCGCTGGAAGCCACAGATGGGGAGGAGAACGATAATGAAGTTGATGGAGATATCAGTTAAGATGATGAGGAAGATTGGAATGGCAGTTGGGATGAGGGTGAACGTTTGTGGGATCTCTGGTTGGAAGCCCGTTAGATTGCTGGTGAGCACCAGTCTTCCTCTTCTCCTAGTGCTGGGATTGGTGGTTTGTTGAGGCCTGCTACTGCCTCAAGTTTGAGGAGAGGATTGCATAAGGGCTTTCTCCTTCCCCATGGCCCCTCATGGGCATTGGAGTGTCCCTTAGTAGCCACTCCTCCCATGTCATCTATTGGGGATCTTCACGCTGTGGATGGGAATGGTTTGCCTTCTAGCTTTGGTGGGGGCAAGGACAGTATTTTCCTAATGCTCTATGTTTTGCTGAGAGGTTGTATGTTGAGGGTAGGGTTCCTTTAGTGTTGCCTTCTTTTGGTAGTCTAGTTGTTTCTTTCAAGTATACGATGGTACTCAAGCCGTCTGCTACTGTTGTGAAGGGTAAGGAGCCTGTGTCGTTGGTCTCTTGCTCTGCTCTAAAAGGCACTGCTAGGTTTTTCAGGGTGGATGTTGTCACTGCTTTGGATCGAGGGGTGGTTGGAAATCTGTTGTGCTCACCATCTCGGTTTTTATTGTTGACAACTTGACAAGATTTGTGCCAGGATGAGAAATTCCCTTATCAAGAAGTTCTTAGAGGCTAGACCCAATATAGATGTTTTCCATAATCGGGCTTGAAAAAAATGGAGGCTTAGCGGCCAATTTGGAACCTTGGCTTTGTTTGAAGGTTTATTCTTGATTTCTCCAATCACGAAGATTGTGCACAAATTCTCATGGAGGGTCATGGTTCCTCAGTAAAGCAAGATTATTCCTTAGAAATTTGTATCTGGGCTTTGATCCTAAGAAGGAATTCTATAAGGTGGTCCCTTTTATGGGTCAAGCTTCCCAGGTTACCTTTGGAATATTTGAAGGATGAGGTCCTAGAGGTTATTGCTTCCTTGCCTGGGTAGCTCATTGCTCTAGATTCGGTGATAGCTCATTGCTCTAGATTCGGTCAGCAAATCAAGAAAGCGTCTTTTGTTTGCCAAATTCTATGTTAATGTGGTGGTTGATAAGTTGCTTCCTTGTCCGTTCACCATATCCTCTAAGGTGGGAGTTTGGGTGCAATAGTTTGTGTATGAAGGCTCTCCTATGGTGTGCCTAAGTTGCAACAAGGTGGGTGATGCAGCAGCTAGCTGCAAGATTAATCAAGGAAAGGAAAATTGAAGTAGGGAAAAGGTTCAATTGGCTCCTTCTCATCATGTTGAGGAGCCCTTAGAGAGTAGTGGCAAAGATGTCCCCTCTTCTTCTGCTAGGGATCATGCGGAAGAAATCGGTAACCTGCTCTCTAAGGGCAGGCTTCATCACGTGGATAGTTGTATGGAGGAGGTTTGTAAGGAAATGGTTATGGATGATCTTGGCCCAGGTAGGATGTTGGGATCTGAGGTAAGGCTCTCCTCAAGCCTCTTTACTCTCCAGATTCTAGTTTGGCTATCATTAAAGGGATTGCCACCAAAAAGGAAAGTTGCCTCATCAAGACAACAAGAAGGAATGTTGTAAGGGCCCAAACTTCCTTGAAGCACTATGTAATATCTCTTTTACATATTTTTGACAAATGTTTGACAAAATGTCGGTAACTGATTTTTTCGATTTTTGAACAATTTATATGAAAGGTAAACAACAATACATTAATCTAAAGAATCTTCCTCATAAAACTAACACAAGGCTGATATACTGATTGACAACTGAGATAACAACAGTGATTGATAATATAGTTATAGTTCATCTGAATAATATCACATTCTAAATTAACACTAACTGCTGGAAAGAGAAGATGAATATATGATCATTTAAGGATTGATTCTACTTCTATACGTTTGCTGAAGACCCTTATGGAGTGCTTGCTAATTTATTGCTGACTGAAATTACATCAAAGACTGCCCAGAATGCTGCGACCCACAAAAATCAGATAAACAAAGGTGAAAAGGTGGTACGACTAGGTGCTAGGGTTACCAAAACCCTTGTTTCAGACAGTGATTCCTCCTTACACCTCTCATGCCCTGCTCCAAACTATACATGGATGTTCTTTCCTTTCCAAAAAGGTGCAACCAGCAAATGAAACTATCAGCTGAAGTATACAGCCTGTCTTGGAATAGATATGTCGATAAAAAGAAGTGTAATCTGCTCCACAAACTCACAATAAATATAAATACTTCAAAAGACCACACGCCTCCACTTCTCAATAGTACAGTCAGCCTATGCACTCGTATTGTACAGCTTGTATTGGATAAACAGCAATATAGGCTCAGACTAGTATGGCCAGATTGGAATCTGCACTCTCCACACAAAACATACTTTCCTTCATATTTTTTATGCGATTTGCTTCGCAAATGAATATCCATTTTTCTCCCAAATTGAAATCTTCAACTATCGCTAGAATTTGCTAATGTTCAACACACCTGTGAATCCTGTGTGAATCCACTCACCAATTGGCTAGGAGGGTTTCCATCTTCGAAACCAATATTTTTTGTAGGGTCTTTGTCCTACGGAAGAAAGTTGAACAATAGCTCAATCTCCAAAGCTAGGGCTTAAAAATAAATCCAAGAATATGACCTTCTCTTCTCACATCCTCCTTTTATACTTCCCTTTTAGAATATTTGAAAAATTATATTTTATTCCCCCTTTAAAGTGACTTTTAATTTTAAATTTGACTTTGGGCCCCGAAATAAGTCACTTTATAATAAATTGTCCAACTTTAATAAAATAGTTAATTAAATATATGTTGTCCATAAAACAATAATTTTAGACAACTTAATTTAATAAATTAATTATTCCCTTACCATAATCTCAATTAGCCTACAGTAATTAAAATAGGCTAAGGGTCTTCGCCAATCGCTCACGCCTACGAATGGGACATTTCACTTTGACTTCAAACCACCTTCAGTGTAATGTCCCCCACTTAGCTCATCACTCCAAGGGATCGGGATTACCCTATAATTCGACTTCCGTAGGCTAATGGAGGTGATTAGGAAATCATTTCAGGGACTTACTATTTATAGTAAGTCATGACAGAGCCAGTTTCTGTTTTTAGCAAGGCGGTGCAAGGCCAGGGCACGAGATTCGCGGGGTCACATCTTTTAGAGCATTGTTCAATTAAGATAAGTTAAATTAAAGATTTAACTTATGGTCTTATGAGATATAATATAACTTTAAGTTATATTATAAAGTCACTTTATAATTGTTAAGTTATAACTCGAAAAGTGACACTCCTACGGATGGGCACCCTCATGGTGGTACAAGGTGATATTTTTAAATAAAAACAAATTAAAAAATCCATCCCTTGGGCGTTGGAAGAGCAAGGGAAATAAAAGACCCAAAAGTGCCTTCATTTGGATATGCTTGTTTTATGATATTTTGCTCTGATATTGAATTTTGCCCGTGCTTAGGGTTTGAGCTTGGCTGTTTGGTTTCGAACATTGAATTGCAGAGATGAAAACCTTTGCAGATTCGCCTTTCCTCGTGTATGAAAGATTGCATCAAGAGAGGGTTAGGGGAGCTTCATACAGGGGTTCCATTTGTCCATTAACTGGATCCATTTTGGTGCTGATTTGTGCAAGGAAAGTTCATATTTTCATGAGTTAGTGACCTGCATTGAAGGGCAGAGATTTATATAGCAGATTTGAGCACTTTGGACAAGTTTTGTAGTTGTCGTACTGAGTTTCTAGCTGGCCGTACCCTCAAACCTACAGGCCGTACTTCATGGGAGGTCGTACCTCTTCTAAGTGTTGATTTTCTTGCTTGATTGGCTTCAATTTGGAGGAGAATCTGGTCGCCACTAGAGGGAGTCCATTGCTGATGCAAAACAGAAAATATTTGAAGGAGTTCTTGCTGTCATTTGCCACTACATGTGCCGTACCAGCTGAGATGGACATGGGTCTTCAAATTAATTAACGAGCTGCCTATTGTATCATTTCTATTCACTAGGAGGTCGACTTGGACTAGGATTTGATCTTCTTTCCATTGCAAAAGTAAACTGTAGCATTCCCAGAAGTTGTGAGCAAATTCCTATGGCTTGTATGGCTGGTCCTCCGTCAGCATCTGTATGAAGTTGCATATTTTAATCTAGGTATGTTCTTATAATTCATATCTTGGCTAAATACAATCTAGGTTGGTGTTATTTTGTTGTTATCTATTCTAGTTTTTCTGGGTTTTCCATATATGTTGCATATTCTCTTCCAATGTTGCAAAAAACATACATGCAAACGCATGCAATGAAACCCTGAACATTAAACTAGCAAAACACAAAAAGAAATCAGTCAAACAAAAACATATACAGAGGGGTGTATGTTACAATGGTATCAGAGCAGAAAATCTTGCCATCCTGTGAGTTTAATATGACATGCAGTTGATAAAAATGAGATATGCGGCCTACAAACAGATACAATTTTAGACGAAGACCAGGAACACGGAATTCACAGAGGACACAGGGAAGAGAGATACCACAGTTAGAAGAACCTGAACAACCAGTACCCATAGTAGATCCATTTGAGTCAGAGATAGAGGTTGCCGCTACTGAGGACGATTCCCTAGTTTCACGAATAGACCCATTTTTAGGAGAATTACCACCAGTTCCAGAACCTACAGAAGAAATGGGTGACAGGGAGGTTGAGGAGCCTAGCTTGCGAGAGATCCTGAATGTGCTCACCAAGAGCTCAGTGGCCCTAGAAAAGGAATTGAGGGATTCTCGACGGGAGATGATGGAAACACAAGCTGAGATAGGACATACCCTCACACAGTTGTGAGATGGGTTGAATATCAAGGATAATCACCATGACAAAAATAGGTACAATGGAGGGGACAAGAATAGAAACAATGACGGTGATAGACATAGAAACAATGACGGTGACAGGAACAAAAACAATGACGGAGATAGGAACTAGCATAACATGGGTGATAGGCACAATGGCGACAAGAATCAGGGGTATAGGACTAATTGAGAGAGGAACCAGGATGATAGACACAGATTTAGAGATGATCAGGATGAGGCCTCGGTTACTCATAGAAGGGATTCACAATTTACAATGATTGACAAACCTGGTATTCCTACATTTGCCCCCAGAAACCAAGTTCCTCAGCAGGATCCCACACAGGCTGAGTTTTAGGAGGAGATTTTGAGGGATTAGAGAGCTTCTAGTGCAGAGTTCAAGGCCGAAATGACCTTTGCAGAATACTCTGACATTAGGATTTAGATGTCATGTCCCCATATTAAGTAAATCAATTATCCTTATTATAAATCGAATATTTTTTATATTTAAATAATATTTATTTAAATCAATTAACAAAATATATTATTGATATATCCTCATAAATATTATTCTAATTCAATATTAAATATTATATTATAAATATTCTAATATAATATATATTATATTGATAACATAAGTATCAATATATATAGATATAATATTAATAATCTTGTTATATTTATAATAATTATAATATAATAATAATTATATAAATATAATATCTCAAATATAGATATTGTCAATTTAAATATTATGATAAATAATTATAATATATAAGATATTATTAAATATAATATCTATAATATATAAATATAAACATGAATTGTAAATAATAATAATATAAATATTATTAAGGATTATAATATTAATATATAGATTATTTTATAATAATAAATATAAACTAAATCTTATTATTATTAATAAATATATGTATGACTTCATAAGACAGCAAAAGAGCATCAAAAGACATACATATATTATTGCCTTGTAACTAAGTCATAAATATTAAAAGATATTGGAAGTCGTTGACTAAGTCATGAGGCTAAGACTACAGCAAATCATCTTTATTTAATAAGGCATATGATCTACCTTAGGTAGCAATTACTACTAATAAGGGATCAGCAAATTAAATCAAACAGTCACGTTCCCCTAAAGGTGGTGACTATTGGATGAAAGGTTATCACTCTAGGTATTAAAGGATCGTTGGACAGCCAATTGGAAGGGGGGAAAATTACATCAACGATCAGGAACAAACGCAGATCAATTCCGAAGTATTATTAGCAGCAAAAGGTAAGCAAAGAGAAATAAAAGAATCAGAGGGGCAGCGATCAGGTAAGGTGGAATATGCACAATTCATGGTTAATAGAAATAAGTAATAAGTGTGTTATATATATAAAGAAACAAATGTTTGTACATGTGTGTTAAATTAATATAAATCATAACAGAAATCTATATCAGATATTAATTTCATGATAAGATAAATAAATTGATATGTTAAGTAGTGAAAATCTACTATATGTATATATAGTGAAATAGAATTATGATATATATAATAAAAATGGAAATTGTAATGGAAATATATTCTATATAGATGCTATTATAAATAAGCACTATAAGCACATTGAGTTCACAATGAACACCACATTCTAATCATAAGAATATCCTTTGTCAAAATCAATACTTGTAAGTCATCATATCTCCTTAGTTATGATTTCTTACGGAATAATGGATATGGCGGGGAATGGAAGAATAATTCCTACATGGAATTGGTAACTTGGTTCCTTACATATCATGGATTGGATATGGGAAGGAGGGGCGGGTGTAATTCCTTCCATGTATTGGTATCTTAGCGCCACGCCATGTTAATCCTACTTTCCGAAGTTCTAGTAACGAAGGAGGATATAGATCTCAACCTATACTCCATCATATACTTGATTCTCTATCACTCCAACTATACGGAATTAGCATAAGGAGGGGCGGTGTAATTCCGGCACGTGAATTGGTATCCATGCGCCCTATGAGGTATCATAGGGAGGGGCAATGTAATTCCTGCCGTGCAAGGGTATCCAAACGCCTTATAGCTAATTTTTTGATGGAGGTTAAGAGAAAAGGGATATGAACATTAGAATATGCATCATGATCACTTTACGTCACTTATAGATTATGATTATAAGGTTTAATTTAAGACAATTTTGTGACTAATGTAATTGGATAAGAAGAATTGAATTCTAACATACTCTTTTACAAGTCGAAATTGTTTGCAAGGTTGCGAAATTTTTGGCTTGCTAAAAGGGAACACTACAAGAATAGACCTCGCAGAGTAGGTAGACCTCAGAACCAGGAGTTATAGAAAAAGGTGAGTAAGATGACACTTCCCTATTTTGATGGGTCGGGAAAGACCACTTCTAGAGCTTGGGTCCAGAAACTGGACAACTACCTATAGATCAGTCCTATGCCTGAGGACGCCATTACTTATGCAGCTTTGCATTTGGAGGGGGTAGCACATAAGTGGTGGAGTAATGGGAAGGTTACACTGGGTCATGATCAGGTTACCTCATACGTGGAGTTCACAACTAGATTGATCGATAGATTTGATAAGAAAGACCCAGAGTTACAATTTAAGGAGTTAGCACAGCTGAGGCAAAGTGGTTCAGTTGACTCCTACATTTCTGAGTTCCAGAACTTGTCAATTATGGTCCCAGATATTTCTGAGCGCAAATTGGTCATTCTCTTCATTGATGGATTATCAGACCCTCTTCGTGGTTAGGTGAAGGGTTTTGACCCTGCTACACTCTAGGAGGCCATGAAAAAGGCCTAAGACATGGAGTCATTAGTGTGGAGAAGCAAATTTCAGTCCAAGGGGTTTCCACACAAGAGGGACAAGGAGAAAGAGAAGAGACCATTCCACAGAGACATTGAGCAGCATAAGGACAGGTCAAACAGGTTGACTAAGGATCAGCTCAATGAGTACAGGAGATAGAAACTTTGCTTTCACTGCAAAGAACCATGGGATCCCTCGCATAAATGTCCACATAAGGCTAAGGCCAAATTGATCGAGTACTATTCAACCGAAGGGACTCAATCAGAGGCATCCGATTCAGATTCAGATCGACCTTCCGATCAAGGAGATAGTGAGGATGAGAGGGCTTCACAGCATAGTGCCGGTAGTGGTAGTGTCATTGCCCAATTATCTAGTTTCTAGAAGGTTGGTTCTTTCAGGGTGCGTGTACTCGGTGGTCAGCGCATTATTACCCTCATTGATACAGGAGTGACTCATAATTTTATTGACGAGGGTTTAGTAGCCCGCAAGGGGTTGAAGATAGAGGAATTCGAAGGCTTTAAGATGATGGTAGCCGACGGATTCAAAATGCAGTGTAACTGGAAGATAACAAGATTGAAGATCATCATGGGTGATTACGAGTTGGTTGATGACTTCTATGTGGTTGGCATTGGGGATACGAATGTAGTACATGGCATGCATTGGATGAGCCAGTTAGAGGAATTCACCATGAATGTTAAGAAGATGGAGATGAGGTTTGAATGCAATGGGAGAAAAATTTGCGTTAGGGGTATTTCAAATGGTGGACCTCGAGTAGTATCACTGAAGAGAATGGAGAGGTTGTTGAGACATGACCAAGTAGAGTGGGCAGCAAAGTGTCTTATTATGCCAGAGTCCCCACCACACAAGAAGGATAGCTATCATCCGGATATTGAGAATTTACTATCCAAGCACAGTAAGGTGTTTGGGGATATACCACCAGGAGTGCCTCCTAATAGAGGCATAGAGCACGTGATCGAGTTGGAGGATGGGACCAAACCCATCATGATCACGCCATACTATCATCCGAAGAGGCTCAAGGATGAAACTAAGAAAACCATCAAAGAGCTTCTAGAGATGGGACACATTCGGCCTAGCAAGAGCCCATTTGCTTCTGCAGTTGTACTTGTCAAAAAGAAGGATGGGACTATCAGGATGTGTATAGATTACAGGGCCTTAAATAAGAAGACCATCAAAAACAAGTACCCAATTCCGAGGATAGATGAGTTGATAAATGAGTTACATGGTGCCTGTTATTTTTCTAAAATTGACTTGAGATCTGGGTATCATCAAATTCGCATGAGGGTCGAGGACATAGAAAAAATGGCTTTAAGATGTCATTATGGTCATTCGAGTTCCTAGTGATGCCCTTTGGTTTGACCAATGCACCTGCAAGTTTCCAGAGTTGTCTGAACCAGATTTTTAGACAACAGCTCAAGAAGTTTGTCCTGATTTTCTTTGATGACATATTGATTTTCAGCAGGACTTGGAAGGACCACCTGAGGCACCTTGAAGAGGTGCTAAGCATTTTCGAGTAACTCACTTTATGCCAAGGAGTCAAAATGTGATTTTGCTATGACAAAATCACTCTACCTTGGCCACATTATCAGTGTTGATGGGGTTAGAGTGGATCCAGAGAAGATAAAGACAATTGTTGATTGGCCTCCACCCACAAGCCTCACATAGCTTAAGAGGTTTTTTTTGGGCTTTCTGGATTCTACAGACGTTCATGAAAGGTTTCTCTCAGATGGCTACACCATTGACAGACTTAACAAAGAAGGGAGCCTTTGAATGGAACGACAGGACTCAAAGGTGCTTTGATCACTTCAAGCACTTGATGTCTACATGCCCAGTGCTTGCTATCCCAGATTTCACCAAACCGTTTGAGCTACAGTGTGATGCTTCTGGAGAGGGGATAGGAGTTCTCATGCAGGAGAAGCACCTGATAACTTTTGAGAGTAGGAAGCTTCGAGGTGTGGAGAGGAGTTACTCGGTTTATGACCGAGAGATGTTGGCCATTATGCATGCATTGGCCAAATTCAGGGAATATCTGCTTGGGGGCAAGTTCATAATCAAGACGGATCAAAACAATATTAAATATTTCATGAACCAGAAGGACCTGAATGACAGACAATAAAAGTGGGTCAACAGACTACAGGCATACGATTTTGACATCGAGTATGTCAAAGGGAAGAAGAATGTAGTTGCAGATGCCTTGTCACGACGACCGCACTTGTGTTTAGTTGGAGAGATCTCTATTGATTGGAGAGAGATGAGTATAGCAGAGTATGTTAAGGACTCCCGGGCAACAAGAGTCATTGAGGGCACAATCAGAGATGAAAGATATTCTGTGGTGAGTGATTTGATCATGTACAAAGATAGGATATTTTTTGTGCCCAACTCACAATTTAAACATAAGATAATCAAAACTTTCCATAATACACCAATGGTTGGCCATCTTGGATTCTTTAAGACATACAAACAAATTTGGGAGAGGTTCACATGGAAAGGACTGAAGGATGGAGTGCAGAAGTATGTTCGTGAGTGTCCCATTTGCCAACATAACAAGCATGAGCATACCTTTCCTGCAGGTTTACTATAGCCATTACCTATTCCCAGTCAGAAGTGGGAATGTATCTCCATGGACTTTATCACGGGGTTGCCTAAGGTGAAGGGAAAGGACTATATTTATGTGGTGGTCGACAGACTCACCAAATTTGCACATTTCTTTGCAATTTCAGCAACCTTTACAGCTGCTCAGGTGGCTGAATTGTTTTTCTGAGAGATATTCAAGTTGCATGGGGTACCCAAGAGCATTGTTAGCGACAGGGACAGCAAGTTCCTGAGTATATTTTGGCAAGAGTTGTTCAGATTATGTGGTACAGAGTTAACTCCTAGCACCAGCTACCACCTACAAACAGATGGACAAACAGAGGTGGTGAACAAATGGTTAGAAGGGTACCTGCGTAATTATGTTTTGGGGCAGCATAAGGCCTGGATCAGATGGTTGCACCTAGGGGAGTACTGCTACAATACTGCACATCACCTATCTATTCAGATGACTCCTTTCAGGGCGCTATATGGTTATGATGCCCCATGCTTTACAGATCTCTTGTCTGGTGACAATTGAGTGCCTAAGGCTAAGGATCTTTTGCAGGATAGTCAGGACATTCTCAGGGAGCTTAAGGAGAATATACAGTAGGCACAGAATGAGTAGAAGTTGTATGTTGATCAGCACTGAGTGGAGAGGAGTTTTGAGGTTGGAGACATGGTGTACTTGAGGCTCCAACCCTACAGGCAGCCCACTCTCAAGAAGAGTGGAGCAAAGAAGTTAAAACCCAAATTTTATGGTCCTTTCAGGATTATCAGATGAGTGGGTGAGGTAGCTTATGAGCTTGAGTTACCTTTAGACAACAGGGTACATAATGTGTTCCATGTTTCCAGGCTGAAAAAGGCTCTTGGCCACAATATAGTTCCTTTTGCAGAGCTTCCACCATTGGATGAGAAGGGTAAATTGATCCTAGTACCAGAGGCTATCATTGACAACCAGGAAAGACAGCTGAGGAAACGGGTTATCAGAGAATACTTGGTCAAGTGGAAGAATCTACCAGTTGAGGATGCCACATGGGAGAGTGAGCAGATATTGCAGCATCCAGAGTTGAGGTTGCTTGAGGACAAGCAATCTTGGGAAGGGCGGACTGTAATATCCCCCACTTAGCTCATCACTCCAGGGGATCATGATTAGCCTATAATTTGACTGTTGTAGGCTAATGGAGGTGATTAAGAAGTCATTCCAAGGACTTACTATTTATAGTAAGTCGTGACAGAGCCAGTTTCTAATTTTAGCAGGGCGGTGCAGGGCCAGGGCACGAGATTTGCGGGGTCAAATGTTCTAGAGCATTATTCGATTAAGATAAGTTAAATTAAAGATTTAACTTATGGTCTTATGAGATATAATACAACTTTAAGTTATATTATAAAGTCACTTTATATTGTTAAGTTATATTATAAAGTCACTTTATAATTGTTAAGTTATAACTCGAAAAGTGACACTCCTAGGGATGGGCACCCTCATGGTGGTACAAGGTGATATTTTTAAATAAAAATGAATTAAAAAATCCCTCCCTTGGGCGTTGGAAGAAAAAGGGAAATAAAAGACCAAAAAGTGCCTTCATTTGGATATGCTTGCTTTATGATATTTTGCTCTGATATTGAGTTTTGCCCGTGCTTAGGGTTTGAGCTTGGCTCTTTGGTTTCGAACATCGAATTGCAGAGACGATAACCTTTGCAGATTCGCCATTCTTCGTGTATGAAAGATTGCATCAGGAGAGGGTTAGGGGAACTTCATACAGGGGTTCCATTTGTGCATTAACTGGATCCATTTTGGTGCTGATTTGTGCAAGGAAAGTTCATATTTTCATGAGTTAGTGACCTGCATTGAAGGGCAGAGATTTATATAGCAAATTTGAGCACTTTGGACAAGTTTTGTGGCTGTCGTACTGAGTTTCTAGCTGTCGTACCCTCAGACCTGAAGGCCGTACCTCTTCTAAGTGTTGATTTTCTTGCTTGTTTGGCTTCGATTTGGAGGAGAATCTGGTCGACACTAGAGGGAGTCCATTGCTGATGCAAAACAGAAAATATTTGAAGGAGTTCTTGTTATCATTTGCCACTACATGGGCCGTACCAGGTGAGATGGACATGGGTCTTCAAATTAATTAACGAGCTGCCTATTGTGTCATTTCTATTCATCAAGGAGGTCGACTTGGACTAGGATTTCATCTTCTTTCCATTGCAAAAGTAAATTGTAGCATTCCCAGAAGTTGTGAGCAAATTCCTATGGCTTGTATGGCTGGTCCTCCGTCAGCATCTGTATGAAGTTGCATATTTTAATCTAGATATGTACTTATAATTCATATTTTAGCTAAATACAATCTAGGTTGGTGTTATTTTGTTGTTATCTATTCTATTTTTTCTGGGTTTTCCATTTATGTTGCATATTCTCTTCCAATGTTGCAAAAACCATACATGCATACACATGCAATGAAAACCTGAACATTAAACCAGCAAAACACAAAAAAAAGCAGTCAAACAAAAACATATATAGAGGGGCGTATGTTACATTGAGCTAGTCAATCTTTTTGTCATTGTCTTCCTGTTGTTTCATTCCTTCTTGTGAGGTGTTGTAAGTTTGTTGTCGATTGTCAACTTTTTTGTTGTCCGACTCTTCTTGTTGTATGGTCATTTATTATGGGGCTTCTTGATCTGGTTTCTTATGTCTGTTGTAAAAGGTTGGGGCCCTTTCAAAAACCCTACCTTTACCCTTATTCAAAAAAAAAGATGACACTATAATGTGTATTGAACTTGTTTTTTGATCTATAAATGAAGGAAAAACTACTTGTGAGTTCTCTAAACTCAGTTTTATGCATGTTACTTCAGATTATTTTAAAAGTTTGTGTAATGTTTGGAAATTTACCAAGTTTTTGCCAAGTACCAAGTTCAAGTTTTTGAACTATGTATATATGTACACATATAAACATACATACATACATATATATATATATGTACATATGTATATATAATTTTTATATTGTTGTGTCATGTCCCCTTTTATGGACTAAAAAGATTAATAATATTATTTTAAGTTGGGCCCGTAATTTCATATTTAAGGAGCACCTTAATAATATTATTTTAATAATTTTAGAAGTGTTTTTAAACACTTAATTATAAAAAATATTTTTAAAAACTTTGGAGGGAAATTCAATCCAAGGGCCCAATTTGGAAAGGAATAAAAAGGTGGTGCTCGGCTTCATTTCATCTTCGAGGTTTCATTTGGCATTCTTCACTTTGGAGCTTTGTGTTCAAGTTGGCATCCAAGGATGAAAACCCTTGGCGGTTTCAGAGATTTAGGAGGACGAAAACCCTCTTGGATTTCCATTTCTAGATTTGAAGACGAAAACACTCATCTCTGCCTAGGGCATCTCCACACTGGGGTTGCATTAGAGCTGAATTTTGGCAGATTTATGCACAATTTCAGAGATTTGGCGATTGGGATTTGCAAACAAATAATTTGTTGTTGTCAAGGGATATCATTTTTAATATTTTCAGACTTATCTCCCATTTGATATTGCTGATTTTACATCCATTTTTCGGAGCGTCTGCATTTGTGGACATTTCCACTCCATTCAAGTAGGATTTTGGACTGGCTGTATAGTCTAGACATCACCGTTAGTGCAGCGACGAGCGTCATTTATTTGCACCAACATTTAGGAGGGTTTCTGTTGGTTGCACCACCATTGGAAGGACAGGCCCCTGCATTTTTTATTGTTGTTTCATCCTTCCAGCCACCCAAGCAGCACTCAAACCTTGTAGCAGTCGTACCATGGACAGCCGCCACCGTACAGGAGTCAATCGCTGCCATACCAGCAAGGAAAATTCAAGGTTTTCATGATTGTATAGACCTGAAATTGCTCAATATTAGTTGTCCCATCCATCCGTACTATTTGCAGGTCTTTTGAGGGGTTTCTATTATAGTTCCTGATCTGAAAATTTGATATCTTGTTGCCATTGTGTCATATCAGCATTTGTAATTTTGTCAGCAGTAAAAATTGGAATAAAAAATCAGTTTGGGGTTTCATTCAATGTTTCCAATTGATTTCAGATTTGATAATAATTATTGCCCTAGGGTTTATATTGTTGGTCCTTCATAAATTTGCAAGTACTATTAATAAATTGAGCATCTACATAATTGATTTACTAATGTGGTGTCAATGAGGGTTTATCTCATGAATTTCCATCCGTTTGATTAGTTTCCAGTTTGCTGTTTTTCAGTCTTCCATTTTGTTCAAAATTCAGAAAATTAAAAAAAAATCAGAAAATACAACTACTATAATTTGGGGACATTACATGCTGTCCCCACAACCCATGCCTCTAGCAGCCATTTTCCCCATCCTAGAAACATTTATATTACTTTATAAGAAAAAATTTATAAATATTTCTAGACTAATATATATTTCAATTAAAGTTTATAGATTATAAATATGACTTAAGATATAATTTTACATCATAACTTAATATTCTCTATAAAGAATACACAAACCAATCAAATGAGATGAGCTCAAATGGTAATACTTCAGGCTCTCAATGTGGAGACATGTATTTAAATCCCCAAGAGATGTTATATGCTTAAATATACAACTCTTGAATGCTAAATTGACTAAACTACCACATCCAATTCTAGGTGTTGCATATCCTAACAAACAAGACCAAGTGCAAGTCGTCAATGACTCTAACGGAAGAGATACCCTGTGTTGTAGCATCTAAGCTGGAATAACATCTCGCAAGGGGAATTTACCAATTAAAAAATAATGAATAAAATATACTATAATATTTTTAGCTGTAGCTTATAATATATATTATAAAATGAGTTCAAGAAAGAGAAAATGTATATTTATTAAGTTGTAAAAGGTTGTGGGTCCACTTGTGAAGTTGTTTGGCTCACAAGAGACCAACCATGCATCTATTCTTTATGAATGTTGTTAGCGTTTAAATTCGCACCTTTTGGTGTGACACTAAACGAAACAGTGTGTACAGTACGACTGTTCTTCAAATTAGCACGAGCACAAGGCAATTGAAGCTCTTTTGCAATGCTACAAGACTTTTCAGAGTATTGAAAAAGAAATGACTTAAACTAATAAAACATACGTTCAATCTCTTTGAGTAAATTCAGAGCATAAAGAAATTGAAGGAACAATTGGTGATTGATTTAACACAAAGGAACAACAAAGATCTAAAACAATTGTTTAAGCACAGAGTCGTAAACAATTCCTCTCAACCATAACAACACAAAAAGCTTCCATGAAAACGATGTATATTTTAATTCTCAAAGTAATAAAAACACACAACATTGTTTGAACAATAATATGCGAGCAAAATCAAAGCTTCGGCATTTACCATTCAGAAGTTTAAGTGTGTAGAATACACTTATTTATACCCTAAAACAAAAGGTACAAGGAAATAAAAGGAAGAGTTAACTAACACTCTCCACCCTAACCCTAATGATGCTTGGCAAGCATGCAAGCTTATTAGCATTTAAAATAATAAAATATCTCACATGCAATTCAGTTAACTGAACTTGCATGTTATTACAATTTGAGTTCCACTTAAAGATATTTTGCATGATTTCCAAAACAAATCCAAAAATAGATTTATCTTTCAAAAGCAAAGTTAGTTTTCAAAATAGAAATTGCTTTGGAAATCTCTCCAACTGCCCAAAATAGAATCTCCTGCAAATATTGAAAAAAGGCTAAGTTTGGGAATTGAGATTTCTCTCCAATTCATCAACTTTAGCCTCATTTGGTATCATGATGGAATCAAGGTGAACCGTCTTCATCTGTAGGATGACACTAGCATCTTCCATAGTCTTCGACAGATCCATATACTCCTTTTCAGCCTTATCAAATTTCACTATGATTTCGGCTAAAAGGTACATCTTCGTCACACGAGGATCTCCACAAAACCTCTCACGGATCAGCCACGCAAACTCATGCTGCAAGTCATGAATAAGGCAATTGATGCCTTCATTAGTGAAATACTTGCAAGGAATATGCTAGATAAAATTAATAACATACTTCTCAATATTGAGAAGTTTCACCTTCCATGTAGCCAACTCTGAGACTATGTCCTTTGAGATGTGAACCAAAAAGGAATTCTGATGTGTCCACGAAAAGACTATGGACCTATGCTCCGCTATCATGGGCCTCAAACCAATAGCCTGCAATCTCACCAAAAGCCTATTCATAGATAGGCGTCATTTCTGTCACGCACTCTTAACATATTCTTAATGCCAAGGAGAATATCCTTAGAATTAGACACTGTTGCGGTCAACTTTGCAAGAAAGTTGACACCTCTCATTATGAAGTCCTTAATCTAGTCCTTTGTATGTTTGTCGTATACCACTAACTAGCTCAACTCCCTTTGATCATTAGAAGACTCCATTACCTACGGCAAAAGAAGTGAAGGCTGCGAAGGTGTATGCAAAAGTTGAGAAATATATTGACGTAGCTGCTTATTTTCTGCTTTGAGGGCAGCCTTGTCCTCTCCATCCTTCAACACTCTACACTCCTCATGGTATCAATGGCTACCTCCAAAATGTTCACTGCTGCCTGGCGAGTACTTCGACCCAAGTTAGCCTTGATGATGCGGTTGAGTAGTGTGATCATAATTGCATATTCATTTTTGATCTCTCCTCTACCAAAAATTCTAGGAAGTGTGTTTCTTTTATCTTTCAGCCATTTGGAAGCTACCTTTAACATTTATCAACATTTGAGCTCCATACTCTGTCACAATCTTCAAGGTCTAGGGTGAGCGATTCCTCAAATGGTGGAATCCTGAAAGCAAACTCTATGTCATTAGATTTGAGACTTGCAATTACCCTTCCATCCACTATTGACTTCTCTTGATTCAGGATCATAGTACTTTATGCAAGCTAGCACAAATTCTAGGCTTTGAGTAGCTATAGGAAATGAGCTTGCTTAGGTTAGCTCGGAATACATTAGATTCTTTGCAGCAACACTACCTGCCTTTAACAAAGAGTCCAAGTCAAAACCCTCAGGTGAAACCTGACATAAATCCGTCTCTTTGACTTTGGAATATTCATGGACAAGCAGGGATTTAGCCTCAATGGTGATTGAAGAGTATTGCATGGTTGCTTCGTGGCTTGGAAAAGCTCCCCTCTTCGTTGTCCCGCGTTGAAAAAAGGCAAAATCAGACCTTTTTATGCTTGCTGTCCTCAAAAATCAGGCTTTTCTTTTCGCTGTCCAACTCTGATTTTTCATGAAAAATGTGTATTTTTGCCTTTGGAAAGTGAAAATATGGAGTTGTACCTTCAAAAATGTGTCGGAACTAAGCTCTAGATGGTCAAGATTGATGGAAAATGCCTTTTCCCGAGGTGGGTATGCGACAAAAATGAGAAAAAATAGACATAACAGCCTTGAAAACTCTTTTTTCTATAGCTGTAGGTGGTGATTTTAGTCTTGAACAATCATAACCAGCAAGAAAAAGCTTCAAAAACCCTCAAAAATGGCTGCCAAGGTGAACCGCTGTCCTTCAAGCATGCAAATCTGCCTTGGAATGTGAGCAGGAGAAAGAAAATCATGCCATGATGTGCAAAATATGCCCTCTAGGTGAAACGCTGACCCAAAAATGCCTTCAATCTGCTTTTGATTTGATAAAAATCATGTGGAAATGCCTTTATTTGATAGAAAAACCCCTTCCTCCTTGAGCGCTGCCTTTAAATCCTCCTTTAAGCCTTTGTAAATGATAAAAACAAAGAAGAAATGGCTCCTTTAAAGCTTGGCTTTACATCTTAGGGTTTCAATCTGCCTTTCCTCTATTTTTAGAGTGCTTTTTATTTACCCTTCATGCACAAATGACAAGTGAAGTGAAAGCATCTTCTATTTATAGCTTTTTATTTCCCTTTGCAACGACGTTTATTCTTGTGTTTGGCCGCCAAAAATAGAAGGGAGGTGCTGCTTTTTTTTGGGTGAAGTAGGGTTTGGAGGGGAAAAGTGCCTATGAGAGGCGCACCTTTCCCTTGGCGCGCGCAAGGCAAATTTTGCCTTTGTAAGATTTTTGAATTTTGCCTTTAGTTTTTGCCAAAAACTTTGACTTCTTTCTCCCTTTTTCAATGCTCTTTTTATGCCTTTTTCGCTTTGAAAAACTCGACTTCTTGCCTTAGGAATTTTGACGAAGATCTCTTGGATTCTTCACTTTGGATCAATGTCGACATACTTTGCCTTCGGAGCCTTTTGGACTTGAAGCGTGCTTCAAGGTGAGACTGCTCCTAATCTTGCATTGGATGTCTTCATGCCTCAAACTTTAATCTTCATTTGGAGCGCTTTGGAGTTGGAGCGTGCTTCGCCTTGGAGCGCTTTGGAGTCGGAGCGCACTTCCCAAGAAAAGTGCTCTTTTTGACTTAACCTTTTTGATGCACTTTTTCCGACAAATTCACTCCAAACATTGATGAGAAGCTTTGAAACTTGAAATTTGGTCTTTCGAACTTTGGAGCCTTTTCTCCTTGGCGCATGCGCCTTGGGCAAAGCGCTCCAAAAATGCCTTAGAAAAATTTTCCCAAAATTTTCAAAATTGAATTTTGAGTTGCTAGATGTTTTCTTGTTGCTCTTTGCCGTTCCTTTGCGTCATTTCGGTCTTCAATTCATCACTTTGGCCTCCGCTTCTAGATGGTCTTTGACAGCTCATTGCCAATTTGGCTTCTTTGAATCTTTCTCCATTCGGGCTTCGTATCAATCTCCTTTGATGTATTTTGTACCTGCGGGGTTAGCAAATAATGACAAGGCGACATGGTGCTTGAGAGATGTGTTTAGGCATCTTTTTAGGGTGTTTGTATGCATAGACGAAAAATTTCATATGGGTACAACAAATGCAAAGGGTTGATACTTAAAGGGAATGAGGGTGCTTGCAAGTCTAGATTGACTTTGGAGGAAGACTAACTCCTCAAATCTTGGCAAACTAATCAATGGAAGTTGGTCATTCTTGTGACCCTAATATGGTTTGTTTCAAACCTCCAAAAACAATATCCTAGCTTAATTCAATTGCTTCATGTTTGACTTGCAAATTGTGGAGGATGGAATTCCAACAAAATTATTTGATGATAAAACTCTAAGAAAATTTGATAATTTTGAAATTAAATTGCATAAATAGAATAATTTATAGTACTGCAATATATACAATCAAACGGGATGAGCTCCAGTTGTAGATCATTAGGGCTTTCATAATGAAGACATATGTTCAAATCCCCAAGAGACATTACATGCTAGAAATGTACAAATGACAAATGTTGAATCAAGTAAACTACCACATCCTATTTTGGGTGTGGCATACTATAATGTCCCCAATTATCCTTCCGCCAAAAGGATAATTATTATTCTAATTATTTAATGTTACCTGGCAGAAAATGCTAAGTTTAAAAGGTAATATTAAATAATTATATCAAAAGATTATAAAGTCACATGATAGCTTACTTTAATAAAGTCACTTTATACATTAAGTGAAGGCGGGAAAATAATAAAAGTTCTTTTGAGAAAAGTAATATGAAGAGACAAAAGGAAAATAATATTATATTCCTCTCAAAAGGTTATAAAAGGACAATGACAGCTCATTTGGAGGCATGATTGGATTTGTATTGTTACTCTGTTGGATTGAACCTGCGTGTTCTTCCGTTTTTTTTCTACCTTCTTGTGGACGGAAACCCACTCGAAGAAGATCAATTTCGGTAGTGTGATATCTACCCTAGCTGGTATTGATGGTTTTCACTCAGAAAACCACATTGAGCTGAATGGAATTATGTGCTTTTGAGAAGTTTTGGGTTTTGTGATTCAGATAGATTTAATGACAGCAAAATTTAGATAAACTTTGGTGTGAGAAAACAGTTGTTTCATATTGTTATATGGTGTGCTGATTGTGGCCGTTCCCTGCCTAGCTGTACAATGCAGGAATGATAAGATTTGTGCTAGAAATTATTAAGGAGGATCTATGAATGCTAAGTTGTTTGCAATGCTTTTGTATGGATCTTATATTGATTTTCATCATGCTTTCAGGGGATTTTGAGTGAAATTGAATTTGTTGTGAAGGATCCGTACAGGATATGTCCGTACCATGTGTGACGCCTGAGTTTGCTGGAAGTCATTATTGTTTAGATATTTTGAACCAAAATTCATTGCAATGTCTTTGAAATGTCAAAACAACAATATGCAGATGTATTCCTGATGGCTTTGAGTTATTTGTATGAAGTCTAAGAAGGTCCGTACAGGATCAGTGCCGTACAACGCTGGACAGGGTCTGAAATTTGATAGAATTGTTTTCTCTATTATTAACAATAACAAGAGAATGAAATGTTATTGTTTTAAGCTGAAAAACTTTTCTGAGCAGTTTTCCTCCATATCTGGGCTGTGATAAATGAGATAGGATGAATTTATGATGTCCAGGGCCGTACAGGCTGAAGTAATGAATGAAGATCTGAAAATTTATATTGAGTTTTGAATATTATTTATGGTTTGCATTGTGTTTGGAGTGATCAGACAAGGAATAGAGACTATTCTTCTTTGATTTATTGAAGTCATTACATATGATTTTTATGCTGTCCGTACCCTAGAATAGTACGGCTTTGGCTAGAGAAATTCCTATGACTCTTTTGAGATCAGACTATGTTTGCATTGTGATTGCTAGGCCTGGGTGATAATATGCAGATTGTTTTCAATGTGAACTGGGCATTGTCAATGCTGATTTAAAAGTGTATACAGTTCTGAAAACCGTACGGACCTGTGTGAGAGTGTTTTGAGCTCTGGATCAGACTGCTTCTCTTTGGACAGTTTATGACATCTGTGGTAATGTGCAGGGTTAACAACAGTTGTTGAGGCAGATTTGGTGAAGATCCTTGTGTTTGTATGCATTTATGAGGAGTTTGTCCTGCTTCGGGCTGACGTATAGATCATTAGGGTCTGATTTTTGTACCACAGTTCAGTGCAGCAGAGCCTATGATGTTTTCTGTTATGGGACAGCTATTATAACAATCTGATTTCATGAACTTCTCTTCATCAGCAAAGCATTTAGCACCATTCTTGATTTGGAACAGATTTTACCAATGAAATCTAATGATCATTGTGATGCAGGTTGCCCTCATTGATGCAAATCTTTCATAGAATGTTGATCTATGATCCAATCCATGTTTTCTTAACAGTGTGGCTCATTAATTGTTTATTTGTAATCATTCCATTAATGTTCAAACACATAATGACCTCTGGATGGTATACCGCTAGTGTGGAGAACGAATCTTTCTTTTGTTTACTTATCCACTAGAAAAGTGGAGTATTCCCACTGAATAAGTGGATGACATTGTAATTTTCTCTTGTTCATTACCCACTGAGAAGTGGTGAATCCCCATAGTTTGTGGAAGCCCGCCGCAATGGATGAATTGTATTTTCATTGTTGCATAATTGCTTAGTGTAAGCCAATCACTGTATGCTCTCACCTTGCCCATTTCGGGATCTGAGTGATCAGAGAGTGAGGCAATTAGTTGATTATGGATTGGTGCTAACACTGTCCTATCATTGTTGAAAAATTTTGAAAAAATTGGGGTAGCATCTTACACATACACCAACAAATGAGGCCAAGTGCAAAAACTAGGTGAATCTAACATAAAGATACCTCTTAATCGTGGCATCTAAGCCAAAGGTGACCCAGTAAGGGTATGATATTTGATTTTTTTATGACAATTGAGACCATCAAGGCAATGAGCCTTACAAGGAGGAACCGATGTTAGAATTCTGAGAATAGCCTACACCATACAACAAATCTATTGATTGCATTTTCAGGATTTTGGTAGCTTCATTCCAAACACTAGTACATCATTAAAAATTACAAATAAATTCTAATTTTTATTGAGTTTTTAACTTGTTTGCAGGAACTAACTACATAGTTGATGTTACCCAACTTATTATAGTCATATATCCTTGATGTCATGACAACATAAGATCAATGTGGAATCTAGTGAGATCATTGTGGAAGAAAGATGAGCAGCCTTGAATGTGGGAAAACTCCACAGTTAAGCATAATGGAGCCAGAGTAGTGTTGAGATGGATAACCTCCATGGAAGTCCTAGTGATTTGCCCTTATAACCATCACCTAGATGCAAGGAGTGCTAAGAAGACCATTCATGCTCATGAGAGATGGGTTCTTATGAGCCACTACTCATGAAAGATGGATCAATGTAGATTGACTCAAAAGTATGCAACCGAATTCCAAAAAATATCACATAATTCAATGAACTATAGAAACATCACCCATATAAACTGAATAAGCGCAGAAGCTTTGTAATAAATGGCTTATAAGGCATAACACTTGCTAAGGATTTTGTGATTCAGGTACCAAGCTAATCAAGCTTGATTGTGAGGGTAACTCCATTGTAAAGCATTCTTAAACCAGAAAAGTGTTGCCATGGGTGACCTCACAAGAAGTCTCGGTGCTTCACCCTTGTGAGCATCACCTAGATGCAATGAATGTCAAATGGACCATTCATACTCATGAGATGGGTTCTTGTGAACCACTACTCATGAAATATGGCTCAATGTAGATGGACACATCTCCAAAAGATCATATAAAATAATTTGATACACTATGGAAACTCAACTTGCATTAAACTGAATAAGATAGAGACTTAGCAGGTTGAGACATTTCATTACACTCATTGGACAATCTTGGACCTCCATCAAGTCAATGCCTCCCAGTATATTCATTCTAAAAAGTAATTTTATTTAAGAATGTAAATGGATAGTGGAGGGTGATAAGTTAGTTGGAGTCTCAAATCATTGAGCCTTTTAGCCTCACTTAAAAATGATAACAGGTACCAAAAGACAACTCGCCTATGTGCAGATTAGATTTGATATTGGTGATACCCTGCATTAATCCTCATAGGTTGATTCTTGAGCATTATCAATGAATATTCTTGTGACTTTTTATATAGTGTTGGTTGCAGTTACTGGAAAGGAGATGGTGCATAACATTATTCAGGCATGATTTAGACAAACAGAACTAAGCAAATAACAAAGAAATAACTGGGCGTAGAAAAGGAAATTGCATGAAATACTCCCAATTGAAATGAAAAAAATCTTGCAAATTGCATAATGGGAATATCAAATAAAAACTGCCTCAATCACTTTCTTCGACAAGCATGAATGTGATTCAGTGAAAATTAATTCTACAAGACAAATACAAAATATGAATAAAAATAAGATTATATTAGAATATACATGAGAAATCAATAACCAAAACATTGAACAATATGATATTAAATAAGGAATATTTTCATACCTCTTTGTTTGGAGGTGTGTATCCTGCCATCTTTGCATTGCCAAAAAACTCTGGGTGACTCACATCTATGTCTTTGTGACTAAAAACAGCCATCCAAGCATGACTGATATTAAACCACAGCATGTCCTCGTATATAATCTTAACAAGATGTACAAAAGATAGCATGTTTAAGCATAAAAAACGTGTCAACAACAAAACAGTCTTACAAGAAGCAAAGCAATATTCAGTGAAGGAATCTATAGGTAATAATATTATAGAAAGATAAACAACTAATGAACAATTGAAAACCACTAGGGGTCCTGACATTGAGTTCAATAGACACACAAAAAGCAAAATTTTGTCACTCAAATAACAATTATACTAAAAATTGGATTCAATTTTTAAGATACAACATATTCTTGAAAAGTTTCATATGATACTGAAAATCATATTGTTTGAAGGTAGTCGTGGCAAGGTGTAAATATAATTAAATTATAAATTGGAAAACAACAAATACGGCAATGCACTTGGATGCAAAGCAGCAATGCCAAGTACTTATGATGACAACTAATATCTTTATAACACCAAAACAGATAATTATATATACCATATCAATCAGGTAAAGTCACAACAGAAACCATATCAAAAAGAAGCTCATAACAATAATGTTCAAAGCATGCTAGTTGACTCACCAAAAGGTTCCCAATAGCCAACCAGAAAATATGTCACCAATAATGATGAATTTTGTCATGAAAAGATAAAATTATGAGTGTATATAAAGTGGCCAAGTCAGGAAAACAACGCTCCTTAAGAAGTTTGACTGAAGAATGCCATGGAGAACCATGAAGTTGCACCATCCATAACTAAGAATAATGTACAATCAATTATGTGATCCATACACCAAATGATTGTGTCAAAAATGTTTTTAAATTTTAATTATGTTGACAATGGCTATTTTTAATTTCTTGTGGAATTGATTGTTAATGTGATCCAACTTAATAAACTGTAAATATGTGGCTGTGTAAAATAAAAGAGCGAAAACTCACAATATAGGTTCAACAGCATAGGGTTGTCTGTCAGAAAATCTTTGCTAATAATATGGCAATAGCATCTCCATTACATATTAAAAAGATAGATAGTGTGTATATCATATCTAAATCACGTTAGATGTGGTTGATGCAATAGGATCTATCCAAGTCAACCTCCAGACTATAGGGAAAAGACAACCAAAACCCCAAATAAACTTGAAAAGAAAGTCACCAACTGAAAACCAGTAATGAAAATTAAAAGGAATAAATTTCGAGAAGCAACTAGCCAAGAGAGTTATTACCTAGAGAAAGATGGAAAGGCACGTGAATAGAATGCTGGGAGCAATGATGAATATATAAATATAATGTGTTAAAATGCACATTCAATGTGATGGTAGATGATGAGATGAATTTAATCAGCTCTCAACAAAGAGCCTTACAGAGATACTTTATCCTTATGGATAACTAGTGAACACAAAGAAACACATATAAAAGTCATAAGCTATGACAAACATGGTGTAGAAGGATGTATGCACTGAAAATACATCTCCAAACAACAAACTAAGCCGAAAACATAACAAAAACTAAAAGTTAATATACAATCTCAACATTGATACCAGTGTTACCAAACTCATTTTAAACTACATGAACTTCGCTGGCCAAATAGACACTTCTACTTTTAAAATTTCTCCATTTCCTTCAAGTTAGAGCACTACTATTGGCCCTAAAATTTGCAGATCAGGATTGATTCAAAAACAGATCCAGTTCGTTATTAATATCAGTTGTTCAAGTTAAATCATATTTTCAAGCAGTTGAACACACTTTTGGCCTCATAAATGCAGTTAGCTTGCAGGGGCAAAAACAATACTTTGGTGACAACCAAAGTTGAACATTTTTACATATTCAAAATTCTTTCAGAAAGTTATCCACTTCTTTTTGCTGGAGTTTTCTCCCAATGCGAGTTTCTCCAGGGTAAACCTCATCCTCTATCCCATTTGTGAGCGTATTTGAATGCTCCTTTACTTGTTCTTTCTATACTTGTAAGTTCATAAATCAATCTACTACAAAGAATGCAAGTAATTCCACTCAAAAAGTAGGAAGAACCTTTTAATTGGCTCCTAACAAGCAAAGTGTAGCACATTAGTGGCATGGCAAGAAGCTTTGCAATAGTATGCATTGTTCATAGCATTCTTTTTTTCATGTAAAGGGTTGCATAGTGTGTGAAAAAACTAGATGAAAACCATTAGAAAGGTTGTGGTAACATCTAAATTCAAGAATTTGCGTTGTTTAATTGTCCATGAAGTTGGAGCAACACACTTAGAGTAAGGATTTGTTTGTGATGAACAGAGCTAGTTTATGGATCAAATTGGTATCAGAGCAGTTTTCCTTGTGCCTCAAGGCTTGCTCACAATATTGAGGGCAGTTGCTTCCATTATTGATTACCATAGTGCAGGTTTTGTGGTTGCAAGAGCATAACCATGGGAAAATCCTTGAATGGGGAAAGCTTTGAAGAGCTCCAAGGGGATAATCAGCAACTCCAAATGGAGAATAAAGGATTGTGGAATTTGTTACAATCTTTGCAAGAAAAGAATGAAGGATTGACAAGCGATGGAGACTTCCTAATGGGCATTATAGAGGAGTTGCAATTGAAGGAAGAGATGTTTGAAAAGTGCCAAGATAATGGTGTAGGAGTGAAGAGGAAAGAAGAATCCCCTACAAAAAAATGCACAAACTCAAACCAAGTTATGCGCAATGGTCACTCCACCATATTCTCGTTCTTCACATTAAGAGTCTTTTGATAGTTTTGGAAAGTACACTAAAGGATTTGGCTTTATGATGTTAACCATGATGGAAATGGCCATTGAAAGAGTGGCAAATATATGAGCATAGAGGTTGAGGAAAGACCTCAATATGCAGGTTTGGAACATTTCATTGGTGTACAAGAGGTTGGAGAATACTCCAAAACAGCAGGGGTTAAAAAAACTTACAAAGACTAGGCACCCAAGCCATTAATTCAGAAAAAACAGCCCAAATAAGGTAATGATGTCATTCGTTTTGCTAAAGATAACATTCAAATTGTTGACTAGGTTGCTAAAGAAGAAGAATATGAGATGCCGAGAAGAAGGGGATACCAAATTTCCATTTCATGTCCACATGGGCAATTGCAAGTTGGCTCCAAGAAGAGAACAGCCATGTAACACGGTTAAAATCACAAATAAGCTTAAGGACAGCCCATGGAGGGATTCAATGAATCCAAAAGGGTGTCCAGCAATGTGTGCAAGAGGCAAGTTTTGCATTGTTTGCTCAAATTGCAAAAAGAGAGGCCATGTAGTGTTGGTATACATATCCATGTTAATTTTGTGGATTCAATAACCATTGCTTTGCAAGTGTCAGATAGAGAAATCCACCATTGTAGAGCCTTCATATTTCAAAGGGACGGGGGGGGGGGCGGGGGTGGAATTTGTTCAAAGGTATGGACAAGAATTATTATACCCATTGTATCATGAGTGGCATTGGCACACAAGGTGTTGGGTACTGCATCCACAACTTCATCCAAAGAATTGCAAAGTGCATTCCAAGAAGGAAGAGAAACCTACTACTCAAGAAGAAACAAATGGCTTTGCCCAAAGAGAATCCTGCATCCCCATTGCAAGAGGGTAATGGTAAGAAGACCATTCAATTATAGATTGAATTTTCACAAAGCTCGTTAGCATGCATATGAATAAAAAATCCTCCAAATTCTCGCATATGTTCCACTTGTTGATTGAAAAGGGAACTAAATACATTTGCATGAGAGGTATGGAGTAATTTCACTCTTAAAGGGAGAGCATGTAGGAATCATAAGACCAATTGAGAAGCAAAAGTATGAGCAGCCCACTGAATCAAAGAGGTGGTATAATTTTAAGCATTCTTACATGTTCTTGTTGATTGTACATGTTTTCCTTTACAAGTTCATTTCACATTTTCCATGCGATCCAAAAAATCTGAATATGCAAATCAGCTCCAAATCTCCGTAGATCTTCAATGAACTGCAATTAGGCTTCCGTGATGAAACCTCCACAAGGATGAATTAGGTTTTCGCCTAATTCACCAAGAATCACAAGGGTTTTCGTCCTTTGATTCGTGCCCAACAAATGTTGCAGCCAAATGAGATAAACTCAATGTGAAATTAAGAATCAATGAGATCATGGAAATGCCTCAAATGATCTTATTTTATACATATTCCTTTCTCCTTCCTCAAGGCCGACCTAGGCATGATAATCCTTTTATTTTTATTACATTTTTCTTCCCAAGTTTGGCCGACCACCTCAAGATAAGATAGGCGCTCAAAATACAAATTAAAGATTTGTCTTTTTCTATTATTTTCTTCTTAGGCTGACCTCCCTTTTGCGCCCAACACAAGAGATAACATTATTTTATTTTATGCTATTTTTCCCATCCTTCCACTCTCCAAGGGTGAACCATTTAGGCATGTGATATACCATATTTTGACTTCTATTCAAGTCGTCCTCCTCAAGGTAAAGATCATAAATTATTCTTATTTCTCCCATAGGCATTTTTCCATATTTTCTCTATTTTTCCATTCTCTAGTTGGATCACTCCACCTTAGGGAAAATTATTTGACTAGTGTTGACTTCATCAAAATTACCACAAAATTATGCCGTCATCCTCCATAATCATTTTGCCCTACAAAATTGGCTAAGTATGAAAACTCGCCAAATAGGACATTCCTTGAGCCCGACTTAGCCTACAAGAATGGAAATAGGCTAGCCACTCCACTAAGTGGTCACTCCGAAAATGGGAACATACAGTCCTCCCTTTCCGGAATTGCTTGCCCACAAGCAATTGCAAACCTATATCCTACAAAATACTGTCAAGTGACAAGTATCTCCATCTAATCAAGTGTTCGGTGATCACTCTACTCCTCAACCTGTGGTTGCATCTCTCAAAAAGAATAAGAAAAATAATATGCAAAGTGAGCTTCGGTGGCCAACAATGAAGCACAACTAGCCATACACACTCGAACTCCTTCCGACTCCATTCTCCAAATTCAAAAACCCTGCTCCTCAATGTGCTCTGCCTGTGTAGCTGAAGGAACAAGAATGCAAAACCATCAACCATAAGTGCCAAGAACTCCCTTCCTCCGAGGGCTCCACTGTCCATGAGTGCTAAGTCTATCAAAGACCCAACACTATACAAAACCAAGGCCTGGAAGAGAGTCATGTCTATCAACAAGTGATAAAGGATATGACCTCTAAAGCACAACCACATTCGCCAAGTCTTCCGTTGCTCCACTCTAATACAAACATCGCCAAGCCAAACATTGTGAAGCAACTCATCATGATCCTGGTGAAATAATGTACCAATCACACCAATACCTGCATCCCAAATCATCAAACTACCATATCCACTGAAAGTGGAGATATAGATGCTTCTCACCGTGCCATCATCATCAACTATCCATCTAAGCATGAATGATCTCATATGGATGTGAAAGATGCCCATCATAGGTGCATGGAAAAACATACCAACCCAAACTAGGCTGCCATCATCATCAACTATCCATCTAAGTATGAATGATCTCATACGGATGTGAAAGATGCCCATCATAGGTACATGGAAAAACATACCAACCCAAACTAGGCTGCTGATATAAATCAGAACAACACCCATAACACTGAGAATCATACTTGCGATGGTGCCAAAAGTACCCCAGTGTCATATGATGATAGGATCTCATCCTCATGCCAACCTCCAACACTAAAGAAGTGATCCCAACCTCTCCAATCCATCCAAACAGCTGCTGTCCTCAATGTACATCTTGGAAACTCCATGACCAGCAAAGTAGAACAACCATCTATCAACGATGTATGAGCTAGAAACCAATGGACTAGGACTAGAACACTTCTACACTCATGCTCATCTCCATGCCTTGGACTATAGTCCAGCAGAAAGTCAACACCTCCAAGCACATACCAATAAAAATCAGATATCTCCATGACACTCCCTTCACATGTCTCAAGTCCCGGAATTAGGACAGCCTCATGCTCCACCAAGGAATCGTCATCATGATGGTGTTTTGTCAGAACACAAGTAGACTCCTCGAGATCTCCAAAGGTACCTAGATGTCCAACCAAATCTGAATCACAAATGTCTTCATCTACACATACATGCATATCAATATTGGCTGGTCCACAAAGTGTGTGCACAACTACCTCATCCATAGTGGTAACTTTAGCCTTCAATGGGCTCTCCAAAAGGTGTCTCATGATCCTCATGATGAAAACTATTTGCACAAACTGAAGTTTTTGAGTCATACCTCTCATCAAGTCCATACAATCCTAAGTGCTCCTCGTACTTGACCATCATAAGAGGCTCGTCCCTCACATGCTCAACCTCCATAGTTTCTTCCCTTGGAAGAAATAGGGATTGAAGATATGCCTCTCTGTTGCTTCACATGATCTATGTGACTGCAATGTTCCTTGACCTCCTGTAGGTGTTGTCTTGCTTGGGTAGCCAACAACTTAGCTTCTCTAGCTCTCTGTAGCCATTCATCACACATGCTTTGAGTCTTCTTTACCTCTTCTATACCATAGTATACAAAACCAAACCTCTTGTGGCTTGGATCCACCACATATGCCTCATGGTCAACCGTCAAATCTTGAGTTTCAACAATGGAAGAAGTCTTCCCACTATCATCCTTATGTGTAAGGGCGGCCATCTCATGATTATGTGAAGATAAGGGACTGTTGTTGCAAATCAGAAAATCAGACCTTACCTTATGCCTTTGTGTGATGTCTTCATAGGTCTTAGTTACCTCTCCTTCCATGGTTGGATGGTCATCAACAAGTGCTAGTCCAGGAGATGTATCCAACTGAAAACCAAGTGTATCACTTGTCATTACTTCTGTCCCATGGCTGCAAGTTGTATCTTCATGTGTACATTTCTCTTCCATCCTCAAAACTCTACAATGGGGTTCATCAAATTCTTCCTCCCTTTGTCTATTCTTCACAATCTTCGTATTGAATTGTTGTTCCTTGGATGTGGTTGCCATAGATGACTAAATTTCTGATTTGAATGATGAAGAATGTGCCAAGCTCAACTCCAAACAAAGCTCATCAACTTGATCTTTCGAGTCTTGAAGGGCCATTTGAGTGCTCTTCAAAGAATCCATAGTAATCTTAAGCTCAAAGGTAAGCTTATCAACTTCATCTTATTTTCCTCTCAATGTATCAAAATATATCTCATCAAGCTTGAGGAGATGATCTCTATCTGAAAGTAGGTGTAGGTAGTTTGATTTTATTACAACCAAAGCTTCTTTGAGTACCTGTAAGTCTGCAAGAAATAGTTCTCTTTCAAAGCTTTTAGATCTCCCTTGAGCCTTCCAACAATAATCTGCCATTATCTTATGAGTATTATCAAAATGAGTTAGGGCTGCAACAATCATATCCTCATTGACCTTCAATTGTCCTTCTAAATGATGTGATTCATGGGGCTTATCATCTTCATACAAATTTTCTGATTGGTCTTCATATTCATACCTCTCAAAATCAGCTACCTTCATGACATCTTTTTCACACAACTCATGTTTTGAAGCTAGGTCAACATCAAACTCAATCAGGGGATCGCCATCATAACAGAAAGAAGAATCATTTGTATCTTGCTTTTCCTCAATGGTTGGTCTAGAAAGTGTATGCACAACTATGACTTCCTAAACCATAAAGTGATCCTTCAACTCTTGCATTCCTAAATCAATCTTATCATAGTCTCTTTGTTCACTACATAACAAAATTTCTGAATTGACTTCGTATATATGAACAACATCTTCAAAGTCACCCAATGTACAAACTGAATCCTTGCCATTATGATGTAGAGATGGTGAAACAATGCTATGATCAAGTAATGGAACATTAGTAGAATTGATACCTTCACATAGCTGATCAATCATTGCTGGTTTGGCAAACTCCGGGACAGCATACCTTCAACCTTGTGATCACCATGAAGACTCATGTGTTCTCCACTTGTAGATGCAATTGGTGATTCTTCTTTGTCCATATCCTCGTATCGCTGATGTGAACTTGTGAACATGTCTTCATCCTCTTTAGGGCTTCCACATGTATGGCTAGGAGTCCAAACTTCTAGGCATGTTGACTGTTTTTTGCCTTTCTCATGATTTTATGCTATTTTTCCCATAATAGCATAATGCTGGTATGTATTTGGGCATATTTGGCCTATGTATTTTGATGTACTTGCATATTCAGAAATTCTGATTTTGTAGCAGCAGTCTGATAGAAATCAGAAATCAGATTTGTTCTCATTTGTTTTGCAATTGGATGTTCATTTATTGATGAATAAAATCATGGCTGAAGCTAATATCATAAGGATTCATTGTTGCCCTATTATTTGAGCATTTTAGAGGCGTTTGTGTTCATTGTGATAATTTGTTTAAGAGCAGAAATAAAAATCAGAATTTTAGGGTATCAGCAGAAAACTAAAAGTGCAGAAAACTAAGGCAGAATTCAGAATTTAAAAATCAGAATTTTAGGGCAGATCCCATTGGGGATAATACAGTGGTATCAGAGCCCTGAACTTGTCAACCTTAAGGGTTTTATCATTCCAACGGAAGAATATACTTTCAGCGCCATACCTTGTGGAGTTTCCCAAAGGTTTCACCCTAAGGTGAGCGCCACTACCTTGAGAAGGTGTATATTTATTGATGAATCATGGATGATAAAGAAGCAAAGAAATCTTTGCTTGAATCTATTAGACAAAGTCAGGTTGAATTAACAAAAAAGTTTGATCAATCGAGGTTTGGACAAAAGGCCACAAAAATCATTGATAAATACCAGGGCTTATCAAATGATTTCAAGAAAGCAACTCCTTTTGATGTTCATTTGAGAATACATGAAGATGGGAATCCGGAAAAGGAAGATCTATTTGACTATATCAGATAATTAAGAAAAAAAGAAGAAAAATCAAAAGTTATCATTGGAGAAAAGATAGAACAGAAAGGAGAATTACTTGTTTGTGATTTGCAGCCTACAAGTAATAATGAGAAAGGCAAAAATCAGTCAAAATGCCTAGAAGTTTGAACTCCTAGCCATACATGTGGAAGCCCTAAACAGGATGAAGACATGTTCACAAATTCACGTCAGCGATATGAGGATATAGATAAAGAAGAATCACCTATTGCATCTACAATTGGAGAACACGAGTCTTCATGGTGATCACAAGGTTGAAGGTATGTTGTCCCAGAGTTTGCCAAACAAGCAATGATTGATCAGCTATGTGAAGGTATCAATTCTACTACTATTCCATTACTTGAGCATAGCATTGTTTCACCATCTCTACATCATAATGGCAAGGATTCAATTTGTACATTGGATGACTTTGAAGATGTTGTTCTTACATATGAAGGCAATTCAGAAATTTTGTTATGTGGTGAACAAAGAGACTTTGATAAAATTGATTTAGCATTGCAAGAGTTGAAGGATCACTTTATGGTTAAGGAAGTCAAAGTTGTGCATACACTTTCTAGACCAACCATTGAGGAAGTGCATGATGCAAATGATTCTAATTACTATTATGACGGTGATTCCTTGATTGAGCTTGATGTTGACCTAGCTTCAAAACATGAGTCGTGTGAAAAAGATGTCATGAAGGTAGCTGATTTTGAGAGGCACGAATGTGAAGACCAATCAGAAAATTTGTATGAACATAATAAGCCCCATGAATCACATCATTTTGAAGGACAATTGAAGGTCAATGCGGATATGATTGTTGCAGCCCTAACTCACTTTGATAATACTCGTTAGATGATGGCAGATTACTTTGGAAGGCTCAAGGGAGATCTAAAAGCTTTGAAAGAGAACTATCTCTTGCAGACTTATAGATACTCAAAGAAGCTATGGTTGTAATGAAATCAAATTACCTATACCTACTTTCAGATACAAATCATCTCCTCAAGCTTGATGAGATATATTTTGATGCATTGAGAGGAAAATAAGACGAAGTTGATAAGCTTACCTTTGAGCTTAAGGTTGCTATGGATTCCTTCAAGAGCACTAAAATGGCCCTTCAAGAATCGGAAGATCAAGTTGATGAGCTTTATTTGGAGTTGAGCTTGGCACATTCTTCATCATTCAAATCGGAAATTCAGTCATCTATAGAAGCCACATCCAAGGAACAACAATTCAATACGAAGATTGTGAAGAATAGACAAAGGGAGGAAGAATTTGATGAACCCCATTGTAGAAACTTGAAGATGGAAGAGAAATGTACACATGAAAATATAGCTTGCAGCCATGGGACAACTAATGACAAGTGATACACTTGGTTTTCAGTTGGATACATCTCCTGGACAAGCACTTGTTGATGACCATCCAACCATGGAAGGAGAGGTGACTAAGACCTATGAAGACATCACACAAAGGCATAAGGTCAGGTCTGATTTTCTGATTTGCAACAGCAAACCCTTATCTTCACATAATCATGAGATGGCCGCCCTTACACATAAGGATGATAGTGGGAAGACTTCTTCCATTGTTGACACTCAAGATTTGATGGTTGAACATGAGGCATATGTGGTGGATCCAACCCACAAGAGGTCTGATTTCGTATACCATGGCATAGAAGAAGTAAAGAAGACTCAAAGCATGTGTGATGAATGGCCACAGAGAGCTAGAGAAGCTAAGTTGTTGGCTACCCAAGAAAGACAACACCTACAGGAGGTCAAGGAACGTTGCAGTCACATAGATCATGTGAGGCAGCAGAGAGAGGCACATCTTCCATCCCTATTTCTTCCAAAGGAAGAAACTATGGAGGTTGAGCATGTGAGGGACGAGCCTCTTATGATGGTCAAGTACGAGGAGCACTCAGGATTGTATGGACTTGATGAGAGGTATGACTCAAAAACTTCAGCTTGTGCAAATAGTTTTCATCATGAGGATCATGAGACACACCTTTTGGAGAGCCCATTGAAAGCTAAAGTTACCACTATGGATGAGGTAGTTGTGCACACACTTTGTGGACCAGCCAATATTGATATGCATGTATGTGTAGATGAAGACATTTGTGATTCAAATTTGGTTGGACATCTAGGTACCTTTGGAGATCTCCAGGAGTCTACTTGTGTTGGGACAAAACATCGTCATGATGACGATTCCTTGGTGGAGCATGAGGCTGTCCTGATTCCGGGACTTGAGACATGTGAAGGGAGTGTCATGGAGACATTTGATTTTTATTGGTATGTGCTTGGAGGTGTTGACTTTCAGCTGGACTATAGTCCAAGGCATGGAGATGAGCATGAGGGTAGAAGTGTTCTAGCCCTAGTCCATTGGTTTCTATCTCATACATCGTTGATAGATAGTTGTTCTACTTTGCTAGTCATGGAGTTTCCAAGATGTACATTGAGGACAGTAGCTGTTTGGATGGATTGGAGAGGTTGGGATCACTACTTTAGTGTTGGAGGTTGGCATGAGGATGAGATCCTATCATCATATGACACTGGAGGTACTTTTGGCACCATCGCAAGTATGATTCTCAGTTTTATGGGTGTTGTTCTGATTTATATCAGCAGCCTAGTTTGGGTTGGTATGTTTTTCCATGCACCTATGATGGGCATCTTTAACATCTGTATGAGATCATTCATGCTTAGATGGATAGTTGATGATGATGGCATGGTGAGAAGCATCTATATCTTCACTTTCAATGGATATGATAGTGTGATGATTTGGGATCGAGGTATTGGTGTGATTGGTACATTATTTCACCAGGATCATGATGAGCTGCTTCACAACTTTTGGCTTAGCGATGTTTGTATCAGAGTGGAGCAACGGAAGACTTGGCAAAGGTGGTCATGCTTCAGAGGTCATATCCATTATCACTTGTTGATAGACATGACTCTCTTCAAGGCCTTGGTTTTGTATAGTGTTGGGTCTTTGATAGACTTAGCACTCATGGGCAGTGGAGCCCTTGGAGGAAGGGAGTTCTTGGCACTTATGGTTGATGGTTTTGCATTCTTGTTCCTTCAGCTACACAGGCAGAGCACAGGAGGAGCAGGGTTTCTTAATTTGGAGAATGGATCCGAATGAGTTCAAGTGTGTATGGCTAGTTGTGCTTCATTGTTGGCCACCGAAGCTCACTTTGCATATCATTCTTCATATTCCTTTTTAAAGATGCAGCCACAGGTGGAGTAGAGAGATCACCAAACACTTGATTGGATGGAGATACTTGTCACTTGACAGTATTTTGCAGGATATAGGTTTGCAATTGCTTGTGGGCAAGCAATTCTGGGAAGGGAGGACTGTAATGTCCCCATTTTCGAAGTAATCACTTAGTGGAGTGGCTAGCATATTTCCATTCTTGTAGGCTAAGTCGGAGGGCTCAAGGAATGTCCGATTTGGCGAGTTTTCATACTTAGCCAATTTTGTAGGGAAAAATAATTATGGAGGATGACTTGTTATAATTTTGTGGTAGTTTTGATGAAGTCAACACTAGTCAAATAATTTGCCCTAAGGTGGAGCGACCCAATTGGAGAATGGAAAATAGAGAAAATATGGAAAAATGCCTATGAGAATAATAAGAATATTTTATGATCTCTTACCTTGAGGAGGACGACTTGAATAGAGGTCAAAATATGGTATATCACATGCCTAAATAGCCCTTGGAGAGTGGAAGGATGGGAAAAATAGCATAAAATAAAATAATGATATCTCGTGTTGGGTGCCAAAGGGAGATCGGCCTAAGGAGAAAATAATAAAAAAAGACAAATCTTCAATTTGTATTTTGAGTGCCTATCTTATCTTGAGATGGTCGGCCAAACTTGGGAAGAAAAATGTAATAAAAACAAAAGGATTATCATGCCTAGGTCGGCCTTGAGGAAGGAGAAAGGAATATGTATAAAATAAGATCATTTGAGGCATTTCCATGATATCATTGACTCTTAATTTCACATTGAGTTTATCTCATTTGGCTGCAACATTTGTTGGGCACGAATCCAAGGACGAAAACCCTTGTGATTATTGGTGAATTAGGCGAAAACCTAATTCATCCTTGTGGAGCTTTCATCACGGAAGCCTACTTGCACTTCATTGGAGATCTACGGAGATTTGGAGCTGATTTGCATATTCAGAATTTTGGATCAGATTGGAGCGGCATTCTTCGGTGGCATTTTGTGTCATTGGCATTAGGGCATTACCCTAATTGGAGCGCCACATTTTGGAGCAGAATTCTTGGTGGTTTGTGTGGGCATTGTCCTAGGATTTCATCTTAGAATTGGAGTGCCACCATTGGAAAAGGGTGACTTGGCTTGAGGAGGGTAATTTTCATCTTTGTAGGGTTTTCCTCAAACCCTAATTTGCACCAGCCATCATCTCTTGTGAGCGCCGCCCTTTGGAGGGTCTGTTTGATCTTCATTTTGTCATATTCTTGGTATGTACAACCTATGATTAGGTCTGATTTGTAAAGGCATAATGCAGGGATGTATTTGGGCATATTTGGCCTATGTATTTTGATGTACTTGCATATTCAGAAATTCCGATTTCGTAGCAGCAGTCTGATATAAATCAGAAATCAGATTTGTTCTCATTTTTTTGCAATTGGATGTTCGTTTATTGATAGATAAGTTCATAGTTGAAGCTAATATCATAAGGATTCATTGTTACCCTATTATTTGAGCATTTTAGAGAAATTTGTGTTTGTTGTGATTATTTGTTTAAGAGCAGAAATAAAAATCAGAAGTCTAGGGTTTCAGCAGAAGACTATAAGTACAGAAAACTAGGGCAGAATTCAGAATTTAAAAATTAGAATTTTAGGGCAGATCCCATTGGGGATAATATAATTTTGTAATCAAACCGTTGAAGCCTAGCATGTTATAAGCCCATTGCTGCGGATTGTAATGTTGTTGTGACTGTGAATGAATAAAAAACATATGATTATTTCGTTGTTTCATTGAGGTTGTGTTTTGTTCATTTGGCTACATGGTTGGATAATACTTCATTGGACCCTCTGGCCATGACTGCATTAACAGCACCAAATATGCATGCTGAGGTAGTTGATGGATGTAAAAATATCCTTCAAGAAGATGGTTACCTATCCTAGAGTTGCAACAGAGATTCGTGATGAGTTTGGAACCTTTGCATCCTCTAATGGAACTTATGCAAATATTGATGCAATGGCAAATAAGAAATAAATGGACCTTGTGAAGTAGTGGAACTTCCATGGTGCCACAACTAAACATTTGCAAAAAACAGCTATCAAACTTCTATCATAGTTTTGGCATTATATGAATTATATTCCAATTTAAATTATTTCTTGTTTTAATTTTCATTTGAATGTTTGCCTCTTTGTAATTTGTAATATCGATTTTTTTACAGGTTTTGAGTTCATCTAAGAGGAATTGGAGCACATATGGTTTCATCCATTTTGTAAAGCGAAATAAGTTGGCAACTAGCAAAGCATAGAACCTTGTATATGTCCATTCCAATCTTTGTCTTTTGTCGCATTCCTCCACAAACTACATGAAGGGACCTAGTAGACTTTGGGATGTGTAGCCTGAAATGAGTGACGTTGATGTATCCATAAATGCATTGACACATCTCAATCCCATTGTTGATAATTCTGACACCGCAAGAGGATCCTGTGGTGAATCTTCATTTGGTTCTAAGAGTGTAGGTGGTGGTTGTACTCAATCCAACTATCTTGGCTCTCCAACGAATCTTGATGATATGGAACTCCAATATTAGGAGAATAGTTATGACATTTTGGATAGCATGTGATATTATCGATGTATTTGTTTTGATGATGAAACTATATCTAAATATAAAAAATTTGGAATATGTAGCAATTGTGTTCTATATTGCTTCTTACGTAATGAGAAACTCCTCTAATAGCTTATAGAATGGAGTTATGTGTATGTGTATTTTTTTATGAATGTCGTAACCAGCCATATCCATATTAGGGGGCCTTGATAAATGGTCATATCTGTATTTGTGTCCATGCAACTTTGAACTGAACCTTAGCTCCCTATTTCATTTACCATGTCTTTTTTGTTCTAAGCTACATAAAAACTGGTTTTACATTGCATATAGAACTTCTACTTGTTATGCTCTTAGTAGTTGTCTAGTGTTACTTTGCTCACAGATCAGAACTCTTTTTTTCACTTTGTTTAAACATCTATTAACCAATGGTTATTTATGAGATAAATTCTTTAATGATATCGTGTTCAGCAGTTTCTGCATTAGTATATTTACAATCTTTGTGCTGATCTAACAACATATAACCATTGGACCACTTGATACTTCACAAAATTTCCTTAGCACTGCAGATAAGTCAAAAGTATATACCAAACATATTGTATCCATTTATGCAAGAATCTATGTATAAAGTTTTAAAGATAAGGAAACAACATCAAACACCCAGTGGAAGTTTACTAATTATCAAACCATTTGTCAAGATAACTTTTACGGCAGACCATGAGCGTCCTCATCCAAAGATTAATGATCATTGGGATGTCATGGTAATGTACCTATAATTAATGAAAAATGCAGGAGATGCACTCTCCTAAGTATCTACGAACTGCAAAAAAGGCATGACTGAAACGAGAAATCAATTAATGGGCATTCAATTGCATAAAAATGATACTCTAATCATAAACCATAATCATACAGCTAAGGGAAATCAAATTCAGTTTGACACCTACATTTTGAGGACCAAGGAACCAAAGTTTACCCTCGTATGCACATTTTCAAAACTTTGAAATGCCCATCTTGAGCAGATCAATATCCTAGGTATTCATCTTGTTCAAAATTTTCTCACGCCACTTCAAATATAAAATTAGTTAACATGTTGGTAGAACAAACTTAATAAGTGTTGAGTTGAAATATGAAAGAACAAGATGGATAACTTAAAATGAAAATTAAATTATAGGATGACTGATACATAAAATTTGGTGCTATGACATATAGATTTTTACCTAACATTGAGATCCCCACACCAAATTAGAGGCTTATCCGAAACTCGTAGAACAAAATCCAACATTCTTTGATCCCATTTTCTTCTTCTTTTGAATCCATTTTCATCATCCTTCCAGCCATTATTTGGAACATATGTGTTTACAAGTCGGAATGACTCAAATTCGGCCACAATAACCCGACCATCACTTTCATGCTTGAGAGCTGTGATAACATATTAAAATAGCATAGACAAATTAGCAAGTGTTTTTCATGTCATTTTCTACAAAAAAATTGTCACAAGATGTATCATTAAGTTTCCTGCCCCATTTGAAATCTTCTAGTAACAAAAAAAAAGGATATTAATAAAAATACTTGACACTAAGATGGGGGCCAGTGAAATGATTTTTGACATCCCGTGGGGAAAAAAGCTTTACAAAACCTCCATGGATTTAAGTTGAAACTGGAGCAATGTATACAGTTAGGATGATACACTAACATAAATTATTTAGAAAAGGAAGTCAATGTATCATTGTCAATATTTCATTGTGTTTATAGTGTGTAAGATTTGAATTTAGTTGTGTATTAAATCAGCAGTTAGATGTGGTTGTTGAACTACATAAGCTGATTGTTAATGTTGCGATTATGAAGTGTGATAAAAACAGGGTCTAATATTTTGGAAGAGCATTGTACTAGATGGCTTACCCTATTGGGATCCCTCTCTTACATATTTGTGTAGAATTTATAAGTTATCCTAGTCACTTCGTTCTGCACCTATCTAATAAATCTTGCAGAATTTCATGATATGTGTTAACGTTTTAATTTGTCTTTTGCAAGACAACACAAAACAGAACAATTTGTGAGGTAAAACCTCTCTTCAAATTGGAAGGGGAAGCTCCCTTGTAACTAAAACTAACCCTAGACGGTAGGCTATGAACAAAATCTACAAGTACTCACACAATGCAAAGAATTCTCCAAGGGTTTTTGATGCAAAGTAAAACAAGCTGAACTAAACCTGCCCTATCTTTTTTGCCTAGGGTATGAACACAAGACTGAAATCAGCTCTTCTCACAAATGAGATTTTATATTTTATTCCTCTAAATTGAGTTAATCAGCAGCAAATTTAAACACAACAGGCACTTATCCTACTAGCTAAAAGTAGAAACCAACAAGTCAGTAAACAAAAGTTTAAGGAATAAACTACTCTAACACACAGATAACGTTAGATTTCTTAAATCATAGAGCTGGAGCTGCATACAAAGCTACAACTCAAATGAAGAATAACACCAATACAAAGCTTGACACTATTATCCACTTTCAATTAAATTGATGAAATCTTTACAACAGTGATTGCAAACACATGAAAAACAAATTGAACAATAATTTCAGCAGCATAAGTGTACCATCAACTATCATTGAGAAAATTCTGTGCGTAAAGTACTTATTTATAAGTTTACAAAATAGTATTTTGGATTTAGGATAAACATGAAAATCCTCTCAAAAAACAAGTCTTTAAAGCCAACTCACTTAAAATAACTCGAATAGTGGAAAATAAAAGCACTTTAAAGCAAAAACTAATCTAAATAAAGTTTGGATAAAAGATAACTAAAACTAGCTAAATAAAAGCTCTCTAAATTCTGCCCTAAAATGTAATGTTCCCTTTTCGGCGCATAGACTTTTCCTGTGCATTATGCTTGTTCCTAGTCCTTCAGAGGCTATTTGTCATATTTGAGACAACTCCAATGTTCGTGGAATGGTCGTGGATCAGTTTTTCAGTGCAGTTGATGTTGGCATTGAGCTCGATTGGTGTTCAGGGTCACGATGATGCTTTCAAAAGCATTTTTGACTTCTCAGTTTGCTCTCCAAACTTCTTGGAGAAGCCGTCTATTTATAGTAAGTCACCCCGATGGCGTCACATTTCATCACAAACCTTCCGGAGTATGTTGGTATGGATTAATTTGCATTTTGCTTCAATTTGAGACTTTCCGCAAATTTCGTGATTAAATGAGCTATTTTATTAATGATATCACTTAAGCCACCTAAGGTTGGGAATATTTAAGAATGACTTAAGTGTTATAGCTCATTTGAATGGGAAAATGTTTATTTATTTGATTAGGCACATAAAAATAGGCACCTTTACTTGGGAAATAATTCTTTTTGCGTAACTCAAAAAGTGCCTATATAAAGGAGTTCAGAGCTCATTTGCTTCTTTATGCTATTAATTTGATATTGTTATGCTGCCGGATTGAACCTATGTGTTCTTCCATTCCTTCTTGAAGACAAAAACCCTCTTGGAGAAGATCAGTTTCGGTGTTGAAAGATCCAACCTAGCTGGTTCAAGGTGATTTCAACCAGGAATCACATAGAGCTTCATGGAATTTGATGTACTTTGAGTTTGTTGGAGATCCTGGTAAAAATCATCTAATGATGAATATTTTGGAGTGATTTGAATTGTTTCTAGTGAAGTTTTCTGAAGTGTTGGTTGCTTTCATTGCTGGCTGTACCATCTTGGTCGTACCAATGCACATGGGTGATCCATATTTTCTGAATGATCATTGCAAGCAACTGTTTCAGATTTGTTGGGAGTTTGTGCTAGACTCCATGGTGCCTATTTCTGCACCATTTTATAAATCTTTGCTGCAGATTTAAGTTGTTTTTTGCAAGTTGTACCATCAGCCAGGTCCGTACCAGGGCAAGTGAGGCTTGTGGATCTTCAAGGGATTTCACCTATGTTTTAGTGATATATTCTTGGGGTTTTGAAGGGCCTATGCTAGGGAATGTTGTATGCATGGGTTTGAAAATGGAATATGGGGTTTTGGATCTGATATGAAGGGTTTTCATTGTTGTCATAAGAAGTGCAGACCTGTGATTTGCTACAACAGTCCCACAAGGACTTCTAAACTGAGTTCTTTCTGTTAGTTTCGTTGTGTGGCATATCCTTGGTGATTCCTATGGCTTGTTAGCATGTTCCATCGACATTTGCTTGGTATTTTCTATGTTCTAATTGATTGCAGCAGTGTTAATTGTGTAAAACAAGGGTATTAGTTTTAGCTTGCAGCCTAAACATTTCTATTGTAATCTTTTATCATGTTGCAAACACTTGTAACCCCTGGATGGTTTAACCACCAGTGAGGATAAGGATATTTGTTTCTTTCTTGGCTTTCCCGCCGAATAACGGGTTGTGCTAGTTCTTTCCTTGTTTATTTTCCCCACTTAATAAGTGGTTTGTAATGGCTTCCCGCTGAATAAGTGGATGTGCCTAGTTTTCCTTCCAGTTTCTCCCACTGAACAAGTGGTTGCCCACTGCATAAGTGGATGCCTATTGCATAAGCGGATGCCCACTGAATAAGTGGAAGTTGTTTTATTTGTTGGTTTGGATTTGAATGCTAACTCGGAAGCACTTGTATGCTCTCACCTTGCCCACATTGAGATCTGGGTGATCAGAAGAGTGTGGAAGAATCATTGCTACACTTAACTTCATGTATTGTTGTTTGTTTTTTTTTTTTTTTAAATCTAGGTAGCATATTACATAAAAATAGACTTCTTGCTCTAAACATAGAATTAGCTAATCAGAAAGCTCCTCATAATAATTTCAACCATGGCAAACCCTCTGAAGAAACTTGAAATTGACAACTAAAAGCCCTAGTTACCTTATTCAAATGGAAATTGAAATTGCTTATTTTGATCAAACCTTCAATGCCTCCTCCTAATGGTGAACGCTGCTGAAATCTGTTGTTAGCATGCCTCTAATCCCTTTGCAACTGAAAATCTCGTCTTCAAACTCCTCCAACCCTCCTTTCGGTGCTTGGACACTTTAGACCAACAGAGTGGCAAAGAAGGACTAGGCACATGCCTATGAGGGCTTATGTCATTTTGCCTTAGCCAACTATTGCTATAAATACTCATTTTGAGATTATTTGTTAGGTGAAAGCACACTCTTGGGAGACTTTTACAACTTAACACTTGCACATGACCTGAAAAGTGCACACCTGGAGGAGATTTGCCCCTTACTTTTGGTTCTAATTGAAAAAACGTGCGCTTTGGGAATCTCTACCACCTTTCCATGCCTTATTCAATTTTTGCACTACCTAGCAAAGCATGCCCTAGGAGTCATTTTGCCACTTTTTGGCTGTAACTTAAAAAGTGTGCACCTAGAGGAGATTTGGTACTTCGGAAATTTTCAATCTTTTTGGGGACTTATACCCAAAGCACCCACTTGGGGTCCCTTAACCATGGCAAACACACTTAAAGTGACTGCTTTTGGCTTCATAGCCACTTTTGACACTTGGCCACTTTTGACAAGTTTGGCAAAGCACACCCCAAGAATCATCTTGTCAATTTTGTCTTGCCTTAGTCAAATTCATTGTTTTGACAATTTTTAGCTATGGACCAAGATTTCTAGAGTTGACATTAATCCATTGACCTGACAAAGACAATCAATATATTTTTGGAATGTGGATTTCACCAATGACAGATGAACACAATGGAGGGATAACTATTATGCTTAACAACTTTCAATGTTAGACTAATGTTGTAACCCTACGAAACTTTCAAAAACAAGTCTTCTGTCCTTGTTGTAAAGTACATTGTCAAGTTGTCATATATACAACACGGGTGAGTGCCTGTGTTTGCGTGTGCATGTGTGTGTGTGCGCACACGTGGGTGCATGTGTGTGTATGCGCACATGTGGGTGCATGTGTGTGTGTGTGTGTGCACGTGTGTGCACGTGTGCATGTGTGCGTGTGCGTGTGCATGCATATGTGTAATGTCCCCTTCTTAGCCTTCTTGACAAGTAGAGCAGTTAGCCTATTCCAGGGTTCTCGTAGGCTAATGGAGGTTGGTTATGGAACCTCTTTGGTCACATTTTACTAGAACTTATTATTTATAGTAAGTCAGGTAGGGGGTCCTTGGTGGATTGTTCGACCTTTCCATTTTTAGCACTGCCGATTGGGAGTACCTAGCACATATCACATGGTTCCGAGGTGATCGAGGAATAATGTATTTAATTGTCCAAATATAAGTTATATTAAATATTTAACTTATAATAGTTTTAAAGACATAGTTACTTTATATTATAAAAGTGACTATCATGTGGGGGATATAAGTTGTGAATTAAAAAGATGAAGTGCTAGGACTTGGGCGCCCACCTCATGAGCCTTTATGGGGACTTTAAGTTATAAAATATAAAATAATAAAAAATGCCTCTTGGGCATTGGATGGAGAAGACAAAAGGAAAAAGAGGATTCATTTTTTATTATTCATTCACTCTTTGAAACTTTGTCGTGCAAACTTAGAGCTTTGCATTGAGGCTGAAACAAGGGTTTGCAGAGACGAAAACCTCTGTAAGATCACTCTCTTCGTGCTTGAAAGACAACATCAGCAGGGTTGCTGGGAGTTTCATTCGGAGACACCGCATTGAGCATATTGGATGATTTTGAAAGCTATTTCACAAGGTTTCTATTGCAGATTTATGAGCAGCCATTAGAAGATAAATACAGAGCAGATTGGTACGATTTTGGAGGAGCTTCTTGGACTGTTTTCTGTGTATATTGCAGGCCGTACCTTTTCTAAATAGGTCGTACCTTTATCAGGGCAAATAATTAATTAAGGAAAGCACAAAACCTTGTATTGTTGAGTGATTTTGAGGGGATTATCCTTGTCTATGGTGCAGATTGCAATTAATTCAGATAACAGAGGGTTTTTGGAGAGTTTTGTTGCTGATACTATCCCCAGCTAGGCTGTACAGGGCAGTTTGGGGGACGTGGGTTCCTTAAGGTGGAATCGCTGCCATTTTGAGGTGCTTACTTCTTGTGTTAGAGGCGTTGGAGGCCTTGAAACTGAACTATATCAATTGTAGAGAGAAATTCCTAAAGGTTAATGCATTTGGAGTACTTTTTTGTGACAAACCCTAGCTGGTTCATGTATGACAGACCTGCAACTTGATGAAATGCAAATGGGTATGTTACCATAATTATATTTAAGCAATTTCATGATCTGGGTATTCATTATTTTGTGTATCTCTGCTATATATTTTCTGGGTATTGTTGCATGCATTGTATTTCATTTATGTATTTCAATATTACATGCAAATCACAAGCAAAAACCAAAAAACATATTCAGCAGTGAAACCATAAAACCTAAGTTGCCGATACGGGTACGGGTACGTGGGTACGATACGTTGGTACGGCAAAAAAATTAGAAGCTGGGTACGTTTGGGTACGTCCATACAAAAACCATATAAAAATCATAAATATATATATATATATATATATATATATATATATATATATATTTGCAGCATAAAATTATATACTACTTTAATTTTTAAATATAAATAATAATACTATATAGTATATCCTATATAATTATAATATAAATAAAAATATTATATACTATTTTATTATTTTAACTATGTAAATTCTAGTAATATATACAGGGTTTTAAATTTTATTATTTAATATTGATTTGGGTGATTAGAATTTTAATATAGTAAATTTTAGAATACTAAATAGTAAATTACTAAATATTAATATTATTAAAAGACTAAAGTTTTTAAAAATGAAAACCTTATAAAATTAAAAGTTTTAAAAATTAAATGGTTACAAAATTAAAAAATTAAAACTAATATCAAAATTTAAAAACAATCAATTAATTTAAAAACAATGAAATTTTTCAAGGCTTTTATATGTGAGCATTATAGTGCTCGGAATTGTCTAACGCCGTAAAAAACTTTCAAGCCAGAAAATTTTTGAAACTCGTCGGTTGTTCCTATCGACGTATTCCTTGAACCTCCTATGGGGGCAAGTGTTAGATTGAAAATCGTGGAGTCTAAGGGCAGCGGCAGCCGCAGAGGCGTGTTTTTTTCTGTGTCGTGAATAATTTCATTCGTGAAAAATAGGCGTTCACGTTTCCTCAAGCAGGGCACACAAATCCCATGCTGCAATTTTCAAAGAATTCTTGGTCGATTCCGCCGCGTTTTTGGAGGGTACCCGATTCCGAGACGTACCGTACCCAGAATCGACAGGGTAAAGTGTCGATTCGGCAACATAGCATAAAATAGAAAACAAAAAAAAACTTGGCATAAAAGCCCTATAGGACAGGTGCATTTTACATGTGAGTGTCCACGTGCATGTGTGTGTGTGTAGAAGACAAGGTAAGCCCATGCAAAGGCAGAAGATATGTTTTGGCATGTTGGACTGATTTCAAATGACAAGATTGAGAAAAAGAGTTTCAAGTGACAACGAAAAGTGTTTGGCATACCTAACCAGCATCAAAGCATTTCAAGTGTGTAAGATACCCAACTAGTTGTAACTAAATTTTTTCCTTAGATAAATTTACTTGAACTTAACTCGTCAACTATTCACAAACTTAATGGCATACATCAAAGATAATAACTTGTATGAATCAACTTTGAAGCTGGGTACTTATATCATTACTTGATTCAACTTATTACAAATGTCTCATTACAATGATAATGCCTTCAAAGGCATGAATATATAGTTCTTATTCAACTTGATCACAAGAAAGGCTTTGAAGCCTTGATGTTTACAATGGTTTCACAATTGATCAACTCTATTGAACTCAATGATGTCAACTGGATGTTAACACCTCACAATGCAACAAGGGAGCATCACCTTGTCAGTTGAGGGAGCATCACCCCAACACTTGAAACTCGCAAGCCTCAAGATTACAAGCATAAAGCTTTTCAGAGAGAATTTGCCAAAAGATTAGATATGAAATGAATGAGAGGGCTCCTCCTTTTATAGGCCTTCCAAGGCAATGAAGGCACGTTTTTCAATGCACAAAGAGGAACCCAGGCACGTTTTCCAAGAGCATATTCCATTTGATGACTCCCTCTGAGGTGGCAACCTTATCCAATGAACTGGAACAGATCCTGATGTTACCACTTGGACCAATAGGAGATCAGAGACTCCAGGCGCCAAAATGATGTCACAATTGCAAGATTCTCAAGGCTAGGCGCCAACTGAGGGTAGTGAAGACTAGAATAGGCACCTTTCCAAGCTAGGCACTTTCTTGAGGTGGCAAAGATTAGAAAATGTGCCTAAGGTGCTTAGATGATAAACCTTCATGTGTTGAGGCATTTAGAGTGTCAAAACCATAGATGAAAAACTCGCCAATAAATCACCGGACTCGCGATTACTCGCGCGGCAGATACTGGGGCGAGTTTTTATCAATAAAACTCAGCTCGAGATTTGCCAAAAACTCGCGGCGAGTTTTTCATCAAAAAATCGCCAAAAAACGCGAGATTTTCTTCCAAAAATCGGCACATAAATCCATGTTTGTTTTTTAAGAATTAAAACACACAAACGAAAAACCCTAAAGCATTATTCCGAATTCGCGAAACCCTCCCGATGGCTCCCGGCGGCGCGAAAAATTCAGGCGGCACAATTCATTGAGATTCAATCGAAATTCGAAGGGCAGAGGAACTGGTAAGATTTTGAATGGTTAAAAACATTTAAAAACGAAATTTTTAATAAGATTGTATCATATGAAAGGAGAGATTTTGGACGAACTGTCCAAATTTTTAGTGTTTTTCGAGTTTCGAACTTTCGACGAAGGACGTCCGACGAACTGTGACAGTTTAATATTTTGGATCGATTATGAGATTTATCATTCATTATAAATTTTTAAGACTCCGATTTAATTGACTCACTGTAGTTTGTATAGCAAATATGTATCATATGATATTATGAAAGGAGAGATTTTGGACAAACTGTCAAAATTTATATAAATTTTGACAGTTCGTCCAAAATCTCTCCTTTCATATGATACATTTTTTTTTAAATTTCGAATTTTATTAGACTTTAGTGACTATAAACTTATAAAGTATAAATTTTGACAGTTAGTCCAAAATCTCTCCTTTCTTATGATACAGTCTTTTTTAAATTTCGATTGAAATTTAAAAATTTAAAATCATCCTAATCCTATATAAATTTTAACAATTTGTCCAGGCTCCATATAAATTTTGACAGTTTGTCCAAAATCTCTCCTTTCATAATTCATAATTTCATATGATACAGTCTTTTTAAAATTTCGGTTTTTTTATTAGTCACTGAGTAAAAAAATCAAAAATTAAAACCATCATAATCCTATATAAATTTTAACAATTCGTCCAAAAACACATCTTATAAATAAATTATAATATAGTTCAAAATCTCTCTTTTCATATGATACAGTCTTTTTATAATTTCGAATCTCATTTAATTTTTATAGCAAAAGAGTCAAAATACAGCAACTGTGTTATTGTCATTGTCAAATTTAAATTTTTAATTTGTTGTCTCTTTTTTTGATAGGTAACAGGTTATAACTTATGGCTTCTGCAAGTGGAACTAGAGGTAGAAGAACCGGTGTCAAACCTAAAGACCCTTGTTGGAAACATGGGACACTAGGTCCAAAGCGAGGAGATATCATTTGTAACCATTGCTCTAAACATATGTCCGGAGGCGTTACTCGACTTAAATACCACCTTGCACAGGTCACTTCCAATGATGTTGAGATATGTGACAAAGTTCCTGTGGAGGTTCAGAGGGAGGCGCACGTCCTCCTTATGGATTATGAACGAAAGAAAGCAGCTAAAAAGAGAGCAGTAGAGGCAATGGCAGCCCCAAACCGAGATTTGAGTTCTACAGGGTCAGATTATAGAGGTGTAAGTGTAGAAGCCTCTTCTACACCTTCCATTGGGCCACGGATACGACGATCAGGCAAAGGGCTTGATAGCTTTTTTGTTCCTCGGAACACTCCTGGTGCGCAACCTTCATTGGATGGTCTTGCAAATACATGGAATAGAGAGGTGCATCGTGAGGCGAAGTTGGCATGTGCACGATTTTGGTACTACAACAATATTCCCTTCAATGTCGCTTTGAGTCCTTATTGGGAGCACTTGGTCACTGCATTGACTATGGCAGGTAAGGGGTTCAAGGCCCCAAGTCGTCATGAGTTGAGTGGCCCATTGTTGCAGGAGGAGGTGGAACACACACATCTACTAGTACAGGATCAGAGGAAAGTTTGGGAAAGAAAAGGCTGCACTATTTTATCTGATGGATGGACAGATGCCAGGAACAGAACTCTCATCAATTTTTTAGTGGCTTCAGCGGGGCAGCTAGTCTTTTTAAAATCAGTTGATGCCTCCAATCAAATAAAAAATGCAGAAACCTTGTGCAACATGTTGGATGAGGTAGTGATGGAGGTGGGAGTGGAAAATGTCGTCCAAATAGTGACTGACAATGCAGCTGCATATGTGGCAGCCGGTAGACTTCTAGAGGCGAGGCATCCGACCATTTTATGGAGCCCTTGTGCTGCCCACTGTATTGACCTTCTTCTTGAGGACATTGGAAAAATAAGCTGGGTGAAGAATGTGGTTGAAGAGGCAAGAAATATCACAAAATACATCTACAACCACACATGGGTCCTAAATCTTATGAGAGAGTACACTGGTGGCAAGGAGCTCACACGATCAGGAGTCACACACTTTGCCACTAATTTCCTTACTTTGCAGAGTATAGCATCATTATTGCCCCACCTTAGGCGCATGTTTGTGGCTGAAAGGTGGTTGGAGAGTCCTTATCATAGGAAGCCAGAAGCAGAGAGGGTCGTGAAAGCAGTTTATGATGCTGTCATGGAAAAATCCTTGGAGGAGATCATCAAGGTAAGTTTTCAAACACTAATTTTTATTTTTATTTTTATTTGCTAATGTTAAAATTTACTGATTTTGTAAAAAACTTATATTTATATTTGTTGAATTTCAATTACTATAATTTTCTAATTTTATTTTCATCCACTATTGATTTAGGTGTCAGAACCGTTGGTTAGGGTTCTACGATTGGTGGATGGGGATCAAAAGCCCATGGGGTATCTATATGAGGCCATGGATAAGGCCAAAGAGGCCATTCAGCATTTGTATGGGTCGAATAAAACAAAATATGAACCCATATGGCGCATTATTGATCGGAGGTGGAATCGACAACTCCACCAACATATTCATGCTGCTGGTTACTATTTGAACCCCGCATTTTTCTTCTCCTCTCCATTCAAAGCAGATGCAGAGGTTAAGCTTGGCCTGAACACATGCATGGAGAGGTTGGTCTTTGATGATAACCTTCGAGACATCATACTCGATGAGTTACAGGCCTATAAGAATGCGGATGGGCCTTTTTTTTCTTCAAGAGATGCCATTCGTAGGAGATCCACTTTGCAACCAGGTAAAATACATATGTTTATTTTTCATTTACTATCTATTTTAATTTTTAAGTTTACTAAAATCCTTACAAAGTTATAAATGTTATCCTTGCAGATTTATGGTGGGATGATTATGGTTCCTCAACGCCTAATCTTCAAAAGATAGCCATCCGGATTTTATCCCAGCCTTGTAGTGCATCTGGTTGTGAGCGCAACTGGAGTGTTTTTGAGGCCATTCACACAAAGAAGCGCAACAGGTTGACTCAAAAGCGCTTGAATGACCTTGTCTATGTGCGGTACAACCTTCGGTTGCATGAGAAGAAGGTAGAAGGCCAAGAATCATATCAGGCATTGGACCTTGACGACATTGATCCATATTCAGATTGGATTGCCGAGGATGTTGATGTTGATCCATCATTTGATGATGATGATATAGCTGCTATGGAGAGGGATACAGCGGAATGGCAAGCAAATGTCGCGGCATATGAGGATTCAGAGACAGAGTCAGATGATATTGATGTCCCATCAGGGGCAGGTTCCTCACATGTACCGTTTGATCCTATAGATGAGGATCCTGTTGAGCATACCTTGGCTATACCAGCCACTTCCGCACCACCCACACAGAGAAACAAAACTCTTTTGAGCTTTAGTCGTAGAAAAAATTTATGATTTAGATTTTCTAGTGATGATGGAACTTATTTTTTGGTCTATGATATGTATTATCAAACTGGAATTTCATATGTATTCGAAGGTTGAACTCTTTGTTTTGTCTATGATATGTATTAAACTCTTAATTTTGATTTATATATGAAGGAAATCAGCAATGCATTCTACAATTTTAGAAATGTGTGTTTTTTAAGAATATTTTTTAAAAAATTATGTTTGCCGAGTTATTGCCGAGTTTTTCCCCGAGTTTTTGGCGAGTCCCGAGTTTTTAAAAATTTTGGGTCTGCCGAGTTTTTGCCGAGTCCGAGATTTTCAACTATGGTCAAAACAACCTTCTTTGATGAGCGCCTTGATTGGGAAACTCAAACAAACATCTTCTAACCCCTTTTTTAGCTAGGCGCAGTCTAGAGGTGAAAACAAGTAGGAAGTGCACCTTGCATGCATCTTTATCAAGTCTTCAAGTCTTGTTGTTTTGGAAGGTAGAATGCCTCATCCTGGAGTGAGCGCCTTACTTCTCATGTTCAAACTTCTTTTAGCTTACTCTGTAGCTAGGCGCCAAGACAGGGGTCTTCAATTAGAATGTGCGCCTAGAGCCTTCTAGGCCAATTTCATCCTAGATTGGCAAGGTAGGAAGCTTCTTGACGTTGAACGTATCTTTACCAATCAATGTACCATTCATTCATCCTATTGAATCTCCTGTTCTTGCTTAGGCGCACATTTGGGTCTAGGCATCATGGAGTTTGCGCCTAGGCATGGAAATCTCATATAACTTATCCAATCTTCATCATCAAACTAGGCGCCCTTATTGAAAGAGCTTAGCTATGTTGAGCGCCCCATCTCAAGGCCATCATTGAGCGCCAGAAGTAACCTTAAAAACTAGGCGCCCATTGTAGTTTGTTTGATCAGGAAGTGGCGCTTTAATCATTTAGGCGCGTATTTGATGTGGCGGGAGTGAAAACTAGCGCCTAAGTTAACTTAGGTGATGTTATGATCTCCAAGCTTGATTTGATACGCCCAGATGCCCAAATGGAGGTCCAACACTTCTCATATCACTGAATTTTGTCTCTACAAGTTAGGCGCGCCTTGGAGGTTGCTTAGAGACCTAAGGGCACCTAAGACATTTACTCCAATTTACTTAGCCAAAAATCATTTTTGGGATCAATCAATTCTTTTCCTACCAAGGCGCCTTGTTTGGAATGATAAAAGTGCCTCATAACACAATGTTTCTATCCTAGGCGCCATTTAAGGCAGGAGGAGAGACAAGGTGCGCTTAACCTCACTTAGGCAATTTCTGAACTTCAAAATCTTGATCCAGTGTGTTGACAGGCTTTAAGGATGATAGGGTTATCATTTTGCACATCCAAATCCTAATAGAGGACTCCAAATCCTTAGGTGCCCATTTGGGAATTTTGATGTGAAATTGGTGCCTAGAGTCATGCCTTTGGCTTCCAAACTTAGCCAAAATTTTAGGTCTCTGACTTTGTTCTTGCTAAACAATAAGATTGAGTTAGTCAAAAACCAATTCATTCCCTCATCAATTAGAATTAGCCTCCAGGAATGAGAAGTAGGCTAATCCATTCATCACTTGGTGTTCAAGCTGGAAATGGGGACACAATCAAAGCAGCCACCTAGATGGTGAAAGGGACCTTTTAAGTGTCAAAGAGGAAACTTTACGAGCGCCCAAGTCTAACATCATATGTGTTAAGCAGTAAAGACCAAGCTAGAGTGCCCCTAGACCGACTTTGCAAGAGTTTGGGTGACAGAACCAGTGACAAAGCGCACCTCAGCAGAGTTTCAGCTTCTCCAAGTTGCAAAAGACAGTGTTCAGTCACATGTGACGGCAGTTCTGCATTTATACATGAGGATGGTATTCATACCCTTAAGTTCAGTCATTTATCATTGGCTGGAACAATTAGAATAGCAAGGACATAAGCATTTGCAGTAGGGGTTTTGTGATATTCATGAGTTTCCAGAGTTAGGTTTTGCTGATGTGAATGATGGCAGATTTGCAACTTCTCCAAGTATGTTTGGAGCTAGGGTTTGGCTTGGCAGAGGTGAATGACCATGTGCAGCCATTTTAAGGGTTTGTGTTATATTACAGTTTTTGCAGTTGAAATCCTAGGGTTTCTCCATATTTTGGAAATATTTTCAACCTTGGCAAAACCCTAGGCAATGGTTTTTTAAGGGTTTGTGTTATAGAACAGTTTTGCAGTTGAAATCCTAGGCTCTCTGTATTTTGGAAATATTTTCAACCTTGTCAAAACCCTAGGCAATGGTTTTTCTATTTGCTTATCGGAACAAGCAGTTAGGATTTCAATATTCTTTAGTGAATCCAACAAATTTCAGCAAGAAACTGCTTCAGAATCAGAGTGGAGAGTTATGCATTAAACTACTATTTTTGGTCATGGCTATTTATAGCAGTTATCATTTCTAGAGGTTCTGTTTCTGGATGGAGGGCCTATTTTCAGGTTGCTTTAGTTAAGAGTTTATTTATTCTTTATTTAGAATTAATTTTTTACTTTAAAGTTATTTCTTTCCTACTTTTCAAAAGCTTTGAGTGTTTGGGCTTTAAAACACTGATTGTCCTAAATCCAAAAAATTGGGCATTTTGTCACAATATAAATAAGTGTTTTGAGCACATAAATTCTTAATGATATTGACACTACGCTTATACTGCTGAAATATTGTTCCATCTGTGTTTGTTTTATGTGTTCAAAATTTCATCAATTGAATCGAAGGTGGATTAAATAGAATCAAGCTTTATAATCACGATATTCATCTACCTAGGCTGCATCTTTGCATGCAAACTAACTATTCCTTCGAATCTTGTTTGAATATGATTATCGGTCTCTACTTTAGCCAGTAGGATGGTGCCATTTATGCATTTAGATTAGTTGCTTTCATTCTTAATATCTGAAAATCTCAAACCTGATACCATCAATCTACTGTTATCCACTGTGATCACGTAGTTCAATGAAAACCTTTAAATCCAGTCCCAAACTTATCAAGAGGGAAACTCCTAGATTCCATGATTTGGATGTTCCACATCGTCCTTTGTTGTCTCCAACTCCTTGATGTCAGAGGAGAATTTCTACTATAGATCTGACAATTGTTTCAGACCAAACTCTTACTGAGAAAATCTTAGAAGAAGAACCACCTAGAAGAAGTTTGTCTAGACTTGTTAGGTCTTATTCCATGACTAGACCAAACTACCAGCCATCTCCTATACCTAGCACAAAAAACAAACCATTTGTCAATTTCTTCCCAGGAGAAGCCAATACCAATACCAGTTATTTGCCCAGAAGGCAACCTTCAATTAATCCATACCCATCTGGAGCCTCTATGGCTACTATTTCAGATCTGAGTAATAACCCTCAGCTAATGGATGCACTAGCTAAACAAGTTATCTTAAAGCTATCTTTCACTCCTAAGGAAGAGGAAGAAAAAGAAAAGATGAAGCAGATGCTTGAATAGCATTGCATGATAAGCAAAAAATTACCAAGGAGAGACCAAGAGAAAAAGGTCTTTAATCTTGAACTAGATGGTAATTCAGAATAGTTGGTCAGTTATGAACTAGGCAGGTGGCCAACCCCTCAAACTTTTATAGTTTTGAATGAGGCTACTAAACTCTGGGGTAGGCATGAGTCTAGACTTCATGTAAAGGTAGGCAAAACACACAAGAATTCAGAAGCCCAAAGAAATTGGCTTGCCCAATGGCAAATTTCGGCCCAAGGGAATTTAGATGACATGGTCGTACATATTTCAAACACTCAGGACATTCAACAAACACTCTATACAATTGAAAATTACAACCATGGTGCCTACTTAGAGCTCTCCATAATGACTCATAATCATAGATTAATTGACACAAGAGTCAATCAAATGCAAAGCTCGCAGGATAGAGTGGAAGCTACAATAGGCAAATATATCAAGATCAAGCAGATAATCAACCAAAAATAAACCGAGAAATGTCTCCAGAAAGCTTGATAAAATAAGAGCTTATGTTAAAAAGATCATAGTTGCACAAGCTGAAAGCTGAAGAATGCAAAGCAATAATACCTTTAGAAAAGGCTAAAATCATCCCCAGATATAAAAAGCCTAAAAAAGAAAAGACATCTTCTTCAACCCCAAAGTTAAATACAATGAGCTATTTAAAGAATTTAATTTAAACTAAAAGCTGTTGTAGAACAAAAGAAAGATTAGTTTGAAGAAATAGGGATTGAAAAACAAAATTTGAGCTTATTTATGTTGAACAAAAATGTTCAGAAGAAGAAGTACTGATAGTGATAGAAGAAGAAGAAATCTTTGTGTATGATTCACAAAGTGAGCCAGACAGAGAAAATTGGGAACCTTATGCTAAAATCAATCACGGTGCTTTTGACATAAAAATGGACGAAGCATTAGATGAGAATGTAAGCCCTGAACAAATGAGAACAATGTCTGCCAATAAATTCATTATGAATATAGATAAGGTTCTAGATCCATATGATGTTATTCATACATGGTATGAAATTTAAAAAATATGTTTGAAAGCAGAACTTCATGGACAAATGCACAAAAAATCCATTATGCTATCAAGTTGTTTTCAGGAAAACTAAGAGATTGGTGAGAAGGTCTACTTGACTATGGCCCCAAGAATGAAAAGGGACAAGTTGACCCTGAAGGCTTAGGAAGGGAAGATATAGTAGAAGCAGGATAGCATCAATTAAAACATGAAATGGTAGACGAATTTTGCATAAATTGAGAAAATAAGGTCAACTAAGCCAAAATCATTCTTTATAATAAATTGTGTGATTTAAGGAAATTTAATGAATACACTCTGTATATGAAAAAATTTCTTATCAAGCTAGAGTGCAAAACAATCCTACAACTAAAAGACATCTCTTAGCCTCATTGCCTTGCCAAGTAGGAGAATGGGCAGCAAATATTTTAGAGGAAAGGGGTTTTGATCTAGAACAAGTCTCTTTTGCAGAAGTCAAAACCACTATATAGCAGAAACTCGAAGCATAATGTATGCTAAAAACAATCTCTAATAATCTAACAAATAACAATTCATAATGTAATTTGAGAAAATTTTGTAAAACAACTCCAATAGGCAAAAGATTGGGGATGTTGAAAACATCAAGGATGTTCATGAAGTTGTTGACACCTTGTTTTTCATGTCTAAATTTTGCTTGTGGATTCATTAATTTTTTTCTATGGAGCTCGTCTGTGAGTTTACCTCGTTCTGTCTGACTTGTGTCAAATCCCTTTGAAATTTGACCAAGTCTGAAAAATTGAAAAAATCCTCCAAATCTAGATTTTACATTTTAATTCCTAGAGATCTGAAACCACTCTCAAACATCCTAACAGTATATACATAAAATATAACTTAAAATACCAACTTATACTTAAATGTTTATTTTATGTATATACTACCCGGGATAGGACTTTTCCCCGGCCAGGACCTCTTTCTTTTTCAGGCCCCTTTGGTTCCTATGGGTTTTTGGGTCCCGTCGGAACCCAAGAACCAAGTGCCAAAGTGTCAGGTTCCTCCACGACTCTGATCCACGCCAGCAGAGAAAATTTTCTAAGTCCAAAATTCTTTCAGACCCCTTGATTTTTCACGTCAAATTTGAAGGGGCAATTAAATGAATTTTCAACTGATATTTTCAGATAATGGTTGAATTTTTCATGAAGATTTGGGTCAACTTTTTGTTTTGGACCCTGGCCTCTTTTGGTTCCAACACCAACACATTGGCACCAATTCCTGAGTGCCAAGTTCTCTCACGATCCCGACTCCCGCAAAACATCCAAAATCACATGAAAACACACCACCAACTCTCGAGACCACCATTAATGTGAAATGGGTAGTTGAAAATGAAGTTTTTATTACAGGTGGAGTTGTTGGGGTTTTCCTGCCCTCTTTTTCCCTCAGATCCGAGTTGTGAAGGCTATAAATGATGAATTGGAACGCATTTCAAAGGGGATCACTTTGGCATTTTTTCAGGCAATTGGTGCAATGCAACTAGGGTTTCTATCATTGTGAAAGTTTCAGATCTTCAGGGGCATCTTCTTGTAAATCATATGGATGAATCAATGCAAAATTTATGAGTAGAATCACTTGTCTCCATTGTTGCAGATGTTCATTTAGGGAATTTCTGATTTGTTACAGGATTCATCTTGCCACGATTTGTGGTGTGATGGTAATCTTCATTTTAAGGATTTGACAAGTCCATAATATATTACATGTTGTAATAGCCATTTTAAGATTGCCTATGAATGAATGTTGTGTGGGAAGGGATTAATAAGTATGTTTGGTTCTGTTTACAAGTTTCATGCATCTGGGTGTTCCAGTTAGGCAACATTACCATTTCATTGTTATTCTCCCCCTGGATAATCTGTAGACTCTGTAACCCATTGAAGGCACCGGTCTAAGAGGTGTTTTGATCACCCAAACACTTTATAAATCAAACAAATCAATCTAATGTGAGGTAAAAGTAATCAGATCTGTATGCCTTGTGTGATTAGCATTATAACCAGGGAATATAAATTGTGAACCATTTTCAAATGATCTTTAAAACAAATCACATATGTATATCAGCAACTAGCAGTCATGCAAGAATGTTTTCATCAACTTAAAATGAGATTCAAATGTGCAGCAAGTGCATTTTAATTCAATGACAATATTTGGGATTAGAACAACTGTCTGGTACTGTTGCAGAGTTACAAATCTGAAGATGTATAGTGTGTAGTTTTAAACCCTTGTTAGGGGATACCTCCAGGATCACGCTCCTAAGCCTAGCTGAGCTTGAAGTGTAGCGGAATCTACCCACTCCTGTAAGTTGATCAAAATTGCCCTAATCTTGTTGACAAACCTCTTTCCAATCACCTTGATGACACCCCTAGCCTAGGAGATTGAGTAATATTTTAGGGTTTTGGGTTGTAGTAATTTTGGGAACCAACATAAGTCACACCACTCTAGTCCACTTAGAAAACACCATAGCTACAAAAAATATAAAAAGAATCAGTCTTTCAGAAAAGAGGCTAGGTATATTGGTGGCATTGGTTACTAGAAGCATAAGACTTACAAATTTCACCAATCTCCAAAAATAATTTGAAAAGAAAAGGTTATAAGCCTTCTTCTCATACATCTCCTAGAAAGGTCCCCTCACGTGTCAGATGCTACATCTGCAATGGTCCTCATTATGCTACAGATTGCCTAGGTAAAAATTATGGTTTTCCAACTAAAGTATTTTGTCAATCATCATCTGCAACATGGTGGGATATTTTTACAGCAGAACAAGATTTAGAAAAAACAGAAGAACAATATTATGAGCTTGTTGAAGTAACAGAAAAATATGGCATGATTAGAGAAAGATTGAGTAAAAGTAAAAAGCATTCTTCTTCTAAAAAGGAAAAAATTTGATGATGAAGAAGATATTATTGAAACTCTACTAAAAGAAAAGAAAAAATCAATAGAGAAAAAGTTCATTACTAAGGAAAACCGGGATCGTTATAAAGATGTAGCCACCAGAGAAGGAAAAAAAACATTTGAAATTACTAGCTAAATTAAAATAAGTAAAAGATAGCTAAATAAAGAGTTAAAACAGCACCAAAAAGCAAGTTCAGGTTATATAGAGCCATCATAGAGAAAAGGAAAAGCAGAAACCTCAAAGAGAAGATCCAGCAGAAGGTCAAAGATAGTCGACTATGATCCAAACATAGTTCTATCTAAGAAAATGGAAATGTTGTTAGATGACAATGCTAAGATCAAAAGAATGGTGATGGACCAATAGAAACAATTAAAAGAAATACAAAAGTCTGTTGGTAAAATAGAAGAAATAATGTTGAAGCTTGATAACAAAGAAGTTTCAGAGTCAAACAACAATGCATAATTACAATCAACTTCTTAAGCAGCCTTAACTGTTTATTTTGTGAATAATTGTACGTATATCAAAATTGGTTTTGATTTTTCTAATTACAAGCTTTTAGAGTTTGATGTTTTTGTAGATTTAGGCTCAGTAAGATCATTTGCTAGAAAAGGCATATACCAGAGAAAAACTAGAAAGAAAGAATAGAGCTACCAAAGGGACACTCTATCACTAGAGAAACATTGAGATTGGCAAATGTGCGCAAGATGTCCACATCAAAATCAATGATAAAACTTTCATTACAGATCTCTTAGAATTAAATGAGATGGTTAATGATGTACTACTTGGACATACTTTGTTGTTAAAATATGAACCATTTGTTTTAACAAGAACTCACATGTCTTTGCTAACCACCATCTTGAGAAAAGAAATGGACTAAAGAAATCCAAGAGCATCATCTCATTCTTTAGCAAGAAAAGGAAGAAAAGAAGAAGGAAGTTGAAGGCAAATATAATGATGAGAGATTCCGCCAAATGAAAAAAAAATTAGAGAAGGAATCTTGCAGCATGAATGCCTAAAAGTTCTAAACAAAAGATCAAGAGGAATGTGAAATAAAGCTAAGACCAGAATGTTCACACATCATTCTTCAAGAGCCGGCATATCTACTTAGTCCCACAAAAGTGAAAGGAATGGACCAACACCTTAGCGAACTTATTTTAGGAGGATTTATCAAACAAAGCAAAAGTCCATTTTCATGTCCAACTTTTCTTGTCAATAAAGGGTTGAATGGGAAAGAGGTCAGAAAAGGTTTTGTATAAATTATAAGCCTTTAAATAATATTATACTGCTATTCAATTATCCTATTCCTTTTAGTTCTGATCTAATCAAAAGAGCAACTGCCAAGAAGGTATTTTCGAAATTTGATTCCAAATCAAGATTTTGGCAAATCAAGGTAAAGGAAAAAGATAAATACAAAAGTGCATTTTCAGTCCCTCAAGGACTATATGAGTGGAATGTAATGCCTTTTGGTCTTTGCATAGTTCCAACATATTTTCAAAGAAGGATGGATCAGGCACTAAAACACTTGAAAGAATTTCGTGCTATGTATATAGATGATATTATTGTTTGTTTTTTCTATAGATCAACATGTGCAACACTTAGAAGAATTATTTACAGCCATCAAACAAAATGGAACTTGCCTATCTACAAAGAAAATGGTAATTGAATGCAAAAATATTGATTTTTTTGGACTTCATCTGGAGCAGGGGAAAGTCAAACTTCAACAACACATTCTGCAAAGAATCCAGGAATTTCCAAGCATCCTTCTGGACAAAAATTAGATTCAGCATTTTCTTGGTTATTTAAACTGTGTCTCCATTTTTTTAAGACCAAGCTAAATCCAGGAATAGAATTCAAGATGTTCTGAAGGCAAAATCAAAGCCATGGGCTGATTCAGCCATAGAAGCAAATACAAAAAATCAAGACGAGATGCTCCAATTTACCAGCCTTGCAAATACCACAACCAAGCATTCCTTTGGTTCTATATACAGATGCTTCAAACTCAACATAGTCAGCAATGTTGACTCAAGAATTTCATGATGGTACAAAAGGAAGTATGTGGCTATAGATCAGGTACCTTCTCAGAAACTAAATCTAGATACCACATCTATGAAAAAGAAATTCTTAGAGTTCAAAGAGGAATTGAAAAATTCAAAATCTATCTTAAGCCTGAATTTTTTGCTGTCAGAACAATTAGTCAAGTTATGAGAGATCTACTCAAGAGGAAGCCCAACAAAGATCTAGCTCAAGGAAGAATTCCTAGGTGGTATTTTGAATTCCAAAGCTATGATTTCACCATAGAATGGATTAGAGGAGAAAAAAATCATTTAGCTGACACTCTAACCAGAGAACTAGCAAGATCCATCATGATTCGAGATACACAATCAAATTAGTTATTCCCAGATGAAGTATTAACTCCCATTCTAGATTATTATATTTTGAATAAATGGTTAGATGAAATACAGAGTTTGATTCAAGATTGTTGGGACTATAGATATATTGATTTTGAAGACACGTTGCTCAAAGAATTTGGTTTGAATGAAGCAGTTGTTACCATAAGCCCACAAGATGTCTTTTCTATCAATCTCTATATTACAAGGGTTGCAATTTTTTGGTGGCCAAAACATATGAAAAGAAATCTTTTAAGAATGTGTAAATATGGGTTGATAAATAGTTTATCTTTTCATTAGTTTGAATTTGAAGATTATTTGGATATTTTTGGAGATTTAGAACCGGATGTAGTAGTTTTCTTTGATAAAGTACAGGTTGGATTCTCTGAACACTTTAACTGTAGACTAAGAGAACATAGCGAAAGGTCATGGACTTACTATCTCCCATGAATTGAATTCTATCCTATAGAATTATACCAGTTTGCTAGAGGGGAGATTCATGACCAGTGGACAATCCTAAGGCCAGCCCAAGTTGCTAGAAGAATAGAATGGGATCATAGTGATAGAATATATGGCAATATTTACAGGATAAATTTTGATTTCAAACCAAGGCCAGAAATTTTCATGAAAATAGATTAACCCATGTGAAGACCTTTTCCATGTGTTGGAAAAGTTGCTAAGGACATAAGATTGAAGACTTATGTTGGCCACCCAGCAAAGTTGTGGAAGACATAGTGGAGCCCTCCACTTTGACTTCAAAAACACTATTATTGTACCTTTTTAGCATCTTTTATAATAATTGTTGATGTCGCATCTTGTAAGGAGGTTGTTGATCATCTTGCATCCTTTCCTATAAATGCAAGTCGGATCCCCTCATTTTGGCATTCGAGTTTGAGTGATTTGGGAGTGAGTCAGATCCCCAATTTTCCCAACAAATCCCACTCAATTTTATCGCTCTTTTGGCACAATTTCTCCCTTCACTTCAGCTGCAATTTTCACAAGAAAAAAAATTGTGATTTTCTTTTTCTTTTCTGCCACGAATCCTTCTACAAAAGGGCACAATTTTCATCTCGAAAATCCTACATGAATTTCAGCTAACAACCTATGACTTTCCTTGGAAAAATAAACATGCGATTTTGTTCCTTCAAAACCCTGCAATTTTCTTTGCACTAAACTAGCACAATTTGATCACAAAAAAGATTCCTACATGATCTTCCAAAGAAGAACCTCTGAAATCCCTTCTTCAAGGATGTGTGATTTTTCTCCTACCTAAGCTCTAATACCATGTAAAATTTCTAACAAGATAACTAATGACTTAATGTTAGATAAACAAAATTATCTTCTTAACATTGCATTAATCACACAACTAACAAAATTTCAAATACGGAAAAAAAAAAAAACCAAGAACACGGATAATTTACACCTTCAAATCAGCTTTGTATTTCTTCAAAAGCTTACAAGGAAACCTCTACAAATTGTTCCTTACAATTGCACAGAATTATATCAATGTGTTCGCTAAGTTATTAATCTTCTATCTTGCATCTATCTTTATATTATTCAGCTAAAAATCTAATCTTCAAAAAGCTTCTTATCTCACACAAGAGATGACTTGGAAGATAAGTAAGTCATTAGTGTTGGAATTGATTGTCATTGATGTCAAAGGAAATCATTGTCCAAGAATGTCACTGATGTCAAGAAGGAAATCGCTGGTCCAAGAAGAAAATCGCTGAGGTTGTAATGGCCAAAGGCCACTAATCAATCCACCCTTTTGAGATCATAAGATGGGCATTTTTATCTCTACATGGCAATGCTTAAACTTATTCTTTGTTAATGCTGGCCGACCCTCTATTTTGGCACTCACTTGGAGAAATTAAATTAAATGTATTATGCTTAATGAAGGTTGACCTTCTACTTTGGTGCTCACTTGGAGAAATTAAATTAAATGTATTATGCTTAAATGTGAAGCGCTCCATATGTATTAATTAAGGGCACCTCCATATAAAAAGAGATGTGTCCCTTGGTAAAGACGCCCCCTCCTTCCATATAGGCACTCTCCTCCATGAAGTCACCTCCCTTCATGAGAGGCATAAGGAAGATATAAGAGCATAGAGAAGTTGGATAAAAATATACAAGCAGAAAATGAATAATCAGTCCTAAAAGACAGATTTCTGAGTATAGAGCGGCAGATTTATGAGTGTAAAAATGTGATATCATACCAGCAGATTTGTGAAGATGAAAGCAATGGAGTGAATAAAGAATATCTACCATAGTTCCACGGGGACGCGTCCCCCCCCCCCTAAATACAGTCGTCCCCACGTCTCCCCGTTTCCGAGACGGGGAGACTTCAGGGAAACATCCCCACCATCCCCCACCGCCCCCCCGCGGTCCCCCCCCTCCGTTCCCCAGTTTTGCCGATGTATTTCTTTGAGGCATTCTGTCAAACAGTTCACGTGCCTTGTCTATGCTTCCACATTTTGCATACATGTCTATGTTAGTTGTGGAATTTGGCTTTACACCAGCCAATTGCATTTGCTTTAAAATTTCTAAAGCCTATTCAACAAATCCATTTTGTGCATATCCTGCAATCATTGCAGTCCATGAGACCACATTTCTTTGAGGCATTCTGTCAAACAATTCATGTGCCTTGTCTATGCTTCCACATTTTGCATACATGTCTAATTTATAACTAATTTATACATCTTATAGACTTCTACAGTTATACATCTTTTTATAACTAATTTTTCAAGTACTATATGTATTTCAGCGCACCGCTCCCCCCGCCGGCCCCCCACTGCCGTCCCCAAATTTAGGCCCCCGCCGCCCCCAAACCCGAAACGCGTCCCCTACGGTCCCCCCGTCCCCGTCCCCGAAACTTCATGGAACTATGATATCTATTCAAGAAAGAAAGGTATATAAAAGGAAGATCAAACAAGAAGTGAGAGATATGTGAAGATTAAATAAGAAGTGGAAGGAAGCAAGTGCGGAGTGCAGAAGATATATCATATATACACCAGCAGATTTGTGTGTGGAATAATATAATAGAAGATCATTTTAAGGCAGATTTTGGAAGGAAAATTATCAAGAAGACAAAGACTTTGTTGTGTAAGAGGTTGGTGCCTCATATTGAAGAGGTCGGTGCCTCATATTAAAGAGATTGGTGTCTCTTGCTAAGTTGGTGCTTAGTAGTGGGGATTGGTGCCTCCAGTGGGTTGGTGCCTACAAAGATTAGTAGTGATTGGTGTCTCCAATAGGTTGGTGCCTACAAAGAAAATTTGTAAAAGAATATTGTTTTTTTTTGTGGCTAGATTTGGACAGTAGATCCAAGCAGTCCCTTATCGGTGGTTTTCTCCAGAAAGGGTTTCCACGTAAATCTTGTGTTCTTAATTGTTAGATCTTGTATGTTTGTGGTTGATTAAGTTTTTGAAAAAGTAAAAGATAGTCTTATACTGATTCACCCTCCCCCTCAGTATAAGTGTGTGCTCATCAATTAGTGTATATCTACACTTTATTAAATTTAATTATCTAAAGAAAGAAATTTCACTTTATCACTTAAGTGAAATGAAAAAATAGAATTAACTTGAACTAATTACACATTCACACTAAACCTGTGTATAAGTTATGAACTAGGCTAAAATCTCAATAGTACATAGTTACCATAGTCTAAGAGTACAAAGTTACAAAATTGCCTAGAACTATTGTGAGAAAACTACAGCAATACCTATGAGGGCATGAATATACAAAAGTGCCCAATTATATCTTAAAATTTCACAAACATATTTCAAAAAGACAAACTATAGGACTGATGTTAATCTTCATCTTCACCAAAACTATCACTAGCTAGAGTGCTCAACCATGCAATGCCTTTAGTCTTCACTATCTACATAGCTTGTTTTAGAAACTTGGCTCCTTCCAATACTTTCTTCCTCCTATGAGTTTCATTTTGACAAAAGGCCATGATGATGAAGGGTCTCCACAGACCAATCACCATGCCATACCGAATCACCAAAGTTCTAGCAATTGAAGGCATTCCTAAGCCATGGGCCTCTTCCAACAGAACATTATCCATCCTGCCAAGCAAATGTTTCTTCACCAAGCTTGTCATTAACCTATGAATTATCTCTTTCTCCTCTCCCAAATCAAGGATAGCTACAAACATCGATGCTATATCCGTATTAACTCTGTAGCGATGGTTAGAGACCAAGAACTCCTCACCAAGAACCCACTGTGAAGCAAACAGAAGGATGCCTAATCTAGTCTTGAACCCACTGTGAAGCAAACAGAAGGATGCCTAATCTAGTCTTGAAAACAAACTTCAACGGTAATTTAGAAATGCCCCCAGTGAAGGCCATTTGTTGCCAGCTTTTCAACAACCTTACATTTTTGTCCATTATTGATGAGGATGAGAATGAAAAACCAAGAATAGTTCCTTAATAAAATGTACCCGTTGTTCTGGAGAATTCCATCCAAAACATTGCTACTCAATTACATTTGCCCTGTCTGCTTGTGAGGGGATCTTTAACATAAAGACCTTGCATGTCCTTCCACTTATGAAAGCCCTAGTTGCATCATGTGAATTAATTCCAAGTACCTGCCAGTGGGATGAGATACAACAAAATCCGAAACATCATTGATTCAATTGCTTATGCATGCGGAGACATTGCTATTGTTATCGACCACCTTCAAATGATTTTTGTTGAGCTTCTACCTCTGATGAGCCTATCAAAGGTCGGGAGTAGGATTCCAAAATGTGGTGTTTATAGGACCAACTTTGATTTTAGGGGTTCCCATGCTTCAACATTATCTTTGATAATGCAATCCCCCTCCATATCTATTGCATAGTGGGCTAAGATATCACCCTCCCCATTGATTTCTCTATAGATATGTTGAATAGTGAAATTGTTAAAAAAAAATCCAATAAAAGCCATGCTACCTGTAGGATGTTATTAAATTTTCCAATTGGCCGATTTTTGTTTTCTTATCGCATTTATAACCACCATTGAGTCACCTTCAATCTCCACATTCATTATGCCTTACGATTTACAAATTTGAAGGCCAAGGACAAAGGCCTATGCTTCCACTTTGTTATTCATTCCCTCTTTTAGTCTTTTTGAGGTTGCTCCAATCAATTTTCTTTTGCATCAAGAATCAAGCACCATGCACTTGATATGCCAAGGTTTCCCCTTGCAGCGCCATCAAAATTCAATTTTGACCACTCTAGGGGGGTTATTTCCACTTAATGCCTTCTCTCAAATTAGTGGAAGAATTAATTCTATCAACCCCATGAACGGGGGAAAATATTGTTTTTGTTATTTCAACCAAATAAAACAAAAAAACTCTATTTTTCCATTCAAAGCAGCCCAAATTTTTTTTCTTTTTTTCTTTTTAAAACAAGAATGGGGGTTGGGGGAAAGCAGCCCCAACCACCCCCCCACAAGGTTGAGGGGAAGCCTAAATCAATGCCTTGAGGCCATAGTGACCTTCATGGCACATGCCATTTTCATTATTTCATTGCTTCTAAATGTCTAACCAACTCTCAATAAATCCTTCCAATTATTGATGATCAATTCACATTGCTGCAATCCAAGTTGCTAAAGTCAAAAATGACAAAGAAAGTAAAACAATCAGGGGTTAGAGTTTCTCTTGTTTTTACAATGGTTGAGTGTTCTTGTCAAACTCATCGATCTAGGCAAATCTCAACAAGAAACTTGGCGAGTAACTCGAGAGTTACAAGCAATTTACTTGTCTGCTACATAAACTCCCAAGTTCAACAAGTACTCACCAAGCTTTTGAACTATGGTCTCAAATAAGAAGCATGCCTCATTTAAATTTGATTAATTGCTTCTAATGTCTAAAATTAGCTCTCAATCTACTTTAGATCATATACCCAACAACCTACGCCAACTCACTTTCTAATGTCCCCAATTAACATTGTAAAGTACGCATTCCATAACAAAAATTATTGAAGTAAATAATCCACTTATTTACATTAACCCAAATAAAAGAATAAATCTTATATATATATAATTAACATTGTAAAGTACGCATTCCATAACAAAAATTATTGAAGTAAATAATCCACTTATTTACATTAACCCAAATAAAAGAATAAATCTTATATATATATATATATATATCATCAATAATGACATTGCATCTTTCAAAAGCACGTGCTATATCTAGGTTAGCACTATATACAATCCTTCTTTGGCTCTCTTGCCATAAGTCATCTCAAATAACAAGGTACAATAACAAGTACAAGTAATGAATAATAAATCAAATCACTCTCTCCAGCTGCCACTAACCCACATGGTCATCCACGTGCCGAGAGACGGGAACATGGCCTAAGCGCTTTTCTGTCCAACCATGAAACAATTACACTTCCCCAGTTCCCTTCATAACACGAAAAAAACCCAGCCCTGCACGAAACGTCTAACAACCTGGAAACAACTGGCAGGAGGGAATATCCGATGCAACCTGAAGTCTAAATGCAAATCTAAATGATGATGTGCAAATGTCTCACAACAGGATGTGGCAGAGATATATATAAATAAGTTTTGCTAGACAAATATTCATCTATTTCAATGAATTCCCAGCTTAGCCAAGCATATAAAATAGTTTAAGGTCAAATCCCGAAAAGAGGAAAAGCCATCTATGTTTGCCCACATTCGACGTCCTAGCCCAAGAAGTAACCCCAATCACACACAAAAAATAAACTACTTTCTTTCAAAGCAAACTAATTCTTTTCTTTTGCACAATCAAAATGAATTCACTTTCAAGCAAATAATTCTAATGAAAAAGTTTACGCATATATTTACTCAAGATACATAAATAAGACATAAACTGAAGATAACTCATTTCATTCTTAATCACCTCAAAAGAATCTTATGTCTAGATCTTATAACTCATACTTTGCCTAGATACAGTGACTACTCCATTTCTTTGCTCAATCTATGAGAATACATTTCTAGCAATATTTCTATCAAAGAGTTGCATTTAATCATTCAAGATATACATAGATCGCTATAAAACTAGTTATAATCTTTATCCCATAACTCATTCTTAATTTCTCAAAAATAAAATAAAATAAATAACTCTAGATTTGCCTAACCGCAAGCAAGATCATATTTATAATACCGTTATGATTAAATTTGTAATAAGGAATAAAGGAGAATCATCTTTTTTTAACAATTTCATATTCATGTTTGTCAAACAAGAACACCATTTAAGTGAAGGCATAAACAAATAAGTCAATTAAATTAAACCTACAGGTGATCAAGATGCTGCTACAAGAGACAGAACGGTAGGACAACAAAATTAAGCATTGACATCAACACTACAGTTGACTTTAAATGTGATCCGAAACACTATAATTTCCAACTCATGCTCACACCCTCATAACTAATATCCACATAGCAATTTCAACATGTTTACAAAGTCACAAAGCCATGTTGGGAGATCACACATAAACCAAACATGACTTTCATGCCAGAAACTTAGATTTATATTGCATAAAATATAATTTTCACTAAAACATACATAACTTTCTGAAAACACAACATTTTTCTAATTTTTAAAATGCATTGGAAAGATAATACAGAGATCTACAAAACTACATAAATGTTTTCATAATAACTATCTTTAATATAATTTTATAAATACAATATAATCACAAATAAACATCATGCTAAAAATAGCAGCAAAGATAGATAGTCACTACTGAATACATATCTCATAATTGAAAAACTGGGTAAGACTGATTTTTTTATATGATTCAAAATACTTAGGTACGCACCTTCCATAAAAATTTCAAAGAAACCCAATTGATAAAACTAAAGTTATTGATGTCGCAACAGACTGATTTTTCTCATGACAGATTTACCACTTTAAGAAAAAAATAGTCCACTTGTTTTACTAACTAAAAACAAACTATAAAAGATGAAATCATAAAAACTGGAGATAAAGTTTATACCCTAATTTAAAACCATATATCTAAAAATTAGAAATACCCAGATTACGGTTTAAGAGATATGACTAAACTAAGATAGGTTACTATTTTTCTTTTCAATCTCTTCCCAAGTCTTCTATTATATTTTTTTTCCTCCTATACAAGAAATTAATATTTCAATACTCTAAAAATCATATTCAGATCAAATAACCTATCAAATCTTCCTACTAACTTTTAAGAATTCCCAACAAATCCAATTCAACAAAATTATTTTCTAATCTTCAAAATCAATGAAACTATAATTTGTATAAATCTTTCTTTTTGCTCAAGAAGTGTATAAATCACAATTTCTTCACACAATCCTATATTCAATTATTAACCAAAGTAAATTTTTGCTAAAGCCTTTCATGACAAGAATCCTACCTCAATCATTGTAGCAATTTGGTAAAAACAATGGAGATGAACCAATCAATTAAAAAAAAAAGCACAACAATCCTTCAATTCTTCACAAAAAAAGCACTTTCAAATACCTGAGCTTCAATAACCTGTTTTTATTTTTCTTCTCCTTTGCATAATAAAATTGATAACCAAAAAAATGAAAAAAGCTAAATTTTCTTCTTTTAATAACGCTTCATTTTTTTTTCAAAACCTAAAAAACAAAACTATAATATTATATTCTTTATAAAAGAAAAATAATATTAAAATGATTTTACTCCTATTCATGCACATCCTACTTAAAACAAATATTAAAAAATATAATTTTCTAATTCACAAATATGACATTTAATAATTGATTCTCTAAATCTTTAAAATAGACATGCACATTTAATAATTAAATAAATTAACAAATTAAAATAATTCAACTTATTTCTTTTTCAAAAACAAATTAATTACCAAAATAAATAAATAAAAGAAATAATATAATGCTTATAGGTTTACATAATTATATATTGTTTTTTATATATATTTTTTAAATTATAAATATGTATCTATAAATATATGTTTATTTTAAGTCTCTAAAATATCATTCATGCAAGAGCATAACATATAGATATTTATTAATATAAATTATATATATATATATATATATATATAAACTCTTTAAATAATATAAATAAATCAAATTGAATTCAACTTATACAATTCTATTAAATCTAAGAACGTATAAATACATGGCTAACTTATGCAATTCAATGGAACATACTGTAGCAACAAAATTCACATATTTATCTAATCATCATACATCAATCACATCCATTAACCATATAAAATGCTCAAACATAACTACATAACCACATAACGATGCATAATAAAGCCACTCAATGAAGAAATAAGAATGATGCAATATATCATGAAACTAAGTGAGTGTGTGCATGCATGGGTTTATCCGTCATGCCAACTCTTTCCTGGCAGCTAGAACATTTCTACCTCAACCATGTTCTCATCTTCAACATTCTTCCTGCATTCAGTCGCACTTAGATTTCTATTAATAGATTAGTCCATATAATCCCTAGTACCACGGGGACGCGCCCCCCCCCCCAAAATACAGCCGTCCCCACGTCTCCCCGTTTCCGAGACGGGGAGACTTCTGGGAAACGTCCCCACCATCCCCCGCCATCCCACCGCCGTTCCCCCGCTGTCCCCCCACCGTCCCCCAGTTTTGCCGATGTATTTCTTTGAGGCATTCTGTCAAACAGTTTACGTGCTTTGTCTATGCTTCCACATTTTGCATACATGTCTATGTTAGTTGTGGAATTTGGCTTTACACCAGCCAATTGCATTTGCTTTAAAATTTCTAAAGCCTATTCAACATATCCATTTTGTGCATATCCTGCAATCATTGCAGTCCATGAGACCACATTTCTTTCTTTGAGGCATTCTGTCAAACAATTCATGTGCCTTGTCTATGCTTCCACATTTTGCATATATGTCTAATTTATAACTAATTTATACAACTTATAGACTTCTACAGTTATACATCTTTTTATAACTAATTTTTCAAGTACTATAGGTATTTCAGCGCACCGCTCCCCCGCCGCCCCCTCGCCGCCGTCCCCCCGCCGTCCCCAACTTTAGGCCCCCCTCGTCCCCAAACCCGAAACGCGTCCCCTGCCGTCCCCCCGTCCCCGTCCCCAAAACTCCGTGGAACTATGATATAATCATAGCCAAAGCAAGACATGATACATATCCATAATCTTAATAATAATTGGTCATCAATCGTCTTTCAAATTTTTTTATGCATTTTAAATATCAACTATTTTACCTTTCACACACATGAAATCACTCAATAGTAAAACAATCATAGTAAAATGTCTCATAATATAAATTATAATAGAGTCCAAAAACAAGATGTCATAAACACTCTCAAACGCAATCCTTCTAATGGTCACTTCTTCAAAAACCACATGAATTTGTGGACAAACTCACACAAAGGTATTGAGAAACTAAAAGATGATTTATTTAAACATAGTCCAAACCATGGTTCACCTACTAGGGCTTGACTCAGATTCACTACACCAAAAAATTTCAACTCGGCAACTCAAGAAAAACTCAGCAAAATAATCAATTCAAAAAACTTAGGCGCTTGAATTTGTGTGTGTTTTCCATGTTATTGTCATTCCACGTCAATTTACAATTATCTTGCATCGCACCCTACATCAATTTACAGTCAGCTTGCATCGAATTCCACGTTAACTTACAGTCATCCCACATTCAATGGTCAATTTACTCAGCAAAAATACACAAAAACTGAAAACATCACAATATACAGTCATCCCTAATGAGTCGCAAGTTTCTATTCAAATTGCTAGTTCCAAAAAAAATCACGAGTACTCGATGAGTATGCAAACTATGGTTCAAAGGTTTGGCTTTCCATTAAGCCAATTTTTCTAATTACATTGTATCTTATAGTTTCCCCCTTTCTTGGGATTTCCACATTACTCACAATTTTAAATTTTGCAAGCATAATGATCCAAGAAACTTTGGGACCAAAATCATGAGATAAACGTTGGCCAAACTCTTCAACACAACACTTTATCTTATTACATTTCGAAATATGCAAAGAATAGGAAGCTTCCTGCTTTTTTATCATACTTGTGATCATATTTTCACTCTTAAAACTATATAGTGGTCCAATATATAGAATGGAGGTATATAGATCTAGTTGCGAGTGTGTATCATGCAAGAAGTGAACTTTAAAAACTGTCGAATTTGTTTTTGTTTGTAGACTCTTCTACATTGCAATCGACACAATTCCTAGTAAGCTATCATTTGACAAGCTCAAAACATTGGTAATTTTAAACTTAGTTTCATTAATGATGACTATTTATGCATAAATTATTAGCAAAACCAACCCAAATATGGGAGACATCAATGATTTTCCTAGCTCCATATGAGGTAACCACTGCTGCCCACTTGTGCCTACTTTATTTGGAGTCTATATCAATGATGATCTGAAATGGATCGTGTGTAAAATGGAAAAAAGAAAATGATGTCCAATGGGGACATGGGTAGCAGAGTTGACCCAAATTGTAGTTAAACTTGAGGGTCTCTTCACCACACTAACACCATCCAAGACATTTATCTTTTCCCCTTGTAACAAATATGAAGCACTGTAGCAGAAAATGTTATCAATATAGTTTGGTTTTGAGTGGACTCATCTTATTGGAAATCAAGTGAATGAAATTAAATGATATCAATATCGACAAATGACCAAAGCAGGTAAATGGAACTCAAACAAACCTGTTACAACAGAAAATAATAGTGACAATGAGACAAATGACCATTTGAGAGGATGTAGGGAGTGTAGCCAGAAATCAAGGAATCCACTATAGCATCTTATGAAAATGAGGAATCATTGCATAATTGTTCCAAAGTGCACGAATCTGTCAAAGTGTTCTATAAGTAATTTAAGTAAATCCTGATTTTGCTGGTAGAGTTTTCTATGCCAATAGTGTTTTTTTGTGTAGATATTTCTGTCTCATGTGTGGGATGTATTTTCTCTTCTATTTATATACAATGCTTCTGTAGTTATTTTCCTTGCACACAGAAAGTTAAGAGGCTTAGATTCTAGTTCCGTGCATTATGCAGTTAGTTTCTTTCCCATAGAAAGTTCAGAATTTTGGTGACATAAAGTACTCTAGTTTTCTTTATTTCAGGAAGAGGATACATTCAGTGAGCTGTTCTCATTCATATAATAGTCAATTACAGAATATATGAATTGGTAGTTGAGGAAAATGTATGGTTGTTCAGTTCAATGCAAGTCTTCAGAAGCAGCTTGACATTTTGAGGAAATTGTATTGTTGTTAGTAAGCATGTCAACCACCAGATTGCACATGCATTCTGAGGTAAGCCCTATCATAAAGTCCATAGAGATTTCTTCCAATCTCTACCTCGGAATGGACAAAAGCTGCAAATGCCCAAAAAACAAATTGTCTCACCCTCATTCTGTTGACAGCCTAAACAACTCAACCAAAAACTATTTAACTTCCCTTTTTAAGGCTTCCCAAAAATGCCTCAACTCATTCATAGATTTCAAGAAACCCTAAATGATGCAATGCAAGAGAAGAATGCATTTTAAAGAGAAGCTATTTCTTTGACTGCAAATTGAAACCTAAGAAAAAAAACTGAGGTACCCTCTATATTCTGGAGTTGTTGAATTTCTTCCATGTAGCAGGATCATTTCTCCACTTGATGTCTGAATCCACTAAGGAGTTGCTAAGGTAATGAAACAAAGATGAGCATTACCTTCCATTTGTCCCAAGAGTGCATCCATTCTAACATTCTCATTTACACTTTCCTAGATGATTTCAAAGTCAACACTCATAATGTTGGTTACCTATTTTTATTGTTCCTCTAAAGATAATGATTTGTTTATAAAAATATTGAGGTTGTAATAGGAATTCTAAAACTTGACATGCCTACTAATGAGATAACAGAACTAGTATTTGACTACATGCAATAAAGCTAACATTTCTTTCTCATAACTCAACTTGACCAAGTTCTTTCTAGTAGGTTGTCTACTCTCAAAGCAATATTGACCAAGTTCTTTCTCATAATCATGCAAGTGGGTACCACATGGTTTGCAACTAACTTCATCACCTTGCAGAGCATTTATTGTTTGCAAACACCTTTGAAGGAAATGTTTGTGAGCCAACAATGACTGGATTGTTCTTATTAGAAGAAGACAAATGGAGAGAAGATTGCAAATGCATTTTTTGATGATGTCTTCGCAAAGAGAGCTAATGAGATCCTCAAGGAACTTAAAACTTCTATTTAGATTTTAAATTGTATCCTTTAAGTTCACTTTTTCTAGACTCTAATTGCTAGATATCATTCAATTTTTTTTAGTTTTATTTTTATGTCAACTTTAATTTGTTTGTAGATGTTAGAGACTTAAATCAAAGTTTTGCATTTTGTGGATAGGGAGTGAAACCCAATGGGGTACCTATATGAGGCCATGGTCAAGGCCAAGGAAGCCATCAAAAAGTATTACAAGGGAGATAGAATAAATTTCAAACCCATTTGGAACATTATTGATTGGAGGTGGAACAACCAACTCCATCAACCCATTCATAGAGTGACATATTGCCTCAACCCAATTTTTTTCTACATGGACAACTTAAGGGCTAATGTGGAGGTTACGGATGGCACCATAACATACATTGATGTCAGTGACCTAATTATTGGAGAGTTGAAAAGATACAAGAATGCAAAGGACACATTGTTCTCTTTACCACTAGCTATCTAAGAGAACCACCCAATAACCAAGGAACCAAATAACTTAGTTTTCACGTCACTTCACTTCAAATCTTTAATGTGTGCAATTATCACTTACTTACAAAATTGTGAATGTCTTATTTGCAACTTGGTGGAAAGACTAGAGCGTAAAAAACCCCCAAATCTTCAAAAGCTAGCCTTCTGAATTTTGTCTCAACCTTGTACCACTTCTGGATGTCAATGCAATTGGAGTTATTTGATACTATTCACAAGGAGAAATGCAACAAGTTGATACAAAAATGCCTCAATGACCCTGTCTTTGTGCAATACAACCTTCACCTTCACTCAAAAAATGCGGAGGCTCAAATACTCATGAGGTGATTGACTTGGATGGCTTTGATCCATATAGTGACTAGACTGTCCAAGATGAGGACCCCATGTTCACAAAGGACAGGTCTGCTGGTTTTGAGAGGCAAGTAGAGGAGGGTGCAAAAGAAGCAAGAGGCATTGGATTGGATGACATCATGGTTGAAGATGATGGTGATCCTGACACATCATTGCCTTCTAGTTCAAGGGTAGAGCCGCAACTGACTACAAGGAGTAGGATCCTAACCATCACTAATATTTTGAATATCATTAGTAACTTCTCTACTTTGGATGCGAGGAGGGATATTGTGACACTTCATGCTTCAATTTTGACTTTGTAAGAGACCTCTTGGCTCCTTTTGCTTCTCCTAGTTGAGTCTTTGGTGCTACAATCTATCTCTTTTATCTCTCACTCATCCTTTACTCCTCTTCTCTCTTTTAGTTTCTTTTGGCATTCTAAAGTATCTAGGGTTTCTTTCAGCATTCAACATTACATCCTCAATTATCTACACTTTTGAGACTACTTTATCTGCTCCCTTGGGTACATCAGACTTCAGCTACCTTGAAGCTTAAGGATTCCTCTAGCACATCTAAGAGGATATACTCATCAACTTTATACTGAGATGGATCATCACCTTCCATGGGAGAATTGCATTTGCCAACAATGCCCACAAGAATCTAAATCGGTAGACCATTTTGTGTTCATATGTCATGACTACAATGAGATTTGGGATGTTGCAACTGCCTTTCCAAGGATTTACATGATATTCTCAAAAACTTCACACATTATGAGGATCAAATGTGCTTAGCTTATTTGTATGCAAGATTTTCCAATTCCAGCATCAATCTTCTTAAAAGAAAATCTTCCAAGGAGATCAACTCCAAATTAATTACTACCTGCTTTCAACCCCATAAGTAGTAGTAAGTACAATGGAACAAAGGCCCTTGTTTAAGTTACAGATACAAGATCTGTAAGGAAGTGCAACCTAGGTGACATCCACTCAAACAAAATTCTGATTCTCATTACTAACTACTCTCCTCTGAATGGGAGTATCAAATTGTACCCCATCATACTTCAATATAGACTTTCTATGAGACCTCTTGGCTCCTTTCCATTCTCTTAGTTGAGTCTTCAATGCTTCCATCTCTTTTATCTCACTCTCACTCTTTTCTACTCTTTTGCTTTTTACTTCAGCACAAAGTAATCTAGGGTTTATTTTTCAACTATATCTATTTGCACTCCCTACATGTAGTTTTGTTCATGCATTTTTTTTAGTCCCATTGCTCAACTTTTGCAACTAGTGGACATAGATCCTTAATCAAATTAAATTTTCTACTGAGAAACAATGGAAAGCATTCCCTTCAGCTATGCCTGACTTTAGCTTGCAGCCAGCTACACACAATCCAAGCTTTCCTAGAAACATTGGCTGCACAATAGTTGAATTGCCCATTCACATCTTTCCTTGACCTATGCATACTCGCAAAACTACAAAACCCAATGTTTTATTTCTGGCCTTGTGGCCTTATACACACATTTTTCCTTATATGCATACCTTTGAAATTTTGTGTTGTTCCACTGTTTCTGAAGCCCAACGATTTCACAAAGACTTCTTTGATATTCATTTAGCACTCTTATGGCTAAGCAGATGGTAGCACCCATTGCAGTGCAAGATGTATAATTTTAGTTCAATAGCCCTACTGCTGTACTGTTTTGTAATCAATCTGTCTGGATGCGGCAGCAGTCTTAACACAGAAGCAGCAATTATTTGAACCAACCCAGATTTTGTTCTGTATCAGATTTTGTACTTGATTCTTGTATCATATGTCACAAATAGGCACCAAGCCATGTTGTATGCTTTTTGTACTTTAAGAAATCTCATTATCTAAAGGTTGATGCACAAATTGTCATTCTTATTAATGCAACATGCATATGTTTCAAAGTGTATTTAGTTGTGGAGGAAAACACACGTGCTTGCACTTGTAAATGCCTCCTTTATATCTATGACACTCCTCAGGATGGGGTTATCCCCCAAATTATCTTTGTACATTACAAAAGCATGCAAGTCTTTATGACAATTAAAAAACATCAATTTACTGTAATCTTCTCTCAATTTTATGATGGCCCTATTAACTCATGTACTTTAGTACATGCTTTAATCATTTTACAAAAGACGGCACCATATAGGTTGACATGCCTTTCAGTCCTGAATTTTTTTTGGATAAGAATATTAATAAAGTTCCAACTTAAATATTCAAACTCTAAATATTAAAAGACTAAATACAAAAGTAAGAATCAAACAAAATTGAATACTTCTCTAGCATGAAATACCTGATGACGTCTGGTCAAGAGAAAAAGTCAATTTAAGTGGTTGAAACTGATGTTTTAAAAAGAGGGCAGTTCCTCCATATTTAGCTTCGCCAAGAGACCACCATACACGATAATTTGAAAATGGTGGACTTGAAATTGCACGCATCAATATCTGTTTCTCATTATTCAACACACCAAAAAATATAAAAGTAAGCAGAGTTGTTAAGTCCAAAGATTTAACTATAATTAGGACCAAGACTATAAGAAATAGTTAATCTCCAAATGCAACACAACATTCAAGAAAACAAAAATAGCATATATTAACTTGCAAAATTTTAATATAAATGATTGTTGAAATACAGGTAGAAAGAATTCCCTTGGCAATTAAGTTTAAAAGTTAAGCACAATTCAAAGTATGACTACAAAGACATACTTTTCATAAAATAAAAGACTAGCACATTATGACTATGAAAACATATTCCAGTCAAGATTCTATGTCAGGGGACACTTAGATGATCATGGACAATTGGAAAACTATATGGCTGGCTACCATTAGCTACTTGTGGAAGACAAGATGTAAGGCATCTTTTCGGGACACATCACCGTTTGGTTTAGGAAAATTGAAGCTTTCTAAATAGGATTTTCTATCTTTATCCAAGACAAGCATGCTTATTTTTGTAAAGGCATTTGCTCCTTGCCCAGTTTAAAAGAAAGAGATCTTAATTGTATTCCCGTTGCTCAATTGTAATTATATTGTTATTTTACTTAACCTAAATGTATTTCTTCCGAAAAACCCAATATGATTATCAAGACAAAAACCCATCAGAAGACGGCAGTCTGGAGTATCAAACAATCCTCCAATTAGTGCTATTCAGATAGATCTTCAAGCAACAAGACTTAATTATTTCCAATTCCTTTTGGTAAGTGTGAATCCTGAAAAAAGTAATGTTCCACGGAGTTTCAAATGGGGGAATTGGGCATGGGGGGGCAGGTTTCGAGGACGAGAAGAGCATGGACCCAGATTTGGGGATGATGAGGGGACGGCAACTTAAGGCACAAATATAATATATATAGTTATATATACAATATACATACATACATACATACATATATATATATACACTAAGTTACTAATCCTAGTACTAGTTCGGGTTTGGGTTTGCCAACTCAATTCGCGGATTCAGTGGAAAAAAAATTGGGGTTGGGTTCGTTGTTATAAAAACATATAAAAATAATAAATATATACATATATATAGCCTAAAATCAAGAATATTAGACAATATACATATTTCCTAATATTTTCAATGTATAGTAATATTTATAAGCCTTTTACAATATTGATAAAGTTAAAATATAATTAAAAAATATATATAAATAAAGAATAGAAAAAATTTCATCCATAAAGTCACTAATGTCACTGCCGAAAGTGGATGAGGTTAGGGTATCGAACTCCTTTGCTTGTCTGGAGAATTATCAACCTGCAGAGGATAGGCGTTAGGGAGGCAATGCAAACAGAGGTTTTGAGTGGGCTACCCACCGCTCCTTGCGAGGTGGGGATGGCTTGGGTGCTCCCATTCCTCCTCAGCGTAGGACAAATTTTGTTTCGATTGGGCGCGCCGTGGAGGGGAGTCTTCATGAGAAGGCACGGACTGGCCATCCGCATAAGGCAATCATGGAGATGGCCTTCAATGGGTTCCCAGACCCTCGTGGTGATGGGTAGGCACGGAAACGGCAAGAAGGGGTGCATGAAGCCCACTGATCTAGCCCCAGGCAAGAGGGGTCTTCTAAATCAAATGATGGTAGGGTTCTGCCTTCCCTGGCGGACGAGTCTACATTCAACTACAAGGGCATCAATGAGGCTCTTAATTCTCAGAGCTCCAGACCTATGCAAGGTGCTACTGAGTCTCCAATGATAAAATTCAAGGAAAAGTTAGTAGATAAATTGTTGAGAGTGAAGAATATTTCGCAGAGTACGATCTGATCGGCAGATTTGTCAAGTTCTGGCCCAACCTAGCTGTTCTACATAAATGGATCAAGGACATGTGGAGCCCCATCATGAAAGGTGATATTGAAATATACCCCTGCACTCGAGGATTTTTTATTGTGGTTTTTGAGAGTGTTCAGGATAAAAATACTATTCTCTGCAATTATCAATGGTGTTTTGATAAGCACCTACTCATGCTTAAACCTTGGCACCCAACTTTCAACCCTATTTCAGAATCTTTCTCAGTTACTCCCACTTGGGTACGACTCCCAAATCTCCCGCTCCAATTCTAGCAGGAACCTTGTTTTGCAATAATTGGAAATAAACTGGGGAAATTCTTGGCTATCGATGAAGGCTCCTCTATTTTCCTTCACACCACTTTTGCACACATTTTGGTCGATTTAGATCTTTCAAAGAATTTGTTACAGAGTAATATGACTATTATTATACAATGACTTAATTTACAAGATACAGCAATAGCTGTATATATAGATAATACAAGGCTAAAAATAGCCAAAAAACAACAAAGCAGAAAGGATAACTATTATCCTACAAGAGTGACCATTATTAGATAAACTATATTTAATACCCTCCCTTAATGGTCAATCGGTCAACTACACCAAGATGCCCTCTAAATTTGATGAACTTATCCGGGCTCAGGGATTTGGTGAGAATATCAGCAGCCTGCTCCTCTGTAGGAACATATTGCAAAATAACGGATCCGTCTTCGACCAGCTGACAAATGAAGTGACAATGAAGATCAATATGTTTTGTCCATTCATGGAAGACAGGATTTTTTGCAAGTTTCAGCACCCCTTGATTGTCACAGTACAAAGGTGAAGGCCCATCTTGAGATAGGTTCATGTCCGAAAACATCTGTCAAAGCCATACTGCCTCACAGGTGCTTTAACAGCAACCCTGTATTCAGCTTCTATTGAAGAGAGAGCCACTGCCTGCTGCTTCTTGCTGGTCAAGGTGACAGCTCCTGTGCCTAAACTAAAAACATACCCAGAGGTAGACTTTCTATCATCAACAGAGCCTGCCCAATCCGAATCTGTAAAACCAATCAGTTGAGGATCTTTGACCCGGCCATACAAAATACCAAAGTTAGAAGTGCCTTGCACATATCTCAACACACGCTTTGCTGCAACCCAATGTTCAGCTTTGGGAGCTGTCATGAAACGAGAGATGTAGCTGACTGCAAAACTGAGATCAGGTCTAGTGGCAGTAAGATAGATGAGACTGCCCACTAACTACCTGAATGCGGATTCATTCTCTACAGGAGAGTCTGAATTAGCTGAGAGTTTCAGCCCTTTTTCCATAGGGGTAGAAGCAAGTTTGCAGTCTATCATCCGGAATTTGTCCAACAAACTTCTGGCGTACTTTGACTGAGAAATATAAATGTGGTCAAGGTGCTGCCAAACCTCAATACCTAGGAAATAATGAAGTCCCAAGTCGGTCATGTCAAATGTTTGATTGATATCTTGTTTGATCCCCTGAATCAACTGCTCGAAGCTGCCAGTAATAATCAAATCATCGACATAGATAACGATGTAAAGATTGTCATCAGCATATTGTTGGACATACAAATTAGAATCCGAAGGGCTCCTCTGAAAACCACGATCCATGAGGTACTTATCAATCTTGATGTACCATGCCCGGGGAGCCTATTTGTGGGCATAGAGGGCTTTCACCAGTTTGCACACCTAGTGTTCTTTGCCCGTAACTTTGAAGCCAGGAGGTTGTGTCATGTAAACTTCTTCATGCAAATCGCCATTGACGAAGGCACTCTTGACGTCCATTTGATGGACTTTCCACCCAACTGAGCTACCATAGCAAGAACAAGCCAAATGGTACTCATTTTGGTTGTAGGAGCAAAAGTCTCCTCATAGTCAACACCTTTTTGTGAGTAACCTTTGGCGACCAACCAAGCTTTATATTTGTCAAGAGTTCCATCAACCTTGTCCTTGACTTTGTATACCCATTTGCATCCAATGGGCTTCTACCCAGGAGGAAGGTCAGACAGAACACAAGTATTGTTCTTCAAAAGACTCTGGTGCTCAACATCCATAGCTTTCTCCCATTCAGGGACACCTTTAGCCTTTGAATAAGTTTGAGGTTCTGAGACACTGTGGAGATTGGCCATGAGGGCAAAATTGACAGTATTTTGCTGCTCACACTTCTTCCGAGCAGAGCGACCTTCGATGAGTTCATTATCATGAAGATCACCAATTGTTTTGGCCCACCATTTAGGCCGGAGAGCAGATGATCCAACATCTGAAATAGGGACAGCAGTATCTCCAAGAGAGGCAAGAACAAGATCAGGAGGATCCAGAGCGTCCTAAGGAGGGACGGGTGCTTGAACACCAAGCTGAGGTATGGGTAAAACTGCAGGAACCCTCCCATCAGATGGAGCTAAAGGAATACGAACATCTAAATCTGAAGCCTCCAAAAGTTGACCCTCAGTAGATGAAGTAGATAGCAATAAAGGCCCGGTAGTCTCATCAATAACTACATCACGACTGAATATGAGACGATCAGTGTCTACATTAATCAATTTGTAAGCCTTATGATTTTCACTATACCCAGTGAACATGAGTTTTTGGCTTTGGGAGTCCAGTTTAGTGTGCTTGGCATTTGGAATCCAAACATGAGCAGTGGAGCCAAAAAATTTCAGATGGTTGACACGAGGCTTACGTCCAGACCAGGCTTCCTCAGGAGTCATTTTTCTGACGGCATAGGTGGGAGACCGGTTCAGAAGATAGACAGCAGTGTAGATTGCTTCAGCCCAAAACTTCTTAGGAACACTTCTATGTTCCAACATAGAACGTGCCATTTCTATAATAGTGCGATTGCGTCGTTCAACAACACCATTCTACTGAGGTGTGTAAGGTGTAGTAAGCTGACATTTGATACCATGTGTGGCACAGAAATGAGTAAAGTTGAAGGAGCAAAACTCCCCTCCATTATCAGACCGAAGATTGATGATTGGACAACCAGACTCTTTTTCCACCAAGGCTTTGAACTGCTTAAATGTACGAAGCACATTGGATTTCTTTTTCAAGAAATACACCCACATCTTTCTGCTGAAATCATCAACAAAAAGCAAAAAATATCTGCACCTAGTAACTGAAGGAGTGTTCATTGGTCCACATACATCAGCGTGAACCAGCTGCAAAACTTTGGATGCTCTCCATTTGTCACCATCAGAAAAAGGGGTCCTATGCTGTTTGTCAGCCTGACAGGCGTCACAGACGCCAGGAAGTTGAGTTTGAATGTCTGGAAGACCACCGACCAGACTCTCCCGAGCTAACTGAGAGAGATAGTGCATGTTGAGGTGCCCATAACACTGATGCCAGAGTTTACTGATGGAAGTGTTCCGAGCTGTTAAAGCTAGTTCGGGAGAATCACCAAAATCCACGAGTCTATATAGACCATGATCCTCAAGAGCCTGAGCAACGGTGGTGCGTGTCTCACGGTCCATTATACTGCATGAATGCATGCTGAAGACAACATCCAGATGCGGTGAATGTCGCATGATCTGACTGACAGAGAGAAGATTCAGTTCCATGCTAGGTACGAAGTATACATCGAGAAATATTAAATTTCTCCTACCAGATTTTATCTGTACGGTGCCTTTCCTGACAACGGTATACTCTTCGCCTCCGCCAAAGATGACAGAGTCTTTGAACGGCGTGTACTCAGTAAACCAGTCTCGTCGATGTGTGAAATGTCAGGAAGCACCGGAATCAATGTACCAAGCAGAGGATTTGATATGATCGGCAAGGCATTTAGCCATAAAGGCATAAGATGCAGACTTCTTCTATTTGATAAAAAACACCATCTTTATGCTTTTTGAGGCATGAAAAGCAAAACAAAGAAAGATGGACAGAAAAAGAACAAATATTTGGAGAAAACAGGCAAACCCTAGCATAGATACTTGGAGTAAATTCATCATTATCTTCAGATGGGAATGCAATTTCAGAAATGTGGTCAAACACAGAGAGACTGCTAACGAGATGCAACTAGGCAAGTTTCAAATCTTTCAAAGATAAAAAACAGAACCCAGCGATCACACTTTCAAAGATAAAGATGCAGAGTTTCAAATCTTACTGCCACAGTGATCACACAGTCTATAGGTAAATGACAACCCCGATCCAACTTGAAGAACAAAGACGCCTTCAATTAGAAGCGTCCAAGCACATGATCAAAAAGCAGAAATCTTCAGGAGATGCCAAGAGATCATCAAAACAAAGGAATGATGAAACTTCTGCTCACAAAAATGTTAGAGAATTAATGCGGGGAAAAACACGACCAAAGATAGCTGCCGAAAACACAGAACCCGCAAAAAAATGACGCACAAATGGAGAGAAACCCGAATCGAGATTTGAACCTCACAGAAAACAGAAAGGTCACATAGATGGACTGATGACCCATGACAGAGTTTGAAACACCGAACAACACGCGATTTGCAGAAATGCCACCGGATATCATACCCAACAGAGAAGATGCGATTTCCAGAATCCCGTCGCTTAAAAAGACGAACTCAAATTCGAAAACTTGTGTAGCTTCAGGAACCTGAATCGATGAGCACAAGAGTTAGAGGAAAAGCTAAAACTAACCAGGTTCGAATAGTTGCTCTAATACCATGTTACAGAGTAATATGACAATATTATTATTCAATGACTTAATTCACAAGATACATCAATAGCTGTATATATAGAGAATACAAGGCTAAAAATAGCCAAAAAACAACAAAGCAAAAAGGATAAGTATTATCTTACAAGAGTGACCATTATTAGATAAACTATATTTAATAGAATTTACCAACTGAAATTACTCTGAAAACATCTGCCCGTAGCTGAAATCAATGTTTGGATTACGAAGGCTTACCTTTCCGCTGTCGCAGATGTTTTGAGATAGGTCATATGGTTGCAAATTGCTCCAAACATAAGTTGGAGGGACAAGCCTCATGGTGGAAAGATGCTGCTATCCGCCATTACTCAGTGGAAAAAGAGGATCCTACACCAACACAGGAGACGAGCAATAGGATTCCCTCTCCAAAGTCGACTATCCCAGAGGTTGGTTCAAGTTTTCAACTGCTATATAAAGTATTCAGAAGGATTCCTCTCCGAAGTTGAGGACCCCCATTAATGGTTCAACAACTCAGGAAGTGTCGTCCCCTAAGGCAGATAGTGGTTTAGTTTTAGACAAAGATACACGAGCCTAATGGATCTTCGACCTCACATGTAGAGATTTCTGAAGTTTTAGGCATTGAGGCCACTCCCCTAACCGCGGACATTGTGGCCTTGGAGGATGGGAATACAGACGAAAATTGGATAGAGGTACAGAAAAAAAAAAGTTATCAACAGCTCACAGTATGCAATTACGCTCCCATCACAGATAATTATGTCCCGAGCCCTTGGCACTCTCACAGGATCTGCCGGCTAAGTGCCACTTTGGCGGGATGGATTGGAACTTTTACTGCCCCTTGTTAATGGGTCTGTTATACTCCATTGAACAATGTTAAGGTTAGTGTATAGCGTTTGTAGCAGAACAATAGCAGTCTTGTCTAATACTGCTAATATAAGGATGGATGTACAATACAGAGTATGGCTCTGGTTTTTTCAAAAGTTCCTGGACCTCAAAACCAGGTTTTTACTTGAAAAAAAATTCTAAATAAAGAATATTAATAAATTATAATATAATAATAAAATCATAAATATTATAATATAATATAATACTAAGGACTAGCACCAAGTGGATATAATATAATATAATAATGTAATAATATAATTATAAATAAAGAATATTCATAAAAATTGATTATATTATTAGTTTTAAAAATTCATTAACATATTCCAGCTTACTTGCTAATACATATTTCTGGACAAGCTTGCACTGAACTAGTACTTTGATATTGGATATCGGATCCTGGAATAAAGATTCTAATCCGGAATGAATAAAGTTTCTCTAGCCAGCTATGCACTTGCTATACTCCACCAAGCTGACAACTATAGCGAAGAAAGGGCCCCGGCATGCATTTCAGATATATTGATCATTGCATTGCACTCAGCCGGTATGATCTCTCTCTGTGTGAGACAAGCCAGATCAATATTTCCAATAGTCTTTCCTTGTTTGGCACTCTATCCATATCTCTGTGGCAAGGCATGGCTCAAACAACCAAAAATAATTTAAAAAAGCAGAAAAAATATTAAAAACTAATTGGATTAGTCACGGAAAGCAGTAAAGACATCAAAATTCGTCACAGGCTCGCCCAACTTCATCCCAAACGAACCCACAAGCATTTTGTGAACCCTGGCTGGCCCAAAAAGCCAATCGGTTCCAAATCTGGACCAGATTCAAATCAGACCCAAATCCAGCTAGGTTTTCAAACGAACTAGTAACTCAGAATAATAATATTAAATTTATATATATAATAATATTATATATATTTAATATTATTAATATATATTTATTAATTAAACTAATTAATATTTATAATTATTAAACTAATTTTTTTTGTTTCTCCAAAACCAAATCCCCATTCTTCAGAGAACTAATGGTGAAGCTGGGAAATCTGAGTTGTCTAAATGATGAAGGCTGCACAATTGATTCCTTCTGTTTTTAGAAACTACTTACAACAATTAGGAGATTCGATACAGTACTATGGATCACAAGAAATGGGAAGATACTAATGGTATACCACATTTCATTAACCTGGACATAACAAAATAAATGCCATGTATCAATGTATTTGTATTAAAAAAAGTCATTAAAGGGAAAGCAATAAATATATTGTTCAAGATAGTGATATGGAATTGTTTTGAATCGTCTCTAACTTACACAAGGGTGGCTGGCTATCTCATCTATCTAGATAGCAGGAATTCAGACAGCTGGAATGGTGAGAATTAAATGATGATGTACAACTTATTTCTCTCTCTGGAGATTGGCTGAATTGGCACTGGGAATTCAGCTGGATCAGCATTCTGCATGGATGGTTATTTATTTCTCCCCGTGGTATGAATGATCAGAATTTTACACATGGATTGGCTCTAACAATTCAGAATTATATGGTTACCAGATCACCACAAAAATGGAATGTTGATTGAACTATTGGGTGAGATGAGTATTATCCACTAGTGAGCAGCAGCCTTCCGGTTCCATTGAACTCGTCAAAAGAGGAAATAGAAGCTGTTTGGATGGAGATAGTATGCCTGTACAACAGAATATAAATGCCATTTCATAAACTCTATAAAATAAGTAGAAATTCAAGAACCACAAATTCTTTATACAATTCTACTTGCTCCAACAAATGACAGTAATTAAAGTGGTGGGAATGTTGATGGAAAATCAGAAATATACATGCTGCAAATAAAAAGAGTCAACACAAGAAACACAAAATCTTACCAGAGAAACCACATGACGGTGAAAACCAGCTTTAGTAGTGGCAAATTCACTACTACCCTTTTGGAATTAATTTGGAAAGAACAAGTACAGAAAGCGAGTACAACAATGATTGTTCCCTACTACTTCGTCAAGCTCACACAACTCAAGAACAGCTGAATTATCCAATTTCTAACAACTACAACACTCAAATCAACTCTCTCATGAAAAAATACGTACTCTCCACCACTTTAAATAGTTGCTAGTGATGACGGAGATTTCCCCCCAGCACAAGGAGAAACCTCTAGAAGTTGGAAGTGGAAAGAATCCCATTTCGTTTTAGTTCTGAGTTTTCAACAATTGGAGGTCGTTTTTGCAAGCGTGTGTAATGTCCCTTTTTCGGAGTGATCACTATTGTTGACCTAATGACCTAATTTCCACACTTTGGGATATTTTGGAAGGCATTTTGAGTATTGGAGATGACTTGTCATATTTTTCTGATGTCTTCGATGCATTTATCGTGAATAAAATAATTTGTCTACTCACTGAGCGAACCATCTTGGTGATGGGTGAAGCATGGAAAATTGCCTTTGAAAGAATATTTTGGTAAAGGTGGATTTGATATCATTTCTCATATTTGCCTTGGAGGAGATAACATGTGAAATCCTTGGGAGAAGAAAAGAAAAGAAATTAAAATTCTATTTGGGCGCCAAGAAGATGATATAACTTGCAAAGTCAGCCAAGTTGAATGTAGGTCGGCCAAAGTCCATTGAGCGCCAAGAATGCACAAGGTAAGGTCAGCCCAAGTTGAAGGAAACTAAATAAAGATAGGTCAGCCAAGATGGAGACAAAAGTAGGTCGGCCTTTTGAGGGAAAAATGATAAAATAATAGTGTTTTTACCTTGGTCGGCCAGCCTGTGGAAAAAGGTGGCAATCAAGTATTTATACAAGGTATTGTGAGTTCAAATCATTGATCTTTCAGCTTGTTTCTTTATTTTCCCATTGTGGATCTGCAACTTTGTTTGCAATACTTTTCCAAGGACGAAAACCCTTGAGGAAAGGTGGATTGGACGAAAACCCAATCACATCTCGGAGGTGATTCATACGGAGTTCACAATTGCACTTCATTGGAGAATTACGAGTTTGGAGCGGAATTTGCGTATCATTTTTGGAGCAGATTTATATCATTTTTGGAGCAGACTTTGGATCAGATTTTGAGCACCAACCTTAGAGGGTTTTGTTCAGATTTTCAGACCAGATTTGAGCGCCTATTTTGAGGTTTTGTTGGAGGATTGTGTAATGTTCCCATTTTCAGTCTAGTCGTCCTGAAGTCACTTATCCTCATTCCAAATCTTTGGAGTAAATATTTAATTATCTATTTTGATAATGGGAGGAAAATTGATAATTAATCAGGTTAATTATATTTTTGGTGCACTTAAGTTATAATGTTATATTTTATAAAGTGACTTAAGTGTGGTATGAGGACATATTTATATTTTTATCCTAGACTTATTATTAAAGTGAGTACCACTTTGGAATAGGAGAACTTTATAAGTTGAGGAGGAAAAAAGATTATATTTTCAAGAAAGTGGAGTTTGTAACTCCCGGATGCCTTTATATGCTGATGGAGAGCTCATTTGGAGTTATGCTTGGATTTGTATTGTTACTCTGTTGGATCGAACTTGTGTGTTCTTCCGTTTTTTCTTCCTTCTTGTGGACGGAAACCCACTCGAAGAAGATCAGTTTCGGTAGTGCGATATCTACCCTAGCTGATAATGATGGTTTCTACGTCAGGAAACCAATGGAGCTGAATGAGATCAATGGATTTTTGTAGAGTTGTTTGTGCAACCCGGTCATATTTTATTGTGTTCAGTTTGATAAAATTTTGGACTGTCACAAAGTCTCTTCTTCTTGTTTATTTTTCATCTTGTCCCTGGCCGTACAATGGGCCGTACTATGCGGAGTTAGGAGTTTTTAAATAAAAATTATTATGAATGTTTTTGAGTATGAAATTGATTGGAATGTCATTGTTTGGGCTAGACATATCCATTCCATCTATTGTAGTGGGTTTTGATTCATTTTTTGAGACTCTATATGCATATCCGTACAGTCTCTGTCATACCAGCTTAGTGAGACCAATTCTCATAAAAATTTGTTTATGCTCCCTTTGCATTTTCTTTGGATTGCAAAGTCATTGTGGTGTTTAGGCGCCCCTATTAAGCAAGGTTTGATGAACTTTGAGGGAATATATGAGATTATTTTGAGCATCCGTATTGTACCATGGGTCGTACATGTCTGATATGAATGGAAATAGAGTATTAATTATTATGAAGTTATATGCATTCAAACTAGTTTGTAATCTCTTTGTGACCTTTGGGCGACCTTAGTGGCAAGAATTTCCTAGTGTTTTGTTAGATCTTCTGAATACCAAGTTCATATGTACGTTTCTGACCGTACAAGTCAAATTTTGGATCGATTCATATTAAAATTTAAGGGTGCATTTTATGAATTTATTCTTGGTGGAGATGAGTTTGTATGAGAGATAGGATCCATTTGAGAGTGATTTTAGTAAGTTTGATACATTATTGTGTCTGCTGGGTGATGTCGTACTTATCCATGGTCGTACCTTCTAGGCAGAGTCAATGAAGACCAGAAGTAATGAAATGAAAGTTGGTATTCTGATTGTTGTATATTATTTGTCATGCCTGGGTGTAAACATTTAATAATGATGATGCAGTGTTTATGTGAAGATTTGACTTATCTCATGATATCCGTACCTGGGAGTGCTGTACAAACCTGACTGGAAATCAGAAGTATTGTTGTGCGTAGTCTCATTTCTAATCAATGTCTTATGCAGAGTTTGTGGCAGCTTGTGATGATCAGCTGGCAATGTTGAAATGGTAATGATACCATAAGTGAAATTTTGTCATGCTTGTACAGTCATACAGTTACAGAGGTGACTGATTTTGGTTTCAGTTCTGCGGGGCAGTAAGCAACTTCTTTCTGTCAATGGTATCATGTTTACTTCAGTGATAGCTTGCATAGTATGATCTCTTCTTCAAGATCTTCAGGGGTAATATTATCAAATTTTAATCATGTATGACTAAAAAGCATTGTATTGATTTGCATTGTAATCTTTAATCAATTTCATTTAATAGCCCCTGGATGGTTTACCGCCAATGTGGAGAAAGAACCTTTCCTTTGCTCATACCCACTGAACAAGTGGAGAATACCCACTGAATAAGTGGATGGTTTCGTATTTCAATCCATACTTGTTTTTTTATACCCACTGGAAAGTGGTGAATTCCCACTGTATAAGTGGATGTCCGTCGCAGCGGATGAATTGTAGTTCTTGACTTCCTAGTTGTTCATTATAAGCCAACTCACTATATGCTCTCACCTTCCCCTTTCCGAGATCTGGGTGATCAGAAAGTGTGAGGCCTTTAGTTGGTTCTATGCACCTGATGCTAACACTGCCATATCATTGTATGTCATTTTGAAAAAAAAAATTTGGGGTAGCATCTTACAGATTGTTGCTAGGGTTTTACCCTAGGGTGAGCGCCACTTCCCAAGAAGAGGCGATTTCATATTTGCTGAGCATTGGAGGTCCGAACCCTAGACGCCGCCCCCTTTGTGCATGCCATTCTTCTTCATCAAGGGAGCGCATCTTGTCTTGGAGGATTCTCCATCTAGGCATTGCTATAAGACATCATTCTTCGCCATCCTTGGTATGTATGAAGCCTATGTTCAGGTCTGATTTGTAACAGCGGAGATTGTGGGCTATGTCCGGCCATGTTTGAGCCTATAATTTGTAACAGCGGAGATTGTGGGTTATGTTCGGCCATGTTTGAGCCTATAAACTTGATGTAATTGCAATTCTGGATAATCTGATTCATAGGAGCAGTTATTATATTCAGAAATCAGAATTATGTGTCATTTGTTTTGCATTTTGATGGTCATATTATGTCTTTGAATTCATAATTGATGTTATCTCCATAAGGATACATAATCGGCATGTTTATTTGATCAATTGACATACATTTGTTCGCTGTCAAAAGCCATTTATAATTCAGAAACAGAAAATCAGATCTCATATCTAGGGTTTGAGCAGAAAACTAAAGATAAATATTCAGAATTTTCGGACAAATATCTGTTGGGATATTACAGTGGTATCAGAGCCTTGATCCTGCCAGCTTGTTTGGGTTGTGAATCATGGATTCTGAAGTTTTTGATGATATAATGGTTGCTTATGATGAGTACCATACACTTCCACAAGAGGTTAGAAACGATCTTACCTTCGATCAATATATGGAATATTGAATGGACAAAAAGAGGGCAAAACAGGAATGAAGACCAAAGAAGCATCATAAGAGTCCTACGAGACATGAGCAACCAAGTGTTGAAAACATCTTGCAACAAATAATGCAAAATTTTATGCAGTCACAACAACAGATCCTTACCTCCATTGGTCAAATGTCAAAACTGAGGATAAATCAGCCTAAGGCAAAAAAAAGATGACAAATTGAACAAGGAAGTTGAAGCAAGGGATCAGAATGAATAAGAAGCCACAAAAAGCAAAGGGAATCGCATTCTTGAAAAATCAGAAGTTATTGTTCGTGACTTGCAGCCTACAAGTAATCATATAGAAGACAAAAATAAGTCGACATGCATTGAAGTTTTAACTCCTAGCCCTAAAGAAGATGTAGACACCAGTTCACTTCAGCCCTATGAGGACAAGGTTGAAGAAGAGTCGCCTATTGAAGCCACAAGTGAAGAGCACATGACACTTCATGATTACTACAAGGTTGAAAAAGATGTCGCCATGGGAATTGCCAAACCAATCATGTTGGATCAGCTACATGAAGGCATGGGTTCTTTTGATGTATTGTTGCTTGAGCATAGCATAACTTCATCATTTTTACGCCATGTTGATAAGGAATCCATTGATACCTTGGGAGACCTTGAGGAAGAGGTCATTCATACATATGATGGCAATTCAGAAATTTCAATATGTAGTGGACAAAGTGAATTGGATAGGATTGATTTGACATTGCAAGATTTGAAGGATCCCTTGGTGGTTAAGGAGGTCATAGCGGTACACACATTTTGTAGATCAGCCATTAAGGAAGATCATGATGTAGAAGATTCTATTCACTATTTTGATGAAAATCCTTTGGTTGTGCACGATGGGTGTAGTAAAGAAGTTGTCATGAAGGAAGCCAATTTGGAGATGCATGATCCGGAAGACCACTCAGAAATTTTGTATGAAGAAGTTGGGTCTCATAAGTCACATCACTTGGAAGGACAATTGAAGGTAAATGAAGGTATGATTGTGGCAGCCCTAACTCATTTTGACCATGTTCATAAGATGATGGCAGGTTTGTGTTGGAAAGCTCAAGAGAGGCATGAAAACTTTGAAGGAGATCTATATCTTGTCAACTTTCAAGAACTCAAAGAGGCTTGGGTTGTGGTGAAGACAAACTACCTACACCTACTTGCGGATAGAGATCATCTCCTCAAACTTGGTGAGATATACTTTGACGCTTTTAGAAGAAAGGAAGATGAGGTGGATAAGCTCACCTTTGAGCTTAAGGCTATAGTGAATTCTTTGAAGAGCACTCAAGAGGCCCTTCAAGAATTGGAAGATCATGTCAAGAAGCTTTGTTTGGAGTTGAGCATGGCACACTCTTCATCATGCACAGCAAAATTTCAGACTTCTATGGCAGCCACAACTGATGAAAAACAATGCAACATGAAGATGACAAAAAGTGGAGACATGGAGGAAGGACTTGAAGGATCCTATGATGAAGTCATAAAGATAAAAGAGACATATACACATTCAGCTTGCAGCCATGGGACAGAGTTTGTGACACATGACACACTTGATTTTCCATTGGAGACATCCTTTGGACCTGCACTAATTGATGATCATCCACTCATGGAAGAAGAGGAGGTTAAGGTCCAAGAAGACATCACTCAAAGGCATGAGGTAAGAACTGATTTTCTGATGTGTAACAGCAGTCCCTTATCTTCATATTATCATGATATGACAGCCAAGAGGATCAACCTTGAGGCATGTGATTTTCCTTGGGAGACTCATATTGGATCAGCACTTGAGAGAGAGCATGCAACGAGGAAGAAGATGTTTGAGGTGGATGAAGACACTATGGAAAGGTAAGACAACAGTTCTGATTTTCTGATTTGGAACAGCAGTCTTTTGTTTTTGCATAATCATGTGTTGGCAGTCCCGACACATAAGGAAGATAGTGGAAAGACTCATTTTATTGTTGGCACTCATTTGGGAGTCAAAACATGAGGTCTTATTTGTGTGTCCAAGACGCAAGAGGACCGAGTTAGTACACCATGACATGGAAAAGACAAACAACGTTCAAAGCATATGGCATATGAGGGATGAGCCTTGCATGGTGGCCAAGCAAGTGGAGCAATCAGATTTGAGGTATGATTCAAAATTCTTTGAGTGTTCACAAAGTTTGCTTCATGAGCATTTGGTGTCCCCTCTTTTGGACAGCCATTTGAAGCCTCACATCATAGACTTGGATGGCATTATGGAGCATACACTTTGTGGATCAGCCACTAGTGTTATGACTACATATGTGGATGGAGATGTGGGTGATGTAGATTTGGTTTGGTCTTTGATCATTCATGGAGCACTTGAGGAATATGTAGCTGCCCTCCTTTAGGGATTTTTTATGAAGACACTTGGAGGAATGGAGTTTCAGCTGAGCTATGATCCTAGGTATGGAGGTATTACTATGCTATTTGATTTTGAGTCACTAATGTTTGTGTTTCAATTGGACTGTGGTGTAGGGTATGGAAGAGAGCATGATAGCATTGGTGTTCCAGCCCTAGTTGGTGGAGTTCTACTCCATACTTTGATAGGAGATGGCTGTTCTACTTCATAGAACGTGGATTTCTTACATAACTCTTGGAGGACAGCGGCTGTTTGAGAGTTTGGAGGAAAGTTGCATCATCTCCTCATCATTGGAGGGTGGCATATGGATGATTCTCTATCATCATATGTCATTGGCGGTGTTATTTGCATCCACATAGGTCTAATTTTCAGTTGGGAGGTTGTTGTCCTGTTCTACATCAGCAACCTAGGAGGAGTTGTTATACACTTTCTTGCACCTATGATGAGTACTCTTCGCATCCATGGGAGATATATAGGAGTTGGAGAGTTGTTTTGTGTTGCTAGCACTTCAAGATGCTTCCATCTCTTCATCTTTGCCGGATGTGATGATATAATGATTTTGGACCCAAGTGGTGGCATGCTTGACACCTATTTTCATGGGGATCTAGATGAGTTGCTACACAACTCACGGAGCATGGATGATGATTGTGACAGAGTGGAGCAGCAGAAGCTTGGAGACATGTGTCTCAGAATTCATACTCTTTGTCACTTGTTGACAGGCATGGTTCTCTTCAGGGCTTCAGGGTGGTCTAGTGTTTGGTCTTTGATGGATTTTGCATTCATGGAAGATGGAGCCTTTGGAGATTTGGAGGTATTGGCACTTGTGGTTCAGAGTATATTATCAGAGTTTGGAGGATGGGGCCAGGTCGAGTTCGAGTGTATTTGGCTTTTGCCACCGAAGCTCACTTCGCATAGCATTCTTCGTATTCTTCTTGGGAGATACAGCCACAAGTTGAGGTTTTGTGTGATCACAAGGCAATTGGATGGATGGAGATAATGTCATTTGACACTATCTCACAAGATGCATGCTTGCTATTGCTTGAGGACAAGCAATCTCGGGAAGGGAGGACTGTAATGTCCCCTTTTTCGGAGTGATCACTATTGTTGACCTAATGACCTAATTTCCACACTTCAAGATTTTTTCGAAGCCATTTTGAGTATTGGAGATGACTTGTCATATTTTTCTGATGTCTTTGATGCATTTATCATGAATAAAATAATTTCTCTACTCATGCAGTGAACCATCTTGGTGATGGGTGGAGCGTGAAAATTGGTCTTTGAAGGAATATTTTGGTAAAGGTGGATTTGATATCATTTCTCATGTTTGCCTTGGAGGAGATAACATGTGAAATCCTTGGGAGAAGAAAATAAAAGAAATTAAAATTCTATTTGGGCGCCAAGAAGATGATATACCTTGCAAAATCGGCCAAGTTGAATGTAGGTCGGCCAAAGTCCATTGAATGCCAAGAATGCATAAGGTAAGGTTGGCCCAAGTTCAAGGAAACTAAATAAAGGTAGGTCGGCCAAGATGGAGACAAAAGTACGTCGGCCTTGTGAGGGAAAAATGATAAAACAATAGTGTTTTTACCTTGGTCGGCCAGCATGTGGAAAAAGGTGGGAATCAAGTAATTATACAAGGCATTGTGAGTTCAAATCATTGATCTTTCAGCTTGTTTATTTATTTTCCCACTGTGGATCTGCAACTTTGTTTGCAATACTTTTCCAGGGACGAAAACCCTTGAGGAAAGGTGGATTGGACGAAAACCCAATCACATCTTGCAGGTGGATTCATACGGAGTTCACAATTGCACTTCATTGGAGAATTACGAGTTTGGAGCGGAATTTGCATATCATTTTTGGAGCAGATTTATATCATTTTTGGAGCAGACTTTGGATCAGATTTTGAGCGCCAACCTTGGAGGGTTTTGTTCAGATTTTCAGACCAGATTTGAGCGCCTATTTTGAGGTTTTGTTGGAGGATTGTTGCTAGGGTTTTACCCTAGGGTGAGCACCACTTCCCAAGAAGGGGTGATTTCATATTTGCTGAGCATTGGAGGTCCGAACCCTAGACGTCACCCTCTTTATGCATGCCATTCTTCTTCATCAAGGGCGTGCTGCTTGTCTTGGAGGATTCGCCATCTAGGGATTGCTATAAGACATCATTCTTTGCCATCCTTGGTACGTATGAAGCCTATGTTCAGGTCTGATTTGTAAGAGCAGAGATTGTGGGCTATGTTCGGCCATGTTTGAGCCTATAAACTTGATGTAATTGCAATTCTGGATAATCTAATTCATAGCAGCAGATATTATATTCAGAAATCAGAATTATGTGTCATTTGTTTTGCATTTTGATGGTCATATTATGTGTTTGAATTCATAATTGATGTTATCTCCATAAGGATACATAATCGGCATGTTTATTTGATCAATTGACATACATTTGTTCGCTGTCAAAGGCAATTTATAATTCAGAAACAGAAAATCAGATTTCAGATCTATGGTTTGAGCAGAAAACTAAAGATAAATATTCAGAGTTTTTGGGCAGATATCCGTTGGGATAGTAAAGCGTCCCATGTCTAACATGTCCCATGTCTAACAACTCCTTAATTGCTTTCTCTATCTCCTACTTGAATCTTTTCGAATGCCAGTAAGGAGTAGTAATGACGGGCTTAGAACCCTCTAGCTCGATCACATGCTCAAAACCCCTGTTAGGTGGCCTTCCAAAAGGAATCTCGCTGAAAACCACACTGTGCTTATCCAATACAGATTGGATATCCACATGATACTGTCCATCACTATTAGAGGGGGTTTTGGATGAAATCAAACATTGGGCTGCCCATGCAACCTCACCATGTCGGAATAATGCCTCCATCCGCTTTGCAATGACCACTCCAAGTACTCCATTCGACATTGCTCGAAGAACTACCTTTTTGCCCTCGTGTCTGAACTTGAGCTCCATGGTCTGAAAGTTCTGCGAATACTTCCCAAGAGAGTGCAACCATTGGATACATAGGACCACATCTGTCTCACCAATTCCGACCACATAGAAATCGTCTATAACTTGATGATTGCCCATAGTAATGCTCAACTGAGAAATATTCTTAGTGCAGCTCATAGTGAAACCATTTGCAACCATCACGTTAAAACCAGGGAAATCCTCCACCTGAAGACCTCTTTTCATCACTAGGGCTTCATCAATAAAATGGTGGGTTGCCCCACTATCAATCGAGACCATAACATGTTGACCCTGCAAAGCTCCTCTCACCCTGAACGGATGATATCTAGGAGTACCTGAAAAAGAAGCAATAGTACCACCTAAATGCTCAACTGACGTTCTCTCCTCATGCTCAATTTTCTCTTCTTCCTGTTCACTCTCTGAGCTAGAATCTCTTTTCTCCTCCTCCTCAATGTCAAAAGTAACCTCAATATAGTGAACCTTGCCTTTCCCAAGGCATCTATGTCTGAGCCCCCAAGGTTCCTTGCATGAGAAACACAACTTCTTCCTTCTAAGCTCATTTTTATCCTCCATATCAAGATTTGACTTTTTAGGCCACTCCTTTTGAAAAGGCTTCTTGCTGCCCTTCTCAGTAGAAAATGATTTGTTTTTAAATTTATTTTTGGAAGGGGCAAAAAATTCCATATTTCTAGCTCTTTTGATTGCCTCCTGCAAAGGTGGGTCTAAAGCCTTAACCCAACCCTGAAGTGGCTCATCTAAGCCCCCAATGAAAAGATAAGTCAATCTTCCCTCTGAAACATCAAGTACCATCACCGCAAGTCTCTGAAAATCTGATACATGTGTATCCACTAAATCCTTCTGTCTAGGTCAGGCCAACTCCCTCAAATGATATTCTAGATCCTTCTTATCGAACCTGTCAATAAGCCTTTGCGTGAAATCAAAATTGGAAGTAATAAGACTATGTCCCTGAGTAACCATTCCGTTATACCACCACTCATGTGCATCACCTTCCAAATGCAAGGTTGTAAATTGGATGGCCTCCCTCTCAAACATGGGGTTCAAGCAGAGATAGTTGTCTAATTTCTGAATCCATGCACGTGCAGTACATTTACCCAAACCATCAAAAGAAGGAAGAGACACCTTACCCAGCTTTCGCTGCAACTCATGATTTTATCCTCTCACCTCTTGGCCTATTTCTCTATTTCAACTGGCAAAAGTCCTGTAGAGATATTGCAGCCTAAAACTCATCACCAAGTGACTGCCACTCACACATATAATCTGTAAAACTCTCACTTGCAACCTGCTGTCCACCACCTTGTGTCCTCTGTTGATCCAAGAAATTAGGCATTAGAGGCCTAACTGTAGAAGCCTAAGTGGTTCTGATGTTGTTATTAGGAAAGTTTGCATTGTTTGCAGAGTTGCTTCTCCATTACTCCCATTGTTTCCTCCATTGTGTTGATTATCCCTGTTATTATTCTGAGTAACATTATTATTATGCATGAACTGAGTCAAAAGTTGCACCAAATCTCGTTGTCCTCTAGCAATGTCATTAAGGATATTTCTAGTGCTAGGATCCTCACAATCTCTATCACCCATGATGTTCTCTTCTTCAAATTCAGAACTTACAAACTGCTGCCTTCTCCTGTAAGTAATGTAATCTTTATCTTCCACATTCATAAAACCAACATGAAATCAATAAATCTAACATGCAAACCCTCCAAGCTAGCAAGATATCTTGCTCTAATACCACTGTAAAATCCCCTATCAAAATTCTTATTCCCAAACCTCGAATTCTCAGATTTTTACCAAATTAACATTTCGTCAAACACTTTGTATTTGGCTCATAGACTGAATTTTCTGAACATGTTTGATGTGGGCAGCTTATTTGTTTGATTTTGAAATGATTTCACTCTTAAATGTATCTCAGATCATAAAGAAGTGAAAAGGACATTTATACAAACAGTTTGCATGCATATACTTATGAAACAAATGGAATACATAATTCCCAGAAGCTAATTTAAACTCAGAAATTACAGAAATATATTTAGCAGCAATATTAACCTTCTTACATACCATTCATGATGCCAAATCAGATCATATGTAGACATCCAACTGGGCAGCCAGCATACACAAATTTCCCACTAGGATAAGCGCCTCCTTAAGAGTCCACGCCTTCACAAAAGCTCACACTCAGCTCCAAGACATTGAAACGCCTCCTTTGGAAGCCCTCACGCATCTTTAAATGCTCACGTGTTGTTTCTACAAAATGATGTGATCCCTTTTGGTAAAGGAAAATGCCTTTAGAGAGGTTGCGGCTCCTTGGAGAAATGTTGTGCCTAGATATTAGGAGTTTTAACTCCTTCAATATCTTCTTCCAATAAAATAAGTCGCTATAAAATGCATAGGGTATAAACCCTCCAAAACTCCACGGAAATTATGAATGATTCCTCAATAATAGCTTCCAAATTTGTAGTTGTAAACAAATCTCACAAATTTGGCAATGAAATCCTCCCAAAAGCAACACACCAAAACCTGTATAAAGATCTAACTTCGCACACCAATCTTCAACTTCAAACCTTCAACACAAGCGTGAAATCTGAATGACTCCACCTGCAAATTGACTAGGGAAGATCTTTCACTTCTGAAATCAATATTCCCAAGGGTTTTCGTACTAGGGTTTTGCGGAACAAAGCTCTAGCTCTTAAAGAGACTCCAAAATAATAAAATGGCAAGAAGAAGCAAAATGAGTCTCCAACCTCCTTTTATATTTTCCCTTGGAACTTTCCTGAAGGTAATTTAAAATTTTCAGCACAAAATAAAATGACTTTATAATATTTTTGCTTTTTGGCTCCCGCTAAGTCACTTTTAATAATCTTATAAATTAAATACAAGTTGTCCGTAAAATTATAATTTGAGACAACTTAATTTAATTAAATAAATTATTCCCTCTCTGAAACTCCAAATTAGCCTACAGGAATAAAATAGGCTAAATGGCCATCTCTGACGCCTAGGCCGAAGAAGGGAACATTACACACTACATGTGATGATGATGTACTAGAATTACCACATCACCGTTCTTGCTTTTGATGTAGAAAATGGGGTTACGACTTCTTTTGAATCCTCATTCTCCCATACCTGTCAATTTTGTTGTACCATGCTCTAGGAGCCTATTTCAGCCCATAAAGAACTTTCATAAATCTGCATGCCATATATTCCTTCCCTATAACCTAAAATCCCTACCGTTGGTACATTTATAATATTTGTCTAGATCTCCATTAAGGAAGGCACCTTTCATGTCTATTTGATATAGTTTCTAGCCAAATTGTGCCACCATGGCTAGAACCAATTGGATTGTTCCCATTTTTGCAGTAAGAGCAAATGCCTCCTCATAGAGAATCCCTTCTATGCAAAGCCTTTTGCAACCAACCTTACTTGTTTGTCAAGTGTTCCATCTATGTTGCACTTGACCTTGTATAACAATTTGCAACTAATGTGTTTCTTCCCAATAGGTAGCTCTTCTAGCACCCATGTTCAGTTCTTCATGTTTCATATATATATATATATATATATATATATATATATATATATATATATATATATATATGTGTGTGTTATTCATTGAGACTTTCATTTTTATATATATAGTTGTATTCCTATTTATATATACGTCATTCATTGCTTTATATTCATCATAGGACAAATTCGTAGTTTCATATTCAGCTTGCATGGCCACTTCCCATTCTAGTCTACCCATGGCTTCTTCATATACCTTAGGCTCAAATAAGCAAAAGATTAGCCATCAAAGCATAATTCACCATATCAAATGCCTTACCTCTTTTTGTCTTCCTTCCACCCTCATCTCAAGAATCTCATTAACCAGACATCACAAATAGTGTACTACCACTATTTTGGTCTTATCTTTGCCTCCTCCATTGCGGCATTATTTTCTTGCTGATTTGGGTTATTTTCTGTGACTTCTTGGCTAGGAGTTTAATGAGAATCAACCTCAAAAGTATCCCCCCCCCCCCCCTTCGAGTTGATATTTCACATGCATCATACCTGATTTTCCAGCCAATTTATTTCTATTTCCAAAAACTTTCAGATCTAATATTTGTTCGGCTGTTCCTTGAAACAACTATGTATTCTCATCAACTACCACATCATGACTAAAGCATCATTTGTTAGTTTCAAAATCAACCAACCAATATGCTTCATGATTGTCATTATATCCTACGAGCATCATTTGCTTGCATTTTGCATCAACTTTGGTTTGTTTTTCTTCAAGAACCCATAAATATACAACTGAACCAAAAAAATTGAGACGCTTTACATTTCTGTTCAGACTCAAAACCATGCTTCCACTGGAATTTTCTTGTGTGCCACTTTTGTTGAAGACTGATTGAGCAGATACATGGATGTGTATACTAATTCTATACAAATTTTATTAGTAACAAACTTCTTCTCTAACATATATCTCACCATCTCCACAATGGTACGATTTTACCTCTTTACCATTCATTTTGCTGTGGAGTGTGGGATGTGGTGCATTGCCTCAAATGCCCTCTTAAGTACAAAAATAAAGAATTTTTTAGAGCAATATTTACCTCTGTTATCTAATTTAAGGATTTTGATACTCTACCCTGATCGTTTCTCTAACATGACCTTGAACTTTTTGAACTGATCTAATGTATCTGATTTTTGCTTTAAAAAATACACCCACATTTGTCTTGAAAAGTCATCTACAAATAACAAAAAATACCTAGCACCAATGATTGATGCCATCTTCAAAGGCCAAAAAATGTTAGCATGGATGAACTGAATGATTCCTTAGCTCTCCAAGCTCATTCTTCATCAAAAAAAACCCTATGTTACTTTCCAGCTTTTCATAAGCCACTAAAATCCTTGCTAATTCTGAATCTCTAAAAGACAATCCACCAAACATTCTTTATCCAAATTAGAAAGTATCTCAAATTCAAATGCCTATACTTTTTCTGCCAAAGTGAGATGCAACCTTGACCACTCTTTGCCATCAAAGCATGCTCTTTCGCCTCCCTTACATCAACCAACCTATAAAGCCCGTGGTCTTTAATACCAAGAGCAACTATCTTCTCACTAACTTTATCAACAATATAGTATTTGTGATTGCTGAAAAGCACATGTAAGTGGGGGTTATTCTTCATAATCTCACTTATAGAAAGTAGATTCTTTTTCATTCCTAGAACATAGCAAACATTAAGGAAGACCTGTTTTTACCTGACATGGTTATCTGCCGATTTCTTAATCCTTCTAATTTAAATTCCTTTGCACCACCAAAAACCACAAAATCATTAGAAGTTGCATTGACAACATAATTAATATACCGATATTTATTATTGGTAAAATGACGAGATGCAATAGAATCTATGTACCATGCAGTTTTGTTCTCCTTGTCTACTTTCTCCCTAGCCATAAGCACAAAGGGATCCTCTTCCTTATGTCCAACATTTGTTTGCATCTTAGGCACTCAGTTATTTTTCTCATCCCATAATCATTTCCTACAAAACTTCTTTGTATGGCCTAGCTTTTCCTAACAATGACATTTACAAGTCTTTTGATTACCTAAGTCATATGTTTTGTTGTTGTGCTCTATGTTTCCTCCATTCTTCTTAGCAAACTGGTCCTTGCCCTTGAAGTTTGTTGCCAAAGCCATCTCTGAACTCTCATTCCTGTTGCTACTACCAAATTGCTTTTTCCACCTATCTTGTTGCAAGAGTTTAAAGCTCAACTCTCCAAACTCCAGGTCAACGTCAATAGTAGTATTATTCAGGTTTCAATAAAATGCTCAAAGGCGGTAGGCTCTTAAGAGTGATTGCCATCATGTCTTCTTCCATTTTTCACGCAATAGCATTTAACAATTCCCTTATATCCTTAATCTTTACCAAATGACCATGTAAAGATTCATTTTCATCCATTTTGATTGAAAACATTGAATTCTTAAGGAAGAAGGCTCCACCTTTTCCTGAAGTTTTGCGCAATTGCTTCAATTGCTTATAGATAGCTGAAGCTTCACCACCATTCTAGACTTCTGGTAGCATTTCATCAATCACAAAGAGTTTTATCAACATCATCACTTCTCTATTCCACCCATCAAACTTGTTTTGATCATTTCCTTCTTTTGTTGGTCTTGTTTCATTCCCTAATACAATCTAATCCAAATACCTGTACTCAAAAATAGCTAGCATTTGTTGTTTCTAGGTATTATAATTCTTCTTCCCAATAAACTTTTAGTTACCTCCCAACATTATATTTGATAAACTAGACATTTTGAAAAAAAAAAAAAATCAACTGCTGAATAAAGACTTACAGTCAAAAATTTGTGTTATTAATAGAAAATAGAAAAAAATATTTTTGAAAATTTATGAATATGCCAAAAACGCTGAAAATATTGAATTGCTAAAAAATGCAATAGATTGCTAAAAGACTAAAATCTAGAATTTCCCAAAAACCTGAAAATCAGCATTATGTACAATTATACTTTTCCATATCATTGTACTTTGTTCCATGTAATTGTCCTTTGAGGTTTCATAAAATCCTCGAGGGCTCGATTTTCCTTAATCTAGCTTTGAATCGAAAAGACCTCGCTTTCTTTACTCAAAATCCTTTTTGGTTCCTTGGTGCTCATTGTAAGCAATCCCTAGGCCTTCACCTGCTACTTCCTAGCTTCTCCTCACCACGGCTCTAATACCATATTACAAAAATTGATATATACAAAGAAACCAAGCAAGAACAAAAGACAGAACTTGAAAGAGAAATACTTCTTGAATATATTAATGAAAGAGCAATGGTCACTTTTATAAGAAAGCAAAAACATAAACCCTAATACTAGGGTGACACAACCCTAACCCTAACATGACTTAAGTAAACACTAAACATGTTTACATTATTTGATAAAGTAAAATAGAGTCATAAAGTGACTTTATTACTAAGCCTATCACTAAGATAGTATGACCATTATAACTTTATATTACAAACACTAACACGTTTTCATCTTGTACACACTTGGCACACAACCATGAGAGTACACAATGGAAGAATAATGCTCAAGAGCAGGCCAAAAAGGCCGTTGCTAATTTTTGGTTCTATTCTAACATGTCATTCAATGTTGCTAGGTCTCCATACTAGCAAGGAATGGAAACCCCTTGTGCAATTAAACATGTGAGCGATGTCCTTGTTGAACATCGCAAGAAGTGGGCTAAGACAAGATAGACTATCACATCAGATGGGTGGACGAAGATGAGAAACTATACTCATTAATTTCCTTGTGCCATTCGAGATTAGCACAATTTTCTTGAAATACATGGATGTATCAAATGGGTCAAATAAGCACAAGCACTTTCACTCTATTTGATAAGGTGGTCATTGAGGTAGGGCCACAGTTTGTGGTCTAATTTATCACAAACAATTAATAGGCCAAATGAACTTCACAAATGGTAAGGAACTTCACCCAAGAGTGATGATATTTGCTACTCACTTTCTTGCATTGCAGTCCCTTTGTGAACAGAAGATGAATTTGAAACAAATGTTTGTTTAACTAAGTGGGTTGAGTCTAGCTTTGCTAGTCATTTGGATGCAAGACAGTTGCCACATGTTTCTATGAGAGTTTTTGGTCAAATGCACAACAAATTGAGCAAATTTTAGATCTGTTGGTCAAAGCTTCCAGACTAGTTGATGGGGAAAAACCACCCATGGGCTTTTTCTATGAGTCCATGGATAGGGTCAAGGATGCTATCAAGACCAAGATGCACAATAATGTGAATAAGTATATGTCAATATGGGAGATCATTGATGACGGATATGATCAACAAATGCATTGTCACCTCCTTATCACTAGAAACTATCTCAATCCAAGAAATGTGACCGTTTAACTTAGATGTAAATGAATGATTTGGTGTTTGATCACAACAACCTTCGCCTTCTGCTCAAGAAATTTCAAGATAAAAAATACATGCAATTCTAACTCTAATTATTGTATTTGTTGCAACTTGCAAATTAGAAATCAATTTGAATTTCTTACATAATGTGTGTACTTATTCTATATACATCACGAATGTATGCCTTCTATTTGATTATATTAGGAAGAGTCAAGGACAATCAACTAATTGGCCTTGACGAGGTTGACCTGGATTCAGAACAGATAACTAATGATGAGGAGCCAATATTTGATGATGAGGACCTAGCCATCTTGGATGAGGTATTAGATGAACGTGAGCGCAATCAATTGCATATGAGCTTAGATGCTAGAGCTTCAACATCTCCCTAGTAGATTGTAGCAGCTAGCCTCATAGGCTCCCTCTCTATTTTGTTACTTTGTAGCTTATAGTTTGTATTTTGTAATTTGTAATTGCTTTCTAGCTTCGAACTTAGAGACAAAGAATGACTATTCAATGCATTGTAATCAGCAACCTCACTATTAATGAACGAAATCCATGTTTCATGTACACTTATCTTGTTTCACTTTCTATCTCTATACAATTTATTTGGCATGAAATTTTAAAAACATTTTTTCAGTCTATTTTTAATTTCCCAATTATTGAAAAACTCTATCTTTTGGTTTGTTGAGTCAATCCCAAGAAGGATTTTTGCTACTATGATCTCTAGTATCCGACACAGGCAAAGAATTATCTTATCCCACTAATGTCTCTAGGTGCTTCCATCTCAACAACCACCCATATTTTATTCGATTCAGTCTTTAATATAGATTTGCAAACAATAGGGCCAAGAAGGTTACCTTGTGGTACCATGTATCTGCACTTCTTCAAGTTCAATGCTAGCCATGCCACTCTACAACATTGCATGCACTCCATCAAGGCCCATAAGTGTGATTCTTGTTTACTATAGATTGACCATTGTTCTGGACTTAGGCTTTAGAGCTACCAAAAGGCATCTTACCAAAGATGTGTAGACTGATTCTTTGAAAGGTCGTTGAAGCATTGTTAAGTTCAAACAACACTCAATTGTATGCATAGACTACATCTTCCACTATAAAACTGGTCTTCAATTTATCTTCTTTGGCTGTACTTATATGGTTGCACCCAAAAAAGTTATCCATAAGAGAACATATCTCATGTCCACCTCCTTCTTTGAGTATGGAATTTGCAAATGGAATAGAAAATGGATCTTTAATTGTGACAGCATTCAAACTTCTAATATCCATGCAAATCCTTATTTGTTATGATTCCTTCTTCAAGGAAATAGGAACGGGAGACACCCATTCACTTGTTTCCACTCTAAAAATGATCCCTATTTCAAGCATTTCATCAATTTCCTCTTAAACTTTTGTTGTATAATTTCAGTTCATCCTATATGGTCTTCTCCATACTAGTTGAGATCCTAGTATCAAGGGAATTTTGTAAACAAATAGTTACAGTTATAATAGACATTATATTTCCACAGTCCATGATATAGAATTAAGCTTTTGGAAAAACTGTGTGTAGCTTATTTTGGATCGACGTTTCGGATCACTTATTCTCTTCTTTTCTTCCTGATGATGGATTACGGAGTGTGATCCAAAACGTCGATCCAAAATAAGCTACACACAGTTTTTCCAAAAGCTCTATTCTAAATAGTTACAGTGTTACTCCCTTCAAGTCTTTGCACGTCCATGCAAAGGCATCCTTATAATCCAACAATATTTTAAATGTTGTAGATTTTAGCACTAAGTGTGTATCATCACTAACCATGATAATCTTCAAACTTCCATCTAGCCCAAGGTTCAACCCTACAATAGTGAGTTCTTGGTATTTCATGTCATCCACTCTTTCAAATTAATGGACTGGCCTAACAACCAACTTTACATCCACCATCCTATAGTTTGTGAACTCTAAAGGAAATACCAATATCAAGGTTGATGGTCTTGAGACACTCAATGGTATGGAAGAATCCAACATTAATTTCTCTTGTTTTCTATCATCTTTCTCCAATTGTTCATGTTAAATAATCTCCATTATTCCAATAAAATTGCAATTAGGATGGAACACTTCGTAATCTTCCATTTGCGAATGGAATACACCACTAAGGGAGCTTGTCTCATCTTCAGAACACAGATGCAGCTCCAAGATCCCTTCAACATTCAACTCCACATGCCCTTGATTCATTCCTCTAGGCACTCTTCTCGTGAATCTAAATCTGATGAATCCAAGGCCACTGCTTCCTCACTCACTGCCTGATTCTTTAGTTCTATTAAATATTTCCTGCCTCTATTTTCAACAAAGAGTAAATTCTTTTTCCTATTATGGTCAACTTTGGCTGCTATCAGCCAATCACAATCCAATAATGCATCATATACCTTTTACATAATGAGATGACAACAAAACTTAGTAAAAATGGTTGAGTCCCAATCAACACCTTTTGTGCCATTAGCAACTCCAACATGTTTATCCCTTGTTGGTTCACTCCTACCAATTGGAAAGTCAAAAGTAAAATAGTGAGCATGCTCAAGCTTCTTCAGGAATCTTCTAAGAGTAGATTCACCCCCAACCCACCATCAACAATAGTACTCATAAAGTTCTTCCCAAGAATTTCCATATGTACTATTGTTGATGATCGAGATAAATTTCATAGTCAAGAGCATCAAATCAATCACTTAATAAATCCAATACCTTTACTAGTATGGTAGTTTGAAGTACTTTCCTCACAATAGCTCTTTCCAACTATAATTGCCTTGTTCTCATACTTGCATGCCCATGTGAGTGGCAGTGTCCACCAACCATGGCATGATCTACATCGAATCTTTCCTTGAAAAGTCTCCCTTTTTCTATACATGGGTCTGGATAAGCAACCTTCTTCGCTTGGGCATGTGTGTTGGCCAATTCTTCCACGTCTTCAGCTACATCAATCATGTTAATGTTTATACTAGATTTTTGCTTGGAGCAACCAGTGTCATCATGGTTCCCCAGTCCACACCATCTACAAAGCAATCCCATACTGCCCTGATTTTTGGGACAGTCCCTTGCAAAGTGTCCCCACTCATTGCAATGTTGACATTGTAGAAGGTGTTATATTATTTGGTTATATTAATTAATGTTATGCCAACTTAGTTTTGTTATTTTAACTGTCGGCTAAGGTAGTGTAAGTTATCAAATGGTTGTAAACAGTTAAACCTAACAGTTGAGTCACTTATTCATATAAGGTCCTCCATGTACTGCTTGCACTGTAATTGAACACTACCTTTGGAATAAAGCATCAATTATTACATTCTTGTGCAACTATTCTTGGCATGAGTTGTTATTCTTAATTAGCACTGCAAATGATTGTATTGGTAGTGTATTTTCAGTAGTTAACATATTCCTCATTTGGAAAAGCTACAATTAAATATGTCATTAGTCATGAAAGGATCTTGTAGTCTGCAAAAGTCTGGTAGATTTTCCGATCCCAATCATATAAATTCTAGACATTGTTCAGGTCGCTCCAGAACTCCGATCTTCAAGTAATTCTTTATTATGACTTGAAGACTTCCCACTAGGGTGATTCCCAACCACAAGTCACTAACCAATGCACTGCAAACTTCAACTCCAGCCACGCAAGGAACACCACCTGCCGAGACCTGTAATGCAAAAGAAATGTATTCAGCATGAAGCTCATCCAACTAAAAGAAAGGCGAAGACCTTTAGGTCTAGTGTAGCTCGAAGAGCGAGTGAGCTAAGCTGCTCAACATTTTCCCCTGCCCGACTGCAAGGTTATCCCTCATTCAAATGGAAGGTTATTCCTCATCTGACTGTATGACATAGATGTTGATCTGGGTCTGGGCAATCTTTTTTCTCATGAATACCAACCCCACCTATCATATGTTCACCAGGGTCTTAGCAAATACCACTAGCAACAGTAATGCATACTTAAAGGAAAGTCGGTAGTGAGAAGTTACATCCATAAGAATCTACAAATTAAGTCTCTGCAGGCCAGTATGTTTCCTTCCAAGTTTTCCATATCTAGCTCTAAAATTGGACTATCTTCACTGGTTTCCTAAGGACTTGAGGAGCAATAGATTTAAAACCCCAGTTTCCCAAAGAGGCCTTCAGAAGACAAGGTTCTACAGACCTAGGCCAGGTATGAGTCAAACTGTCAAACCCTAGCAGAGCTCTTCCTTTCATCTAGCATTTACTATGTCTATGGTTAGGGAATTAGACTCATAATTTTACATTTGATATAGTTATATATGCACAAAAAATATATATATAAATTCACGTTACCATTCATCAGTTCACAGCTTATGTATGTTACTTTTGCCTTTTATGTGCCTTTTTATGTTTGTTGATGTTCCTATCTGAAACTTGTTTAATGTTCTCCCTTTTTCTGTTTTTGCTGACACCACTCAGCAATCTGTTCTGATCATACCAGACACAAATTCTAACAGTATCCTGCCAGGTATGTCAAGATATGGCATCCCAGCCATATGCTAGGCACAGAGCACCTGTATCTAAATTGGTTACATTGATATGAGTGCCAAGAAGGGGGGAACTGAGATATCTGATATCATAAGTTTTCTTGGTTTAAAAAATGGAAACTGGGAAAAACTGTTCACAAAAGATTTTATACATTTTTATGCTTTGGGGAGGGATTTCCTTTATGTTTGGTGTTTTCAAGTTCATTTCCTTAGTCTTACATTCTTTTTTGGGTTTTAATTATTTTTATGGTCCTCGTGATGCCCATGTTTTTCATTTCCACTGCCTAGATTTATCTCTCTGAAAATAGATATTCCAAACACCTAGTATTGACATTCTCTGAAACCGAAATCTTTAAAATATTCAAATGTAAATATCTTCAAATAATTCTTGTTCAATCTGCAAATTCTCCAACTTCACTTATTGATAGAAAAGAATCTGAACACGGATGGGGATAGGTGGATAGGGCTTTAGCCAGCCAGGACAGGCACACAAAGAAGCACTGGCCTGCACTGAGGAAGTGGGCCCTGTACACACTACCCGTCACACGCTGGAAATTGATTTCAAATATAATAGCATCGGAACAAGAATCACCAATCCCAATCCCCCCACCACTATAGATGGTGGCCACTACCACCACCCCTATCCCTATCCCCCCTACCATATATAGTGGGCGGAGCTTATGCCAAAGGTTTCAAATATAATATAACATAGCACATTAAAAGTTTGGAGACTGGGAAATCCAGTCTTGGTAACTTATATCACATACCTGCTTTTCTTCACGAGAAGAACTAGTATCATCTTTCACTTCCCCCTGATTTTTCATCCCCCCTTTGCATCCAGCAGCAGGTATCCGAACTTCCTATTCATAATAAGTCAAATGAAAATTTAGACTTAAAAAGGTATCTCAATGCATGTGATGGCTCACATCTAAAGTAAAGAGCTGTTTGTTCGTCTACTCATCATTAATAGTATGTATTTCATTTTCAATGAACCTACATATATAAATATTTAGTATTTACTTTCATCTTCATTATACAAACAAAAAAAATTATGCATAATAGTTCAATAACTGTGAACAGCCATGACGACTATCACCATAGTAAGTGTAGTACATTTGAATTTAAGTCTTAAGGTAAGCAATAACCCGAAATAAACGACATTGAAATAGAAAAAAATCACCACTTTTTAGCAAAAGTACCATATGAAAGCAATATGAAGGGGTTTTGCATACTGTTTGGCATGTGCCAGCTCTAGACTAAAACGGTTCTACACTTATATTCACTTTAAAGGATTAGATTAAACGGTGACGGCAAATTTATGCAATCTAGTCTATGGAGCAAATGAATGATAGCTGTGTGCTAGCAGTTCAAAACACATTTTCCCACTATTATTGACCTTCACCATGCTGTTCCCACCCTTTCGGTGGCCAATTAGAAGAAATTTGAAAATTCCATCATTTAACAGAGTATTTTTAAATAGGAAGTCCTGAAATTGCTCAAAACTTTAAATCAGATGAGATGAGAGAAAAGATATGGGTATGAGTACTAGAAACAAATCTCGACATACTATAACTTATTTCCCACCTCATACAGACCCTAACTGGAACAAGGACCATTTTTTTTTAACAAAAATGGAGCTTTAGGCCTTTTTAAGGCATATCAGAAGGATTAAACAACTCAAACTTCTTGGATGAGATTCTATTCTCCTACAACATAGTTTTCAGGCATAGAAAGCTTCCAAACAACTCACATACAGCATTTTCTAGCCTTTCTTTGATTGTTATAGCAGAAAATGAGAAAAATACATTTTGTCAACACTTCAGAAGTCAAAAATTTTCTCAAGCCAACTTCTCACTACAGACTGGGAGATGCATACAGAACTTTATTTATCCTCCATTAGGGTTGAGAATCCATTTCGAATCTATTGTTGGTTCCTTGTGAGAGCTTCCCAATCATTCTATCCTTCAAGTGGCCTAGATGTCCCCTATTTTTCTTCTTTTTTGGCCTGTATCTGCAAACTTCTCTACTGTTCTACTATATCAAGTTCTTTTCCTATTTTCAAGAGGTAATCCCCTCTGTTTTTCTTCCTCAAGGATGTTTTTACACCTGACAATCATTAAACTGTTTTTTGCTACAAAGAGTAATGTTTTTTGATGATTTACTTTCCCCAAAACTCCAATTTGATGCTGCCCATTCAAACAAATTATCACTCCTACTCCATGCTCATATCCATGCCACAAGAATTGCACTTACAGTTTCTCCCAGGATGGACCATCGACCTACAACCGTCACCATGCACCAAAACACCTTAAACAAGGCAAGACTCTTGTTTTTCTTCAAAGAGAGTTCTTTTGGATGTTTGTTAATTTGAATAGGTTAGTGACACTCTTCTAATCATGACCAAACACAATTTCCAAATAAAATACTCTCCAATCCCCGCTCACATTTCGCTATGTTTTCCCATAGGCATATGGAAAACAAAGTAGTTGTCATGTCCCCTCTTTAGAATTAAAATAGTCGGAAGACCCATAGCCTATTCCTTTATTTCCTGTAGGCTAAGGGATAAAGTTAGGGAAATAATGTAATAATATTATTGTAAGTTAGTCCTAGTAGCTTTACTTTATAACATTGTAAAAGGACAATTTAAGTATTATTATTATTTTAATGAAGTGGGCCTTATGTAATATTTTATTAAAGTGCTTTAAATGAAAACTTTGGAGAAAACCTTTGGACGGAAAAGGAAATTCAAATTAAAAGAGCCAAAATGGAGTCTATAAAAGGAGGGGAATTGCACAAAAGAAAGCATCCATTGTTTATTGAAATCAAACCCTTTTCTCAAAGCTTGAGCAATTGTATTCATCTTCTCACTCGAAGGCGAAAACCCTTGGTGTGCAGGAATTTGGAGGATGAAAACCCTCTTGTCCATTTGAGGTGATCCGATCCAAGGATCACATTGGTACTAAAAGATTGAAGTCATTTCCAGTTTTAGTTTGGTTAAGGAAGATTTTGGAGATTTTATGTTGTGTTCAGTTGCAAGACAAGTTCTAGATTTTGAGTGTGAAGATTGGTTATTATATTTGTTCCTACACAGCAAATCCTTATCGATGGCCATTGTTGTGTTCATCTTTTCAGCCGCCATACAACATTATAGACAGCCATACAAGCTACAAGATTGTCATACCATTGAAAGCCTGTCATACTTCCTATAGCAGCTGCGCATCATCCTTTGTGGCCGCCGTTCAGCCTCAAAGAGGATGCCATACCCTTGCATCCTAATCACAATATTAGAAGTTGATAAAGGTCGCCGCATCAATCCCTATCCACACCCACCAATTGGAGGTTATTCTGCTGCAGATCCATACCATTTCACCCTAGTCGCTGCATTCATATTATGAGTTTGGGGTCGCACTGTTGAACAATATTTTGGGTTTATGTTGTAATACTTACTTAATACCAAATTTGTTGAATGCATATGGGCTTGGATATTGCTGTTGAATATTACTGTTGATGTGAATAATTTTATAAGTGTCATAGTGTTATTGCTTTTCATATCAGTATTTGATGACAGCCATCACAATAATATCATTTAAGTATTATGGGTTTTCAGTAGTGCTGTTATTAATCCAGTATTGCATAAATCAGAAAATACAAAAAATTGTAGGGTTATGAATATATTGAAAAGGGGCATTATAGTAGTGAAGACTTGTAACTCATTTCACCATATTCAATATTCTTTGAGTGGTTATATGAAGATGCTATGACCTTCAAACCATGCAAGATAGCCTGTTAGAACATTCCTCTCAATGCCAATCCCAGCTTCCAACTTGAGTCTAAGTGGTGAGGAAAAAAAACACAAACAAACCCATTGCTTAGCGTGATGACCTTCGTAGTTTTGGAACAACACCACAAGAAGCACACCAATTATTGAATGCAACAAACTTGTTTTTGGTTGGTGCTGGACAGCAACTTCAACTCAAAAATGTTCCTACATTAGACACCCTGGGTAATTGAAAATGTGAGCTCCTACTCACATAATTGAACTAAACTCCTCCATGGTATGGTGACAACAACCAACCTCAATCAGATCAGCCAAGTTGAATCTTCAATGGCCTTGTTCTTCCACTTGAACAAATATCCCATACACTCTTTGCCCCTTGTCCTCATACTGACTCTGGAATCCAAAATAGTCTCTATCTCGTCCTTCTCTTTTTCTAGCAACTGCTGTTTCCAATCAGAGATCTAAAAATCTGATTCCTCGTTGTCATCAACTGTTTGCCCCTTATGAAAAGTATATTAATCTATAACATACGAAATTGGAGAAATATATATCTTCCAACAACTCAATCTCATATGCATTTGTTAAAAATTTGCTCAAAATTTTGCGTGGCCCAATCCTTTTCCACTTCAATTTGTTGTATGTCCTTTTGGGAACCTCCCTTTCTCAGCTATGCCAACATCAAGTCTCAAATCTGTAATTCTTTCTCTCCACTTGAGATTAGCATGTTGTTTGTAGTTCATGGTACTTTGTTCTAGCTTCTCTTTTACTTGTTGATGCACCTCTTTGTTCTCTGTGGATGTCAACCTATAGGCTACCTTTTTTGGAAAACTATATCCAAGAACCAAATCGATGTGATGGCTGATTCTCCTCATGAGTGGCAAACCATCCAGTAATTCATATTAAAATATATTTAGATAGTTTAATGGTCACTAAATGTAACATTACTGTGTTTCTATTTTCGTTTCTTAGTTGGCTTTAGTTTCTTATTAGAAACTTCTGCTTTGTATTATTTAGAAACATCTTTTAAATCTTCTATAAGAGCTTTGCTCATTGTTAATAAGATTAATCTGATTATTTACCATAATATGGTATCAGAGCAGGAAATCAAAAAAAATTAAATTTTTTTGGCGCCTGTTGTCCGTATGGTTCCGTATGCACGCCATTCCGTTCCTGGTTCTCTGTGCTTTCGTCCTCTGTACAGTCGTGTCTCTTCATGTTCTTTCTGAGACACTTTTTTTGTTTTGTTTGAACCCTCTGCTTTCGTCATTTAGGGTTTCTGAGGTCGCATGGGGGTTTTCCTCTTGAAATTACATTTCTTTCTTTTGATCGCAATCTGTTTTCCTTCAATTCGTGAGTTCTGTGCTCACGTTTTCTCTGGTCGACAACTCCAAACTTGCAGAGGCGCGCTTTCTAAAGTCGTGCTTGTTGGCCGCTTCAGTTTTGTGTTTGAGTGGTCGCGTTTCTTATCTTGTCTTCACCCGGCGACTTCATCCTTATTCAGGGGCGGATTCTTGTCTCCGTTGAAGGGTTTTTCATTTGTCTCCGTTGAAGGGTTTTTCATTTGCTCACTAGTTCACATTTCTGGGTCATCGATTTGTGCCTCTGTCATCACGATTTCCTCCCGCGATTTTGTTTCTTTTCCGACAGTGGTTTGTTTTTACCTGTTTTCTGATCACGGGTTTAAATATGCTTCGATGGTTTATTTCAGGCCTCTTTGATTCTTTTCTTTGTGAGACTTGGGTGCGTTTGCTATAACTCAGCATGTGATTTGTATCAATTTCGGCAGCTTTTTATTTCTGCATTTTGGCACTCCTTTGTGATCGCATTCTTTGAGGCATCGCTAGTGTCCTCTTTGGTCCGTGGTTTCTATCTTCAGTGTTTCTAAAATCTATTTGGCGTTGTTTGTTAAAGGAATCATTGGTTTAGTTTTTATGGGACTTGTTTGGGCGCCAACAGCTTTGACAGTCTCTGAAGAATCTTTTGATCAAAATCTTTGTTGTTATTTCCATTCAGAATTTGTTTTCTTGCAAACAATTAGTCACATTTTTGTTTCCAGCGTCAAGCTCCGACATCAAAACCAAACGGTAACCCTATTAACCTCGTCCCAGCTAGTGTCCAGCAATTTGTTTTGGCAGGCGGCCATATTAATCACCTTGAGATTTGTGCCTCAAAATCCGTGCTCGAATTTTTTAGCCTATTTTTTCAACCTCAAGTTTTGTACCGTCTATCTGCTTCGTTTTGCGTGCCTCAAAAAGCGTGAAGATGGTGTCTTTTGCCGAGCACACTGAGCAGAAGGAATCTGCATTCTATGCCTGTATGGCCAAGAGACCCGCAGATCATGTGACATCCTCTGCCTGGTACATTGATTCAGGTGCTTCTTGACATTTCACGCATTGTCGGGATTGGTTCACTCAGTACACGCCATTCAAGGATTCAGTCATCTTTGGAGGAGGCGAAGAGTATACTGTTGTCAGAAAGGGCAACGTGCAGATTCAGTCTGGTGGGAGAAATTTAATATTTCTCGATGTATACTTTTTACCTGGCATAGAGTTGAACCTTCTCTTAGTCAATCAGATTATGCGGCACTCTCCTCATCTGGATGTTGTTTTCAGCATGCACACATGCAACATAGTGGATCGTGAGACACGCACCACCATTGCCCAGGGCCTTGAGTATCATGGTCTATATAGACTCGTGGATTCTAGTGATTCTCAAGAACACACCATGGCAGCCAAGAGTACATCCATCAGCAAACTCTGGCATCAGCATTTTGGGCACCTGAACATGCACTATCTCTCTCAGTTAGCTCGAGAGGGTCTGGTTGGTGGTCTTCCAGAGATTCAAACTCAGATTCTTGGCGTATGCAATGCATGTCAGGCTGGCAAGCAACATCAAACTCCATTTCCAGATGGTGATAAATGGAGAGCATCCAAGGTTTTGCAGTTGGTTCACGTTAATGTATGTGGACCAATGAACACTCCTTTAGTTACTGGGTGCAGATATTTCCTTCTATTTGTTGATGATTTCAGCATAAAGATGTGGGTGTATTTTTTGAAAAACAAATCAGATGTGTTTGGTACATTTCAGCAGTTCAAGCCCTTGGTTGAAAAAGAATCAGGCTGTCCAATAGTCACTCTTGGGTCTGATAATGGGGGCGAGTTTTGTTCTTCTGACTTCTCTCATTTCTGTGTTGCACATGGCATCAAACGCCAGCTTACCACACCTTACACCCCTCAGCAGAATGGTGTCATTGAGCGTCACAATCACACCATTACAGAGATGGCACGTTCTATGCTGGACCATAGAAGTGTTCCTAAGAAGTTTTGGGCTAAAGCAGTCTACACTGCTGTCTATCTTCTGAACTGGTCTCCCACCTATGCCATCAAGAAGATGACTCCTGAAGAAGCCTAGTCTGCACGTAAGCCTCGGGTCAACCATCTGAAAGTTTTTGGCTCTATTGCTCATGTTTGGATTCTAGATGCCAGGCGCACAAAGCTGGACTCCAAAAGCCAAAAACTCATGTTCACTAGTTACAGTGAAAATCATAAAGCATACAGATTGATTGATGTAGACACTGATCGTCTCATATTCAGTCGTGATGTAGTGGTTGATGAGACTACTAGGCCCTTTCTTCTGTCTACTCCTTCTGTTAGCTTTGAGGATCAGATTTTGTAGGCTTCAAATGTGGGTGTTCGCCTTCCTCTAGCTCCACCTGATGGGCGGGATTCTGCAGTTGTCCAAGCAACTCAACCTGTTGTTCCACCACCCGCCCCTCCTCAGGATATTTTGGATCCTCCTAATCTTGTTCCAACCACACCAGGTGATGCTATTGCACTTGTTTCAGATGTTGGTACATCTACTCTTCGGCCTAAATGGTGGGCCAAAACCATTGGTGATCTTCATAATGATGAATTGATCGAGGGTAGATCTGCTCGGAAGAAGAGCAAGCAGGAGAATACTGTCAATTTTGCTCTTATGGCCAACCTTCACAGCATCTCAGAGCCTCAATCATATTCAGAGGCTAAAGGCATACCTAAGTGGGAACACGCTATGGAAGCTAAGCACCATAATCTTCTGAAGAACAACACTTGGGTCCTTTCTGATCTTCCACTTGGGAAGAAGCCCATTGGATGCAAATGGGTGTACAAAGTTAAGTACAAGGCTGACAAAACCCTTGACAAATATAAGGCTCGGTTGGTTTCCAAAGGGTTCTCACAGCAAGAGGGCATTGACTATGAGGAGACTTTTGCTCCCACAGCCAAGATGAGTACCATTCGGCTTGTCCTCGCTATGGCAGCCCAATTTGGATGGAAGTCCATCAAATGGACATCAAGAGTGCCTTCCTCAATAGAGATTTGCAGAAAGAAGTTTACATGACGCAACCTCCTGGCTTCAAGGTTGCTGGTAAAGAACACCAGGTGTGCAAACTGGTGAAAGCTCTCTATGGCCTAAAACAAGCTCCATGGGCATGGTACATAAAGATTGATAAGTACCGCGTGGATCATGGTTTTCAGTGGAGTCTTTCTGATTCCAATTTGTATGTCAAACAATATGGTGATGATAGTCTTTACATCGTTGTCTATGTTGATGATCTAATCATTACTGGCAGCTCGAATCAGGTGATTGAGGACATCAACATGATCTCAGTAAAACATTTGACATGACATATTTGTGACTTCTGCATTATTGCCTAGGTGTTGAGGTTTGGCAAACAGATGATAGCATTTTCATCTCTCAGTCCAACTATGTTAGAAGTCTGTTGGACAAGTTCCAGATGACAGACTGCAAACCTACATCCACACCTATGGAGAAAGGGTTGAAGCTATCAGCCAATTTAGACTCCCCTGTGGAGAATGAATCTGCATTCAGGCAACTTGTGGGCAGCCTCATCTATCTCACTGCCACTAGGCCTGATCTCAATTTTGCAGTGAGCTACATCTCTCGCTTCATGACAGCCCCTAAATATGAACATTGGGTTGCAGCGAAGCGTGTGATGAGATATGTGAAAGGCACTTCCAACTTTGGCATTCTGTATGGAAGGTGCAAAGATCCTAAGCTGATCGGTTTTACAACCTCAAATTGGCTAGGTTCTGTTGATGACAAGAAGTCTACTTTTGGGTATGTTTTCAGTTTGGGCACAGGTGCAGTCACATGGACCAGCAAGAAGCAGCAAGCAATGGCTCTCTCCTCGACTGAAGCTGAATATTGGGGAGCTGTTAAAGCAACATGTGAGGCAGTTTGGCTTCGAAGGATGCTTTCCGACATGCAAATGTCTCAAGCAGGGCCTTCACCCTTGTATTGTAACAATCAAGGGGTGCTCAAACTTGCCAAAAATCCAATCTTCCATGAAAGAACAAAGCATGTTGACCCTCATTGTCATTTCATCCGCCAGCTTGTCAAAGACAGATCAATGGTTTTGCAGTATGTTCTAACTGAGGACCAGACTACAGATATCCTCACCAAGTCTCTGAGCCCAAATAAGTTTGTCAAATTTAGGGGATCTTGGTGTAGTTGATAGAGTGACCATTAAGGGAGGGTATTAAAATATATTTGGATAGTTTAATGGTCACTAAATGTAACATTAATGTGTTTCTATTTTTGTTTCTTAGTTGGCTTTAGTATCTTATTAGAAACTTCTGCTTTGTATTATTTAGAAACATCTTGTAAATCTTCTATAAGAGCTTTGCTCATTGTTAATAAGATTAATCCGATTATTTACCATAATAATTCATTAAAAAGAATCTCAGCATATTCATCCAACAAATCCTTCACTTCACTTGGCATCTCACTTGCCTTCTCCACTGTCCCAACTTGCATAGGTTTGGGAATGAAAGCAAAGCATGCAACTCTCTTTCTTTACCACTTTTATAAACTGTTTTCGAGAAATAATTTGAACTTTAGGGCCGGTGTTCACTTCATTCTCTTTGTCCTTCAATGGGCTTGAGGTGTAATTATTTCCATTCTTTTCAAGGGTGTAAGTATTCTCTCTACTATCATGGATGGCCTTTCGATCAAATTTCCACAGTCTACAAACACTACATGACATTCATCCATTGGCATGATATCCCACAAAACTTCATCTCTATATGGCCAAATCTGAAAATTCACCAAACATTGGTCATTTACCAAAATTTAATGCCCTTTTTGCAACCATGACACCTAGATGTGCCATTTTTTTAACTTATACTTATCTATCATTCCATTTGATAACAAATTATCCATGCTACCATAGTACCACTATCAATAATGACTTTGCTGCAATTATCTGCAAATTTGCAAATGGCTTGGAAAACTCTTCCTTTGCACTAGCTCCCTCAGTTTCTCTATGCTCAGTTCTTCAGTGTGCTCAGGTGATGCTATTGATTCTTCATTTGTATGAACAGCATGAGTTCTGGACTCATTCCTCCTATGACTATCATTCTATGCTTGAGGGCAAGGTCTATGTCTAAGCTGTCCACAGCTAATACATGTTCCAAAGGATCCTCTTCTTCTTCCTCCTAAAGGGTATGACCTGCCTCCTTGTGCATGATTGTGATCATCGGAGGTGTGCCCTTCTCCTTCATGGTTACATTGTCCTCCTCCAACATTTGATTGACCTTGTCCTCTGAAAACTCTACCCCTTGCTGTAATCTTTTGTCTTCTTGACAACTTATCTTCAGCTTTCAATACAAATTGATAAGCCTCTTCCACAATGTGCAATCGAACTATACACAACTCATCTTGTATGTTCATTCTTGGACCATCTATATATCTTGACACTTTAGCTTGGTCTACCTCATGATGACCAAAGCATATGGTTATCTTGTAGAACTCCTCCATGAAATCTTTCACACTGAGCTCTCTTTGCGTCAAGTTCTGTAGTTTCTTCAACAACACTAATTTATAATCTGCAGGGAGAAATTTTCCCTTCAATTTAGCAACCATCCTGACCCAACAGGTAATCTTTTATTTACCTCTTTTATTTCTGTTAGTGTACCTCTTTCCACTACAAGGCTGCATGACCTTGAACTTTGTCTAAGCCACTTTTGTTCTATTTGGGTCAGCCACCTCATCAAACTCAATGCATTCTTCCATCTTAGTGAACCAATCAATCAACTTCTTGGGGTTCAAAGTGCCTGATAAACTTGGAACTTCCATCTTAGTTCCTCTTCCAATCCTTGTGAAAGCCTAATGAGTTTGTCTTCTTCTGGTTCTAAATACTACTCAAGTACCAGTTATAGATCTTCCACTCCCAACTCTTCATCTTTGACATCATTTCCAGTGCAAAACCTCATCTTTGGTCTTCTTCAACCACATCCAATCTTATCTGCATAACTCTTAGCAAGTCCACAACTTCATCCAATCTTCCTGCCATAGTGGCAGCTCCTACTCTACCTCTTTCAGTTGCTCTTCTAGAAGGCATGTTGACACTTCAAGTCAAATACAACCTGCTGCAATCTATGATCATAATCCTACATAGATGAGGTATACTCTCTCATCTACTAAAAACCTTGCTCTATTACCAACTGATGCAATCTAATTCAGAAGCTAAATGAGATGGCAGTCGTGCTAGCAGCCCAAAACAAGATTTCCCACTAATATTGACCCTCACTACGTTGTTTCCACTCTCTCAATGGCCATTTGCAAGAACATTGGAAATTCCATCATTTAATAGGGTATTTATAAATAGGAAGCCTGTAAATTACTCAAAACTTTAAATCAACTGAGATGAGAGAAAAGATATGGGTATTAGCACTTGAAAAGCAACTCATGATCTACTCCAACATATTGCTAACCTCATACTAACCCCAACTGGAACAAGGACTGATTTTTCTAAAAACATGGAGTTTCTAGGCCTTTTCAATGCATATAAGAAGGCTTAAACCACTCAAACTTCTTGAATCAGATTCCATTCTCCTACAACAAAGTTCTCAAGCATACAAGCTTCCAAACAACTCACAAACAACATTTTCTAAACTTTCTTTGATTGTTACAGCAGATGAATACAGAACTTTATGTGTCCTCCATTAGGGTTGAAAACCCATTTCAAGTCTGTTGTTGGTTCCTTGTAAGAGCTTCCAATTGTTATAACCTTTAAGTGCCCTGGATGGCCCCTGGTTTTGCTCTTTTTTGGCCAGTATCTGATAAATTCTTCGTTGCTCTTCTAAACCAAGTTCTTTCACTATTTTCATGAGGTTGTCCCTTGTTTTTCTTCCCCAAGGATGTTTTTACACCCAACAATCATAAATACATCTTTTGGCCCCAAATAGTGATGTTTTTTGATGATTTTTTTGCCCCAAAACTCTCATTTATCACTGCCCTGTCATGCCCCCTTTTCAAAACTAAAAGAATTAATAATATTTAAGTTATCCACTAGAGGTGGTTCTACCTGTGAATAACAATTGTGCTAAATTGTTGGAGATTATTTGAGGAATTGAAGTCATTTTCAGTTTGCTACAGTGTCACTACAGTAATTTATTGAAGATTTCAGTTTGTGGAGGTTTGGATCGATTCATATTTGCAAGCAAATTGTTCAGCATTGGCAAATCAGCATTATTTGTAGTTTCTAGTAATTATTGTTGAACAATGCAAATGTCATCTACAGTTGCACAACATAAATCAGCTGATTTTCAAGGGTTTCAAGCATTGATCTGTTGTTCTAATCATTATTACTGCTGATTGTGAGGTGTTTGTTGCTGCTGTACCCTTCCATACCATTTTGTAAGGGAAACTCATGCTCTATAGCTGCTACGGAGCCCTTTCCTAGCTACACCAAGGTCAAATCTGCCATCAAACTCAGCCACATTTGCTAGCATACAGCCAAACAAGGGCACTGTACAAGTTGAGGTGCACTTCATAGCTGCCGCCATACTAATGTCATTAATTATGAAATACTAATGTCGCATAAGAACCAAGATGGTTTAAAAGATTTCAATAACTTCCACGAGATCAACAAACTCTCTGGGACCACAAAACAACATTGATGAAGTGAGAAACTGCTTAAAAAGTAGATGGAGGAGGTTTAAGATCAAGCTCAAATGCCTGTTGATACTTTTTATCTTAAGGTTGATCCTCCTAATGTTAATTTTGATGGCAAGTCCCCATGTTTTTTCTAATCTTGCCTCTTTAAAGAAGGTAAGCATAGAGTCCACCTAGAGACTGTCCAAGCAGCTAGCTCAAACATCATAGGTGTTGCAGCATGATGTAGTGCCATTCCTCCTCTACAAACCCCCCAAGTACAGCCCAACACCCCAGTTGGTGTTTTGGTGTGGATTTACATGTAAAAGTAAATTGATCCATGTCCTTCCCATTCTTCCTTAAGAATCCTCCATCTGCCACTCTTACACTTGTGTTGGTGTGAGCTAACCCTTTATTGGGCTCGTTTTCATTTTCCCCGTGAGCTTTGAGCACATGTATGTTTTTTATCATGTCCGTACATAAGTTTGATTCGACGAAGTGAAAAACTGCTAAAAGAGGAGATAAAGGAGGTTAAGTTTGAATTCGACCTGACGTTTCTTTTTAATCTGAGGGTTGATCCTTTTAATTTAATTTTGATGGCAAGTTCACATGTTTTCTCTAATCTTGCCTCTTTATAAAAAGTAAGAATAAAATCCACCTAGAGTTGTTCAAGCAGCTAGGTCAAATGTCATCATAAGCAGGGCAATTCATGATGCAGTGCCACTTGGTGGCTATATACCCCTCAAGTATAACCTTGGTATTTTATTGTGGAATTACTTGTACAAAATTGATCCGTGTCCTTCCCACTCTTCTTTGAGGATCCTCCATCTACCAGTCTTACACTTCAGTTGGTGTGAGCTACCACTCAATTTGGGCTCATTTTCATTTTCCCAATGTTGTTTGGTTCGCATGGGTATCCTAAATTTTCCTAACCTAGTTCTATTTCCTAACTAAAGTTTCGACATTGATGCATGTTGATGCTGCAGATGTTGTACAAGCTTGTTCTAAACAAATTTAAATCATCGTGCAGTTGAAAAAACTAACCTGTACAGCAATGACGTCAGGATCGAGTTGTTGAATGAAGTCGGCGAGCTCGGTTCGATTCTTCTTGAGCCGCAGCAAAAGGCTGTTAGCGTTCCATGACATGAAGACAAGGGGCTCCTTTCCGCTACCTGCATTTGCTTCTTTCTCTCCATTGCCCTTTACCCTCTTACTTTTGCAACCGTCCTTCTCCACCGCTTGGAAGAAGCGCTTCATGTCTCTGTAATATTTCAATGCTTTTTCTCTCGCAGGCTACCTAATGCTGGCAAACCACCTCCATGCATGGGCCACCAAATAATTTAAATGTTTACCCTGTTTGCACTTTTAACATCTTTCATCCGCCCACTTCTACTCTTGAACTCCACTCCCCTTATCTATGTTTGAACTTCACACCAAGCTAATTACTAGCACCTGCACTGTGCAGGGAGTGCGCCTGTAGGGCAACCATAGGGGAAGTCTCTGAGCAACATTTTTTTGGGATGGTGCTGCCTGTGTAACTTATTTATTCGAGCCACCCTTGAAACTCTAAAATAATAATTTTTTGCTTTGGACATTTAAAGAATGCAGTTTTATTGTTGTTATTTTAACAATACAAACATGAGTTAAGGATAAGTAGGCATCGTAAATTAAAATCAACTTTATCATGGGGCATCAGAGAAAATTTAGAAATCATGTGGTCTAATCAAATGGGTTGGAAAAAAGTCTATTATATCAAAGAGTTCAATCTCTTGTGGGACCATGAAGAAAATGTCTACATAGGAGCGGATATCAAGTAGAAACCAAAAATGTTGATTGTGCAAGTAAGGACTAGCTCACACCATCTTAGGTGTGAAACGGGCAAGTGGGTGATTCCCAAGGAGGAGTGAGAATAGAGATTATGTCTTTTTTGCAACAAGGGTGTGGTTGAGATGGAATGGCATATCATCATGGAATGCTCAGCATACAAGGACATCTGGGCCAACTACGAAGACACCTTGAAAGGCAGCAGCTTAAGCAATCTGTTTGAAAAGGATAGACTTGGCAGAACCTCTAACTTTTTGATCAAAATCCATAGCAGAAGATCCAAGCTTGAGAAACAGTTGCAAAGTGTTTAACGGCCTTATTTTCGGGGTGGGGCTGTGTGCGGGTTTGGTTCCCATAGGCTGTTTTGGCCTCGTGGACGTTATTAAAATCTTTCATTCATTGGAGAAATACAGTGTTGCCTGAGTTTTCCCACTAAATTCATTTAAGTTAGATTAGCAGTTGCACCATGTGGGGCAAAATAGTTTTTGCCAATAGGAGAAAAATGCAATGATATTGTGAGTAGGAAGTTTTTTTTTCCCTGCTCCATTTTCTAAGGAGATATTTGTGGAGCTATATTCAATAATTTATTTATACTATATAAGTTAGGGAAAAAAAAAATTATCAATAAAGAATTATTTATTAATATAAAAAAATTAAGGAATAAGATTTGGAAAAGAAATGAAAAAAAGAGGGAAAGAAATATATGCAACCACATGGCATATTTTTCATTATGGCATAATTTTAGTGTCCCATTTTTCACAACATATTTTTAACCCTTAAAATGTAGTTGCTCCACTATAGTAGGTTAAGATTCTTTAAATTATCTTTTATACATAATTTAAAATTTGCATGGGACCACCCGTACTACTCAAATTTAAGCAGAAAATCTAGTTATGCAACTGCATAGGACAATGGCATAATTTGGTAACAAAGATGCTTGCTTTCTGCCACCCCTACCCTATGGGGGTAGGGCTAAAGGGAGAGGGACAACCAACTCTTGCTCAACCCTCTCAATATGTGATAACCCTATAGATAGTAATGTCGAATGAGTGATGGAAGTTGTAACACATACTAAGAGGGAGAGAATGATCCATCGAAATCCCTCATCTAATTGTTGAGACCAACTATAGAAGTTGGAATCTTAGTGCGAATGAATTATCTCAACGTAATCTAACGAATGAGTGATCAAAGTCGTATCATGTACAAAGAGTGTCGCCACCATTTGGACTTCAAAATATAAAATAGCATTATACAAATATTGAGTTATAATTTTGGCTTGTAGAAGCATTAATAACAACAATTAAAGTCTTTACCAATGCAACTAACACTCCTTTCATGTGTAGCAATATTCAATTTAGTATCTAATGTGTGAGTCACAAAAATAATTATGAATCAATCTTCAAAATCTCGCTTCTAAAAGAAGAAATTTAAAAAAAAAATCACAAAATAAATGGCAAGCAAATCTAAATTATAGTGGTATCTCTGAGAAGTCCAGAACAAGTACAATTATTAGGCATTTACAAATTTGTAAATTGTCATTATAATTTGTCAATCCTGAAACATCTTGTTTTCCTTCATCTTATTACATTATCCTTGTATCTTGGTACATCATCCTCATGCAACTTGATCAAGCCGCAAAAGAAATTGGTAAAGGGTTAGTATTAGGTATTTACAAATTTGTAAAATGTCATTATAAATAAACATTTCTTGGCAAAGTTTCACTTTGCCAATCCTAAAACATCTTGTTTTCCTTCGTATTGTTACATCATCCTCATACAAGTTGATCGAGCCACAAAAAAAGTGGTAAGGAGTTAATATTAGGTATCTACAAATTTGTAAAATGTCATTATAAATTCACTTTATGAATCCTAGAACATCTTGTTATAAAAGTGTGATAATCTAATTCTATTCTTATCTAGATGAGATAGTAACATTGTTACTAAAAAATATGTTAATTAACATTGAGAATGCATTACAAAATTTATAATGTTACAAGGAGGAACATGAAATTCTTTAAATGAAGAGTTTTGGCAACCATGCTAAGAAACCATATTCAAAGGCTATTCTAATGTTTGTTATTCGCATCAAATCCCTCGAATCTAATTCAACATATATAAGCATGAATTAAATTTGTAATACAACACAATCATATTATTGGCAACATTTTTGTGTATACCTTAATAATTTTGTCATTTGTGTTCAACCTTCCTCTCCATACAACCTTTTATATACATTCTTTGTTAAGTCACAGAAGCCTGCCTTATATACAAGCTTTGTTAAGTCATAGGAGCTTCCATGATAAGGTTTAATTTGATTTATACATAATAGATTTTTTCAAATAGAAATGAGTAGCTTCCAAAGACAATATCAACCTACTAAAGTGCATTAGAGCATTCCCAAATTTATTTCATTCTCAAACTCTCAACATGCAATCAACTCCTTTCCTGCAAAATTTAATTATTTCCCTTCTAACTCATATCTCCAAATGAAGCTCCAAAGAACCAAGAGAAGAGAGTAAAAATAATAAGTTGGATTATGGTTGAAGAAGATTTTTGTAAGACATTTTCATTCATAGACATTGATAGACAAATACATAATATATTGAAACGAATGAAACAAGTAATTACCCTTCTAGAAGAAGAAGTGAGGAAGAATTTTGGAGAAAAGAATAAAGGAAAAGTTCAGCAAGAAGAATATAGGATATGGAACTTGGCAAAATGGATGGATAAGATGGAGACAATAACTAATAAGAAGTATTGTAAAATAGAGAAAATAACAATTCCAAAAAATGAAGAGGGTCCCAAGAATTTGGAAATACATGTGCAAGGAGAAAAGGAACTATCAACACAAAACCTAGACAAATCATATTACTTTTACCAACCCTTGATGATAAGAGAAGAAAACATCACAAGTGAGGGGACAACTAAGTTAGCAAAGATTGGTAATTATTGGGGGAAAGAGAATTCATGTAGATGGTAGAGGTGTTAAAAGATTATGAATATCTCTTCCCTATGGGGAAGAATTAGGTCCTATTGATGATGAAATGACTAGCACAAACTTGTTTAGAGTAAATGCTCTACCTTAGAAGCTTAGTGAAGTAGCAACATTGTTATTAATAGGGGAATATCCTAAAGGGAGTATAAAAGAAGACAAGTAGAGATTTTTATCGAGATCCTTAACTAAAACTTTAATTGGAGGAGAGCTTTATATAATTAGAAAAGATGAGGCGATAAGAAGAGTGGTGCTAGAATGTGAGAGGAATGGTATATTCTAAGAGAAGCACATGAAGGCATATCAAGAGGATGTAACTCCAGAGAGGGTACAACCAGGAAAGTAATGTTGGCAGGGCTATGGTGGCCTACTCTATTTAAAGATTCAAATACTTATGTGACAGGATGCAACATATGTTAGAGAGTAGGAAGAGCTACTACTAGAGATGAAATACCATTGAGAGGTCTATTATGACATAGTCTCCCTTTAAGAAATGGACCATTGATTTTATTGGGCCCATCGAACCACTAACTCATAAAACACATGCAAGGTTTATCATAATAGGGGTAGAATATTTGAATAAGTGGATAGAGACAGATGTTATTGTTGTCACTTAGATTTGCACCCTGTGTTGGAGCGGTTTAGGGCTTCAACAATCCAGTGAAACATTGGGATGATCTCCAAGTGTGGGACCCTACAAGGAGATAAAACCTCCAGCGAGAAGCTGGTTCCTTCACTAAATATAAGATTCAGCTATTGCTAAGACTAAACCTAATCTATGTACCATTGAGGAAAAGGGGAAGGAGGATGAACTGAAAATGAAAAGAGGGTGATACACTAAGTTTGAATATAGGTAGGCCCTCAAAACAACCATGTATGCACATAATAACAATAAACCATAAACCAACATACACAAATCATGAGTAAATTGCAGAGGTAAAGTAAACTAGATGAAATCCAAAAGGAAAGAAACATTCACAGATGGAAATCAAGCAGAAAGATCACACAGAGCAACTAGAATTCATGAAAAGTTAAAGTCGTATTGCTTATTGTCAAAGAGGCATGGTTATAATTGAAAAGAGATGTGATTTTTTACAATCAACGACCAACCTAAATACATTACATTTCATGCCTTATATAACATTTTCAATGGAAGCGCCATTACCTACTATAATGAATGCGCCCCATGGGCTTGTTAGAGATATTTTATAAAAAGAATATCTGAAGAAAATCTAATTGCCTTGACATAAATGTAGAAAACATCTCTATCAAAACAATGTTTGTTTGCAAAAACTAAATGCAGAAAATATCTTGGATCTTGAAGTAGCTGGGAGATATTTGTTGCCTTAATGGGAGCAGTCGATTCATCATCTATGAAATATCTAGAAATGGAGTAGCTGGGAAGATCTGATCTACATTAATGGTTGAAGAAGATATTCAAATATACATTCCCACCAAAATCACAGTGTAAAGCTTTTACAACACTTTAAAATACTTAATTTCAAATGTTTTAAAGCTAGCATTACATTACAAGCTTTATTTTCAGTGATTTTCACTTTACTTGAAACTCTAGCCTTTATTTTGCCTTACAGCAAAATCTCTCTTTCTCAAACCATTTTGTCTTTGCTTTCTCTTTATTTTCATCTTTATCAGCAAAGTTCCTCTTTCTTGAACTTGGCTTACTTCTCTCTTATGCCCTTTGTCAGCAAAATCACCATTTTGTGAACATGAATGTCTTCGCCCTTTGTCGGCAATTCTTGATTTTTATGAACTTTGTCATTGTCTCCCTTTTTCTTTACCTTGTTGGCAAAGTTTCATTTTTTTAACCAAGCCATGTTTGCCTCTTTCTCTTTTATTGATAACATCTCTCTTTCTTGAACTTGGCCGCTTCTCGCATTCTATTCCTCTTTGTTGGCAAACTTTCATTTTTTTGAACCTTGCCTTCTTCCTTTCCTTTGCTGTCGGCGATTTCCCCTTTTATGAGCTTTGCTTGTGTCTTTCCTTTTCCTTCGTCAGTGATTCACTTTATCGGCAAACCAAGGAAATTTTGAACATTTAGTGAGTTTGAACTTTTTCTAATTTCTGACATAGCTACCTGCTTCCCTTTTGCCTTAGCTGATTTTGAAAAAACCTTCATACCTGGCCCTTTAGTCGGCAATTCGCCTGGTCGGCGAACTTAATAAATTTCAAACCTTTGGACAAGTTCGCAAAAATTGAAAATTGCTGATAAAGGGAAATTTTTGTTTGCCTTAGTCATTTTAGAAGCTTTCTTCCCTTAGTTGGTGAACCGACAGGTTCACAAACCCAACTTCTTGCCGACTAAGGCAAAAAAACTTGAAATTTCTAGGTTTTTATGGGTTTTTTCAAGGGATTTTCCTTTAGGGATTTTATGGGTTTTTTGCAAGGAAAACACACTGAAAACTCAAGAATACTAGGCACTTAAAGGATTTCAACAAGATTTTCAATATTTCCAAATTGGGCTATTTTTCTGGGAAGGGGAAAAATAGGTCAACAATTACCAAAGACTGTACTATAAGAACTGATACTAAGTTTATCTATGAAAATATTATAACAAGATTTGGGTGTCCAATGAATATTATCACTACAACAAATCCATGTGATTAGCTCCTTTTTTTCCTCCGTTTTTGCTTCCACCCACTATTTTAATGCATTTTTCTCCAATTTTTTGAAAATGTCGGTGCTATTTATCAGGATGGTGCTTTTTTGGCATTTTTTGCACCGATCAGAACAAGTAGGCACTAAATTAGGCACCAAATTGCACCTAAATTAGAGCCAACTTTAGCGCCCAAATTAGCACTGACTTTAACGTCTAAATTAGTGTCGACTTTAGCGTCATACCTCTAAGCCTCTATGGATTTTGTTGAATCAAAATTTTAGACTTGAAAATTTTTGCCATTCCCGCCATAATCCCTAATAAGACGTTCTACTTGAACCCAAAAAATATCACCATTCCCTTATTAGCCCTAAATTATATACCTCAACCATAAAATATTTGATGAAAAAATTAGTATAGCTAACATCGTCAAGATGATACTCCATCGGGGAGACTCAAAATATAGTCTCTTCAATGACCCAAAGGCACAAGTAGACAAAAGGAAAATCACACGAAAACCTGAAGTAATGAGCAAATCGAAGAGATAGGGGATATCGGCAAGAGTCATTCAGCAGTCTCATCAATACCCTAAAAGTTGAACAAATAAGGCACTTTGGCATGACACTAAAACGTGTCACGACGATCAAATGAAAATATCGATAAGCTTTAAGGGATTCAGGATATCGAAGTGATATGATTTAGAGTCTTACCGATAGAAGGGGTCTCGCCAATGAAAAGATAATGTAAAGGGTATTTCAAAGAAACTCTACTGTGTCGAAGAGAGGGTTTTTGGGGTCTCTCTGAAAAGGCGATGAAAAGAAATTAAAATATCAAAAGGGTGATTTCTTGTTCAAGGAGACTCGTATTATCAAAGTAACTCCAGTTAGGGTCATACTAAAATCTCAAACAATAAATGAGATTACAAAACACATCACCTCGAAATAAAGTGACAAGACATAAAGGTGACGATCTAACGCTTTATTTTTGAAAACATTTAAATTCCCTTCGATGATATGAGAAACACAAGAAAGATGCCATTGATTGCACAAAGTTAAGATTGTTGAATGGGAATTCTAAGGGTGTTGCAAAGAACAAGTGTAGAGAGTGGATGAATAAGTAATTCAAGACCAGAGCGATTTGTTAAGTACTGCGAACGTGCTTGTATATATTAGTCTACATTTATAAATCACAGAGTTGAAATCCAAACATAGTGATAGAATATGGAAGAAGCAATTCAAAACCCAAAGAGTAAAAGATAAAAAACTAGGGATAAGCATCTAAACCAGGGTTTATTAGACCAATGTCCCGGGTTAGGACAGAAATCCAAAAGAAATGCCCAACTAAACCCACATGCTGATAAATTTGAAGATTTATATAGGGATATTGGGGATATATGGACACTAGTCAGAGGGTATGATCTCTTTATCTCCCAGAAGCAAAATTGGAAGCAAAATCGAAAGCAAAACTGGAAGTCAACCTAGAAGCAAAACTAAAAGCACAATTGGAAGCAAAACTGGAAGCAAAATTGGAAGTAAAACCGAAAGCAAAACCAAAAGCAAAACTGGAAGCAAAATTGGAAGAAAAACTAGAAGTAAAACTGGAAGCAAAACCATAAGCAAACTTGGAAGCAACACAAGAAGCAAAACCAAAAGCAAAATCAGAGACCAAACTGGAAGCAACAAAATCTGACAATAAATCCAACGTTAAACCTGACACTAAAATCTGGTGCGAAACTCAGTGTTATAATTGGTGCTAAACCTAGCGCTAAATCCAGCACAATAGTGAGATGCTATTGGGCATCGAGTTTGGCACTGGCAGAATTGTCCAATTCATGGACTCAAATGCACTAAATTCTGACACTATTTTAGGCGCTAATTGCTTGTTCTGTTGTAGTGTATCAAGGACCAAGTGAAGCACTTTGTCAATAATACTACTGCAAAACTATTAGAAAACTTCATGATTACACACAATAGAAGTAGTCCATACCAACCACAAGTGAATAGGGCTAGTGATGACTTCAACAAGATATTGGGTACAACATTGACAAAGATGTGTAATGGGAATGTGATAGACTGGGATGTCAAAATATCAACTTTTCTATGGGCTTATTGGACCACATACAAAAGACTAAACAAGTATTGCCCTTTCCAATTGGTCTATGGACTTGATGTACACCTGCCCATCCAATACATCATACCTGACTTGAGAGTAGCAAGCACCTTAAGGCTGAACGAGGAAGAATCACTAAAAGAAAGATTTTTGGACTTGGACAAATTAGATGAGAAGACATTATTAGTCATGTACAATTAAAGGTAGGGGAAAAGGAGACAAAAAGCATGGCATGATAAAAACGTAACGAATAAAAAATTCCAAATCGACACTTTCCTTGTAACAAGCTACCCACGATTCACTAATAATAGGTAATAACACTTTTAAAAATTAATAAATTAGTTTGAAAGAATCTAGAACTTTTTCGATCACTTAGGCTTTTTTTTTTAAGATATAATAATACTATCTAATCTTTAAGATTCACAACATGAGCATAAAATACTAAATCTCTTAAACCCAAAAGTTCATTACATGGATAGGAGAAAGCTATTCATTTATTATCTCAAATGATACAACATTATAAATATTTGGAATTGATACAAATACAATATAAACTAGAATTAGGACTGATGTCCTGCAAATCAGTCTACAAAGATAATAAGTTGTACAAAACTTCACCTTCAAATCATTACAAGATAGTTGACCAATAGTCATAATCATCTCATCCGAGTGCAAGCAATATGGTTTATGTCACATTGTATGGAGGGAGAGCATCACTTGAGTTTTACCTCCAACCATAGATCGGTGGTCCTCGACTCATCTTCCTACTAGAAGTGGCTTGAACCTTCAATAAGGTTGGAAGATAACAACCTCTATAATAAAACCATAACTGAATTCGGAAACCAAGAGTAAATATGCACACATCCAACCAATCATGCAGTCCCTAGATACCATCTAGCTAACATGACTTCAAACCAGCATGAAATTTGTGAGTATAGTGAACTAACAATGCATATAACCATAACATCACTTTGGCCAAAGTGTTTAATCAATATCACATAGAGATGTGTGTTATCTGTTCACACACTACTATCTCCTTCTTGTCTCATCCAAAATGACCATGAAAATAATAATGGAAACACAAAATATATAATTAGCACACCAATTTCTTATAATATAATATCATTATTAAACCCTGACATACCCAACTCTTGAGTTCTCAATATCTTTCAATAATTAAATACCATCTATTTGTTGTACTAGATAGATAATATTTATAGAACATATCTATATAATGCATATACAATCTTATACAATACTATACTCATTGTTCCCAAGGACTAAGTACAAGTACAGTCTAATACAAGACTACTACAACATATTTGACTAATATAAAAAGTATGACAAACTTACTAACATTGTTTCAATTTATTTTTCATTACTGAACAAAGTACCATAGTTAAGGTAAATGTTATTTGAAACCAAGTTCTCTAACCATTCAAAATGAATGGTCGATACATGCTAGTTATGACCAAATATCAAAATTCCTATCAATTATACAACTCTAAAAATTCACTCTATTTGCCTACATTTTCTCTCTAACACATATTTTTATAGTTAGATTGAAAATCATGTGCAAAAACAATATGTATAACCCATATACGTTATATATACATAAATATATGTATATCTTCTGAGAATACATATATTTATGTATAACGATAAGTAAATTATTACTGTTTCAACTCAGTACAACAATACAACCCAAAACAACTTTGTTAAATTATCATGTTTATTTCAACAATCAAATTCCTTTTCTCTTTTCCTTTTATTCATGCAATAATAAACCAATGCATATACTCTTTCATGTATAGTCAAACTATTTACAAAAATAAACTAGTTTTGTGTGACTTGTATAGATATGAAAGCATTGTGTTAAGATGATTAACCTTTAAAGAAAAACACCCAAATCCCATTGAATGATATACTTATATATATCAAGTAAAGTCGAACTATTTATGAAAATAAACTAATTTTGATTGATTGTGTACAAATATGAAAGCATTGTGTTAAGATGGCTAACATTTAACGAAAAACACCCAAATCACATTGAATGATATGTATATGCAGACACATATGTTATTTATATGCATTTACACACACACACATAAGTTGAAGAAACTCAAATTTATTTCATTGCATGTTTGTAGGGGAATTGGGCATTTCACCAAATAGTTTACATACATTCTCTACCCATATTTATAACTTTTTGTATATGTTCAAGCACTAAACATAGGGTTGATTCAATGTAATAAAATTTATTCACAAGAATCCACAAAAGACTTTACACATTCAATAGTCTCTATACTCATACCTAGCACGTGTCAAAGCATAACATAGTCTACACTCAATTGAAACTAAAAGTTTTCATTTACAACCACACATATATGTTTCAATATAAATATATGTATAAAAGTATCTACAAGTTTGTAACAATGTTCTCATAGGTCGTGTGATGGGTACTGTATAATAGTCCCAAGTCAATGTAGCCATGCCCAGCTACTATAACTAGTCCATATCCCTAATATGTCTAGACAACAACTAATTATTATTGTTCATATATGTGTCTGTAGGTATATGTAAGTAGATATGAGTGTGTGCAAGAAGTTGAGTCCACTTTTCGGCCAAAAAGTGGAAGTGTTTTCCCTTATTTTCAGAATTTGTTACATTTGACCTAAAAATTTGAAACACTTAAAAATTGAATCTTAAAAAAAAGTCAGTAATATGAAATGTAGTACTCGGAGTCTAGTTTCCAAATATGTAATTTTTTTAATATCCAGATGATACAAATTGATTTTCAATAGGCATGTCTAAAAACCATTGTTTAAAAGTCACTTTATTTTTACCATACCATGCACATGTACGTCAACCATATTTTGACCTAAATAATTGTATTTTTTTGAATCCTTTTGGGAAAAGATCTGTAACACACTAAATATTGATGAGGATTTTTTTTGTAAATTTTTTGAATTTTTTTTAATTAAAATTTTATTGGTCGTAATTGTTGTTTTGAAAAACCCTCGTGTACGTCATGCATAAGATGACCTAAACTTATCATTTTTAGATTTTTATTTTTCAAATTGAAAAGAATTATCTGAAGGTTGATGAGGTATAATTTTTTTTAAAAAAATTATTTTAATAAAAAGTTATAAAAATAATAAGAAAACTTAATATTTCAAGTTTATGGACCAGTTTCAACAAAAAATATTTGAAAAATAGAAAAAATAATCAAATTGTAAAAAAATATATATTTAGAATCTACATAATCTCATCTATAATAGGTTTTAATTTCATCAAAAAATTATGTAAAAAACATCTTTAGACATATGTCCAAAGTCACTCTTTTCCAGTGACACTGACATGACCTTTAAGTTGCAGGTCAAAATAGGTCGAAAGCCAAGGGTCGGGTTCCCAAGCCTTTTCCCGACCCGAAACCTATAACGAAACCACACCTAGATTTGAAATTTCACAAAACGGGATCCCATTTGCTTTTTTAATTAATTCCAATGACACAAAACAAAATGGGATCCTGTTTATGATACGGGATCCCGTAGCAAACGAGATCCTGTTTAGGTTTTGACTGTATTTTTTAATTTACTGATAAATGGTACTATAAGTTTGCAACTTGCATCTTACACAACTTTGTAAGGCAGACGACTTTTTTCTGCTATTTTTTTATCAAATCTTGTCTTGTACATTATCTTGAACTTGTAGGTTTATTTGAATTTTGGAAGGAGGCAACATTGGGACAATTTTGAAGTGGAATTGTGTTCATTTCTACTCATTTGATGGAGGAATAAAAAAGAGACTTCTACTATTGAAATTCATTTATACTTCAGAATTTTGTAATCATGGGATCACAACAACGTCAAAAGAGGAAAGATAGGTAGGTATTGACCCCTGAAGAAATTCAAACAAATAGAGAGGAGAAAAAATGAAAAAGAGATAGAAGAATGAGGATTCCAGCAACGAATAATGTTGAAGCATCTGATTCCATGACTATTGAAGATAAAAACATTGCAGAGACCATGGATGTAGATGATGCAAATTTGCAAGAGGTGAATGTGGAAGATAATTTGATTATAGAAACTAATCCTAGTATATCTTCAAATCCACCTTTCAATGCTATGGAGAATGTGTCAATAGGCATGAATCCAAGTACGTCTTCAAATCCACCTTTGAATGATATGGAAAATGTGATTATAGATGATATTTGTATTGATCATTTAAAAGAAGTTGGATATAACAATGTTGATATCGATTTAATTCGTAGACAAGTTGTAGAAACGAATATTGAAAAAAGATCCCTTATGTTGGTCAAAATGAAAATCCTTTTGTTGTTGAAAATGAAAATCCTTGTGTTCAAGGTGAAAATGAAAATCCTTTTGTTGTTGAAAATGATAACCCTTGTGTTGTTGAAAAGGAAATTATTTTGAAAAAAATTGAAAGTATTGTTTTGGATAATCTTCCTGGTAGGATTTCTTGGAGACAAACAATAACACATGCCAATAGATTATACAGACAATTATTTTATCGAAAAAGACTATCATTTCAATGTCAACTCATGATGCAATTGATGAGAATGTGGAAAATGAGAAAAGTAATGAAAAAGTTAGGCATTTTTGTGAAACCAAGAAGAAAAGATGAATCACTTAAACATGCTATATGTATTGTTGCTAGTGCCATTGAGCCTATTGGAAAGAAGAGTCGATCTAAAGATAAGAATGTGGCATGACAAGCTATAACAAGTGCTATAGTTAATAAAAAAGCTTTAGATAAAAGAATGTTAAGCAACATTAGTGCAATTCTAAACATACATCCTAAAACATTGGTAATAGTGGCAAAGAGAAGAGAAAGTATAGAAAACGATCCAATCAACCAATGTTGGAGTTTTAGTGGTCGACTCCCAAGGTCTGATATGAAATTGAATATTGAAATCAAATATTTGGTTGCAAAATATTGGCATGATCATACTAGGGTATCATCTAATGCTAGAGATGTTTTGAAATTAAGAGTGAGGTCCAAAATTCATGATCCTCATCCAAAACACCTATTAGACACAACTCAAACCGAATTTTATAGAAAACTTTTAGATGATTCAATGTTACCTGGAAATATTACCATAAGTTAAAGATCATTTGAAAAATGTAAACCGTGGTATGTCAAAATTAATAAGCAACGAATCTTTTGTTGTTGTAAAATGCGTGTGCAATTTTGTTATTATTATGAAGTTTTTCGTTATATACATTGTACTTTACATACTAAAATGATTATGTAGGAATGTGATATTAATATGCCACTTGAAACAATCAAAGAGTTTATAAGAGGTTTGTTTTGTGAAAGATCTAATGGGCATTTATTTAATTTAAGTTCATGTATTTCTGGACAATGCACTAGTTGTGGCAATCTATCATTCTTAGGAGTTTGTATGCATGAAAGTGTTGAAAATGATTTTAGACAACAAATGTTGGATGTTAAAAGATTTAAGAATGTTGAGTATTCTTTAAAGGATGGAAAATTAGGAAAGTGTTGCGATTAATCACAAAAAAAATTACTGTACATGCATTTATATCAGAATTCAAGAGTAAGATTGTACCAAAATATGTCAAACACTCTCAACATGCTCAATGGCTTGATGGACAATTTCGCACATGTAGAAACACATTTCCAGTTGGAACTATACTATTAGTGGTTGATTTTGCAGAAAACTATACTCTTCCTCCACAAGAGGAAATCTAATCACAATATTACAATTCACTGCAGGTGGCTATGTTTGTTCATATTGTATATAGGCATGCAGATGATAGTACAGAGGATGCTAGAATTTTTTTGAGGGAATGCCATTTCTATTTGAGCGACAATCAATTACACTCATTAGAGTTTGTTCAATATTGTTTCAATATATTTTATACAAATTTAAGAGAAAGAGGAATCTAGATGACAGAACATCTCATATGGCCAGATAATTGTACGGGATAGTTCAAAAATGTTCAAATGTTTTATTAGTTAAGTAGGGTTCACAAGGAAAATAATGTCCAACATATGTGGAGTTTTTTTGACGTTGGACATGGTGAAGGAGAACATGATAGAGTTGGTGCATGTGTTAAAAGAATTCTTGCTAGAGAGCAATTGAAATTTGAGGATGTAGTAAAATTTAAAGATGCACATGCGATTGTGGATTGGTGCAATACAAAATTATCTATAGGATCAAGCGAGTACTCTACAATTTGATGATTCTTTTGGTTGATTGAAGAAGATAACATTCTACCTAGACTTGATTGTGAGACAATCAATGGATCTACTAAATGACATTCATTTAAGAGTTTGAATGCAAGCACATGGACTATATGGACACGGGAGTTTGCATGTTTTGTCAGTTTTGTATTTCAGGAGATTGGGAAGCATGTGAGAATACAGAATGAATTGAAGAGTGGAAGCAAAGATTGTTGACACGTGCACAAACACATGATCAATATGAAACAACAATTGAAGACAATGATCAAGTCTTTGCATTAGATGACTATGATCATGTTTCAAACCTTGTACAAGAAGGTAATTTAATTTAATTTATTTCATGATTTCATTTTATTTCACTTTATTAAGTTATTTTGTAATATATTTAATTATATATGGATGCATGTGTTGCAAGTATGGGCCTAACCAGTGTTGTCATTGATGTCAACATACTCCTGTTGCATTAATGATAAGGATTGGATGAGCTATGTGCTGAGGATATAGAGAAAATTAGTCTCAATCAGAAACAGAGAAGAACAGGGAAGACAGTAAGGTAAAAGTCTAAGATAGAATGAGGATCAGAGGATGTGGTTTAAAGGGTTTGTAGATATGTGTCTTAAGGTGGTCTAGTAGAGATTTCAGAGGTCCGCATGAAGATCTGAAGAAGTTGTGACTGTTCAAGTAAAACTAGTTCCGGCAGGTGTTCAGTGGTGACAGAGCAAGACAGATAGGTCCGGTGAGATCCAGAATTGCATTATAAAAGTTCTGCAGATTTGAGGGAGTTCTGAGGACGTCTTTGTGGAATGTCAACTAGATTGGTTTGTGGTTTGAAGGTCTGCAAGCATCTATTCCTTTGTCATAGTGATGACAGACTGTGTTCTTGAGGTTCCGGATGAAGGAGAGAAGGATTTAAGTAAGCAGATGAAGTATGGATGTTCTTGGTGATTCAGGCAAGCTTGTGGTGGTCTTTGGATCATGTTCAGTTCATGTTGGTGGTCCACATTGAAGTTGGAGTTCGCTTTTGAAGAACAACTTCCGGATAATGGTGTTCTTCCTAAAACAGGACTGAATGAGTTATACATCTTACAAATGTTATTGTGGATGTTTGCTGACTTAGATGATCATTCCTAAGTTGATGTCTTGTATAAATAAGGGATTGTGAAGTCATTTGAAAGGTGTACTTGTGGAGATGAGTGTGTGGTAGCAAGGAGGAGAGCGAAAGGTAGAGCAGACGTATTAGGCTTAATGGAACTGATTCAAGCATGGTGAAGATGCTATTTTCCAGGTCAAGTAGGTGATACTTATTTCTTTGTAGACAATGTGTCTCTTGTAGGCAATGAGCCTCTTGTGAGCAGTGTGCTTGGGCAGTGAGCCCTAATTGGCAAGTGTCATTTTGTTCCTTCTATTATTCTAACAGAGAATACATTCTTTGGTTAATCACCCCATGGTTTTTCCCTTAACCGGGTTTTCCACTTCAAAATCTTGGTGTCTCATGCGTTGATGTGTTTCTGCTCTTGATTTGTTGCATTATGTTTCCATGATTGATTTATAATTAAGCTGTTGAATTGCAAAGTGGAATTAAGTGTTTAAATAGATAGAAAATTTTGCACAACTGATTCACCCCCCCTCTCAATTGTGTGCCCTAAGTCTAACAATTGGTATCAGAGCTAAGTTCCTTTAAAAGGAGCTTAACTACTTGAGGAGATCCAGGATGTCGTCTTATAAGAAGGATAGTCCAAAGTTTGATGGAACCAACTTTGCTCTTTGGAAAGGTCACATGAAATGTCACTTGTAGTGTATGGGAATGGCGTATTGGTCCATTGTTACAAAATAGTATGTACCTCCACAGGGTGGTCCGACAACCCTAAATGAAATCATAGATGCTGAAAACAATCTGAGGCTCTTCTAAGCGCATTATTTGACTCAAAGCTCTCAAATGTTATTGACCTACCAACTGCTTTTGAGATTTGGAAAAAACTAAAACTTTTGCATGAAGGAGACCAGTATGTTAAATGTGTAAGGTTACAGAGTCTAAAAGGGAAATTTGAAAAACTGAAGATGAGAGATGATGAAAATATTACTACTTTTATGCCAAGAGTGAATGAGTTGGTTTGTGGAATTAGAAATGTTGGTGGAGTCTTGGATGAAAATGAGATTTTTGGCAAAATTCTCAGATCTCTACCTGAATCTTAAAAAATCAAGGTTGCTGCCATTGAAGAATTCAAAGCCCATACAATTGTCACAAGAGATTAATTGGCTGGAAAACTGGCTACATTTGAAATGATAGAATTTGGAGATGACCCCCCCCAAGACTGAATATGCATTCAAAGTCAGTGCCTCTGTAATAGGTAAACAAAGGTTTGATCCGGGAAAGAACTCTTCAAAGAAACTTTCATGGTATGAAAAAGCAAGAAAAGACCTAGAAGAAGAAGAAGCTGAAACTGCTCACCTTGAAGCTCTTATTGCAAAAAGACTGCCAAGAGGATCCGGCAAGAATGAAGGGAAACTGTCTTTTAAGTGTTTTAACTGCAATAAGATTGGTCATTTTGCCTCAAAGTGTCCGGAAAGATTTTCAAGGCCAAACCCTAACAGATCAAGGTTCCAAAAGAATTGTTACTATGTTCATGAAGAAGATGATAATGAAGGAGTAACAGATGATGAATCAAAGACAGGAAACAAATCTGGAAGTGAATGGGTGTTTATTGCTATCAAGGAAGAAGAACCAATATCCTCTGAATTTGTCAATCATAAAGTTGTAGAAAGAGCTTTGGCTGCCCAAGTTGAAGAAAAGGACGATTGGGTCATTGACAGTGGATGCTCTCACCATATGACAGGTGACAAAAATAAGTTTGTAGATTTGGAAAGGTATGAAGGAGGAGTGGTAAAGTTTGGTGACAATTCTACTGGTAGAATCAGAGGTAGAGGAACTATTTCTTTTGATGGAAAGAACAAAACCAGAAATGTACTGTATGTTGATAGATTGAAGCACAATCTTGTTAGTGTTGGAAAGTTGGTGGACAAAGGCTATGATCTCAGATTGGAAAATGCCAGATCTTTGAGAGTTCTGAAACAGAGATTGCATCGGGTACCCAAACAAAAGGTAATATCTTCCATTTAGTTGGTATTGGTAAAAGTTGTCTATTTGTGCAAGTTGATCAGAGTTGGTTATGGCATAGGAGAATGTGTCATGTGAATTTTGATAATATCATCAAGATAAGTAATACTCAGGCTGTAAGAGATCTTCCAAAATTAGTGAAACCCACAAATAGTTTATGCAAAGAATGTCATTTGGGTAAACAAAGTAGAGTCTCATTTAAAAGCAAAGAACAATCTTCTACCGGTTTATTGGACCTAGTTCATACTGATCTTTATGGTCTGACAAGAATCAGAAATGTGCAAGGTGATAGATACTTCATGTTGCTAATTGATGACTATTCCTGGATGGTGTGGGTAACCTTTTTGAAAGAGAAATCAGAAGCTCTTGAGAAATTCAAAATATTCAAGGCTATGGTAGAAAATGAAACTGGATTAAAATTGAAATGTCTGAGGTTTGACAGAGGTGGAGAATTCACATCCGGAGAGTTCATAGAGTTCTATGAGAAACATAGAATAAAAAGGCAGTTGTCTGCTCGCAGGACTCCACAACAGAATGGATTAGTTGAGAGAAAGAACCAGACCATCCAAGAAGCATCCAGGACCATGATGATGGAAGCAAATGTTCCTCAAATCTATTGGAGAGAAGCTATCAGTACTGCAGTCTATACCCTCAATCAAGTTCAAATCAGAAGCAATACCGATAAGACTCCTTATAAACTTTGGTTTGACATCACTCCTACTGTGAGGTATTTCAGAGTTTTTGGTAGCAAATGTTACATTAAAAGAGATGAAGATCTAGGAAATTTTGATTCTAGAAGTGATGAAGGAATATTCTTGGGCTACTCTACTCAAAGCAAAGCATACCGGTGTTATAACAAGAGACTAAAAAAGATTATAGAAAGTACAAATGTGAAGGTTGATGAAGGAATTGAAAAACCCTCAAGGTTTTATGAATATGATAAAGATGATCAGGATGGTGTTATGTTTCAAAGAGCCCAAGCCCCTTCTAAAATTTAGATTCAAATTGATCCGGCAAATCAAGAAGAAGAGTTGAGCTTCAATGAGTCTAGTCAAGAATCAGAAGTGCAAGAAACTCCCAAAGTTCCCAGGTATGTAAGACTGAACCACTCTGAAGATCAGATCATAGGTGATAAAAGCAAAGGAGTACAAACAAGAAGAAGAATTGCTCAAGATTCAGAAGAGTGTTGTCTGATTTCAAAGATTGAACCTAAGACAGTGAATGAAGCTTGCAATGATGAAAATTGGTCAAAAGCCATGGAGGAAGAACTAATGCAAATTGAGAAAAATCACACTTGGGATCTTGTTCCCAGACCTAGAAACAAGAATGTGATTGGAACCAAATGGGTCTTCCGGAGCAAACTGAATGAAGTTGGTGAAGTAATCAATAAACAAAGCTAGATTGGTCTGTAAAGGCTATTCTCAAATAGAAGGAGTTGATTTTGAAGAAACTTTTGCTCTGGTGGCAAGAATTGAAGCAGTCAGATTAATTCTTGCATTTGCTGCCTTCAAAGATTTCAAAGTATATTAGATGGATGTTAAGTCTACCTTCCTGAATGGTGACTTGGAAGAAGAAGTGTACATTAAACAACCGGATGGTTTTCAATTGTTTGATCATGGTGATATGGTTTGCAAATTGAAGAAAGCTCTGTATGGAATGAAGCAAGCCCCAAGAGCCTGGTATGAAAGATTGGATAAGCATCTTTTGAAGATTGGTTTCAACAAAGGTACTACTGACAGTAACTTTTATTTCAAAATTGATCATGAAAACATCTTGATTGTTGAAGTGTTTGTTGATGATATCATTTTTGGAGGAAGAGATAGTATGTGTAAAACTTTTGCAAATCAAATGAAAAGTGAGTTTGAGATGTCCATGCTTGGTGAAATAAATTTCTTCTTGGGTCTGCAAATCACTCAAACAAAGAAAGGAATCTTCATTTCTCAGACCAAATATGTGAAAGAATTATTGAAGAAATTTGGGATGGAAGACTCAAAGCCAATGAACACTCCCATGGCAACCAGATGTAAGTTGAGCAAAGATGATGACTCTCCCAAGGTTGATCAGACAAAGTACAGGTCAATGATTGGAGGATTGTTGTATCTCACTCAAACTAGACTAGACATTATGCAGGCTGTTGGTCTTGTTGCTAGATTCCAAGCTGATCCTAGAGAATCTCATGTCATGGCAATCAAGAGGATTTTTAGATATCTAAAAGGAATAGTTGAGTATGGTTTGTGGTATCCTAGAATCATGATTTCTCTCTTCATGCCTATACAGATGTAGATTGGGCAGGAGATGTGGATGACCGGAAGAGTACCAGTGGTGGAGCATTCTTTTTGGGGAAGAGGTTGGTTTCTTGGCTAAGCAAGAAACAAGAGGCAATATCTCTGTTTACAACTGAAGCAGAATATATTGCAGCAGTAGGTAGTTGCACTCAAGTTTTGTGATGAAGCAGATGCTAAGGGATATCAAAGTAGAGTATGAGGAACCTATCACAATCTTCTGTGATAATTGAAGTGCAATAAATATATCTAAGAATCTGGTGTTGCATTCAAAGACTAAGCATATATCCATCAAGTTTCACTTTTTGAGAGAGCAAGTGAACAAGAATGAAGTCAGATTAGATTTTGTGCCTTCCAAGGATCAGATTGCAGACATATTTACTAAACCTCTACCTAAGGATTCTTTTGAGTATCTCAGGGAGAAGCTAGGGGTCATTGCCCCTCCGGTGATGAACTAAGGTGCATCAGTCCGGTGGTTATCATAGTCATATCTTGTGATCCGGATTGATGATGGGGAGCTGCTACTCAGGCGGAGCAGCAGGTATGATTCTAAAGTGTTAGAATTGCAAGTATGTACCCTTTGCCATTGATGTCAAAGGAGGAGAGAAGACATGTGAAAAATAAGTGGTTGTTGATCAAAGGGGGAGCAGTTAAGGGAGATAAGATATGTGAATGGTTGTTGCTGATAGGGGGAGTTGTGATAGTGAGGAGAAGTTCTTGTCTTGATGGTTAAAACAATTTTTCACATCATATGTTGCCATCAATGATAAAGGGGGAGATTGTTGCAAGTGTGGGCTAACCGGTGTTGTCATTGATGTCAACATACTCCTGTTGCATTAATGATAAGGATTGGATGAGCTGTGTGTTGACGATATTGAGAAAATTAGTCTCAATCAGAAACATAGAAGAACAAGGAAGACAGTAAGGTAAAAGTCGAAGATAGGATGAGGATCAAAGGATGCAGTTTAAAGGGTTTGTAGATATGTGTTTTAAGGTGATCCAATAGAGATTTCAAAGGTCCGCATGAAGATCTGAAGAAGTTGTGACTATTCAAGTAAAATCGGTTCTGATAGGTGTTCAGTGGTGACAGAGTAAGACATATAGGTCCAGTGAGATCCAGAATTGCATTATAAAGTTCTACGGATTTGAGGGAGTTCTAAGGACATCTTTGTGGAATGTCAACTAGATTAGTTTGTGGTTTGAAGGTCTGCAAGCATCTATTCCTTTGTGACAGTGATGACAGACTGTGTTCTTGAGGTTCCGGATGAAGGAGAGAAGGATTTAAGTAAGCAGATGAAGTATGGATGTTCTTGGTGATTCAGGCAACCTTGTGGTGGTCTTTGGATCATGTTCAGTTTATGTTGGTGGTCCACATTGAAATTGGAGTTCGCTTTTGAAGAACAACTTCCGGATAATGGTGTTCTTCCTAAAACAGGCCGACCGGATGAGTTATACATCTTGCGGATGTTATTGTGGATGTTTGCCGACTTAGATGATCATTCCTAAGTTGATGTCTTGTATAAATAAGAGATTGCGAAGTCATTTGAAAGGTGTCCTTATGGAGATGAGTGTGTGGTAGCAAGGAGGAGAGCGAAAGGTAGAGCAGAAGTATTGGTCTTAATGGAACTGATTCAAGCATGGTGAAGATGCTATTTTCTAATTCAAGTAGGTGATACTTATTTCTTTGTAGGCGGTGTGTCTCTTATAGGCAGTGAGCCTCTTGTGAGCAGTGTGCTCGGGCAGTGAGCCCTAATTGGCAAGTGCCATTTTGTTCCTTCTATTATTCTAACAAAGAATACATTCTTGGGTTAATCACCCCGTGGTTTTTCCCTTAACTGGGTTTTCCACATCAAAATCTTGGTGTCTCATCCGTTGATGTGTTTCTGCTCTTGATTTGTTGCATTATGTTTCCATGATTGATTTATAATTAAGCTGTTGAATTGCAAAGTGGAATTAAGTGTTTAAATAGATAGAAAGTTTTGCACAACTGATTCACCCCCCCTCTTAGCTGTGTGCCCTAAGTCTAACATCTATGTAGAAATTGATCAAATTATATGTCACACAAGTTATTGAATTAAATTTTGTTTGTAGGACATGTGTATGTTGTTGTTGCACACGAGGAGAATGAAGAGGAAACATAATATTGGTTGGCTCGATGTGTGGAGATTGGACACAAGTTAATAGCACCTCGAGAAGATGATGATGGCTTTCATTATCCAACATGTTCAGTGGTGGTTGTTGGCACTTAGCTACAAAATACCTAACAAGGAAGAATGGTTTGCTTGTATTTGAAGATTATGAAACACATAAGAAAATTATACACTACTCACATTTGGTGGTGGCAACAAATATAAAACTAGTGAGGTATCATGGAAGACTTGCTAATACAGAGCTATGGACAATTTCTATGGAAGAGCATGAGACAATCATAGATGCATTGAAAAAAAGAGAGGATGAAGATGGTACAATGGAATAAATTTTCAGGTAAGTCATCGTCTTAGCTCCCCTTAATCCATCCTCTTACCTCCGCTTACATTCATTATTTTTGCAGGTCCCCTACAAGTCTAGATATCTTGCATGATTGTATTGATGAACATTTGTATATTCTTTCATTCTCATTTGACCTTCTATAAATTATTCTCTTTATCTTAAAATTTGTATCGACTCATGTATATATATAGTTTATTTACTTACATTAATTATTTTGCAAGTGTACCCTACAAGTAGATTTTTGCATGATTGTCACTACAAGTTTTGACCATACAAATTTGTTAGATCAAATTTGTAGTCTTCAACTTAAAGTGAATGCATTAGGTAATTGTATATATATGAGAATATCTTTCATATCACATGTTATCTAGTTACATATTGCATCAATGTTTTGTGTTTATGATATATTTTTTCATTCTCATTTCACCTTCTATATTATTCCCCTTTTCACCAAATTTGAATCGACTCTTGTGTTTTATGTTTATATACATAGTTAAAATTTATTTATTGTCATTTTGTATCCTTAAGCCATCATCAAATTCATCACATACTTTGAGACAAAAAAGAGAGGATGCAGATTCAACCTACAACATGGAATACTTGAAAATACAAGAGTATATATATATATATATAGTTTTATATAAATTTAAATACATGTTTTGATGATATATTGATATTGTTCATATACATAGTTAAAATTGATTTATTGTCATTTTGATATCAGGTGGTGTGAAGAGGCTACATTTTCATGATCCGCCACAAGTTTTGGATTTCCTTGATATGGCATAGCCACATTTTGTAAATATTGTTTTGAGTTGGCATATATGCCAAATTTGTATATGTACATACACAATTACTCCACTTTTATATATAAAAATCAATATTTGATATATTTTGTTCATCATGTGAATGTTTTCCTACTTTGAAACTTATTAAAATTTGAATGTATAATCAATTTGTCATGTATATTACTATTAAATTTGGTTGCCTTGGGCAACTTCACCAAATTTATATATATTCTAATTAATTATATCAATTGTGATTGAACATGAGACATACATTGAATTCTTTGATCCCCTTAAGACATCCTATTAGGAGCCCTTAAGCCATTGTTTCTCCTAGGACCCCTTAATTCATATATATCTAAATTAATTATATCAATTATGATTGAACATGAGACATACTTTGAATTCTTTGATCCCCTTAAGACATTTTATTAGGACCCCTTAAGCCATCATTTCTCCTAGGACCCCTTAATTCATATATATCCAAATTATTTATATCAATTGTGATTGAACATGAGACATACTTTAAATACTTTGATCCCCTTAAGACATCTTATTAGGACCCCTTAAACCATCATTTCTCCTAGGACCCCTTAATTCATATATATCCAAATTAATTATATCAATTGTGATTGAACATGAGACATACTTTGAATTCTTTGATCCCCTTAAGACATCCTATTAGGACCCCTTAAGCCATCATTTCTCCTAGGACCCCTTAATTCATATATATCCAAATTAATTATATCAATTGTGACTGAACATGAGACATACTTTGAATTCTTTGATCCCCTTAAGACATCCTATTAGGACCCCTTAAGACATCCTATTAGGACCCCTTAAGCCATCATTTCTCCTAGGACCCCTTAATTCACATATATCCAAATTAATTATGTCAATTGTGATTGAACATGAGACATACTTTGAATTCTTTGATCCCCTTAAGCAAATTTTGAATTCTTGTATATTGTTGATTTTCATGAACTTGAATATCATCAAAGTAATACATGTATAGCATCTAAAGTAATGATATATAACATGTGCTTCACGTTTGTATAATTACCTATTCTTATTCTAATACTATCGAATGTTTTGACTACATGAATCAAATTTGTAAAGTAAAAATATTTGAAATGTTTATGTTTTTGCTAACTTGTGAATATTTTATTAGTGTTATCACTACTACAAGTAATTAAATTTCATAAATCTAACTATACATGTAAATGTACAACAATAGTCCATAAAATACTAAAATTAATAAAGTCCATGAAACAATATATAAAGTCCATGAAAATACTGAAACATATATAGATCTAGTCCACATGTGAAATACTGAAATATATAAACATGTACATATAGAGTCCATGAAATAATGAAACATGTATAAATCTAGTCCATGAAATACTGAAACATGTATAAAGAGTATGTATGCAACATGTACGGAAACATATATAGAGTCCGTGGAATGTACTAAAACATATATCTAACTCATATCATCCATATAATCAAGAGACCTCTTCACTCCACGCTGACTAGGATGATCTAAATCAGTTTGAACAAGACAAAGATTTACTTGAAATCAAATTTAAAATGTTTAGAAATGATAATTTAATTCATTTTAATTTATAAAATCATTAAAAATACTGTATCAAGTTGCTCATCTCCTCTGATGACCTGCTTTGCTACATGACCTGTCTCATGCTATAGAAGAAAAAGAATTCAACACATGTCAACATATAATCTATTGAAATTTACTTTAAGTTCAAAATGTATATTATAATTGACTTTAAATATAACCTAAATTTTAAATTATACCGTATGAGGCTACTCATCCCCTCTTTCATCCTACTTTGCATGTGTTGTTGTAGATGGCATGGCATCAATAGGATGAAACGTGTCACTAACAAGGTCCTACAAGGTCATTTGTAAAGCACATGTATACAAATTAGGTTAAAACATATATATTCACTTGTGTACCCAATTTTTGTTTTAATCTATTTAAAAGACCTACATAAATTACACGTACACAGATAATTTTTTCAACAACTTGAAATTCAGCCAACTCCTAAAATTGACTTCGATCATCCAGGTATGCTGCAATACCCATCCTCATTGTTGTGTCAACCTACATAGACATATTTTTAATATATATAAGTACATGCATGTTTGATATAGTGAATTCAAAATACAAAAATCTAAACTTATAGTTTTTTAAAACAATATACATACAAGTGGCTCATGTGAGATGCGCAACAATGGAAGAGCGCTTGAGATACCCTCTGGAGGATCTAATATGGAAGTCGGATTACTTCCCTAAACCAGCATAAATATTTAATGTACATGTTTAGAACTGAATTATAAATTAAAATCAACTTATTAAAATTATTTAATATATATTTAAAAAATCAATCAAAATACCCCAAATGGGTGGCCAAGATGAACAGGTGTAGATGAAAAATAAAATCCATCAAAAGAACTCATTGTGCATCTTGCCATCATCTACACCAAATAATTTGATTGTTAAAATATTACAATTTAATTGATCTATATGTTCATTAAAAACACATGCTTAAAATTGTTATAAATTCAACATGTGTACCTATATATACCTATGTCGAATGATCAGTGGGGTGATCCTCAGCAATTAGAAAATCAACAAATTAACTCATATCATTAGATGTTGCACGTGCAGTTGAAGTGGGTGCTTCTTGATCATGTCCATAAAATAACTAATTGCAACTCATACACATATGAGGCATCGACACATGTGAAGTGGTACTAGGACTAGCTCCACCATCCACTCCTCCATAGTCTTGAACCTCAGATACCATCATAGAAGTCTACTCATCGAGGCTAGTCGAGAGTGCACTCAATGCTCCTAGTGCGAATACCACCACACAATGTTGGATGGGTGCAGGATTGGCAGCAGAAGGAGGTTCAACAAGAGGTTGAGCAGGCACGGGTCATTAGGGATCAACCCGTGCCCCTAACCTCTATTGTGGCATGCCGCCACCAATACCCTGGAATGATCTAAAATCAAAATAATTGGGTTTCCTATTCAAAACAAACTCTGTATATAATTTTCTCAAAAAACATAGAGGAACCTCACAATTAGCATGAGGTGGATAATCAAATACCATCCACCACCTATCCCAAAAATTGGCAGACATCTCTGCATGTCTACACCACCCAATTGATATTCTTTTCTTATTTTGTGGAATTGGTTCAGTGGTGATGGGGTGCCTAAAATATTGAGCTAAATCATCTTTTGTGATTTTTAAATCCAAGATCTCCCTATAAGAGAGGTCATCAGCATAAAACTAGCACCTCTCCTCTCTCCATAATTTAAAAGTGTCCAAGTCCACATCAATGGACCTAACATAATCTACAATGTTTTGCATCAAAGATGCAGAACACATGAAGTGAGGTGGCATGAATTGTTCACTTCGAATGGCATTGATTTTTTCTTCGATGGAAGTGACATTTTCATTAATTCTGGCTTGCAAGCGAGCCTCATTTGCTCCAAGTGGGGGTGGAGGTGGGGGATTTTGAGGTGGAGATGGAGGTGGATCATGGTGTTCAGGTGATGGGGACCATATAGGTGGTACATTGAGGAAATCCTCAACATCAAAGTGAATATGATCCATGATATAAAAACTAGATGAACCTACATATATACATAAATATACAAACAAGTACAAAATTAACTTTCAAGAATCTATATATATATATTATAAATAAACATATATCAAAAACTAGATACTATACATGTTGAGAAACTACAAGAAATATTTAAATTAAACGTACATGACTACATTTAAAAGAAAAATCAGGATCTACATACACATACATACATCATTCAACTTGAGCATACATACAAATTTAAAAACTTAAGAGATTCTAGTTCTATGTAATTTTAATACATGTACATGTACTAAAATATAAACTGAAAACATGTACATAAAAAAAGGTAAATTTTGTGGCTTTCAATACATACTTTAAAGTGTTTACAAGGAATAGTGAAGTTTCCTCTTAAATCCTAATTTATTAAATCCCCTTAATCCACATGTCATCTTTTCTAGGTCCATAAACCATGCTAATGGAATGATTTTGTCTATAGTTGACCAAGTTTAATATATATATCTTAAATAAGTTTGTAAAAAATTCAAGCATCTAATATTATGCAAATCAAGATCAATTGTGAATGATCAATTTTCAACTATTATTAGTGGCTTAAGGCGATTAATGAGTAGATTTCAAGTTGTAGGTCATTAACATCCTCTTAGATCATCCCTTGACAATGAGTAGATTTCAAGGGTTCATTAGTGCTATTATTAATGGCTTAAGGGATTTTATGATCATCCCTTGACAACGACATGTGGTTTGTCTACCTTTGAAAAATAAATAATTGTTAATGTGATGTGAAATCTAGTTTTGTAGGGCCACACTTTGATGAACTATTGTTGTAGGTTAATTATTAGTTGTTTCAACCCCATACATATAATTAATTGATAGTAAACTTTTCATTTTACATATCCTATTTTTTTAAATGTATTTAGGATGTAATTAAACCCTAAACTCTTAACCCTTAACCCTAAACCCTAAACCCCAAACCCCAAACCCTTAACCCTAAACCCTAAACAATTAACCCAAAACCCTTAACCCCAAACCCTAAACCCTAAACCTTAAACCCTTTTAACCCTAAACCCTAAAACCTCAACCCTTAACCTTAAAACCTAAACATTTAAACCTAGACCCTAAACCCTTAACCCTTAACCCTAAACCCTTAACCCTAAACCATAAACATTTAACCCTAAACCCTTAACCCTAAACTATAAACTCTTAACCCTAAATGCTAAACCCTTTTAACCCTAAAACCTAAACCCTATACCCTATACCCTTAACCCTAAATCCGTAAAACTAAACCCTAAACCCTTAACCGTAAACCCTAAACCCTAAACCCTAAACCCTAAACCCTAGACCCTAGACCCTTAACCCTTAACCCTAAACCCTTAACCCTAAACCCTAAACCCTAAACCCGTAACCCTAAGTTCCCTAAACCCTAAACCCTAAATCCTTAACCATCTATACCCTCTTAGGAAAGGACTTAAGCAATTTTCTTAAATCCCCTTAATCCATGTCATCTTTCCTAGGTCCATAAACCATGCTAATGGAATGATTCTATCTTAAGTTGACAAAGTTTAATATATTTATATTTGTAAACAAGTTTGTAAAAACTTCAAGCATCTAACATTATACAAATTGATCAAATGTGAATAATCATTTTTCAACTATTATTAGTCGCTTAAGGGGATTAATGAGTAGATTTCAAGTTGTAGGCCATCTACATCCTCTTAGATCATCCCTTGACAATGAGTAGATTTCAAGGGGATTAGTGCTATTATTAGTGGCTTAAGGGGATTATATGAGCATCCCTTAACAATGATATGTGGTTTCTCTACCTTTGAAAAATAAATAATTGTTAATGTGATGTGAAATCTAGTTTTGTAGGGCCACATTTTGATGAACTATTGTTGTAGGTTAATTATTGATTGTTTCAACCCCTACCTATAATTAATTGATAGTACACTTTTCATTTTACATATCCTATTTTCTAAAATGTATTTAGGACGTAATTAATAACATATGATGGCCTCCTATTGTTAATTAAAAACTATAAACTTAGCATTTTGATGAGATATTATTGATTTCTATTCATTTATGTCTAAGGCATATAAAACTTTGTGGCTTGATATAAATGAGTAGATTTCAAGTTGTACCATCTGTGTATCCTCTTAGGACATGCCTTAAGCAATTTTGCTTAAATCCCCTTAATCCATATGTCATCTTTCCTAGGTCCATAAAGCTTAAACCCTAAACCCTAAACCTTTCACCCTAAACACTAAATCCTAAACCCTAAATCCTTAACCATATACATCCTCTTAGGATGAGTCTTAAGTAATTTTCTTAGATCCCCTTAATCCATGTAATCTTTTCTAGGTCCATAAACCATGCTAATGGAATGATTTTGTCTTAAGTTGACCAAGTTTAATATATTTATCTTTTTAAACAAGTTTGTAAAAACTTCAAGCATCTAACATTATACAAATTGATCAAATGTGAATGATCAATTTTCAACTATTATTAGTGGCTTAAGGGGATTAATGAGTAGATTTCAAGTTGTAGGTCATAGATATATCCTCTTAGATCATCCCTTGAAAATAAGTAGATTTCAAGGGGATTAGTGCTATTATTAGTGGCTTAAGGGGATTTTATGATCATCCCTTGACAATGACATGTGGTTTGTCTACCTTTGAAAAACAAATAATTGTTAATGTGATGTGAAATCTAATTTTGTAGGGCCACATTTTGATGAACTATTGTTGTAGGTTAATTATTGGTTGTAGGGCCACATTTTAAATTCCTACTCAAGTTTGTCAATTTTTTCCCTATACTCTAGCATATACCTTGCCACATAGAGGTCCTTCGATGCTATTAATTTTATCCTTTATTTCTATTCCCCCCATAATCTACTTATTCATATCTAGAATCATTCCTATATCTAAAACATTCCTTCATCTACCTCCTTAAGCAATTGACCATCATTAAGGGGTTGATTGCCATTAAAATATAAAATTTCACATTTATCCTATTACTATCAATGAAATACCCTTTTATGAATTCGTTTGAACCATTGATACTTTAGGGTTTTGTTTCAATTAAGTTTAGGGTTTTATTTTTGTGTGTAGGGTAATTGTTTTTAGTTTTCTTTGATATGAAGATTTATACAGTTTTGAGAAGATTGAAACCAAATTTAAAACCTAATGTAGAATAATACAGAAAATAAACTTGAAATAGAAATTGCAAATTACAAAAAATGAAAAAAGTGGAAAAATTCACTCACCTGGAGTTTGAGATGGCCGAAAATGCTCCTTTGATACTCAGGATCTCGTTCTATAACTTGTGGTTGTCGTTGAGAAATGAGATTGCAGGCATTTTCTAAAAAAATTAATACTTTTGCGAAACAGGATCTCATTTCTTGGTCCTAGGTTTGGGATCCCACTACGTAACGGGATCCCATTCTAGATTTTAGGCTCGGGATCCTGATCCATAACGAGATCCTGTTTTCTACATAACAGGATCCTGTTTTGGTTTGCCCGATTTTGGGTTTTTGCCTAAGTCCAAAACTTCCATGAGAAGTGGACTCAACTTTGTGCTTTTACCCATATACAAACATACACACGTATATTTGTAGTTTATTGATTTAAACAAATGGTTTCAAAGCCCAAACAAGATGGTATATGAATACAACCATAAGGGATTTACTAATATGAGAAAAATATACATTCATTAATACATTACTCATTATTTGTGTGTCCATAAAATAGACTACAAAAATAACCAATGTCAACAAAAATTAACTCATGTGAAATAGAGAGGGGATGACCTCATACCTGAGCAATTTACACATGAGAATCCTTGCCAATGTTGTTCTAGATTTTCCTCCACTTCCTACCTTACAGTCTCTCCCTAAAAATCTAGAATAATGATGCCTCAAAAACCCAAAATCCCCCATTTCTTTATAAAACAAAATAACCCCATTTTAGGTAGATTCCACAACCTCATAGGCTTGATGGCAAACAAAATTAATTAAGAACTCCAACTAACTCCTAATCTAGTCTCCACTCTCAAGAGCATGAGTAACATGTCATAAGCTCAAAAAACCAATCCATGGATTAGCCTTAGCCCCCTTGAACTTCTCATGCCCATAATCAGTTTTCTCATGGTTCAAAACAATGTAAGAAACCTAGTTTTCTTTAAGTTCAATAAAGTTTATCTAAGTTCCAATAAGAAAATATTTCAACTACAATAAATATTCAAATAGAAACTAAACTTTCAAGTCTCCCTTAAACCTTACTAAGTTAAAATATGCAAAATGCAGAAACAATTCAAAGTAATTCACATAAACAACTAAGTCATAGAGAAAATAGACTATGGACCATAATTTAATTTGGAAACAAATAACATAGTCTAAAGGTATCACAAAAAGAAACATTCTACTAACAAAATGACAACTCGCACAAACCAGGTATTATGCATTCAAACAAAACAAATGAAGATTTTTATGCACAACATGCAACAACATACATGTAGATGCTAGCACACTTACAATGTATCGACAAACAATCTAATTATGATTTGTGCATGTGTGTGGATTCTCAGAGAGTATGGTTTGACTGACACTTTGTCATGTTCTACCCGCTTCTCTTGGATGATCCTTTGTAGGTGAGGGGGAAAACTATCTTGCATCGCCTCATGATACTAGACAGTAGTTAGTCTTATTCAAAACAAAAGATCATAATTTATGACCCCACAACTAAGGGTGCTAGGTAACTTATTACATTGTGTTTGTTATTTTATTTCTTTTACATAGGATGTGCATGCACAATTCTACTTATATTGTGTAATGGTTGCCTAATATTTAAATGTCAAATGCCATTATTGTTGATAAGACTTTAAGTTAATGAGATGACTAGTTATTTCCTTCAACATTCTCTATTATTATCATTTTTAGTCAGTAGAAAGGATTTATTTTTATTTTCTATGGCCATTCAAGTTTTATTGGAAGTTGGGGTTTCAAGTTAGACATTATGGCCTAAGGGCCCATTCTTTGTTGTGTATTCATTATGAAAAATTTGAGGCCTTTGTCTTGAATATTGATTGTGAAGAAGTTCCTTTTGTCTTACCTATCAAAATATTATTTTTTGTGGCTTAGCTATCATTTATGAAAGGTTAGACTTGAGCCTTGGTTGCTAATTATGAAGGGGTTATTAATTTGCCCTAGATGTTGAATGATGAGGGGTTGTTCCCATGTCTTGGCTTTTGAATAAGATAGCTAGACTAAATGTCATGGTGGTTAGCTATGAAGGGCTTCTATCAACCTTGTCACATCCTAGCTTATGTGCTTTGCTAAAACACTTATGCGTGTGTTCTTGGTTTATGATTTTGAAGTGTGTGTGTATGTTGATGCAAATATTTGAATGAATTTTATGTCAATGGTTGTAAATTGTTACCCTGTTAATGTTTCGATTTACAATTATTGTTTTGAATGAAAAGGATTTTTACAAATATATGTAAAAGATGGATATTTGAATGATATATTGTTATTCTATTTTGACTAAATGATGTTATTGATTTAGCCATTTACTTGCAAATGACTAACTACTTTGCCTTATTGGTGAGCCTAAGTGTTATAGGATGAATTTGATGCTCTCGCAATGGTAGTGGGTATCGCTGGGGAGAAGGTGTTAGAGGTCGAAGGTGGTTCGACTGAGAGAGAACGTGCGCACGTGCGCGTGCACACACCCACCAAGATCATATAGTTTGCATGAATTTAGTGTAAGTATCATTATGTGTGCAATTTAAATGAATTTGTAAGCCTATTAAGCTTTAGAAATGATTATATTGTATAAATATAATTATTATAAAAATCAAACCTATTTGTATGTATATTATAATGTAATATAATATATAGCCCTCGATCAAATTGTTGGAAAATACAGATAATGGTTGTTGGGCAGCTCATGCAGACGAATATTATAAACTTTAATTTTATTAAAGACTATTATCATATTTTTATATATTTATTATATAAATAATATTTATATTGTAAGGATATTTATTAAAATTAAATTAGTTTATAATTAATATTATATAATTTAGATTCTATATATATCAAAAATAATAAAATAATGAAATTGTTTAACTCATTAAAAAGAAAAGTTAGATAAAAAAATAAAGAATTAAGTTTTTCTTTAAAAGAAATTTAAATAGAGGATAACTTAAAGAAGAGTTAGTTTTGCAAATTAGATAAGTATTAATATCTTAATACTTCGTAGGCCAAAAGATAGGCATGATTTAGTGGAGGAAGGAGTTAGTAATTTCTTGGGGCGGTTATGAGAAAATTGGGGAAAAAAAAGTAATTGAACGGTTTTTTTTTTAAAATTAGTAATTTCTTGGGGCGGTTATGAGAAAATTGGGGAAAAAAAAAGTAATTGAACGGTTTTCCTTTTAAAATGAGTTTGAGCATGTTTTTTTTAAGAATGAATGAATGAATGAAAGATTTTACTAACATCCATGAGACCGAGTAGTTTATGGGATCCAGAAAAAGACTCCTCAAGACATTTTCAATCTCTTTTCAAGGTCAGATCTTCTGTCATGAATCTTGATCAATAAACCAGCTGTATTGTGAATCTTTGCCTCCTCAAATAACTCACTAAGGCTGTCCACACTCCAATTGTTTCATACTGACTTCGAATATCCGCATGTGATGAAATGCCTTTCAGTTTCAACCACCCCTTTGTAATATAAAATACAAGTTCTTTCTGCCCAATTTTCCTTGGGGATTGTTCACTTACCAGTCTTACATCTAAAACGATGGGACCCGGAACTGAGCAACTAAAATCCTAGCCTTTCCCTTGAGAGCAGCCCCCACACATAGTCTTTTTCGCTATGCTCCCACGTGGTGTTGACCTCTTTTACATAATGTTCTTTTTTTGGCCAATCGATTTTGTTCACATGACAGTCCTGAATTTATCTAATACAAACTTTTTTGTTTCCTCTTTATTATTAGGACAAGGTTTCCTCCTTATTATTAGGAAAATCTTACAAGTTAATGCTCCCACGTGAGATTGAACTCTTTTACATAATGTTCTTTTTTTCAGCCAACAATTTTATCCTAAAATTTGATTTTTGAAATAGCAAGATTCAAAAAAATATTGCTACAAACCACGAATGGGACATTACAATGGTATCAAAGCGTTACAGATATAATTGCTGTCCAAATAGCATAGACGGAGTCCTGAACATCTTTCTCTCTTGCTCGACTGTATCATCTTGCACAGTTAGCTTGAAATATCTGAAACCTGTGTGATTGTGGAGTGTTTAAAAAAAAAAAAACTTAGGAATTGAATAGATGGCGGTGTTAAACTTGAAAACATGTAAACCATGGTATCTGCATATTTTGATAAAAGAGAAATATTTTTTTAGTTATTCTGTCTGAAATTAGTAGATGTGGGATTCGGCTTTCTCCCTTTTCCAAATACCATACATGCAAGTTTTCTTTAACTTTTAGGAAAACCATTAAGTGTATCCAGGAATTATTTCTCTACCTAAGAGCTCGTGAGCAGGTAGGATGTGGGTCAAAGAATATGGTTTAATTTATATCTGTTAATCACATTTAATTGAAATTCACTTAAGCCTTCGCAATTGAGTATATCCTACAATATTTCATACCATGAATTTAGCATATCATGAAGTGTTCTAACAACAGTCCTCCAACCACTTCTATGTGTCACTTTTGGTATGCATATTGGGCAGGAATGAGGCAAGTAGGTTATATTATCTTGACGAATTCAATCTTATTTGTGATCATCAACAAAAAAACATACATAGGGGTTTGTATTCCGTGGAGAGCTAAGATTCTTATTGTTCAATTAAGAACTAACTCTCATTAACTCCAGTGTGAAACAAGACAGTGGAAAAGGCCTAAAGAAACATGGGAAGAACGGGTGTGTATTTTCTACACTATTGGGGCAGTGGAATGGAAAAAACATTTTAGTATGGAGTGTGAGGCTTTCAAGGAATCGGAAAAACACTTTATTATGGAGAATGTTGCGAAGTTTGGGGAGCTCATTCTCACTTTAAATAGGAAAAAGATTGAAATGTAGAAGACTAAAACTGCAAGGCTAGTAATCCCATAAACTACTTTTAATCTGGTGAACATTAAAAACTATTCATTCATTCATATATATATCCTGCAATGGCGGCTTATAAGGAAACTGTATTTGGGAACAACTTACTTGTCTCGACAGTGCTTTCATATTTTAGCATGCAATTCTACCAAAGAACTTTAACTACAACTATTCATAGCTCTTCATTGGCGTAGCAGGCCGATAGTACTGAAGACTAGTTTATATTCCAATATCCAAACACGAAAGTTGACACCTTAAATATTAAATCCGAACATGATATCTGGCCATGACCATCTGTCCTATAGTTCACGTGCCATGTTCATTCTCAATCTTGTATACACGTGTACCAGGGATTGGCGGTTACATTCTTTGACAGACATCTGACAATATTTCTCTTCTCTGATGCTTATTATAACATCATAACAGTTCAAGCCCACACAAGCATAGTGATAATGCTGGCGAAAGGTTGTGGAATTTTGTTTTTCTTTAAGTCGATACTTCGAGGGAAAACTTCAAAAGTAGTATCGCGACATCTTATTTGGATATCATGGAGATAAGAAACTGTTATATCTCTTAAATTAAGGTTCTTAAATTGAAAATTCACTCATGTATTGGATGTATTGGAACTAGACTGATTTATGGACGTTAATTGGACTAAGTTTATTAGATTATATTTATTTTATTAGGATATCAATGTTTCTTTTAGGTGTCTGTTCTTAAATATCATCCACTCCAACAGTTAAAGGTCAATTTTGGCCAATAAAAATAGGACAAATATTTACCACTTTTTATTGTGAATGAGATGTAAAATTGCTATTGGCTGTTTGACCATTGAAGTGGATGATATTTAAGTAGAGGGCTTTTAGGCAGCCATTGTATGAAATAGTATTTAGCAAAACACTTTATCTTCTTAGACAAGATAGACATTAGCGATATATCATTTGGCTCTCACGATGACATTATTGGAGGAATTTAAAAGTCTTAGTGAAATTATGCTTGATGATCATGAATAGTCTTCATATAAATCACTAATGAGAGTTTATTATGTTCTCAATTCATGATTGAAGATAGCGATTAGTATGATAGATTTTACTTAGTGACATTATTATGCCAAGGCGTTCCCTTTGTGAGAGAGAGGGCTGACTTCGAAAATCTATGGCGGAGGGTTCCTGATAGACGTGCAAGACGATTGAATGGTTGTTGGCTGTTCGATTTTGCCGTCATCCGTTTTTTTGTCGCCGTCACCGGTTTTCCCTCCTTTCTCGTCGTTTGTGCATTTTTCCCTTGTCAGTTTTGCATCGACATTGGGCCATGGGTGGCAGAGAAGCCTTCTTTACTTGGTTGTAAAGAAAATGAATCGGCCAAAATGATTAACGGGATGATCATGGCATCTGCTGGCCCCCACCACTTGGTCAAACAACTGATTTGCCCAACCTCTTCTTCCTCAATTTGACTTTTTTCTTATAAATTTAAAAAAGAAAACACCTATGAACTTAAGGAAATGGGGATGACACTTATTCATGTCAACCACTTAATCAATTCAACGAGGTAAACCCTAAATATTCAATGGGCAACATTATCTATTAACTTTCAACCTTGTGCAATTTAATTAGTGGCACCTTTGAAATTTTAGAGGATAAGGTGCTGTGAAAAAACTAGAAGCTCATCATGGAATTCATTTTGGTAAGAAATTTTAAGGTATTAGAATTTTAGATGAGAAATTATAAAAACTTTATATAAAAGATTTTTTTAATTTTTGATTTTTGATTTTAATTTTTGTTTTGTATAGGGTAGGAGGCGGGATAAAAAAATAAAAAGATGTAAATAAAGATTAATTTATATAAAATAAAATCATTGTAAAAAAATATTTTTTATAATTTATTAATATAATTGTTATATAATATTATTATTTTTTAATAGATGAATCTTAATATTATTTTATTTTAATACTATATTATATTTATTATGTTTTAGACAATCAATTTTTTAAACGTTTAAGAATCTTTATTATATTTATTTTATTTTGTTTTATCAATCATTTTTTTTATAAATTTAATGTTTTCATTGATAATTCTTAACACTTTTTTTATTGAAATTTGAGTTAGTTTTGTAATTGTGTTATTATTTACTCTCATACTACTAATGAATGATAAATTATGATAGAAACATTTTTTGATTAAGGGTAAAACGAAGTTTTGAAAGGGTCCCATCCCTAAATAATGAAATAACAAAAGAAGATGATCCATTGAAATCGCCAAAAGAGAACACTAACAAGCAATTAGACAAGAGGGCTAACGAAGCTGAATAATGCAAAGAAGAACTAGCAAAAAAACTATAGGGAGTAAATAGCCATAGTTGCCTTCCCCTCTTCCTTCAAGAACTTCAAATGTTTGTCCATAAGCTCCACAATCTGTTCACTAGTCACAATGCCCTTGCCAATCCTTTAAAGTCTGATCATAAATACTAATATAAACAAATGACTCACATTTTTTTAGTTCCTTTCAATCTAATGGACTTTGAAAATGTCATGTACATTATTTTAAAAAAATGTAATGCAAGTTACCACATAAACAAAAAAGTACTTAAATTGGTTAAGGAAACTTGCAACCTTCCTCTCCAGACACTAGTTTAAAGTTTATAAGTACATATTTGGGATTGTTATTTTATATGGAAAGATTCATTTTGATTTTATAGCTATATAGTTTGATCTCTTATTTTATAAGGAAATATTCATTTTAATTTGGTAACTATATATTTAGTTCTCCCATTTTATAGGGAAAGATTCATTTTAGTTCTATAAGTATATATTTGGGTATCTTATAAAATAGGGGAAGATTCATTTTAATTCTATAGTTGCATTTTTTCAATTCCATGGAATTGTCCTTGGAGTAAAAATAGGAGCCAAAGGTCCTTTCATGGGACTGCATCCTTAACTCTCGGAGGTTAAACATCTACCTTTTAATCATAGTGCATTTAAACTCAACAATGTAGCATTTAAACTGTTATACCACAATCTAAGGGACATTTTTTTGGAAGGACTCTTTTCTATGCCAAGATGCTCAAAGATATCAATAGTTATTTTAACAGAAAAATAATCCTTATGGCCTCTTGAATATCTAAGCATCTTTCCCTATTGAACCACAACAACTTGATGATGGAGATGATGATAAATAATTTTTAATATCCTTTAGACCAAATTGGTCTTCAAGCATTGTAAAGTATATAGACAGTGTAATTCATCTTTAACCTTGATGTGAAGTATAACCCAAGAGTTGTCTTCACAATATCCAACATTTATTATCTCCATATCCTTAAGCTCTTCTCAATTCATTTTAAAATTCCACGTGGGGTCTCACTATAACATTTGTTGTTGTTAATCATTTTTTGTTTAGGGCTCAAAATCAAAACCCTTGATCTTCATACATGGGGCAATGTAATTTCAAAAATTGAAGTGTAATATTAAATATACTATATGCTTTCTTTGCTTTGTGTAAAAAATCGTTGCCAAAAAATCATGATATGAGTTTATCAGGGTATGGGATGCAACCATTTGGGTTAGTTCTTGTCTAAACCTTTAATAATATTCTTGGCTTAATGAACTATTTCCTACCTTTTAAACTATTCAATTTAGTTTACATAGTTATGTTTAAAACTTCATCCCTTTATTAATCAATTAGGAATTTTATCTCCTATCGGAGGCTAAAAACTTTGGTTAGAATGACATTGCCTAAACATATTAAGTCATTTTAAAAAAGAATACCATATTAGAGAATTCACATGTATTAGACCAATATGTTAACATAGTAGGCTATGGAGTTTAGGTTTGTTATTGTCGAGATGAAAAGTGTACACTTTGGACTTTCCCACTCAGTTTAGCATCGTCCTTTTTAGACATGATTCTTGAACTTTTTTTGAGTGTTTGGGACTTCAATTTTCCCTTCATCCCATGCCAAACACCCCAAAATTAAACCCATGTCACTTTCTCTAATTATTCACTCTTCTTGGATGGTAGCATGCAATGCTCTTGTCCCCTTGACAAGATTGCATGTGATAGCATTCTTTGAATTCTAAAATCTCATTTTCCTACCCAAATGCTTCTCTCACCTTCACAAACCCTAATTGACCCCAAGCAACTAGAATTGGGTAGAAGGTGTTTAAAAGGATTGGACTTAAAGGAAATGAGAAAGAGTTAGGTGTTAGGAAAGGAGCACAAGAACATTCCAACACACACATCTCCTAGGCTCATGAAGGATATATAAGCCCTACAAAATCTCCATTAGATCTCCCCTAGTAACTTAATTGTTGTACACACCACCTTTTCCTCAATAACCTACTCTTCACACACTCGAATGCTTCCAATTACAAGATATCAAATCAACCTTGGGATTCAACTGAGGTAGCCACATAAAAAACCATTTGGCGATTATTTTCCCTTCTAGCTATAAGTCACAATTTGCCTTCAACATGTAGGACACTAGCATGCAGGAAAGGACATTGACATTTCTACATGACATTGGCATGTGGGAAAGGACATAACTATACCATTTCATGAGGATCTAGTGGAGCTAGATGATTTGGACCAACCAATACCAAGCTCCACTTTTTACATTGTAAAAGTACCATAGCCTAATCTTTAATGTAAGGTTTTCCATTAGAATGCTTCACTGTAGCCCCATGTATATCAGACAATGAAACATTATTTTCCACTATGTTAATGTAGTTAATCTTAGTTTTGCAATCCCATGATGACCGATGATTTTGTGTTTTAGGAAATGTCTTTTTAATTATCATGGGCGGTAAAGGTAAAATTTGAAAATAATTATTCATAGGAAGGTTATGCATGTTGCCATGTTCTCTACTTGAAATTGAAAGGTACTTTGAATCTACAAATTTTAATTCAACATCATATAAATAAGGATATGGTTTGTCCATACACCCTTTGGTATACTATACACATATTAAAAGTAAAAGTATGGGCCTTTCTCAAACTCTTTAAGTTTATGCTACTGACTTATAAGGTGATCTATAACTACAAATCCAACCAATCCTTTAACATGGTGTGGTAAATGAAAATTTATATCTTTACTTTCTAAAGACAAACCTCTGGAAGACATATTTTTTTTAAGCTTTATTTTTTGAAATGGTTTCTTGTGATAGGTTTCATAGTAATTATTTTCTAAATCTAAGTGCTTTCCTTTATGAAATTTGATTTTCTACACATCCTTTGGGCTTTCATTCAATCCTTGCAAAAGGAAACCATGGTTAGCATGAAATTAGCAACATCAAAGCCTGCAATTAGTCCCACATTGATTGTGTAAACATATTTTCTCCATATAATCAAAATAATGTCCATAATTTTCATTACTTGTTTTTTCCAACCTATCCAATTTGGGGGAACATGAGTATGAAAAATAAGAAATTACTAATCTATTTAAGTGTCAACAAGTACAAAATAAAGAATTCACTACTCGAATACCATACATGTCTACAATTGGCAACATCCACACTAGCAATTAGTCTCATGTTGATTGTGCAAACATATTTGCTACTTAGAATCAAAATAATAATAATGTCCATAATTTTCAAAACTTGTTTTTTTGGTAGCCTCTTCAATTAGATGGGAACTTGGCTATGAAAAATAAAAAATTATAATCTATCAAAGTCCAAATTAGTACAAAATAAAGGTTTCATTATTTTGTCAAGTTACACTTGAATCCATTGCATGCCTTACATAATTCACAATCTATGGAAAATCATAGAAAATAGAGGAATACTTTTTGTCGGGCCCATCCCCATGGTTTCCATGAAATTGGCAATATCAAAGCCTGCAATTAGTCCCATACTAATTTTGCAAACAAATTTGCTCAATATAATCAAAATAATGTCCATAATTTTCAATACATGTATTTGCTAACCTCTTCAATTTAGGGGAGCAAGAGTATGAAAAAACAAGAAATTACTAATCTATTTAAGTACAAACAAGTACAAAATAAAGAACTCACTCCTAGAATACCATGCAGGTCTACAATTGGCAACATCCATACTTGCAATTAGTCCCATGTTGTTTATTCAAACAAATTTGCTACATAAAATCAAAATAATAATAATGTCCATAATTTTCATTACTTATTTTTGTTAGCCTCTTCAATTTGGGTGGGGACTTGGCTATGAAAAATAAGGAATTTATAATTGATTGAGGTCCAAATTAGTAAAAAAATGAAGGTTTCATTATTCTGTCAAGTTACACTTGAATGCATTGCATGCATTACATAATTCGCAATCTATGAAAATTTATAAAAAATAGAGGAATGCTTCCCATCTAGCCCATCCCTTGTGTTCCTATTGTTTCCTGTTAGATTATTATAGGGGCTTCCACCTATTATTAGATCAAAACCTCCAATTGAATTGATCATTTCATCAAATCTTTCTTTTGTAAATCTTCCACCTCAATTAATTTACCCTTTTTATGTGTTTTTTCCACCCAAATTTTGAGGATAAGCTTGTTTTCTTTACAAATTTTTGTAGATAAAACATAATTGAGTGGTATACCTAATTTCCATTGGGAACTACATTTAAGAAAATACGTCATTTACTTAAGGACTTGATAATTTGCCTTTAAGACCTCTTTAGTGTACCCATTGCACACTAAAGTGTAGCTATCTTTAACAATAGCAACATCTCGTCTCCACAACCAATACAATTGGAAATAATGGCGCTTATTGAAGTAGCTCAAAAAAAGGACATTTGCAACATTTTGAAAGTCCAACAAATAGAAAGAACGTTTCACACCAACTATTGTTCAAGTCTTCCCTCATTTCACCACCATCCCAACAATAGATGTTTATTGTTTTCAAGCATTCTGTTGGAGTAAGTTGTTGCTATACCAACTATTCAAAAACATTCACAATGATATTGGTTCATTAGAGAAAGATATTTACATCCCATTGGGAAAGAATTTCAAACAATTACCATCCTTGGAATTTGCACTGTACACCCCCAGATCCATTGATAGACATCGAGGATGAAACTCCTTCTAACTAGGGACATGTAATGCTGCAAGAAGATAGCCTTGATGAATGGAAATTCTTCTCAAGTCTGTACCTAGGCCTGCCATTCTAACTGGATGGGATCAACATGCTTGGGAAACAAGAAGATGATCGGCAAAGGGCACTATCACTTGCAAATTATTGATTGAAACAAAAAAAAATTATTTACATGCATGCCAACATATTTAATTTACCCTCTTCTCACAATCAATAAAATTGTATGCTCTCTTCTCAAGAAACCACTAATTACTAGATTATATGTACATTATTTATGTCCTCTACATGACGAGACCAAGGAGGGGCCTAAAGATATCCAAGTCAAATAAAAAGACATATCCGTCTCATCCATTCGATAATGCATGCCTATATTTGTTATTATTATATATTTGATATTTATATATCTATTTACTATGTAATATTTATATATATTCATATTTAATATTAATATACCTTTGATATATATAATATTATACTTTTACTTTTAATAAGTGTATAATATGGCAAAGGGTGTATGGACAAACCATATCCTTATTTATGTATGATGTTCAACTAAAATTTTTGGATTCAAAGTACCTTTCAGTTTCAAGTAGAGAACATGGATAAATACATAGCCTTCCTATGAGTAATTATTTCCAATTTTTACCTTTACCACCTTCCCTCACTCAAATGGACGACTTACCATTGCATATCTATGGTTCACATTAACCAAGTACAATGCAAGATGATTGAAACTTCCTTTCCCGTTTGATTTTGTCAATTTTATTTCATCCACTGATCTATTTTTTCTTGTTCATTTCTACCCATAAAAGCGTTGTCTATGTTGAAGTGTCATTTAGTATGGGCAAAGATTTTAAATGAAACAATGTCCTTACCTGCTAAGGAAATGACAATGTAGAGGAGGGTATTATGTTCATTATCTTGCCTAGAGGAGAGAAATGACATAGTGGCTTGCCTCTTCCATGATCTACTAGATTTCTCTTAACATAGATTTCAACAAAGGGTTTTTTCTAAGATTCCTCATAAAATGGTACTTTTCATGCCAATGATCCAACAATGCAGAAAAGAGAGATTGACTTTCAATTGGTCTACACTTATGTTTCATAAGGACCTAATAATTCATCTTTAAGACATGTTTAGTGTACCCATTGCATACTAAAGTACATGCCTATCTCTAACAATTTAGAAACATCCCGTCTCTAAGCTTCATTGAAGTGGCTCAAAAAAGGACATTTGAAACATCTCAAAATTCTGACAAAAGGAAATAATGCTTAACACTGACTATTGTTCAAGTCTCCCCTCCTTTCACCACCATCCTAGTAGCAAATGATCAATGTTTTCAAGCATTCCGTTGTAGTTAACTACTACTATACTAGTCATTTAGAAACATTCACAATGATATTGGTTCATTAGAACAATATATTACAACCCATTGGTAGAAATTTCAAACAACTACTAGCCATGAACAAACACTGATGATGGAACTCTTTCTAACTAGGGACATGCAATGCAAGCAGATAGTTATGTTTAATGAAAATTCTTGTCAAGTTTTTACCTAGGCTTGCTATTTCAACTTGATGGGATCAACATTCTTGGGAAACAAGAAGATAACTAGTTAAGTGCACTATCACTTGGAAATAGATGACTGAAACAAAAAATAATTTTACTTGCATAACTGCTTTTACCCACTAGTATTCAAAAACAACTTTACCTTCTAAATTTACTGCATCTCCTTTCTAATGAAATACAACAACACATATCACTACATTCTTTCAATGTTCAAATGATGGATAGACAACAACCATTCACAACAACACAACTATATGCTCTCTTCTACAGAAATTTCAATGTTCAATGTGCAATTATAAAGGAGCCATTAATTGCTTTTATCTAAATGCTATCTCAGCGTACCCATTGCACACTAAGGTGCGATTCCTAGTTCATAAGATGATATGAATCCTATTGTATGAAACTTATCTCGATAAATTATTATAACATATGACCAATATGAAGGCTAGGCACTTTGTTGTGTGTTAGTGTTGTTGTCTAGTGAATGGTTATAAAACCTAGGTGGTTATCTAAACTTAGACTCTAACGAAATATAGAAATTTCAAACCAGCTAAATGAATTACCACTGTCAAAGACTAGGATATGGTTGTATTAGAGACAGTGCCGAATATGGAACACAAGGGAATATTAAGCAATATTTTATGCTTACGACCAACATGACAACGCAGTTTGCATGGAAGAACTTGGCCAAACCTTTAAAATTAAATTTAAGTGATAATTTAATTTAATTCTTTAATTCTCTGCCATATCATGTTCTTGAGTACATTTGCATTAGAATGAATGTAGAATGTTAGTAGAACATATTGCACATACTCTCTCTCTCTCTAGTCGACTTTAGATTTCTAAGACCTTCATCAAAGGGTCGGGCTTTCTCCAGTTTGAAAGTAAGCATAGGGAAGCTTTGTGCTTCATGAGTTGGACAAAAAATGCCCAAGTGATGCTCTCTCTCCTCTAACGACTGATAATTATCAAATGATCAACCTATACTAGTGAGATTTGACTATCACATTTGTAATTTATAAATTTTCAACCTGATTGGTTGATAAGGACTTGATCCTTCGTTGTATAATTTTGAATCAATTGTATTTTATTAGTTATAAATAAAAAAAATTGTCAGCTTTTAACTTTCAATGTATTTAGATGAATTTTAGTTTAATGATGATTACATTTGTTATTATTATTTCATTATTAATTAAAGTTATTTAAATTTAAGAGTAAATTATCTCTTTTATATTATTAGTACTTGCCTTTGGCTAGTACTATTGCAATGAGTTCACACTTATCTAGTTATTAGTCTATTGATTATAAGCCAATCAAAAGACAGGATTATTTTTCTTGTCGGGCAAATTTGATTTAAATTTGTACTTTTCCTATGTCAACATGATAATTTTTTAACAAAAAATTATTGAAAAATGATTTATCTATATTGTCATTGGCTGAAAAAAAGACCTCTTCTTTGCTGATTGTCAGAAAGTGCAACAAAAAGCTATAAATGTGGAGAGAAGTTTGGTTTGAGGGGAGGATGTGGCAAGTAAACAAATTATGAACACAAATTTTGTCTCCCACTAGTTAAGTCATGCCTAAATGGATAGTGATAATTATGAGAAGGAAGAATCATCAGTTTTTATGAATTTAATTTTTTGTTTAATTAGCTAAACATAAAAATTATTTTTTGTCAAAGGGACAAAGTTATAATATTAATAATACTATTAAAAATATAGGGTTCTACACATTTTATTTTATGAAATTAGATTATTTTTGGGATTTCAATTTTATTTACTCACGAGTTAAAAATTTAGTATTTCAATTTTATTTACTAAAAAGTTAAAAATCTATAGTATCATGAAAAATATTTTGCCATGTTATTACATTTTTTATTTTATTCTTCAAATATACAATATTTTAATGCATTTTAAATTATCATAATATTAATATTATTACATTTTAATATCTTAAGCACATATTTCAAATCTCTATACACTCAAAGGGCTCTCCACATAATACAAATATGCAGGCTTTGTAAAATTTAGTTTTATAGTTAAGGAAATACTTATGTTATTTAATAGGCTTTGTAAAGTTTAGTTTTATAGATAAGTAAATATTTTAGTGCTATTTTATTTTTTACCAAATTAAATCATTTTTGAGATTTCAATTTTATTTACCCAGGACATTTCAAAATGAGTTCACATAAAAATTTCCTTATAAATTTAGTTCTGGAAATATAATAGTTACAAATTTGAAATGATAAACAATTCTTTATCTTTAGAAAAAAATTATTACTAAACCACAATATTAGATTAATTAAAATAATTAAAATCATGTTATCTAAAAGTACTTACTATTATTACTTAAACAAAAAATTAAGTGACTAAGATTAAATACTGTAGTGATCTCTAAATATGAATATGTTATTGTTATTATATTGTGTAATTATTTTTCAAACTTACAATATTTTAATGCATTTTAAATTGTAATAGTATTCAATATTATTACATTTTAATATCTTAGGCAGGCATTTCAAATCTCTCCACACCCAACTAGGGTTAGGGTTCTACACATTTTATTTTATGAAATTAGATTACTTTTGGGATTTCAATTTTATTTACTCAAGAGTTAAAAATCTAGGATTTCAATTTTATTTAGTCAAAAGTTAAAAATCTATAGTATCACGAAAATATTTTGCCATGTTATTACATTTTTTATTTTATTTTTCAAACTTACAATATTTTAATGCATTTTAAATTATAAAAGTATTAGTATTATTACGTTTTAAGGAAATATTTGTGTCATTTAATACGCTGTAAAGTTTAGTTTTATAGTTAAGGAAATGTTTTAGTCCTATTTTATTTTTACCAAATTAGATTATTTTTGAGATTTCAAATTTATTTACCCAAGACATTTCAACACTCTTCAAAAATTAAATTTTCAATTATTGGAATGCAATTTCTCTATACAACCAATACCTAATCAACAAAAAAATCACAACTAAACAAATGCTATAATAACAACACTACAAGGTAGGTACTGGCCACTATGTGCCACTTGTTTAATTTGAATTTGTTTAAGTAGGTGTTACAAGTTACCTTGGTTGTCGACTATGATATGTCCATTTTATTGGTGTGAGTTGTCAACTTAAAGGGCTTGTTATTTGTAGTCTTTTGAATTAAGTGGTGTTGATTGGTTTTTATGTGGCCCTTAGGCCATATGTCGATTGAATGGTTTTATTATGAAGTTGTCAAACTAGCAAGGTCAAATGATATTGTGTTAGTTTGGAAATTTATGGAAATTGTCTACAACCACTTGTACCTTACCTTGTGACTAGGAAAGGGGTTTGGGCTAGGTCATGGAACGGTGGTATGGATTTCTTGCAACTCTTTTCAACACTGTTATTGGGTGTTGAGAAAGTTAATTATTTTGGTATCTTATGAAATAATTCAAAATCTAACATTATTATACTTGATTACTATAAAATGTAACAAGGACTATGGTGTAAATGCAGAAAATGTAGGCAAGCCTAGCAAAAAAATCATTGCAAGAGGAAGTTGATTTAATCATTATATTGTTATCAAAATTTTATGGAGTTTATAATTAAAGTTGTGATAAGATAAGTGTTGCAAAAAGTTGATATGATATAAGGTTATTATGATTGTTATATTTGATTAATGTTATTATATTGATTGAATACATGTAATAGTGTTATTTATTATTAAAATCAAATAATGACAAGTTCAGATAAAATGTACAATTTCTATTATAAAGTACATTATTGTTCATTGAGCAAAGGAGTCAATTTATGGTAGCATTTTACCAATTCTTCATTATGTGAATTGTTATAAAAGGGTTTAATTAAACTAAAACATAAAAAGGCATTGTCATATTGTTAAGATTCAAACAAGTAAGGAATGTTTTTAGATTCAAATTCTATAGATCAATACTTGGATTATTCTATACAATATTATTTATTTAGATACAAATAAAATAGTTAAACTTTTAGTTAATTAACAACTACTCTATTAATTAAATAAATTAATGATAACTTAGTAAACTTACAAATTGTGATTCTATGCTTAGACTTTTATCTTTGTATTGCTCAAATGTTTTACAATCAAAGGAATCTATTGGTTATTGATTAAGTGTGTTAATAGATTTGAGGTATGAATAGTGAAAGGTATATTGAATTATCTTAAAGGTACGATCTTAACAAATTAGTCATTTAACATTATAGTGCGAGACCCAATTGTTCATTCATGCATATTAAAAATATTTAACTAAGGGTTAGGGAAATTAATCATGCTTAAGTCACCTAGCAATTAGGTATCCATGTTCACTTAATTAGTGAATGGTACAATTGTATTAAGAGTAAATGTTGAATGTTTAATGGGTTAAGGATTTACTTTTACTTTAAAATGACATACTTTTAATCATGTTGTACCTGAAATCCTAGTTTAAAAAGATTTTTTTTGGCCCTATTTTGGGCACACATGACATAGAGTCACAAGAATGGTTTCATATCCATCCACAACATGACAACAAACCCATTAAAAAATGACAACATAACACAAGACCACCATATCACTTAAGATGACAAAACAACTCAAAAGGAAGTAAACACAACATCATAAGCACAAGCATACGATTACAATTGTCTAGTTCCCAATGGGGAACCATTTAAAACTCATTTAGTTGTACCATTGCACTATAACCAAGTGTGGGATCCATGCAACCCTACAACATGTCTAAAAATTAACTTATCAATAGTATATGCTCAAATCAACAAATATGAAGTCTATCATATATGTTGGTGTTCTAATTAAGTGTGGGATCCATGCAACCCTACAACATGTCTAAAAATTAACTTATCAATAGTATATGCTCAAATCAACAAATATGAAGTCTATCATATATGTTGGTGTTCTAATTTTTCACTTTCATGACAACATAAAACAAAATAGTGGATGAGAAAATCCTCTCTTCAATTTTGTAGGGGAAGCTACATGATTTAATTTACTACTAAATCTAAAACAATAAAGAAGCCTCATACTATACAATTTGTTCTTTGGGGTTTTGTATAAAGATGAAATAACTAAGCAAACTTGACTTATCTATTTTTGATCTTAGAGGTTAGATAACAAGACCTAAAAATCTCCTATCTCACCAATGATTTTTTCTATTTTTTAATACTAAACTACAACATGATTTATCAGTAATATTATTTGATGATTAAAATCAGAGATCATCAACATCACATCCACAATTTGATTGGTTTGAACATAACATAATGCAACAATGAAGGATAAACAAACACTATGGAACATACCAAGTTGCTTCATGAGCTCAAAAGTAAATGTTATAAAAGTTAACATAAAAATTCTTTGTCACTTATTCTTCAAATTGCATGATTACAATAACATGCCTTAATTTGAATGAAGATTTCAATAGCATAAGCTTGGTTCAATCTTTCTTCCCCTGTTAGGTGTACAACTATTTAATTTTCTAACTCGTCTTCTATAATCCTATTGATCTCATGAATGAATCTAATCCCAAATGATGAATACAATGTGCTCTTCAGACTTATTTATAAGCCTTCAAGAGGTTGTTTCAAAGAATAAAATAATATTATTTAATTCTACTTTAAAGCAAACCTATCCCTATCTCCTAAAATAAGAATAAAATATTCTAAATTCAAAAAATTCTTAAATAAATAAATGATTGCAATATGCCAAAATAGGCACTCAACTTGTGCTCAAAATAACATGTGGACAAAATTAGAATTTATCACAAATTGGCTAATTTAGTCATTCTTTTCTTCATTTGATTCTGAAATATTTGATAATGTAGGAGAAGGTGTTGTTTCTTTTTTTATATCTAATTGAAGTTTATTTTAAAATTCCCTTATCTCTATTATAGATGGTCTCTGAGTGAATTTTTCCTTTCTCTATTGAAGCTGCACAAAATCTCTACTTCTTATGACCAAAACTTGATAATTTGGCAATCTGATCCTAAAATCTCCAACTTTGACAACTACCTTCATTAGCTCATCCATGTGACTAATACTATAATTAGATCCTCCCAATTGTACCATTGCCAACTACTCAAAAAATCTCTTTGTTTCATTTGAATCATCATTTGAAAATATAATAGACAAACTATCACAAAAAGACAAAACATCTATTTTCGTTGCTTGCAATTTTGATAAAACTTCTTTGATGGTCTTTAATGTAGGGGCTTGGAATTTAGAAATCAAATGACAACCTCCAACACAATTAGGAACCTGATAATCATCTACTTTATTTATTACCTTTAGCCTTAGAAATTCTTCACTTCTTAGGTATTCAATTAGCTCAAGATGCTCCAAACAACCATTATACACTTCAACATTGTAGACAAAGAAAACTTTAATTTGACTGCTTATATAATAGCATCTAAAGTCTCAATCAACAAGGTGCATAAGTCCTCATTAATAGTCAAACCATCTTTATTTTGATTGTTGATCTATTGCTGATCTATTGTTGAATTATTTTACCGTGTGCAATTAATTCATCTAACTTTTTTTTTAGGATTGGTCCATCAAGTTTTGGTGGTGAATTATCTCTTGGTTCTGATATTGAATTCACTATATGTGTAATGTATTCTTTGAGTGCTTTATTTTTAGCCTTTAATCTTGCATTGTCTTCACCATCCTTTTCTAGTATATATTTGGTGCTTTGGGTGACATCATATACCATCCCTATGTGGCTCTACCTACTTATAGGTCTCAAATTGAACTCTATGAAGTAATAATCAACAACCTATATGCTTTGTAAATCTTTGTTTTTTAGTGGTATTGTTATTTTTGCAATTATGTGTGCTTCCTGGTTCTTTTTTAGCCTTGTCTACTTCTTTGGAACCTTTGTTTTCTCTTTCGGTATCAATCTAGAAATTGTGGTGAAGTTCATAGGCCTTACCAATACTATTTTCCTCTTCTTCCTCAAAGTTTCCGACACCCATTTTGTACTATATATATTGGAACTTGGAATTGTAACTTGTTCATCTTGTAGGTTTGGTGCACGTTGATTTAGAGTAGTAGCTTTTGTAATCCATGGAGAAGTAACGATATGAATTTGTGAAGGAGACATAACCCTTTTCTTAATAATAAGATATAGTTTCTCTATTTTTGAGCTCTCCTCAGATAAACTTGAAGCTTTCATCTTTCCCTTTTTGTCTTCAATGGAAAAACTACATCTTTTGGATCCAAGACCATCTCTATGTTTTTGTTAGGTTGTCTTTTTCTATTATTGTGAGAAGTTCCTTGAATTATTTCAACTAATTTCTCCTCTACGAATTACTTAGTCCTATCCATAATTTTTTTGTTCATGATTTCTTTGGTGGCCCCATCCTTAAGTGACCAATCAACTAGTGATAGTGGCCAAAAATATCTCTTTACATGAACAAAATGTAACATATTCTCTCCTATCTCTTCTAGATTGATGGGTACTAATTCAACTATGAGAATCCTTAGTTGGTTTAAGGTCAATCTACTATGTCTTCTTCTACACACATCAAACTCATCTAGGAAATTTGCCCAGAAATCCTCCATATTTAGATCATGTGTGAAGCTTGATCCAAGTTTCTTGGCCAATAATGCCCTATAATTAGAACACATACTAGTGTGACGGTGTTTCAAATTGGAATTTGATATTTCAACACATATGTACTTGGTATCTTTTGCATCAATGCACTTGTGTGGCCCAATTTGGATTGGGAAGTTAACCCTTGACTCATGTCTCTTTTGGAAACATTCATGAATTATTTTTAATTGCCTACAATATTGCATTAGGAGATTGTGATCACTAGGATACCATGGAAGATTGTTTAATTGAGAATCAAAGCCATATACTTTGATAGAGGAAAATTTAGGGAACTGTATGAACCATTCAACCCTTTCTGAGATGACCACTTGTGCATAATCTAGAGTATGAACATGGATTTGGCTACTCAAGTCTCTCACAATCTTCATAATGAATACACCATTTACCCTTTTGAAGTGTTTGAACTCTTCCCTATACTCTAATTGTGGATACTACAAGAAAAATATTCTTTTGGTATGTATCTTTTCAAGGCTTAGAAAAGTGTTAGCCTATACAAGGGAATATACCAAGTACATGATGTCATATGGAAAGTCTTTTTTTCAAGGAATTTGATTAGCTAAAAATGGATTAAATCATTGACTAATTGCCCCCAATCAACATAAGATTTTTACTTCACATATGATATTCATGATGTATAACATGTAGTTCTTGATAATCCTTGCCTCTTGCTTCCTTGTTACTCAATTCAACATCATAATCATTTTTGACAAGTCTTCCTTGAAGTCATTTTGGTAGAGTAATTTTGGCAAACCATCATTTCTTTTGTTAGGTACAAGTAGCCACTTATTCAATTCTTCTTCAAGACATTCTTGAGTATTACTCTCCCATCAATTGAAGTTCATAATCTTCTAAATTGACAACTTGTGTTTCTTCATAGGGTTGCAAACTAAAGGCCAATTTGATGGAGTCTACATCTCGGCAAAACCTTGTTATTATAAGAAATATTTTTTCCTATATTTGTGTCATAGTGATGAGCACAATATATCACCAAGTCTACAAATTGAATAATGATGGGAAAGGATGCCAATTATATGAGTCCACTTTCAACTAGTTTATGAGATAAATTACTTCCTGCTCTCACATGATCTTCTATCTTCAGGCCTATTATGTTTATGTGCTCTAGTGATGTATCCATGGAATGTGTCATTTGCCTGTAGGTCTTTGGGTTATATTACACCTTCAAATAGCTCCATGATGCCAAATTGTCTTATTCACTATTATAACTCATAAGTTAATGATTTTGAAGGGATGTAGTTGCTATTATTGTAAGAATATATGATAATTTGCACCATAGTCATTGTAGCAGTCTAAAAAGTAATGATTAGTATGTGTATGCCACTATATTGGCCTATCAAAGAATAATTTTTAGGTGTAGTCACTATAGTAGTGAGAAAATATGATTTGGCAAGTGTACTGTCACTTTTACAGTAAAAAAGGCACTTGATAAGATGAAGGGAAGTATTGGAAACTATGTGATCCAAATTAGTGCACGGGAATTTAGAGGACAATACCTAGTGAGGGACTAGTTGTATTATAATTAACACAACATATATCAAAATGCAACAAATGATATATGGAACAGGAAATAGATTTTATTCAGAATAGACAGAACTCATACAAGATGGAAAACTCTATGGAAGAGATGTATTCCAACAACTCTATTTCATTAATTTGAAAATAGCCAATATAATACATTTTGTAACTAAATGAATCAAAAACTTAATAAGACTTATAAAATATAGTTTCCCTTAGAAATAAAAGAGTCACTACACCTAAGTCCTTATTGTAAGTTGAAATGAATAGCCAAATGAGGACATATTAGCTATAAAATTAAATAAAATGTACAAAAATATTTATTTTTTGTACCCCAACTTGATGGGGTCCTAACTTCTAGTCTGCTGGGCAAAAATCAAACTTTTTGGGTGCATTGGAAAGATCTCTAGAAGACCTATGTAGAGTAGTGAAGAGGGTTAGGTGAAGCTAACATGCCTCTTCAGAAAAATTGGGGGCCAAAAGCACTATGAAGGCCTCCAAAAATGTAAGTTATGAAGATGTATAAAATATTAAAAAATGAGATTTTTGATATTTTATAGATTCCACCATGTAGATGCCACCTAAATGCTCTTGAATATATGGGGGGATCATTCATCCCCCTTTGATAGGAAATAGGCCCCATTGCTCCAAGGGTTTGTAGTAGATGAGGAAACCATTTGTGAATTTGGTCCTTGGTGAACCACTTGCCTTGGTGAGGAAATTGTCTTGCCTATATCACATAGTAGAGAGGGATCTACTGATTCTTTAATGTTTTGAGAAGAACATTAGTAACTGATGGTGTGAGGTTGTCATTGATGTCAAAAGTGTTCAGGAGCATGAGAAATCATCTTGCAGATATAGAGAATGGTTTTATACTTCACAGGTTTGATCTTGCATCATCAGGAGTACATCATCTTGTTTGTTGTTGATAGGAGCAGGAGCATGAGACATCATCTCATGTGTTCTTTCTATTGTCATATCACAGCTTGTTCAGTATGGTAAAGTGTTGTGTCATTCAGACTGAGTTGATGATAATATTGATCTGTGATGTTACAATGGGTTACATACAGGAGCTCAAATGGGTTACATGCATGTTCATATTTACGCAGATTGATCATGTTGATGTTACAATGTATGATTGATCTTGGCTTGACAAAGTTCACTTGCTTCAGTTTAATAAGACCAGTGCAGATAAGGTATTTATGTTGGAGGGTTCACTTTGTATGTAGTACTTGATCAAGTCTTTATAATCATATTTATGAGAGGGCTTGTTTCATTCTCAAGGTTACATTATAAAGTAGTATTGATTGCAAGAGATGATCAATCATTTCACAGAGATATGTTTTTGGAGATCATTTGAGGTTTTCAATTGTCTAAGTTTTTATTATGATGGAGGTAATCTCAGGTGCTTAAATCGTATATGTTGAAGTATTAAATCTTTTTGCTCATGGCTCAAAAGAGTTTATCTTTTCAAGGGTGCCTTGAATTTGATGTTTAGATAATGTGTACTGATATCAATCAGACATGCTCGAGGGTAAGGTGATCAGTTTGATGTGGTGTTTTTGACATTGCAATAAGGATGACTAAAGAGGTATTATCAACTCTAAATAATCTCTAAACCTTCTACCTGTCATACACTTTTAAATCTATTTGGGAGGTGACTTATTGTAGCGGGTTTACAACTTAAATACCACCGTTTGGAGGGGTCTCTAGTCATGGCGGTGACCGGCCCATCTCATACTCCTAACCGACTCCATCGGTCTCTTCCAAAAGTGCTCGGGCGGGAAGTCATTTCAAATGACTCTCTTCACATGTTTTTTGGAGCGCGAATTTCATTAAGGATTTTATGAGTTTAAAACAATTGAAATTGCTTTGTGAAGAGCCCGCGGTATATTCAAAAAGGGAAGGTTTGTTTTTTTTGTTTAAACTTAGAAACTTTAGTATGTCATATTTTATGACATTTAAATAAAAGGTGCATGGTATAAGGAGGGAGCCCGATATAAGTGGGCACATTTTTTTATAAAAGATTTTTGGAAACTTCTTTTAAATTTCCATTTTTAATTAAATGGCTTAAGATTCATTATAGAATTAAGGAGCCTTTATAGGAGATTGCTATTGCTTTTTAAAAGCAATTTTTTTTAGAAAACTATTGAAGAATTTAGAAAAGATTTTTATGAAAAATTGCAGAGATAACAATGATGCAATGAGAAAGATTCTTTATAGATTGAAGATTTTTTTTTGAGGCAGATTGGTTTTCAAAGATGAATTGATTTTTTGATTTTATTGAAGATGAAATAAGATTGCAGGAATTTGCAAAGAGGAAGAGAGGAAGAAAATGAACAGTCATAGACATGAAGAGAAAAGTAATTTCTTCACAGATATAGAATATGAAAGGTTTTCATGAAGATATTTTTGAGGAAGATCAACAGGATTGAATGATGTTTTTGTCTTGTGAGAAAATCAAATTGAAGATTTTATTTGCAGGGATAATATTGAATACAGAAATTGTCCAAATTGAAATGTCAAAGAATGTGAAGGATCATGTACAGAGAAGAGGAAGATCAAAAGCTTTTTTAATGCATAGAATTGACGGGAAGATATTTTGTTTAAAAATAGAGCAGAGAATATGAAGGGTTTTTGAAAGTGCATTGTGATGGGTTGTGAAAGTATATTCAGATTTTATTTAATGATATAAAAGATGCTTTTGTTTTTAGAGTTGTGTGTATTAACAAGATGAGGTGAGTAATGTTATGCAGATTGATGATGAACTGACAGGGATCAAATACAGATATAGAGATTGACAAGGTGATTAGAAAGACAATATGCAATTGTAATGACAATCAGGTGTATGAATCAAGAATTTGATTGATCAAGACATTGAAACTAGTAAGATAGAGATGAAACATACAGTGTTGTGAAGTGTTGTTGAAAATCAAGCAGTGTTGTTGAGAATCAAGCAGTGTTGGTGTTGTAGAGTGGATCATGATACAGGATTGAAATATCTGAGTTTGTATATGATTATGGAATGATCATTTGACAGACACATGAGAGAGAATAAATGTTATGTATTGAAACAGAGAAACCCTCTGAATTTATGTTTTCAGTTTGTTCTGTAATAGGGGTTGGTGCTCCTTGAAGTTGGTGCTTCTAAACAGTATGCCAGTGAGGCTTGTAGGTCAGTGAGACCTTAACATTTGTCAGTGAGACACATATTGAAGCCAGTGAGGCAGTTTAGAGTGGTTTTTCTACCCCTGGAGGGTTTTCCACTCATGCAATTCTTGTGTCATAATCTTCTCTGTGTGTGTATGACTTACTTATGAAGTTTTGTTCTCTTTCTGTATTCACATTCATGTGCATATGTATTTGACAGATCAATGCTATCTTTCTCTCCTTGTACTCTGAAAGTTAAAGTGTGTAAAAAGATTTAAAAATTCACACAACACTGATTCACCCCCCCTCTCAGTGTTGATTGTACTCCTACAGTAACTTGATCTTTTTCTAGTGGAATAGTATTGTGTATATTCAATTATATACTATGAACGTGTTCAACAACTTTAGAAGTGTCCAACAATGGTGGAAAATATGGACACAACTATGTATTGAAAATTGGATGTAGTTGTAGGAAAGGGAGTAGATTAAGCTCAAAATCATTCTCACCTATATGTTTGAGAATTATGTATGGGCCATATCAGAGGGGATGATGTAACATTTGTTTCCCTTAAAGTTAATCTTTCTGGAGATGAAGCTAACCCTTGTCTCCAACCTTAAATTGATGAGGTGTGCAATGCTAATCATGCCTTTCCTTGTACTTCTAGTTGGTGTGTTGTAGTATCTCATGAACCTGATGTTAGATATGGTGGATGTTCTCAACATTCTTAGATAGTTTATCTACCTCCTTCTTGTCATGTGGTGATGTCTCATTAGACATCATAGTTAGGGCTACATCAATGGACACTAATGGTTGACCTAGCTAAGACAAACTTTGAACGAACTATGCCTTATGGAGCTATGCAATACATGGTTGTAACTATGTTGCAAATAGGATATAATAGATCATCCCATGTGTGGGGATTCTTTGAATGATACATCCACATAATGTGAATGATCATTTGATTCACCACATTAGTTTGTCCATCTATATACAAGTGGAAAATTATAGACATTGTCAACCTAGTGTCTATCATGGCCCGTAGTGATGTTCGAAAGCTATTGATGAATCTACTATCCTTGTTAGAGATGATACTCTATGGTAAACCAAGATGGACTCAAACATTCTCAAAGCAAAGCTTGGCAATTTCTTTTGTAGAGACCCTTTTCTTGCCAGCTACCATGATGGCCATTTTTGAGATTTTGTCTACCGCCACATACACATAGTCATGACCATGTCTAATAGTAGGAAGGTATGACATGAAATCCATAGAAATAGAGTGCTAAGGCTTATTATAAATAGGAAGAGGTGTGCACAATCCTTGCTTTTGATTGAAAGCTTTACAATGGTATAAGATGTACAAGATCGAAAGTATTTAAGATGACATCATGACACATTTTTGGCTAGTATAAATACTTATAGAGTACAACAATAGTCTTCTCCATTCCAAAGTGTCCTACAAAATGGCTATAGTGTGCTTCCCTTATCATATTTTATCATTTCCTAGTAGGAACACTTATGTTTCCCATGTGACAAAGAATTCCATCTTTCAAGTAGAAATTAGGGACTTGTTTACCTTTTACCAGTCTTTGGTAGATGCTAACAAAATCAAGATTGGTGCCATATAGTTGAGGCCAATATACTGCTTGGTGTCCAAAAGAATCTAAAACTACTATTAGGTTAATGATTAGAGGTCGACTCAAGCAATCTACAACTTTTTTGTTGCTTCCCTTCTTGTGGCGAATGTTCAGATGAAATTATTGTAGGTAGGTGGACCGCCTTTGATGCCTATCATCCTACAGCTTTCCTTGTGTTTGTTTACTTTGGAGAGGTTTGTTTTCTATGTGAATGATAGTCTCCTTCCCTAATATATCATGTTTCTATTGTTTGCAATTATGAATAATGACATACAACTCCTTGTCTTATGAAGGATACTTGTAGGTCCTGTATGAGGAAAAGTCTCATTGTGGTAGGAAATTGGATACTTGCATACTGTATGAGGAAAAGTCACATTGTACTTTTAAACCATTTCACTTTTTTCAAATTCGAAAAATGTGTCACAATTTACGCTTCACTAGCTACAGATTAAGAAAAATAATTGAATTTCATATTTTTTATCAAGTTAGGTTAGCCATTATATTATTTTTTAATATTTTTAAAAAAGTCATAGTAAAAAATACATAACTAAATATTTACTTACAAAAAAAATTCGCAAAAATATGCATCACATTTAGGGGTGTGTCATTTACATATATTTAAAGATTCAAAAAAGAAAAATTGGCTTATACTTAGGTTGGATGGAATGACACTTAAATTTTATTAGATCTTCATTGAAATGTCCAATTTTCACCAAATAAATTTAATTTTTTTTTTAAAAAAAGTAGCCCATAAATTACATTCAATTAAATATACAAATTCTATTCCTACATATTTTTTGAATTGTGTAGATAACCCATTCAATTTTCACATGAAATCACTTAAATATGTTTTTTAGCATTTTTATTGCCACTTAGAAGTATTGTTTGGCCCATTATGATCTCACACTCATCTGGCTACCAATTTAATTTTAAGAAAATTTCAAAACAATGGAAGCAACTAGACAAATACACTAGAAGTCAAGCATGGCCAACCATATAATAGCATGTGGTCTCCACCATACCTACATGTCGACCTACATTGAGGTCCTTATTGCTACATCAACTACTAATTGGTCCATTTCTCTACGTGGATAGACTCATATGCTTGCAAGCTTCGAACATCACACACAAAGGACTTCACCATCAATTTTTATACAAGAAGTAATGAAGCCTTATAATGTGAGGCTCACACTACTGAAAGTGCAATCAGATGGTGAACATAGTGCGAACATGGATCTAATGGGTGGCACTTAAACTCAATGTAACCAACTTTTGTGCATATCAACAATCTAAAGCTACCACATGTTCATATAGAGATACATTGAATGCAAGACATCATTTACTTAACGACCTTTAAATCTTTTTGATGTACCCATTACCTAATTATATTCCCTATCAATAAATCCGTTGCATTTGCTTTTTTAAAGATATGGCTGACATTTTATAGCTTAAAAAATCTCACACACCAACATATACATTGGTTTTACATTCAAAAGTGGAAAAAGTATTAGTTGACCCAAAACCTGTTGTGCCACGTTTTCCTTTTGGTGTTTAGCTTTTCTCTCAACTCTCATTGATAAAAAAGTAAGTACCCAAAGGGCTAGAAGAGCCTGCTAAGTTATAGAGCGTAGAATAATACTTGAGCCCAAAAAACTCAGAAATCATGGCGAAAATCACAGGCCACTGGGCCCCAAAACTGAATCCCAGGACTATGGAAGCCACATAGAGAGACCCCGGCAGAGCAAATGCTATGAAGAGATGTCCCACGCATGCAAGCGTTAAAACCAAGGTTAAAATGACAGGACGGGGCAAACCGAATTTCTGGAGGAAGGCTTTAGAGCAAAAGCCTGACGTCACCGCCCTAAAAAATTCCATATGCTGATAACCGACAAAAATGTGCTGACATCTTGGCACAAAAATTCCATCGATCAATCTTGTGAAGTATTTAAATTCAGTTGCGTGAAGATGCACCTTAAGCTACGATGGATGTCTCCATCACAGAACATTTGGATAGTTGCTACTTATTTTAAACACGACAAGTATTTACTACTTTTTATTGTGAATGAGTTATAAAATTGCTATTGACTCTTTGACCATTGAAGTGGATGATATTTAATTAGAGTGTGAACTCATGATCTCTGGTCTTTAGTGATTCATAAGCAATCACTTAGCCCTCCTACATAAGGATTGCTCCCAAACCCTCTAACGATGAATATGTGCAAAACACAAAATTTGTTGTAAGATTAGGCTCACACTTTGCATAGTTTCATACAAGATAAGTAGAGATGAGATAAGTTATATGGTTGAAGTTTCTATAGCTCAAAAGAAATTACATATTGACATATACATGTGGGTTTACATTCAAAAGGTGTGTAGGAAAGAAGGTGGTGTGTCATCATTTTTTTAGATGCTATAGTGGTATCGCTACAACCCAACCCAACGAGCTCAACCACCCTCGCCCTGGGCTTATTTTTATGCTAGGTTTTGGGGGAGGAGGAGGCGAGACTAGTCCACTGTGGGTGTACTATGCAACCCGCAAGTGCGTACACCATTTTAACCTGGGAGCAAGGTCAACCTCGGGACCTATATGGGACGAACCAAGGTGGTGTGTCATCATTATGATCATCTATCTATCATGCTTGACCACACTAAAACAACTTCTCGAACATGATACCCTTTCTTGTCAATCCCATTTGCATGATTAAAGGAGCATTTGAACCAATAAATTAAACCTTAATCACTCATCAAAGTTAAGGGAAAGTCAATTTAATCTAATAAAATATTTGAAATTAATAAATGTCCACAATTTTTTTATAAAATGCTCAATTAACACAAATCAATTAAGTGGTATAAGTAGCCCCTTATCATTAAAATGATAAAATAAAGTATAAGACCTTTATGAACATGCAAAAAAAAAAAGCATTTGGTTTAAAGTTCAATCAATAGTTTGGGATTAAAGGACTTAATAATAAGACATTTATAAACATGAAAAAATTAAGGCATTTGGTTTAAAGTTCAATCAATAGTTTGGGATTAAAGGACTTAATAAAATAACTTTACATGTTCATTGATAATATCAGAAGATATTGAGACATCTTATACAACTTCAACAAGGGCTCAAGCATTATTTTTAGGGGAAATAATACCTAACAATCTTTGGATTCAAAAATGTGGAGGATTATTAAATCATTTATGATAATTTTGACCACCTAAGAGAAAAAATAAATATTTCTTAAATGATAAATGTTCATAGTATTATTTGAATAAATGAACACAAAATTGTAAAATATGGCTATGAATGTTAATGTAGATAATAATTGTATGTATTTAAGCACACCGAGGAAAGTATATGTTAATACATTTCTTAAATTTGATTTTTTTAGGTCACACTTCATATAATTTCATATATTAGAGACTTAATAGGCTTTTTTCCATGGACTTTCAAGCCCTAAAACAATGAAAACTTGATTTATGTCGAAAAATATAACTTCGTCACTAGAATTATCTCACTTCATGAGAAAATATTTTTTTTTTCTAATACAACAAAACACTTTTAATTAACATATATTTACACCAAAGGTTTTCCCCTCTATGAGAGGGAGCGACTTGATTTGGCAAATCAACAGCCAAGACTGCTTCTTAATAATGCAAGATGATCAAATTGATCTGAGTTAGACATATTTATCATTGTTGATTGGTGGAATGAAGCTTAAGAAATTTGAAATTGTCTTAAAGTGCCCAAGTCACTATGGAATAGCCATGTCTCGTTGATCGTGAGGAATAGATAGCCACAACATGATACTTCCTAAGTGCATAAAAAGAGCTAAGAAAACCATCTCTTAGATTGCTAACTACTGATGAATTGATGACTCATATTTTACAAGTACATTTAGATGGCGACGACGACTTTAAACTAGTGCTAGATAAAGAAACACATGATGGACCATCCATTGTGTCACACTAGCAAGATCCGGTCCATCACATAAGGCCCACAACAAGACACAGGAATATAAAATAAGTGTAAGGGAGTGTGTATTATCACATTTGAACACACATGCGTGTAGATCTAGGGGACACCAATTTGTTAGGAATAATAGGTAGAAGATATCAGTTAAATGCAGATAACCTTAGATTAAATAGAGAAATTAAAATACACAGAAATAATAACACCAAGAGACAATTTTAACGTGGTTCACCCAAACTTGGTTTACATCCACTAAAAGAGAGTCCAATATTATTATCCGGCAAATAGAACCGATTACAACCAGCAATCTTGCAACTCAATACCATTGCAATGTGCTACAATACAATATCAACTGAAACCCCAGGCTTTTCACCTTCTCCAGTTGTTAAATATTTTGGGGGGAAATGACACTGACAAAAGTGGGGAAATTTAACCTCTAAGTGTGATTGGGCTCCATATAACAACACAATTTGCATATTTTCTTAACCTATTTTATTTTTTATGTATTTATAAGATGGAAAAAGTATTAGAGATGGATAAACCTTAAATTATATAAGTGTTATGAACTTCTTTTGGGCCATAGACATTAAACTTGAATGGGCAATTTAAATAGAAATCTTCAGTAATGGAGGGCTAGAAAATGGGTTTACCCTTATATTGTTCCATAACTTTGGGATTTTGTTTCTTCCAAAATTTTCTTATGGGGATTTGAATTCCTATTGTATTTTTATCTCACATAATGCTCTTAGCTTTATATCATGATATAATCTTGATTTTTTTTAATTCTTTAATGGTTATAAATTGTGCTACCAAAATTATTAGTTAAATTAAAACATGTAAAAAGTGGAATCCATACACGAAGCTTAGGGTTGGAGATAGAGGATAATTTTACTAATAGATTTACGCAATTCAGATGCTTAGACAATTTCATCTTTTGATTGCAATCATTGTTATCCATGATACATCATCTCTTAGAGACATTCCCTCAAACAATTCACCTACCTTGTCTATGGTTCCACATTATACCACAATTCACATGCCCTAGTAGATGTAAAAATACATATAAGAGAGTGAAAATGACAAGAATGAGAACTATGGACTTGAAGGGACTACTTTCTTACATGTGAGACAATGAATACATCATTGGTCATTATAGGTATTTTAGCATCCTTTCATTGCATGTTTATCAACTTACACATGGGCAAAGTTGCTTTAAAGGTGATGTAAGAACTAGAATCAATGTCAAGTGCCTCGTAGTTTCAAAATTCACGCATTAGGACATATATACATATATTTATGTTTAGTAAGTATTTTCCTCTCTCATACACATTTTGAGTAAAATTATTCATAATTGGGATACCTTTTCTACAAAGATTAAGGTAATAAACAATTTTTAAAAATATTTACTTGATGTAATACTTTTTCAATAAACGTCTAAACAACTTCAGATAAATGGCAACAAACTCACTCATATTATTCTTTCCTTAAATAATTTGTAACTTACCACTCAAAATTATTTATAGATAGAAAAAGAGCAAAATCAACAACTCTATTTGTGAGAAACTAATATTTATGTGTTTCTTAAGCCTTTTATACAATCTCATTATTTTAAAAATTGTTGACTTGTCTTCCTAATCTTTGTATGATCTAGTAAACAAGTTCATAAATCCCAAGTCCAACCTCCCTAACAAAGGTCAGACCACCAACTAATTCACCACCTTCTTGTCATGTTCAAGGAATATGGATACATAGGTAGTGTCCAAGGGACACCACTTCTTTCTCTATCGACCAATACACTGGGCAACACATTCACTTGATTAAACATGGAACAAATGAAAAGTATAAAAAGTTAATAAATGTTACATAAACCAAGATTTTGTGTACACATAGCATCTACATTTTATATTACATAGAACTAATGAAAAGTAGAAAAAGTTAATGAATGTTACATAGCATCTACATTTTATATTCAATTTTCTTTTTTGTTCTTTAGATTATTGTATTCTCAGGTGTTTGTTTCTATTGTTTCCTCCTTAACAAAAAATATTATCCATATTTTCTTGTCAATTGGGAGGAACCAACCACAACAGTTAACCACTATATGTTGTTTAGTTCTTCTCACATGATAGTTTAATAGAGGCTTGAGGTAACCAATACTAGGCAACTATCTGAGTATTCTATGTGTGACAATAATGGCCTTTAGTCCCTTGCACATGCACTTTTTGTTTTAAAACCCCATTGTCCCATTATATTTCATAACCCATCCACTTAAGTCTCTACACCCTCTATATTCTGAACTAGCCAAGATGAAGTCCATTGCATTTAATAACTAGTAGGTCCCATCACATATTGACATAACCAATGGATTAAGAACATGTGGCAGGATCATTGGTAGTGCACGAAGAAGGGCCTGCATCCAAATCCTTTGAGTGCACAAGTTAGTTGAGCAACATCCACTCGCCATTAGATCTCATCCTTGCCAATGTATGTTGTTTGATTTTAAGTTTAAGTAGCATGGCCTTTAACCTCTAATAAACATTACCTTTTAGCTATATTTTGATGTTGAAGTTCATTAATGATGTTCCCATGCACATTGAGAGCCTTACGTCATTCACATTTGAGCAATAGTAGTAAAAAAATATTTTTAGAGATTAGAAAACTCAAAAAAAGGTGGGTATTGTGGGAAGATTTATGCCAAATTAGTACAAAATCATCTATTTTAGGAAAGGGTGGAGAGCATTTTTCTTGGGCATGACTTTACTATAATGTTTGTTTGGCTAATTATAGACAAGGAGTTTTGATCTTGAGAACTGGAGGATAGCGTGGGTAGTGTGCACTTCAATATTGCAAAGGCAAGAGATTAAAGCATATCCACCCTGTAGCTCAAGAGTTTGATCTGTCCACTTTCCTTTTTGATGAAGAATTTTATGCCATGGTGTCAATGATTGCCCAAGTCTTGATGAAGATTGTCATTGATTGCACTACGCTTGCACATGTAGCTTTACCCTCTCATAATACTTTGCATCCTCGAAATTCTTTTCCACTAGTCTTATTTTTCTAATATTCAAGGCATTTTGAGCGAAAAGAACATATAGACCATATTACTAATAATACATCCAACAATGAGCAATGGATGATGGAAATCAAATGCTTGACATCTTGATGCACAAACTCAAAGAGGCTCAATCATGTTTTTCTAGGGTTTTGGTTAATTTCTATTTTTCCAAAAAGTAAAAGGCATTCGCAAGTAGATTATGAAAATTGAAACAATATCTAATTGTGGAATTTTACAATTTCATTCCTTTGCAAAGGAAGTTTTAACTCTACTATTAGGGTTTAACAATCTTGATTGTGATTGAGAGAGCTCAATTCTTATGAGATTAGCTTAGTTGAACATATTATGAGTAGAGACGAGGGATTCATAAAAGATGTTGGCTCTTTGCAACTTGTAGGTTCAAGAGTAAATGTATTGGCTCTTTATTTTAATTTTGAAAGTAGGGTCTCTTAAATGTGGTGCTCATATGTAACTCTTTTGTTCATGTACATGTAATATACAATGCAAGGGTTTTAAGAATGACAAACCAAAGAAATACAAAATGTGACATTTGCAATAAAGATGCACCTTCTCTTTAAAAGACCAATTTGGATCTACTTTCATGGCCACTACTTGCCTAAGATTTTCTTTGATATCAATAATGTAATACATGTAGTTCATGTATATCTTGAATAGATAATAATTCTTCTAATGCATATCTATCGAGACACCAATGAACCAGAATTTCTAGCATACTAAAAACTATGAATGTTGCATCTTATTACAAAAGAAGGGCTTATTTCTACTATCACAAAATAGTATCAGTATCAAATTCAAATATACAATGCAAGATAACTTAACACTAATAATGCTTTGGGAAAATCAAGTCTCCCCAATGCCTTGCAATGTTCTATGAAGATTGGCATTTCTCTCATCCTTCTTATTCAATCTACTTCATCCATCAATGCCTACTTCCTTTTCCAACTATTTGGATGTCTTTCATCATGTAGAAAATAACATGAGTTATTATTGTTTGCAAAAATGTTTCTACTACAAGATAAAATTACTTAGAAGCTACCGGTCTAATTTTAAGATATCTCAAAACAATAGAAGCAACTAGACAAATACACTACAAATCAAGCATGGCCAAACATATAGTAGCATGTAGTCTCCACCATACCTATGTTTCAACTTACATCAAGGTCCTTGTCGATGCATCAACTACTAATTGGTCATTATCTCCATGTGGATAGACTCATATGCTTGCAAGCTTCGAACATCACACACAAAGGACTTCATCATCAATTTTTATAAAAGAAGTAATGAAGCTTTATAATGTGAAGCTTGCAATACTTAAAGTGCAATAAGACGGTGAATGTAGTGTGAACATGGATCTAATGGGTGGCACTTGGAGCCTAAACTCAAAGTGACCAACCGTTGTGCATACCAACAATGTAAAGCCACCACATGTTCATGTAGAAGTACATTAAATACAACACATCATTTACTTAATGAAAATTTGACCTTTAAATCTTTTTTTGTTTATCCATTACACATTAAAATACGATTGCTAATTATATTCCCTATCAATAAATCCATATTATATATATATATATATATATATTTAAAGGTATGACTGAAACCTGTATTGCCACGTTTCCCTTTTAGTGTCAGCTTTTCAATAAATCCATATTATATATATATTAAAAATATGGCTGAAACCTGTATTGCCACGTTTCCCTTTTAGTGTCAGCTTTTCTCTTTAGAGAATATCTGATTTCAACAAGAAAACAATTAACTTTATGGAAAGAGATAATATACCAAAAGCTGCGAAAGGTATGCTTGAGGAGGGAAAAAAGGCAACTGGAAAGTTGAAATAGAATTTGTTGTTAGACTACCACTACGAGAGTATATGAAATCACTTTTGCCCCATGCACAGATGTAAATACCTGATAAAAAAAGGCAACACATTATATAGGTTTTATTATTACAGTACTATGGGTGAATCTATGAGGCTATAGGCTTCCAAAACAGAAACCTCAAGCTTACAAAAGCATAATCCTTAAATTTAGGAAGAGGTTTCTTTACACTGAGACTCTGGTTGAGACTTCTCTTTCTGTTGATTGGGTTGGTATTTGGCGTAGAGATCCCCTTTGTAAAAATCCTTGGTTCTGATCACAAGAAACCCAGAAATAATAGCCCCAAACAGAGATACCAATGTCATTATGATAAACGTTAAATGAAAGCAGCTCACTCCTGTGCAGAGGAGATCATTCCCATGAGGAGCAGGAGCATGCGCACTCCCTCTTTCCCCCATGACAATTTTGTTTTGTTTGCTCGCTTCCAAATCATACAAGTATCCAGCAACTCTCACGGATAAAATGTAAGTACCCAGAGGGCTAGAAGAGCCTGCCAAGTTATAGAGCGTAGAATAATACTTGAGCCCAAAAAACTCAGAAATCATGGCGAAAATCACAGGCCACTGGGCCCCAAAACTGAAGCCCAGGATTATGGAAGCCACATAGAGAGAGCCCGGCAGAGCAAATGCTATAAAGAGATGTCCCACGCATGCAAGTGATAAAACGAAGGTTAGAATGACAGGACGGGGCAAACCGAATTTCTGGAGGAAGACTTCAGAGCAGAAGCCCGACGTCACCCGGCCTAAAAAGTTCCATATGCTGATAAGAGACACAAATGTGCTGACATCTACTGGTGAGTAGCCCAAAGCATGGCCGATCTGTCCCATGTTGTCTATGGCTGTCAGTGCTGCTCCCACACCACAAGTGGTTGCAATGAACACTATCCACATGTCCACACTCAGTATGGCCTGTGGGATTGTGAAGTCTTCTCCTCGCTTGGGTCTCAAGCACCAGAATTCTTTGATACTAACGGATGATACCCACTTCTTATCAGAGGAGGCCCAGAATTTTTTGATACTAAGGAATGATACCCATTTCTTATTTGAGCTGGTGGTGCACTCTATGTGTTGGTTTTCAGCCTCCTTATCATGGGCTATTTCCGCCTCCATTACAGACAGCTCTTTCTCTGCCTGCAGTTTATCTTGCTCTGCCTGCAGTTTATCTTGCCCTGCCTCCTCAAGCTCAATGGTGGGCGGCTCTTTCTCTGCCTTGAGTTTATCCCATTCTGCCTTGGCAACCACTGCCAGAGGAAGCACCAGAAAAACAACAACAGATGCAGCTACAATCTTAAACCCCACAGGAGGAAACTTGACATGGTTTTCTATAATGATGACCACCATGAGAAACCCAGCCAGAGCCAGGGCAATGCAGAGGAAGGAATAAAATCGTCTGAGCTCTTTAAACTCTGCTATGGGATTCATGGGACGGACAACAAACATAAGAGTGAGGCAGACCAGACAAGGCAACCAGCCAATAAGCAAGATTAGAGAAGTGGGGTCATCTCCATAGAGGGCATGATATATCTGAGTAAAAATGGCTCCGCTCAGGCCTGCAAATCCTTTGAGCATCCCCAGAACAATGCCTCTGCTTTGCGGGAAATTCTTGACACAAGTGACCAGAGCTCCTGTGTTGGTAAAGGTCTGAGAATTGGAACCAACTGCGATGTAGGTGAACATCTGCCATTTCTTGGGCTTTGCCATGCGACCAGTGACAGAGAGCCACACTAGAAGAAAGCCTGTTATGTTCATCACTCCTCCTACAGCCAGCACAAACCAGGGAGGGGTGACTTCATTAAGGAGTCCTGAAACGATGCCAAGATTGGCTCCCAGGTCCTTGAAAAACCCAAGTGTGTTCAAGGTCTGCTGATCATATTCCAATGCCGATTTTATTGCAGGGGAATAGAGCCCAAATATGTAGGTCGCTCCAGAGAATGAGATTATCAGAAACGATACAAACAGAACAAACCATCTGCTCTTGCCCACCACTTTCCCAAACACCAGGGCCTCTTTCAAACCCATATTACAGAATCGATTTTTAAGATTTCTGGGGATAACTGTGGAGAATTTTTGTATCAACGTTTCTTTAAGCTACAGAATTTCAATAACTGTGGCAGGCTTTTTCTACTGCCTCTTCAAAGGAAAGCTGGCTGCTCCAGTGCACCCCATTGCTGCCTTACTACAGACTACCTACTTCAGTCCTCAGTCGAAAAGAAGACTATGCTTTGCATCTAATACAGCCCATTCGAGTACTTATACTTATCAGATCAGTACTACATGCTTATACTTATCAGACCAGTACTAAAATTGCTATTCAATTGGGTTTTTTCTTCTAATTTCCAAGATTCCTTTGCCTTGTAAGGAAGCTTGGTGGATCGTTCATCCGGTGGTTTGGATTGACTGTAAAAATTTCAATTTCATTGACTACACGTTAATTGTACTTGCATGTAGGACAACTTATACTGCAGAGACGCGTTTATTAGTTCCATTGATCCATCATATCTAAAATACCAACCTAACTTCAACGTGCAGGAAATCCAAACCTAACTCTACTCATTCAAAAGATTTTAATGACGTTTATGAGACCAAACAGTCTCAAGATCAAGAGTCACAGCCTTAAGACATTATCAAGTTCTTTTCGATGTCCATATGTTAACTAAAAAACCAGTCCTTTTGTAGAGCCTTGTTTCCTCAAGTAACTCATTTAGCTAAACTGCCAACCTTCAAATTATTTATCAGGAGAAGACAGTAGAACTGGACGGTAGTGTGGTGTAACGGTGAGGTGTCAGGTCTGAGTTTTGAGGTACTAAGTTTAATCATGTGGGGTCTGATCTTTCTGTGTTACTTTATTATTTTTAATCAATAGAAAAGGATCCAATGGTTGTACATCCTAACCTGACACCTTTACAGGTTTATGTGACGATTTTGATTTCAGTTCATTTAGTTGGAGAATTTTTGACCACTGTATGACTATATAAAAATTTTTAGGTGTAAAATATAAATATTTTTAAAAAGTATCACAGGGAAAGTGAAAATTTTGAGAGACCAAAAATCTTAAAACAATTATAATAATATATATTTAGCTTTTGATGTTTTTCTACTATAATAAACAATATATGAAAGGTTATGTTAAACATGTAATGCTCCAACCTTTCTCAATTGTTAGGTGAACTAGTGACGGGATAATTTTTTTGAAGATCTTGTGAATTGTGGGCCTTCATGGCATCAACTGAATTAGTTTTGATTATAAGGTTGATAAAGTATGGTAAATTATGATGTTAATTGTATGTATTTTGTTAAGAAATGACAATATTTATTATGGCATGTATTTTTGAATTAGTCATGATTTTGATTTAAGAAAATTAAAGTTTTGATTCTAAAATTATAAATTTGAACATGATGTTTTTAGGTTAACCCGTATGTAGGCTAAGGTGCTTTTATGATAATAATAATTTTAAGGTCATGACTAGGTGGGGCCTATAGTGTAAATTAAAAGCTTAGATTAATATTTTGATTATTCAGAATTTCTAACATCACAAATTATTTTCTACAAATATTATATTTTGACAACAATTTTTTGAGTATAAGGGACTGATGACAAGGATCAGGTCAACTGAGTAAAAGGCGGAGTATGGTTTATGAGCAACCAATAGAAGGAAGGAAGAGAAACCAAGTGTTGGATTAAGATGCCAAGTGTCATGAGCCAAGATAGGATGGATTTCTTGATTTGTAAGAAATAATGGCAAGGTAACGCCTAAGAATAATGCACGAGAACAAATAAGCCTAGATTCAAGAGAATGTTGAATTCAATTGCAAGACCGAAGGATAGACCAACCAAACACAGATAAAACTTGCATGGTTGGAAAACTCGACGAAATGAAATGTTTTAGGACAAGGAGAAGATCTCAGGCAAAATTTGGTAAGTTAATGAATTGCCAACCCAACCAATAAAATCCAAGGAACAAAGGATTCAAAAATTGTATAAGTATCAAGAGAAGTGAAGCATTGAAGGTTGTTGACTCCATGAAATTTGAGTGAAGAAGTTACGAGAAGTAAAACAAAGCAGCTATAGGAAAATTGAGGAGCTAGAGAAGACCTAATCAAGGCACATGTCTAGGTTGGGAACATTTGTCATTTTCACAATATGACCTGAATTTGTAGCATGTTTGTCACGTAGGCTTTAGGTTAGTCATACTTACCCTTGTATAATTGTAGAGTTTGTGTGCGCACTATAAGCATGTGAGCTAGTAACAAGGGTGTCTCCATGATTAATTACCCCAAGTCATAGGTAGCTAGGGGAAACTCAAGGAGTTGATCGTCCATGAGGCCTCAATGTGTTGTATAGCCACCCATTAATGGAGAGTGGAGCTCCATGGTCATTCTGTTGTGAGTGAAAATCATCTTAATAGATTTCCAAAAGCTGGATGATGATTATTATATAGGTGTAGAATGATGGCTATGCTAGTTGTACTTGATTAGTGTTGTCTTGTTTATCAGGGTTTTCCCTTATAGAATTGCACTCAAGCCCATTGGAGTGGTTGTAGCCCTCTCCATATATAAATTTGAGTCTAGTCGAGTCAAGATGTGGGGTCTTATAGAATGGATGGACTAGTGGATCTAGTGGATCTTGTGTGTATTGTTTAATTATGTGTAATATATTAAATAAGGCACAAACCTAAGTAACCTGACTTGACAAGTATTGATCTTGAGAGGATTGGATAGCTGAAGAAATGCTATAGTTAAAATCCCCAAGAAATTATAAGTGGTTGTGCACCTTACCACCACCCAGTGAAATTGTATACTTTGTTGTGAGGGTAGTTGAGAGGAAAAGCATGTTTAATATCTTGGTTAGCCTCTAACCAAAGTCTTCCACACTCTAATGATAAATGGGTAATACCTATTCTTGCAAGTCTAAGAATTATATTTAATTTTGGCTGTGATAAAGATGAATCATTATTATAGACCCATGACTTGATTTAAGATTATGTTTGATCACTTGATTGATCTCCTTACTCATTATGGATTAGTATATCTGTAGATGAAAATGGAGAGTAATGTAAGGATTCTATAGGTACCATCAAATATGTGCAATAGGAAGTGACTTGATCTCATGGCTCAAGAAGGATATTTTTTTATATTATTGTTCAATTCTAGAAGGAGATAGCCAAATTTATCCTAAAGACACATCCTTAACATTATGTGGACTACTGTGATGTGCAGACAATGAGAGTCTTTCTCTAATATGAATTTAATTGATTGATTAAAATCTGTATTTAGAATTAGAGTAACCCATAGGAGTGGAATGATAATGGGGCATAGAATGGATACCAATTGATCATGTGTACTAAATGAGTCTATGAATAAAAGCCTTATCTACACGACTCCTAGTTATTTAATGGATATTGGTAAAGCTAATCCTTATCACTAATGTTTAGATATTCTTGCTATAGTGTTCATGAAGTGCTAAGTGGATAATGTTACTTGTTTAGAAACTTGATTTAGAGAATATGGAATATTCCAAGCCATAAAATGAGATAACATCTTAATTACTAAGGCCATGTAAATTAAGGAATTCCTTGAAAATAGTACGACCTCATTGTTAGGGACCAAAGCCTACATCATGTTCATGTAACAGGAAAGGTGTCTCAGACTTGCATCTTAATGTTGAGAACACTAAAATATATTTTTTGGGCTATAGAAGTCATTTTTTTCTCTAAAAATGATCAAAATAGGCTTTAACTAGATGAAGCAGGTTACAATGACATAGACCTCTTTGAGATCTTTAATTTAAAAAATGGTAAGCTCAATCAACTTTCCAAATCAAAATTTATGGCCTCCAAAAGTTAGGCCCCCCACATAAGAAATGTAAGAGCATCTATGATATGCATAAGAGAGATGTAAGAGGGAGTTACATATGTTGACTAAGAACATTCACCAACCTACGACATATCATTATGATTGTCGTAAAGTATCTTTAGAGGGTTTGAATAGGATAAATCGGTGCACCTAAGTCGGGAGGATAACTATGGCATGTTATGATATCTATTCTTATGACAAGTGTAAGGAATATATGCTATATTTAGCACGAGGACTCTTCTTCAAATTTGGTTGTTGGAATTTGATTAGAGTATTTGGGCACCATGTTTTGGTGGTATTAGCTCATGATTTTTTTATTCCCCTTTGGCAACTTCATGTATTGGTTTATCTATTTATTGGGCCTTTAGGATGGCATTTATATAGTGTATTTTGTAGGTATTGTTATGTTGCCAATATTTTTATTCTAGATCTAAGTACATCATTTTGTCTCCTATGAAGGCCTCTTGTCTAGATTGTATGGTAACCAATATTGTTGTTGATTAATACATTGCTTTAGAGTTTAGAGGCTGGGTTGTATCTTGAAAAAAGTTTTTTCTAGGTTACATCATTGTGTTATGGCAATTTTATTGTGTTGTTTCTTTCCTACAAATTATTTTAGATAACATTTTCTATTCATCTCTCCTCTTATATTAGTGTAGGAAGCATTTCCACACCTTAACCTCCTTTCAAATTATGCTCAAATATATTTCTCATATGTTCATGCCTAAGAGCTAATCAAATCCTTAACCTACAAGTAGTTCCCATGTCCCCTTCACAAAGAAGTAACCTGGTTAATTATGCCTCAAAATTGGATTTTCCCTCTAACAACTTAATATAGATATCAATGTGAATCATGAAGACAAGAATCCAATTTTTGGAATAATTTTTGACCTTGGATCTCTTAAATAATTCTATCCTATTAAGAGTCATGGCTCAATATCTAACCCCTTTTTCTATCAATTATAATCCTTGTGTCTTGGTTCTTGACCATGTGTCAAGTTCCATAGCCATGAGTTGATATTTATGTCTTATGAGTTCCCTATTTGTAATTTATACTAGTGAGGAGAATCACAGTCGATCTCTCATGCAAATACAAACATTGATAGTGCATATTGTCAGTTTCATAGTGTGGCAACCATTTAATCGTAATTTGATCCTATGGTTTAGGCAAGTCCTAAGTGATCCTTAAATTATGTCAAAGTTTCCTTTGTGTTATTATTTGGTTGAGTCTAACTCAGTTGTGGTGGGTCCATACTTTTGGCTTCTTAGATGTAAGCACATTAGCAATGATGGCGTCAACATCACCACATGGAAGTCTCCCACAACTCACAAGTGTTGTCAGTGTTTTGCGTTTCCCTATCTTGCACCAACCATCTAATTAAGAGTTGCATTAGGGGAAATTTACATATAAAATGGGCCTCCTCAGAAACTCTAGAAAAGAAAAAATTATCTCATATAATACAAATTATTTAAATATAAATGAAGATGAATTACTTAACTACATGAGTTAAGTGGGACACATGTTTCTATTATAATTCTTTAGCAAACTCAAGTTCACTAATTTTTAAAAGTGGTAACACATATTTCTATTATAATTTCTAAAAAACTCAAGTTCACTTTTTATTTTATATTATATCTTTTCTTGATTATTTATTTTTATTTAAAAATTCTTTTATCTCAAAGTTATATTTTAAAAGCCACACTTTCTAATTTAGTTTAAGTTTAATTTTCCAGGGGTTAGCATTAGAGTTAAGGCTAGAATTAGGGTTAGGGTTAGTATTGGGGTGAGGACTACCATTAGAATTAGAGTTACAAATAGAATTAGAGTTATTGATAGGGTTATAATTATAGTTAGAACTAGAGTTAGGGTTAGCATTAGTGTTATGATAAAGGTTAGGGTTAGGGTTATAAATACAATTAGCATTCGAATTAGGATTAGGATTAAGGTTAGAATTAGGGTTAGGGTTAGTATTAGAGTTAGGGATATAATTAGGGTTAGAATTATGGTAGCGTTATGATTAGAATTAAGGTTAGGGGTAGAATTAGGGTTTGGATTTGTATTAGGGTTAGGGTTAGAATTAGGGTTAGGGTTAGGGTTAGGGTTAGAATTAGCGTTGGGTTAATGGTTAGGGTTAAATAATATTGTTTAGATATTACAACTATGGTTAAAATAATCAAGTTAGGTTTAGAGTTAGGGTAAATAGAAATAGGGTTACTATTACTATTAGAATTATAGTTAGGGGTTAAAATTAGGGTTAGTAAAGGGTTCAAGTTAGAATTATGGTTAGGTTTAGTATTAGAGTTAGGGCTATAATTAGGGTTACAAATATAATTACGGTTTGAATTAGGGTTAGGTTTATTATTTGAGTTACAACCACAATTAGGGTTATAATTATGTTAGGATTATGGGTAGAATTAGGGTTTGGGTTTGTTTTAGGGTTAGGGTTAGAATTAGGGTTAGGGTTATATTTAGGGTTAGAGTAAGTTAAAGTTAATGTTAAGGGTAAATAATGTTGTTTAGATATTGCAAGTACGGTTAGAATAATTAGGCTATGGTTAGGATTAGGGTTTAAAATACTAGGGTTACTATTAAGTTTGGAATTACAGCTAGGGGTTAAAATTACGACTAGTAAAAGGGTTAAAATTACGGTTAGTAAAGGGTTTAGGTTAGAATTAGGGTTGTTAGCAAGAAATGTAGAGGGGATACCGGTCTAGAGATCCAGTCCTTAGTCAAGTCTTTGTAGTCAGTTTATACCTTGGTCAAGTATATAGAGATTGATAGAAAAATATAAAGAATAACAAAATAGAGCATCACATACACATCATAATAAAACAACACATAAATACTTGGTACTAGTAGACCTCCATATATAAATATCAACAACAATCAAAGGTTATACATCCTATGTCCATCCTTTGGCAGGTCTAAGTTTCTGCCTCACCAGTTACATACATGACTTCTATGTCATCCTTTACATCAAAATCTACCACCTATCATGCTCCTATTCTGCTATGCTATATCATCATATCCTATATCTATATATAGTATATCTATTACATATAGGGGTGTGTCTCTTGTCGACTCCAACCTCTGCATAGTGTGTACACTAGCTTCTGGTCAGCCCTAATTTATGCTCTACACCTTGCTAACATCATCCCCCCCTCAAAATTATGTTTTATCCTCAAGACATGCAAAATCAACTACTAGGTGGGACAGTCTTATAGATCTGCTTGAGCTATACTAGACTGGTGTCCCATTACTTCTTGGTTTTAGCCAACATAGATATTTGTTCTATTTTTATGTATATATCCTCTGCTTCTTCTATATTTTCTAGTGTCTTTATTGTTTGTGTTGTTTGCTTGGCCTCTATAAAACTGCCGGTTAGATTAGCTAGTCTCAGGTTGACCACTTCCCTCAACTATTTTATTTGGCCCTTTATTTGATCCCTTTGGTCTTGGAGTTGTTGGTGTTGATTGTGAAGTGTCTCCACTTATGACCTTATCACTCCATCCTTATCCGTTAGTGGATCATACTAGGTTGCCACATTTGTTATTTGTAGTTCTAGGGCATCCATCTAGAGGTCTTTTATTGCTTTAGTAGATTGTGGCCATTTCAAAAAAAATTGGTAAAGAATGTTGGCCTCCACAATGCTTTGTTGTATATTCTTGATTTTTGTTTCTAGATGAGTGTGTGTAGTGGCACACTTATTCATCATTTTTGCCAGTCTTTTCTTATTCAATTTCTCAGTTACCTTCTTCTCCAGCTGGCTAGAGTACTTCTTGAATCCCTGTGTTAACTATTTTAGTTGCTCTGGCAAGGGTAAGGTAGTATCTCTTGGTGTCTCTGGCATCTCCTTGGCTAATGTATTCATTGCATCCTGTGACAGTTCACTCCCTTCCACATGTTACTCCAAAATATTTGCTATAGCAGAGGAATGGAACACATCTCCCAACTGCAACTTTTGTAGGGGAGATATTCCAACAATATTAACTTGGCCTTCTACCACTTGTAACTGTAACAACTGCGGAGTTAAGATGGGTGTTATTTGCTTTTACTATTCCAAAAACTCTTTGATCAACTCAATTGAAGATGGAGAGGCCTCTGTAATATCAGTTTGTTCTGATCCCCTTTGTTCCTCCATATTCGCTTGTGTTCCTTCTTCTTTCTCGTCCACATTGTGTGTTTGTGGGTCCACTTGTTGCTGTTGTGTGTTTGTCTCCTCCATCCTTGTGTTCTTCAGAGGAGGTGCCCCTTGTGTAGAAGTTTTCGATTGACTTCTCTCTTAGCTTCCCTCTATTCTATTTTCTCCTCCTTCTTGTATCTCAATGTTGTGTGGAGGTGCTAGTGCCAGTTGCTGGTCTTGGTCTTTCTCCTTGATGGATTGATATATCTTGGCTATTACCTCATCAGTTTCTTTTTGGATTTTTTCCCTTTCCTTCTTGTTTCTTCCCATCAATGTATCTACTCTTTGTTTCCTCCTCAGCTCCATGGCTTGTAGCTGTATTAGCTCATTCTTCTTCCCCAGTGACAATGTGTCATTGAGCTTCTTAATGGCTTTCTGCCTTATTTCCTCCTCCAATTGGAGTGCCTTATTTCTCATGTCCCTCAATGTTTCTATTAGCCTATCTAGAAATCCTTCCATTATTTCATCTAGTGTCTTTTCCTTATTCCTCATATATTGTACCATTGCTTGAACTATTAGTCATTTATTTTCCTTAGATGACTCATCATATAAAGTAGCAGTTTCTTGTACCATACCTATATTATCGATGGCATTGAGTAGTGCATCTAGATTGTAGATCTCCTGTGCCAGATCTTCTTCTTCTTGTTGTGTTGGTTCTTCTTCCAGTGTCTATTGTGTTCTTTTTCTTATTTTTAGCTTGGATTCTTGCTCCTTCCCTTCTTCTTCAGACTCAATCTCCTTTGGTATTTCTTGAGTTTTCTTTCTTTTCACCTACTACTTCTGTCGGGGAGCCTTCTTCTATGTGTTCTTCTTCATTCCAGACAAAACTTTTGATGTTGCTCTTCCTCTTGATGACATGGTAGAAGATGATGTCACCTGTGATGTTGTCCTCTCTGATCTTCTCACTGCCAGAGCCTCCTTGGTAGGTAGGGGAGTTGATGTGACCAGTTTTGCAGCTGATGTAGTTCCTTCTCCTGGAACTCCCCACTATTTATGTAGCTTCTCTCTATTCTTGTCTAGGTGTTCCTCAGCATGCCTGTTATGTTGTTTCTCCATCACTTTTGAATAAGTGCCATATCTTTCTACACTTGTATCCTTGGATTTGCTAAGTAGATTTTGTGCATAGGCATTAGCTTCTATTGCAATTATCTCATAGGGTAATTGAGGTACCCATGTTGTTCTTGGCTCCACTGCCTCCATGTTTGTGAAGTCCTTATCTACCAAAAATCACTAGTACAAAAAGAGCAATATATTACTAAAAAAACTACTAAAAACTACTTATAAATGACCAAACATGGTCACGTGACCATTAGTAGTTTATTGCTAGTCATTTATAACACGACCATTTATTGATGACTAAACCATTTTTAGTCATTTATTGGTTGTTTTGATTGATCAATTTGGTAGTATATTTAGTCATTGATTGCTGTAATCTAGTCACTTATTTAGTCTTTTTTTTCACTGATATATTTAGTCATTAATTTAGTCATTGATTGTTGTTAACTAGTCACTTATTTAGTCATTTTTATTCACTGATTTCTGTCCATTGGTATTGAATTTAGTCATTAATTTTAATCATCATTTTGATCAATTTGGTAGTATATTTAGTCATTTTTATTCACTGATTTAACACTGGTCATATATTTAGTCATATTTATTCACTGTTCACTAATTTCTATCAATTGGTTGTATATTTAGTCAATTTAATTATTAATTCACATGAATTAGTAGTATATTTAGTCATTTTGAAGCTTGCAATCTATGTAGATTTCCATCTAGCATTAATTGTTCGCTTCGCACATGTCTCTTTGATTTTATTCATTGAATTCTCTGTAAGAGGAGTGTTGCGAGCTTAACAATATAATCCACATTTGGATCTCATCTGCCTTGGTTTTATTTCCTTGCCGGCTTGAATGACTTCAATTCATTATGTTGGCTTGTGCAATCCTCTTTTTATGCAAGAGACGATGGTATCTATGTCATTATTTCGTTCTTGCCTCTTCATTTTGCTCTTGCTGTGTATCTGCAATGTCTATCTATCCCCACAATTGTCAACTTCATTTTCCTGTTCAATCATGGGAACAACCAATGGACAGAAGCATCAACTCAGATTTCATGGCTAGGGCCTTCAAACTGCTCAATGAAGAGCTGGTGGAGGATGCTTTGATAGATGTATGTGATAGAGATTTTCTGCTGCAATCCAGGGTATGTTATGCTTCGCATCTGGTATCTCATTTTCTCTCAAATGCGATGGACTTATTTCATTAGGTTGATAAGGTTAAAAGGATAGCATCAATGTTTGTTCATGACTATCTAGTCCCAGATGTCAAGCTATTTGAATCTTTTGCTACTTATAATCTCCACGATGCCTCAACCTTGGTAGGGGGACTCTTCCTCCGTGAAGATATCATTAATAAACCCAATTTTAACTGTGTTTATCAAGCGATGATTTCAAGTTTGCAATCATGTAACAGAGAGCTCTTTGATAATTCACTATGGGTTCACAATTCTGCATTTGGAAGGTCCAAGAGGGAAAGGATAGAGGAAGTATTCAATGCATTGAGCTTCTTGTCAAATTTCCAACCACCGGTAATTCCCTTCACCAATGATGACACAATCCTTTCTCAAGAGAATCCAACTGGGGGTTCATGGCTTTAGGGTTGCATATTTAAATATAGATAGCATGTGAACCACTCTTTCTATTTTAAGTTTTTGGCTTTGTTGTAACTTTGGTTTCCTTTTTGGCTAGAAAAGGCCTTTTAGATCTATAGCTCTGTTCAGGGCTCTTAGTTAAAATGCTCTGTTATGTTATCTTTTTGGCCAGGAAGGGCCTTTTTTGTAATCTATAAAAATGTTTTTATTAATATTAAAATATAATGATGCTCTAAGAATCCTTACCAATTCAAAAAAAATGGCAACCCTGGTTCATGTGTTGTCTCAGTAAAGACCTGCACCGTGAAAGAATCCATTAATTATACATAAATTCCAAATTAAGTTGATGAGAAAAGATCTTTGATATCCAACTGGGAAGCCTTAACATCCAAAAATTACTAACCTGATGTTTCACAACAAGTTTCCCAACTATGACATCATCTTTTCTTACGAAATCAGATATTGATCCACTGCCATATTGGATCTCACAGGATTCTCCTTCACAAACAACAAATGATATATATTAATTGTTTAGCAACTTCCTTAATATCCCCATGCAAGCATACTAAACTAAGTGAGGTTGAGAGTTTGAAGTAGAGTACCATCTTCTTGGTATGTGCTTGACTTTGATGACTTGTAACTTGAATGAAAATAGCAAGCTAGCTGCACTGTAAAATCATTGTTACAAAAATAACCACAAAATCTTCTTTAATTAAAATAATCCTTCTAGATATTTCAAGACAAGATATTTTAGTTAATTTCTAAGAAAGCTAATAATTTCACTATCCAAACAGCCATCAATCTATTTACTGTATATAATTTCCCAAACTTTAGAATTTGAATGTAGGCTGAGTATTCCAGCAACACTGCTTTTTTAGTTGGATCCTAAAAATGTTGCAACTTATGTTCTTCTCTAAAACATCTGTGCAGAAGCGGACAAGTGTGGTGAGGTTCAAATAGTAAGGAGATTGATGAGAGATAGAGGAATTAAAAAGATACCTGCATGTATTTGGATTGAAGGGCATAAAATGGTACATACTTTTTTGTGTAGGAGACTAATCACATCCACAAACATGGGAGAGATATGCAAAATTGGAGTAATTGGCTTGGCAAATGAAGGCAGTAGGGTATTTCCAGATTCAATACTTTTACTTAATGCTGTGGAATAGAAGAAAAAGGAATCATTTATCTGCCACCATAGTGAAAAGTTAGCAATTGCATTTGGTTTGTTAAACATAGCCCCTTGTACAACCATTAGAGTTGTTAAGAACCTTCAAGTATGTTTTGATTTTCACACTACATCTAAATTCATCTCCAAGATTGTTGCAAGAGAAATTGTTCTGAGAGATGTGAACCATTTCCATCATTTTAAACAGGGACAATGTTCTTGTGGAGAATATTGGTGATGCTAAATGAAACAATCTGAAAAATAGGCTTGCACTATAATAATGTGCACTACATCAGATATCCATTAATAAAGAAGGGACATCCATCAATGCATAACAACAGGGATTTTTTTGTCATATGTTGTAGTTACAAGTGCCTGCTAGACATACATGAAAATGTGGAAGCATAGACAAAGCAAGCGAACTGTTTCAAAAAATGCCTCAAAGAAATGTGATATCATGGAATGCCGTGATTAAAGGATATGTTTAAAATGGGTTTTTCTGAAAAGTCCTTAGAAAATTTTAAGAAAATGCAACTAGTGGGTGTAAAGCCCAAGTCCTCAACCTTTGAAAGCATCCTTCCTGCTTGTGTGTGAATTGGAGCTTTGGATGAGGATATGAACATCCATCAAAAGCATATTTGGAAGTAGATTTTTATCAGATATTGTAGTTGTAAGTTCCACTTTGGATCACCAAAGCCTTCACAAAAATTTCTGCACAAAATTCAATAATGAAGAATTTATGCACAAATTCTCTTTTAAATGATGCACAAAGCCTCCATCGCAACACCACACAGTTTGTTGCTAGGCCTTGTAGTGATGCAGGTGATACTTGCATCACTGCAAGGCCCAGCAACAGTGAGGTGTTACGGTGGAGGCTTTGTGCATCATTCAAAAGAGAATTTGTGCTTAAATTCTTCATTATTGAATTTTGTGCAGATATTTTTGTGAAGGCTTTGGTGATCCGAAGTGGAACTTGCAACAATTTTGCTTGAATAAATAGGCGAATAAGGTACACCCTCCATTCCACCAGCTCTGCTACCTCCAACTAGACCTATGACAAGTGATTGAAGAAATAAATTACAAAAAATATCATCCTATCTATTTATGATATTTTTCTAAGCATCAAAAAATTAAACAAACAAACTACAAAGCACACAAGTACATCTCTTAGTTGTATAGACCGGGATAGTTCAACCACCATTATACCACTCAATGAATACTAACTAGCTCTTAAGTCATGATCTAGATGACTCCTTTGGCGCCTTGTAGGTGGTCCTGCATATGAAAACTCTGGGTCCTAACAAAAAACCACAAAATCAAGGAGTTCAAACCAAGAATAAATAATATAGGGAAAATAACCTACAATAAAGATACCTTCATACATTTGATAAAAGAGTATTTGATAAATCCATGCAAATTTCCTTCAATAAATCCATCTTAGGAATCCATATTTCTTTTAAAGTTATTCCAGGAGTCATTCATAAGCACCCCATACCAAGTCTATGTGAAAGATATTTGTATTTTTGACCATTGATGTGTTTTTGTCTCTCACCGCAGTCCCACAGGTCACTCAACAGGTCTTGGTGGGTGTGCAGGAACCAAGGATAACAAGGGAGTAGTTATTGCTATCCCGCAACATGAAAAGATTGCACTTGCGGCATTGCGGGATGCAGAGATCGATTACCGCAACCCCACAACAATCTCAAAATGAAGTGGTGGTATAAATTTAAGTGGCATATGATACTTCACCGTGGTCCCATGATAGTCAAGAGAATAACCAGTGGTAATGTGGTAAGAAGGAGGAGAGGAAAACAATACATCGCGCCCCTGCGGTGGCCTCAAGTGAGGCTTGCAGTGAAGGAGCAGAGGAAAAAAATACACCACGCCCCCGCGGCAGCCTCAAGTGAGGCTTGCGGTATGGCGATATAAGGAGTTTAATTTATGTAAGTGTTGAATACTGTGGCCTCGCGATAGTTTCAATGAAGGAGTGCGGTAGTGCGGTGAAAGGCTTCAAGTGATGTTTAGTATACCGCGGTCCCATGAATGGTCAAAGAAATAGTTTGCAGTACTACGGTAGGGAACAAGTCATGGTGATATGGTTGAATTTTTGAGACAAAATTTCTGAAATGGAGATAGAACAAACTATGAACTTTCTTAGACACAACCAAGCCATGACTTACACCCTCTACATGTTCCATAGAGTTGTCTTTATGGTAGAGATTTAAGTCAAGGGATAGTAGTTTCCAGTCATTACATCTCATGAAGAAGTGAGATTCTAAATAATTTTTGGTGTTGAGATACCCCTGCTACCAAGATAAGAATCATGTGAGGATCTACCTTAAGGCAATAAAGAGATATAGAGCCATGCCATGACTTACACCCCCTTGACAGCTGAACAAATATAATTAGACGTAACAAAATAAAAGATCACTAACCATGCTTAGACATTCACTTTAATTTTGCATCTATGGCCCATTGGCTCCAATAGTTGCCATCCTATCTTGTTTCTATTATTGATTTTGTGTTCCTTGGAGTCATAAAAGCAGACATGGTAGACAACTCCATCACAGACAATTGATAAAATCATGAGCCCCCAAAGACAAAGCATTGGAAGGCCTCATTTGGTTCAAAATTGATAGCCATGACTTAGAAAATGACAGTCAATAGAATGGTAATAAAATCCTTGGTTGACACTTCACATTGGAAACTCATTCGTTAAAATAAGTCAAAACAACAGACAATCACTGCTAATCTCATTTTTTCAATGCCTATTGGTATCCTAGATCACCATTAATAGCATTTTGTGGATTGTGTCTAGATGTATGATCTATTTTATCTTTTGGTATTATCCCATCTCTAGGGTCATATGCCCGTCTTAGTAAGATATATCATTTCTCTTTGTCAAGCTATCTTAGTGAAGCCTTAAATCAATTTTTATTTTTTCCCATAATACTCTTCATTTGTGTAATAATGTTGGTGAAGGTATTGGTAACGAAATTGCCAAAGACATGGTGATATAGTTGAAATTTTCAGACAATATTTCTCATTGGCTTGATCAAATCAAAGAACACTTTTTCTGCCTTTTCTCCACTATTCTTTTGTGAGCTGAGTAATTTCAAATTTGATTGCTATCATTTGCAATGCATTTCTATTGCATTTCAATCTGAAATGTTTGATCCATTGTTGGATTGTTGTCACCTTTACAAACATAAAAATGTACCTATTCTAATATTTTGAACTTATGACAAGTCAAAGTGGGTTGTGCTCATTTAGCAGCTGGTTAAAATTTAATTTGAATGTACTGCTTCTTGATGTTCCCCTTGACTCATTATCATTTTTGTTTATCATCTTGATTTTTGGCTAACAACAAACATGTGATGCATTTGTTGTGATGTCCTATGGATGGTGGCTTTTTCCAAATTATTTTCAAACTATTTTAAGTTCTTGGTGTACACCTTGTGGAGTCTTATGGCATATTTCTATGCTTAATTTTTTTCCAAGATTACAGTGAACTGATAAATGTAATTATTCCAAAGGTAGTGGAAATAATTTTGGAACAATTATCTAAGTTCTCTCTTCATGTTCAGATTTGTGTAATTTTTGATTTTGCAGATTTTTAATAGCCTTGTTTGACGAGTCTTGGAAATTGGTTTCAATTTACAGGGTAAAACTTCCATCTGGAGCTAAGAAGATTCTGCCAAGTAGTTGCAGAGCCATGATTGGTCAGGTTACTAGTGGTGGAAGGACAGAAAAGCTAATGCTCAAAGTTGGCAATGCATATCACAAATATAGGATTAAAAGAAATTGTTGGCCCAAGGTTCGTGGTGTGGCAATGAATCCTGTTAAGCATCCTCATGGTGGTGGTAATCATCAACACATTGGGAATGCTAGTATTGTGCATCGTACAGAGAAGGCTTAGCATGTACACGTACCTAATCATAATTAAACAATTATAGAGCTCTGATTATTTAAAAATGTCATCTTTTAGTTTCTTTTTTCTTTAGGTTGCTTTGTGTCAACAATTTATGGGGACCAGGTTGTAAACCATGTTTTCTATTATTGTTTCTTATCATCAGTGGTTTACTCTTGATTCAAATTTTTTTGAAAGACTTTAAACTAGGTTGTAAGATCCTTGTTTCCTTGTATTGTTTGAGGCTTATTTTAGGCTGCCATATTAATTGACTTTGTTATTTTTTATTCTTTCTTGAGTGCTTTTTTTTTTCTTTTAGATCATAGAAATAGTAAAAAGATTGATGATTTCTTAGTATTTTAAACTATGAACTTTCTATTTTAAAAAAAGTAATAATCATCATGTTAAAAGGACATTTTAGTTAGACGATCATCAGGGGGAGAAACATCCGAAAGGGCGACTTCCATATCACAGAAAAAAAGCTAGAAAGCCTAGATTGATGTGCAAGCTCATCACTTGGGCATTTTAAGCCAAGCTGAACCAACTAAGATGACCCCAATTAAGAAAAATCAAACCCCATTTTAACAATGGAGCATATTGAATACTCTTCAGAACACACCAACACTAGTATTAATAACCAATACTTCAACACAATAATGACTATTTAGGGGACTAAACTACAATAGGGCTGGTAGAAACTGAAATGGGTATTAAACTATAAGATTATTTGTTGTTTTCTTTTAAAAAAGTTTGCAAGGTTGAGGCAGTTCTTCTATAATTAGGTGAAACCTTGATCCTTCACAATTGAGCTTTGAAACCCTGATCCCTAATAAGAGTGGGGTATTGTTTGAGTATTAACAGTCAACATATTGAATTAGATTTCAGTGTCTATATTTATAGCATCCGACAAATGGGCATAACTGAAACAGAGTACCAAACACAACAAAAAAATATAGTTTAAAAAATGCTTGAATACCGGACCTGCTAGTAAGGTTCCTCGGCAATTGAATGCAATGCATCTGGCCATACCCTTCTCCAGAAACTCTTCTATCACTTCCGAGAAATCCCCCTGAAATGGGTTTGCCCAATATAGAATTTAACAAAATACAATAAAATTAACATCTTCAAGCGATTGTGTTCTAATTCATCAATGCAAAAAGAGGGACATCAATGAGCCTTACCTATTTTTGAGCACAAATTCAACCCCTGTACAACGCGTCCAATGCATGAACAATGTCTTGAGCATAGAGGTGGTCAGGTTTCTTTTGTTTGAATTATTTTTCATGGAAAAAATTTCCCTCTCTAGATTTCCCTCTTTCTAATTCGAAATATTTTTTTAATTTCCATCTCTTTCTAATTTTTACTTGTGTGACTAATTATTTAGTCATTTATTTAGTTATTTATAGCTGTGTTTTTTACCCACCATCAAATTAGTCATTTATTTAGTCATTTATAGATGTGTTGCAAAACATGACTAGAATTTAATCATTTTTAGTTGTCATGACTAAAAGTTTTAGTCACGTAGTCATTTATTTGCCAAAATTCTACTAGTGAATGACATCTTTTATATATTGCTTCACCACACCGTATGGAATTATCTCTCTTGCCCTCATTTCTTCTTGTAGGGTTTTGAAGAAACCCCAGTATGCGGCATTGTATGATTTTGTATCAAAAAATTGAGCTATATGCCTTTTGACCTCTAGCCCCACCGATATGTTTTGTTGGCATTGTTTTCCCTTAAACCTCAGTAACTCATTCAAAAATGGAATGTAAGGCAAATAATTAAAGTACCATACTAGAAGTTATAATTTGAGTCCTTAATCTTTTGCAAGTTCTCTAGGAGTTGTTGTCACATCACCTCACAAAGGTCAAAATCCTTGCTCTCCTTCACTATTTGGTAGGCGGTATGAATTGCGGTGGTTGTGGCTGAACCCTCTTGGTTGGCATAGTAGACCTTGTATGCAATGCCCATGGTGGCATGTTTCACCCCTAGATCTGTGATATCCTTCACATGCATATTTTTGCCATCTGTTGTTGCTTCGGTTAATTCCCTCACTTGATCTATTTTGATGGCCTTTATTGTCGGTAGGGGTCCTATGATACTCAATCCTGTGACTGCCCTAATGGCCTCCTTTGTGATTCTATAGGGTTTATCCAAATATATGAATTCATCATGGATTCTTCTTAAAATGATCCTTACCCATTCATGTGCATCTGCGAAGTCAGGGAAATCCTTCCATACATCTAGTTTCTTTCCCGGTATGTTTGCATATTCAGGCAAATACCTCGTGTCTCCCAGCAATGTGTCTCTTAGCTCCTTGAATTTCATGTGACTGATCTCCGCCAAGGTGTTGTGAATATATTTCCTCGCGTCCTTTGTGTATACCACATCTGTCGACACATTCGAGAATGCACCATCTTTATCTACCTCTAGGGCTTTCCAAGGATACTTCTTGAACTTTGGCCTTAGCTTGTGTGTTATGTTGATAAGATCAGGGGTTGCCATTGTGTCTCCTCTTGTTATCTGTGCTCTTAAACACTCATTACTGTTACGTTAGCCGCTTGATTTTTCTCTTAGAGCTCAAAGTTTGCCAAAGTGTGAACTCAAAGTGAGGTTCCTCAGGCCTGATTAGGGTTAAATACCTTTCCTTTTTTCCCTAATTTTCCCGCTTCTCCCTTTTAGTCTTTTCCTTTGTTACTTTATTTCTTTGCTTTTTATGTCTTAAGTTATACCCCTTGCTAGCAACTAGTTTTTGATATACTATGGTACCATGGTGGGATCCTTCCACAATCAGTTTCTTTCTTCCAAAGTTTGATGATCTGGTGGTTTGGCATCTGAAACAACCTCTCCACAATGTTTTCCTTGCATTTTTTCTCCTTTCTTCTTCTTATTTTCTTGTGACTGTCCTACCTGTATCTCTGGTAACCTAGCCATCTTGATATGTCAATTTATCTGTTTCCTTTGCTTCATTTGACATAATTTCTGAGATATAGCCTCCTTGTCCTCCCTAAATGTGTCGCAATTAATCAGTGGTGGGTTTTGATGAGATGTGAAGGATTACTGTATGTTTTCCTTGTTGGTTCTGATCATGAATATGCTCTGGTAACCCAACATTTTCCTTGTTTTTAGTTTCGGTTCTTCTTTCAACCAAGCTTCTAGAACTTCCTCACTATCTATGCTATAGTGATCATCCTCTATTTCCACTTCTCCCTCATAATTAGGCTTTTCTATTGTCTCTTCTGCATTCAACCTTGTAATTGTGTAGAGATTCTTTGCATCCTTATCATTGTCTTCAGTCTGATTAACTTCTTCTATGTATGGTTCCTCCATTGATGTTTCCAAAGGAATGTTGACAATCTTGTTATCATTAGCAAATGATAGCCCTTCTTTATGGGAGTTTATGATACTGTTTGCATCCACAAACCATCTCAACCCTAAAGGTGCATTGAAAGCTTCTCCTTGATCCTTCATGGTTACAACAATGAAGTCTAAGACTTGTTTAACTCCCATTAGGTTAACTTCCACTTGATTCCATGTTCCCATTGTCTGCATGTTAGAGCCATCTGCCAAAATAATGTTGTAAGTTGTCTTTGTCAACTTAGGTCTTCCTAACTGCTCCCACAACTTCTTTGTGATCATTTTGACATCTGCTCCCAGATCTATCATGACATTCCAAACTTTTCTGATATTGATGTGAACATCCACCATAAGTGGTTTTGTCTTCCATTCTCTATTTGTTCTTCCCATCCTCTGGAGTCGACTCTTCTAACCTTGCTCCTTATTCCAATATTTATAAAATTACTTCAGTTTCTCAATAAGTCTGTGTTGTTGTGTCAATTGGGCTAATTGCTTGAGAGATTCTACTTCTCCTTCAGTGAAAAGCTACTTGTAGTGCTTCTCCTTTTCTTGTTCCTTCCTTATTGCTTATTTGGTTTCCTTCAAAACTTCCTCATGTTGTTTCCTAGAGGGAAAAAATTCTTCTTTCTCCTCATTGTCTTCCTATTTTGTCTCAGTGACATAGTGCCTTCTGGTATTTGTTCCTTGTCTTGTCAGTACCGCAGCTTTCTCCTTCCTTCTTCTATCTTTTCTGGTATATTTAGGCTTGCTTCTCCAGTAGTACTATGCTTCCTCGGTAGATTCAGTTGACGATGTCTGTTTCCTCTCTGTTATTCTTCTGGAAAGTTGTTGCTCCTTGGCCCTTTGGTTCCCCTCTTATAATCCTAGCTCCTTTTTGATTATTCAGGTTTTGTAGCTCATCACTCTTAGATTGTGGTTGTGAATTCCAGAAGTACTAATGTGCTCTCTCACAAGAAAATAGATCATGCTCTGTACTACTGCAAAATGAACATTGTGTTTTCCTTTCAACCTAACATTCATTAGAAAAATGTCCTATCTTACCACAATTGAAATAGGTAGCATCCTCCCTCCTTTGATTTCTTCCATGGCCTCTTCCTCCTCTGTAACCTCCAAATTTCTCTCTGTCATCATTATTATAGCTATTCCCATATGATGGGCTACTAGAATTTGAATTTTGTATTGCATTGACATTTTGATTTCTCCAATTTGGTTGTTTGTAGCCTTGATCATGTGAGTTTCTTCCTACATATGACATGTTGTTGCTCTCTACCAAGTTTGTGTACCATGTTTCATCTTCTTCATTAGCAAATTCTCTTTTCCTCCGGAAGTTCTGTGAAGGATAATATGGTGTTTCATGGTCATCCCACTCTCCGCATAATCCATAATATACTGAATTGATTATTTTTGTTGTTTCTTTGATGTCTGCTTTATTGTGGCATCTTGTCTTTCACCTTTCATCCTAGGGCATTCATTTCTCAAGTAACCTTATCTTGTATAGTATGAGCACCAAATATTATGTCTTTATTTATGTGTATTCTCCTCTTGCTTGGCCAAAATCTCTTGTCTCATCTTCAACTATTCCAATTCCAATTTTAGGTTCTCTAATTCTAGGTTTTTATTTGAATCTTCTCTTGTCTGTGCCAAGATTGAGACTCTATCTAGCAGACTAGTGTCATTTCTTTTGCATATGTTTCAAATATTCTTCCATCTAGGGATGACCTTATTTTAGGGATTATTCCAGAAATAAATGATTTTATCTTTTGCTTCTCAATTAATGGTTCCTCCAACTTCTTAGTTGTCTCCTTGAATCTTCTATGAAAGTCCTTTATTGATTCTTTATCCAATTGCATCAAATCTCTCATCTTACAAGTACCCCTTCTGTTGGAACATTCAAACTTCAAAATTCTCCAAAAATAGCTTCTTGATATATCATCCCATTCCTTGTCACTATTCAAACATGTCTTCCTATACCACTTCAGTGCTTCATTCCGCAAGGTGCCTATGAAGTCAAACTGCTTGATTTCATCTCTTGTTACCCTCTTCCAATTCCAAATAGACTCCAAAACAAAAATGTGCTCGACTGCTTCAGTAGTGTCCTTCCCAAAGATTGGTGGCTTCATAGGAATATCCATTATTAGTCTTCTCAAAGTCTCAGGTTCTCCGCAGTTGATTTCCTCTGGTCACCTTGTCTGGTTAGGCTGTCTTCTATCAACTCGCTTTCCTTCTCTTCCCTTGTCTCTTTTTAGTTAGATATCAAAGTAATCTTCTCCTAAAACGTTTGTGAAACTACTCCAGATCTCTTCTATTCTCTCTGCTTCCTTGATTGCTTGAATATCTTCCTTCTCAACTAAAATTCACTTGACTTTATATGGCACTCGGGGTGACTCATGGTCTAGGGGTTGTGTCTCTTCGTAGTGTGTCTTCAAATTAGGGGATACTCTTTCATTTGTGAATGACATTATGTTGGCATCCAATGATGATTGAAGTAACCTTTCAAAACCCTTAAAAATCCTCTTAATGTTTACCGCATCTTCTCCTCCTCTTATCTCCTTTATGCTTTGGCAAATTGACTCCTCTATATATTCCTCATCCATCTTCAAAATTTCTAGTGTTAATTCATGTTTTCCGATAGTCTATGGCCTAAACCCTAACCTCTTTCTTCTTTTTCCCTTTTGCATTCTTCTTCGACAACAGCCACAGTGGCGCACTCAGCAACATCCTCCATGCTACACTCTACCTCTTCTCCTTCTGACCTCCTTTCTCCAACAACACCCATATTGGCACGCTCAACATCCTCCTCAACGTGCTTGTGTTCTTCTTCCCTTCCGGCAACACCCTTCATGGCACGCTCTTCGAATTCTTCCTCCTTTTCTTCCATAACTTCTGTTGTCCTTTCTTTTTCCATCTCTTGTGCCCTTTCCATCCTTCTGCAGTAACATTCTTGTCATTCCTGAGTTTACTTTAATTTCTCTTCTCTGCTTATCTTCATTCTGGTTCTAATTTCTTCGCCGATCTCTCTTTTCCTCCGGTTCTCCCCTTTCGCCATGGGTTTTCTTGATTTGGTGTTCCATTAGTTCTTTAATATCCCATGGAATCCTTGTTTAAAGAGTCACATCGTTTGAAAGGTCGTTGCAGACCCTACCCCCTTTCCACTTGCCGTCCCCTTAGGTGCATGTCCCCTCTCACAGAGGTAGAAACTTAAGGAGACCTGAATTCCTCCGCAACTTGAAAATTTTCTCTGCCAACCTCACCTTCCTTTCTCTCCGGGTCTTTGCGCTACTCCTTTGGATGTTTTACCCTTCCAATCTTTAACTACCTTCTTCTAGGGTCCTGACAATGGAACCAAATGTTAGCAAGAAATGTAGAGGGGATACCAGTCTGGATATCCAGTCCTTAGTCAAGTCTTTGTAGTCAGTTTATACCCCGGTCAAGTAGTTAGACATTGATAGCAAAACATAAAGAATAACAAAATAGAGCATCACATACACATCATAATAAGACAACATAGAAATACTCGGTATCGACAAACCTTCATATATAGATATCAACAACAATCAAAGGTTATACATCCTATGTCCATCCTCCGGTAGGTCTAAGTCTCTGCCTCACCAGTTATATACATGACTTCTATGTCATTCTTTACATCAAAATCTATCACGTATCATGCTCCTATTTTGTTATGCTATATCATCATATCCTATATCTATATATACTATATCTATTACATATAGGGGTGTGCCTCCTGTCGGCTCTGACCTCTGCCGCATAGTGTGTGCACCAGCTTCTGGTTAACCCTGCTTTATGCTTAGGGTCAGTATTAGAGTTAGGGCTAGAATTAGGGTCAGGGTTAGAATTAGGGTTAGTATTGGGTGACAACTACAATTAAAATGAGAGTTAAAGACAAAATTAGAGTTATTTATAGGGTTACAATTATGGTTAGAACTAGAGTTAGGATTAACATTAGTGTTAGGATTAAGGTTAGGGTTAGGGTTAGAAATACAACTAGCATTCAAATTAGGGTTTGGATTAGGGTTAGGGTTAGTATTAGAGTTAGGGATAGAAATAGGGTTGGAATTATGGCAGGGTTATGGTTAGAATTAGGGTTAGGGGTAGAATTAGGGTTTTGGTTTGCATTAGGGTTAGAATTAGAGTTATGACTATAATTAGGGTTACAAATACAATTATGATTCAAATTAGGGTTTGGATTAGGGTTAGGGTTAGTATTAGAGTTAGGGCCACAATCAGAGTTAGAATTATGGTAGGGTTATGGTTAGAATTAGGGTTAGAGGTAGAATTAGGGTTTGAGTTTGTGTTAGGATTAGGGTTAGAATTAGGGTTGGGGTTAAGGTTAGGATTGAAATAATGTTGTTTAGATAGTGCAACTACAGTTAGAATAATCAAGTTAGGGCTAGGGTTAAGGTTAATAGAATTAGGATTACTATTAAGTTTAGAAGTAGAGTTAGAGATTAAGATTAGGGTTAGTAATGGGTTTAGGTTAGAATTAGGGTTAGGGTTAGTATTAGACTTAGGGCTAGAATTAAGGTTAGGGTTAGTATTGGGGTGAGGACTACAATTAGAATTAGAGTTACATATAGAATTAGAGTTATTGATAGGGTTACAATTATAGTTAGAATTGGAGTTAGGGTTAGCATTAGTGTTATGATAAAGGTTAGGGTTAGGGTTATAAAAACAATTAACATTTGAATTAGGGTTTGGATTAGGGTTAGGGTTAGTATTAAAGTTAGGACTAGAATTAGGGCAGGGTTATGGTTAGAATTAGAGTTAGGGGTAGAATTAAGGTTTGGGTTAGCATTAGGGTTTGGGTTAGCATTAAAATTAGGGTTAAGGTTAAAATAATATTGTTTAGATAATGCAACTACGATTACAATAATAATATTATATATAATTATTATATAATATATGATAATAATATATCTAATCTATATTATAATATTATATTATATAATTAATAATTCTTATAATTATATAATATAGTTAGAATTAGGCTTGTCGCTACGGATACTACTAGCATACCTGTATATAAAAAATATATCTATCGAGTTGTTTATTTTTTAATCACTAATCCTAACATTAGGCACCTCGGAGAAGGATATCTCTTAGCATACTTTAGATATATTTTTTAAATATAGGTATGCTAGTAAATAAGGGTGGAAGGAATGAAGTAGAAACAAATGTGCTCGATCTCAAACCCCTACTATATAATGGTGACGTGAGGTTTGTTGTCTTTCATGACCATTATAATATATATATATATATATATATATATATATATATATATATATATATATATATATATATATATATATATATATATAGTTTATGCCAACAATGGACCCTATAGATTCTCCCAACTAATTACGCTGAGAGGCGTTACACAGTCACATACGATGGGGATGAGAGCACTCATTTTTTTGCGTAAATTTATAGAAAAAAAAATTAAAATTCCAAAAAAAAACTTATTTTCATTTGAAGATCATTGGTTCCAATTTCTTTTTTGGTTCTATAGTTTTTGTGATTTTCTTATTTTTCAATTTCTTTTTTGATTTTTTTTTTTAGTTTTTAGTTTTTATTTTATCCAATTTCTTTTTGGGTTTTTATTTTTTATTTTTTCCAATTTTTTTTTGGTTGGATAGTTTTTGTGATTTTCTTATTTTCAATTTCTTTTTTATTTTTTACCTTTTATTTTTTCCAATTTATTTTTTAGTTTTTATTTTTTCACGTTTTTATTTTTTATTTTTTCAAATTTCTTTTTAAATAAACAATGGAAAGAGATATCGTACTTTAGATATTATTAACTAATATATTTATATTTATGAGAGTTTTTTGTGTTTTCCATAGCTTTTGTGATTTTCTCCACCTCTTTTTCCTTCACCCATTTCCAATTTCTTTTTTTACTTTTATTTTTATTTTGTGTGTTTTTTGCATTTCCATGTTTTGCTATTTTTTCCTTTCAACCTTTTTTATTTTTTGCAATTTGTTTTTTGATTCCATAATTTTTTCTAATTCTCTCGAGTCTCCACCAACAGTTGCAATTTCTTTTTGGTTTTTATTTCTTATTTATTCCAAATTTATTTTATTTTATTTCATTTATTTTTGCTATATATTTAGAGGGAACATTGGAAAATGAGTGGTCTCGTCTACACCACCCTGGTGTGAGAATCCTCTCGGCATGATTAAAAAATAAAAAAATCTGAACAGTAGTTAATATTAAAAGAAAAGATCAACTACAAAAACGGATCTGTTTACGTCCATGAATCACCGTGGATCTCGCGCCAATGATTGATTCTATGAGCAAACGATAGAATTCTTTTTAAAATTGACGGCCCGTCCTGCCAGTCAGGATAAATTGACATGACTGCTACCTAATCTTCTTGTGCGTATCATATGTTTGATCTGCTGTATAATGATTGGTATTATTGGTCAAACTCGTTCAAGCAAGCACGCGTATAAATGCAAGAAGAAATCTGGCATTCTATCCACTGGATTGACATCTTATCTCCGTTACTTTTATTATTGTAGAAGACAAATGGCAAGTTTCATTCGATTGGGCAGCAGAAAGAAGGATGTCATTGTTTACTGGGTTGAACTGATTTCCCACAAGTCAGATCTTGATCTTTGTATCATTAGGCTGGTCGACAACATTTATTTGCATCAAATGGAATGGATTATAGGAAAGCTTTCTGTTGACTTTGATAATCACTCCAAGTATTGATCACTGGGGATATTTCTTCCATTTTTCAGGAGGCAATACTGGGACATTGAATTGGTGATGTTTTAATGGTTTAGATGTTTGCACCTGTTGTTTTATGTTTGAGTTTGAATCCTGATAATTAGGAAGGTTTTTCTATCTGTTATGACAGATCCTAATATGCTATTGTGAGACTCTTCTTAACAATACATTGGTTTTTAATGTTTTATTGTGAAGCTCTTCTTAAGGGAAGAGCTTTAAGTTTCTAGTGAGTTTTAATTTCAACTTCATTCAAGATAACACAATTATATGTCAGCTTCATTTAGATGTGCATGTGCAGAGTAGTCAACAAAGTTGTTGGATTATAGGGAACGAGTTGTAAGGTTAAAACACACTGGTTATTTTTTTGAATAGTGAGCATGACAATGTGCTAGTTGTTTACGTTGGGGTGCTGTTATAATATTTTTTATTAGTATATTGTAGTTAATGTGTTGACTAAATAATGGACTAGTTAATTTCTAATATTGAGATTTTCATTGTAACATTAGTACCAAAATAAATAAATCCATATTAATATGTTCCTCAAATCAAATCCAAATATATTTTATCTAATAGTAAATTAATATATGAATGGTTGAGTATAATCTTCATTGAAAAATAAGATCTATTATGCCCATCCATTCAACTATTAATGTTAAGAATATTTACTTTATTCTTGTGAGATCAAATATACAAGGTCTCTTCTAATCAGATTTAGTTAGGTTAGATTGACAATTATTAAAATGAAACATTCTTAATTTAATTGGTTTCCTTCTTTTCTAATTTCACTATATGTTTAGACAATATTATTAATGGTAAGATTTCACATGTATTGTTAAAGATAATAAGTGTACATAAGTAAAAGAGTAGCTATTTTTTAGATCTTCATTTTCTTTTTAAGATTTCATATGTATATCCCATGCAAATCCTAAGTGTATCAAGGCTGACATTATACTATTGTAGTTAGGTTATGGGAGGGTCATTAGTATATGGCTTGATTGCTTCTAAATTCAAATTTCCAAACTTTAAGGTAGGGTGGCATAATTTTCCTTTAAAAACGGTCAAATGATGTTAATTACATCAAGATTTCATATAATGAAAAAAATGATTTCAGATGTGAGAAGAATTAGATAGTTTGTAGCAATGGTTAAATCCCTACATGTATTGTAGACTACAAGTAAAATGACAATTTCTTCAACTAATTTGTTATTGGCTACACATCAATAGAACTTATATACCTCATCAAATACTTATGATTTGATCTTAAATTTAAAGAACTAGTTATATTTTTTTGTTACAATAAAATTAAAAAATATATATTTAGATGAGTGATTCATTTTTAAAACACCCATGATATTTTCAACTGATTTAGAATTTATTAAAGATGGATTTATTTAGATTACTCTTTAAATGTTTATTCAAAGGTCAATATATAAAATAGTTTTATATTCTTTATAATACTAAAAAGATTCAATTAATGGTAATCATTAAAAATAATTATATGTGAATTGTATTAAAGTTGTAAGTAATGTTATGTTTAATAACATCTTCATTAATATTTTTTTAATGCTCAAAGACTATATATATATATGTTTGTTTCTTATTAAAATAAACAATTAGCATTACATCATAAATTAAATATATTTTAACTGTAAATTAATATAAAATAATAACAACACATATATAATACGTTGCATCTTATTTTTCACATTCCACATTCAATCATTTTCATAAGAAAGAAAGTTCTAAATTTGCTGCCATGAAAATAATTTATAGTGAAATCCAAAACCAGAACTCATTTTCATAAGGAAGAAAGGTCTAAATTTGCTGCCATGAAAATGATTGATAGTAAGACCCAAAACCATAGAAAAGCAATTTGCATTCCATAGAAAACCCCATCTTCACCTTCCATCTTCTTTCCATGACTGGATTGATGTTGCGTCTCAGTGAGAGTGGAAGCTTGGTGTGATTCCTTTCTTAGAAGCAGTCAAACACAATACAAAAATTCCCAAAACCAGTCAAGAATAGGAGTCTATTTTACGCATGTGAAACAAATTTTCTTTTTGTCTTGTATGCTTGACGGGAGTATATTTTTTTAAGTTAAACGCGGAGCTAAAATGACGCGTGTGACTGGAATTGAGCCAACTTTTGAAGAAGCTTCCATGCCGCTTCGCCTGTGTAATAATCATTGGAACTAAACGCGGCGCCGACCAGCATTATGATCAACAGATATCCGCGGATCTCGTTGATCTTATCCCAATAATTTAATGTCTCAGCACGGGGAATAATCTTTTGCTTTCTTGAAACTTTTTCACTGCACTCCTAGTCCCAAGTGGGGCCTAAATTTGAACCTTTTTGACTGCTCTCCTAGTCTCAAGTAGGGCTTAAATTTGATTGTTATCTGTATTTTTTTAATAATTAAAACATTGAGAGATCATTGTATTATGTGAAAGGGAAGATTTTGAATAGGTAGTTAAAAATTATATAAGATTATAATTAAAAATATATTTGATTTATTGTACGTTTTATTTAAATAAGATATGTTCTAATCAGGGTTTAAATTTGATGGCCGTATGATCATATTTAGGTATTTTTGCCATAAAATACAATCAACATTTTAAAAAGATTGTATCACATAAAAGGAGAGATTTTGGACAAACTGTCAAAATTCATATAGAATTATGATTTTACATATATTTGGTTTATATATAATTTTACTTGTACTAAGGTATGTCATAGTATTTTAAGGGTACCTTTGAATGGATAACTATCATTAAAAATTTACTTAGACTAAGGTATGTCATAGTATTTTAAGAGTAAGAAAAATTAATTCAAATGTACTTGATCTCCAAGGAAACTCTATGATTAAGTACACTTGAGAGTTAGAGTAGTACTAGGATGGGTGACCTCTGAGGAATTCCCAATACTTCATCTCTATATACCATTATTTTTATGTCAATAGACGGAACTACACAAAACAACGACGGAGGCTGATGGCTGAATGGTTATGGCTTCTGATATTACTAACAACCAATATTACAACTTATATGCATATTTGTTTATGATATGCAAGATCGCATAGAGCGCATGCATAGAGCATGCTCCAAACTTGCAGACTCTCTAACCTTAAGAGTCTCTAAGACTTTAACACCAAATGCCTCAAAAACTTTGGCCTCGGCTTATTTATAGAAAGAAAATGACCCAAAGGCTCAGGAAAGAGGAATCTAACTTGTAATACTGGGTAAATCGGTAAGGAAAATGGAGGTATGTCATGCTCTGAAAAGAAGACAGTGATAGTCCGTGACAACTCATAAGATTCCTTTTAAGTACTGTTCCCTGAGCTAGAGGCGGGAGATTGGACTAGTGGTGTCAATTCCCAATCGTAAATGTCCTCCCACTAAAGTGGAGCCCATTTGGCTAGTAATTGGAATTTGTGAAAGATATTCCAATCTTGTCGTTGGTTGTCATAACGGAGAGTGGGACTAAAATAAGATTCCCACTGGAGATGTTTTTTAATGATCATATCTGTGACAAGATCTTGAGAGAAAGAATGGTTAGGATTCACGTGCATTGGTCTCACAAATTTGAAGAAATCATGGATTTGTTGCGTCATTGATGTTGAACAAGAAATAGTCCATGTGAAGAAAGGGCGCCTGACTTGATTGAGCAATAGATAATAAGCATTATTTGTGTTTAGTTGCAAGATTTTGAATGTTCCATGGCTCTCGTCAAAGATTTCTGGAACGGAAATGCATCCGATATGCTCCAAGGTATTTGCGACAGAGTTAGCATTCATGAGATACCTTATGTTTACTCCATTCATTAGAATATCTCTCTGGCGAAATGGGTCAAGCATGTTAAAATATACATTGAAGCTTCTTTCCATAAGGAATCCAGGGTTGTTCGAAGAGAAAGCTGTTGTTTGCATGAAAACTCCTAGAATATCATGACTGAGATGGTTAGTGACAATATTATCTTTCCCAGCTATATGCTGAGCTTCATAATTATACAAATTGAGATACTCCTTCCATCTGAGATATTTTCATCATCTGTCCTTTCTGCCGTGATCCTTTTCTTTGAAGGTAAGAAATCTGGTGCAGTCAGTTCTGATAATAAAATGCTTCAGGTGCATGAGCTTGAGAGAAAATCTCTTCAAATTTTTGATAACACTATAGATTTCTTTGTTTGAAGAAATCCACTTCTTTACATCTTCTGAGAAAATGCCACCGACATATTCTGTTGTAAGCTTGATACCATCTTTGATAAACACAAGGTGTCCTCCCCATGCATAATCTGAGGCATCTGTATATAGAATGAATCCATCAGTACATGGCACATAAAGGACTAGGAGAGACTGTACCTTTTGCTGTATTAATTTAACAACTTATGTATGAGCGGGAGTCCACACAAATTTCTTCTTCTTCAATATTTGTTGGAGAGGTTCTCGATCGAAACCTGCACCTGGATAGAAGTTATTTACATAATAATTTAATATTCCTAAGTACCCTTGTAACACCTTAAAATTTAATGGTGGCTGAAATTCAAGGATCTTATCTTTAATGTGAGGTTGAACCTCAAGAGTACTGTTATTAACAATCATTCCTAATAACTTACAAGAATTAACATACCATTGTATCTTAGTTAGGGATAGAACAATCCCTGAATTTAAAGCTAAAGTATAAAATGTTTCTAGATGATATTTATGCTCATCGAAAGTTTTACTAAAAATAAGAATATCGTCTATATAGATGCACATAAAGTCTTCACATCCTCTAAATATTGTATCCATTCTTTCTTGGAAATAGGCTGACGCATTCATAAGATCGAATGGCATAGCAGTCCATTCATAATGGCCGAAAGGACAACTAAATGCAATATTGTACTGGTTTGCTTCTTTCACCCGAATTTGATAAAATCCTGATTTACAGTCAAATTGAGAAAAAGATTTTGGAGTTAGCAACTTTCTCTAACAAGTATGATTTCTCAGGAATTGGATAAGGGAAAGGTAAAGTAAGAGAATTTGATGGTTTGTAATTAATAACCATTCTCTATTTCTTCTTTTTTCAGCGTCTTTGCAGACCATGAGAGCATAGCAATTATATTCAGACTGAGAGGTTTTTATATACTTCCCTTTTTTGAGTTCTTCTATGACTTGGACCATATCAGGGTAATCATGTGCTGGAATTGGGATCTTTTTCTCTATTTATATTGGTTGTCCATGCTATAATCTAATCTCCATCTCAGGCATTTCTTTTTGCCAAAACTTCTGAGGATCTCCTGAACAAAAATCTTTGATCAATGCTGCCTTTAACTCTGGTAGTGGTTCAACAATTTGCACTCTATTGATGGAGGGATACTTTTTTGAAGCATAAATCAATCTTCGTGTATTGATTTTATTTCCATTTAATGTAAACATGATGCTTTTCTTAGTACATCCATAAGGTGTATACCTATCAATGAAATTTCCTCCAAGAAGAACATCAACAGGCATTTGTTGGAGAGCGAAGAAGTCACACTTGAATTATTGTCCTTCAATTTGCAGAGCTTGTTGGTGCCTGTAATTATCACATACAAACTTGTTTCCCTGGACATCACATGCAGTATAAGCTGTCTTGTTAGTTATCTTTTCCCAATCTAGTAAGATAGGAATCTTGCAAAAAGACAATGATGCACCTGTGTTGACCTGAGCATCATATTATTTACCGTTGATAGTAACTGTGATGTATTGTGAGAATTTCCCTGTCAGGAGGTGTACCAAGTAGTTTGGTTCTAACTGTGGCTTTGGATCAGGTAATACAGACAACACTAGTTTGACTTTGCTTGGATCTCTGGTCAAAGGTGGAGATTGATGTTCAATTTTCTCTTCTTCTTTGACTTCTTGAATTTTGATAGAATAAGAAGGTGAATAAGTTGGATAGTTTGGTATGGAGAATTCGAATGAACTTTTAGGAATAGAGTAGGATGTGTTTGGTCTACTTTCATGTGGAGGATAAAATGGACTGGCAGACACAAAAGAACAATCTTCTTGCATATGGAAAGATTCTAAAGCTTGATTGGATTTTTATCTTTGAGCCTTTACTATACTTCCTATCCTTTCTTTCTGTTTGTGGAAATGAAAAGGAGAAAGGTTGAGGACATTAGGAAGAAGAGCATTCATCCTCATACTCATTCATACCTATTAATTGTTGGAATTACATCTGTCAACTGATGATATTGTTGGTACAGGTATTGTGGCTGATGTTGTTGTTGGAAAGAATTTCTTCTGTTATTTCCTCTGTAGACTCTTCTTGATCTGCTCATTCTTTCTTTGGATGGATAATTCATCATGACAATTGGATAGTCTTCTTGCTCTTCTAACTGTTGTTCTGCTTCTTGCAGGCTTTCTGCAAGGTCTTCGAGGGCAGCTTCATCCTCATCCTCATATTCTCTGATGATGGGTTCATAAATATTATCTTGAAGATATAAATCTTCTTCTTCGTCAACTACATTCCACCATGCTTCTACTTCAGGGTCGGTGTAGACAACCTTGATGGCATGATTCTTGTAGTGACAATCAGGGGCTTTATGACCAGGTTTGTTATAGATGTAACAAATAATTTGTTGGCTCTAAGGCTAAGGATGGGTGTGCTTGCACATGAACTTATGCTTAGGAGCATAACTATTCTTTTAGGGGAAATTACAGTGGTGAAAATTAAGCCGGTGTTTCTTATATTTCTTATGGGCCTTACGCTGGTCTTTTGTGAAAGGATTACAACCATAGTTGGGAATGAAAGTAGGGACAATGTGGCATGCTTCAAGTTTGGTGAATTTTTGTTGGTATTTGCAGTCTTCAATAAATTGCATGATCTACTCTCTGGCATATTGAATAAGATCAGTGATAGGGGATCCTCTGACAGTGAGCTCTCACAGATCGAGATATATCATGACTCTATCATAAAGATTGTATGGAAGGCCTTCAAGATACTTGATTTTAATAGAAAATTCTTGTTTATCTTCATTATCAAGTTGATAAATGAGTTCTCTAAAATCATAAGAGTATTGCTCAACATCCTTGAGATGACAACATTTCATAGTAAGAATATCCTTCTAGAGGCATTCTTTACGACGGACTGTCTCAGGACAGAACTCATCAATAAGATAATTTTGAAGACAATGCATTGGAGACCATTGTACCTAGGTGGCTATCTGAGTTTGAGGATCAATAATAGTATCATAAACAACATAAACTAGGCTATCCTTCTCAACATCAAATTTTTTAGTCCACCAGTCAATGGTGATACCCCAGAAATTAGTAATGGCTAGTTTGAAAGTGTTCTCCATAGAAGAGCCATAAAGAGTTTCTATTAGAATAAAAGTACTAATCCATGCAATGATGGTTTGATAAGGATCTTTCATCCTGTTAATGTCAAGATACCAGGGGTTTGTACCATAGGATGTTCGCAACATAAGGATTGTGTCCTTATATTTCTTGTCTTTCTTTTCATATTTTTGCCATGCTGAGGTATTTGGAAGGATTAAGGTAGTAGACTCTGGCTTTTTCTCATGATCTACACGCCAGTCAAGAGAAGTTTCTAAATTAGCTAGTTTATCATCAACATGATCAAATCTAGTTGCTAACAGGTTAAACTTCTCATTTAAAGGAGTAATATTGTCTTCAAGATGGGTGAGACTATCACCAGATTTATGTAGATTATTCCTGACTTGCTTAAACTATTGGTCTACCTTAGACCATGACTATTTTTGCTCTACTATTACAGTGTGGATCTCCAAGACAATATTTCCTAGTTTGTTAATACCTTTATGGATCACATCTACAGAGTTTCTAATATATTGGATATCAGAACTAACATCATCAAAGTTTTGCTGGAGCTGATTGCAAAACTTAGAGATATAATTACGTTGTTGAAACTCAGCAGAGGGTTCATTTTGCTTAGGACTTGTTGGTTGGAAAGCATATTGAAACATTTTCACATGGCCATAACCTATCCAAAAACTACCTCTGAGAGGTGGCCATCTTCCATTTTTGAAAAAGGAGCTCTCTTGTTCCTGTAAGCACCAAAATCACGCACAACCTCCATGAGGACCCCTATGATGAGTCATAATCCTTGTCATGTACATGTAAGCATGAAATAACATCTTCTCAGCAACAATTCTCTTGGTGATGTGTCTTTTCTTCCTCCTTGTGTTGTTTCCCCTTTGTCATTTTCTCTCTTTGCTTTTGACGCTTTTCGACACTAGTTGATTTGCATTTCCTGTGCTTGTGACCCTATTGCTAAGACTTGTATGCATCTTGTAGGCATGTTTTCACCTTTCCCCAATGTTTTTCATCCATTCCCACCCCTAGAGGCCTTCTAGAGGTCCTCCATAGCCATCTCCCACTTTTAGTTTTCAGTTTCACTCAACCAATCCAAATCTCCCCCTATTATTTCTAGATCTCCCCTGGGAGATCCTACTTTTGCAAGTGAAGATTTGGATTTTCACAATGACTGACCTATTTCCCAAGGCAGATCCCCTCATTTTCTTCTCCTCTCCCATCTCCCACCATGGAATTTCACCCAGGTGCCCTCCTCTAAGGGTCGCCCATGGGTCACCCCTGGGCGACCCTAACTAGTGAAAGGGGAAACCTATGGGTGACCCTGTCGTGTTTTCAGCCACAAAAAAAATTAAGTTTCTAACTCAAAATAGCTCTGTTTTCGCCCATTTTTCTTCATGTTTGCATGGATTTTCATGCCAAAAATAGAGCTAACTATTTCATGCACCCACACATGCATAATTAGCTCTATTTAATCTTTAGTTACTTGCATTCTCATGCACTCCTCTTTCTTCACTTCTTCTTGAGTGATAATCTTTACTGGGTAGATCACTCCAATTTTAGCCTAGATCACTCTTAAGTCTTCTAAATTAACTCTCCAATCAAATTGAGTTAACTCTCCTTCTTCTTCACCTCTCATCCCTTCTTCTAACCTATAAATACCCCTTCCCTCAAGCACAAAGGGAGGCAATTTCATTTGTGCACACAACTCTTGCAAGTTATTCCTCTCCAAATCAAGCATTCTCATGCTCATACAGGACATAGGAGCCTTTTTCTTTTATTTGTTATCTCATCCATCTTTCATACAAGCTTGTTATGCATCCATATGTTGCTCACATAACAAGCCACAATGCTCATCAAACTCTCATTGAGCTCTTTTCAAATCTTCAAATCTTCTTTTTCTTCTCTTTTCTTATTATCGCCAAGAGGATCACCCCGCTGCTATAAGAGGATTAGAGGTTGCCGATACAAGGATATCTGAGGGCAGTGGAGGTTCACGCGTCTCCAAGTTCCTTAATGCTTTTTTTTTCATTTCATAGTAATTCGATAATCAAAACTTGGCTCTTGGAATAGTAAAATACATGTTTGATTTTTCCTTGATAGGCTAAGTAGATTTGCATTGTTAAAATAGTTTCCCTTTCCAAAGTTCATAGATTAAAAGCAATTTCCTTTCTTAGATTAGGTTGATCCATCTATTTAGAAAACAAACAAAAACATAGATTACATTGCATTAGTTAACTTCATCATAGTTTGCATACATTTTCTAATTCCTAGATTAAGAAAAAACACTTTGATTTCCAAAAACATAAAAAAGTACAAAAAGATGTTTTGCATTCATATAGGCTTGCATGCATATAAAATCCAAAAAGAACAAAAACAGTAGCAACATAGAAGGTTTTCAAACCCTTGGTCTCAACACAAGGTCAACTTCAGTCAAACATTGGTCAAAACCCTTGGTTTCATCACAAGGTCAAACAAAGTCAACATAAAGTCAAACCTTAGGTCACAAAAACTCTAAGTCAAAACCCTAGGTCAAGTCAAGGTTAGCTTAAACCACCTCTCTCTTGTCTTAGCTCACGAATGTTCCCTAGACTTAGAGGTTAGTGGGTGAGGGAAATCCTTGATGAGATAGAGGAGATCCACCCTAGACAACAACAAGATCAACTATTGATTCAACAACGAGAAGAATTCAGACAACTCCTGATACAACAAGCAATCATCCAATAACATGAATGATAGTTAAAGATCAACAAGAACAACAACATAGATACACAACATTGGAACATTAGAAACCCCAACAGGAGAACAGTGACTAGTGACCCTTCGGGTCATATAGTTATCTTTACAACCATGGTCACATAGCATCGCATCTAAAGAAACGCATAATAATATAGGCCCCAGGACTGGCCGACCCCTCTCTATGAAGTCGAGCTCTCCAACGAGCCAGACCACCCCGTGTCTTGCCTCCTCTCGACTGGCTACTTCTATGAGAGCGAGAGTGATGTTGCGGTTCACCCTGTGGCAAGGAGAAAGGGTCCGTGTGCGCGCCAAAGCTGACTCAACTGCCCCCGAGGCCACCGAGTTGTGATTTTGAGCGTACATATTTTGGTGAACCTAACATGAAGAGCAAATTTTTTTTTTAATGATTTTTGCATTCCAAACGCTCAGATTCCATTCAAACACCAAACATTTGACACTTCAACTTCAAAGGTTTAAAATTTTTTCACATTCTTCTTCATAATCGTCTTCACCACTTCCACCTTTGTCACCTTCACCTTCGCTCGTTCCATTTATTCTGTGGTGTCTATGGCACTCCTGAATATGACGGAACTAGACTTAAACTTAGCGAATGTTCCCTCTAGGGAACCAAAAACTCTCTCTTTTGATAAGTATGTGGCACCACACCCAGATGCACCAATCATGAATTGCTATGATCACGAAGACTCTGACTATGAGCAAGACCAAAGAGAACCTAGGCATTCTCTATCTTCAACAATCCTGCATGGAAACATAACCCTACCATACCAAACGCGCCTCACAAGGCTAAAAGAATACAACTGAGATCAAAAATCCACTATCTAGATTGACCATCCACAAGTACCTCAAGTACTCATCTCGATGAGGAAGTAAGAAGGTTAGAAAGAAACTTACAAGAGGCCAGAGATGCCCAAGAAGCATTAAAAGTTGCCCTATGGGAAGAACAAAGAGAAAATATCGTGCGAGAAGAAGTAGATAATCATGAGAACACTCGAAGGGAAAACCCTAGAAATGAGGAAGTACCTAGAGGTCCCACTCCTACAGACCTAATTGCGATGCTAGTGCAAAGAATTAGAACCTTGGAAGCAGAACAACCTGCTCCGGAAAGAAGATAGAATTCGTATGGTAACATCAGAATTGAATAAGACCAGGGGGCATCTCAGAATCTCCCCTACCTCAACTACTACTCAAGAAACGTGAGTAACAACACATTCCCTAATGGGAACCCTCCTATTCAGAACAATCAAGCAATGCTAGGAAGCCAAGCAAATCAGACAATGTACCAAAACCCCCTATGGGATTAATGCCATCAACTCCTCAATCACAGAGTGGCTTTTTAGGCACATACTTGGAATACCTGAAAGAACCACTTGACCTAATCATAAGAAATGTTCAATTTCCTTGACCATTACCTGATCTCCCAAAGTTCAAAGGAGAGGGTGATCCCAACTCGCATATCAAATCTTATACTACTGCGATAAGAGAACTCCTCTCTTGGGATGGGATTGTCACCAAGATCTTCCCAAATACCCTAGAAGGGATAGCTTTGGATTGGTACTATCGCCTACCAGAGGCCTCAATACATTCATTCCAACAGTTAATAGAAGAGTTTGACATGGCTTTTGACATGAAGAAACTCTTAAAAATAGGGATCAGAGAATTCTTGACCATGAAACAAGAACTGAATGAATTAGTAGCCCACTTTGTTACCTGATGGAGACAAGTTCTCTATTCTTCATCTAGTGCTCCAAACTTGGACCATCGCGAGTTATGTGACCTTTTCTTACATGCCCTAAACAAGGATATGCGAGAAGACATTCAAAAGTTACCTTACAAGTCCTATGAAGAGGCCTTGGAAAGTGCTTTAAGGATCGACCAAGTAGCCATTGATAGTGGCAGAAGGACTTATGGGTCAAATGGAAAATTGATAAGAGAGGATACAGGGAACAATGCCCCTATCACTAAGATTCTCAAAAACAATAGAAATGCAACAATAGATGGGGTGACGGATCAACCCCCAGTCAGGAAGGTGAGGGATGTTTATAACGGAAGAGACTATTACCCTCCCAATGTCAATGCAATTGATCGTCTGAGAAACAATGTGTATTACCCAAGGGACAATTATCAGAATTGGAGTCATAATGGAAATGGTAATGATAGAAGGTATGAAAGACCCCCTTATGAGTATAATCAATTTTGTTCTTTTCATAGAACTAGGGGGCATAGCATGGAATCCTGTAGAGAGTACAATAGATTTATAGCAAGGTTACCGGAAGACCAACAACAGTTGTTCGTAGAGATGTTCTTGAACCCGCAAGAAGTCATGCTGGATAACAAGGGGACAAGACAAACCCAAGCCTCGATAGCTCCACAGAATGCTAACATGAGAATCTATTAGGACCCATTTCCAGCACATAAGGATACAAAAGCAACGAATTAAAATAAAGTAGCCCAAGGTAGAACCACCAATATCTCGCCACAATTAGGATAGAAAGGAGAATCTAGGACGTTGGGCTTGGTCAAAATACTACATAATGAAGAAAATGAAGGAGATCTTGAGAATGAGATAGAGGAAATACATGAAGGCACCGTCTCGGTGGTGGAGCCAATACCAACATCGATTGGACCTTACAAACTCATCGAAGATTTAAAGAAAACCTATGCACACATATCATTTATTGACCTGCTCAGGAATTCCCCCTTGCACCATTCAACACTATTGAAAGCAATAGGGTTGAAGTATCTCGATTAAATTACACCTCCATCTAGTGAGCAAATCAACCACGTGGATTTTGATATAAGCCGAACAAACTCCGAGCTCAAAGACCCAGGTTTCTTCTTTGACCTAAAGAAAATACCTTTCGAGGTAGAATTAACCAAGAAAGGAGACCCTGAGTTATTTTTGTAAGTGTGGATCTATGACACTTGTATCAAAAGAACACTAATTGGTGATAGGGCGACAATAAACATAGTTTCGTTCTCTCTTTTAGAGAGAATGGGTTATGGGCACACCAACATCACTACTTCTAGAGACACGTTGAGTGGGTACGATAATTTAAAAGTTGCTACGATAGGAAAGATCACGCTTCCTATAACTCTAGGACCGAAGATTGTCCCAACCATGTTTTATGTCATAGATAGGGAAACAAGATATAATCGGCTTCTTGGAAGACCCTGGATACACATAATGAAAGTTGTGCCATCTAGATTACTCTAGGAGGCTTGATTCCTACATCTGGGGAAGGTGTATGTTGCGAAAGGGGATCCAGAGCCTTTTAGTGTGTTAAAATCAAACATATCAAATAAAAGGATAGGCATCCCCATAGATTATGAACTTCCTACAAAAAAGCTTTATGTTCCTAGTCCTATGCCTCAATCGATATGCATCAAGAGGATAGAAATCCCAGAAAAGACTATAAACAATACAGAGATGAAGGCCTTAGAAAGTGAGGCATCACCAAAGCAAAAAGAGGGTATTCCCAAAGAAAATATAGTGAAAATCATGGAATGGATAGAGAAGGATGGACCTCTCCAATTCCCTCTGGAAGTACTCATGATCAATGTACAACCAACTTACAAACTCTTTCCTTGTATAGGAGAGAAGCATCATAGAACTGAAGGACCAATATTCAAAACAACTACGTTAGATTTGAGATATGTAGACCCTCACGCTTTCTCAGATCCTGAAGAATACGTGACAGAGAGTTACACTCCTCTATCACCCTTGAGTGAATCAGGTGTCCCTGAGACACCAGAAGAAAGTGAGTCATATGAACCTCACACCAACAGAAGAGTCATATAGACTATTAACACCTATAGAGGACGTGAATTCTATTGACAATGAATCAACCAACATAATAGGAGTTCTACCAAGGATGTTCATGGTATCTTAGCCACAAGTGCAACCCACCACTTCTACCTTAGTACAGTTAAATGAGCTTGGTGAATGGGAAGCACCCTTAGTGCAAATTGAAATGGTTGAGAGAATCCCAGACGAAGATGAAGAAAGTGAGGGAACATTTCACAAAGAATGGAAAGTGCGAGTATCAATCAGAACTGATGATCCTGTCATCTTTGAGTTGCCAGGAAGCTACATTGGATATTCTATGGATTTGAGACCTGAGACTAACGGGAGGATGAGTATAAGCTTTGTCTTTCCCAAAGAGCAAAGGGAACCTCAAACTCCCTTTGAATTATTCCAATTTTTATAAAACATTCAAGATAGACAGGACACAAAGATTTACATGCAAGATCAATTCGATATGCTAATGGAATTGCTAAGGTGAGATGGAGTCTTGTATTGGACCCCTTCCCATCAACAAGCTTTCAAAGATTTGCTCCATCTCACATTACCAAGAGAAACCACTGAGTTGGAAACAATAGAATCAAATGATGAACCCTACAGGATATGAGAGCTTGTCCTAAGAAGAGGTAGCATGAAAAAGAAAAAGAGAAGACGAAAGAGAACATTCACAGAGGACTAGAAAGGTCCCTATATGGTTAAAGAAGTTGTTAGAAATGGTGCCTATCTCTTGTGCATGATGGAGGGAGAGGAATTTGGTGAAATAATCAATGCCTTTCACCTCAAGAAATACTATGTCTAAAAATCATAAAAATCATAAAACAAAAAATTACAAAAAATCAAATATCTCAAAAACACAAAAAAATTACAAAAATAAAAATGTCAAAAAGAGTTTTGTTTCTTGCATTTCAGTATCATTCTATTCATCTTGCATTATAGTGAATGACTCACTCTTATATTATTTTCTTTTCAGTAAGGATTCTAAGGTTGCCTAGATATATGCGATCCTTTTAGGTCTTGAGACTCCTCATTTTCACAATCGCCATTCTCCTCCTTCATTCCTAGTGATTCTAATCAAAGCCTAGCTGTTAGATTTACACTGATCCCATTCTTAATGAGCCAAGATGTTAGGTCTAAGCAAAGTTAGTATTCAAACCTACAGTGTTCAAAGGAAGCTTGCAAGTAGACCTTCCCAATTCTTCCCTAGTAGAAGAGAAGTCCTATTGGACCATGAAAACTTTTGGTGGCCCTCAGTCCTTTATCTTCCCTGGCCAAAAATGTCAGGAGGATCAAAACTCTGAAGGAAGCAATCTAAAATACGAGTGAATAAAAAAATGAGTGATCAAAATAAAATTGTTGAGAAAAGTAAATATTGAGATATCAAGCTATTGCATATCCAAAGTTCCAAAAGCATTCATTTCATAAAAATAAAAAAACCCAAAAAATTGAGAAAATCAAGTGAGGCATTCTAGAAAATACAAAAAAGGAAAAAAAGCAAAAAAAAGAGAGATACAAAAAAGAGTGAAAGAGAGAACATTGTTGAATGTCCATACTCTTGGTTGGAGATCATTCTAAGCTCAAAGCCTCAAGGGTGACATTCTACCAGAGAAAATAAAAGAGAAAGGTACAAAGCACACACATACACACTAGTTGAGCAAAGCCAAGAGTCTAGTAGTCTTTAGGATCATTTTCTATCTAGGGACCCTTGTTCTTTCCCACTTATCCTTTACCTCGGGCCCATCTTGCTTGCCATCTATGATCTAAGTCTAGTGAACATCAATAAAATTTGTTGTGTCTAAGCTGAAATCTTGTCAGATTGTCTTATCTAGATAAGGATCAGTGTTTAGCCTTTAGCAAAGGCCAAATTTAGAAGCACTCTATTTCACTCCTACTCCCCACTTGAGTTCTAAATCCCTATTTCATAGACTTGATTAGGTCTCTTATACCATAATAACTTGCAATCCCTTGGATTGAAAATCATATTAAAGAGCAGTCATATTGTTTGTTCCACAATGCATTCATACCAAAATCAGAAAAAAGAGTTCCAAAGCAATAAGGTCAATGTCATAACTCAAGGCATTCCATAGAAGTAAAAGTTTCATTTTAGCGTCGTTTGTGTTCTTGCATCTTCATATCGTAACTTGCATTTCATATATATTCCAAAAAAGTTACAAAAAGATGTCATTGTTATCATACTTGCATTCTTAGAGTTGAAGGTCAAAACATAATCAAAGAGTTCTTAAACTTCCAAAGTGCACAAGAGATGAGTACTCATACGATAGAAAAACAACCATAAAAAGACAAAATTTCATTGATATATAGGAAGTTTACATTTATAAGAGTACAAGAGCTAGGACAAAATGCTCTCGAAGGAAAGTAAGACTCCCCATGCAAGGGGGCATGGTCTCAAAAAAGTAAAAAGAAAATAAGCTCAAGGGTGGTTCCCTCTAACGGAACCCTCAGGACTCCTGCTCCTCTATCTATGTGTACCACTTGTCTCTCCATGAGACTTGTGTGAGTGAGGTGCCCTACTATGAGTGCGAGAATGTGAAGCTCCCGCAGTGCTAAGCTCTCGCTGTCAAATCCCAAGGTGAGCCATCTCATGAAGAACTTGATTCTCACCCATAAGGATGAGATTCTCGTCCTTCAAAGTAGCACTCTCCTAACAACCATGATAAGCAGGAGTGAAGACATCAGTGTGTCGCCTAGCCATAGGGGGCACACTAGGATTAGGCAAAAGCATCTCTTGAGTTAGCCTAGTGAAGGGAGCATCTAAACCAATGTTGACCTTGCAAACAAAACCCCTCCACTCCTCAGCGCTACCTGCAAAGCAAAGTAAAGACAAAAGATGTGATGATTCTTGACAAAAAGGAAAGAAAAGGACAATGAGAAATCAATAAAATAGTAGTAGACTCACGTGGGTCACTAGGCTGTCAGGTAAGATCAAATTGCTACATCACCTCATTAGAGTGAGGAGGTCTAGGCACTATAAAGGAACCCTTAGGTATATTATCCTCATTAGAGTCTGTCTCCTATGCACCCCCTGCTGGCCCCTCACCAGACAAGTCATCCCCATTAGGAATGTAGTCCTTGTCAGTAGAATTAGAGTCATCCACCATAATGAGTCTTCAAGAAGGAGCTCCTCTATCTCCCCTATGTCCCCCTCTCAGGGTCCTAGAAGCTCTAGTAATCAAAACTCCAGAAGTCAAAGGGGTCCAAGCAATGGTCCTCTAACCAATCTCACCCATCTCTTGGATGGATCTGTAACATGTAGGTACTAGGGGTAACTCCTCAGGAAAGTCCTCACCGAACTGCTGTAAGACACGCTCAACACGATGAGCCTTGACTAGACCATTACAATCTGAAATCTCTGATATGCTAAGACAATACTCTCTAATCTGACCATCATGAGACCATGCACCCTCCATATCTATGTAAGGGTCCAAAATCATATCTGTATCTGTAAGAGTGGCCACAACATGTAGAGAAGTATGAAAGTGGCCCACATGAGCCCACCTAGCAACACTTAGTAATCATCAGTTGGAAGATGAATCTCCTTCTGATAGGGCCTGATATGCTCAAAAATCCAAGTCATGATTAGAGAGGAGTGGCTAAAAGCAAGAGCCCCACGCCGTGCAATATGATAAAAGTATCAATAAACCATAGCCAGGATGTCTTGTCCCCAAGCATAAACTCTACCCTACTCAATGCCCTATATAATTGGTGCCCAACACCATCTCAAGCGAGCTGAGGCCTTGTCTCTAGATAGCCTCGATGCAATCAAACCAATCAGGAACTTCCTCAAGTGAGGAATGTGAAGTCGTGGTATGGAGGTGAGCTAAACTCTAGTGTGATCCTCGGGGTGACTCACCCCCATGATCTGTACCCAAGATGTATTGTCCTTGAAGGACTTGCTAGCTGGTAGAACAAGTGGGTGTCCTCTCATAGGAACCCCTAGAATGATACATATCATACAGAGTGATGGTCCACTCTCCCGAAACCTGAGGGAACTTGAATGTGTTCCTGTTTGTGTCCCAATAAGTCAAAATATCATAACAAATGCATGCCACAGGATGTACAACCGACACGTGGAAAACCCTAGCCAGACCTGCTCTCCTCAAGACAACAAGCTCATCGATAGATAACGAAGCATATATATCTGAAAGCCATAACTGTTCATTGTTGTCATTCTAATGGATCCTCATATCCTACCAATTAGAAAAGGACTTTAGATTAGATCTCGTCAACTCAGAAACCCCCTAAAAATTGTAAAAGTTGTAGAAAATTTCACAAAAAAAGCGTGTAAACCTTCAAAATTGTAATAAACAAATGAATACAGTGTTCAAATTAGATCGAAATAGAGTGAAGTAAACATAGTAAAACATCAAATTTCAGTCAGAATTGATCTATCAGGGTCACCCCTTTCATCAGACCGGATCTTCCCCAGGCAACCTAGATGTTCAGTAGGATCTCCCCCAGGTGATCTTGTTGCACAGGTAGATCTCCATTTGGCGACCCTGTTTCTCAGCCAGATCTCCCTTGGGAGACTTGCTTGGCAAAAGGGGCGACCCTATGTGGCTATTCTGCGAACTAAAAGTGCTCTAAAAACCTTGTTTCTCAGCTGATTTCAACAAAAGAAAAACCAATCTTACTCTAAACAATGAGACAAAGACAATGCAACAAAAAGAATCATAAAAAATGGACAATTTCAAAAGATTTTTCACAAAATGCAACCTAGGGTTTAGAGAAGGGTTTTTCACTATTTGCGTACCTAATTCTTAACAACAGAAGAAGAGACGACCATCTTTGCAATCTCCTTGGTGATATCTACCCAACGACTGCTCACACAATCGATTTCGTTGCCGATTCACTCGAATCTCACTAATTTGCTCACTTTCTCTTTCTTAGCTTAGTTTTCTTTATGCATTTTTAGACTATTTTTTGCTTTTATGCATCTTTTACATGTTTGATTTGCGTGCATTCATTCCTACAGGTCTCACCAACAAAGGCAAACAACTAGTCGAGCTCAAATGATCTATGGTATGTTCATCATTTCAGTTTTCATTATTCATTTTGATATATTTAGATGCTGGACTAATACTAGTTATTGCAGGTACAATTGTAGGAAAATTGACAATAGGTAAGGCCTAGTTCGGGAATGGTACCTACCCTTCATGTAGACTACCATCCCTAAGGGGGCAAATATGTAAGCACCAAAATCACACACAACCTCCACGAGGACCCCTATGATGAGTCGTAATCCTTGTCACATACATGTAAGCATGAAATAACATCCTCTTAGCAATAATTCTCTTGGTGATGTGTCTTTTCTTCCTCCTTGTGTTGTTTCCCCTTTGTTGTTTTCTCTCTCTTCACTTTTGATGCTTTTCGACACTTTTTTGACACTTGTCGATTTGTGTTTCCTGTGCTTGTGACCCTATTCGTAAGCCTTGTATGTGTCTTGTAGGTGTGCTTTCACCTTTCCCTAGTGTTTTTCATCCATTCCCACCCCTAGAGGCCTTCTAGAGGTCCTCTCTAGCCATCTCCCACTTTCAGTTTTTCATTTCACTCAACCAATCCAAATCTCCCCCTATTATTTCTAGATCTCCCCCAGGAGATCCTACTTTTGCAAGTGGAGATTTGGATTTTCACACATGATTGACCTGTTTCCTGAGGTAGATCCCCTCCTTTTCTTCTCCTCTTCCATCTCCTACCATGGACTTTCACCCAGGTGCCCTCCTTTGAGGGTTGCCCATGGGTCACCCCTGGGCAACCCTAACTAGTGAAAGGGGCGACCCATGGGTGACCCTATCATGTTTTTCAGCCACAGAAAAACTCAAGTTTCTAACTCAAAATAGCTCTATTTTTGCATGTTTTTCTTCCTGTTTGTATAGATTTTCATGCCAACAATAGAGCTAACTATTTCATGCACCCTCAAATGCATAATTAGCTCTATTTAATCTTTAGTTAACAATTCATGCATTCCCTTGTATTCTCATGCACTCCTCTTTCTTCACTTCTGCTTGAGTGATAAGCTTTTACTGGGTTGATCACTCCAATTTTAGCCCAGATCACTCTTGAGTCTTCTAAGTTAACTCTCAAATAAAATTGAGTTAACTGTCTTTCTTCTTTACCTCTCATCCCTTCTTCTAACCTATAAATACCCCCTCCCTCAAGTACAAAGGGAGGCAATTTCATTTGTGCACACAACTCTTGCAGGTTATTGCTCTCCAAATCAAGCATTTTCATGCTCATATTAGACATAGGAGCCTTTTGATTTTATTTGTTATCTCATCCAACTTTCATACAAGCTCGTTCTGTGTCTATACACAGCTCACATCACAAGCCACAATGTTCATCAAGCTCTCATTGAGCTCTTTTCAAAGCTTTAAAGCTTCTTTTGCTTCTCTTTTCTTATTGTCGCCAAGAGGTTCACGCGTCTCCAGGTTCCTTAATGCTTTTTTTTTTTCATTTCATAGTAATTAGATAATCAAAACTTTGCTCTTGGAATAGTAAAATACATGTTTGATTTTTCCTTGATAGGCTAAGTAGATTTGCATTGTTAAAATAGTTTCCCTTTCCAAAGTTCATAGATTAAAAGCAATTTCCTTTCTTAGATTAGGTTGATCCATCTATTTAGAAAACAAACAAAAACATAGATTACATTGCATTAGGTAACTTCATCATAGTTTGCATACATTTTCTAATTCCTAGATTAAGAAAAAACACTTTGACTTCCAAAAACATAAAAAAGTACAAAAAGACATTTTGCATTCATATAGGCTTGCATGCATATAAAATCCAAAAAGAACAAAAACAGTAGCAACATAGAAGGTTTGCAAACCCTTGGTATATTATACCTGAAATATGTGAAATAAACAAAGTTCTTTGTAAGACGAGATAGACTAGACAACTGACATGCATGAGTATATTATACCTGACACCTAGCACACAGAGCTAAATATGACACATGTCTGATATTCTGAGGGACCATAGAGCTGACAGTAACTTGTATAGCACCAAAATGAATAAAGTTGGCTTCTCTATGCCTACAGATAGATTCGATCTCATCAGTGGGTAAGATTGATAGCATTTTTGTTTAAGAAGTTTGTTGTGGATTATATTCAAGAGTAATCTCAACTATCTTCATTTGGGGAATAACAAATTGCTTAAAAGTACTATGAGAGACTAAATTTCTTAGAATATTTGGCTGTAAAGCACTTTTCTTGTAGACTAATTCAACTTTCAATACAGGGGGTCTGTATGTACTTACTTGGCCTTCAATTACACCTTCAGAGGTGTCGAGATATCAAAAATTTCTTCAATGTGAAGCTCTCCTTTGGTCGGTTGTACAGAGGGTAGTTCAAAAGTGCCTTCAAAACTTGCTTCATTGACTCACTCAACGCCATCATTGTATCTAGTAAATCCTTGGAATTCTGCCATACTTCGAAAAAAAGAAGTTGGACAATCTTGAGGAAACTTATAGGGGTTTATGAGAGAGTAAAGGTCAACATACAATAACAGAGATGATATGAATAAAGACTCAATCTCAACACATATGTGCAATCCTACCGAGTCAGAACTCATTGCTTCTCAAGAAACTACTCAATATTTTCTACTAAATGGTAAAGAATTTTATTGGGAATGTGGCTCTGATACCACTATTTTTACGTCAATAGATGAAACTACACAAAATGACGACAAAGGCTGATGGCCGAATGGTTACAACTTTTGATATTACTAACAACCAATATTATAACTTATATGCAGATTTATTTCTAATATGCAAGATCATGCAGAGCGCATGCATAGAGCATACTCTAAACTTGTAGACACCTAGATTCAATGAGTGCTAAGTGGACCATTCATGCTCATGAGAGATGGGTTCATGTGAACCATTATTCATGAAATATGGGTTAATGAGTTTAACTCAAACACTACATAGTTGAATCCTAATAAAACATCATAATTTGATATGGTATAAAAAATACCTCATAGTTGTCAAATTTATTGTTCATTAATGTATTGTTAGATTTGAATGTTGTAATAATAGTTCTTAAATGTGCATTTCTTTGTTTACCCATATTAGATATCAACACCCTTGTAACCAAATCCATTTGGTACTTGGTGGTGTAAACAAATTTTGAACAATTTGCACATCATTCCTTTTCCTCTTGAAAATTTGTTATTTAGAGATCTATTTTTTATAATTGGGATCATTAGTTGTATATTGGTTCCACTAATGTTTGATTTCAATGTTACTGATAAGTTTTCAAATAGGATAGTTTTTAAATCTATTTTTGAGTAAAATGTTGATATAAATATTGACTATTTATATAGGCTTAATGTGCTTACTAATAAAGATTGATAAGATCCCTTAAATAGATTAAAACTTCTTTAATCTAATAATCAAAGTATTATAAGACTAGTTAATAGGTGATTTATTGATGAAGAAGTACATATATTATAATATTTCATCACAATTAAGTCATGTACTATAGATTTATCTTTTAGATGTATTTTCTATCAATTCGACTCTCAACTCAATTTATGTAGATAGCAAAGTACATATTGATATTAACAATAAAAATTCATATGAGATACATTTCTCAAGTTTGTGGGTGTATGGACCAAGGTGATGCCTCGAGGATGTGCATACTTAGCAACCTAAATGTGTTATGGTGGAAGCATATTTATAATATAGAAGATAAGAATACAACTTTAGACACTACAACAAGAATTTTAATATGTAAAGTTTTATTATGTAATAGTCATGCACAAGATTTGAGAGGTTAGATGTATTGTGAATGCCTATGCCATCATTTTGTTCTACCTCTATCTGACTAAGAATTGTAGTATGTACACTAATATACATATAGGAGGGTGATGAACAACTCAATATTTATTAGATTGCCTACTGAAGAACATAAAATGAAATGAGAAAAACAATAGAAAGATCAATGCAATACACACAACCTTTACCTCAAATCATCATTTCTCCTTGATAGAGTGAAACTAGTATGCACCCTAGTACTACCTAGCTATGCTCAATGATATGATTGATTGATATGTTGATGATAGAAAATTGGACATGTTGATTTCTCATTCCAGTAGCATAACTTTGCATCATAGGAAGGCTTGATAATGTCTTGGATGAGGGTTGATTTATAGATGCTTGGTTGATAGGATGGATGGCTAGGATTAAGAGGTAGAGATAAGGGCAAGGATAGGGCATCCTTATGTGAACGGTTGAGATTAAAAGGTTTAGTTTGAATTGTGTGGCTAGGATTAAAAGTCAATTTGACTTTTGGGATAAGGATAAGGACAAAATAGGAGATAATTGATTAAATAATAAAATTATTTAATCAATTGTGAGAGACATGTGACATGTGAGTATAAATTAATTAAATAAATAAGATTTATTTAAATAATTTTGGCTGAGGGATAATGGATAAATTTAATTAAATAAATATGATTTATTTAATTAATTTTGGGTAAGAGGGATAATGGATAAATTTAATTATATAAATATGATTTATTTAATTAATTTCGGATAAAGGGGGACCTAGGACAAATCTATTGCAAGGTGTTGAAAGGTGTTGTCAACAAGGTTGAAAGTGGGTTAGGAGGTGTTGAAAGTGATGTGGGATATGTCGCTAGGACATGGTCAATTTTAGTTGTCTACATTTTGCCCCTCTTTGATATGGTGTTGCGACTAAAAGAAGTGGCGTCATGTCAAAGAAGTTTAAAACATAGTGTTAGGTTGGATAGAAGAAGATGGTAGGATTAGGGATGATGATGCCCTATCCATTCAAAGTGAGGGTGAAAAGGAAGGATGATGTAGGAGGGATGGTATGCCCCCTTGAGAGGATAGGTGGGTTAGAAGAACATGGGTATGCTCTCAAAATGGATGAAATAGATTGGTTAAGGAGATGGAGGAAAGATAATAGATGAAATGGATGAATATTACATTATGCTACATCGGGTGAGCAATCATATAGTTTGATATAGCATTAGACATTATGCACCAAGGTATAAAGACCAGGGTGACAATGTGTCTCGTGCATAAAAGATAAAAGGTCACAAGAAAACATATGCCATTAGGCACCATGATATAGAAAACCATGATGTCGTGGTGACATGTTGCCAGGACTGATACAAATACAAGATAAAATGATAAATACACACACAAGAAAGCAAGAAAGCATGCACAAATGATAAAAAGATAAACAAGGTTGTTGCCCCTATTAAGATAGAAACTGATGATGGATTGATTGGATGATTGGCTAGTATTGTTGGCCATGCGAGCAACACCAGGATGGATAGATAGATTGATTTCTATACTTAAGATAGCCTTAAGTTCTTAAGCAAGAATTGATTGATTGGATTGATGATGATGATGATTGATTTCTATACTTAAGATAGCCTTACGTTCTTAAGAAAGAATTTGATTAGATGATGGATGATGATGATCAAGTTTGCAACTAGGTTGGGATTAAAACCATTGGATACTTTTGGATAATTTGGCTAGATCACTTAGATAGATTGGTGTGGATTAAGGATGGCTTGCATTTGGATTTATTGCTGGGATTTTTGGTATGTTATGATTTTTTTGGTTTTTTGATTTATGGGATGGTTTCATTGGATTGTGTTAGAATAGCCTCTATGCTAGATACCAATGACAAGGGAAAATTAGGTCGAGAGGCAAGGATGGAGGTAGGATTGGATGGATAGATAAAAAGATTGGAGATAATGAATGAGATAGATGGAAGATGCATGGTTGATAGATGGAGGGGTTCAAGATGTGATCTACAAGGACTATGTTGTATAGGAATAACATGCCCCACTCTAGATAGTATGCTCAAGATGTTGCATGGCATTGCTTAGGATGATAAGGGTGATAGGATTGGTTGGAAAAGATTAGCTATATCAAGAGATGTCCAAAGCATTTTTCAACATTTTTGCCCCTATCCTTATCAAGATCAAAGTAGAAGGGGAGGATGGGTATGTAAATATAATAGATGAGGATATGATGGATAGGTATGATAGGATATGTATGATATGATAGGAGGGCATAGACGAGACAACTTTCCCCCAAGTGTAAGGTACATAGATAATCAACCTACACATGATACCTTTTTTCTAGGTTTTCATCATGGTACTTATGCAAGGCACCACCGAGGTGGTTTTCACCATTGGATAAAGGATTTCTCTTTACTTTTTTTTTAATTTTTTTTCTTTTTTTGTATTTTATCTATTTGGATGGGATGGGGAAAAGGATGGAGGAAGATGGGGACTTGAGTGTTTATTTCCATAGAAAGAAAGATAATGTCCCATGTTGGATAGATGTCACACATGAACCATGTCAAGTGTCGTTACACGCATGGATGTTGGTAGATGATTGGATGAGATGGAATGGAGGATAGTGGATTATAATGTGGATTATGGATGGATGGAGGATAATGGATTATGGATGGATGGAAGATAGTGGATTATGATGGATGATGGATGAAAAGATTATGCAAAAGCATGGACCATAGGGATGTAATGGGGGAGATATGCTGGATATGAGAGATAAGATGGGGTTATGGGTTCATGAGGGAATGCCATGGAGTGGAGGGGAACCAAGACCAATGGTTGCACACATCGCATTGGATTTTGAAGCTTATGCTTGTGATGGGGTGTTGGGAGTAATGAGGATTTTTAATTATAGGATCAGGATGAGGGATTTTGGGATTGCCAATTTGGGGATTTAGGGACCCAAATAGACTTAGGATTTTTATGATTATTTGGTGGGGAGTGGGATTGTTGGGAGTTTTGAGATTTGGATGCTCCATTTGGATTGACTACTTTTTTCTTGGGGACCCACACCCTTTTTGTTTTTGATTTTGGAGGTGTCGGCATTTGTAGCCTTTTGGATTTTTGATTTAGCTTGAAGTTTGTGTATTGATGCTCTAAGGCATGATAATCTTGAGGCTTTTTCACTTTATGTAAGGAGGCATTCAAATGATTATTTTTTAAAGGAAGCTAGGTGTGCGGAAATCACTTCCTACACTAATCTAATGAGAAGAGATGAGTGCAAATTCTTTTTAACCTTTACAATTATAGTGTTATTAACCCAACAACAGAGATATTATAGCAATACACAACACAAGAATGTAAGAGAGAAGAAGAGAGAGACAAGATATAATGTGGGGAAAACCCTTTCGAGTGAAAAACCCCACACTCTAAAACCTGCACAATGTATTATCTAAACAACAAGGTTTACAACACACTTGCAATGAAAGTCTTTACAGGAGTCTTTGACACTCATATCTGGAGACAATCCGGCAACATAACAGTACCTATCAATCACATAATACATCTCCTCTCAAAGAACCTTCTTAAATAGAAGTTTACAAAGCAAAAATGAACTTTCCTTGAGATGGGCGTCCAACTTGGCCTCATGGCCCAAAACCCACGCCTAGGGACACCTGTCCAACACTGTAGCATGATCATGACACTTGTCATATCACCCCATCCCAATATGGTCACCTAGTCCCAAGTTGGGCAATGACAGATGCTCTTACGACTCTTACGACTGTCATAGAATTTGTCATAACTGTCATATCTTACAGTTGTAAGAGAATCTGTCATACATTGACTAAAAATAGCATATTCTCTTACAACATGTTATAACCCTCCTTGCGGCACCCAAAGATGCCTTATTCCAAGATGCCTTGTGACACATGTCTTCACCTATCATAGTATCTTCTATTTACGACTCTTATGCATCATAGATTTTGTCATAGGAATCTGTCATAACTATTTCGATCAAGATTCACTTACACACTATTCAAAGTGCTGACACATGGCAAAATACCTCTACCACTAAGTGGGATGCCTATCTCCTCATGTGAGGACAAAATTACATGTGGTCACCTTCCACGTAGGATGACACATCATCATGCCAACTCCCATAAGATGTCAAAACAAGATTTGCATCCTAATTACATAATAGGCAATAAATAAATATATTACAATAAATAAATGAAAGGAATTACCAAGGTTGAGACACCTTAATTCCCAACATTTTCCCACTTGTCGAACACCTTGTAAGAGCCAACAGAAATAACATGATTTAACTACTATAGGCCGAGAGGCTGATAGCCTCTGAACAACGTCTGAACTTCTCTGTGCCCACTGGTTTCGTCAATGCATTTGCAACATTCTTCAAAGTGTCTACCTTCTCCAAATTCACATTTCCATCCTCTACCATGTCTCGTACAAATTGAAACTGTACATCAATATGCTTTTATTCTGGCTTGGAAAGTTGGATTCTTTTCTAGGCAAATCACATTCTAACTGTCACAACAAATCGTAACCTATCCTGCATCAACACCAATATCTGAACACAATCTCTTAAGCCAAATGGCTTCCTTGCAAGCATGAGTTGCTGCCATATACTCAGCTTATGTCATGGAGAAAGTGACCATAGGTTGTCACTTACTCATCCAACTAATTGCAACACTGAACATAGTAAACACATAAGCACTGGTGGATCTCCTGCTGTCAATGTCACCTGCCCAATCAAAATCCACAAATCCATGAATACAAAATGAATGGGAAGGTCTTATAGGATTACCATGATAGCATATGGAATACTCAAAAGTACCCCTCAAATATTTGAATGCTTGCTTTACTGCATCCCAATGTACCCGTCCAGGATTAGCCATAAATCAACTGAGGACTCCCACTGCTTTGGGCAATGTCTGGTCTTGTGCAGACCATAACATACATCAAACTGCCAACAACACTAGCATAAGGTACTCTACTCATGTGCTCCACCTCAGTAGGAGATTTTGGACAATCATTAACATACAACTTTGTCCCCAAAGAAATATGAACACACAATGGTCTACAATCTGCCATGCTGAACCTATCCAACATGGTCTTCACATACTTACTCTGGCTTAACCAAAGTTTTCTGTTAGCTTTGTCTCTTCTGATTTCCATTCCCAGAATGTACCTGGCTGCCCCTAGATTTTTCATCTCAAACTGTGCTGACAACTGAGACTTTAAATCAGAAATCATATTCTTACCATTCCCAATTAACAACATATCATCAACATACAATGCAATAATGAGAATGCGATCATTGTCAAATTTATAATACACACAATGATCTGATTTCGATCTCAGAAATCCAACCGACAACACAAGGGCATCAAACTTCAAGTACCACATCCTAGGAGACTGCTTCAAATCATACAAAGAATTTTTTAACTTGCAAACCAAATTTTCTTTACCTTTCTCTATGTAATGCTCTGGTTGTGACATGTAAATCTCTTCCTCCAAATCACCATGAAGGAATGCTGTCTTCACATCCATCTGCTCCACCTCTAAGTCATAAGTTACTGCAAGAGATAATAGGAACCAAATAGATGTCAGCTTTGCAACGGGAGAGAAACTTTCACCATAATCAATTCCCTCCACTTGTGAATACCCCTTCGCAACCAATCTGGCCTTGTAATTTTCAACACTGCCATCTGCACCAATGTTCTTCTTGAACACCCATTTGCATCCAACAGGTTTCTGTCCTTCAGGCAAAGGCACCAAGTCCCATGTTTTATTCTTTTCCAAAGAAGCCATCTCATCTTCCATGGCCTCCCTCCAGGAACCTACATCTTTCATGGCCATAGCCTTTGTCACAATTCTAGGCTCATCAGTGTTAGTAAGCAAGGCAAAAGCACAACTAGAATCAAGCAATGAATAACCAAACCTATTATGTTGCTTCCTTGTTCGTGTAGACCTCCTCAAAGGCTGAGGTTGAGGTTCTGCTTCTTCTTCTAAGCTTTCAGAGCTGCTAGAGCTCTCCTCATCATTAGGTCTCACAGGGTCTATTGGTTCAGTCTTCTCAAGGGTAGTGTTGTGATGCTCACAACACGCCCCATTTTACTTCTTAGACAAATGAGGACCCCTGCTATGGTTGTGGCTTTTTGCTTGTGTATGGGTCTACTTGGTGGTAAAAGGGAAAAGGAAGTGAAAGTTACAAGCCTTGTTGAAAATAAAGAAAAATAGCATTAAGTACCAGAGTAGAATAGGAGTGAATTCCTTGCCAAAATGAGTAAGGCTTGCCTTTTGAACCATTTTAAAATTCCCAATATTTTGCAACATATGTGTGTTTTGAGTAAAATGCACTATGGGAGGGTTTGTATGTTGCATATACAAAGTCGTTTATATGTCAAGTCGTTGTATGAGTCACATAAAAGAGGTGTTAGTTTTATTGCATCCTTACATTTCTATGCATATTGTTAACATTTTTATCCTTACAAACAAGTCAAACCCGACGGGATTCAGAGATAAAACTGATAATTGGTTAAGTCCACCAGATGTATATCGGGTTTGTATGTTTGGCAAAAAGAAATATACAAGATGATATATAAACATGATATACATGTTGCGGATCTGAGGAAAATATTAAGTTTAGTGTTATCGTGGTATGTTTCACATGTTGTGTGTTGGATGCTTCGGGTTATACTTTTCGTATACATACAATGTGAAAATCAGGGAAAATTAAAGTCTAGTATAAATGATGCATCGTGTCTTAATGTATATTTAAAGATGCATTTCACTTTATATACATGTCCAGAGTTGAGTAGTTATGAACCGTGGTTTATGAAAGACGAGAAGTCTGAAAGAGAGGATACAAGCATAGTTGTATCATTGAGATACAAAGTAGAAGTTAAGTGGGTCCCGACGATTGTATGCTTCGGGCTTGTATGTCAACAATGTATATCTCCGATATACAAGACAATATACAAGAAAGGATATACATGTTAGATATACAAGGAAATAAATGACATCGTGAGAGATAAAGGTAAAAAGAGGTTTGTATGGGTTATTTGTATATGTACTTGTATCTAATGAAACATACAAAAAGTGATATACAAAGCAAAGATACAAGTATGAATAAAAAGGAAAGGGAAATAACTTTAGTTATGGTTCGTTGTATATTTGTTTGTATGTTGAAAAGATACAATGCGAACATACAAAGAATAACATACAAGGAAATATACAAAGAAAAGAGATGTATGCAGAAATGAACTAACAGATAAAAAATTTAAAACTTAAATGCTGAAATAGAAAGCCGAAGCTTTAGGAGCATTAATAGTTGTAATTAATGCCGAGCTAACACCTAAAAAAGAGTAAAATTCAAAGGCGTTAGGGTAAATTTAAATGCGTTTTTCTTTCAGATATACATTGTCAAGAGTTAAAATTGCAGAAAAGGAGAATTGCTACAGAGTTTGAATAGAATTCATCAGGGTGATGGAATTACGGCAGCTGGACGGAAGAAAAATGGTAAAGTAAGTCAATGACAGAAAATTGAGTTGTCAAGAAATACATGTATTTATCTTAAAACACAGTTACAGTTTAGTTGGTAAAATGCACGTAAAATTCAGTAATTTCATTATAAAATGTAGATATTTGTTAAATTACTAGTTCAACTGTTAATTAGCTAGGTTGGGATAAATAAATTTGAAAGTCAAAATGGAAAAGACAAACTGGGTTAGGGTAAAATGGTAAAAAATAGAAAATTCATAGTAAAACCCTAGAAAGCAAAGTGAAACAAAAAGTTTAAAGATACATTTTCTATAGGATGGCTCTGAAGCAGAAACAGGTAGATACAAGTAGAGGAGTTAAAAAAGAGAGAAAACTGCACAAGGAAATAGAAAAGGAAGATTTGCCATTACACAGAGGATATCTGTCATTAATAAGTACGAGTGGAGTGGGAATAGACACAAATATAGGAAACTATGATGCGGATGATGTTTTACAGAAAATCACAGTAGCGGATGCTACACCTAATATGAAGTGTAAATGGGAGAGTTGACTATACAAAGCTGTAGGTTTTCCATTAGCTATGGAGGCTAGAGATTTGTGTCTGGATTGCATATACCTGTATGATCCAGTTACCAAGAAAATTATGTTTTATGACAGACTCATTGCAGATTTATCCACAGAAGGGATTACGAAGATGTTTGGTTTGGAAATCAATGAGAAAATGGTAGATATTGATATAGATCAATATAATGATGATTTTCATACCAATGAGAGGGATTGTAGAGGTAAGATATTCTACAGTTGGTACAGCCCTGAAAATAAGCCCAAAGCTGTAGCCAGAGTGCACAAGAATCTGATGAGAATATACTTCAAGGAGGAAATATACTTGATGATTACAATGTTAAGTAGAGTGGTAGGACTGAGAGATGACACCAAGTGTGAACCATGGATGTTTACTGTCATTGAGTTCATGAGAGAAGTATGAAAAGAGCAAGGACAGATTAATTGGGCCACATCAATATGGAAGCAGGTCATGTTAAGAAAACAAAAGATGACGCCTTTTTATTTATCTTCATACCTATTATATTCATGTGCATCAGAGGTTAGACCATTCATACATGGAATAGAAAGGGTTGGAAGCTTAGGGAATGGTCTTGGGCAGAAGTTGGTATATGAGCATTACCCTGACTTACAGGAAGAAAATGGAATGAAGAAGTATGCTCTGGTTAATGATGTATTCTATACATACATGGTGAGAATTTTAAGGGAGGAACCTGATAAAAGGTTATCTAATAATGCAGAGGATGTGATTGGGTTGCATAGTTCTTGGTACATTCAGTTTGAACATTTTACTTACATCAGGACTGAAGGATTTGAAGGAAAACCCTTTATGCTACCCCGGTATCCTTCTGATAAATTGATTGTTCTGGAGTTTTCAAGGCAAAATCTGAACGCCTTTAGAATGTACAAGAAGAATTTTAGTAGAGGTAATCTTAAGTTACCTTGGGCTATTGGCAGATACTCCTGTTATAGTGAGGAGGATGCTGGGTATTCAGAGTAGGAATTAAGATATTATGGATTTCAAGAGTTTGATTTAGCCAGAAGGTTTGATCCTTTCCATAGGATCCAAAATACAATTGATAAGAAGTTTAAACATCAAATTCATGTTGAAGATTTTTGGTCAGATTGTAAAAATGACAAAGAGGTAAGGAAAAGGGCTCATAAAAGGCTAACAGTTGATCAAATGAAATCCATGGGAGATATATATGTTCCTCTAGAGGTTCAAGAGGATGATAAATTGCTGCATCATAGTTATGTAGAGGCCAGGGTTGCCCCTATTATAGAACCTGATTGGTCACAACCGTGGAACACATCTTTGGACATACTGTCCAAACCGGTTATATTATTTTCAAAAACATGGTTAAACGATAGGATTGAAGAACTTAAAGCTGAAGGGAGAGAAATCACATATCCAAAGAAAGGGAGAAATAAAGCAAGAGAGCCTAGTGATGATCTCCAATGTTTTTATGAGAATAAAAGAAGAGTTGTGGAAGCTAAAATTGTTGAGAAAGATAAGAATGCTACTCTAATGGATCGCTAAGCATTGGGAATAACAGTAGCAGTATCATCTAATACATTTGTAGATACAAAATCATGGAGCCATGAGATTAGTGTAGAAGAAGCACAGACTTCCAAAGAAGTAATAGGACAGCAAGTTAGAAGGGCAATACCAATAAGTTTATCAAAAGGGGAGATTTCTAAAACAAGCGAAGTCATTGGAGCACAATAGGTAGGTGCAAAGTTGAGTGATACACCTAGTGTGTCCACCTGAACAGAAAAGAGACAAGCATATGTTCAGGTGAAGATAAAATTGGATGGGGAAATACTGCAAGGGTCGAAAACACAGGAGGCCAAACAAACCATTGAGATTTTTCACATTGGGAGTGATATCAGTGAAAGTGAGGAAAGGGGAATGTATGCAGGAAAAGAAATTGAAATAGAAGAAGAATCCAATGAGTTCTTAAGTGATGAAGAAGAACAAAACACTCTAGCCGAGATGGAAATTGAACAAGGTCCAGTGTATGAAAAGGAAAGGGTACAGGAAGAATTAGGAATAGTAGATCCATTTGGTACCCTAGTGTCCCCTGAAATAATCAAGGATGTGCAAGAAGATGCACATAAAATTGAGGAAGCTAAAAAGGGAGGTGCACCTGAGGAAACAATCACAGAAAAACCTATTCAAACAAGAGATGAAACAAAAGCTGGCCCTTCAAGTGTGGATGTCTTAAATATTCTTAATATGTATGGTGAACAGAGCGAAGAAGAGAACATAGAAAGTAGGCAAGAACAAGAAAAAGAAGTAAAAGAAGATGATACAATGATAGGTTCACTTGTATATATAGAGCAAGTACAGAAAGAAGATGAAACTACAGAAGATGAAGCCAAAAAACCTGAAAGTAAAGAGGAAACAAAAAATATTGATGAAAGTAAAATTGGAGAACAAGTAGACAATATAAACATATTAAATATAGAGAAAACACATATAGAGGACCAGGAAAAAGAATCATCAAAGGGAGAGGGTCCTGAGGAAGAATATGAAGGTGGAGGGGACACATAAATTGAAGAGGAAGAAAATGAAGGTGAATCCAAAAAACAACGTGATCCCATGGTACAAGAGCTAGCCCTTCAACAACAACATCCTCCACAACAACAACCACAACAACAACCACAACAACAAGAACAACAACAGGAACAACAACAACAAGGAGAAGTGGAAACAAAGAGACCTCATGAAGAGGTAATTGATGAAGTTAAAATTGCTAAAGACACAAAAGAGATTCCTGCCTGGTTAAGAGCAGAGATAAGGAAGGAAAAGAAGGAGGTACAATTGGTACTTATTGATATCAAAAGTCTCTTGGGAAATATCACACCAAGGAAAGAAAAGAGAAAGGCTAGAACAATGTCAGCCATACAAAGAGGTCCAGATGGATCTAGGATGCTGAGCTTGGCCATACCTCAAAAGGAGAAGGCAAAAGGTGAAATAACCTTAGATGAATACAAAATACTAAATTTTGACCTTGGGCATACTACACGGGAGCAACACATAACTGAGTGGGAAGACATGCACCAGGTAACAATAGAAATGTTGAGGAAAGATAAAGATAAACAAGAATATATGAAGGTACACATTGTCCAATTGTAGTAATTTATTAAAGGGATATTTGATCCCAATACAATAGTGCCAGAATTGCCCAATGAGATAGCGGCTGTGTCCAAGGAGGAAATAAAAGATATGGAAAATAAAAGGCTTAAGGCCAATATTTTTGAAGAATGGTTCAAAGATTTTATGCAATAAGGTGACCATGTAATAAAACAAGTAGTGAAAAGATGGGAGGTGGTTGCGAGAGAAAAGAACAAATGCAATATACTTGTACATAATTGCCAATTTAGAAGAGAAGAATGCAAATTTGAATTGGAACAGTTAACAAAAATTGAGGAAAGAACAGAAGAATTAATAAATGAAGGAGTAATTACCCCTTCAATGGCAAATCAAGTGCCATAGGTGAGGTTAGAACTAAAGTTTGAAGAAGACAATCTCAGAAAGTGCATAATAGTTGCTCAAGATTTAGAAGAAAGAGCAGATGACATGATTAAAATGCATAAAAGGATAGTAGAAAAGCTACTAGATCATGAATTCATGGATACACCAGCATATGAACTGGAGAGGGCTTTGACAAAATTTAATGCTATTTTTACACCATGCATGGAAAGTCCTAAGCATATCTCAGTAAACAGACGATCGATTCATTGATGGAAGAAAGTGCCAAAATGAAGAAATACATGAAAAAGAATGAAGGTTCAGAGAATAGAGAAAAGAAACTAAAAGAGGGGGTTATAATGCAAGAGTATATATGGACAAAGAGTCTAGGAGGAGACCACACCTTTATAGAAGGTATAATTAATAATTTGAAATCATATTTGAAGGAATAGAAATTTTAAATGGAGCAGCGGTTTTGGAAAAAGTCAAGTAAAGAGTATCTGCGGGCATAATTCAAAGAAAAGGGGGAATCTTATTTTGAAATGATTCCAATGGCATCCTTTGAAGAGGAAAAGATACCATTCAGATATTTTGAGAGGTGGTTAAGGATGAATATACACCATTGATCAATAATGGAGAGATCTTAACCGTAGATTAAGCTTTGTAGCCATAGCAGTAAGAAGTTTCAAAATCTATATAAGAAACTCTGCTACTTGTACATTAGTTACACAACGATTTTGAAAGATAACTAGCAATTGTAATTTGTTTGAACACTTTTATTAGAAGAGTATTTTAGTTTAGAGGAGGAGGTCACCTGTGTCTGCACTAAGGAATGCGTGGAGTGTCTAGCTTTCTTATTGTATCTGTAAGATGTTTGTAAGTTTTTTGTTAAGTTGATTAATGAAGTAAAGAGTCATTCATACATTGTAAATCATATATGACTGTGTGTTTTGAATGCAAATAAATGTGGATTCTGCGTCTACTTTCAGACTATTTTCTGGCTCTTACTTGGATTTGAAATAATTCCTCTTTAAAAACTTGCAATGTTAGATGTGTGTTCATGAAAATACTCAGGGCTTCACATTTAATGATTTAGTTTTGTTGATTTGATCAAGTGATATATTTATTACAATGTGAATAACAAAGCATTTAGATCCCTCATTAGAATGATGTTTAATTTGAATTTCTCTAACTTTTCCCCAAGCATTTGAAATACTTAGCTTAAATGCAAAAATTTAAAGGAAATTGTCTGACATTTGAAGGAAGCATGAACAATTGTGTTAATATCTGACAATTTTCATATTAATTTGAAAGGAAAGCTTGTTTCATTAGAAATCACACAAAGCTTTGTGATACAGTAATAAATTTATGCAAAGAAAATGGATAATTTGTTGATCTTTGTAACAATTTGCATAATTCGAGTCCAGTGAGTCATAAATAACCTTAAATCAAGTAAGGCCCCTTACATATTACAATTTCACATTAACCTACTGAATTGTCCACAAGGTCGAGACATGACCATATAGAAACTTGGGATTAAGAACTCTTAAGTGACTTCTTCATATCTTTCAAGACATTTTAGGTTCATTTTGTGAATTTTAACTTTTGTTATGAATGTGTAAAAATAATCATCAACAATTTTTGGCGGTAGAAGGATGGCTTGATTGGAGTTAAGGTTGGATTTGAGTAAAGCTGGCTCATAACAGTGGTAGAGTGACCAGGTCTAGAACTAGTTCAGAAGATATATTTGTGCAATTACCTGATAGAAGGCAGAGTAAAGGTCCTTTGATTTGGAATCCTAGAATATCAAACATAGTTTGTTCATCTAGAACACCTCCTAGATCACCGTTTAACATCCATAACATTGTGAGTCCTAATAGTTTTTCATTTAGATATTTGAATCTTAGTTCAAGTCCTCCTAGAGGTCCTAGTCCTCCTAGAGTCCAAGTCCACCTAGAAATCTAGGTATTCCCAGAGGTCTAGGCCAGGCACAAGTACCTGTAATAGCTTATTTTAATGTCAATTCTGCTATAACATTCCCTGATTATCATGAGATGCCAAAGAATCCTAAAAAGATATGTCCTAAATATCAATTGCATCAGGATCCAGAGGATCACATTAGGATATTCAAGGAGGCATGCTTTAGAGCCAGGTTAGAGTATGAAGATGTTGTGTGTAGGTTGTTTCCTTACACCTTTAATGAGCAGGCTTCTAACTGGCATGTTAACTTTCCTAATGGTTACATTTCTTCTTGGGCACTTATGGAGGAGGCATTTTTATCTAGGTTTAGGGGACCAGTCAATCCTTCCACCTTATATCATAAATTGCCTGCAATTAAAAGAGGTGAAGGAGAGCTGATTGATAATTTTAATGATAGGTTTCAAAAGGCTTATTCTAGGTTAGTGTCTCCTTACACAGTAAATGCAGATGCATTATTAGCCATGTATTATGTCTCCCTTGATCCACTAACTGCTATGTTTGTCAAAAGAAAGGTTAATATAGATACAATATCCAAAGATTATAAGGAGGCAACCTCAGTAAACCAAGAAATGAGACAAACAAATTATAATCCATTTCTTAATGTAGGAAACCCTAGGATACAAAGTCAAACACAATGATGGAATGGGGTTCCTACACATAATACTCCATTGTTGAATCCAGTTCCTACATACACACCTATGTATAATCCTTCCCCAATCTAGGCTATAGTCCCTTATACTGGTAACACTACCAATAACAATCAGAGTAATGGTCAGTCTTTCTTCCAACCTCCTCAGGATACATTTGTGGCAAAGGCACAAGAGGATAGGGAAGAAATCAAGGAAATTACTACACATTTAAGAAGATTGACTACTGAAATGACACAACTGAGAAATGAAAACTTTTATGGTAGAAATAATCAAGGATATAGTCAGAACCATAACCAGAATCATAACCAGGATTATAACCAAGGTCAGGGTTCTAATTAAGGTTAGAATTATAGTCAAAACCAAAATCATAATTAGGGACAAGCAATGCAAAACAGAGGACCTGTTGTAGATAACAAGGCTTGGGGTAATAACAATAGAAATTAGAATCAGCCAAGGCCACCTAGGACATGGAACACAGGGCCGAACAATGGCACTCTAGCTTGTCCATTTGAGAATTTGGATAACCAGGAGACAAAACAAATAGCTAGAATTCAAATGGCTAACATAGCATTAAAGAATTAGTGTAGGATTCATAATACCAGTGCCCATGTTGAACTAGATTGCCCTCAGTTTCATCTGGCAGCAAGTATTTTCAATGTGGATGTACAGGCTCCCACCTCTGAATTCCTTAATCCCAAGGGTAATGAAATAGTGCCCTCAGGCTTTGAGACTGCTTTAGTCTTGGAGATTTTTACCTTTGCAACTAGGGAAGAAGAGGATTAGTTGCTAGAAGATGAACCTTACTTTTGTGAGAGCCTCTACCCCGAATCAACTTTAGTATTGAATGCTTTTCAATTTCCCTTTGAAGTTGAAATGAAGTGTTACATGAAACAGAGGAGGTACATGCATTTCAATAGTCTAACAAAAAATTATACCTACAATTTGAGAAATAACACTAGGCCAGGAGGTCCTTTCACTACTTCCACTCCTCCTAACAATTTCAATACTCCCCCAGATCAAAACGCTAGTAATAATCCTTCTATACTAAAGGCCAATCATCATGTGAATAGTGAAACAGTAACACCAGAAGTCCAAATAGGGATGATAGAGACAGTGGAAACAATGAGGTTGATGAGCTACTTGTCTGAAGAGATAAAGAAAATCAAGGTCAGTATACCTTTATGTGAACTATTGAAAAGTCTAGGGGTCAGAAATGCTTTCATAAAATCCTTGGATACATCTGTGACAAGTGAGGTTTCTGTTGATATGAATTTTCCTAGTAAGGATTCACAGCCCAAGGAAAAGAGTAAGAAAACTGAACAACCTTCCAACACTAATGTGGTCATGTATGCAGATAAGAGGGAAGCCCCTCCTTTCTTGTTAACCATTAGGATGTTTGGAAGGAACATACATAATTGCATGGGAGATTCTGGTGCATCAGCTAATGTAATGCCTTTAGGGATATGTAAAACTTTAGGGCTGACTCCTACTAAATCTGCCAAGGTTGTTACACAATTGGATAAAATTGAGGTTAATGTGATAGGAGAATTAATGCATATTCAAATGTAGTTAGCTTCACATCCTAGGGTAAGTCAGTTTATTGATATTCAGGTAGTAGATATATTAGTGAATTATGGGATGTTGTTGAGTAGAGACTGGTCTAAAACATTGAATGGATATATGGCCACTGATTTTTCACACATGTGGTTACCTTGGAGAGGTGTTCCAAATCTGATTAGGATAGAAGCTGAACCTAGAATGAGACACATGATCACATAATACAACAAGACTAATGAGATATTGTATGCTTCTGTTGAACTTGGTGTTTATAGAGTCACTAACAAGGGAGTGCAAATTGAAGAAATCTTGATGCTAAATTTTAAAGAAAAACTTGTCAATAAAGAAACAGTAGTGTTCATTAAGTTTGATGAAAATTCTTCTGATGAAGAAGAGAATGCAATAAATAGTTTTGGTCAGATCATTAGGCAAGAAATGGAAAAGTGCATTGAACAAAAGATTCTGGTTCAATGCAAGTTGTACAAGAGCATGTGCAGAGTCCATAATAAGCCTCATTCTGAAGAGAATTGTGGAATGTGCAGAGACATTATAGAATATCAATACATAAAGTGTATAAAGGGGATGAAATTTTAAGAAGGAAAGGTTAATCCTAATCAACCTAAGAAATACTTTCAGGACAACATGGGTGTATTAATTCTAGATTTAGAAAAGGGAACAAAAAACAAGAGTGTCTTTCATTCTAATTTACAAATTGAAAGTATAAATATGCAGGTAGGTCAAAATGAATTGCCCATGAAGAAACAAGATAATACTTCACATGTAATAGAAAAGGCAAAACATGCCAAAATAAAACATCAAAAGAATAAAGAGAGCATGTGGACACTGAAATGTGATGGATCTAAATCTAAACAAGGTGAAGGTGCAGGTGCAGGTGTGGAACTTATAGATCCTAATGGTAAGTCATTTTTAGCAGCATATAGGCTACAATTTCCTTGTACTAATAATTTAGCAGAATATGAAGCTTTGATTTATGGACTTGTTATGGCTATCAAGAAAAAGGTGAAAATGATCAGGGTATTCTTAGATTCTGAGTTAGTGGTCAAACAAGTAAGAAAGTTGTATGCATGCAATTATAAAAAAATGGTTTGTTATAGGCATAGAGTGTGGGATCTGATAGATTCATTTGATGCCTTTAACATAGAACATATTCCTAGAGAATTAAATCATAGACTAGATGCATTAGTAGTTGCTGCTAGCACTTTGAAACCCTTAACATTGTCAGGTTTAAAAAGATTTGCTGTTGAATTAGTAAATGTTCCGAGTATACCAGATAATGTTACTCATTTTCAGGTATTCAAGGGAGATCAGCAAATTGTTGATTTTCTCACTTGTAATGAGGTATTTGAAACTCAAATCATTGATGAACAGGAAAGGCCTGATGTGTCTTGGGATGGAGAAGACATAATAAACTTGAAAAGCAATTTCTTACCTAAGGGAGTAATTGAGTTAAGAAAAATCTTTGACTTTGATGGGGTAGTAAGATAGAAGGATTTGCCCAAAAGTGAAGGAGGTAAATGCGATCCATATAACTTAGGAACAGAGCAAAGTCCACAGAATGTATTGATTGGAAAAGCTTGCTCTGAGTAGTTAAGAAAATAAATTGTGGAAGTTCTGAAAGAATACAAACATGTAATAGCATGGACATATGAAGATTTGAAGACATATGATACGTCCATCATAACTCATGTGATACCCTTGAAACCAGATGTTAAACCATTTAGGCAGAAACAAATGCCTGTGAAAGCTATTTTAGAGCCTTTAATCTTTGAAGAAGTGAAAAAATTGCTGTCTACCAAGATAATCTTCCCAGTAAGACATTCAACCTGGGTAGCTAATTTAGTACTTGTGAGAAAGAAAAGTGAAGACATTAGGTTATGTGTTGACTTTAGAAATTTGAACAAAGCCTCTGAAAAAGATAATTATCCCCTGCCTCCAATAGATGAAGTGCTACAAGCAGTAAATGGGGCTAAGATGATGTCTTTTCTAGATGGATTCTCAGGATATAACCAAGTCTTAGTTGATGAAGAAGATAGGTTGAAGACTACTTTTACTTGCAAGTGGGGTAATTATGCATATAGGAGAATGCCTTTTGGTTTAATCAATGCAGGGGCCACTTTTCAATGAGCTATGGACATTGCATTTCGTGGATTGTCAGGTAAATGCATTGTTATTTATATGGATGATTTAACTATTTACTCCAAAGATGCATCCACTCATGCTGAAGATTTGAGAAGAGTACTTAAAATATGTGAAAGGTACGGGATTTCTCTTAACCCAAAGAAGTGTTCATTTTGTGTAACTGAAGGAAAACTGTTAGGACATGTCATTTCTGAAAATGGGATATCCATTGATCCCAACATAGTAGAAGGAATAAGAAAATTGCAATTACCTAATAGTTAGAAGGAACTAAAGTCCTTTTTTGGTAAGATTAACTTTGTCAGGAAGTTTATTACAGGATTTGCAGAAATTGTGCAACCATTAAATGCCATGCTTAAGAAGGATGCAAAGATAGAATGGACACCCATAGCCAAGGCTGCATTTGAAGATATTAAGGAGGCCATTGCTGATGCTCCTATGTTGGCAAGCCCAAATTATAGAAAGCCATTTTACATATATTCTTTTGCATCTTCACATTCAGTTGCAGCTGCTTTGACATAAAAAGGAGAAGATAATGAAGAAAAGCCCATAGCTTTCATGAGTGCACCTCTGAAAGATGCACAACTGAAGTATCTTGACATAGAAAGACAGGCATTTGCACTAGTAAGAGAAGTTAAGAAGTTTAGACATTACATCTTACAAAGTTAAGTTAAGGCCACAGTACCAGATGCAACAGTGAAAATGTTGCTGATGTAGAATGAGCCTCGAGAGAAAAGAGCTAAGTGGATTACAATATTGTAAGAGTTTGATATGGAGATTATTCCAATGAAGCTGGTCAGAGGACAAGCATTAGTACGTACCATAGCAAACACAGATCCAAATTTGGTCAAGCAGCAATATGTATTAAATTCTAATGATGCATCAGGGTGGTATGATGATTTGAATACTTTTGTGATATCAGGTAAATATCCAATTAAGATGAAGTCTTCTCAGAGGAGAGCTTTAAAGATTAAAGCACAGAGGTACATGATACAAGGAGGTCTTCTATTCAAGAAGAACCATGAAGGCATATATTTAAGATGTTTAAACAGAGCTTAGACAGATAAGGTATTGTCAGAGTTTCATGATAAGTATGGAACTACTCATGGTTCTCATTTAGCTACTATGCATAAGATATTGAGAGTAGGATACTATTGGCCTACAATGTTTAAAGATACTAAGAGTCATATTCAAAGTTGTCACACCTGTCAAACTACAGCAGACAAGGGAAGGAATCAGGCTAATCCATTACAGACAGTCATTGAGTCTAGGCCACTTGCATAGTGGGGCTTGGATTTCATTGGAGTTATAAATCTTCCATCATTTGTAGGACATAATTTTATATTGACAGTAACTGACTATTGTACAAGGTGGACTGAAGCCACATGTTGTAAGTTTTCTACTATTGAGGCGGTTATCAAATTTCTTGAAGAAAACATTATAACAAGGTTTGGAGCTCCATATTCGCTGGTATGTGATAATGGCCCTGCATTTTATTCTCTAAAATTTTCTAAATGGGCATTTGACAATGGGATAGTTTTAAAATTTTCTTTAAATTATTATCCTCAGGGGAATGGTTTAGCTGATTCCACAAATAAGATTTTATTGGATATAATCAAGAAGCTAATTGAAAAGAATCCTAGAGAATGGAATACATTGTTAAAATATGCGCTGTGGGTAGATAGGACTAAGGTTAAGTCAGCCTTAGGCAATGCACCTTATCACCTTGTTTATGGGACTAATCCCATACTTCTAGTGAATTTAAGAATACCTGTCTGGAAGTTTGCTAATGAGTATTTAGGATTTGATGATCACAAAGAAGCTAGGATAATCCAAATGTTACAATTAGATGAGAAAAGAGATCAAGCCATTCAAAAATTTGCCAAGCATCAAGTAGTGGTCAAAAGATGGTTTGACAAAAGAGAAAGAGTCAAAACCTTCAGAATATTAGACTTAGTGTTGTGTTGGGATAAAGCACATGAAAAAAAAAGAAATCATGGAAAATTTGACAAATTATGGTTAGGTCCATTACAGGTCGCAAAGATAATAGGAGATAATACTTTCAAGCTCAAGACCTTGACTGGGGAAGATGTGCCATTACTTGTTAATGGCCAACATTTGAAACATTACTTTCAGGCTTGAGGTGAAGGTAGTTGGTATGTTCTGTATCATAGTGTAAATAATGTACAGTTTTGTTGGGTCTTGTCTTGTTTTGTTTTTGTTTTGTTCTGTTGTGGTGGTGTGTGTGTTGCATTTCCTTGGTAGAGATACTTGTTTTTTTTTGAGGTATACAGGAGAAGACTAACAACTACTGAAACAATAGAAAATTCAAAACATTTAGGTTAATTACTTGAAATTTATGCATAACTTGTTGTAATGGTCATAAATGTAGAAAATGGTTTGGCTTGTGAAATTTTTTATTCAACAACTGTGGGTTGAGTATTCATGGGAAGTTTCTCACAATGACACACCTAAATTCCTTGGGTTTGTTGAACATACCAATGTAGGTATTAGGTGAAAAATTAGAGGTCACCCTTGCTACCATTACAATTCTCAGCTTAATTTCAGCAAGTGATCACACCTTGCATCATGAAGTTTTAAATGTAATATCTTATAAGGTTTCTATCTTACACAAAATATAAAATAAATAAATGAATAATATGGATTTTACTGAAAATCTAGATTAAGCCATCTACGTAACTCTACTGGTGCTATAGACGCTTGCTGGCAGTGGGGCTCTACTTGGGAGAATTGTAACTATAACCTTGTCGGGGCTATAGACGCCTGTTGGAAACAAGGCTCTATCTGGTTGGCTATGAGGGAATGACATCAACTATGTAGTTTAATATTAGTCACTAGTTTGTTCAACTATTTTCAAGATGAGGATTATTAATCACATGCACCCACTTAAACTGAATAGGGAAATTCATGCACCTTATTGAATACATTAGGTCTCAAGTTAAATAATGGTTTACAGAAAGGATAGTTGGAAGTTATGAATTTATTTCATTTAGTTTTCTTTAATGGTTTTAATTTAATTGTTTTGTTTGGTTGCTAGTTGTTGTGATGCTCCCAACACGCCCTATTTTACTTCTTAGCAAAATGAGGACCCCTGCTGTGGCTGTGGCTTTTTGCTTGTGTGTGGGTCTACTTGGTGGTAAAAGGGAAAAGGAAGTGAAAGTTACAAGCCTTGTTGAAAATAAAGAAAAATAGAATTAAGTACCAGAGCAGAATAGGAGTGAATTCCTTGTCAAAATGAGTAAGGGTTGCCTTTTGAACCATTTTAAAATTCCCAATATTTTGCAAGATATGTGTGTTTTGGGTAAAATACACTATGGGAGGGTTTGTATGTTGCATATACAAAGTCGTTTGTATGTCAAGTTGTTGTATGAGTCGCATAAAAGAGGTGTCGGGTTTATTGCATCCTTGCATTTCTATGCATATTGTTAACATTTTTATCCTTACATACAATTCAGACCTGACGAGATTCAAAGGTAAAACTGATAATTGGTTAAGTCCACTAGATGTATATCGGGTTTGTATGTTTGGCAAAAAGAAATATACAAGACGATATATAAACATGATATACATGTCGTAGATCCGAGGAAAATATTAAGTTTAGTTTTATCGTGGTATGTTTCACATGTTGTATGTTGGATGCTTCGGGTTATACTTCTCGTATATATACAACGCGGAACTCAGGGAAAATTAAAGCTTGGTATAAATGATGCATCGCATCTTAATGTATATTTAAAGATGCATTTCACTTTATATACATGTCCGAAGTCGAGTGGTTATGAACTGTGGTTTATGAAAGACGAGAAGTCTGAAAGAGAGGATACAAGCATAGTTGTATCGTTGAGATACAAAGTAGAAGTTAAGTCGGTCCTGCCGATTGTATGCTTCTGGCTTGTATGTCAACAATGTATATCTTTGATATACAAGCCAATATACAAGAAAGGATGTAAACAAGGGATGCAAGACGGATTTGAAAGGAAATTAAATAAATGAAAACTCTTTGTATGTTTGGGACAGGTGTATGTTAACGATATACATGTCGGATATACAAGGAAATAAAAGACATCACGGGAGATAAAGGTAAAAAGAGGTTTGTATGGGTTATTTGTATATGCACTTATATCTAATGAAACATACAAAGAGTGATATACAAAGCAAAGATACAAGTATGGATAAAAAGGAAAGGGAAATAACTTTAGTTATGGTTCGTTGTATATTTGTTTGTAATGCGAACATACAAAGAATAACATACAAGGAAATATACAAAGAAAGGAAATGTATGCAGAAATGACTTAATGGATACAAAATATTAAAACTTAAAACGCTGAAATAGAAAGACGAAGCTTTAGGCGCATTAATTGCTATAATTAATGCCAAGCTAGCACCCAAAAAAGAGTAAAATTCAAAGGCGTTAGGGTAAATTTAAATGCATTTTTCTTTCAGATATACATTGTCAAGAGTTAAAATTGCAGAAAAGGAGAATTGCTATAGAGATTGAACAAAATTCATCAGGGCGACAGAATTACGACAGCTGGACGGAAGAAAAATAGTAAAGTAAGTCAACGACAGAAAATTGAGTTGTCAAGAAATAAAGGTATTTATCTTAAAACACCATTACAGTTCAGTTGGTAAAATGCATGCAAAATTCAGTAATTTCATTATAAAATGTAGATATTTGTTAAATTACTGGTTTAACTATTAATTAGCTGGGTCAGGATAAACAAATTTGAAAGTCAAAATGGAAAAGACAAACTGGGTTAGGGTAAAATGGTAAAAAATAAAAAATTCATAGTAAAACCCTAGAAAGGAAAGTGAAACAAAAAGTTAAAAGATACATTTTCTACAGGATGGCTCCGAAGTAGAAAAAGGTAGATATAGGCAGAGGAGTTAAAAAAGAGAGAAAACTGCGCATGGAAATAGAAAAGGAAGAGTTCCCATTACATAGAGGATATCTGTCATTAATCAGTATGAGTGGAGTGGGAATATACACAAATATAGGAAACTATGATGCGGATGATGTTTTACAGAAAATCACAGTAGCGGATGCTACACTTGATATGAAGTGTATATGGGAGAGTGGACTATACAGAGCTGCAAGTTTTCCATTAGCTATGGAGGCTAGAGATTTGTGTCTGGATTGCATATACCTGTATGATCCAGTTACCAGGAAAATTATGTTTTATGACAGACTCATTGCAGATTTATCCACAGAAGGGATTGCAAAGACGTTTGGTTTGGAAATCAATGAGAAAATGGTAGATATTGATATAGATCAATATAATGATGATTTTTATACCAATGAGAGGGATTGCAGAGGTAAGATATTCTATAGTTGGTACAACCCTGAAAATAAGCCCAAAGCTGTAGCCAGAGTGCACAAGAATCTGATGAGAATATACTTCAAGGAAGAAATATACTTGATGATTACAATGTTAAGTAGAGTGGTAGGATTGAGAGATGACACCAAGTGTGAACCATGGATGTTTACTGTCATTGAGTTCATGAGAGAAGCAGGAAAAGAGCAAGGACATATTCATTGGGCCAAGGCCATAAGCACAACAATATTGAAGCAGGCCATGTTAAGAAAACAAAAGATGATGCCTTTTTATTTATCTTCATACCTATTATATTCATGTGCAGCAGAGGTTAGACCATTCATACATGGAATAGAAAGGGTTGGAACCTTAGGGAATGGTCCTAGACAGAAGTTGGTATATGAGCATTACCCTGACTTATAGGAAGAAAATGGAATGAAGAAGTATGCTCTAGTTAATGATGTATTCTATACATACATGGTGAGAATTTTAAGGGAGGAATCTGATAAAAGGTTATCTAATAATGCATAGGATGCGATTGGGTTTTATAGTTCTTGGTACATTCAGTTTGAACATTTTACTTACATCAGGACTAAAGGATTTGAAGGAAAACCCTTTATGCTACCCCAGTATCCTTTTGATAAATTGATTGTTCTGGAGTTTTCAGGAAAAATCTGAACGCCTTTAGAATGTACAAGAAGAATTTTAGCAGAGGTAATCTTAAGTTACCTTGGGCTATTGGTAGATACTCCTGTTATAGTGAGGAGGTTGCTTGGTATTCGGAGCAGGAATTAAGATATTATGGATTTCAAGAGTTTGATTTAGCCAAAAGGTTTGATCCTTTCCATTGGATCCAAAATACAATTGATAAGAAGTTTAAACATCAAATTCATGTTGAAGATTTTTGGTTAGATTGTAAAAATGACAAAGAGGTAAGGAAAAGGGTTCATAAAAGGCTAACAGTTGATCAAATGAAATCTATGGGAGATATATATGTTCCTCCAGAGGGTCAAAAGGATGATAAATTGCTGCATCATAGTTATGCAGAGGCCAGGCTTGCCCCTATTACAGAACCTGATTGGTCACAACCATGGAACACATCTTTGGACATACTATCCAAATCAGTTATATTATTTTCAAAAACATGGTTAAATGATAGGATTGAAGAACTTAAAGCTGAAGGGAGAGAAATCACATATCCAAAGAAAGGGAGAAAGAGAGCAAGAGAGCCTAGTGATGATCTCTAATATTTTTATGAGAAGAAAAGAAGAGTTGTGGAAGCTAAAATTGTTGAGAAAGATAAGAATGCTACTCTAATGGATCCCTATGTATTGGGAATAATAGTAGCAGTATCATCTGATACATTTGTAGATGCAAAATCATTGAGCCATGAGATTAGTGCAGAAGAAGCACAGACTTCCAAAGAAGTAACATGACATCAAGTTAGAAGGGTAATACCAATAAGTATATCAAAAGGGGAGACTTCTAAAATAAGAGAAGTCATTGAAGCACAATAGGTAGGTGCAAAGTTGAGTGATACACCTAGTGCGTCCACCCCAATAGAAAAGAGACAAGCATATGTTCAGGTGAAGACAAAATTAGCTGGGGAAATGTTGCAAGGGTCGAAAGCACAGGAGGCCAAACAAACCATTGAGACTGTTCACATTGGGAGTGATATCAGTGAAAGTGAGGAAAGGGGAATGTATGCAGGAAAATAAATTGAAATAGAAGAAGAATCTAGTGAGTTCTTAAGTGAAGAAGAAGAACAAAACACTCCGGCTGAGATGGAAATTGAACAAGGCCTAGTGTATGAAAAGGAAAGGTACAAGAAGAATCAGGAACAGTAGATCCATTTGGTACCCTAGTGTCCCCTGAAATAATCAAGGATGTACAAGAAGAGGCACATAAAATTAAGGAAGTTGAAAAGGAAGGTATACCTGAGGAAACAATCACAAAAAAACCTGTTCAAACAAGAGATGAAACAGAAGCTGGCCCTTCAGGTGTGGATGTCTTAAATATTCTTAATATGTATGGTGAACAGAGCAAAGAAGAGAAGAACATAGAAAGCAGGCAAGAACAAGAAAAAGAAGTAAAAGAAGATGATACAATGATAGGTTCACTTGTATATATAGAGCAAGTACAAAAAGAAGATGAAACTACAAAAGATGAAGCGAAAAAACTTGAAATTAAAGAGATAATAGAAAATATTAATGAAAGCAAAACTAGAGAACAAGCAAATGATATAAACATATCAAATATAGAGCAAACACATACAGAGGAGGACCAGGAAAAAGAATCATCAAAGGGAGAGGGTGCTGAGGAAGAAGATGAAGGTGGAGGGGACACATAAATTGAAGAGGAAGAAAATGAAGGTGAATCCAAACAACAACGTGATCCCATGGTACAAGAGCCAACCCTTCAACAACATCATCCTCCACAACAACAACCACAACAACAACCACAACAACAACCACAACAACAAGAACAACAATAGGAACAACAACAAGAAGGAGAAGTGGAAACAGAGAGACCTCATGAAGAGGTAATTGATGAAGTTAAAACTGCTAAAGACACAAAAGAGATTCTTGCCTGGTTAAGAGTAGAGATAAGGAATGAAAAGAAGGAGGTACAATTGGTACCTATTGATATCAAAAGTCTCTTGGGCAATATCATGCTGAGGAAAGAAAAGAGAAAGGCCAGAACAATTTCAACCATACAAAGAGGTCCAGATGGATCTAGGATGCTGAACTTGGCCATACCTCAAAAGGAGAAGGCAAAAGGTGAAATAACCTTAGATGAATAAAAAATACTAAATTTTGACCTTGGGCATACTACACAGGATCAACACATAACTGAGTGGGAAGACATGCACCAGGTAACAGCAAAAATGTTGAGGAAAGATAAAGACAAACAAGAATATATGAAGGGACACATTGTCCAATTGCAGCAATTTATTAAAGGGATATTTGATCCCAATACAACAATGCCACAATTGCCCAATGAGATAGCAGTTGTGTCCAAGGAGGAAATAAAAGATATGGAAAATAAAAGACTTAAGGCCAATATTTTTGAAGAATGGTTCAAATATTTTATGCAAGAAGGTGAATATGTAATAAAACAAGCAGTGAAAAGATGGGAGGTAGTTGCAAGAGAAAAGAACAAATGCAATATACTTGTACATAATTGCCAATTTAGAAGAGAAGAATGCAGATTTGAATTGGAACAATTAACATAAATTGAGGAAAGAACAAAAGAATTAATAAATGAAGGAGTAATTACCCCTTCAATGGCAAATCAAGTGTCACAGGTGAGGTTAGAACTAAAGTTTGAAGAAGACAGTCTCAGAAAGTGCATAACAGTTGTTCAGGATTTAGAAGAAAGAGTAGATGACATGATTAGAATGCATAAAAGGATAGTAGAAAAGATACTAGATCATGAATTCATGGATACACCAGCATATGAACTGGAGAGGGCTTTGACAAAATTTAATACTATTTTTACACCATGCATGGAAAGTCCTGAAGCATATCTCAGTAAATAGATGATCGATTCATTGATGGAAGAAAGTGCCAAAATGAAGAAAAACATGAAAAAGAATTAAGGTTCAGAGAACAGAGAAAAGAAACTAAAAGAGGGGGTTTTAATGCAAGAGAATATATGGACAAAGAGTCCAGGAGGAGACTGCACTTTATAGAAGGTATAATTAATAATTTGAAATCATATTTGAAGGAATAGAAATTGTAAATGGAGCAGCGGTTTTGGAAAAAGTCAAGTAAAGAGTATCTGCAGGTAGAAGTCAAAGAAAACAAGGAATCTTATTTTGAAAAGATTCCAATGGCATCCTTTGAAGAGGAAAAGATACCATTCAGATATTTTGAGAGGCGGTTAAGAATGAATATGCACCATTGATCAATAATAGAGAGATCTTAACCATAGATTAAGCTTTGTAGCCGTAGCAGTAAGAAGTTTCAAAATCTATATAAGAAACTCTGCTACTTGTACATTAGTTACGCAAGGATTTTGAAAGATAACTAGCAATTGTAATTTGTTTGAATACTTTGATTAGAAGAGTATTTTAGTTTAGAGTAGGAGGTCACCTGTGTCTACACTAAGGAATGCGTGTAGTGTCCAGCTTTCTTATTGTATTTGTAAGATGTTTGTAAGTTTTCTATTAAGTTGATTAATGAAGCAAAGAGTCATTCATACATTGTAAATCATATATGGCTGTGTGTTTTGAATACAAATAAATTTGGAATTCTGCGTCTACTTTCAGAGTGTTTTCTAGCTCTTGTATTGGAAATAATTCCTCTTTAAAAGCTTGCAATCTTAGATGTGTGTTCATGAAAATACTCAGGGCTTCACATTTAATGATTTATTTTGTTGATTTGATCAAGTGATATATTTCTTATAACGTGAATAACAGAGCATTTAGATCCTACATTAGAATGATGTTTAATTTGAATTTCTCTAACTTTTCCCCAAGCATTTGAAATACTTAGCTTAAACGCAGAAATTTAAAGGAAATTGTCTGACATTTGAAGGAAGCATGAACAATTGTGTTCATATCTGACAATTTTCATATTAATTTGAAAGAAAAGCTTGTTTCATTAGAAATCACACAAAGCTTTATGATACAGTAATAAATTTATGCAAAGAAAATAGATAATTTGTTGAGCTTTGTAACAATTTGCATAATTCGAGTCCAGTGAGTCATAAATCACCTTAAATTAAGTAAGGCCCCTTGTAAATTATAGTTTCACATTAACCTACTGAATTGTCCACAAGGTTGAGACTTGACAATACAAAAACTTGGGATTAAGAACTCTTAAGTGACTTCTTCATATCTTTCAAGACAGTTTAGGTTCATTTTGTGAATTTTAACTTTTGTTATGAATGTATAAAAATAATCATCAACATTTAGAAGGAAACTGAACCACATCCTCTTTCTTTTCTGTTTCTTCTGGCTGTAGAACAATGGAAGAAGGTTTTAGCTCTCTGAAAATAACACTTCTTCTATACAACAATTTTTCAACCACAGGATTCCAAAGCTTGTATCCTTTCACATCGACACCATAGCCAATGAAAATACACTTAATAGCCTTGTTCTCCAATTTAGACCGTTTCTCCCTAGGCACATGTGCATATGCCTCACAACCAAAAATATGAAGATGTCTAATAGAAGGCTTCTTACCAGACCACACCTGCATAGGTGTCTTACCAACAAGAGTTGATGTAGGAGACCTATTTACCAGGTAGCAAGTAGTGGCTACAACTTCAGCCCAAAACTTTTGTTGGAGGCTTGCTCCACTAAGCATACTTCTAGCCCTCTCCATCAGTGTCCTATTCATCTTCTCTGCAACTCCATTTTGTTGCGGGGTGTATGGAGTTGTCTTATGTCTTTCAATCCCTTGCTCTTTACAGAACTTATCAAACTCTGCCAAACAATACTCACCACCGTTGTCAGTTCTCAAACACTTAATCTTTTTACTAGTTTCATTCTCAACAAAAGTTTTAAAATCTTTGAACCGATTAAAGACTTCAGTCTTTCTTCTGAGAAAATAAATCCATGTCCTTCTACTATAATCATCTATGAAAAATACAAAATATATAGATTTGGAAATTGAAGGAACACTAATAGGACCAAACACATTAGAATGAGTAAGGTCCAACACACCATAAGACTTGTGAGAACTAGAGCAAAACTAAACACAATTTTGCTTTCCATTTATACAATGTTCGCAAAAATCAAACTCAAGATTACAATCATTTAACCCCTCAACGAGGTTTTTATTTTTCAGGGTTCTAAGACCCTTCTCACCAATGTGGCCCAATCTTATATTTCATAACATTGTCTTTTCATTAGGAAGCTTAACTTTCAAAGCATGAGCACCCTTGGATACCCAAGATGCACTACCATCAGAATTTGTTACAACAGATTTCTTCACTATTGGTTTAGATGGTGGGGATGAAGTGATTGCAACTCTTTTCTTTGAGTCAGAAGAACTATTGCACTGTGAAGTGCATGCTTCCAGCTAAAATAGAGTACCTCTCTGAGTACCCTTTGCAAGCACAATAGATCCATTAGTCATCTTGCATCCATCCTTAAAAAAGACAACCTGCACACCTGCATCATTCAATATACTTACAAAAAGGAGGTTCTGTGCCAAGCCTGGGATGTGCATAACCCCAGTGATCCCCCACTCATTCATCAGGAAATTAGATTGAGATTCTTCCATGACCAACAATCTTCATATGAGAATCGTCACCCAGGTACACTCTTCCACCATCAAACTCTTCATACTTCATGAACCAACTTCTATGCAAGGTTATGTGGAATAATGCACCAGAATCAATCAGCCACACATCATTAGATGCATGGGTGGCCAGGGCTATGATGAAGGCATCACCATCATCTTGTGACTTGTCAGAATCTAAGTCTAGGACATTCTTCTTTTTCTTTTTCTTTTCCTCTTTGCATTCCTTTCAAAAATGCCCAATTTTTCCATAGTTCCAATAGAGAGCCTTGGACTTTCTAGGAGATTTGAATCTCCCATGGGATTTGGATCTACCCTTCTCAGCTTTCTTGTCCTTCCTTTTCCCTTTCTCTTTGGGTCTTCCACAAACCGCAAGAGCCTCTTTGGCTGCTTCAGAAGACTTTCTTTGCATCTCTTCAGATAACAACAATGATACCACTTCATCCATTTTAAAAGTGGATGTGGTGCTCCCAATAGCCATAACAAGATGATCCCACAAGTCTAGCAAAGAACAAAGCAAGGTCATACAATGATACTCCTCCTCCATCTTCACACCAATGGATGCCAACTGTGCAACTAACATGTTGAAAGCATTTAGGTGATCTACAACAGATCCTCCATCGTCCATCTTGAGAGAATACAACTTCTTTCTCAGAAAAAACTTGTTCACTAGGGATTTGGTCTGATAAACATCTCCCAGCTTCTTCCAAAGGTCTTTCGTGGTCTTCTCCTCATGGACATTTAACAGGATAGAATCAGCTAGACTAAGTCTTATGAGATCCTTAGCCTTCTGATCTTTGAGATCCTAATTAGCTTATGCTATTGCAGTTGGTTTTACACTGGATATGGTTTCCCATAGGTCTCGATCAACAAGCATGTCTTCCATCTTAAATTTCCATAACTCAAAATTTGTGCCATTGAATTTCTCCACCTCTAATCTTCCTGATGTACCTGCCATCTCTTTTCCTGCAACAAGATTATAGAATACTCTACACCGACTCCCATTCAATCTAAGATCAGCTCAAAAAAACCCTACCAAACAACTAGGACCAAAGGTGATCAAGCTCTAATACCAACTGAAAGGAAGCTAGGTGTGTGGAAATCACTTCCTACACTAATCTAATGAGGAGAGATGAGTGAAAATTCTTTTTAAATTTTACAATTACAGTGTTATTAACCCAACAATAGAGATATTGTAGTAATACACAACACAAGAATGTAAGACAAAAGAAGAGAGAGACAAGATATAACGTGGGGAAAACCCTTTCAGGTGAAAAACCCCACACTCCAAAACCTACATAATGTATTATCTAAACAACAAGGTTTACAACACACTTGCATTGCAAGTCTTTACAGGAGTCTTCGACACTCATATCTGGAGACAATCTAGTAGCATAACAGTACCTGTCAATCACATAATACATCTCCTCTCAAAGCACCTGCTTAAATAGAAGTTTACAAGGCAAAAATGAACTTTCCTTGAGATGGGCGTCCAACTTGGCCTCATGGCCCAAAACCCACACCTAGGGACACTTTTCCAACACTGCAGCATGATCATGACACTTGTCATATCACCCATCCCAATATGGTCGCCTATTCCCAAGTTGGGCAATGACAGATGCTCTTACGACTCTTACAACTGTCATAGAATCTGTCATAACTGTCATATCTTACAAATGTAAGAGAATCTCTCATACACTAACTAAAAATAGCATATTCTCTTACATGTCATAACCCTCCTTGGGGTGCCCAAAGATACCTTCTTCCAAGATGCCTTGTGACACGTCTTCACCTATCATAGTATCTTCTATTTATGACTCTTACGTGTCATAGATTTTGTCATAGGAATTTGTCATAACTGTTTTGGTCAAGATTCACTTACACACTATTCAAAGTGCTGACACATGGAAAAATATCTCTACCACTAAGTGGGACGCCTATCTCCTCATGTGAGGACAAAATTACATGTGGTCACCTTCCATGTAGGATGACACATTTGTTGGCAAGAGACTTTGTATGGCTTCATGAGTGTTGTCATTGATGGCAACAAATTCCAGCCCACACATTCGCAGGACATGGTATGACTATACCGGAAGTTAGATTGAAGAGTATTTTGGTCTGGTGAGCAAGAACAAAGCGTGCAACAAGGTTTGACAATTAGGTCTGGATCTCTCAGAGGAAGTGTCTTAGCAAAGTGTAGACTTGGGGAAGTCAAGAGGAGTACCATGACTGATACATTCTAGAGATTAAGCCTCTGGTGATGAAAGAGTGAAAAGATATGAGCACCTAAGTCTTGGGCAGAGTAGACTGAGGAAGAACTGACTAGCATAGCATCAGACCTTAATCCGGATGAGGAATTGATGGAGATTAAGCTTCTTGAAGGATCATTCATGGTTGGCTGACATGATTGCTGACTTATACAACTATCTCTTTGATATGCATCACTTAGTAAGCAAGGATTTAGCTAACTGATCAGAGTTTGAGAAAATCTTGAGTATTCCGGATGCCAACTAGAAAGATATTGAAATCCTTGGTGCAGATATATATACCAGATGGATTTCGATGTGAAGTAGTGTGTTGTGAAAAAGAGTGTGTGAAGAAATGCAGAGAGTAGTGTGGAAGCAGCTATACAAATCTGGTATGTGACAAAACAACAACACTAAGCAGAGGAAAAATGAAGCGTAGCAAATCAGTATAATGAGCCTAACCGAAACTGAACCTCAACATATGTGGATGCCCTTGATCAGTTCAAATACCTGGTTACTTTCTATATATCTTGTAGACAGTGAGTCTCTTGTAGGTAGTGAGCCTCTTGTGAGCAGTGTGCTTGGGCAGTGAGCCCTAATTGGCAAGTGCCATTTTGTACTTCTTATTCTTTTAACATAGAATACAATCTTGGGTTAGTCACCCTATGGTTTTTCCCTTAACATGGTTTTCCATGTCAAAATCATTGTGTTATGTGTATTGATTTTATTTATGCTCTCATGGTTATGCATGCTTATAGTTTTGATGCTGCACTAATTGTTAAAGAAGATTAGAAAGTTAAATTATTTAAGATAACTGATTCAGCCCCCCTCTTAGTTATCTACCTTGTTTCCGACAATTGGTATCAGTGCGAAGTTCCTCTAGACATAGCCTAACAGCTTGAGGAAGATCTGGGAATATCAATGGATATGTATGGTATGAGGGATCAACTTCAATTTGCCCTAGATGATCTTGAGCAATCTCACTCTGAAGTCAATAACCTGAGGGAAAGACTCAAACAAGCTAATGATTTCATAAATGAACTCAAAGAAAAACTAAGTATCTCAATGAAGAAAAGAAAGGAACTACTTCAACAATTAGCAAGTCAAAGTGCAGCCAATGATACTAATGAAGATCTTAATGAGAAAACCAAGTTATGTGAAAAGTTATCAAAAGAGGTCATTATGGTAAGACATGAAATGGAATTAGGAGTTATGAAATTCACCCAAGAAATTGAAGAGAAAAGAAAAAGTGAAGATAATCTAAAACAATCTCTCAAGGAGAAGTTAGAAGACTGCCACAAAATGGATAGAATAATCAGTTATCTGGAATCTGATCTTGAAGATGCTAGAGACAATGAAGAACAACTTGAGAATCAAATAGACTCTCTTAAAAGGGATCTTCAAACAACAAATGAATACAAAGAGAAATTCAAGATAACCTCTGCTCAACTTGAAGTTCTTCTTGAAAGCCAAAAGAGGGTAGATGACAAGCAAGGCTTGGGGTATGAGAAAGGGGAAAGCTCTGGATCTAGTCAGAAGAACTCTAGATCAGGAAATCCAAGGAACAGGCCTAGAAGACCTCCGATAAGGCAACCAAAGGCTCAAAGATATCCATCTTTCAATGGATACTGCTACAACTGCAATAACTTCGGTCATAAAGCAAATCAGTGCAGAAGAAGAATGAATCAGACTAATTCATCCTTCTCCGGACAGTGTTTTAACTGCAAACGGTATGGTCACAAATCTCATGAATGTAGAAATATGCAAATGAACAATTCATTCAATGGTAAATGCTTTGTATGCAATAAAATGGGACATATGGCTAATCAATGCAGATCAAGAGGATATTAGTCAAATCTGCAAAGAAATGTTGTTTGCTACAATTGCAATAGATTCGGTCATATTGCCAAATTCTACAGAAGTAAGAATTAGGATAAAAGGGGACTGGTGCATCATAATCAAAATCAAGACAAAGGAAAAGGAAAAGTGAATGCGGATGAAGTTCAAAGGGAGATGAACAAGATTTAGGTAAAGAGAAGTACAAAAAATGTTGGGGATGGATCCGCACCAGAATCTGGTGCTGATATTCCTTCTAGAAACTAAATAGATGAGCTTTGGCTCAAGGGGAGTCAAAAAGGAAAACAAATTCCCCCAGCCAATTGGTGCCTGAAATTGGCACATGGAAAGTTGTAGATTAAAGAGTTCTCAAGAGATATCTAAATAACCCTTGGCAAAAGATCCACAAGAAGTTTTTAAGAGGTTAATAATCCAACATTGATCTAGTTTAACAGTCATCTGGTAAGAGCAGGATTTTCACAGTTAGATCTGGTATGATTCAAAAATTGAGTTATCCTGATCTATGGATAAATGGAATGATTGGAGAAAGGAAGATAGATTATCAATAATCACTGAGAATAACTCTAAGTACATCTTAGTGATCCAGAAAGATCTCTCAGGACAAGAAGAACAAGGCAACCAGAATAACTTAAGTTGTGCATTTATTGTAAAATGGAATTAGGGTTTGCGCAGAAGTAAAAGAGTTCTTTTGTTCATCATTTGCACATTTGCATTCAAGAAGAAGGAAGAAAGAGCTCTGCAACAAGATTACTTCAACTCTCTCAAGGATCAACCACATAATTTGATTCAACCAGTGATCTTTTCAGCTCTTATCGTGAACCCTAGAAGCGTAAAAGGTATTTTCTGCTCTTGAATATCTCTCTCTGAATCCTTTGAAAGATGGCTACTCCAAATGTTGTTAAAATCACTAATAGACCACGCCCTAAGTTCAAGAAACATCCTTACAAATCCCTAGAAGTTGATCCCCTAGGCACATTCTCTAGCATTCTGCATGGAGTTCTGCATGTAGAAGATGTTAGGGTTTACATACACGCAAACATTGAAGAATTTGGAGAATCCAAGCTGATGGATATCTATAACAAGGAACTGATAGATGAATCATTTGAACTTAAACCCCAATACAAGGCCGTCCGGGATAAGCATTTTGGACAGTGCATTCATTTCCTCTATTTTGCAGAAGATGAATGTGTTCGGTATGTTCTGAGCAGAATGCATGACAACTTCACGTGGTTGATGAGGCCATTCAAGATAACCAAGGATGCAATTAGGGTGGTAACCAGATTGCACTCATCCAGTGGGTTTCCTACTCTCAAATCAGTCAAAAACTAAACTGTAAGTGAGGCTACCAGATCAAGATTTGACAAGAGGGCAATGACAATAGAAGACATCATAGATCTGGATATCAAATTTGCCTCTATGATAATTGGTTACAAAATCTATCACTCCAGTAGGGAGAATTTAGTATCTAGAACTGCTATATATACTGCATATGAAATGCTAAGGAAAAATGCTGACTATGATCTTTGTGAGCTTCTCCTGAACCAACTGTTAGAGAATATGTAGAAAATAAAGAAGGATAAAAAGAATTATTTTAAGTACGGTGGCTTGATACTTTATCTATTCTTCTACTATATGAATGAGCTACCCAGAACTAGTGGCTGGATATGCCAAAATGACAGACCTGTTGCCATACAAATCAGAGATTACATGTATGGGCTTGGTGATGCTAAGGCTCAAAGTTCAACACTCTGGGGATACTTCAAGAACTTTCAAAGTATGATGCAGGCTAGAGAAAGAATCCCCCAATCATTGGTTGAAAAATACAAGGATACAGTGTGGTTTATGGTAGACACTGATCAATTCCTAATGGAGGCAGTGGAGCCAAGGATAGTCTGGATTATGCTAATGGGGTATGAGGTTGATTAGAAAATCCTAGAGCTACATATCCAACACCTACTGAGCCAGCCCAAGGACCCTAAGGTAGAAAGGTTTGGAACCTTTCAAGAGTTGAGTGTGAAAATTCATGTTGAGCTAAGACAACCAGAAATGAAAAGAAAAGTGAGAAGAGAAGTAGAGAAAGTTGCCAAAAGATTTGGCATTTCTAAAGAAGCAGTCAATGCAAATAGAGAGAAACTAGAAAGAGTAGAGAAAGAGAAACAAGAAGCAAAAAAAGAAAGTGATCTGGTGCAAGCCCCCTCCCAGACCAGATCCTCCAAAAGATCTGCACTTGCCACCTCTAAGAGCCAAAAAGCCTCAAAACTAAAAGCCAAGACATTCGGTAAGGGAGAAAAGAGAACAAAAACCAAGGCCACAAGGTCCTATACAAGTCAAAAAGATGATGAAGACATAGAGTGAGATGAGGAGGTCAAGAAAATGAAGAAGAAGAAGAAAATATCTGGTGAATCCTCTATCAGTCAAGGCAAGGAAGAAAAGGTAGAAGAATTTGTTAAAAAGCCTACTCTCTGCATTGATGATATCATCAAATCAATCACTGTGGATGGGAACCTGAAACCAATGACTGAATTTTATGATGAATATAATGAAGCTGACCAGAAGATTTTGCAAGATGCTATAGTCAGGTATCTTAACATCTATAATAAAGCATTCATTGAAATCATATCTCTAATTCCCAAAAGCCTAGAGAAAGAACTTGAAATAAGAAAGAACAATGCTAAGGCAAAGGACCTAGAGATTTGGGAATAGATAGCTATTCAACTCTATCCTTCCATCACTCCTAAACAAATGAACATGATCTTCAAGGATTGCAAGGATGAGTTCCAGAGCAAAGCTAGAATGAACAAGCTTATGCTCGAAGAAACTGATCAAGTGGCAAAAGAGACTGAAGACATCCTCTGGAATGCATATAAAAGATTCAATATTCCTATTATAGAGGACCTAAGTGATGAACCTTCTGATGTCGAAGGATTAAGTGCATCAAAGGAAGACTCTACTGAGAAAATTGCAGAAGAGTCAAAGGAGATAGGTAAGGAGAAGACTAAGGACCTAGATTCCTCTGTTCTGGAAAAGGAAGTTCATGAAGAAGTAAATATCTCTCTTCTGGATCCCCCAACTGACTTTGGAATTGAAGGAGAAGAAAGAAAAGAAGAAGAAATCAGTCAACATGAAGAGGTAAAGGGAAGAAAAGAAAACCAAACAAAAAAGACCTCAGGTGACAGTTTTGAGGGTATAGAAGGAAAGAAGACTCTGTCTCCGGAAAGAGACACTACAGAAACAGTTAAAGCTTTCTTGACTAAAGAAATCATGGAATTAGATGAACCAGAGCTATTTCAAGGACCATTCAATTTTGACTCCCTCTCCCTGGTTCAGACAATGAAGATAGCATCCTTTGCCCAAGCAAAGGCAAAAGAAAAACTTCTAAAGTCTCACACGGAGGACTGTGAGCTGATAGAGATTGCATCCTGTGTGTTGGAAAAGATCATGCCATCCTTCCAGAAGGATCTTTCGGCCTCCTCATCTGGTAATCTAAAATATATTGTTAATTATGTTAACACACATTTTGATGAGAAAGTCTGGAAAGAGTTTTTGGGTAAGAGATTCTCTGAGATACAAGGACTTATAACAAATGATAGGAGAAATTTGAATATTGGGATAAAGAGCTTAGAAAATGCTCTTAAAGATGGCGGAGATCTATACAAATTTTGCCTATCTTGGCCCACCGTGACAACATATACTACCAAGAAGGTGGAAGAACAAGAGAGCAAACTATCAAGTTTATCTCAAAATTTTGATCCTCTCACCTCTTCCATAATGAATCAAGAATGTCAGACTATTGCAGTTATAAATGAAATAAAGAAGCTTGAGAAAGAGAAGAAAAATAGAATAAGCAGGCTAAGTGAACTAAGAGGAATAATTATTCCTAAGTTAGAGGCAATGCATGAGGCCCTAAATGATGCCTAGACCACAACCCAGACCAATGATCCAGTAGACTTAAAGAGGGAAGAAGCTTTTGCATTTTTGCTAAGTGGTAAGATTTCAATCTTGGACAGGATGAAGCAGAGTTGGGCAACATAATTTGTCCAGTTGAAAACAACTTTTGCGGATATACTTAAGTATATGTAAGTACTTAGTCATTTTTCACTAAGTGTTGCCATCAATGCCAAAGGGGGAGATTGTTGGCAAGAGACACTATATGGCTTCATGAGTGTTGTCATTGATGGCAAAAAAGTCCATCCCACACATCTGCAAGATATGGTATGACTATACCAAAAGTCAGAATGAAGAGTATTTTGGTGTGGTGAGGAAGAACAGAGCATGCAGCAAGGTCTGAAAATTAGGTCCGGATCTCTCAGAGGAAGTATCTCAATAAAGTTTGGACTTGGGGAAGTCAAGAGGAATACCATGACTGATACATTCCAGAGATTAAGCCTCTGGTGATGAAAGAGTGAAAAGATATGAGCACCTAAGTGTTGGGCAGAGTAGACTAAGGAAGAACTGACCGGTAGAGCATCAAACCTTAATCTGGATGAGGAATTGATGGAGATTAAGCTTCTTGAGGGATCATTCATGGTTGGCCGACATTATTGATGATTTCTACAACTATCTCTTTGATATGCATCACTTAGTAAGCAAGGATTCAGCTGACTAATCAGAGTTTGAGAAAATCTTGAGTATTCTTGATGCCAACTAGAAAGATGTTGAAATCCTTAGTGTGGATATATATACCAGATGGATTTTGATGTGAAGTAGTGTGTTGTGAAAAAGAGTGTGCAAAGAAATGTAGAGAGCAGTGTGGAAGCAGCTATACAAATCTGTTATGTGACAAAACAATAGCACTAAGCAGAGGAAAAATGAAGTGTAGCAAATCAGTATATTGAGCCTAACCGGAACTAAACCTCAGCATATGTGGATGCCCCTGATCAGTTCAAGTACCTGGTTACTTTCTATATATCTTGTAGACAGTGAGTCTCTTGTAGGTAGTGAGCCTCTTGTGAGCAGTGTGCTTGGGCAGTGAGCCCTAATTGGCAAGTGCCATTTTGTACTTCTTATTCTTTTAACAGAGAATACAATCTTGGGTTAGTCACCCCGTGGTTTTTCCCTTAATAGGGTTTTCCATGTCAAAATCATTGTGTTATGTGTATTAATTTTATTTCTGCTCTCATGGTTATGCATGCTTATAGTTTTGATGTTGCACTAATTGTTAAAGAAGATTAGAAAGTTAAATTATTTAAGATAACTGATTCACCCCCCCTCTCAGTTATCTACCTTGTTTCCAACAACATCATCGTGCCAACTCCCACAAGATGACAAACCAAGATTTGCATCCTAATTACACAATAGACAATAAATAAATGCAATGAATTACCAAGGTTGAGACACCTTAATTCAAATCAATTTTGGGATCCCATGGATTTTGTTATAACTTCATCTTTAGGTGATGTGTGCACTTGTTGATCTTGATTAGGAATTTTGGGGGATTTAAGGGAGCGAGATGTGTGGATGGAGGGATTAGTGGACTTGTGGATGAAGGGATGAGGGGATTTGAGGATGGGGATATTAGGAGTTGGGAGGAGTGGAGGTAGAGTGGATGGAGGGAGATGTATGGTAATATACTTTTGATATTGGTATGACAATGGAGGAGGGATGGCAAAATATGATTTGGAGGTGCGACGAGGTGCTCCAGGTTTGGGATTGGAAGAAGATACTTTATGAGATGTACGGGTGGTACCAACATGTTTGGATTGTTTTCCTTGGGATATATAGCCAAGGCCATGTGATCATAGATGGGTTTTGACATGGATGGGCTCCAAAATACCTTGTTCAAGAAGGCCTAAACCTTTGCATTGATAATTCATGTTTTGGAGCATGTGACATGCGATGAGATATTTTATGGTTTGGAAATAATATGCGAGTCCATTATTAGATGGGGGAGGATGGGTGGTGGATACAATTTGTTCCTCTCCTATGAGAGAACCACCACAGATGAAGGTGTTGGGTCCAAGTGGATAGTATGATGGATTTGAGATGGGGTTGATAGTGGATGGTGAATGATCAATGTGAGATAGATTTCGAATGCTTAGATCTTGATTATCATTATGCTCATTAGGATGTGAAGTAATATGATCCAAGTTATTTGTTTGATTATCTATTTTTTCTTAGGGACCAATTGTCTCATCATGGGAAGTTAGTGGATACTGAATAGGACTAGTGGGATGATGGATGGGGTGATAGATAGGAGTGATGTGGGTTTCTTGCTTATGGGTAATTATAGGATCATGGATGGGATTAAATGAACTAGAAGGAATTTTTATTTCTTTCTCATGGATAGGATATTGATCATATAGAGGATTATTATGGATAGTGTGATATTGGTTATGTATATGATAAATTGGGAGGCTTTGATCTTGATTTGGTTGGGGACATGGTTGATCATGATTTGGATTTAATTCTTGACATAGCTCTTGTGTTTGGATGGGAGTGGAATCTTCTTGGATGGACTCAATAAGCTTTGGATGTTCATGATAGGCATTTGAGTGCATGATGGTTTTAGATTCCTTGTGAATAGTTCTTGGGTCACATCCTTTATGGATTCATAGGTTGATGGAGTAGGGTAGGGATATAGTGGATGGACAATGATTGAGGATGTTGTGGGGTTAGGAATAGGATTAGATGAATGGATAATGGGAGGAATTTTTGTAGAAAAGGATCAGACGCATGCGAGGGGGTTCCTAGGGATAGGTAGAAAAGTTTTTTGTATTCCATGTCATGACCACATGGAAGATGTGGACATGACACATGTGTTGTGTGTCGCGACCACATGGGAAATGTGGGCATGACAGTTTGACAAATCTCTCAATCTAATCAATCTTTCCATATAATTATTGAGTACACAAACCTTTAGTTGAGTCCTCATTCATCTATAGTGACTTGGATTGGTTTTTGTCCTTGAATGTTATTGTGAAAGGAGGGTTTGAATTGATAGACTTTAACACTATCCACTATCTTCCCACTTTTCATCCATAACAATTATTGATACTTCTACTCAGTCCCTTGATGCATCAATAGAAACTCCAACTAAAGTCCCATCCAAGGGGATAAGCTTTGAGGTTATAGATAAAATTGGTACATACCAAGCTTATGGTAGGGTAGCTAAAACTTGGGTAGAAGAGAACCATTAATGGTCTTATTTATATTGAAGAATCCATGAAGCTATATGAACAATTTTAGCTAAGAAAAAGGAGATTAATGTTTATGTTCAAATAGCCAAGAAGGAAGAGTCTGTGTTGTAGGTCATTTTCAAAGACTTAAAAGAAATGATTAAGGTTGATATAAATATTTTAGTTGCTAAAAAAGTCTTCAACAAGCTTATAAAAATTAGACTTTCAAATGGTCAAATGGGTTTGAATGGAAAATCTTGGTAATAAAACAATCCTTAATTGAGTACAAGAAGCTTGTTAAGACATGCAACTCAATCTTAACGAATGTTCGAGAAAGTTACCTTTCAATAGATGATGACATCTTGAAAGATGATGAGATCAATCTATCTGAGGTTGAAGTTCTGAGAAAGAGCTTCAAAGATTTAATTTCAAATGAATTTCCTAAGAAGGACAACATGGATGGTAATACTATGGACAAATTGAGTAATATGTTCACTTCTCTGATCTCCTTCCAAAAAGAAAATTTTGATTTTCACAAAAGAATTGAAGAGGTTGGTGAAGTATTGTCTACATTGAAGATATGCCTCTGTACTATGAATATCCCAAATTGAAAGGCTATAGCCCCAATAGTCACCATTTTTAGGAATTATAAGGCAAAGATGGCTTCCTCTCTACTAAGGTCTACAACAAATGATGCAGTCAATAGTAAAAACTTTGATAGAGATAAAGAGAAAGAAGTTCAAAGTTAATATGTTTCTTTTCTTTTATCTTTATTTATAAAAGTGACTTTAATAAGTCATATTGTAATATAAAATAAACTTTATTCTTATAATGAAAGAAAAGAAAAGAATAAAGTTTGTTTTATTTATTTTCCTTTTTCAAGAAATAGTTACAAGTCTAGAACTATTTCATTTGTAAAGCTATATAAGATAGATTAGAAAAAGGAAAGATGATCATTTTTGGTAGAGACTTCCCCTACTAGCTTCAAACTTTCTTCTAGTGTTATCCCTTTTTGTCTTTTCTACTTTTGGGAAATATTTTGCATAGATATTTATAAAGAGATCTAAGAAGATACTTTAAGCTCTCAAATTTTGAATGCCAGGAATACATATTAATTTTGGGTCATTGGTTCTTAATTGTTGTAAATTTTTCTAATGTTATGTTTGCAACAACATCTTGTGAGATTCTTTCATAAATTCTGCATGGAATATGAATATTCATTCATATATCTTGAGCTTAGTATTTCATCTAGATATTCATTTTCTTTTATTTAAGCAATATCTAGTGAATATCTTTCAAATCTTCATAATTTTGATTCTTTCTTAAGTAAATTGTGTTTGATATGAGACTTTTCACTCATACACTATAGTTTCCTTCATCTTTTAGTTTATCCTATATACCTTTCGTACTTTTTGGTTAAAAGCATACACCATAAACCCAAAATTCAATCATACAAGGGAGTTGCCCCTCTCAAATGCAGAGAAAGATTGTTAAGTTAAAAACAATCTCTCCTTGCTATGGTAGACTTTGTCATTTCCCATTGGGAAAGTCAAGTAAAGAATTTCAGTGACAAATATGTTTACCAATAGATTTTTGGTGACTCTACTGGGGTCCAAAAGGCCTAATTTTTATTAGTAATTTGTCTAAGAAAAATCTTTTAAATGGATAATCATGGTGCTCCAATGTAAATTTGGACCTTTTTTGCAACCAAATGTCAATTGGTTGAACATGGAGCAAGAAGGTATCATAACTAATTTACATACTCTTGCTTGGAGATATCATAGATCCAACCAACAATTTCATTGAGTAAATCATGTCTTGGATGATGAAGAAGATTTGGGACAAGAAATTAGACAAAAAGCAATAAGACTTGAACAAGAAGGTTAGTATTTGGTTGTAGTTGAAAGAATTGCTTCAATACCAAGGAGAAACAAGCTTAATCCAACACCTGCAATTCAAAACAATCAACAAAATTATCAATAGTAGATACTCAAACTAGCCTTAAAGATAAACAAGTGTTATTAGGGAATGAAGTGCTGAGATAGTTAAAGAATCTCTCCTAAAATGAGAATAGGTGCCTCTATTGAAATGAAAATCTTAAAATAAACCGGAAATAAATTAAGCTGGCTACAAAAATATACACAAGAGGAGACCGTAAGAAGGGAATTATGGATCCTAATTTTGAATACTTGGAAAAAGCTAATTTTTTAGTATTTCCTTCTAGTGCAAATAGGAAGACTAAATCTACAAGTAGACCATCTTCTCCTACAATAACTACAACTTCCTCTACTTTTCAAGCTCTTGTCTTACATGGTACCTCTCTATCTTTGATAATCAACTTTCAACATACAACATTACAAGCCATGACATAGTAGCCACTTGTTCCTTTGGGTGCAACCATCGGCCCCCTTGCTCTGGGTAATCAATTGCATGATTTACCCCATGGCTCAAGAAAGAATCTACTCAAGTTCAACAGTGATGGAAAAATTTCCCTAGATGAATATATAAATGTTCTTTGCTGCAAGCGTTATCCTAGGAATCCAACATGAAGATGTAGCAATAAGGTTATTTGTAGAATCTCTGACTGATGTTGTAGATAAATGGTTTTATCATCTACAACAAGATTCCATTAATAACCAGTCTATCATGAGGAACAAATTTGAGGATAGATTTAAGTGTACTAAAAATGAACATGCTCTTTTGGCCTAATTTACATAGCTAAAGAAAGAAATGCATGAACCTATGAGGGAGTTTGTAGAAAAATTCAACAAGATCATTAAAAATATTAATTAGGATATAAATCAACTTCAGAGAATCTAAATTTTTTATTTATTAATGCCTAAACCATGGACGTGAGTTTTCACATGATAAGGGAAAAATTAATTGATTTGGATGTAGCTTAGGCTATGGCTGTATGTATAGAAGATGATCTCTTTATAGGAGAAAATTAGAAAAAAGAGTTGCAAACAAGTAAGAGTTTAGCTAATACCTCCTCTAACCCTATAATTAAAAAATTAGCAAATGATTTGATAGCCCTTAAGAGATAAATGCCATGTAATCAATAAAAACCCTTGTATTAAGATACACCAAAAAAGAGTTATGGGAAGCCCAACAATAATAAGACATTAGTGTTAACTAGTCCCACACAAAGACTTGCCATTGAAGGGCCTTCAACAAGTGGATGAGGTAATAATGTAGTATGTAATTTCTATTTAACCATTGATAATGATGGTCCTTCTAGCATTAAGATGAATAGGTTCATGCAAATGATAGCTATGGGTGAAACTATTGAAGAGGACCCTATTATGGAAGAGACTAATAATTACTTTGGTGACTCTATTGTTAGCTTCTTTGAACAAGAATCAGACTTAGGAAGAGGAGAGGATATGTACACCAAGATGAGTAATCAGTCATGTTAAATATTCATGAGAAGTCAATAGGCTAAGAAGAAGACTAATAATAAAAAAGTCAGTTAGGTGATGTTGCTATTGCCCCCATGTATATTTTGTCTAGAAATTTCTCCACAATGATTATATGTTTCAATACAACTGCTTCTAAATCCATAGGTGTCTAGGTATCTTCCACTTATATGGATGAGAACAAAGCTACTTATTCTTTTGATATAATAGAATATTGCAAGAATGTTAAGATTCAAATTTCTTAGGCTCATTATGTAAGATTAAATCCCCTTGAATTGGATAGATTAGTGAAGTATGTTAAGAATGATTCTCCCTCCTTTCTTCATATTAATGCTCATTCCTTAAATAATATTGGGAATAGTGAAGAGCCATCTACAAGTTTGTCTTCAAATTCTAAAAGCATGTTTTCCCAGAATCTAGATGAAAAGCCTAATCCTTTCTATGCCTTCCTTTTCATTATTGGGTATAGATTATCTGTATTATAAATTCTAGGGCTTCTAATAATGTTATGCTAGCCCAAGTTGTACGAGCCCTTAGTTTATATCCTAAGAAAACCGAAGGAAAATTTTACTCCATGGAATCCAATAAATTTCCTCTTGTTGGACAAATCAAAGATGCTTAGGTAGCACTTGCAGCCTATCTAAGAAAAAGGCTAAAACTCACCATTCTAGTTGCTGACATTCTAGGTAGCTATGGTATGTTTAGCAATCACATCTTTTGCAAGGATTTTGGAAGTGAAATACAGATGGATTTGTCTCATGCTCTTATCCCTATAATTGCAAAGAAGATATATTTGGATCCAGAGCCCAAAGGCAAATTTATAGATCTTTAGTCTAGTGATCCTAGGTTAGAAATCTTATATATAGAGATAGGACTTGGAACATATTTTGTTTCTTCTACTTCAATGAAGAAGTCCTTGAAGTTATTGGCCTAGACATCTTTTGAATTGTGGACAATGAAATTTGATGGTAGTTATTCATCATCCAGTGTTGGAGTAGGTGTTGTTTTGATTTCACCTAACAATAATATATATCCTTTCTCTTATAAATTATAGTTTGGTAACACTAATAATACAATTGAATATGAAGCACTACTACTTGGATTGGCTATTATGAAAGAAAGAGGAATAAAGAACTTGAAAGCTCTGGGAGATTATGAGATGGTGGTACAATAGGTTAGAAATATTTTTACTATGAAAAATGATAGGCTCAAGCATTATAGGAATAGGGTCTAGGATAGTATTGAATTTCTTGATGCATTTTCTATAGAGTCTATTCCTAGAGAATATAATTCTCGAGCTAATTCATTATCTATTTCAACTTCTCTTCTTCTTCCTCATCTAGATTTTAAGGATGATTCTTATATATTGAACTTGTTTATAGCCCAAGAATCCTTGATAATGTTAATCATTGGCAAGTATTTGAAGATGATAATTAGATTATAGCTTTCCTCAAAAAAGAAGGGACTCTTGCGAATTTGGACTTTGAAGGTAGATCTTTTGAACCTAATGAATCAATAACTGGTGATGTTGATTCATCTAATTCCTTAGCTAAATGGGTAATTTAGCTAAAAGGGAATAAGTTACCTAAAGGCCTAGTCTCTTTAGAATATTTTTTTGAAAAGCATGATAGGTATATAAAAAAAATCAAGAGGGAAATTAATTCTTCTGTAGAATATGAAGGTGTTAATATTGGAACAATAGAGATTCCTAAGTTGGTGTATATTGGTAAAAGGTACACACCTAAAGAAAGAGAACACCTAGTGACCCTGATAATTAAGTACAAAGATGTTTTTGTATGGTGTTACAATGATCTAAATAATTTCATGGATGGAAAGGTTCAACACCATATTCCACTTAAACCTGAGACTACTCCATTCAAGCAAAAACAATACCCATATAATCCCAAGATATAAAATACAATATTTATTGAGATTGATAATATGCTTAAGGTCATAATCATATATCCAATCCATCATTTGATATGGATAGCCAACATATTCCCAGTTGACAAGAAAAATGGAGAAATAATGATCTGTGTGGACTTCAAAATATTTAATGAATCCTCCTTGAAAGATAATTATCCCTTGTCCATAATGGGTCACATTTTCCAAACAATTTCTAGCTCTAAAATTATGTCCATGGTATATGGATTATTAGGATACAACCAAATCAATGTAGCTCTAGAAGGTCAACATAAAATAGTTTTTACAACCCCTTAGGGTACTTTTGTATACAACTGTATGTTCTTTGACCTCATCAATGCTAGAGAAATGTTCCAAAGAGCTATGAATTTTTATTTTGGTGATTTGAAAATAAGATTATTGTAATCTATATAGATGATTTAACAGTATTATCTAAAAATAGAGAATATTATTTTCATAATTTGGAACTATACTAAAAAGATGTAGGGAACATGCAATTTTTCCTCAATTCTAAGAAATCTATTTTTGGGGGCATAGAAGGAAAATTATTAGGACACATTTTTTCAAAGGAAGGAATTAAGATTGATCCCAAAAGAGTGAAGGAAATTTAGAAACTCAACCTTTCAACAAGCAATGTTAATACAAAATCCTTCTTTGGGCAAGTGAATTTTCTAAGAAGGTTTGTTTCTAAATTTTCTAAATTGACTAGGCACATAGTTGATGATGAAGGAAAAACATTTTTTTAAGTGGAATGATGCAAGGAAGAAAGCTTTTAAGGATATAAAATAAGCCATTGCTAATGCACCAACCCTTGTGCATTGTACTTTTAATAAGGACTTTACCATTTACAACTATGCATAGGAACACACTTTGTCTACAATATTTATCTAGAAGAATGATCAAGGAATATAAATATATAATCCCCAATTGCTTTCATGAGTATTGCTCTTAAAAAGCATGAACTAAATTATTCACCAATATAAAAACATGCTTATGCAGCTGTCAAGGATATTAAACAATTCAAATTCTATATCCCCCATTCACAAATGGTTGTTTATGTACCTGATCCAACTGTCAAGACTATTTTAACTCAACAAGAGATAAGATGTAATAAAAAAGGAGCCTAGATTGCAAAGGTACAAGAATATGATGTGGATATTAAACCTGCCAAGATGGTAAGGGGGTGTGGACTCTATAAGTTAATTGTAGAGAATGAACCTGAAGAAATTGATGATCTTGCTCTTACTCTCTTGGTAGGACTTACTGATGATTGGTTTTCCAACATTACCTACTTCCTAACATATGGTGAATGTCTTGCACACCTCTCAACAAATGAGAAGATAAATTTCAAACTTAAGGCTGCCAAATATGTTAGGAGACACTTTTTATAAGAAGGTTGTAGATGGAACATTTCTAAGATGTGTAGATAAAGAATAACAAAAGAAACTCCTTGAATTATTTCATAATGAAGCATGTGGGGGACATTTTCTTCATCAGTGACAACCTTAAATATTTTGAGACAATGATACTATTGGCCATGTATGTTTAAATATGCTTACAATTGGGTATCAAAGTGTGAGAAATATAATCAATTTTCTAGTAGACCTCATTTAGTAGCTCTTCCTTTAAGACCAATTGTTATTGAAGAGACTTTCCAACAATAGGAATTAAATTTTGTTGGGTCAATTAATCCTCATTCAAGTGAAGGTCATACCCACATACAAATGGCTATAGACTATTTTACCAAATGCATGGAAGCAACCCAATAAAACAAACTACATTTGAGGTGGTTTGTAATTTCATCAAGGAAAACATCTTGGTCAAGTTTAGCATAACCCAATTGTTACTGATAATGCTACCAATTTTTCTCTTCTAAAATTTCTCTCTTTTTCTATGAGCATGGTATAAATTTATCACATTCATCAGAGTATTATCCTTAGGGAAATGGTCAAGATGAGTCAAGTAACAATAATCTTATTACTATTGTTTGAAAACTAGTGGATGAAAATCAAAGAAATTGGCAGAAGAAATTATATGAAGTACTTTAGGTAGATTGAATTACACCCAAAAGGGATATAGGCATGTCACCATTTGAGTTAGCGTATGGGATAAATAGTGCATTACCAATTCCCTTGGAGCTTTCAACTTTGAAGATTTAGACTACCATTGAATATGAGCACTTTCAAGATTCTCTAAAGAAGATGATAATGTACTTGAAAAGAATTGAAGAACAAAGGGAAGATGTATATGACAAAATAGTTGAACATCAAAGGAAAGTTAAGAAAGTGTTTGATAAGAGGGCAAGGCAAAGAGACTTCATAGTGGATGATTTTGTCCTACTATGGGATAGAAGAAGAGAACCAAAGGGAGCTCATGGAAAGTTGGAATCACTCTAGAAGGGCCCAATTAAAATCAACCAAGTCTATGGAGATAATTGTTTCTATGTCTTATCTAGATGGAACTCCATTACTCCTTCCTTCTAATGGGTAGGATTTGAAGCTTTACAAATTACAAAACGGGTTGTCCCCCATGCATGCATCATATTTTTCTATGTTTGGTGTTTATTTCCTCTTTCCTTTTGGTTTATCATTCCAGGGCATTTTTCTTTTGGTCTTGTTTTTGAACCTATGGCCCATTGAATAAGGCATTCAGTCTATTGGAAATTCTAGGTTTCTCTATTTCTTGTGTAGTCCTTGTCCACAATCAGAGCCAGTTGTTTCCCCCAAATTTTGATCTGATCCCTTTTTGAAATTTGCAACAAGTTGTTGTTCCTTAGTTGGGAAAATCTCATTGAGTTGAAAGTCTTTGTTTTCCCCCTCCTGAATCACTTGTGAAAACTCTGCCTTTGGTCATATCTCTACCACTCTAAAGTTTCAAAATTTCCTTTGGTTTTCGGTAAAACTTCTTTTTTCCTAAATTTTTGGAAGGTTTGTAAGTTCACGAACCTCTCAAAAACCTGATCCATCACATTGTTTTATGAGTCTTTCAGAAGGTTCATTAGTTTTCAAACCTCTCATAAAGATGATGAAGTTGATTTTACTTATTTTTTGGTAGGTTCAAAGTTTCAGTCCAGTTTCCCAAAGAGATGAAGGCTTTTAATGTTGGAAATTTCAAAGGTTTTATAACCTTTAAAAGAGTTGAAAGAATTGTTTTCTTTTTCAAAAATATCAACCAGAGTGACAAAAAGAAGCTTTAGGGTTTGGTAAGTTTGTAAACTTCCTAAAAATTCAAAATGATTTTAAAGTTCACCGATTTTCTAATTCCCTGAAAAGCCAACAGTGATTCAATATTTCTTCTTGAAGAGAATGGTTCAAAATTCAATATGGTTTAAAAGTTTGTAAACTTTCTAAATTGTCAAAGGTAAGCTCAAAAGTTTCAAAAGTGTTGAAATGATGAAAATGGCTACAAAACATTAATTTTGGTGTTTTAGGAAGTTCTAAAACTTTCTAACTTTCTAAAAAGTTAGAAGTTTTCAAATAACCTATTTTAAAGTTATTTAAATAGGTTTACAGGCCCATTTATGCTATCATTTCATTTTTTAAATGAAAGATTTGTTGTAGCTTGTTGCTTCAAACACCCTCCTATGCACTTCTAGGTTTTTTCCTCTGCAAAGAAAGGTAAGCCTACTTGCATTAAAATTTTGATCCTAACATAAGCTCTGGTGCACATTCCTAGCTCACATTTGCAATCTAGCTATTGAATTTCCACCGCTCGAGTTTATATTTTCATGAACTACATATAGTCTAGCCATTCTCTTGTCATAGATAAAATTATACTTCTTGCTGCACATCAAAATTTACTTGAATCCCTAGATTGTTTGATCTAGTTATAGTCAAAGCCACACAAAATGAAGTATAAGTACTAGGGCTATGATCACACCTACATTATTCAAAACTTGTTAGCAAAGGTAAGGGACAATGATCTAGGGCACATTGACTTAGACAATTTTTGGGAGAGAATGAGGGAAAACCCTAGGACCCCAATGGGAGAAGTAATTTTTTATAGTGACCTAGCTCATGTAGGAAGATTTCTAGTTGCTATTTAGTGCCCTAATTTAGTCTTAGCATCTAGATGATTATCACCCAGAGTCACGTGAAGTAAAAAATCCTGGTGGTAAAGTAATAGGAAGGCTAGATGGCCCTTCACTTGGCATCACTCTTAGATTGTCAGTAATAAATAACTATGCAAAAATGGATGTTTAGAAAGGGTGGGATTATTTTCAAGACAAGAAAGAAAATTGTCTCAATAATATTGCCAAACATTGGTTGAAGAATCCAAAGAAGGGAAAATCTTAGATCCCAAAGAATCTACAAAGAGCTTATTTTAAAGAAGACATTTCAAACATAATCACCCTATTGCATAGGGTAGTGGGAAGTAAAGACACCATCACATTCGAACATTGGATGTGTAGTTTTATCATCACAATTGTGTATGCTTCCCAATTTGTAGACTGGGAAAAAATGATAAGTGATCATATGCATGATTAGTTGGTGAATTTTCAAATCAATCAATATTTATATATGTATTCTTATCTATTTTATGCTATTGCTAGTATGAATGTGTGGCCTAGCTTGCAGACTGCTGGAGTATTTGATGATACAACACATATTTATAACTTTTACACACAACTTCAAATGCATGTGGGAAATAAATATTACAAGACAGTAAATTATGCCTTTAGTATGTTGAATGTGAAAATACTAGAAGGAGAATTACAATTGAGAATCTCTCTTGAAGCCGCTGATTTGGTTGTTTAGTTTGGTAGTTTCTTCATTCAGTATAATAGGTTCACATATCTAAGATTAGGAGGATTTGAAGGCAATCCTTATAAAATACCATGCTATGCAAGTGATTACCTCATCTTCCTTTAAGTGTGTAGGAAAATGGGAGAGGTAAGTAAGAAATGTATCGAAAAGAAGAAGGAAGGTTATCCTTTCCCTATGAATCTAAGCTACTATAGTTGGAAATCTACTGTAGATACTCAGAATGTTGATAGAATTCTATCAAAATTTTATTTCCATCCTTTCAAAACATGATTGTCTTATGATAGTAAAAATTATGTTAAAGAAAACCTATATGTTGGAACAACATATAGTCATGATTCCCACTTGGAAGACTATTGGGAAGATTGCACATATGAGTATGAGGTTATAAGGAGGGATTGGATGAGGCTAAAAGTTGATCAGATGAAAACCTTCAAGTTAGGATGTGTTATGATCCTAATATGATATAGTCCTAATTATAATAATTTAAGCACTTGTGGTATGTTTAACCATATTATATTCATTTATTAGTCTTAGTTATTCCTTAAGATAACTTAGTTAGGATGAAGTGGTATGTCCCTACATAGTTATGCATATAAATAAGGAAGAGAGAGACTCTCCCAAACAATCATATCATCTAATATTGAATTCACATATTATTTTATAATTATTGGAGGTCAGCCCCTCGAAATGGTCTGTTATTTTCATGATCTTTTTACATTTATTTCTAAGAAATATCATAACAAGTGGTATCAGAGCTACGATTTGGACCAAGACTTTTGTTTCTGCCATAACTTTCAAACCATTACAAATTTGGACCTAATTTTTTCTAGGTTTTTAGGTAAGTATCAAATAAGGTTCCAAGTAAAAACTCAAATTTCTATCATAAGTTTTGTGCAAGTTATTTTAATTTTATCTTTTTTCATTAATTAGCTCTACATGTTGCAATTTTTGGAATTGTAAATTAAAACATTTACATTTTTCGAAAGATTATGAAAAATTAGGTGGGGCTATTTCTTTGGAAATTATTATTAGTGATAAAATATAGTTTATAATTTAGTGGTCAAAGTTAACATATTTTATTATTCTACTCTATAGGCCACAATTTTTGGAATTTTTGAATTTTTTTTATATTTTTTGAAAGATATTGAAAAAATAGAGTTTAAAATACATACACATAAAAATCCATGTCATCTTTAGGATTTAAATACTTTTCTAAAAATTTTGTATCCAATTACCTTCATTCTCAACCACCTAAAATTGAAGGTAAAATTCCTCTAAGATGTGAAACAATGCTACATTTTATTAAAGATAATTTGATTGACCCATTTTACATGAATTTAAGTCCCAACAAAACCACCTAGGTGGGTACAATCCTAATAGACAAAATCAAGGGATAAAACAACCTTTTCAAGATCCAAAATTGAACCTACCCAAAATAAATAACCCTAAGTTTGATGGTATTGATGTAACTTCATGGATAAGTCTCATGGAAGAATACTTTAAGATTCATAATATAATAGACAATGTAATGGTTGACATAGCCTCATGATATTTAGAATATGAACCTTATCAATGGTACCGATGGATAATGTGTAAAAAGCAAGGACAACTGATTAGTTGGAAATAATTTAGAAATGAATTAGTAGCCCATTATGAGCAACCAAGGAATCGAAGCTATTTTACCCAACTAACAAATTTAAAACAAATAGGGTCTATAACTAAATATAATGTTGAGCATATGAGATTAGCAAGTCAAACTCAAGATGTGACACCTTATCAAAGGCTACAAGTCTACATCAATGGACTTAATGACCAAATTAAACATGATGTTCGTTTGTTGGAACCTTGGATAGTTAGGAAAGCTATGCAACAAGAATTGCATATTGAGAAACATAAATCCACCATCAAAAGTTCCACACAAGGTCAAACCACAAGATTGGAAGATAAAATTGTGACTAATCCTATTGATAGAAATGTGGACAACTTACTTAATCTTAGAAAAATTAATAATAACTCTCCTCAACAAGAGGAAACCAAAAGAGAAAAAGATCTATGATCAAATTGTGATAGCAAATGGTCTGGGGGTCATAACTATGCCAATAGTGATAAAATACTAACAATTATCAAGAATGAGGTTGAAGAAGAGAGAGAAGTAGCCACAAAAGAGCCAAATATGGAACTTGAGAAACAAAACTCCACCACTAGAAGTTCCACACAAGGTCAAACCATGGGATTAAAAGACAAAAATAATTCTATTGAAAGAAATGGGAACAACTTATTTAATCCAAGGCAAATTAGTAATCTCTCCACCTCTTGTTGGAATGGTGATAGAAAATGTACTAGAAATCATAAGCGTACTAATAGTGAGAAAACACTAATGAATATCAAGAATGAGGCTGAGTAAGAGAGAGAAGTAGTTACAAAAGAACCAAATGTGGAACTTGAGCATGAGAATTCTAAGGAAGTAGAATGTACTACTATCTTTGTACATGCATTAAATGGCACAAGTGCACAAAAAACACTCAAAGTACTTGGTTATATCAAAAAGTGAAAGGTGATAGTGTTGGTTGATTCATGTAGTACACAACTTTATTGATATATGATTAGCTAACGAGATTAATTGTTTTGTGTATTCAATATCTAATTTTCAATTCATGATAGCCGATGGGAAACAACCCTCTTGTGCTGGTAAATTCCATCATATAAAACTCTCAATGGGAAATTATCAACTAGATTTAGAAATGTTTGCTATCCCAATTGGGGGAGTATATGTAGTTTTGGGCATGCAATGGCTTAAACAGTTAGGAATAATGTCTTTTAATTTTCAAGACTTATACATGGATTTTAGTACACATGGGGAAAACTATAAACTTATAGGGATACAATCACCACCAAGAGAAATTATTAGCTCCCATAGGATGGAGAAATTGCCTAAGAAAGGTTCTTACAATTACCAAGGGTACTACATTTTATAGAAGTAGAAGTCATCAAAACTCAAGATCGACCAAAACTTAAAGAGATCATTCAACACCATCAACATGTTTCTCAAAAACCCAGGGGTATACCTCCAATTAGAGACCATGATCAAGCCATTTAATTAATACCAAGAATTAGTGTCCATCCCAACAAAAGTGCCTATTCTTCCCAAATGATTATGGTTAACAAGAAGGATGAGTTATGGACATTGTGCCCAAATTACATGGAGCTAAAGAAGACCACTCTTAAAGATAAGTTTCATATTATTGATGAATTAGTAGATGATTCTAATATTGTAGTTTTAATAAAGGAAGAGGATATAAATAAGACTACATTTAGAACATGTGAGGGTCATTTTGAGTTATTATTTATGTCATTGAGTGTCACTAATATATTCCCAATCAACTTTTCAAATCCTCATAAATTTAGTGTTCCACCCATTTGTTCAAAAATTGGTGTTGGTATTCTTCGATGACATCTTCATCTATACTAAAACATAGAATGATGAAAAATTCATAGAAAAAATTTTAGAGTTACTAAGCATTGAGGGCAATGCTTTTCTAAATGGGATCGGAATGTTATGATCCTAATATGATATAGTTCTAATTATAATATGTTAACCACTTTTGGCATGCTTAACCTTAATATATTCATTTATTAGTCTTAGTTATTCCTTAAGATAACTTAGTTAGGATGAAGGGGTGTGTCCCTACATAGTTATGCATATAAATAAGGAAGAGAGAGACTCTCCCAGGTATCATATCATCTAATATTGAATTCACATATTATTTTCTGATTATTGGAGGTCACCCCCTCGAAGTGGTCTACTATGTCCCTAATTTTTACATTTATTTCAAAGAAATATTATAACAGGATGGGACATTCTTGACATGGTGGATGATGTTCTGAGTTAGTTGATGTAATGCCCCATCATGCAACCCTAGAGAGTTAGGTTAACTAAGCAATAAGATGCAATTTTTTTTTAAAGAAAGTAAATGCATTAATCACTAGAGGAGGTAACGACTAATTACATCATTTGAACCATTTAACCAACTAACATCTCTAGGGAACATAATTGCATTAAGAAATTATAAAGATAGATCATTAACATCATAAATATCCATTAGCAATTTTGTTACATCATAGGAGAATTACTTATTTTCATTTGCAAAAAGTGTACAAATACAGATGAGATTGCATACATGATTACATAATTACAAGGCTTCTGATTACATTAAATTACAATATAAGTCATGACTATACAATTCTGGAAGCATAATACAAATCTTTGAATGCAATACAGATCTAGAACTGGAAAGAAACATCTACCACACAAATGAACCATGATGCCAAGAAAACTAATGGATTAAGCTCTTCCACCTGACCATGTGGAACCCTGAGGTCCACCCCTCGAGCTAGGAGATAACATAAGGTTTCACAGCAACAACCAGACTAGAAGACAAAGGACTAATAGGTATAAGAACTACTCAAGTACAATACTTTCCAATAAGACATTATAAGCATCAAAACATCACTTCCACACTTTATAGAACTTCCAGAGGCACTCACACAACCGAAGGAGGAAAAACAACTAGGGAGTGCTAGACTACATTAGGGAGGAGTGTCATCACATAGCTTGTCATGGGTTATCCTGGCAGCCTCTCCCGACCACCGGCCCCCATACAAACTCATGCGGAACCAACATACCTTTCATGAGGACAAGGCAGTTGATTTTCCATTCCAGGCCTTCTCATCCCATCTCAAGCCTAAATGAACACCTGAGCCATGAGTGAGGCATACTTTACCTTGATTAATTGTGATTAACTACCCAACCCTCTAAATTAATTATTAAGTTATCACTGGATTAAAAACTTCTAATGGTTTATCCTAGCAGCCACTTTGGGCACTAGCCCCACATTGAAAGACACTCCCCTATCTGCATCTAGAAGACCCTATCCATCAATCAAGACATAATGACATGTAACCATATACCATGCAAGGCATTTACCTTCTTGCATTCAAATCAAAATCATAAGGACCAATTCTTAAATCATTGTCCCAAAACTTCCCATAGGAACTGTCATAACATCCATAGACCACATGTATCTAGAGCAAGGCGTGGTCATCTTGCTCCTAAAATGTATCCAACACAGTATTTTATTACATGCTCAAAATGATAATGAACCACAACATCCGAGAAGGACTCTACAACCACATCATGATCATGACATCAAGATGAGTTCAAGACAAGACCACAAGAATAGGTACACTGAGCAAGGCATGGTTCATCTTGCTTAGTCGTCACAACCACATGAATCCATAAACAGAGGAAAGTAACATTACATAAAACCAATACCTATACAGCCCTTAGAAAGATTACATAATCACCAGAGTCATGCCCACGACTACCCCTCTTGGACTCTGGAATCAACTTTCCCAAAGATACAGACACTAGACACCACTGTAACACAAGGGTCCCACATCGACATTCACTTTCAAATGCACAACATAAATTAAGATCCTTCAACAATCATTCGGTTACTACACCACATTTGCAACACATGAAATAATGTACTAGACATGGGACTAAGAAATGTAACATTAATCCAACCATGATCTATCTTCTAATCATACATAACGTAAATCTATCTCTACAATACAAAATAATAATATTCTAGCTACTATAACAAAAGCACTTACATTCAAGCTCTATATACTTATATTCTAGCAAGTGGTATCAAGAAAACTATTTCTCATTTGAAAATCTAATCCTATTTATAAATCTAATATCCTCCATTGACAAGGGGTTAACTTAACCATTATTGAGATCAAATGAAAGAGGAAATAAACTAATAATCTTTTAAAAACATCAGACATACAAAAATTGGATTAACATCTAAGTTAATAATTATTCCATTGTAAATTACTCATATTTCTTATTAATAGGTAACACAACTATATACCTTTAATCTTACTTTCCTAATAATGAAATCTACTTATCTATCTCTAATTTTACATATTAAATCTCTAAAGCATGTTTTGATGACATTAAATCCTTATTTAAAATAATATAACATCTTACATACTATTGACTACGACTCTAAATATAAGAGCTATTGATCTCATTATCTACTTTTCGTAATAATTTAGACTACTAGTCTTACCCAATACTCATAAAGCAAAAATTGGTTGAGTTGATAATTGTTCTAGTGCAATCTACTATAAAATAGATTCATTCTATTAAATAGGTTTAATAGCCTAACTATAAATAAGAAGCAAATGGAGCAAATGTTCTAAATTTCATGATATATATATAAACCAAAATCACTATTGACCTTTGGTGTTACACCAAAATAAACATATGAATACGATTTTCTAGACTATGCTGCAACAAGTATATTTATCCTTATGACTTAGCAATACTACTCTGCCACGATACAATCATTCGTATATATATAAATCTATTTATAAGTTACAATATGATACACTAAATTACACTATCATATTTATCTTTGCATTCAGCTAGTATCTTGGCTCGAAGAATCAGAGAAGAGTTTCTAAACTGGTCAAGTTGCCAATCTTGTAGGAATATGTCCTGTCAAGCTTTTATTCTACATGAGAATATTGGTGAGATTGACTAATTGGTCAATATTTCCAACTAGGAGGAAACAAACCTAATTGCTATCTTTAGTCGGATAGATAAACAAAATGTGGATTTAAGGATAGCATGCAAAGTGTTTTGAAGGACCACTTGACAAGGATTAAATTATGCATCAGATGGATATGCTGGAATGGTTAGATACTGTAAGGCAAATATAAATGATGAAATTAAAAACTGATTCACCCAAACATTCTTATCCTTAAATTATAGCCCAATAATGTGTCAAGGTCATATTGGAGATAAAGATTAATGGTTTTGAGAAGGAATCAAAATATTCCCATCAAGTCATACACAGAAGAAATTGATATGAGAGATGCACAAGGAGAAAGGAATATTGTGAGAGTAATGCCCTGGTTGACATGCATGCAAAATGTGGAAGCACAGACAATGATTGCAGTTTCACTATCTGTTTGACAGAAAAGCCCAAAGAAGAACTTTGATTGCAGGATATACACAAAATAGATTTATTAATAAGGTGTCAAAGATATTAAGCAAATACCATTGGTGGCGTAAGGCTATATTCCACATCCTTTACCATCATCACCTGGAATGCTCTGGTAGACATAGATGCAAAATGTGAAAGCTTAGACAAGTCCCATGAACTATTTGATAGATTGCATCAGGGAGATGTCATCTCATGGAAGGTGATGATTGTAATTTCTTAGACCAATTTTGAATAGGCTTTAAAATTTTTCAAGAAAATGAAATTGGAAGGCGTTAAGTCTTTGACATCCTCTATAGGGAATTTTGGAATAGGGTATGATCATCCATCTAAGCATAATGGTAGAGAGATTCTCTCTTAGGTGAGGTAAGTGCAAGTATTTTGGTCCCCGTGCATGTGGACGCATAGACAAGGCGTGATAAAGTCTCAATGAAATGTTGACTCATGGAATACAATGAATGCAGGTCATGCACAAATTGGATTTGTTTAGAAAGCATTAGGATCGTTCAAGAAAATGCGATTGGTAAATATAAAGCCAAATTCCATAGCCTTTGCCAACAGAAGGGACGCTAACTATATAACAGTGTGCCCAATGCAAGTTTGTCAGATATATACAATGTGGGTTGCATGCAGCAAAAAGTGGAAACACAGACAAAGCACGTGGACTGTTTGACATAATGCACTGATTGCAGCTTATGCACAAATGGATTTGATGAAAAGGCTGCTATGCAATGATAGATAAAGACAAATAACAGAACAAAAGGGGCTCTGGGTGAGAGCAACTTTGACAACTTTTACAGTAGGTTGGTTAAATGATTAAGCAACATAGGATTTACATGATCTTAGAGATGGCGGTAGTTGCATATATGATGACACATCTTAAAATATTAATATTACAAAAATGCCCCCTTTCTTTTTTTTGCAGATAAGCTTATCTATACTGCATTCTAAGAAAACGATGGGACTACATAAGAAAGATGACATTATCAATAAACCCTGAAATATATTTAAAGGAAGACCATCTAAATACAAAGAAGTATAGTTTCCAAGAATTCATCTGCTAGATTCCCTCGACCATGGCTGACTATATCATGCATGCGCTAGTATTGGTGATTGGAAATAGATGTAATATATATATTAGATTATAGGGGAAACTCAATAGATTGTCATATTGCTATGGTGCTAATGGTAGGATCTAACATTGTGCAAATTGTTGGTTAAAGAAAAATGCTCTCTAAGACAAGAACCTCTTTTATATGCAAATAAAACTATGGAAGTGATCACAGAATATTGTAGATAAGTGTCGTGTGGAGGTGGTCTAGAGGAAGATAAATGCAGACAAAATTCCACAAAAGATATACGAAAATGATGAATTAAAACAATCCAATCACCCTAAGAGATTTAGCCTAGAAGATAAAGCTAAGACACAAAATTGACAAAAGATAATTTGTTGAATCCAAATCATACTAATATCAATCTCCAGTAAGAGTAATATTACATACCTTACGTAGTGGCACAAAAATAAAATCGACAATCCCAACCCAAACAAGGTGTAGTAAATTGGTGTCCAAATAAAGTAATACGATCACATTTGTTTCTAAAGCTCATGTTGCCTCCTAATCTTCAATACTATGTAGCTGCAACATCATGTCTTCTTCCAAAATCCTAGCCAATGAAAGAGAGACAGAGAGAGAGTGAAAGGAAGAGAGATCTAGAGAGAGAGACCCCCCTTCCCTGGCAACAAAATTAGTAAATAAAATTGCTTAATGGAAAAAACTGCCCCAACGATCACGATGTCCACCCTCTCAACAACTCATTTAATATCCTTTACAAAAATGCCATAATCATTATAATATACTATTTCTGACAAAAATGCCTCATAAATGACGTAATTAAAAGATTACGATAAAAATAGAATCTCTGACAACACACACGCCATAAAATTTATTCACAAAATGTTTATTAATTACAAATTTATTTTCATATTAGATTAATAATTAAATCCTCATAATAATAATAATATATTTATTTTCCACCGATAAATATTATTTATGTATTAAAAGAAACCCAATAAATAAAATAATTAACCACATAGAAATGACCTGACAAGCTACATACCAGGTGAAACCTGATGACAAATAGAATCGCACATCAGAGACTCACAGTACAACCATACAGACAGGACACAGGACTAGAAAATCATCCTCTTTGAGGTTGATGACAAGCTGAATGAAAACTTTATATTATCTCCATTCAACAATCACCATTGGTTAAGGTACGCTTAGACTTCTTAATTCAGTCGATGCCTGATACCTGTTCACTCAAGCATACTAATTAGAGTACACATAATATCTGAAGCACTTGGAAAGGAACTCTGACATTCGTATCTCATTTTTGTATCTCCCCATACATTCAATGGTATGATGCCATCCTTTCCTCCTATCCTAACAACATACCACTGCATTACCTGACTATAATAATAACATAACAATATGCATTTTACCTACAGAAGCTCATGTTCCATCTTCATCTCCAGATTCCTTCGCTAGACTACCTGCACAACCAAGGTGAAAACAGAGGGGCACTACAGTTGATGAAACCTACCCTTCTATTCAATCACAACCACTATCCTCAAATAACTGGGAGGATAAAGAAGTTATAGATATAAGGGAAAGGTCTTTGTTTGTACTCAAGAAGAGTCAGAAATGGCTAAAGGATAAAATTGTAGAACATACAACTTTTAAGCCACCATCAAAGGACAATGTTTCCAAGAAGCAAAAGAAAGTTGCAGCATCCTCTTTACTCCAAACTCCCATCATCACATATTCTACTAGGTCCATAACTACTCTAAAAAGGTATGGTGATGATGAGGATCCAGATAAAGGTGTTAATTTGAAAAATTAGTGTGAAGGTGGGGATCAAGCACCAAGAAAGAAACTAGAGATAATAGGAACACCTCCAACACAAAAGGATGGTGATAATATACAAGATTCCATTGGTGAGCAGTAACAAGAAAATACTATTCTATCTCCTCTTCCTCCTCATGTGCCAAATCCCCCAGCTTCTCCTCCACCTTCTCCTCCTCCATTGCAAATAACAAAAAACATTATTGTTGATTCCACTCCAAAAGTTACTCTTCCCCCTTTGATACTTAAGCCTCAAACAATGTCATCACCTTCTCCTTGGTTGAAATAAGTAGTAGAAAAGAAGAGAAATCACTGTTAAATGGTGCATCTTGGTTTTGATGAAGTCAAAAAATTGTTACAAGCTACCCATAAACTAGAGAAAATTCACTCAATTTCTAGAATGATGACATACTCTTCCATAGGTAATTAATATGTAGAAATTGCTGAGCCCATAGTAGATAAGAATAAAGATGAGGAAACTGAGGTGGACTACAATATCACCAGAGTGGACCTTGGCCTGTCTTCACATGAAGGTGATATTCATAATGCTAAAATGTCTATTGGGATATTAATTGAAAGAGTTAAAAAAGAGAAAAAGACAAGGGAGAAACTAGAGGAGCAAGTGGAAACTTTCACCACTTATATCAAATCTTGATACATCAATAAGAACTCCAACCAAAGTCCCACCCAAGGGGATAAGCTTTGAGGATATAGATAAAATTGGTAAGTACCAATCTTATGGGAGGGCAGCTAAAACTTGGGTAGAAAATATAACCATTAATGGTCTTCTTTATATTGAAGAATACATGAAGCTATATGAACAAGTTTAAAAATATCTAAGAAAAAGGAGATAAATTTCAATGTTCATATAGCTAAGAAGGAAGAGTCTATGTTGTAGGTCATTGTCAGAGACTTACAAGAAATTCTTAAGGTTGATATCAATATTTTAGTTGCTAAAAAAGTTTTCAACAAGCCTGAAGAAAATGAGACTTTCAAATGGTTAAAGGGGATTGAATGGAAAATTTTGTTAATCAAACAACCCTTAACTGAGTACAAAAATCTTGTTAAGACATGCGACTCAATCTTAATGTATATTTGAGAAAATATCCTTTCAATAGATGCTAACATCTTGAAATAGGATGAGAATAATCTATTTAAGGTTGATATTGTGAGAAAGAGCTTCAAAGATTTAATTTCAAAGGAATTTCTTAATAAGGACATCATGGATGGTAATACTATGGATAAATTGAATAATATGTCCACTTCTTTGATCTCCTTCTAAAAAGAATTTTTTTATTTTCATAAAAGAATTGAAGAGGTTGGTGAAGTATTGTCTACATGGAAGATACACTTCTGTACTATGACTATCCCAAATAGAAAGGATATAGCCCCAACAATCACCAATTTTAGGAATTATAAGGCAAAGAAGGCTTCCTCTCAGCTAATGTCTCCAACAAATGATATAGTTAGCAATTAAAGCTCTAATAAATATAAAGAGAAAGAAGTTCGATGTTAGTATGTTTCTTTTCTTTTATCAAGTTATTTATAAAAGTGACTTTTACAAGTCATATTTTAATATAAAATAAAATTTATTCTTATAATGAAAGAAAAGAAAAGAATAAGGCTTGTTTTATTTATTTTCCTTTTTCAAGAAATAGTCACAAGTCAAGAAACTATTTCATTTGTAAAGCTATATAAGATAGATTAGAAAAAGGATAGAGGGTCTTTTTTGGTAGAGACTTCCCCTACTAGCTCCAAACTTTCTTCTAGGTTTATCCCTTTCTATCTTTTCCATTGCTAGGAAATATTTTGTATAGATACTTATAAAGAGATATGAGAAGAGAGTTTGACCTCTTAAATTTTGAATTCCAGAAATGCATATGAACTTTGGGTTATTGTTTCTTAATTATTGTAATTTTTTCTTGTGTTAAGTTTGCAGTAGCATCTTGTGAGCTTCTTTCATAGATTTTGTATGGAATATGAATGGTCATTCATATATCATGAGCTTAATCTTTCATCTAGGTATTATTTTTCTTACATTTAAGAAGTATCTAGTGAATATCTTTCAAATCTTCATATAATTTCAATTGTTTCTTAAGTAAATTATGTTTGGTACAAGACTTTACACTCATACCCTATAGTTTCCTTCATATTTTAGTTTAGCTTGTATGCCTTTCCTTCTTTCTAGTTAAAAGCATACCCCAAAAACCCTAAATTCAATCATATAAGGGAGTTACCCCTCTCAAATGTAGAGGAAGATTGTTAAGTTAATAACAATATCTCCAACTATGGTTGACTTTGTCACTACCCATTGGGCAAGTCAAGTAAAGAATTTTAGTAACAAATCTATTTACCAACATAACGTTATTACAATAATTCATTAAATAATTTCATAATACAAGTGTTGGAAATCTACCCATAATTTTATAATTTCAATATAGCATTCATCCAATGACTAGCAATGAAATACACAATTTCTACTATTGTATGTCACAATAATATTTTTTAACTCCTTTTTCTGAGGAATTGTAGATAATAGTTATAGATGTAGATGAGGGGGAACTATTGAGCCCAACTGATGGAAGAAATCCCTATCCATCCCATCCAATAATAACCTACCACTGGACTCTAAATAATTGAACAATCTAATGACCAAAACCAAATTATGCATTATGAAATATGACAAACATGATAAAATACACATAATGATAAAATGCATCAAGTAATAATTAGGATAATAAGTCACAAACTAAAAATCCAAAACCTTAATAAAAAATAACATATAACTCATCAATCATTGAAATAAATCATAATTTACCCATATTAGATCTACATTAATATCCTAATGTTTAGGTCTCCAACTATTGGTCAATAACCCATTGAAAATTTTGGCTCTCTAAGATTTGTTATTCCATTGGCTATCTAGCAATGTCTAACTATATATTCTAATGTCTCAAGTTAGCCTTAGCACTACCATCACCATGGGTATTCAAATACTTTATGCCATTTCTATCCTCTACATAACACTTCTTCATGTAACAACAACCATATTTGGAAGAATATAATGTGCATATCAAGTATTGAAGTATATGTTTTATTATTGGGTGTACAATCTAGGATAAGTAGGTAAGACACATTCTAATTTCTAACTCCAACCTATAGACCATTCTTACTTTTCCCTATGTGATGTACCCAAAAATTAAAAGACATTTATTATTGCCAAATAGCTGACTAATCCATTTGATCTTAGGGTCATTCCAAATTCTAGATACATATTAGTATATATTGAATTACTCAAAATACATTATCAATAAGGTTTCTATCTCTCTCCATGTCCCTCTAATTGAGGCACACTAGACTTAATAGTCATTGTGTCATTCAATTTCCCTTGTCAACCTATTAGTAATATTGTAAGAACAATATCATAACAAACCCATCACACGCTAGGATTACACAACTGCATCATGCATTAGAATAATCTCTCAATAACATTGAGTTGAATGAAGCAAGCTATTGATATGGAAGTTTCTTAGCCCCTATGGTTAATAGTCAAAATTAAGAAATTCTTATCCTAACTAGACCACTGATATAAAGTTGACCTTAATATCAGTCACCTATTTTATTCAAATCTTAATTCCTAGAGTCATCAAATACAAAATAAATTTAACAAGTACCAAATAATTTTCCAACTTTAACAATTTAGAAATGACTTTCATTTAACACTTCTTTAGATGATTCCTCAATGTTGAGAGGTTGTTCAAGTGCAATGTGTTTCCCCATGGCACTTAACCACACCTCATAGTAATGTTGGAAACACCAAGATATCACAAGGTGTCTATTGTTACATGAAATTGCACCCTGCTTGAAGCCTGTTCAAGCATTCCAATGACACAATGGGACTGATCTCAAGGTGTGGGACCTTGTAGATGAGATCAGACCTCTAGAGAAGGCTGTTCCTCTTTTTGAGCCTAAGGCTCAGAGAATTAAACTAAATCTAATGCTACACTCATAGGGAAAAGGGAGAAGAAAATATTGAAATTAAAAGGGGAGGTGATGCACTAGATTTTAATATGTTGGCTAGGAATGACATAACACAACAATGACCTCAAATACTGAAAGGACTCACATAGACTTATAGCTTTGACAAAGGCTCAAATAGAAGACTATAACTAATAGACCTAGACCATTTTATCCACATAATGAGTCACAAGCTTCAAATAAACACAAAGAAAAAGCATAAGAGAGGCAAAATATCAATGATTATATTGATCATGAAGGCTAAATAGCTATTACAAAGGGAAGATAGCCTATTACAGAAGAGTAGAAACATAATAACCATCTACATTCATTAGTGAACAACAACTAGAGATAGCAACAGCTCAGAAAAAGAGCATAATGTATCATATCCAGTTGGTTTTGTAAATGCATTACAAGGTATGAAAATAACAAATAATCTGCCCAACATAAAGACCTAGAAGAATAGCTAACCAACAGAAATACATCTTTTACACATGCATATATAGCTTTTACAATCACACTGTAGTAGTCATGGACATGGAAAGAGAAGTCAACAAGAAAGAACATCACCCATACTGCAATAACTTCGTTCTGTTTCCTTGGAGCGTACCCACATGGCTCTGCCCATGAAATTTGCTAAAACAAGAGGTCCACCCATGCCATGAGTACAAAGAGTTAATACAAATGAGGCTACAGTAGCATGGGGAGGCAAGGAATCCATCTTCTACAAGAAATCGGGTTTTGAAGAAGTATATGGCGACTAGGAGGGTCGCTGAGCAATCCCATCATGTTTTGAACAATAGAAAATGCCTCTAGAAGGAAAAAAAGTTAGACTCTGACATATCAGACTTCCTTCAATTGGTCTTCCACCGATTGGGCCTGGAAAGGTGAAAGAGGAAACTCCAGCCTCCAAAGTCTAAGAGAAGAGAAATCACCAGGATTCAGGGGTTGGGCCTTCACCACTACCTTGTTCTTTGGAAGGAAGAAGAACCTGACCTCCACCTTTGCAACACTTAGCTGATTTGAGAAATCGATGGAGATTAGGTCTCAGGCCTTCCGCCTTATGCCTTCCTAGAGAATGAAGAAGAGAGAAAGTCTGAGCCCTGCAAGTTTGAAGACTCAGTCACTTTTACAAAGGTTCGGTAGAGTTCAGGGTTTGGGCCTTTGGCCTTCCTCCTAGAAGAAAAGAAGAGGGAAGAAGAAAAGTTTGAAGTTTGACTCCTTGAAACACTTAGAAATATTTTGAAGGAAAAGAAGTGGAACTCGAACCCCGAGCCCTCCTCCTTGATGTCTGTCCTTTTTCCATGTGGTGGCCTTTGGCACTTTTGTGGTCATGAGATCGAGCTATAGATGAGGGCCCACAAAATGGCAGAGACACTTCATATCATGCCACGTGTCCTCTTCCCATGATTCTGCAAGCTCGCTAGGGGTCCCTCCAAACAGTTCGGCGGAATAGAAGAATGCCTTAGAATTTCTGTGAGTGCCACATGTCTCATCGGGAGTCAGTCGTCAAGCCTTCCACCTTACACCTATGAAGAAAACAGAAGGCGAGAAGCCCAAACTCTAATGTCCGACATACATAGAGCATTTACAAAGAACAAAGTAGAGTTTAGAGTTCAGTTAGGATGGCATGAAGAAGGGGAGAAATCCGAACTTTGAAACTCTAAAAAGACAAAAACACAAGGAAAACTTAGGATTTTTGGTGGGTTTCTCTTGCATTCCAAAGGGTGAAAGTACTAGGATCTCGTGGATCTTTAGGCTTTTTGGCCAAAAGGCAAAATAGGATAACGTTTCAAGGCAACTATGCAGGGGTGTTCACTTGCTAAACACTGGGATCTAGAGGCCTTGTCAATCTATTAGGCACAGAGTCAAAGGCATAGCAACAAGAATAGGGGTTGGCCAAACCAACACAAAATTGAACACTGCCTCTAGAAAATAAGACAAAGAAAAACAAACAAGGCAAACATCCTCCTAATGAGAATGTAGCAGTGTGACAACACTTATTGAAAGGAAACACCTATCATATTTACAAAATCCCACAACCATGCTAAAAGCAAGGTTTGAGATGAATCCCATTGACTGGGATTAGCAGAACCTCTCCATTCAACTTGGAAAGTTGAAGCACATTGGCCTGTTTATAGCTAGTAATAATATAAGGGTCACTCCACATGGCATCAAATTTTGAATGTCTCCCATCTTTAGCTTTGTCTACATCCCATTTCAACACCAAATCTCCCTCACTAAATGTTTTGTCAGTTGATTTTCTATCAAAAGCTCTTTTGACCTGATCTTGGTGAGCCTCAAGAGTCTTCATGGAAGCATCTCTTTTTTCTTCAAGCTCCATTAGCTTAGCCAACTTGACTATTATGGCATCATTTTCTAGTAGCTCCAATTACTATGCCAGCTCAAGGAAAGGCAACTCCAATGACAATGGAACTTTTGCTACCCTTCCATAAACAAGCATGAAAGGGGAATTGCCTATGGCACTCTTGGGAGTAATTCTATCAGCTCAAAGAGCTATCTTCAACTTGGAATTCCAAGTTCTTTGATTATCATCCACTATCCTCTTGATGATCCTGATTAGGTTTTTGTTCCTAGACTTAGCCAAGCCATTCCCCTGGGGATAGTAATTGGATGATGTCTTTAGATAAATTCCATAGTTAAGTGCCCATTCATTGATTTTTGTGCCTACAAAGGCCTTGGCATTGTCAGAAATAATGGTGAATGGAACACCAAACATGGTAACTATCCCATCAAGGAAGTCTAAAATGGAGGCTTTTGTGGCATCCTTCAATGCAACTACCTCTATCATATTGAACACTCAGAATACTGAGACGCGGGGTGAATCAATATTCCCTTAAACCATTTAGCATATTCAATTGTAGTGAAGTAAGTAATGCATGAAACATGAAACCACAAACCATAACACATAGACACCAAGATTTTTACGTGGAAAACCTGAGAAGGGAAAAACCATAGTGAGGATTAGCTCACAATATATTATAACTGGTTAAGGTATTACAGAAATGCTCACTGTAGGTGGACTCACTATCCAAGTGGAATCACTGCCCACTGAGAGAAAGAAAGAGAGAAGAAAGAAATGGATCACTGCTAATATTTTGAACTATAACAATTCCATCTATAAAGGCATGGAATATAGTTCCAATGAAGCACAATTAGAATTCTCTTCCATTGATCTGAATTGCAACTTTGCTCTGCTATGCAATCACACTGTCTACTTTGTTCTTTCTCAATTCACATTTTTAGGTACTTGTCGCATCATTCAATTTACATATACACATCATTCCATCCTTATGCTTCATCACAGCATTGAACACAAACCTCTATATATATCTACTTCTTTTACAACCTCAACAAGGTCGTCCCAAAATGGATGTATCATGCAAAACATGCCAAATAAAACATGGCAGGCCCAAACTTTACATACACACTTTGTGCCAAGATTTAAACCTAAAAATAGGTTAGGGTGGACCTAAATTAGCCCCTTCTTAACTTCACAAAACATGTTTACTTTCTTTTAAGTCCGCTTTACTCATATCATCAATTAGGTCGGCATGCTTGAGTGTAACGTGTAGAATAACACTAGTTGGCCTCAAAATGCATTACGAAGAGAACCAAAACTTGAAACACACTCTCTTAGGTTGGAATGATCTATGGAACCTCTTAAGACAATACTCCTATCTTTGGAATGCTCTGTATAAGGTACACTTCTTTAGGTCGGCTTCATAAGTAGGGTAACACAAGTGCATACTAACTATCAAAGCATAACTCAACATCCAGACCTCCAAAACATCTCAAACCTGGAATATACAATCTTTAGACATCTACAATTATATCCCCAGATTTGCACAACAAAATTTTTCCATGCAGTGAAATGCGGAGTAATGAAACTTGATCTCTATCACAGCCTAACACTATTTATCCATGTAGTGATACTTCTGAAAAACTTATCTATCACTCCGAAAGACTTCAAACTCTAAAACTTTGGTCTCTCTAAACATATGCCAACAACACTTTAGAACCGTAGAAGGAAATTTGTTATACCGTAAATATGCAAACCAAAACTATTGATATGCGCCGGACAATTGAGAGGGGGGTGAATTAGTTGTCACAAAACTTAAACACTTTCTACAATTTACACATTCATCACTTATCCACAATTATTATGATTTAATAATGAAAGCATGAAATCAGAAACTTTAACCACAGAAGCAACATCAAACACAAAAGACACTAGATTTACGTGGAAAACCCCAAGGTGGGGAAAAACCACAGAGAGGATTAACTCTCAATATATATTGCAATCTTGAAATAGTGATGTTCATGCTTGGTTACCCCATGGGCCTAAACATACTATCTTACTACCATGAAGAAAAACTAGGTCTAGAAGACTCACTACCTCAACCCTAAACCTAGCAAGATTACAATAAGGGCTGTTAAACCCTACTGGTGGCTTACTACCAGACTCATTGCCATGATCAACACCTTTCTATATTGTGAATAAACAATTCCTCAGCTCTGCTCTTCCTCAGCTCTGCTCCTCTGCTTTACTCTTCCTCTTCTTTCCTCTACCTCTTCTCTGCTCTGCCTTTGGACCTTCCTTAATATATTCTCATTTTTGCTCAAGGACAACTTTTCCACAACTCAACTACAAGTATTTATACACTACATCAACTTTGGAATGATCATCAAGGTTAGCATTAACCATTGGAACAATCTCCAAGGTCAGTATTACAAACATTTACAAAATAGGTCCTGACCTATTGCAACATCATGCAAAGGGAATGAAATGTAGATCATGTCATGCCTTAGTTGAGACTCAAACATGATCTTCCATGCTACAACATGCTTCCACAATCTTTCAAAGATCTCCGCAATCACTGGGATCAACCAGGTCGGCCAAGACTGGTTACACGCTACGTTATCTGGGAACAATCTTCACACACCATCTCAATTTCTTAATGCAGACCAAATTCCATATAGGAACATGATTAGGAGACATTCACAAACACGTTATGATCATCAGGAGCAACTGCACGAACCTTAACCACTTTATCCATAGGAATCTTCTCACCGGAACACATGAGCTTCTCTGTCTTCAATTGTCATAAAAGAAAGATAGCTTGCAGACCACCAAACCATGAACCATTGCAATTGTAGGCACTTATCATCATCCCAGACTTCCCTCTAGAACTGCAGAGAAAAATACTTTATTGCAGAGGAATACGGAGACAAATACTATCCTCTTGTCTCAACTGAACTTATAGAAAAAGTAGGTTTCACTTTGGTGAACACAACTCACTCAGATCTTCAGGCGGATGGCTTAGACCTGAAATGTAGCATCCTCAGACATACCTCTAACTTACTTTGAATCCATAGACCATGATCTTCAAGCAGGAATAAATGCGGACTAGTTTACCAAATTGTTCTTCAGCATACAACTCACTATATGTACTGCACTTCTCTGTAACTCACTTGTTTCTTCCGGAGAGGCTAATTTTCTCAATATCCTCAACATACAAGTCTTCTAAGAAAGTAATAGAATAAGATACAGTTGACACTAATGACAACAAGAATATGTTGACATCAATGACAACACCGATTAGGCACATACTTGCAACAATCTCCCCCTTTGTCATTGATGGCAACATATGATGTGAAAAACTGCAACAACCATCAAGACAAGATTCTCCCACTTTTTCTTTAAACACCTACACTCTTTTTTTCTCTAAAATTCTCCCCCTTTCTCTTACACTTCTGCACTCTATGTTTTTCACATGACTTCTCTCCCCCTTTGACATCAATGGCAAAGGGCACATACTTGCACTCTTATGCTCTGATCTAATCTTTCCTATAAACTCTCTGACTACTCCCCCTGAGAAGTAGCCCTAAAAAGAATCAATCTAGACCTTTGAACACCTTTGGATTGATGCACCATTGTGCATATTAGTTTAGAGCAGGAGGGGTCATGACCCCTAACTTCTCTCTGAGATACTCAAAAGTATCCTTGGGCAAAGGCTTGGTAAAGATGTCTATAATATGATCCTTGGTAGAAACATACTCCAACTTGACTTCATTCTCTATCACTTTTTCTCTTAGGAAATGATACCTAATAGATTTGTGCTTGGTCCTTGAATGCATTACTGGGTTCTTTGATATGTTATGGCACTTGTGTTGTCACAAAAGATTGGAATAGGTTCTTCATACACAACTTTGATGTCCTTCAAAGTCTGCTTCATCCATAATAATTAAGTGCAACTGCATGCTGCTACAATGTATTCTACCTCTGCAGTAGATAGGGATATTGAATCCTGTTTCTTGCTCAACCAAGATACTAATCTTTTTCCCAAGAAGAATGCACCTCCACTTGTACTTTTTCTGTCATCCACATCTTTGGCCCAATCTGCATCAGTATATGCATTGAGAACAAAGTCATTGTCCTTGGGGTACCACAAACCATAATCTATTGTACCTTTTAAATATCTCAAAATTCAATTGACTTCCATCACATGTGATTCCTTGGGTTCTGCTTGAAATCTTACCACAAGACACACTACATGCATTATGTCAAGTTTGGTTTGAGTCAGATAAAGTAATCCTCCAATCATAGATCTATACTTTTTTGGTTTGCCAAGGGTGAGTTATCATCTTTGCTCAACTTACAACCAGTTATCATAGGTGTGCATATTGTTTTAGAGTCTTCCATCCCAAATTTCTTTAACAACTCTTTCACATACTTAGAATAAGAAATGAAGATACCCTTATCTGATTGACTTATTTGTAGACCTAAAAAGAAGTTCATCTCCCTAAACATAGACATTTAAAATTCACTTTGCATTTCTCCAGCAAAAATTGAGCACATACCTTCATTGCCTCCAAAAATAATGTCATCAACAAAGATTACAATAATCAGGGTTTGTCGATCATTGATCTTGAAGTAGAGATTACTATCTATCATACCTTTACTAAACCCTATCTGTATCAGGTACTTGTCCAACCATGCATACCATGCCCTGGGAGCTTGTTTTAATTGATACAATGTTTTCTTCAATTTGCATACCATGTCCCCTTGCTTTGATGACAAATCTTTCCAGTTGTTCAATATAAACTTCCTCTTCCAACTCTCCATTTAAAAAGGTAGACTTCACATCCATTTGATAAACCTTGAAATCTTTATATGCTGCAAAAGCTAGAAACATCCTTATTGCTTCAATCCTTGCTACTGGAGCAAAAGTTTCTTCAAAGTCTATTCCTTTAACCTGAGTGTATCCTTTGCATACCAATCTTGCTTTGTTCCTTACCACTTCACCATTCTCATTCAATTTATTTTTGAAGACCCACTTTGTACCAATTACACTGTTGTCTACTGATCTAGGAACAAGATCCCAAGTCTCATTCTTCTTTATCTGCATCAATTCTTCTTCCATGGCCTTTATCCAATTCTCATCTTTGCATGCCATATCCACAGTTTTAGGTTCAATCTTAAAGATTAGACAGCAATTTACTTGTTCTTTTGTAGCTTTTCTTCTGGTTAAGATCCCTTTTCTCTTGTCTCCTATGATTTGATTTTCAAAATAACCGATTCTTACATATCTTGGAGTTTTGGTAGCACTTACCAGAGCTTGTTCTTCTTCATCTATGATGTCTTCATGCTGCACCACTTCTAAACCATCTGGATCATCTGACTCATATCCACTTGATCTTGAAGACCTTTCCTTACATTCATTAACTTTAACATTTGCACTTTCAATTATTTTGTTCAGCCTCTTATTATAGTACTGGCAGGCCTTGCTCTTGGTGGAGTAACCAAGGAAGATTCCTTCATCACATCTAGCATCAAACTTGCCTAAATCTTCTTGTCTTTTGATATAACATTTGCTACCAAAAAATTTAAAATATTTCACAGTAGGAACTCTACCATGCCACAATTCATATGGAGTCTTTGAGCTGTTACCTTTTACTTGAACTCTGTTTAGGATATATACTGCGGTGTGAATTGCTTCTCTCCAATATGCTTCTAGAAGATGAGCTTACTTCATCATGGTTCTAGCAGCTTCTTGAACTATTCTATTTTTCCTTTCAACAACTCCATTTTGTTGTGGAGTTCTAGGTGCAGATAGCTATCTCTCTATTCTATGCTCTTCACAAAAGAAATTGATTTCATTTGATGTGAACTCTCCTCCTCTATCAGATCTCAAACATTTGATTTTCAAATCCATCTCATTTTCAAGCATTGCCTTAAATGCCTTGAATTTATCTAGAGCTTCAGTTTTCTCTTTCAAAAAGGTGACCCAAATCATTCTAGAATAATCATCAATGAGCAGCATGAAATACCTATCTCCTTGCAAACTTCTTACTCTAGTAGGTCCACACAAATATGTATGCACTAGCTCAAGTAGTCTTCCAACTGATTGATCCTTACTTTTGAAACTTGTTCTTGTCTGTTTCCCAAATTGACACTCGCAAACTAGATTATCAGGCTCCACAAGCTTAGGCAAATCTCTAACAATCTATGCAGTACTTATCTTCATAATATTATCAAAATTTATGTGACACAACCTTCTATGCCATAACCAACTCTCATCAATCTAAGTTAACAAGTAATAGTTCTCAGTTCCTTTCAAGTGATAGATATTACCTCTGGTCTTCTTACTAGTTGCAATGACTATTCTGGAGCTTTCCTTGATCTTGCATCCATTGTCCTTGAAGCTTAAGTCATAACCCTTATCACACATCTGACCCACACTTAGAAGATTGTGCTTTAATCCTTTCACATACAAGACATCTTGAGTATTATGCTTGCCATCAAAAGAAATAGACCCTTTTCCACAAATCCTACAAGTTGTATCACCTCCAAACCTAACCAGTCCACCATCATATCTTTCCAAACTTACAAACTTACATTTGTCACTAGTCATGTGGTGAGAGCAACCACTATTAATAACTCATTCATCTTTGTCCTTAATGACCCGAGCAGCCAAAGCACTTTCCACTGGTTTTTCTTCCTTCATACAGCTATAAGAATTAGTAGACACAAGATCTTCCTTAATGGCAATGAGCAAGCATTCATTTACAGAGGAATTAGCATTATCTGGTTCACCATTATCTGATACTCCTTCATCATCATCAAAATCTTCAACATAATAACACTTCTTTTGGGTCCTAGGCCTGTTCTCATATCTTCTTCTATTTCTTTCAATTCTTTCAGGACATCTGGAAGAAAAATGATCTACTTTACCATAGAAAAAACATTTGAAAGGTAATTTGCCTTTATACTTATCGGATCCTCTTTGCAGCTTGTCCACAAAGTTGGCTTTAAATTCATATATCTCATCCTCAGATTCTACCTTATACTTTTCTGATCTAGAAGTACTTCTAGGAGTACTGGCTTTGAAGGCAGTCTCAACTTTTGGTAGAGCATCATCTAACTCCCTCATTTCAAAAGCAGTAAGCTTACCAAGCAACTAATCCTTGTTAACTATTTTTACTTGCAAGAATTCTTCAATCATGGCCACCTTGTGACAGTAGGACTTGGCCAGAGATCTGAGTATTTTCGTGACAATTTCCTTTTCTTCAAGAGTTCCACCTATGGCTTTTATCCTTGTAACAATTTCATCAACTCTTTGCATAAACGTTGATATGTTTTCATCATTGTTCATCTTCAAGCTTTCATATTTCACTTTTAGACTTTGTAACTTGGCTTCCTTCATAGAGTCATCTCCTTCATATAGATTTTTCAACTTTTCCCATACCTTATTTGTAGTTTCAAGATCTACCACTTTTGTTAGTATAGAGTCAGTTAATGAGCTTAGCAGAGCATCCCTTGCCTTGATATCTTTATCATATTCTTTGATTTCATCTTCAGTCGTTGGACCATTTTGACGTATGGTGTATTCTATGGCTTTTCATCCGGGCCTTTCAGAGAACATAATTAGTTCCATTAAAATGCGACGCTTCCTTCTTGTAAGACATTTTGGATCTTCCTCAAGCTGTTAAACTTTCTTTAGAGGAACCTGGCTCTAATACCAATTGTTGATATGCACCGGACAACTAAGAGGGGGGTGAATCAATTGTCACAAAACTTAAATGCTTTCTACAATTTAAACATTCATCACTTATCCATAATTATTATGATTTAATAATGAGAGCATGAAATCAGAAACTTTAACCATAGAAGCAACATCAAACACAAAAGACACCAGATTTACGTGGAAAACCCCAAGGTGGGAAAAAACCATGGAGAGGATTAACTCTCAATATATATTACAATCTTGAAATAGTGATGTTCAGGCTTGGTCACCCCACGGGCCTAAACATACTGACTTACTGCCATGAAGAACAACTAGGTCTAGTAGACTCACTGCCTCAACCCTAAACCTAGCAAGATTACAATAAGGGCTGTTAAACCCTACTGGTGGCTTACTGCCAAACTCACTACCACAATCAACACCTTTTTGTATTGTGAATAAACAATTCCTCAGCTTTGCTCTTCCTCTACTCTGCTCCTCCTTTGCTCTGCTCTTCCTCTTCTTTCCTTTGCCGCTTCTTTGCTCTGCCTTTGGACCTTCCTTAATATATTCTCATTTTCACTCAAGGACAACTTTTCCATGACTCAGCTACAAGTATTTATATACTACATCAACCTTGGAATGATCATCAAGGTTGGCATCAACCATTGGAACAATCTCTAAGGTCGATATTACAAACATTTACAAAATAGGTCATGGCCTATTGCAACATCATGTAAAGGGAATGAAATACAGATCACGTCATGCCTTAGCTGGGACTCAAATATGATCTTCCATGCTATAATATGCTTCCACAATCATCTAGAGATCTCCGCAATCACTGGGATCAACCAGGTCAGCCAAGACTGGTTACATGCTATGTTATCTGGGAACAATCTTCACACACCATCTCAATTTCTTAATGTGGACCAAAGTCTAGATAGGAACATGATTAGGAGACATCCATAAGGATGTTATGATCATCAGGAGCAACAACAGAAACCTTAACCACTTTATCCATAGGAATCTTCTCATCAGAACACATGAGCTTCTTTGTCTTCAATTGTCATAAAAAGAAAGATAGCTTGCAGACATTCCTATCATCCTAGACTTCCCTCTAGAACCATAGACCAAAATACTTTATTGTGGAAGAATGCGGAGCCAAATACTATCTTCCTATCTCAACTGAACTTACATAAAATGTAGGTTTCACTCTGGTGAACACAACTCACTCAGATCTTCATGCGGATGGCTCAAACCTGAAATGTAGCATCGTCAGACATACCTCTAACTTACTTCCAATCTGTAAACGATGATGTTAAAGCAGGAATAAATGTGGAGTAGTTTACCAAACTGTTCTTCAGCATACAACTCACTATCTGTATTGCACTTCTTTGTAACTCACTTGTTTCTTCCGAAGAAGCTAATTTTCTCAATATCCTCAACATACAAGTCTTCTAAGCAAGTAATAGAATAAGATACAGTTGACACTAATGACAACAAGAATATGTTGACATCAATGACAACACCGATTAGGCACATACTTGCAACAAAAACAACTGTAGCTCTGTACACTGAGTGTAGCATTATGATACTTAGCCAATTTTCACCACATCTTCTTCCGGATCAAAACTTTTTGTGTAGGTGACTTTATGAGGATAGGAACATCTAGTGAGGGATATTACTATAACCTCACAATCAATTTTTGTCTCTAAACTTTGTTGCCATTAATGCCAACACTTCTTGACTATCATGCTTATCAGTATACCATCAGTGTCTCTATCAATGATATCTCCAACAATCTCCCCCTTTAGCATTGATGGAAACACATGATGTGAAAACCATCAAAACTAAATCTTTGAATATTCTCCCCCTGAGACAAGTATTTTCTACATCTGCATCTCTCCATAAAAAAAAAACTTTGTCACATCTGTTTCTCTCCCCCTTTGACATTAATGGAAAAGGATATGTACTTCTTATTGGTTCTCCCTTTAACTAGAGTATATGAGTATATACAAACTAAAGTTTGCTCCCTCTAAGTAATTGATTTCTATGTACATCAAAATATCTTAACCTTCCGCACATATACAAGAAATTAAAAAAAAAAACTTAATGATTCTTAGGAAATATAGCACCATAGATATTCTTCAGTTGTACAACATCTGAATCCCATCATGCCTTTGAATAGCTCAAAAACTGTACATGCCCATTAATTTGAGATAGTAGATCTTCTGCTTTATCTATTATCGCAGGGGCCTCTGTCATCTTCCTTATTTTGTCTGCTTCACTGATCAGACCCATCATAGAAGCCATTTTAAAGCTTACAATTTCTCTTAATTGGTTCATTTGATCTTTAACTATCTCCTTCTGATTCTACAGATTCTTGATTGTTGCATGAGTTTTCTCTATTGCAGCTCTTAAGTCTTCATTAGGATCTTTCATTGAGTTATAGGTATCAGAAATTTTAGCAAGCTGATTCACTAGACCATCAATCTTATCCTTTATATCCTTAGTTGTTATTGGCCATGATAAACAAAATTTATACATATAATTTGCATCATTGATAGCTATTTCAACATACTTAATGCTATTATCTAACAAAATTTGTGCCTTAGAGAATTTGTCAGTCGTCTCTAGTAACCTCTTATTGTCAATCTCTTCTCTGAATTCTTTTCTATTGCTTGTTCAAATGATTCAAAATGACTGCTCACTGCCTCCATAAGCTTCTTCATTTGCAGAGTAGGATTCAAAGATGTATCTCTCTTAACTTCTGGCATAATCTTTTCAAAAATTGTCATTTCTTCCTCTACATGCTCATTGCCTTCAATATGTGACTTCAAAATCTCCTCTTGAGTGGTGGCTTGGAAAATTTTCCCCAATTTTAGCTTTTGTAAGGGAGACATACTAGCCAAATTTATTTGTCCATCTGATGATGGCATTTGTAATAGTTTAGAAGTAGACAAAGTTTGTAATTCTCATTGTTTAGTAAAAAATTCTCTTATAGAATCCAAAGGTGATGTAACTGAGCTCTCACCAACAATGTCTCTTCTCTCATCTCTAGAAGACACTTGTGTAATAGGAATTTTTAGAGGATCTTCTCCAATAGGTGCTTGTTTCTTTGCCAAGTTCTCTGGACCAGAAGTGTCATTCACTTGTTATGTAGGTTTCTCATTCTTCTTTTCTTTTTCTTTAGCAAACTTCTCTTCAGCTAGTTGCCTTATTTCTTCACTGTTCTCTGAGGTCATTGGCGGAAGGATGACAACTTGATCCACTGTATTTGTAGGATGTGGTGGAAATGGTACATTTTTCTCACCAACTGCATCAAGGACTGCACTTGTGGTGCCAACATCAGAGTTTATCTTCTCTTCTTCATCTATTTTTGCAACAGTTGGAATTTGAAGTTCATTCAAAACATTCAAGGTTATCTCTGTAGTTTCTTTATCCAACTTCTCAATTTCTATCCTGTCACCATCCATAAGAGTATTTAAGCTTCTTTTGGTTCTGAATTCTTTCTTTAGCCTCTGAATGGCTTTGATTTTGTCTTATCCAGAGAGGCTTGGACACATTTTCTTCAGAATTCTTTCCTTCAATTCCTCATCTTTTGCTATAGCCTCATCTCTTTTAGCAGTTAATATACTGGCTAGGCAATCAGGTAATTCATTATTTATTTCAATTAAAGCCTTATTGAACATATCCAAATACCTAATAACAAATACTTCAATAGTTGCTTTGTCTTTGCCTGATCTTTCATCATACAAGTCTGTCGTGGGCTTTAGATTGCCATGCTCAACTACGACATTAATTGTAGCTTCAAGTGTTAGAGAGGTATCATCATTCTTGTCCTTCTTTTTTTTTCCTTTTCCTTTCCCTTTCTTGGAAGATTCTCCTTCTTCACTTGATGTAACTTCTCTTCTCTTGAAGATAAAGCCTTCTTTCTCTTTTTCATTGATTTCTTCTTCTTTAGCAGTAGTATCAATTTTTGTCCTTTTGGTCTAAGTCTCTTCATCAGTAGGAAGAGACCTCTTTTTCTTCTGGATTAGCTTGGATCCTTCTTCTTCTTCCTCTTCTTCTTCCTCACTAATGTCATGAATTGCATAAACTAGTTTGGAAGCCTTTCCCTTCACTCTTCTCTTCTTTGCAGGTGTGGCTATAGGGACTTCAGAAGAGCTAGCAGACCTTGTTCTTGGTCTCACCAGAGGGGATTTCTCCTTCATTGGAGCATCTTTTTCTTTTGTCTTAGCAAGGGGGGAAGAGGTCCTTATTGAAATTCTAGTGCTAGGTGTAGGCTCCTTTCCTTCAGTATTCTCTTCTGGTTTCTCTACGGCACTAGCCTCTTCAACAACTTTTCTCTTAGCTCTATCTTGTTGTATTTGTTCTCTAGTTATCCCTACACTTTCAGCATACTTCTCAACCATTCTCTGTGCTTTCTTCTAAGATTGTGTCTTGGTTTTCTCAATATAAATTTTCATGGACTTTTCCTTATAAGTGCCAAACCTCTCTTCTATCGTATCATGAGGTTTGTTGAGCATTAGTTCTTCCAGACCTACAAGAGTATCTTCTGGAACCTCATATCCCATCTCCAGGATCCACACTGTTCTAGGCTCAACTGCTTCCATCAGACATTCATACTTTTCAACAACCCTTCTAGGGATTCTTACCCTAGCTTGCATCTTCTCTTGGAATACCTTGAAGTAACCCCATAGAGCTACTTTTTGTGCATTAGCATTGCCAATCCTTTACACATGATCTTTGATTTGTGTAGCAACTGGAATATCTCTCAACCATATAACATTCTACACTCCAGGTAGCTCTTTGAAAAAGTAAAATAATAAACAAATGATGAGAGTACCATATTTAAATGGGTACTTGGAATCCTTGGTTTTCTTCAAGTTCTCCAAAAGTTGTTGCCAGAGTAGCTCACAAAGATCATAGTCCACATTTTCTTTCACCATCTGATATGCAGTATAGATGCTTATAGCAGATACAGAGTTTTCTCAGTTGGTGAAGTAAATTTTGTACCCAATCATCATAGAGGCATATTTGACTGTTGAATCCTCTATGTCATTTATTGTCAGAGATTTTTTGTCAAATTTAGCTCTTGTGAGCTTCATCACCATGTCATTCTTCACAGATTTTAGTGTTGGTACAGTACCAGTGGAATATAAACTTGTCACAACTTTGATGGCCTCCTTGTTGATTATATGAGGGACATCCAACCACATAAACTTGTCATGGATTTTGCTTAGCACATATCTCACCCAATCATTTTTATAATATAAAATGGGAAAGTTATTCCATACATCCAACTTTTTCTTCGCTAGGGCACTGAATTCTATTTTTAGAGCAAAATTATCATCTGTTAATTCATCAAACCAAAATTGCCCTAATTTAACATGATTGAATTCTTCCATATTCACATGAATATATGCTCTAATATCCTCATTGTGCAACACGCCATAGGGCACGTTAGAAAACGCACCTTCTAGATCTGTTTCCATTTATTTTAATAGGTGCTTCTTAAACTTAGGTCTAGGTCTATCTATTACTTCAATCGCTTGAGGATTAAACATCTTCACTGCTTAACTTCTTAGATCAAGAGTAGAAGTCTATAAATACCTTGACAAACACTTCCAGTTAGGGTTTGTACTTTGAAAACGTTGAAGGCAATGAGTTCTTCTTAGCCACACTGCTCAAAATCTCCTTCTTCACTTGAATGATTGTTTGCAATGTGATTTTCCATTAAACAAATTCTCTTATAATCCCTTTTCAATCAAAACCTAATTCGCCATAAATGCTCTATTTCAAAAAGCTACTAATACTTCCACTATAACTTACAGTCAATCTAAATTGCTCTGCAATCTTCTGCAATAAAATATTTTCTACCAGAATTTTCTTCAAATGATTGAGCATATCAATCTTCAACTTATATCTTCATGCTAGCCTCAACACCACTCCTTTGGTAGAGGGAGAAAAGATTTTCATTGATACTCCGCCTGAGCCAAAGCTCTCAGCTCAGTTTTTAGAGGAAACATCTGCACTAAAAGCTGTTACAGACACATCTTTGACCTTTGTTACATCCTTCTTAATCCAAATCTTGCTCATCTCCTTCTTAGTTTCTATAGGATCAACCTTTTGTATTGGTTTGTTCTTCTCTGCCAGTATATCCTTCTTCATACTTCTACTTTTGTAGAACTTTGAAATGTGTCCAGGCTTATTGCACTTGTAGCACACAACATTCCTCTGAATATTATTCCTTCCATCCATTCTTGATCTGCATTGGTTATCTTTGTGTCCAAATCTATTGCATGTAAAACAGTAGCCATTGAAGGATTGAATCATTCTACCATTGTTATGACTTCTACACTCATTAGCTTTATGACCAACTTTCTTGCATGAAAAACATTGACTAGAGAAAGATGGAGCATTTTGATTCCTTCTACTCCTACATTGTGTAGCCTTATGTCCAAATTTATTGCAAGAATAACAATAACTATTGAAAGATGGGTACCTTTGTGCATTAGGTTGTCTAACCGGTGGTCTTCTAGCTTCATTCCTTTGATTCTGAATTTGCTTGCCATTGTTCTTCTTGATCTCAGCATTTGATGTCTGGCCTGATTTGGAACTCTCATCTTTTTCAAACCCTAAGCCTTCTTTATCATTGGGATCTTTCTGACTTGCAATCATCTCATCAAGCCTTGCAAAACTTATCTTGAATTTTTCTTCATAGTTCTTTGCCTTCTCTAGATCTAATTTCAGTTTCACAACTTCTTATTCTAGCCTTGTACATTCTTTAGATTTGCCTTTCACCATTGAGTTCAAATATTCTTTAGTTCTTGCCTTTTCTTTAACTTGCAATTTCAAACCAATCATGGATTCATTTGCTAACCTCAATTGATCACTGACCTCCTTATGCCTTTCTCTGAACTTCTTGACTTGCTCTCTCAAATATCTGATACATTTATTTGCTTCTTTGACATTCTCCTTCAAATCTATGATTTCTTCATTAGTCCTTTCTAGGTCTTCAAGAGAAACCTTGAGTTCTTCATTATTGATAGACATGTACTCATCTTCTGAAAATTCAAAAACAGGCATCTCATCAAGAGGAGTAGGAAACTTTCTAGCACCCATGTGTTCAATATCCAAGATCTTCCTTGAGTAGTTAGGCTTCTTCCAAAGGACTTAGCTTTGATACCAATTGTTGAACTTGGAATACTAAGAGGGGGGGTGAATGAGTATTCCCTTAAACCATTTAGATATAAAACATTTCAAACCATTTAACATATTCAATTATAGTGAAGTAAGTTATGCATGAAACATGAAAACACAAACCATAACACATAGACACCAGGATTTTTTATGTGGAAAACCCAAAAAGGGAAAAACCATGGTGAGGATTAGCTCACAATATATTATAACCAATTAAGGTATTACAGAAATGCTCATTGCCCACTAAGAGAAAGAGTAGAGTTAGAAGAAAGAAATGGCTCACTGCCAAGATTTTGAACTGTTAAAATTGCATTTATAAATGCATTTAATATAGTTCCATTGAAGCACAATTAGAATTCTCTTCCACTGATCTGAATTGCAACTCTGCTCTGCTATGTAATCACACTGTAGACACCTAAAATTGACTTGCTCTGCAAACCAATTTATCCCTCCTGTTAATTGAATAAATTCAATTAATCACCAACCATCTATGTATCCCTTGTGATCAATTAACTCACTTAATTTATCACTAGACCTTACAACACTATCCCTCATTAATCAAATAAATATTCTAAATATTTATTTAGTTCAATTCTCCTTTTCCCTAATCCTCATTAATTAGATAAATCATGCTTATCTAATTAATCTAGCCTACTAATTGACCTACCCTAACCTACCCTAGTCTACCTCATCCTAGCCCTAGGATCAATTAAACATAACCTCACATTTGGGTGGTCAAACCTAGTTTAACACCCTTCCCCACATCCTCCAAATAAAAAATTAAAACAAATCACACATCACATTTACTTCTCTTACAAACCCCTTACCTCACCCATCCTCATTCATTACCTCTTATCCCCAAATAAATTCTTAATTCATTTCCCATTCCCCAAATAAATTTTTAATTCATTTCCCATTCTTTCACACCCATACCTCATTATTCCTAGCCCTTGATCTCATCTTTTGATCCTCACCCTCCATCCTCATTTCCAAAACTCTATAAATAAGACCCCTCTCTAAGCCATTTGGGGGGAACTTCTTCATGCATCAAACCTCTACCAAAATCACTCCACACTCTCCTTCATCTTACTATTATAATGTCAAAATTATCCCTCATCCCCATCTCAATCTCTATCTGAATCCACTTGTCTCCCATCCTATTGTGTTGAAAAGCATTGAGCAATCCACATACATTCTAGTCTTGGGTAAAATTTGAGGAGCTCGTGGGTGCAACTCCTTCCCTCTTGGATTTGTGAGTCAAAAGGAAGGTCTAATCATGTGTTTTTGCATTTGATTTACATTTAATCTTTCATTTTGTTCTCAGTAATCACATTGGCACGCCCGGTCTTGGATCTAATCGCCACTTTTTGCAGGTTTTGTTGTCAAAAGCTTCATTTTCTAACCCTAGTTTTTGTGAAATTTTGTAAGTTTTGTGGGTGAGTTGTTGCAGGTTGCGTCCTGGGCAAAAACTGACCCCACCATCGTGATCAGGACATTGTTTCTGGGTTTTTTTGACTATAAAGTTGACTATATTCTGTGACAATTTTTTTTTAAAAAATTTCAAATTTTTTTAGGGTACAGTCCGTATCGTACAGACTGTCCATACTAATATGTATAGAGTCTTGTGTGTGAGGTTTCGCAAGTAGTTTCAGGCATTTTTCAGGTTTCGTTTACAGGTTTAGAAGTTTCTTTGCAACCTAGTTGACAAACCCTGTTCGCCACTCAGTCGCCATCTCAGCCACCTGGTCACCACCTGTCGCCATTGCCAAAAAATCCCCTTTCACCGCCGCTCGAGCCTCATCCTCCCCGCTACCGCTTCACCTCCTCATCGCCACCTGTTGGAAGACCCCCACCTCTGCTTGTACTAAACCCTCCTCCCGCTCACCTCAGCACCGCCTGCCACCTCTTCCCCCTAGTGGTCACTTCCCACCCCCACCTGCAGATAGCTCTCCCTGCACGCTGCCTCCCGCGCCACCCGTGGCCACCTCCATCCACCCTTCCCCTCACTTCACCACCTGCCTGCCAACCCAGCTCGGCCCCTCTACTACATTCTCACCCTAACCCACCTGCCTCATGGCCTCCCGACCACCACAACTCCTTCTCATCGCTTCCTATATTCTTCATGCCAAACCTCCAAAACCCTAACTCATCACCAATCGGGGGTTGGGGGCCTTTAAAATCCCCTTTTCATATTTTTTTTCAAAATTTCGAGCCCCTGGTCATTTCAGTGACCAGGGGCCTATTTCACCAATCTTAACATTGACCACCAGAGATAGCCGCCAGGGGCTTAATAATCACATGTGACCACGAATTTTCAAACAGTTAACATTTTTTGCAAACTGCCAGTTAACCTCTTGTGCTCTCTACATGCCATAATAGGCATTTTTTTTCAAACTCACACAACTTTTGCATACGAGGTCAAAATCACACAAAATTGGTGGCGTTGGAAAGATGGAAGGACGAACTACGTAGTTGTGAGGAAATTTTTAGGTGACTATACCTTTTTGCTACCTTTTTTATTAGTCAAAGTCAAACATGCTTACAAACTTCAAATGCTCATATCCTTTGCATTTTTGATCGAATTTTCGCAAATTTTTTTTTGAAATCACATAGAATTTCATATACAATCTATTTATTCACTTCTTTTCTCTATATCAATTCAGTTTGCATCATATTTTAGCAGATTCTTGATTTTTGCATAACAATCTCCTATGCTAGTCTACTTGCTTCGTTTTCGATTTTGTGACTTGCAGGTGATTATACAGAGCTGAAATAACATCAGGATCAACATCTACATCAATTTGGATAGAGAATTAATTAGGTGCACTCATTCTAGTGCTCATTTCTTCATAATCTTGTTTGCAAACACACTTCAATTTGGGACATAAAATGAATCATTGTTTGCATACACATTTTGATTTGGGCTTCTAAAATGAATATTGTTTGATCACACATCATTGAAATTGGGCTTAAAATCAACCATTGTCTTCAATCACATCTTGAAATTGGGCTAAAAAGAATCATCGCTTAACTTGTCTTCCTCACATTTCAATTTTCTAAGGGTCAATTAACCAAGTGCGAGTGTGAATCAAGTGTGCGTGTGTATGCTCTCTCCTCGCACTGCAAGGTGACCTTGGAGATCAAAAAAACCTCACTTGATTTGCTTTTGTTTACCCTTTCCTAGGAGGCCTGCTAGAGGATTTCATCACCCCTAGGGATGACCTCATTCGAGGTTGAATTGAAAGACACTCTCATTGAAATCAGAATCTTGTCACTCTCGGCTAAGCCCCAAAGAACTTTCTACCTTTGGGAAGTGAAGGTGAAGGGTGGGTTACCCCCTTCTCCCAGCTGTGTGACAGGATTTCACTTTCAATTCTTAGTCAACCTCATGTAAACATTGCCCAAACCTAATTGGCCATACCCCATCAAACTAGACATTAGGGCATGTTGGTGTGTTTTTCACATGTGCTTGTTTAATCATCATCATATTCTTGAAATTCAAAATTCAAAATTGCTTGAGTCTTGTGTGAGTGATTCATGATTGTACATGTGTGATCATTTCATTAAATATTGCCAAATCAAGCCAAACATCAAACACATAAGACAGGTCATTCAACTCATTCTTCCAAATCTTCCAAATCCAATCACATTCATCCTAATCACTCACTTTTTTTTCCACTTCATTCCTAATCACATCCAAGTCATCCTAAATCAAATCCTAATCATATCCTTGTCACTCTACATCATCAAATCATCATCATTCTATCTAAATCATTATCCAAACAACATCATTCTAATCATTACACTACATCATTATTCCATTCTTATCAAATCACCCTTAATCCCAATCATCCCTAAACACACCCTAGTCACATCTTCATCACTCATCCTCATCCTATCAACATCATTATCCTAATCTTCCCTAATCACTCCACACCAAACCCTAATCATATCCAAGTCATTATCAAATCACATCAACATTGATCCCAATCATTATCCAAATCGCACAACATCATTATCAAACTCCAAATCCACATCAACCCAGTCAAAAATCAAGACCTTAATTTGATTATCCAATCAAATCAACCCAAATCAACTCTATCACTTAAGTGTCATTAGTCCACCTTAAGTATAGAGAATCATCCTTTGAAGAAAACCAAATCATCCTAAGGTCCTTAAATTAGACTCCCAACATCACAATCATCCATCATCCCCCATTATCCCATACCATCTCCAACAACATGGATCCTTATGAAGCAATGCAACACTTACAAAGACTTAGAAAAGTCTATGAAAACATGGATCCTAATGCTAAGGAAAAATGCAAAAATGACATTATAGATATGCCCTTAGCACACCTCATCATTGGAGAATCCCAAGCCCCTACCCAACCTTTATCATATCAACAAATACCCTACACATCATCCCCATCTACATCATACCAATCTTCATTCTTTCAACCTTCATACCAACCTACATCTTACATATCCACTCCATCATCCTCATATCAACCTTCAAACTCATACCAACTTCCCTCATATCAACCTTCAAACTCATACCAACTTCCATCATATCAACCTTCATCATATCAACCTTCAACCTCATATCAACCTTCAAACTCATACCAACTTCCATCATATCAACCTTCATCATATCAACCTTTACCCTCATATCAATCACCATCCCCTTACACATCCATGCCATCATACTTAGCCAACCAATCAATACCTCCAACTTATCCATCCCCCAACCTTTGTCATACTAACCTTGATCAAGGGAACACCAATCTAACACACCTTATATCCGAAATCCAAACCTTATATCAACAACCAAATCCCCCATCTCCTAATCCCCATCCTCTAATCCCCCCATCACAATATCCCTCCAACCTTATCAACCTTAATCCATCACCTTATGTATCTCCCAATCTACCAATCCCTATCACCCATCCACCATCTAATCCACCATCAAATCTTCCAAGTCCCAACACTATCACATCCAAAGAATCCTTGTGGGATTTCCTCCAAAGAACATCACCAAGAAAAGCAATGGAATCCCCCAAATCCTCCACCCCTCCAACACCACCATCTAGTCCAACACCTATCCTTGAACCCATCCATGAACCATCACTACCTAATCCCATCACCCACCTATCTAATCCCAATCCTAATCCCACACCAACCACCATAATTATCCATCCATTATATTGTTCTTCAACCCACACAATCATGAAGGATGCCATCCATTGGCTATTAGCAAGGAATCAAACACCCTCATGTAATCCAACATCCACCAAATCTATTGAATAACCCCCTATCATAAGTCAAGAACCATCATGTAGCCATGTTCAAGAACACATAAGTCAAGCACCTATCGCATCCATCTAAGAACCCATCACATCCATTTAAGCACCTACCACATTTATCTAAGTCACTCCCACTTCTATCCAACCACATGAGCTATGTCAAGAATCAAATCCAAAGCATGTTGAAACATCAACCCCTTCTCCTAATCAAGATCTCACCATCCTATCTAATTCCATCCCGAATCCTCTTTCATCTATTGATCAACTTATTGATCCTAAACCATCTTCTACCACCCCTTCACCATCCCCCAATAATCATTTACCTCCATCTACCAATCTCATCCCAAATCCATCCTCATATTCACTTGGAAAAAGCACCTTCATTCGTGGTAAACCCCTTGTAGGAGGTGAACAACTTCCATCCACCTTCTATCCCTCTCTAACAAATAATGGACTCGTGTCTTGTTTCCAAAGCACCAAACATCCCATTGCATGTCGCATGCTCCAACACATGAACTATCAAGGCAAAGGCTTAGGCCTTCATGAGCAAGGCATCTTGGAGCCCATCCACACCACATTCCATCCATCCTCGCATGGCCTCGGCTATACATCCCAAGACAAACAAAATGAACATGTTGGTACCACCCACGCATCTTCCAAAATCCATTCATCATTTCCCAAACATGGTGCATCTCATTGCACTCCCAAAACATATGTCGCCATCCCTTCTCCATCATCCTATCATTTGCAAAAGTATGTGACCATCCATCTCCCTCCATCAAGTTTACCTCCACTACTTCCAACTCCAAATATTCCTATTAAATCTACTTTACCTCCTATCCTACCAACTCCCAAAATCCCTATCCTCAAATCCCCTCATTCATTTATCCATAAATCCACTTTTAACCCCTCCACCCATAAATCCCCTAAAATTCCCAATCAAGACCAACAAAAGCACACATCTTTCAAACATGAAGCTTCCCCCAAATCCATGGGATTCAAAAGTTTAAATGCCTCAACTCATAAAGCATAAAAGCCTAAAGAGGTTATCCCTTCCAAGCAAAATCAAAAATCCAAAAGGCTATTAAATCCCACACCATCACAAGAAAAAGCAAAAACAAAAATGGTGTGGGTCTCTAAGCAAAGAGAAATCAAAACAAATGAGGCATCCACCTCCCAATCTACCGCAAAATCCCAACATCTCGCTTCCCATCTAAAAATCCCCCAAATCCTAAGTCTATTTGGGTCCCTAAAACCCCAAATCGACCATCCAAAAATGCCCCATCCCGATCCCCATTACTCCCAACTCCACATCCAAAATACAAGCTTCCAAATACATCACGGTGTGTGCAGCCGTTGGTCTTGGTTCCCCTCCACTGCTTAACATTCCACATTCCCCCATCTCTCCATCTTTCATTCACTATTCTACATATCTTCCCCATCACATTCCTATGGTCCATGCTTTTGCATAATCCACATCATAATCCATTATCCACCATCCATTCCATCTTCTCCTATCTACTAACAATCTATGCAATCATCATCCAAAATGCTATCCAACATGGCACCATCTTCATCTTGTTATGGAAACAGACGCTAGAGTCCCCCTTCCATCAAAAAGGAAAAAAAAAAATCAAAAAATCAAGAAAATAGTAAAGAGAAAAATCCGTCCAATGGTGAAAACCACTCCTTGTGGCACCTTGGGCAAGTACCATGATGAAAACCCCTGGTGGGCATCATGTGCAATCCCTTCTCCATCCATTTTGTATCCCTACACTTGGGGGAAAAACCATATCCTTCATCCACATCCATACTATCCTTTGCACATCTTATCCACTATCTTATCCGTATCCCATCATATTCCTATCCACCATCCCCTATTTATCCTATCATTCCCTATCCATTCTATCCACTATATCCCCCTCCTTAGATCTTGATAAAGACAAGGGGCAAAATATCAAAACAACATGCTTTGGAGACCTCTTGGCATACTCCCTTTGTAAGTATATCCTCCATTCATCTACTGAAAAGTCCATGCATTCAAACATGAACCCATCATGTAAAATTCTAAGCATTGGGGCATATGATTCCTTGCAACCTAGCCCTTGGAGAAAATCCTAAAAACCCTCCCATCCATATATCATTCATACCTATCCTATCCCTCATCCCTATCTTCCATCTATCTAACATGCATCCCTATCGCTTGTCCATTCATTTATCATGAATTAGCTATCCATCATCTTTCATTGCCAATCCCTCTATCCAACCCCATCACTTTCACCTCTAGACTTGGTGTTCCCTTGTCATTGGTATCTAGCATAAAGGTTATCCACACAAAATCCAATGCAACCATCATAATAAATCATGCCCTTTCCAAAAAATAAAAAAATCCAAAAATAGTACAAAATCAAAAAAATCCAAAAACAATACAAAATCTAAAAATCCAAAAAAATTAAAATATCCAAAAAATCACAAAAACAATTATCATCACAATCACACACATCATCACATCTATCATCATCCCACATCATCATCACAAATTGGAACTACATATCATAACCACCCGCATCTTAATGTGCCTTGATCCCGTGGATACAGGGTATGTAGGCAGTCTGGAATACGTAGGAAGTTTCTAGTACTCAAGTACATAAGATGCACCCATCCAACCTGCTGAGATTACACTAGATCCAAGCATTGCATCACCTATCAAAGCATCATCCCTTAACAAAAACCATCAACTATCAAATCAACATCAACCACAACTTGTCACCATCATATCTTGAGCCAATCTTACAACATAAACTAAGCATGATCCAATCATCAATCAATTCCTGCCTTAGGATATATCATTCCTATGATAGGCAGAATCTATCCAATCATCATCCATCTTGGCAAGAGATACAATGGCTACTTGTTTGGTTCGTTGGTCTTTTTGTTTTTTATTTTTATCTTTTGTCCTATTCAAAGATCACATCAAAGCTACCTTGATCTCACTATATCATGGTATGTGGCAAAAACATCTAGAATGGGGCATAGTCTTGCTTTTCTATGTTGTGCTTGTGGGTTGGTTTCATTACTCCAAGCTAGTATTCATATCTTGTTGATCATAGGGTTGGTTCTAGCATATTGATCCCCTTATGCATCTAAGGTTCATCATACCTTTTGTGTACTGAGGACTTATGGTATGAGTCCCCTTCCTCATCAGGACAAGGTTGTGCTATCTTGGGCATTCATGGGATCATCCCTTTGTTTGCGTGTTTAGTCCATGCAAATGTTGGATAAACATCATCACCCTGGTCTTCTATACCTTGGTGAAAATATCTACTTTGCTATATCAAACCTAGGATTGCTCTAAATCATTTTCAACACAATGATCATCCACCAATCAATCTCCCACCATCATCATCCTTTCATCTCACTACTTATCCTCCAACCACTTCAACCAATCTCTTCCATCCATTTCGAGAGCACACCCGTGTTCTTGCAACCTGCCTATCCTCTCGAGGGGGCATCACCCTTACCAATTATCCCCAAACCTTACCCTATTCTTCTAAGCCAAAATCTTTTTTCTATCCAATCCAACTCTATGTTTTAACTTCTTTGAAATGATGTTACTTAGCCACAACGCCATCTCAAAGAGGGGCAAATGTAGACACTAAAATTGACTTGCTCTGCAAACCAATTTATCCCTCCTGTTAATTGAATAAATTCAATTAATCCCTAACCATCTGTCTATCCCTTGTGATTAATTAACTCACTTAATTTATCATTAGACCTTACAACACTATCCCTCATTAATCAAATAAATATTCCCAATATTTATTTAGTTCAATTCTCTTTTTCCCTAATCCTCATTAATTAGATAAATCATGCTTATCTAATTAATCTAGCCTACTAATTGACCTACCCTAACCTACCCTAGCGTACCTCATCCTAGCCCTAGGCTCAATTAAATAGAACCTATATTTAATTAATCCTAACCTTTCATTTGGGTGGTCAAACCTAGTTTAACACCCTTCCCCACATCCTCCAAATAAAAAATTAAAACAAATCACACATCACATTTACTTCTCTTACAAACCCCTTACCTCACCCATCCTCATTCATTACCTCTTATCCCCAAATGAATTCTTAATTCATTTTCCATTCCCCAAATGAATTTTTAATTCATTTCCCATTCTTTCACACCCATACCTCATTTATCACCTCTTTTTCCCCAAAATGAGTAAAAGATTTACTTTTATTCCTAGCCCTTGATCTCATCTTTTGATCCTCACCCTCCATCCTCATTTCCAAAACTCTATAAATAAGACCCCTCTCTAAGCCATTTGGGGGGAACTTCTTCATGCATCAAACCTCTACCAAAATCACTCCACACTCTCCTTCATCTTACTATTATAATGTCAAAATTATCCCTCATCCCCATCTCAATCTCTATCTGAATCCACTTGTCTCCCATCCTATTGTGTTGAAAAGCATTGAGCAATCCACATACATTCTAGTCTTGGGTAAAATCTGAGGAGCTCATGGGTGCAACTCCTTCCCTCTTGGATTTGTGAGTCAAAAGGAAGGTATAATCGTGTGTTTTTGCATTTGATTTACATTTAATCTTTCATTTTGTCCTCATTAATCACACACACTATCTGCTATGTTCTTTCTCAATTCATGTTTTTAGGTACTTGTATTCAACTTACATATACACATCATTCCATCCTTATTCTTCATCAAAGCATCAAACATGAACCTATATATATATATATCTACTTCTTTTACAACCTTAACAAGGTTATCCCAAAATGGATGTATCATGCAAAACATGCCAAATAAAACACGTTGGGCCCAAACTTTACATACACAATTTGTGTCAAGATTTAACTTGGAAATAGGTTGCGGTGGACCTAAATTAGCCCCTTCTTAACTTCACAAAACATGTTTACCTTCTTTTAAGTCTGATTTACTTATATCATCAATTAGGTCAGCCTGCTTGAGTGTAACATGTAGAACAACACTAGTCAGCCTCAAAATGTATTGTGGAGAGAACCAAAACTTGAAACACACTCTCTTAGTTCAGCATGATGTATGGAACCTCTTAAGACAATACTCATATCTTTGGAATGCTCTACACGAGGTACACTTCTCTAGGTTGGCTTCATAAGCAGGGTAACACAAGTTCATACTGACTGTCAGAACATAACTCAACATCCAAACCTCCAAAACATCTCAAACCTAGAATATACAATCTTTATACATTTACAATTACATCCCCACATTCGCATAACAAAATGGTTCCATGCAGTGAAATGCAGAGTACTGAAACTTGGTCTCTGTCACAGACTAGCATTGTTTATCCATGTAGCAGTACTTTTGACAAACTTATATATCACTCTGGAATACTTCAAACTCTAAAACTTTGGATTTAGGCTCTCTAAACAAATGCCAACAACACCTTAGAACTGTAGAAGGATATATGTTATATCAAAAATATGCGGACCAAAACAATTGTAGCTCTGTACACTGAGTGTAGCATTCTAATACTTAGCCAATTTTCACATCTTCCGGATCAAAATTTTTTGTGTAGGTGACTTTATGAGGATAGGAACATCTAGTGAGGGATATTACTATAAACTCACAACTCAATTTTGGTCTCTAAACTTTGTTTCCATCAATGACAACACTTCTTGACTATCATGCTTACTAGTATACCAGCAGTGTCTCTATCAATGATATCTCCAACATGTCCACCTTGTAAAATAATTTGTGGCTACTAAATTCCACATATGACTAGCACTGGAAGGTGGATTAATCATTCCAATGAATTCCAAACCCCATTGAGCAAATGACTAATTAGTCTGAATTGGATGCAGGGGAAGAGCAACCAACCTTTGTTTACCTACAAAGATTGCACATTCTTTGCAGCTTCTTACCCATCTATGGGTGTCTCTGAATAAATTCGGCCAATAATAACCAGCTCTCATAATCTTGACGATAGTTGTCCTTGGAGAATAATGGCCACCAGTAGGGCCATTATGAAATTCTTCTAATACTTTGGAAGTCTGATCTTATGTAATACATCTAAGTAGAACTCCATTGATATCTTTTCTAAACAAGACACCATCAACAAGAACATAAGGGATGGATTGGAGCCAAAAATACCTTCTTTTGGCCTGATCCAATCCATCCAAGCATCTGTCTGACTGTAGAAACGTGGTCATATCTTGATACCAATTTGCTGGAGTGTGGGAATTAGCAGGCTGCACTTGTTCCAAGACACATACAACATCATTTTTGACCTCAGAACCCGCAGCTATCTGTTCACATAGGCCTTTGCCTCACACTAGCTTGGTGATGTTGACGTGACATCATATTCTATTACTTTCATGATCCACCTAGCCCTTTTTTCATTGATATCTCTACTTAAAAGAAATTCTTTAATGCTAGGGTGGTTCACCATCAACTATATCTTGCTATTTGAAAGCATACACCTAATCTTTTTTAGTGCTTTCACCACAGCAAACACCTGCTTCTCATCAAAATCATAATTCATCTCATATTCTTTGAGAGGCCGGCTAAAGAAAGCAATTGGCTATTCCAAATTCTCTTCATTCTATTGCGTCAGGAGCACTGATATGCCCTCCTTTCCTCCAAAGGCATAAAGCATAAAATCCTTCTCATAGTTAGGATTTATTAGCATTGGAGCCTATGCTATGGCCTGCTTGATTACTTCAAAACTGTCCCTGCCTTCTTTTGATCATGTGAAGGCGGCATTCTTTTCAAGCATGGAAGTGAGGGGTTTTGCTATTGAAGCAAAATTAGGTATGAAGCTCCTCACAAAGTTGATCTTGTCCAGAAAAATCTGCAGGCCTTTCTTGTGACTAGGAAGGAGAAGAGCTAGAATGGCACTGGTTCTTTCAAGATCAATGGCCAATCCTTCCTTTGAAACCACGTGTCCTAGCAATTTGCCTTCTGGGACAACAAACACACAATTCTTTGGATTCAATGATATGCCATATTCCCTGCATATTTCAAAGACTTTTCTCAAATGACCCAAGTGGTCAACTGCATGCTTGGAATACACAGCTAGATCATCAAGATGCACTAAATAATATCATTGATCATGCCTTTGAAGGCCAAATCTATTGCTCTTTGGAAGGTTGCCCCAACATTGGTCAACCCAAATGGCATTTTGTGGTAAGCCAAAGTACCCCACTTGGTGGTAAAGGTTGTCTTGTACTGATTTGATTCTTTCACAAGAATCTAGTTATAGCCTGAGTAGCCATCTAAGAGTGAAAATATTTTAGCTCCTACCACTGTCTGGAGAATCTGTTCCATGGAAGGGAGTGGATAGTGGTCTTTAAGGGAGGCCTTATTCAGGTCTCTAAAGTTCACACACACTATGATTTCCCTATTCTTTTTTCTAACTGGAATAAGGTTAGCTATCCAAGAGGAATGCTTAATGGGATAAATGATTTTAACCACTATGAGTTTGGATAGCTCTCTTCTCATCAAGGGCTTGATTTTGGGATTAACTAGCCTTTGTTTTTGGCAGACAGACTTTGCATTAGGGTCTAGATCAATGGTATGTTGGATTAAACTAGGGTCAAATCATTTTAGGTCCCTATAATCCTAAGCTATTAAATCATCAAATTCATTACAAAGTTCAATAAAACCTTTTCATGTTTTAGAAATTGGCCCTGTGCAATCTCTACCTCTTCATAGTCTTCTTTCTTGACTGTCATGTTCATTTTCTCTTTCTTAGGTTGATCATCAACACAAAATATGCTCTGTAAAGTGACCAGTCCTCTAGGCAACTTATTGGTCTTCAATTGGATCACCTAATCACCATATTGCTCTTGCAATATTGATTGATTTGTGGTAGCAAACTCTGCCTCATCTTGCAAGAAATTCACAATCTGCTGGTCACTCTCAAATACTTGCCAGCTCATCACATTGTCAGGAACAACATGCCTTACAACAATCTTCACATGTTGATCTGAATTTTGTTTGACATTCTGGGTAATGTCAAACTGGGCACCAACTATAGCCAGCCTATCAGCATATTTGTTTCTTTATCTGGGCACTGCCTGGATATTGAAGGCATCAAAGTCTTCAATCAAATCCCAGACCCTGTGCTTATATGACTTGAGCAAGTCATTCTTTGAAGCACTTTGTGATCTAATTTGGTGGACAACAAGCTTGCTGTCACCAAGTGCCTGTAAAATTTGTATTCCTCTCTTCTGTGCTAGTTGTATACCCTGAATCAAGGCTTCATACTTGGCCACATTATTACTACAACTTAGCTATAATCTAAAAGCAGAGAAATACCTTTCTTTCTAGGGTGAAATTAGTACAACCCCAATACCTGCTCCATTTTTTCTTCTAGAGCCATCAAAATACATATGCCATATCCCTTCCAAATTTGATGTTGCCTTTTCAAGTTCAGGGATGGTGGCATCCTCTTCATGGATATAGTAAGTACCTAGCCTTGTTTCCTTTCTATGATTAGGAGTATCAAACTGAAAATAGTTTTCCCACTCATCAAGCAGTATATCAGGGATTTCCTCTACTGGTGTTACAACCTCATGCATAGTGTTGTCATCCTCCTCCAACTCATGAATTGTGTAGTTCGTATTCGAAGGAGTGGGTGAGTAAGGCTCTATGTGGTCATTGGCAATAGGCTCAACCTTAATGGTCACCTTAGTGCCATATCTATTTCTGAACAACATGTGGGACCTGTCAGAAGATGAGTACCCACCTATTTTAGTAGTAAAATCCCTAGATAGGCATATGCCAGAGTATGCAGGGAGGTCGATGACTGAGATATCTTGTGAAATAGAGAAGCTAGGGCATGCATGCAGGGTGATCTTTAAATCCTTAATCACACCTACTATTTTAAAAACAGTGCCATCTAATTGTACTACCCCTTTATTCACAGGCTCATATTCAATGCCTAACTTATCAACTATGTTTTTAGGCATAATAGAAGTGCCTGTCCTAGAATCTATTATGCAATTATGCAACAATTTAGCACCAATGATTAAGGAAATGTAAAATGGAAAGGGCTTATAGATTTTGCTTGTGCTTGTTCCCTCCTTTTCTGGTTGGCATAGGCTTGCTACAGTAGCAGTTGCCTTTTCTTTTGTTGCCTCTACAACAGGTTGATTGAAGCTGGTCAAAGCTTCCTGTAACAAATTCCTTTGAGATGGGATTAATAGGGCATCCCACACAGTGACATTCAGGTTAGTCTTCTTCATCTAATTAACTATACTGAAGGGAATTTGACTAACCTTCTAGGATACCTTTGTGACTACAGTGTCAACTTTTGACTGTTGATTGGTCTGGGGCTATTGTTCTGGCACTGAATTTGCCTTACCAGTAGTCTGATATGTTTATTTTGAAGGAGTCTTGGTTTCTACTTCTTCATTTGTAGCCATTTGGGATGCCTGGGAGGAAGATGCCTGACCAATTGTAGGTACTGATGCATTCTTAGTGGCTCTTCTTTTGGCCCTTATGTTGAGTGCTATTAGGCCTGCACCTTGATTAACACCACATAAGTCATCTTGTGCCCTCCTACCATCTCTTGAATAGAGCTGACTTGCTGCCCTGAATTCATAGGCTGAATTTGCACTGTTAGAGCCTGACTGAATTGTCCACTTTGGCACAAGTTTTGATCATGTGGCTGATTGCATGGATAAGACAAGTCGTTATCCTGAGCTAAGTTGTTTTGTATGGGCACCAAAAGCCTAGATGTACCAGCAACATTGAGGTGTACAACATTCAATGGTATGATGTAACTATGCTAATTTGGACTTTGTACATTACCCTAATATGGTGGTCTACCTTGTTAATAATTCTAATTGAATGGATGATATGGTCTGCTAGGTTGTGCATTTTGTGTTCTTAGTTCCACCAACTCATTTCTCAATTTTCTTATTGTAGCATCCTTCTCTTCTAACTGCTCAATTGAAGGTGTAATTAGAGGAGTAGCAAGGTTGACTGTTGTAGGGATTGGGTCCACAATAGGCTGAATGATAGGAGCCTCTAGAAATAAAGGCATTGGTGGCCTTGGAGCAATATTCCTAGCCTAAATCAGGTAGTTTTCTACCCTTATGGCTATTTCATATGCAGCTGGTAGCACAGTCCCTCCCATAGATTAAATCATGAGAGCAATGTTAGGATTCAAGGATCTCAAATAATAAATGAATACAATGTTTGGGGAGGGTTTCACCAATAATGGGATTCTATCCCATGTCTTCTAGATTATGTAGTTGAAGTCCACCATGTATTCATGGGGGGGATCTCTTGATTGTAGCTAGTTGCTCCATCGGTGATAGGTGGTCACTCTTGTCCATGAAATGTTGGCACAATCTTGTCCCCAAGTCATCCCAATTGTGGATGAAATTGGCTGGGAGACCTCTATACCATTGAAGTGATTTCCCTTTAAATGAAGAAGCCAACAGTTACAACCACATTATCTACATTGACATTGTGGACAGAGCATACACTGGTAATGTCCTGGATATGTTCAGCAGGGGTGGTGGAATTTTCACCAGTAAAAAATGGTATAGCCTTTAATGATGAGGTGGGGATATCATCATATTAGGCTACGTCCAGACGGCTACCCCCATTGAATGCTATGAAAGGAAGGTTTCTTGCCATGTTGGGGATATTCAGGTTAATTCTAGGTATACACAAGGTCCTTCTTGAATATTGAAATCTAACTTGGAATCTAGCTGGAGGGGGTTAAACTAGGCTCTTGAAGGAGATGGAACTGCACTCCTATTTTCCCTCATAGGGGACCTAGATAGTCTACTTCTTCTTGATTTAGTAAATGATAGTTCTATGAATTGAGAATTACCTTTGGAAGAAGACCGGGTATGCAATCTAGGCATGAAATGTTGAGTTGATATGGATACTGGACCAATAGAGTTGCTAGGTGCTTGTTAAATGCTTCCACAATGGTGAATGAACTAAGAAAAGCACCAAAGTTTCTTTGTCCAGCTCTTACTCAGAGCAGAGAGACCCACCGGGTATGCCAGAAACTTTTGTCACATGAAATTGCACCCTGCTTGAACCCCGTTCAAGCATTCCAATGACACAATGGGATTGATCTCAAGGTGTGGGACCTTGAAAATGAGATTAGACCTCTAGAGAAGGCTGGTTCCTCTTTCTAAGCTTAAGGTTCAGAGAATTAAACTAAATCTAATGCTACACTCATAGGGAAAAGGGAGAAGAAAATACTGAATTTAAAAGGGGAGGTGATGCACCAGATTTTAATATGTTATCTAGGACTAACATAGCACAACAATGAAATCAAATACTGAAAAGACTCACATAGACTTATAACTTTGATAGAGGCTTGAATAGAAGACTGTAACTAACAGAGGGACCGTTTTATACACAGAATGAGTCACAAGCTTCAAATAAACAAAGATAAAAAACATAAGAGAGACAAAATATCAGTGATTATATTGATCATGAAGGCTAAATAGCTATTACAAAAGGAAGATAACTTATTACAGAAGAGTAGACATAGAATAACTATCTACATTCATTAGTGAACAATCAACTAGAGACAACAAAGGCTTAGAAAAAGAGCACAATGTATCACATCTAGTTGGTTCTATAGGTGCATTACAAGGTTTGAAAATAACAAATAATCTGCCTAGTGTAATAGCCCAGAATAACAACTAACCAATAGAAATACATCTTTTCCACATGCATATATAGCTTTTAAAATAACATTGTAGCAGTCATGGATGTGGAAAGAGAAGTCAACAAGAAAGAACATCACCCATATTGCAATAACTTGGTTCTATGTCCTTAGAGCATGCCCACATGGCTCTACCCATGAAATCTAATAAAACAGGAGGTTTGTCCATGCCATGAGTATAAAGAGTTAATGCAAATGAGGCTACAGTAGCATGGGGAGGCAAGGAATCCATCTTCTACAAGAAATTGGGTTCTGAAGAAGTATTAATGGTGACCAGGAGGGTCGCTGAGCAATCCCGTCATGTTTTGAACAGTAGAAAATGCCTTTGGAAGGCAAAAAGGTCAAGCTCCAACATATTAGACTTCCTCCGATTGGTCTTCCACTGATCGGGCCTAGAAATGTGAAAGAGGAAAGCCTAGCTTCTAAATTCTGAGAGGAGAAATCATTGGGCTTCAGGGGTCAGGCCTTCACCACTACATTGTTCTTTGGAAGGAAGAAGAACCTGACCTTTGCCTCTGCAACACTTAGCCGATTTGAGAAATTAGTGAAGATCAGGTCTCGAGCCTTCCACATTACACCTTACCAAAAAAAGAAGAAGAGAGAAAGTCTGAGCCCTGAAAGTTTGAAGACTTAGTCACTTTTACAAAGGTTCGACAGAGTTCAGGGTTTGGGCCTTCGACCCTCTTCCTTGCAGAAGAAAATAAGAGGAAGAAGAAAAGTGTAAAGCTTGACTCCCTGAAGAACTTAGAAATATTTTGAAGGAAAAGAAGTAGAGCTCAGACCCCAAGCCCTCCTCCTTGATGTCTGTCCTTTATCCACATGGCGGCCTCCCACGCTTCTGCGGTCATGAGATCAAGCTGTAGATGAGGGCCCATGGAATGGCAGAAACACGTCAGATCGTACCACTTGTCCTCTTCTCACGATTCCACAAGCCTGTTGTGGGTCCCTCCAAAAGGCTCGACAGAATGGCGGAATGCCTTAGAATTTCCATGAGTGCCACATCTCTTATCGAGAGTCAGTCGTCGGGCCTTCCATCTTATGCCTTCTATGAAGAAGATAGAAGGCAAGAAGCCTGAACTCTGACGTCTGACATACATAGAGCATTTACAAAGAACAAAGTGGAGTTTAGAGTTCAGTTAGGATGGCATGACAAAGGGGAGAACTTCAAACTCCAAAACTCTAAAAAGGCAAAAAACACAAGGAAAACTTAGGATTTTTTGGACTTAGCCATTTTGGGTGGTTTTCTCTTTCATTCCAAAGGGTGAAAATACAAGGATCTCATGGAGCTTTAGGCTATTTGGCTAGAAGGAAAAATAGGATAACAATGTCCAAATGTCATGATATTCATTATCAAATCATAATCCAAGAATTAAAATACATTCTAATGGAAATTTAAATCATAAACAATACCAATAATTACATTTCAACTAATAATTATATATTAGTCAACTATCACTTATGATAGTCTTTAATTTTATTGGGTAGTTACAACCCACTTAAATCCAAGTAATCAATTCACATAACCTATTAGCATAACTTTTTAGAAAATAACCATATTAATCATTTAATAAATTAAAGAATTATCTAAAATGATAGAATATAGTCAAGATTCTACAAATCAACTTGTTTTAATATAAACAATTCAAGAAGACCAAATTCACATTATTAACCTCTCGGTATTTAATAATGACTATAGAGTAACTCAACTCATTAGTAACCTTCTAAATTGCTTATACAATAGATTTAAAATAATAATGTTGTTTAGTGTGAAAAAGAGAGAGAATGATTAACATGTGCAGACTAGGTCAAACCCCTCTTTTAGTACACTAACATTCAGGATATGAACCAAGCTCAACCACTATGAGAGTGTTAAGCTACGAGTATCCTATTCCTCTACTACTGTACATGAAAAGATGTCTCAACTAGAGTTTTGCAAACCCTAACTAGCTATTGATAAGCCAAATTGTAGTTACAAGATATGCATGAACATGTAGATTCCAGGAGTAGAAACCTACAAGATGATTATAGAAATGTAGATGGGAGACCACAGTGACTGTGTACCTCAATTTTGAAGGCCTGGAAGACTAGAGCGCCCACAAAATAGTCCTGCAAGTTGGCCAGCTACAAAACTATCTATACCAGGTGCTTGTGTCTCTATGAAGCATTCCAAATCCCAGATCTGAGGTCCTAAAAGACTTGGGCACCTACAAAATAGTCTTGTGATTTTTCTAAGGGAAAATCTATAACTTCCGTCGCAATGGTGACTATAATACATGTTTCCACTTTGCTCCTTGTCATTGGATCTTCTTGAATCTGACCTACACATGCAAAAGGAGAAGGAAGGTTGTGGCTATATAGGAGTTTGCCTTAGTCAAACCCCATCTTTGGTATTCCTACCTCAACGATAGCCAATGTCAAAGTATGAAGATGTGTGTGCTCATAATGTTGAACACACAGAGATGCTGAGAGGGGGGGTGAATCAACATATACTAAAACTTAACTACTTCATCTAAAAATCAGATCCATTTACTTTAGAGAATAGAAAGTAAAACATGCAACACATTCATCAACATAGTGACATCAAGATTTTTACGTGGAAAACCCAAAACTGGGAAAACCACGGTGAGTGTTAATTCACAATATAATGGTCACTGCTATATAAAAGTTTGCAACATTATTTTAGGGCTACAACCCAAGGAAGCTATAACTCCCTACTAACTTTGTTTTAGGGCTACAACCCAAGGAAGCTACTACTCCATGAAGAAAGCTCACTACTACAAAGAATTACAATGATAAACAAAACTATGAACTGCTATGAAGAAAGCATCTGACTCATGTTTATATTGTAGTCCTCTTTTTCTACACACTTCATACTTCTCATTCTACTCTATCACTTTTGCACTCACATCTACAAGTCACAAATAAATTTGTTCTTCTATTTATATCCTCTGCAACACTTCAAAACATTGATTAGGTCGACATCATAAAACTTTTAGATGAAACGTGTAGTTCTTCAAAGATCAGATTCAACTCATGAAATATGTCAAGAAAATAAGTTGTTGACCATAGCATCTCATCATAAAATTCAAGGAACATAATTACACACCTTTTAATGTCAAAACAATTGATCAGGATCCACCGCACATAACAAAAACTAGACTGTCAGCTCAAACTACACAAACACTACTAACTGTTCATCTTCACACCACTGGGGAGAAGCCAAAAAAATCACGTGGACCAGTGTTTCAACAATGTATCTTCTTAACAACATCAATACATCATTCAACTGAAGTATCTGATCATTCTATGCATCTGCAAAACAAGGAACATGCTAAACGAATGAAAACAGGGCATTTCGACATATTGTAACACATCACAACTTAGAATATTGCATTATAGACCATCAAACCATTTGAAACTTCTTAGGAGGGAACTCATACATCATTATGCATATATTCCTAGATCTGCACATCCTCATCTATTACTTGCAGAGAAAATCAAATACTTGACTCAGGTATATTGTAGTCTAGAGGGCAGTCATATGTAATTCTTCACTAACTGATTTAAATGCCTTATGCGGTACCAAATATAAGAAAGATTTGCATGCAGTTCAAACTTGAGATGTAATAAGGCATGTAGAATCTTCACATGATCGCCTATAGCTGATTTGTATACTTTCCATCTTCTACAAGTGCTCAAACCTGTGTTCCATAGAGTATTTCATCATCCAGAATTGTCTATGTTAATTTTGTCACTTGAATTCTGACCTTGCAGACCATAATAACACCTGATACTATGAGGAAGCATGCATTACACATCTCTGAACATATTCCCAAAACCACATGGGCACCACTTCTCTTCTATAGGAATGAGGAGCATTCCAACATGTCTTCCATCATTGCTTTTCACTGTCAAGTCACAATCTGGAACACTGTTGCTAATAACTTTCTTTATTGAAGGAGAAAAGACTTAAATTCTTGGATATAGCATGTTAATATCAATATCAACTTAACTATGGAACTGCAAGACTAAATATTGCACTATAAAGGAATGAGGACCAAAATACTATAACTCTGCCTTAGAATATACACTGTGAGAGCCTTAACCAAACTTGTACAACTTTTCTCTAAGTGTGGTACTTAAAACTGATAGGATATCATTGTAGATATATAGGAAACATGTTATAATAGGTTTACATACCTCCCTAACACATTTAGACATCAGGAAGATTACCATTCCTATACTTGGATAGTCTTTCTCCATCTGCTAAGTCTTCCAGATTGACTTGCCTTAAGCATGACAATTCTATGTCTTCAACTTTAGTCAAATCATCTCTCTCAAATCTTCCATTGTCCATTAGCTTCACCCATCTCTAACCTTATGTTGACACATATTATGTTGACATCAATGACAACAGATATTGCCAACAATCTCCCCTTTTGTCATTGATGGCAACACCCAAAATAAAATGTGTACAACTACTCCCCCTTAGATGTATATTCCTCTATCTCCCCCTTTGACATCAATGACAAAGTACCTAATGTTCGTTCTCAAATTTATAGATTGAAAAACCCTAAAAGGATGTTGAGCTTTATGATTAGGTCCAGCAACTAATTTGGCCAACTGACGGAATCAACCAAGATGGTTGGGATTCCCTGCACTTTAGGCTCTGCTTCACCTAGGTGGGTATTACCTTATGTTCACCAATGAATAATTAATCCTCAAATTGGTTGGTGAATTATGAGTAGATTATGGATTTTGGGAAATTTTATCAATTAAATAATCCAATTTAACCTAATTCAGATTGGCTTGTGATTTGAATAGGTTATTTTATCTGTTCTAAACACTACTCCTACTTCTACAACAGAAAATTAAAATTGGATTTTGAATATAATACAAGGAAATGATTTTGGAAAATAATTGATTGGTACCTTTTTCTCAACTGGGCAATAGAGTCTAATCATAGATGGATTTGTGCTTACTTTCTAGTCATAACTCTAATTACTTGGCATAATATTATCTATGACTGGCATAAATGATATAGGAGCATCCGGGCGAATGGGCTATCCTGTATCAACCAAAAACATGATAGTTTATTTTGTTTCATTTTTGGTGTGTTGTGATCTTTTTAGGCATCTCTTACCATTGGAGAACCTCTCATGTGATCAAATTTGTAAAATATGAGTTTTCCTCAGTTTGTTGTTTCAGAGGCTCTGCAAGCAGTTTTTGGAAATTTTTTCTGGGAAAACCATAAGGGATGGAGTAAAACCATTTTGCAGATGCATTCTTGGAGGTACCATGTCCAATATGCAAAAAGAATTGAAGTTATATCTTTTACCATTTGGGAGAAATTAATGCCAAAAAATTGTGTTGTTAAGGTTGAAAGTGTGTCGCCGGTTTACGAAAAGTTTAAAATTTCAAAATTTATGAGAGCTGGACCGAAATCCTTTTGTTGAGGACTTGAGGGGGTCATAACACACCCTTGGGCAAATTTTTGGGCCAAACAGAGAACTTCAAATTTTTCGCCTGCCGGCACTCGATCCTGCACATTGTCACAATTGCATCAATGGATTTTTTTCTCCTAGTTGTTAGTATAGCTTTGAAAAGTATTTTTCATAGTGTTTTAATGATTTTATATTTTTCATATGAAATGTATGTCTTTGGAGGTAATTCCAAATGTATCAACGATATATTTGAAGAGTGGGCATTAAAGAAACAATGCCACATTTTAGCATGATTATTTTGTTGTTAAAGAAGACATAAATATATGTAAAACAAAAGGAGGCATTTGAAACATCTCATAAATGGTAGTGAATTCAAAGAGTTAAAAGCAGCTTTTGGGATTCATTTGGCATAGTGAAGAGACAGCTTGTTGTGGAGGTAGATTTAAAAAGAAGTAATGTTGTAGTTTTAAACTAGATTTCTCAGGCAGAGTTTGAGGAGAGATCTCAGCCCATGTGAGAGGCTTGAAGAGAGTTGTGAGAGGGTAGAAGAAAGAACATAGTTTCTGAAATTGGAGAGGCCAAACATTGTAATTAATTTGTTGTAGATGTATAGTTGATTGTGAGTGCAATTGAATAAATAAATCAGAAATTTTTGTTGCAATCTATATTTGTATTTGTTGTTTTATGTGAATTTGTGAAGTTCTTTGGCAAGAGGGAGTTTTCCTTTGCACCAAATGGTATTAGAGCTAGAGGTCTTGAGTGTGGAGAGGATCCACCAGGACCTACGGGAGAGAAGGCAGTTGTGAAGAGCTCAAGAGATTGTTGCAGGTAGAGAGGAGTCTTGAGCAAGTGAGAGTTGGGAAGCCATGAATAGATTGAGAGTGTGATGAGGATTGCGGAAGATTGTAGCAACAAATGAGATAGGGATATTCTTGAGGAAGAGACCCATGATATGGGAAGGTTGGAGGCAGTATCAAGAGTGAAGGACTCTTGAGATGTTGGAAGGTACATGTGAGAGATTAGATAAGAGATTGAGCAGATTGGAAGCATGGCAGCATGGTGAGTTGGTCAAGCAAGATGAAAAGTTGTGTGTATCAGCAGTTGAAGATGAAAAGGTGGGTAGCAAGAATAAAGAGGTTGAAGATGTAGTTGTCAAGAATGTGATTGCAGTGATGGAATACAAAGAGGTTGCAACAATAGAGCTTGACAAAGATGATGATTTGTTAGCACAAATTTTGGCGATAGAAGAGAAGTGGCTTGAGAAGATCATTGATGAAGATGAGAAGATGCATGTCGCAGCGAAGAACGAAGAAGATGATGTTGTAGCAGTGAAGGAAAAAGAGGTAAATCATGAACAATTTGATTTCACTTGTGATCATTAGTCCATAGTATAGTTAGAAGAGGATATTGTTTTAGAAGATGAAATAGTAGTTGCAGATTTGTGTGTAGACACTGCATATTTGCTTGTAGAAATTGTGGAGGATGTTGCAGGTAGATTTTGGTGGAGGTGATCGGTTTGTGGTGGGTTAGATCCCATAAAAGAGGAGAAGAGAGTAGAGAGCATTTGGTGGAGGAGGACGTTATATGGTGGATGTGAATCCATGAGAGGAGAGAGAAGTGGTGAATGGAGTTGCGGAATGAGGATTATGCTTGCTCCAACATGGTGCTGGAAAAAGAGAAAGAAAAAATAACTTTGTGCACATCACACAGTGATGAAGTTCGTTGCAGGTTGTTTACAACCTGAAAGGGTGATTCTATCACTCCACTCCACTTTTGTGAGCCTATGCTCACAAACTTTCTACTTGTGTGTTTGATGCAAGAGCATCTGGACGAATGGGCTATCCCGCATCAACCAAAAACATGATAGTTTGTTTTCTTTCATTTTTGGTGTGTTGTGGTCTTTTTAGGCATCTCTTACCATTGGAGAATCTCTCATGTGATCAAATTTGCAAAATATGAGTTTTCACCAGTTTGTTGTTTCAGAGGCTCTGCAAGCAGTTTTTGGAAATTTTTTCTAGGAAAACTGTAAGGGATGGAGTAAAACCCTTTTGTAGACACATTCTTGGAGGTACCATGCCCAATATGCAAAAAGAATCAAAGTTATATCTTTTACCATTTGGGAGAAATTAATGCCGAAAAATTGTGTTGTTAAGGTCGAAAGTGTGTCGCTGGTTTACGAAAAGTTTAAAATTTCAAAATTTATGAGGGCTGGACCAAAATCCTTTTGCTAAGGACTTGAGGGGGTCATAACACACCTTTGGAAAATTTTTTGGGCAAAACAAAAAACTTTAAATTTTTTGCTTGCCGACACCCGATCCCACACATTGTCACAGTTGCATCAATGTATTTTTTTCTCCTAGTTGTTAATATAGGTTTGAATAGTATTTTTCATAGTGATTCAATGATTTTATATTTGCCATATGAGATGTATGTCTTTGGAGGCAATTCCAAATGTATCAATGACAGATTTGAAGAGTGGGCATTAAAGAAACAATGGCACATTTTAGCATGATTATTTTGCTGTTAAAAAAGACATGAATATATGTAAAACAAAAGGAGGCATTTGAAATGCCTCATAAATGGTAGTGAATTTAAAGAGTTAAAAGTGGCTTTTGGGATTCATTTGGCATAGTGAAGAGACACCTTGTTGTGGAGGTAGATTTAAAAAGAAGTAATGTTGTAGTTTTGAACCAGATTTCTCAGGTAGAGTTTGAGGAGAGATCTCAGCCCATGTGAGAGGCTTGAAGAGAGTTGTGAGAGGGTAGAAGAAAGAACATAGTTTTTGAAATTGGAGAGGCCATTGAGAGGCCAAATGTTGTAATTAATTTTATGTAGATGTATAGTTGATTGTGAGTGCAATTGAATAAATAAATCAGAAATTTTTGTTGCAATCTATATTTGTATTTGTTGTTTTGTGTAAATTTGTGAAGTTCCTTGGCAAGAGGAAGTTTTCCTTTGCATCAATAAAAATGCAAGATTGTTTTTACCTGGCTCTACTTAGTTATCCAAATTGGATCCTCCAAATTACAGTGTCCTATTTAATGGAATTTAATTCCTACTTGAGGAAACCCTATTAGATAAATCACCCAAAACATTAAGTATGCTTTGAAAAACTAGACATATATTTGATATGCTAGTTTAAATAACAAGAAGGCAAAATGGAGACAACCAAATAAAATATAACAAGAACATTCAACAAGCAATTGAGAACTAGCTTTTAGGCACTAGAGAAATGCAGTTTGCTTTTATTGATATGCTTCAGAGAACATGTCTTACAATGTCTCTTTCCAAAATCAACTTTCCAGAGAGCTCGCCCCAAGGTCTTGGTTTCCTTCTTATAGGAATAAAGGAAGCAACAAGCTTCAGACCTTTCACATTTAAAGTGGCTTTCCACATTCCCACCCCTTGATAGGACATATTACAATATTCACTTTTTGACAAGTCTCAATAAGACTGCCAGATATATTTTGAATACATTTTCAAAAGCATAAAAACAAGAAAGAGACAAAAGAGGAGGATTTCCAAAATTTATTGATGAATACTTGGTGCCTGATGATGCCATCTTGATGCTCACTTAGTTCCACTGCATACCTTAGCCTATTCAATCTTCAGTTGAAAGATATTTTTGCTCCCATTGAAATATGGTGTAGTCACTGGGCCATTTGTACTCTTGAATTTGAAACAGATTGGCCTGATGATCCTTCCATCTTTTGTTGAGGAAAGTCCTGCCATCTGAGATGAATTTGGCATAACCTGTGTTTAGTGCAATTATTCTGTCCAAAATCACATTGAAACTAAGGACATTTAGGTCATTATCTTTCTTCAAGTGCTTAACAATTTGAGAGACCATTTGATTACATTCCTCCTTCCATTTCTCAAGGCTCTTGAGCTACTTATCTTCTTGAAGGATGCCTAGAATGAATTGATGTTTAAAGGGGCCAAAGGAATCCAACCTTGCACTTATCTTTTGACTCTCTCCTAAGGCATACTGGAGTTCTTCAATGATCAGTTTGATTTTTTTTTCTATTGGCTTTAGGGCAGCAAGGGCATCTATATTTCTTTGCAAAACTTTGCACAGATTTATCAGAGTGTGATGGACTGGCTTCCATTTCTTTTGCAAAGGGGCCAGTATGGGAACATTGGCATTCATCTCACCTAGTGCTTGAGATAGAAAAGAATAACAGCTATGTAAACCCTCAATTTTATCCAGCACCAGTTTGACCTTGTACTCCAAAATCTTCTCAATTATGCCAAAAATCTTGGACCTGGTTTCATGTTTGGTGGCCTCATTTTCTCATTTTAGCTTCTCAATATCTTTCTCAAAATTTGGTTTCATATCATTCAACTGCTCAACAGGAACACTATTGTCACCAGTTTCTTGTGGCATAGGGGGCTAATAAGGCACAATTGCCTTGCTTTGAGAAGAATCACCACCTTCCAATTGTTGCTTTAGTTTCACATTCTCCAGATATAACCTATTCACTTCCTCATTCATTTCAATCTGAGTTTTTTCATAGTCAAGCAACTTTTGCTCCATGTTTTTGACAGCAGCTCTGGTGAACATGGCTGAGTGCATGGTGAGATTGGTCGCTTCCAAGGTAGATGTATCTTTCAATGTTTTGACCATGGCTGTTCCTCTCATCTCTTGAACCACATCTAACAATCTGGGCTTCTATGTACTCTTTTGCATGCTCTATATATCTAAAGTTTCAATTTTGGGATTGTATCCCACACCACTCATTCCATTCTCAAAATCAAATTCAAACACCAACATTGGATCATCTTGATTTCTTACTTGATCCAGCATAAACATTTTCTTCAAATTCATCCCTGGAATGATCAGCATATTGCTTTTCAAAACAATTTGTCTGGCCTCTTCAGGACTGACATTTATTTCATCAATCTTCATCTCTTTGAATGTTTGAGCAACATTTTACTCATGCTAAGATTCATCACTTCCCATCTTATTGATTTCCACCTTCTCCTCAAATTCTTTTATCTTCAATTTCATCCAAAAGTCCATAAATTCAGGAGCGTTGATGAACTGGTCATCCTCTATGAATCTCAAAGAATCAACTATTCTTTCATCTTCATACATTTCTGCTTGTTCTTGCTCCTGACCTTCCTTTCTCACCTTAGGCATATGAGCCTCTACTTCTTGTGTCAAATGCTAAACAACTTCAATATCATCATTCATATTCCTCAAAATGTTGGCTACTTCCTTAGTATCTCCTCCCCCTTCAGTCATTTCATAGGGTACCAATGGAGTTACATCATCAACCTTTTATTTCTTTGACAATGGCTGATCAGGAAATGAGGGATCTTGTACTGACATGGCATCAAGAGCAGTTTATGTAATCAGAACTCTAGTTGACCTCTTAACTAGGAGCTTAGCAGCCTTTGTAGGATGGCTCTCTAATGCTTTGCCATATATCCTCTCAAAGTTATCAATGATCAAATTTATTCTCTTCAAAGGATCATTTTCCTCAACAAAAAATCCATGAAAATTAGGGTTATTTTTCTTTTTTCCATCCTCAATCTCCATTAGAATGTCCCATTTTCTTTTCTTGTCATACACCTACTCTGGAGTGAGGCAATTCCTGATGACATCCTCTTCATAATTGACTTGATGAGTAATCCCAAATTTTGTAAGGATTACTTGTCTGACAAAATTCACATAACCCTCTAGGTCAAAGACTCTTTCTGTAGCACACTTCAATGAATATATTCTTTTCAAATACTCTTGCAATTCTTCAAGAGTGTCAGCACCATCAAACAATCCTTCAAATACAACTAGGTTTGGCAAAAATGTCCCATTTTTATACTTCTTCATCAAGTCCCTATCCATCCAAATCATCTGCCACATAAATTCTAAAAATGCTAACCTGGAAGGACAAAATTTTGACAGAATATGTGGGGCCTGGGTGCATCCATAAACTTTTATCAATGTGTGGTTTGGCAAGAAGAAGAAATCACCAAAATTATGTGTGTGGCCCTTCTCTGGCTTCATTACATGTGGTCTCAACAATTCCCTTACTTCTAATGTCAATCTTGGTATAGCATGTCCAAAGGAAGCCATGATCCTAATAGAAAAATCATCATGAAAAAAAACATAATCACCTTTGTTGCAATTCTTGTCCCATATGTAACACCAGCATTGTACAAGCAACATGTATCCCTTATTATCAACCATGCTCAAACCCATCCTTGGAATCCACCTTTTCCTATTTTGAAACAAAATCAAATAACACAACAGAGAATAATGCCTGAACTTGATTTGTCCCCTGTTCTCTAGTATTTGAAGGAATCCTTAATGCAACTGTTTCTCCAGATATGAAGAAAAATCATATTCATTATTCATCTCATTATTCTGTATCATCATTGCCATCATCATTATCCCCATTGGCATTTTCTCTTGTACATCTATCCCAAGAACTTGACATAATGTAAAGTATGTTTTCTTCAAGTAAACTATGAAATTATCAATAGTGAATGGCTCTACAGAAGTGGTAGGGATAGACATTATTCTATTGTTGGCCCCCTTTCTCATATACATAGGGAGTTCATCACTTTTGTAGGTTTTTCTCAATTTCTTATAGTCTTCTTTACTTTTTTGAACATCCACAGCAGTCAGAGCTTGCTTGTTTAACATGAAACAATTGATAATGGCATTCCTTGTAATTGTTACCACTGGTGAACCATCAAGCAACCTTACTGTCTTTGTAGCTCCATGATAACAATGTGCCATAACTATAATGAGCTCAATATCCACAAAAACATTAGGCACAATTAGCTTTGCCAGGTCCAAAATCCATGGATTACACACAGGAGCTTGCATATCCTTCTTGTCATAGAAATACCAGAATAAATTCCAACCTGAGATAGAGATTATTACATCTCTACAACCTTGGAATTCATCCTTGAAAACTTATTTGAATCCCTTATCCACTAATTGTGGCAGTATATCCAGAATTGATTGTTACAATGGCCTTTTCTTATCTTTTAGGACAAAGAACTGAGTTTTCTTGCTAGACTCAGCCTTTTTTGGGGCTATTATGAATTCAAGACTGACCTAGGGTTTTGAAAGCTACTTGCATACTTCACAAAAATATCTGATAGCAATGAGAATTTACTTGATTTTGTAGAGAGGGAACTGAATAACTCACCTGTGAATTTGCTGCACAATGTATATCAATATTGCTACTTGATCACCCTCTAGATGCTCCAAGCTGCTCTTTGAACTACCTTGAATTGCTGTGAATGATGAAAATGAGACGACAAATAGAAATTTATTGGGCTCCCATACCAGACCACTCCGCGATTAATTCTTTGTCATGCTAAGTGACAAGCTTTGGTCACTGTGATCCAGTTTTGAATTTCCACCTTTGATGAAGGATGATCTAATGGTGGCAATGCTTTGCATTTATTGTAACCACAACTATATCAGAATCCCACCCAGGTGGTTAAGAAACTCCATGGGGTAGTGGGTCCAAAACCCTACTTTTTTACTCCTTTACCGCGCTACTGCAAACCATGTTTGATTTCATCATGGGAACATATGATCAATTGAGAGTTAAATTTAATGTTTACCATTATCCCACAAACCTTATAAGGTTTTTGCCGTGGGACTGTGGGATCAAGTTTGATCTTTTTAACCCTCACCACTCTACTGCAAGTCTGATTGAACTCAGTTGTAGGACCGCAGGATCATTTGGCAGTCATCTTTTACCATTTACTGCACTATCACAAGCCCTTTAGTTGATCATTGCAGGACTGCGGTGCTTCATTTATCATTGACTCAACCTTCACCACATTCCTGCAAGCCAATGTCTTAGCCATTGCGAGGTTGCGGTATATGCTCCATGTTACTTGAATCCTTTATCGCTAGCCCGCAAGTCTGTTGTGGAACTATTGCGGGGCTGCAGTGTTCATTATCACTGCTAGATTAGCCTTTACCGCAATATCGCAAGTTTGTTTTGAAGTTGCTGTGGGACTGTGGTGTATAACATATGTCACTTGGAATCTTTTCACCGCTAGCTTGCAATCCTATTTTGGAGCCACCACGGGACCGCATGATACTTGAACCTGTCTTTGCTTTCATCGCGATATCACAAGTGAACTTTTCTCATGTTGCGGGGATGTGGTAAACAAACATTTGACTCCTTTGGCTCCCGCTCACCTGCAAGGGCCATTAGGGTATACTGCAGGATTGTGGTAATAGACAAAAACACATATGTGGTCAAAAATACAAAGGCTTCTCACATGAATATGACATGAAATACACATGAAGGATTGTCAGGTGATTTTTGGTATGATTGCAAAAAGAATATAGACCCCTAGGATGAATTTGTGGAAATAAAATCTATGAAACTATATGGGACTAAGTGAATTTTGAACAATCCTAACACCTAACATCTTATACTATCTCAAAACTATATAAACTCCCCCTTACTATATAATTTTTGTAAATAGTTCTCCTCCTAAGATGAAAGAGCCTCAAAAATTGATGCTATGTACACTATTGTCCTCTGCAATTCTATATACATTCAAAATTTTCATCTCTACAATACTATGCAACTCATTTAGAAGGTAGAATGACTTTGTATATTACCTTGAGTTGTGTCAGAGTAGATTCCCAAATGGCACTTTCTAAGGCAAGAATATGATTTTGACATTCACATTGCATGTATAAGTCCTCAACTTCCTCTATATTGCTTGGGGTCTTCATCTTCTAATCAACCTTCTCAACTTCCCCTAGCAACCCGGACAATGAAGCAAGTCTTAAGTTCACTGCTTCCCTCAGCTGACCAAATTGTTTTTTCAATTGTTCTCTCTGGTCCTGAAGTTGTGATAACTATGCATGAAGATTTTCTAGTTGAGCCCTTGTTGCTCCATCTTTGTCCTTAGGCAAATCATATACTCTGGCCATTTGAATGATTTGTAACTCAATGGTGTGAATTTGAGCTTTGATGTTCTTTGTGGAACTTGGCCATTTTAGGCAGAATAGATATAATGTTGTGGCTTCATCAATGTTATCCTTGAACTTCAAATTGTCTTTCAGTTTATTATGTACATTAGGACATTTGTTAGTCATCTTAGCCAACCTTTTATCATTTACCTTCCTTACTGCCTCTTGCTTTGCTTTTTGCTCAACATAGGAAGAATGGTCCTTGAAAGAATCCATTAATAGCTTAAGTTTTTTCTCTGGAGACAAAGAGGAATCAATGGTTACCTCTGGTAACCCTTCTTGGATCACCTTCATAGCATCCTCAACTACATTGGTCTTCTTCAAGTTTTCTTGTAGAAATTATTTTCTTGCTAAAGCATGCAATATATCACCAAGTTGTAGTTTGTGAAGGGGTGAGATGTTTGACCGATCAATTTGCCCTTCATGTGTAGGAATCTATAGAAGTTGAGGAGTAATCATTGGTTGAAATTATATCTACAAATCCAATAGGTCTTTGAATGAATCGGACCTTGCAGAACTCTGACCCAAGTCTTTCACTCTTTCATCTTCCTTTATTTCTGATTCATCTTTATCTTTTTCATCTTGATCTTTTTCCTTTATTTTATCTTGATCATCTTTATTTTGTTTCTCCTCACTCTTCCCTAGAGTTTTCTCTTATTGTTCCTCCTTAGGGTTATTTTCTTTCCTTTGTTTATCCTTTCCTATATCTTTTGGAGGAGGATTGTCATGTTCTGCACCTACATTTGTGTTCTTTGGAGGGGATATATTCATTTCACTTTGATCTCCTAAGTTTTATGTTTTTGTCTCTTTAGGAGAAGGTGTACTTGCTTTTCCTTGATCTTTGTCATCTTGTGCTTCAGTATTCTTATTCTGCTAAGTCATGTCTCCTTTATCCACTTGATCATCAAAGGCAGACAGGTCTATATCTTGAAGAGGTACATCTAGTATATCTATTACTTTAGCATTTTTCATTTCTTCAAGGATTTTAGCAATTCTCTCTAATGTCTCCTTCTCTAGTTTATCCATTTCTTCCTTGTCTCTTCCCATCAAAATATTTATTCTCCTTTTTGTTCTGAACTCCTTTGCTTGTTCCTGAGATATTCTGATATTTTCTTCATCTGTGATGGAAGATCCCACCTTTTCAATTGCTAGTTTCCTCATCTAAGCCTCATCTGTCATAGCTTTATTTCTCTTGTTGGTGAGTAGGTTTGCAAGGCTCATTGGAAGCTGATCAATGAACTCAATTAAGGCCACATTGAAGGCCATCATATATCAGATTATTGTTTCCTCAATAGTAGCCTTGTCATCAACAAGCACCTTGTCATAGAGATCTGCAACTTGTTTCAGATAACTATGTTCTATTATAGCATTCACAGTGGCCTCAAGCTATAGAGGCACATGTTCCAATTCTTCTTGAGAAGACTCTTTTGATTTCTTTTCTTTTCCCTTTCCTTTTCCTTTGGATGTTCCTTCTTCCTTCTTTTCTTCTTCTTCTCTTGTTCTCTTCTTTCTTCTCTCAAGTGTGATAGATTCTTCTTCTTCTTCATCATCCTCTTCTACATTCACCAGATTTATTTTTCCTCTTTTTGCCTACATTTTAGGTCTATGCTTCTTTGTCTCTATAGTCTTGGTTTGTGTTGGCACTTCAGTGGTAGTTATCTTCCTGCTGGGAGATGTGGGAGCAAGTCCAGAAGATTTTGAAGAGGCGGTAGTTAGTAGCAGAGACAAACCTACTTATCCTTCTAGGAGTTTGTGAGGTAGAGGTGGTTGGAGCTTGTTCTACTGAGCCCTCAGGAGTATTGAGCATCTCTTTCAATTTTGACTTCATCTTTTCTTCCTTTTCTCTTATATCCCTTTTTGCTTTTTCTTTTGCCTCCTTTTTGATTGTTTTATTAGTGATTTCATCTTAGGTTGCAAATCTTTCATCAGAAGGATCCTTTTGTTATCTGAGCAACATATTAGCATATCCAATCAAATCAAATTTAGACACTTTATATGGGAGAGTGGTTATCCAAAAGGTCCTTGGCTCTACTGCTTCCATGTAATAATTATCCTTATCCACCATAAATGTAATGTCATTCTTATATTTTTCAACAACCTTTCTTGGTATCTTTTCTCTAGCTTATATATCAGTTTGAAATATTTTGAAAAATCCCCAAAAAAGTGTGTTACAATGTTTGTGATAAGAAAAACTTCTCATATAATCCTTAATTTGATGGGCAACCAGAGTATCTACCTTCTAGATCATATCATTCGTAGTAGGTAATTTCTTTAAGAAATAAAACATAAGATAGATGATCAGGTAACCATACCAGAATTTGTATTTTGACTCTTTTGTTCTTTTCAAGTTATCCATTAATTGTTGCCGTAAGAGCTCAAATAGGTCACAATCCTTCCCTTCTTTTACCATTTGATGAGTTGTGTATATTGCAGTGGTAGTAGCAGAGTTTTCTCTATTGGTATAGTATATTTTGTATGTTATGCACATTGTAGCATACCAGACCCCAAATCTTCAATGTCATTTATTGTTAGGGTTCTTTTATCAAACTTTTCTCTGGTTAGTCTCATCACTTCCTCATTCTTCACTGATTTCAATATAGGCATATATCCGAAGGAGCACAATTCGATAAAAGCCCTGATGGATTCCTTAGTGATCAAATATGGTTGATCAAGGTAGAAAAAGTCTCCATGGATTTGACTTAGGGCAATCCTGACCCATTGTTCCTCATACCAGAAATTTGGGAAAACCTTCCAAATGTCAAGTTGTTTTGCAGCAACATTAGTAAACTCTGGTTTTAATTGAAAATCATCTCCTAATAGATTGTCATTTCTAAACTGTTCCAACTTTAGGTGATTGTATTCATCTATTTGAGAATGGATGTAAATTCGGACATCCTCTGTATGAAGTACATTTGCAAGAACATGAGAAAATGCACCGTCTTTGTCTGTTTCTATAGGTTTGTATGGGTGCCTTTTGAATTTTGGCCTTGGTCTCTCAACAACATCGATTACTACAGGTGTCGCCATGATAATATCTTCTAAAATTAGGGTTTAACCAACGAAAATGAGAAATACCTAATAATGTGGTAGATAGGGTTTGCACCATTGCTCTGCAGACAACCTTCTGTTCTTCTTTGGCTCTTCAACACTCTTGACTTCGTTCAAAATGAGACCAAAATGATCAAATATTGCCTATATAGTATTCTTACCAACCATGACTACTCTGCATTAATTGCATTCTCTGTTTTGACCTAATTAGCCTTTTTATTATGTAGAACCTTGTGATAATTCAGCAATCCTCTACAAGTAGTCCAATTGCTCCAGAAATTTGATCAAACATCTTCATAACATTATCTTAACATGTTCAAACCATTTTTAGCCAATATTCTGAAGAATTCAATATCTTATTCATTTAAGATTTTTGAAAGTGTTTGCAGTTGCAACTCCCCTTGAACCAATACTTTCTCCCTTTTAATTTCTGGAGGATCCATCTGCACCAGGAAGAGGTACAGATCCTTTACTTCATTCTCTTCCTTCTTCCTCCATTTCCTATTCATTTCCCTCTTTTGTGGAGCAATATCAACCTTCTTTTGAGAAGCAGAGGACCTTACACTCTTTCCCTTGCAAAACCTTGCAATGTGTCCTATTTTATTACAATTGTAGTAGGTGGTATTGGGTTGTGAAGCATAATCACCTCTTCTTACATTAGATCTACAGTTAGCAGCCTTATGACCATACTTGTTACATGTGTAACAATAACCATAGAAGAACTAAGAGGTCCTAGCATTGTTCTTGTTCATGAAACCATCCCTCATCATTTTGCTTATGTATCCATTAGCGTTATGATTAACTTTGTTGTAGGCATGACATTGACCATGAGAGCTTACAACATTGTACCTAGGAGGCCTAAATGAATTTTGATTCATCTTGCTTCTACATTCAACAACCTTGTGACCAAATTTATTAGAAGCATAACAATTACCATTGAAAGCTTGAGGATACCTGATAGGAGCAGTTTGTTTACGTGTAGGATTTCTGAAATTCTTCTTTTTGTTCTTCCTTTGTCTCCAGACATGAGTGAATTCATCTTCTTTTGCATCTCTTGAGGTATTCTTCTTAAGATCTTTAGTGCATGCCTCTTCCATATTTATTTCAGACTTGCCTTCTGATTTGAAGTTATCATATAAGTTTGCAGATGCACTAATTATAGGATTTTCCCCATTTTTGAACCCAAGATTAGATTTTTCTTTTGCTGGCTTTTGAGAGTTAATTATCTCATCAAGAATTTCATAGCCTCATTTTAGTTTTAATCCCTTGTCAATCTGTTCTTTTACCTTTTCCAATTCTTTTCTCAGAGTCACAACTTCTTCCTCAAGTTTTGAACATTCAGTAGCTCTCTCATTGAGATTGATGTTTAAATAGTCTTCAATCCTCTTACCTTCTTCAACCATGACTTTCAAATTAGAGATCATATCCTTTGCCTCCTTGAGTTTAATGTCACCTCCTTTATCTGCTTCTATTTGAGCTTTTAGCTTGCTAATTTCTTCTTTTGATTCTTTGGCCTTTGTCTTCAATTTCACAATTGTCTCCTTTGATTTTTCAAGCATGTCCTCATATTCCTGATTTAGTTCTCTTGCTTCATCTAGATCCTTTAGGATTGACCAAAGTTCTTCAAGATCAACATCATCTAGGTTGAGGTCCCAACCTTTAGGTTCCATCGCTTCTAGATCTGGTTCCATAACAAATACATCATTATCCATAGCTTCAGATTCCATATGTTCAAGTGTAGGATCTACCTCAGCATTAGGCTTCTCAAAGGTACTTGGCTCTGATACCAATTGTTGAACACACAGAGATGCTGAGGGGGGGGTGAATCATCATATACTAAAACATAACTACTTGATTTGTAGATCAGATCCATTTACTTTAGAGAACATAAATTAAAACATGCAACACATTCATCAACACAATGACACCAAGATTTTTACATGGAAAACTCAAAAATGGGAAAAACCACGGCGAGTGTTAACTCACAATATAATTCTCACTGCTATATAAAAGTTTACAACATTGTTTTAGGGATACAACCCAAGGAAGCTATAACTGCCTATTAACATTGTTTTAGGGCTACAACCCAAGGAAGCTACTACTCCCTAAAGAAAGCTCATTGCTACAAAGAATTACAATGATAAATAAAACTACGATCTGCTATGAAGAAATCATCTTGTTTATGAGGAAAATCGAGAGGTCGAATGATAAAATCACAACAATGATAATAACTACTCAATTACCCATAACATAAAGAGATCGATCTAAGTAAACAGCCAATACTAATGAATAAATCAAATAAAACAAGAAAGACTTCACCTAGATTGTATTGTTCTCTTTATAGATATATAGATTGCTCAATAACATTGTGAAACCATGTTTGCAACAAATGGATGTAAGTGTATTCGTGCTCAAAAGATCGATGTCAAAAGATCGTAAGGTGCTTAACGATGCGATGTATGCTCAATACATTGTAAAAGGATGCCTGAGAATAAGTGATCGAAGAGGATTTGTTATGGAGATGAGGGGGATTTATATAGGTTTCAAACATGATCGATCAACGGATGAAATAAATCCATAGAATGAATGGTTGAGATAAATCAAATAACTCATGATGAATGTGCACACAACATGTGTCACTCCAAAAAGATATTTTTGTTAAGATAATTGCTTTTTTGATAAAGTTAGGATTTGATTTCATAAATTAGAAAGCTTTTTCTTCTAATTCATGAGTTGATGAAAAATAAGATAAATTAAAGCCAATTAACTTAACTTTAAATTTGCTTTTTGAAGTTCTAAAAATAAGACTGATTGTGCACGAGGTAACATGATATTTTAGAGGAATTAGAAAGATAATTGAAATTAAATAAATAAATTTATTTAATTGTTTGTGCATGATTTTGAAGAATAAATAAGATATGAAGATTTAAATAAATTAAACAAATAAATTGATTTAATTTCTTTTGCATGATGAAGGATAGATAAAATATGTGATTATATTTTATTTTTAGAGGAAAAAGCAAATTAAATAAATAAATTTATTTAATTGTTTGTGCAAGATTAGAGGACATGAAGATTATAAATAAAATGCTTGATTTTATTTATTTTTAAAGGATTGAGATAATTTAAATAAATTTGCATGATTTATTTAAATTTAGAAGAATAATTAATTTAATTAAATAATGTAAATTATTTAATTGTAGATAAGAGGATTTGTGATCAACTAATTAAATAATGGGATTTATTTAATTAATGTAGACTTGAAATTTGAAAAAGGATAATGATTTAATTAAATAATTAAAATTATTTAATTTTGGAAGAATATAGAAGAATTTAATTTAATTAATTAAATAAAGAGGATTTATTCAGTTAATGTTAAATTTTGAAGTTTGGACGAATTTGATGAAATTAATTAAATAATTAGATTATTCAATTAATGTTGAAATGCAGGTGATGCGACAAATTAGATGAAATGCAAGTGATTCGAAGACATGGTCATTTTAGGGTGTCTACACATCTGACTCATGTTGATATTGCAGTCCTCTTTTTCTGCACAGTTACTCCATCATACTGATTTTGCACACTTCATACTTTTCATTTTACTCTATCACTTTCGTACTCACATCTACAAGTCACAAATGAATTTGTTCTTCTATTTATATCCTCCACAACACTTCAAAACATTGATTAGGTCAGCATCATGAAACTTTTAGATGAAACATGTAGTTCTTCAAGGGTCAACTTCAACTCATGCAATATGTCAGGAAAACAAGTTGCAGACAATAACATCTCATCATAGAATTTAAGGAACATCATTACACACCTTTTAATGTCAAAACAATTGATTAGGATCCACCACCCATAACAGAAACTAGACTGTCGACTCAATCTACACAAACACTGCTAACTATTCATCTTCACACCACCGGGGAGAAGCCAAAAACATCATGTCAACCAGTGTTTCAATAATGTATCTTCTTGACAACATTGATACATCATTCACCTGAAGTATCTGATCATTCTAAGCATCTGCAAAACAAGGAACATGCTGAACTGATGAAAATAGGGCATTCTGACATATTGTAACACATCACAACTTAGAATATTGCATTGCGGACCATCAAACCATTTGAAACTTATTAGAAAGGAACTCATGCATCATTATGCATATATTCCCAGATCCACACATCCTCATCTATTACTTGCGGAGAAAATCAAATACTTGACTCAGGTATATTGTAGTCTAGAGGGTAGTCATATGCAATTCTTCACTAACTAATTTAAATTCCTTATGCAGTATTAGAGATAAGAAAGATTTGCATGGGGTTCAAACCTGAGATGTGATAAGACATGTAGAATCTTCACACGAGCTCCTATAGCTGATTTGTATACTTTCCATCTTCTACAAGTGCTCAAACCTATGTTCCATAGAGTATTTGATCATCCAGAACTATCTGTGTTACTTTTGTCACTTGAATTATGACCTTGCAAACCATAATAACACTTGATATTATGAGGAAGCATGCATAACACATCTTTGAACATATTCCATAAACTACGTGGGCACCACTTCTCTTTTAGAGGAATACAGAGCATTCCAACATGTCTTCCATCATTGCTTTCACTATCAAGTCATAGTCTGGAACACTATTCCTGATAACTTTCTTTGCTGAAGGAGTAAAGACCTAAATTCTTGGATATAACATGTTAATATCAATATCAACTTAACTACTAAACCGTAAGACTAAATCTTGCACTGTGGAGGAATGTGGACCAAAATACTGTAACTCTATCTTAGAATATATACTATGAGAGCCTTAACCAAACTTCAACTTTTCTCTAAGTGTGGAACTTCAAACTGATAGGATATCATTGTAGATAAATAGGAAACATGTTATAATAGGTTTATATACCTCCACAACATATTTAGACATTAGGAAGATTACCATTCTTATGCTTGGACAGTCTTTTTCCATCTACTAAGTCTTTCGAACTAACTTCCCTTAAGCATGCCAATTCTATGTCTTCAACTTTAGTCAAACCATCTCTCTCAAATCTTCCATTGTCCATCAGCTTCACCCATATCTGACCTTAGGTTGACACATATTATGTTGACATCAATGACAACACATATTGCCAACACATAAACCATAAGTGTAAGCATAAACAAATGCAAGATCCTAAATGACTCAAGCATCAAGGAATATATTCACACAATGTTTCACTCAAGGAAACAACTTCACCTTAAGGAGATGACATCAATGAAGACTTGTAGAACAAGAAGGTGAGGTAGTCATAGCTGTGAAGGATTCCAAAACTCAAGTTGAAGGCTTCAACCCTTCTCCCGATCATACAAAAGGCTTCACAAACCCTAGGAAGAGAAAGATAGGCTCAAGATCTTGATTCCTAATCTTCACAACATATCTCTAGGATAGCAAAGATCTAGTTCTTCAATGAGCTTCAACACTTTGCAGACCTTCAATAGCACTTGTAGCAAAATTTCAGCATAGTAAGCTTGCATGATAATTGTGTGTGATAAAATGATTTTGAATTCTCTTTAAATACCTAACCTTAGAAATGAAATAAATCAAAATAAAATGCCAACATCACATGGGAATGAAATTTTGAATTTAGAATCCCGAAGCACATGACATAAGCTAACACAACAATAAAATTTGAAATCCCAAGATTTAGGGTAGGACTAGGGCACAGGCACCCAAGTCTCGTCCCTAAATTTTACTCCATGTAAAGCTTAAGGGTGCCCTAAATGTCTGGAATCCATAGTTTCTTTCCAGATTTTTGTTGGTAATTACTCCAAAATGTGACATTTCCTCGATAAGGTAAGCATCAATCAGGGTTTAGATAGGTCTAATAATTAAAGTGTTTAAGGGACACTAAAAGGTATGAGATAAACATAGTGAAATTGTGCTAATCCAAGTAGGAGCACAATTTACGACATAACATTTAGCCCCCACTTTAGTGGCCATATGACACTACGTGCATATGCAACTAAAGGAAAATAAATGCTGTAATCATGAAAAGGATACCCAAAAGGATATAGTAGAGGAAATCGAATGTTGCCAAGAGAGAGGAAGAAGCCCCCAATCTGCAATCCTACAAGATCACAAAGGTTAGGAACTGTAACCTGCAAAGAAAGATATTTTAGAAAAATAGTCAAATCAACCTGCAAACAACAAATGAATAAGTCAGTCATAAATGCTAAAGAGGGTGAGAGATGAGACATGATTAGGGTGGAATCATGGGAGATATATGCCCCCCTTGTTTCTACTTGCTTAGTCTGAAAAGGAGAAACAAGGTGGTAATCTAAACACACAGATTTTAGGGAAAGATTGATGAAGAATTCTTTGGTAGGGCTACTTTTGCAAATAACTTTGAGACACAAAGCATTAGGTTTGATGAAGGGCAAAACTAGGATTCCAATGCAACAAAAAGCATGGAAAGCCGAGTTCAACAACCAAAGATAGAGGTAATTGAATACTGTTGTTCACTTTTTGCTCCTTGATAGTGAAAAGGAATTCTCATCCATGTACTATAAGTAAAGAGAGTTTTCACTTTTCACCATTCATTTGTCACTATCCTTTTTAGAAGAGTAGAGGAGAAGGAGAGAGAGCTACCATGCTGAGCTGATGCCCCTATTAGGCCCCGAGGCTAGATGCACTATGATCCTGAGTAGCAGACAGATGAGTCAAGTAGGAGGTAGGACTCTTTACTTCACTTCTTTCATCAGTTCTTTGCTGTTTTAATACTTTTTCTCATTTTGTGTGCTTTTTAAGCCTCTCTAGACAAGGGTACCTGATTAGGGCACCCAAGTCCAGCTGGGGCATCCAAGTCCTCCCTAGGCGTCCAAGTCCTCCTTAGGCACCCAAGTCCTCCTAGGTTGCTCAGGTCCTTCTAGGGTGCCCAAGTCCAGAGAGGACATGGGCCCAGGGGATAGGGTAATATTTGATTGCTAGAATTGAATAGTTGATTGTGATGAGCATAGGTTGATTTTAAATTGGTTGTTTGATGTACATGATGTCCCCAAGATGTGGGAGCATACTGGTGGCCAACTTATGATATTGCTACGGAGCCACATAGGTTCACTATCTGACGTTGATAGAGGTCTCCTACAGGATGTAGGCTTGTGGTGGGTGTTCATTACACCCATGATGAGATTCCATAGTAGCATGTTGATGGCCCTAATGGAGACATGGGATGCAGATACATCTACCTTCCATCTACCTACATGATAGATGATGATTACACTCGAGAATGTGTATCGTGTATCCTACGACTTCCAGTCTGAGGGCAGGCAGTGCAGATCATAGAATAGCACCCCAAGGAGTACATTTGCATGAGTTAGATTCATTTCCTTGGTCATGTGGTGACACCGTTCAGATGAGGACATATCACACTTCGATGGTTAGAGCAGGGTTGTGCGGACATACCCTTGTTAGAAATATGTGTTGTCATTGATGTCAACTCTATATGTGTCAACCTAGGTTAGAGATAATGAGGCTAATGGACAGTGGAATATTTGAGAGAGATGGTTTGACACAAGGTTAGCATGTTTAACATAATAGAAGATTTGAGAGAGATGGTTTGACATAGTTGAAGACATGGGGTCAACATGATTAAGGCCAGTTAGTCCATAAGTTCTAGCAGATGGCGAAAAGTTGTCTAAGTGTGATGCAGTGATTAGTCTAGTGTCTAAGTATGATGTAGGGAAGGTAAACCTATTCCAACATGTTTTCTGTATATCGACATTGATATCCTATTAGTTTGGAGTACCGCACTCAAAGATAAGTGGCAGAAGTCTAGCTAAGGCATTCACAGTGTATTTCCTAAGGTAGAGTCATAGTATTTTGATCTACAGTCCTCTGCAAAGAAAGATTTAGTCTTTCAGTTTAGAAGATAAGTTTATTGACATATGAATGTGTTATATCCAAGATTTCAGCTCATTACACCTTTAGTGGAGAAAGTTATAAGTAATAGAGTTCTGGACTGTGATTTGATAGAGTAATGTAATGATGGAGACTTGTTGGAATGCTTTGCATTCCTCTGGAAGAGAAGTTGTGCCCATGTGGTTTTGAGAACATGTTTATAGATGTGTACTACATGCTTCCTTGCTATATCAGGTGTTCTTATGGTCTGCAAGGTCAGCTTTCAAAAGACAGAAGTAATACAGACAGTTACGAATGCATAAGTATTCTATAGAACACATGTTTGAGTACTTGCGGAAGATGGAGAAGGTATAGACCAACTATATGAGTGTCTGTGGAGACTCTACATGCTTCATAGTATCTCAGGCTTGAACCGCATGCAATTTTCTCCTATTTCCTATACTGCATAAGGTACTCAAGTCAGTTAGTAAAGGGTTGTATATGACTATCATCCGGATTATAGTATACCTGAGTTAAGTCTCTGATTTTCTCTGGAAGTCATAGAAGAGGTTGGGCAGATCTGGGAATGTGTTCATAATATTGCATAAGTTTATTTTTAAGACTTTCAGATGTTTTGGTGTATCGTAATGTAAAATCCCAAGTCTTGGAATATCACAGTCTGTCTGGAATGCCCTATTTTCATCAGTTCAACGTGTTTCTTGTTTTGCAGATGCATATACTGATTAGATACTTCAAGAGAATGGTGTATGGATAGTGTAGTGATGTTTCTTGGATCTTTTTATGAAGTGTTGTGATCTACAACCTATTTACTCTTCATATTGTATATGTTTGATGCCGACCTGTGGAGAATCACACATTTCAACTAAGAGTCTTTTTGGTGCTAACCTAATCAATGTTTTGAGATGTTGCAGAGCATATATATAGAAGAAAAAAACTCATTTGTGGTGTGAATGAGTGAGTGTGAAGTGATAGAGTAGAATGAGAAGGATGAAGTGTGTGAAGTCGGTATGATGGAGTAATTGTGTAGAAAAAGAGGACTGCAACATCAACATAAGTCAGATGCTTCTTTTATAGTAGTTCATAGATGCTATCATTGTAATCTTGTTTAATAGTGAGCTTTCTTCAGGGAGTTGTAGCTTCCTTGGGTTGTAGCCCTAAAATAATTTTATAAACTTTTATAGCATTGAGCATTATATATTGTGAGCTAACACTCACCGTGGTTTTTCCCAATTTTGGGTTTTCTATGTAAAAATCCTAGTGTCATTGTGTTGATGAATGTGATGCATGTTTTACTTTCTATTCTCTAAGTAATTTGATCTGATCTGCAAATAAAGTAGTTAAGTTTTTATATATGCTGATTCACCTCCCCCTCTTAGCATCCCAGTGTGTTCAACAATTGATATTAGAGCCAAGTACCTTTGAGAAGCCCAAAAAAGCTGAGGTAAATCTTGCACTTGAACACATGGAATATAAAGCTATGGATAATGATGTATTTACTCCAAAACTAGATCTAGAAGCAATGGAACTTGAAGGCTGGGTCTTAAATTTAGATGAGGTAGACCTTGAAGGAGAACTCCAGTCAACACTTAAAGATCTGGATTAAGCTACAGAACTAAACTAGGAACATGAAGATTTTCTTGAAAAATCAAAGGAGACAATTATGAAATTAAAGACACAAGCTAAAGAATCAAAAGAAGAAATTGACAAACTGAAAGCTCAAATAGAAGGAGATAAAGGAGGTGACATTAAACTCAAAGAGGTAGAAGATATGATCTCTAGTTTGAAGGTCGTGGTTGAAGAAGGAAAGAGGATTGAAGACTTTTTAAATATCAAGCTCAATGAGAAAGCTGCTAAATGTTCAAAACTTGAGGAAGAGGTTGTCACTCTAAGAAAAGAACTGGAAAAAGCAAAAGAACAGTTTAACAATGGGTTAAAACTAAAAGGAGGTTCTAAGATTCTTGATGAGTTGATCAACTCTCAAATGCCATCAAAACAAAAATCTAGTCTTGGCTTTGAAAAAGGGAAAAGATCTATAACCAGTGCATCTGCAAACTTGTATGATAATTTCAAGGCAGAAGGATAGTCTAAAACAAAGGGCACTGAAGATCCCAAGAAGAATGCCTCTGGATATGCAAAAGGAGATGAATTCATTCCCATCCAGAGACAAAGAAAGAATAAGAAGAAGAATTTTAGAAAGCCTACTCCTAAATTGGTCAGTGTCATGCTTGCAACAAAGTTAGTCATAAGGCTAATGGATACAAAAGTAAAATGATGAGGAATGGTTTCATGAACAAGAACAATAATAAGACTTCTCAATTCTTCTATGGTTACTGCTACACATGCAACAATTTTGGTCATAAGGCTACTAATTGAAGATCTAATGTAAGAAGAAGTGGTTATGCTGCGCAAACTAATATCACCTGCTACAATTGCAATAAATTAGGACACATTGCAAGGTTCTATAGGGGAAAGAGTGTAAGGTCTTCTTCTCCTCAAAAAAAGGTTGATATTGCTCAGCAAACGAAGGAAGTGAATAGGACATGGAGGAAGAAGGAAGAAAATGAAGTAAAGGAAGGATCTACATCTATGTTTGGTGTAGATGAATCCTCTAGAAACTAAAAGGAGGAAGTATTGGTTTAGGGGGAGTTGCAACTGCAAATATTTTTCAAACCCATGACTGCATAAGATGTTGAATTCCTCATCATAATGGCTTAAAGTGATATGGATATGTTTGGTTGATGGTATGATGATGTTTGATCAAATTTTTGGAGCAAATGGACTCTTTGCGGATGATTGATGAGTGATCATAGATCTCTATATAGTAAAAAGATGATTAGATCAAGAACAAAGAAATGCAATCAATGTGGAGTAGCCAGGGTTGGTGAGAAGCCTATTTAGTCAACACTTGATCAAATTTGATCTCATTTGAATGAATTCAAGTGTGTGAAAGAGAAAAGAAGAGAAGAAGATCCTCAGCAGAGCTTGTGTACAAACCCTAATGATTGCATTATCATGTATTCTTCAAATTTTCTTTTTAAACCCTAGTTTTATGAAAGAATTATTATGGCAACACTAGTAGTAGTTGATGTTGTGTAGAGACCAAGACCGAAATTCAAGAAGCACCCATACAAATCCACTGAGACTGATAAGGATGGAGCTTTTTCTCACGTTCCCTCTAATGTGTTGCATATAGAGGATGTCTGGATATACATCCACTCACAATTGGATGAGTATGATCACCTAAAATTAGAACAATTTAGGAATGATCATCTGCTAGGTGATGATTTTCAATTGAAGCTGGAGTTCGCAAATGTTATAGCAAAATGACTAGATGTTTGGAAGGGTTTCCTTAATTTCTGATATGAGGAAGATTGGGTTAGGATTGCATTAAGCCGGATCCATGAGGATTTCTTTTTCCTTGATCAATCCTATATGATCACTAAGGAAGCCATCAAGGTTGTGACTGGGTTGTGCTCCTTTGGATCAGTGCCTACATTGAAAGTTGTGAAGAATGAGGAGGTGATGAGACTTACCGGAGTGAAATTTGATAAAAGAACCCTAACTTTGGATGACATCGAAGATCTAGGGTCTGGTATGCCACTATGGGTATTTCTTACAAAGTTTATTACACAAATAGAGAGGGGTCTGCTACTGCCACCGCCATTTACACTGCTTATCAAATGGTGAAGGAAGGAAAGGACTATGACTTTGTGAGCTTCTACAAAAGCAATTGATAGACAACTTGAAGAGAATAAAGGAGACAAGGTACAAATTTTGGTATGGATCCTTAATCATCTATCTTATGTTCTATTTCCTAAGGGAATTACCTGCAATTGAAGAATATGGTCTAGAAAGTAGATGCCCTTGTTGCTCATCAAATCAAGGACTATATACGTAGTTTTCCTGATCATAAAAATAGTGACACATTATTTTGGGGATTTTTCAAAACATGTCAAAATGACATGCAAATGAGGGAAAGGATACCAAGAAAAGTAGTAGAAAAATATAAGAATGATATAACTTTCATGGTGGACAGCTTAGACAATCGCTATGTGGAGGCAGTAGAGCCAAGAACTTTCTAGATAACCACCTTGCCTTATGAGGTGTCTGAATATGATTTGGTTGGATATGCTAATATGTTGGTCAACAAGCCCAAGGATCCTATTGCTGAAAGATTAGGAACTTATGATGAAATCACCAACAAAACAATTAGGAAGGATGTGGAGGAAAAAAAAGAAAAGATGAAGTCAAAATTAGAAGAAATGCTTAATACTCCTGAGGGTTCAGTAGAACAACCTCAAACCACCTCTTCTACAACATCTTCTAAAAGACCAAGTAGATCTATCCCTACTATAGCTACTCCTTCTAACCCCTCCTGATCAACTCTAACTCCAACTAGCAAAGAAGAGCTGTTGAAGACCCAATGTAGACCAAAATTGTAGAAAAGAAGAAACCAAGGCAAAAGAGTCAAGAAAAAAAGAGAAAAGATTAATCCAGTAAACATAGAAGATGATGAAGATGATGAAGAAGAGGATGAAGAAGAAGCTTATGTATTGGAGAGGAAGAAGAAAAGAAGAAGAGAAGAAGAAGCAAAAGAAGAAACTTCAAAAGGAAAGGGAAAAGGAAAAGCAAAGAAAACTAAAAGGGCTACTCAAGAAAAATCTTATTATGTGCCTCTACAACTTGAGGGCACTGTGAATGCTATTGCATAGCATGGTGCTTTGAAGGGAGTTGCAGAGCTGTATGATGAGATGCCTGACAATGACAAAACCACAATTGAAGAGGCTATAATCAGGTATTTGATGGCCTATAATGTGGCCTTACCTGAAATCATTGATCAACTTCCTAATAACCTTGTAGACACACTCACTAGCAAGAGAAATGAAGCCATGGAAAAAGAGGCTGAGATAAGGTAGCAAGCAGTTGAAAAGGTTGATCCTTCTATCTCTGATGAAGATAAATTTAAAGTTTCTCAAAAATAAACAAAAGAATTCAGAAAAAAAAGAAAAAAAAATATCCTGATGGGAAAAGACAAGGAAGAAATATAGAGACTAGAGAAGGAAACATTAGAGAAAACTGTAAAAATCCTTGAGCAAATGAAGAATGCTAAGGTGACAGTTGAAGAACAAGTTCCTCTAGATATACCAGATGTACCTCTTTAGGATATAGATCTATCATCCTTTGATGACAAAGGGGATAGAGGTGACATGATTGATAAAGATAAGGAGATTGTTCCTCTAGAAAACATGGATGCACAAAATGTAGAGGAGCTAGGTAATGTGGGTACACCTCCTCTGGAAGAGACAGAAGCACAAAACTTAGAAGATCAAGGTGAAATGAATATATCTCCTCTGGAAAATATTGAGACACAAAATATAGAGGGTCAAGATAAAGTAAGTACACCCCGTCTAAAGAACACAAATACAGGTACAGAACATAACAATTCTCCTCTGGAGAATATAGAGAAAGATGAGCAAAGGAAAGAGGATAACCCTGAGGAGGAGCAAGAAGAGAAAGTTCCTGAGAAGAGTGAGGAGAAACAAGATCAAGGTGAAACAGAGAAGAAGCTAGATGAGAGAGTTAAAGATATAGGTCAGAGTTCTTCAGAGTCAAACTCATTCAAAGACCTATTAGATTTACAAATGCAGTTTCAACCAGTGATTACACCTCAACTTATACAGATCCCTACTCATGAAGGGCAAGTAGACTTGTCAAACATTTCACCCCTTCACAAACTACAATTTGCAGACATCCTGCATGCTTCTACAAGAAAGGATTTCTTGCAAGAAAACCTGAAGAAAACCATTTATTTGAAGATGCGGTGAAGCTAATTTAGGAAGGATTACTAGAGGTAAACATTGACTCCTCTTTACCTCCAGAGAAAAATCTAAAGTTGTTGATGGATTCTTTTAAGGATCATTCTTCTCATGTTGAGCAAAAAGCAAAACAAGAGGCATTAAGGAAGATAAGTGATAAAAGGTTGGCTGAGATGTCTGACAAATGTGCCAATGCATATAACAAACTACAAGAAAATTTAAAGATATTTAAGGGTTGCATTGATGAAGCCACTGCATTATACCTATTCTTCTTAAGATGCCCAAGTTCCACCAAGAAAATCAAAGATCAGATTGAATCCAGTGAGTCACAAATCTCCAAATTGGCCAAAGTATATGACTTGTCAAAAGACAAGAATGGAGCAACCAGGGCATAAGTTGAAAACCTTCATGCACAAATGTCACAGCTACAGGACCAAAGAGAATAGATAAAGAAGTAGTTTGGTCAGCTGAGGGAAGCAGTAAATTTGAGACTTGCTTCATTGTCAGAATTTCTAGGTGAGACTGAAAAGATTGAGCAGAAGATGAAGACACCAAGCAACATAGATGAGGCCGAGGACTTATGTATACAATTTGAATGTCAAAATCACGTTCTTGCCTCAGAGAAAGAAAATTGGGTATCCACTCTTACACAACTCAAGTTAATCTATAAAGCCATTCTACCTTCTAAGTGAGTTGCAATAGTATTGTAGATAAGAAAAATTTGGAAGTATATAGACTTGCAGAGGCCAGTAGTGTCATACTATGTACATAGCATCAATTTTTGAGGTATTTCCATCTCAGAGGAGTACTGTTTGTAGAAATCATATAATAAGGGGGTGTTTATACAATATTGGGATGATAAAAGGTGTTAGGCCCTTTGTCCTTGATGTCAAAGGGGGAGAGAGAGAAATATGGATCTAAGGGGGAGTGTTTGTACACATTTTGTTTTGGTGTTGCCATCAATGACAAAGTAGGAGATTGTTGGCAATATGTGTTGTCATTGATGTCAACTCTATATGTGTCAACCTAAGGTCAGAGATAATGAAGCTGATGGACATTGGAAGATTTGAGAGAGATGGTTTGACACAAGGTTAGCATGTTTAACATAATAGAATATTTGAGAGAGATGGTTTGACACATTTGAAGACATGAGGTCAACGTGATTAAGGCAAGTTAGTTTGGAAGTTCTAGCAGATGGAGAAAAGATGTCTAAGTGTGATGTGGTGATCATTCTAGTGTCTAAGTATGATGTGGAGGAAGGTAAATCTATTCTAACTTGTTTTCTATATATCAAAATTGATATTCTATCAGTTTGGAGTACCGCACTCAGAGATAAGTGGCAAAAGTCTGGCTAAGGCATTCACAGTGTATTTCCTAAGGCAAAGTCAAAGTATTTTGGTCTGCATTCCTCCGCAGAGCAAGATTTAGTCTTGTAGTTTAGAAGATAAGTTTATTGACATATGAATGTGTTATATCCAATATTTTAGCTCATTACACCTTCAACAGAGAAAGTTATAAGTGACAGAGTTCTAAATTGTGATTTGACAGAGTAATGTAATGATGGAGACCTATTGGAATGCTTTGCATTCCTCTGTCCAGAAGAGAAGTTGGGCCCATGTGATTTTGATAACATGTTTAGATATGTGTAATACATGATTCCTTTCTATATTAGGTGTTCTTATGGTCCACAAGGTCAGCTTTCAAATGACAGATGTAATACGGACAGTTCTGGATGTAGAAGTATTCTATAGAACACATGTTTGAGTACTTGCGGAAGATGGAGAGCATATAGTTCAGCTAAATGAGTGTCTACAGAGACTCTACATACTTCATAGTATCCTAGGTTTGAACCGCATGTAATTTTCTTACTTCCTGTACTGCATAAGGTACTCAAGTCAGTTAGTAAAGAGTTGTATATGACTATCCTTCGGATTACAGTATACTTGAGTTAAGTCTTTGATTTTCCTCAAAAGTGATAAATGAGGTTGTGCAGATCTAGGAATATGTTCATAATATTGTAGATGTTTATTTCTAAAACTTTCAAATTTTTTGGTGTACCACAATGCAAAATCCTAAGTCTTGGAAAAGCACAGTCTATTCGAAATGTCCTGTTTTCATTAGTTCAATGCATTTTTTATTTGCAGATGCATATACTAATTAGATGCTTCAGGAGAATGGTGTATGGATAGTGTTGAGAAGATACATGGTTGAAATCTTGGTTCGTATAATGTTTTTGGCTTCTTCCCAGTGATGTGAAGATGGTCAGTTAGTAGTGGTACTGTTGTTTGGGCCGACAATCTAGTTTCCTTCATATGCAGTGGATCCTAATTGGTTGTTTTGGCATTCGAGGATGTGTAGTGATGTTTCTTAGATCCTATTATGAAGTGTTGTGATCCACAACCTATTTACTCTTCATATTGTATATGTTTGATGCCGACCTATGGAGAATCACACGTTTCAACTAAGAATCTTTTTGGTGCCAACCTAATCAATGTTTTGATATGTTGCAGAGGATAATATAGAAGAACAAATTCATTTGTGGTGTGAATGAGTGAGTGTGAAGTGATAGAGAAGAATGAGAAGGATGAAGTGTGCAAATTTGGTATGATGGAGTAATTATGCAAAAAAAGAGGACTGCAACATCAGCATAAGTCAAATGCTTCTTTCATAGCAGTTCATAGTTATACTATCATTGTAATCTTGTTTAGCAGTGATCTTTCTTCATGAAGTTGTAGCTTCCTTGGGTTGTAGACTTAAAACAATGTTGTAATCTTTTATAGCAGTGAACATTATATATTGTGAGCTAACACTCACTGTGGTTTTTCCCAATTTTGGGTTTTCCACGTAAAAATCCTAGTGTCATTTTGTTGTTGAATGTGATGCATGTTTTACTTTCTATTCTCTAAGTAATTTGATCTGATCTGCAAATAAAGTAGTTAAGTTTTTATATATATATTGAGTCACCCCCCTCTCAGCATCCCAGTGTGTTCAACACCCTTAGTTTGTCGCATCATGATCGATACCATCATGTTATAGATGACACCAAATGGATGAGGCACACATCTTCATGGGGGCCTCATTCATAGTATCAGATCGATGGAGGAGGAGAGCATGGTCTACACATGGGGGTGTAGTATACTTACGCACCTATACTGAGACTTGAGTCATTATGTTCATTATGAGTTGCAGAGTCTGATGATATGCACCCTACTATAGGTATGGATCTTTGAAAATATTAGATGCACATGGCCAATGAGGTTTCCCATAGAGCCGACCTAGACACATCCACGTGTTCACACATATCCCCTTATTAGATGATAGAGATATGGCGATCTGTTGTATTGGAGAGTAGTGTTTGACAAATTGCGGCATGGTGATATCATAGGGAGACCATATTGTAGCCACAAGCCATGGATGGGGCAACTGAGACAGCTGGTGAGGATGTAGATGGATCGGCTGCTAGCTGATTGCTAAGACCACATCATCATTAGCTTTTATTTTGATAGGGTTATCTGACAGTTTGGATGTGTGCAGGGTGTCCCTAACATGCATCCAAGCTATGCACACTCAGCGCGAAGTGTAGGTAGGGCTAATGATGCCCCATAGCTGACTATAGCTAAGGTTGTCAAGAATGATAATGATGGTGTTGTTGATGTAGAGCCAGTGTCAGAGGCAGATGATGTTAGTTGTACCCAAACATACATGACCTAGTGGGACATGGCTCGACCTACTCTAGTTTTCCCTATCGGCCATCCCATAGGTGATCCACGGCCATGGACGAGTCACAGGGATGATTCAGGAGATGAGGATGACTTTAGTCCTTTTGGTGGATATTTTGATACAGATGATGATGATGAGGAGGAGGAGGAGACACTATCATGTTATGTCTTTAGGGAGAGGCCACGGTGGGGGCAGCAGGTAGAGGAAGACAAGGAGGTCGAGGAGAGACCTAGATCTAGGGATCGTAGCAATGGTCCAGGGCCTACTACCAGTAGAAGATTGAGTCAACTCAAGCAAGGGGAGGAAAACAATTCTATGCCCCCAACTATAAAGGTGACTATGAATATTGCTATAGTGACAATAGTGTGAGATCCTGATTGGCAGGATGGTGATCTGCGTGAGAATGTTGTTATGTTTCTTTTATTGATTATTTTCTTATGATGATGTCATGCATATAAATATATTTGATGATGAGATATTGAAATTATCTTTGTGTTGTTTTTGACAGTTGGTACATAGGCATGGCACGACTTTGTGAGTCATGTTATAGTAGATATAGTTCCTGTTGATGCAGCTGAGTAGTGAGTGCGAATGATATATTCACCATAGCACTCTGCAAGATAGCATGCAAATATATTCATACCCTTCATGAGATACAGGGTGGCTATGGAAGCTGCTTTAGATCAGGTGACCTAAAGAGCAAAGTGTATGGAGGTGGACCTCCAGACACAGTTAGATTAGGTCATGATATCTCCTACAACCAAGATGGGTGGCACCTTTAGTCACTATCTACAGACAAAGCTAGATCATGTGAGAGTTGAGAGGGATTGAGCATTGTCAGATAGAGATAGACTTCAAAAGCTTTATACAGATTCTCAGAGGGAGATGGGAGAGCTTAGAGGTGAGATTAGGGGTCTACGGTCACGGAGTGCATCCAGGAGTCACTCATGGTCTGTGACCTCACATGGGCAGCCTTCTGTCACACATACACCACTAGGTCCTGAGGGATTTGGAAATCATGGTTCAACTATATGATACGTATCTCATGTATTGTAGTACGACATCCCATTTTGATGTATGAGATAGTTTTGATTTGTATATTCAAATTGATGTATATATATGATGCCTTTCTATTAATGCTATGATGTTATTTAATGTACTGCATGTGATTTATGAAATACAACAAGTGATAATTGTGATGATCATGTGAAAAATGTGTTTAATGCTATTGTGATTTAAGCTAATCAATCTTTGTAGACTATTTAGTAAATACAACAATGATTACAAAAATTGTACGAGTAAAGTATGATATTATTTCCAATTAACGAAATTGTGATCTTATAAAACATGGTTTATTTATATGCAACAATGATTAATTTTTTTAATAAAGATCTTATGCTAGCTTGTTAAATAAATTAAGATAAAATTTTCTATCTTGTCGAAATGAAACAATTAATAACTAATTGCTTTATAAAGTAATATCTAACATACGATATTAAGCATGAAACTTTTGCAAATGCATAACATTAATAGGTTCTTTAAGAGGTGTACCTTTTTTCATTGGCTAATTTATATGCTCCTGATCCATAAGCTTTAGTTATAACATATGGTCCTAGCCAATTAGGGCTGAACTTCCCTTTTTCACCAGGAGGTGCATTTACGTTACATTGATTTTCATAAAGTACCAAGTCTCCAACTTCGAATGAATGATGGATTACTTGTTCATTATACAATCATTGTATGCTTTTATGCTGAGCTTTAGGATGGTCAAGAGCATTGATTCATAGTTCATCGAGCATCTCTAGTTGTTGTATTCTCTTCTCTCTTTCTATATTGTCGTCAATAATATCCCTTAGGGAAACTTGCAATTAAGGAATTTCTAACTCTAAGGGCATTATCACATCGAAACCATATACAAGGTTGTACATTGTAGTACCAGTAGCCATATGAACACTTGTCCTATAGGCCCATAGTACGTAGGAGAGTTGAGTGTGCCATTTTTTTTTATGTTTATTAATAGTTTTCCATAGAATTTGTCTAATAATTTTATTTGAAGAGTTTGCTTGGCCATTTGATTGTGGATAATATGGTGTAGAGAAGTGATGTTGAATGTGGTATTTTTCAAGGAATTTCTTCACATCCTTATTCTTAAATGGTGTACCATTGTCAAAAACCAAGGAGGAAGGAATGCCAAATCGTGAGATTATGCTATCTTGTATGAAGCGACAGATTATCTCAGCTATTGTGGATCGTAATAGGATAGCTTTGACCCACTTTGTAAAGTAATCAGTGGCGGTGATGATGGAAGTGTGTACTTGAGAGGAAGGAGGAGATATCTTTTTGACTAGATCCAAGTCTCATACAGAAAATGGCCAAGGTAAAATTTGGGCTTGAGGTTCCTGGGTAGGAGCTCGAATTAAATGACTATGTTGTTGACATTGCGGGCATTTCTTGATGAATGTAAAGGAGTCTTGCTCCATGCTTTGCCAATAAAATCCCATACACAATAATTTTTGTACCAGAGATTTTCCTCCAAAATGCTCTCCATAGGCACTAGAGTGAGCCTCTTCTAATGCAATTGGAGTTTCTAATTTATTAAGATAATGGAGAAGAACGCCATTATAGCTTCTTCGATACAACACATTAGACAAGATAATATAGTGTGTTGCAAGTTAGCGTATGCAAACTCTTGTGTTTTTAGATGCTGAAGTAGGAAGGGTACCATCACGCAAATATTGAAATATATGGGAGTACCATTCATTGGGATTTATGTTGCCACAATCATTGGTATCCAAAGGTGTAACTTTAGATATAGCTGCTGATGTAAGATTGTGAATGATGAATTGATAATCTTTAGAAGAACCTTCATGGGATATAAGGGAAGCTACGCTTGCCATTGCATCTGCATGTCAATTGTCTTTCCTTAGAATTGTGTCAATTGTAAAGGATGAAAATTGTTTTAATAATGAGAGGGCAAGATCATGATATTGAGATAATTTATCTTGCTTTGTTTGATAAGATCTAGTAACTTGTCTTATGATTAATTGTGAATCACCATAAATAGTGATGTTTTTGAAGTTTAGGGACATCACGACATGAAGTCCTGCAATGAGAGCTTCATACTTAGCAATGTTGTTTGTGCATGAGAAGTTTAGACGGTAAGAAAGAGGAATTGGCTTACCTAAAGGATGTCTTAATATTATACCAGCACTTGAGCCAATTCTATATCTTGAACTATCAAAATATAATTGGACCATTTATCATCTTTATCTAAAGTTAAAATTTGGTCATCAGGAAATTCTTCATTATTTTGAATAGAAAAAGGTGAAAGTGCTTCAGCTAAATGATTAGTTAATGCCTATCCTTTTATCAATTTTTGAGAGATAAACTTGAGATTAGATTTCATTAAAAACATAACCCATTAAGCTAGGTGACCTGAGAGATCTATTTTAGCAAAGAGATGCTTCAAAGGATCAAATTTTACCATGACACATGTGAATCTCAATATTTAGGAGAGAATGTCTTAACTTTTGCGTTGCAAAGACAAGAGCTAGGCATTGTTTCTCAATGATAATATATCACACCTCATAATCAAGCAAATTTTGACTTATATAATATACAACACGTTCTTTGCCTTCGCCATGTCATGTTGTGCTAATAATGCCATGAGAGCATTAGTAGAAGCTGATGTATAAAGAATAAATTGCTTTTATGTGGTTACTGGTTGTAAAACAAGAGGATTAGATAAGTAGTTTTTTAAGTCTTCAAAGGATTTTTGATAATTAGAATTCCATTAGAATTTTGATTCTTTCTTAAGTAATTGAGTGAAAGGATGAGTCCTATCCACGAGCTGTGATACAAATCGACGGATGGCCTGTATCTTCTCTTGTAAATTACAAAGTTGAGATATATTTTGAGGAGGTGGCATGTTAACAATGGCATCAATTTTCTTTGTGTCTACTTCAATATCTCGATGTAAAACTATAAATCCCAACAATTTACCACTGTCTACGCCAAAGATGCATTTATGAGGATTTAAGCGCATGTATTTTTCGTATCTATTCAAAGATTTGATGGAGGATTGTGATGTGATCTTGGTGACGAATAGACTTCATGAGAATGTCATCGACATAATCCTCTAAGATGTTATGCATGTAATCATGGAAGATAAGTGTTCTATCCCATTGGTAAGTTGCTCCGGCATTCTTTAATCCAAATGGCATGACCACCCAACAAAATGTTCCCCACAAGGTGATAAAGGCTATCTTATATTGATCTTGAGGGTTAGTGAAAATTTGATTATAACCAAAAAACCATCCATGAAGGAAAGTAATTCATGGCCAACTATTGAATCAATAATCACATCAATGTTTGGAAGAGGAAAATCATCTTTCAAAGAAGCAATATTTAAATCTATAAAGTCAGTGCAAATTTGAACACGATTGTCAGGTTTAGCAACAACCACAATATTTGAAATCCAAGGTAAATAGTAAATAGGGCGGATAAAACTAGATTGTAAAATCTTTTCTATCTCATCTTTGACTAATAATGCTACATTAGGATTCATCTTACGACTTTTTTGTTTAACCGGCTTAGCATCAGGTTGTAACATGACATTATGTATTACAATTTTAGGATCAATGTCAGGCATGTCTAAATAATTCCAAGAAAATAATTTAGGAAAGTCATGCAAAAGTTTTGCCATTTATTCTTTTTCTTCTTTACTTAAATAATCTCCTATAGGGATAACTTTTTTAGGATTATCCTTCTCCATCAAGACATCGACAATCTTTCCATTAAGTAAAGTACTGCAGTCCAAGAGGCTAGGTGACTATGATGATTTCATAGATTCTTCATTAGGTGTTAGAGTAGCATTTATCAAGTAAGTCATTTTCCCAAAGTATACGTCAACATTTAAATAATAGGGAAACCCACGATTATGATCATAATGGGGCAAATTGTCATAAGCTCCCATAAATTCAATTAATGTTTCATTTGTAGAAAAATTATCCAATGGGATATCTCTTGGTGGACAATTTATGTCTATCATCTCAGGATATATCAGATTGAGTGTTGATATAGTGTTAACATTAAGATGAGGATGTTTGTAATCTTTAGTGGGCTTCAAAGAGCGGTATCCAATACCAGCCATGTAGTTAATTGCAGTAGCTTGTAAAGGTACTTTGATTCCTTGTTGTTTTACACCACAACCATTACCTACATAGTTGCAATTTTTATAAAGTATTTTAAATCTTTGACCATAAAGGCATTCCATTTCTTTAGAAGATGGTGGAGCCTCATAGGTCTCATATTTTGTAGTGTAAGTAAGAGTATTGTCCTCATTGCTGACTAAGGAAGCTTGAGGTTCTTTAAATGTTTCCACAGATTGTTTAGATGATATCGACACAACTTTTGATGTTTTAAAGTTATTGAGTTTATATTCCCCCATAAAGGTAAGAGTAAAATCTAATGAACCCCAATCATCACCAAGAAATGCATTCGACGATCGTTGAGAATCTTGCACAACATTATCTGTGGCAAGAGGTATTGATGAATAAACTCTTAAATTATTTAGAATCTTATGATTGAGAACTTGTTTTTGCATTTCAATATGTAAACAACTTTCAGTTTCTGGATCAGCTTCAATGGTTTGAAGTTTATTTGCATAAATAAACTTTATTGATCAATGAAGGGTAGACGAAACTGCCCCCATAGTATGAATCCACAGTCTTCCAAGAACATATTATATGAAAGTGCACTTGGTATGACATGAAAAAGGGTAGATAATGTCATGGGTCCAACCTTTATGAGTAAAGTTATGGTACCCAGGGATTGTCTACCAACATTATCAAAGCCACAGATGTTAAGCTTATCTGGTTTAATTAATTTTGTATCAATGTTAATTTTATGTAGAAAATTAATACCACAAACATTAAGAGCCAATCCGTTGTCAACCATAACTCGCTTTATCAACTTTTTATTTATTGTGATAAAGATTATAAGAGGATCATATTGGTTTTGCACTTCCATTGAGGGTAACTCATGTTGTTGAAACAAAATGTCTATTTTTGTCGCATGCATACAATCTAATAGAGCTGCTACATCATTAGGCTTAATAGCAAGTGGTACAATCACCTTTTGTAAAGCTTCCTAGAGCATTCCATGGTATGTAGGTGATATTTGTATGAGGTTGCAAAGAGAGATCTTAGTGGGAGTAGCATGAAGCTGCTCAACAAGATCATAATCTTGATGAACTTTATGCATTAAACAAGGTGGTTGAGGAAGCATAGGTTGAGAAGTTGGTAAATATATTGGAATGTTTGATTGATGTTTCCTTTTTTTATTATTCCATGTATTATATGTATGAGCAACCACATTGTAGTTGGAATGCTGTGATCCATCTTGATATGGTTGATTTTGACTTGTCATTTGTTTAGCATAATTATAGATGCAATCAGGAGGTTGAGAAGAATTTGGAAAACCTCTTACAATGAGCACTGATTTCATCTATGTTTGAGGCACATCAGAACACAGGTTGACCACTATCTTTGGTTTCACAGGTTCTTCTTGAGATTTAGGAACATAAATTGTGTTTACTAATCTTTGAAATAATAACGGTTTAGGAGTCGTAGTGGAATATTCAATAGAGATAAAATCATCTAAGACTTCATATAACATATTGAAGTCATCACAACTAAATGGCTCATCATATGCATTAAAGTCTTGTAAAAATAAATCTGACATTTCCACATAATCTAAGGTATCCAAGACTTAATGTGAAACAAGATATCATATACTTTGCAAGAATGAAACAAGATATCACTAAGCAAGTAATGAAATTTCAATTTATGCTCTTTCAAGAAAAAGATAGATATATATCACTCAAAATGCAATGCATATACTTTTCATGAAAGAAAATTTGCAATCTAAATCTAATTTAAAACAACAAATACAATTAGATCTAATGTTAAAAGATGCAAATTCTTTAAACACGGGTTCACCAAAATGTTTAGTGTAAAAAAGAGAGAATGATTAGCATGTGCAAACTAGGTTAAGCCCCTCTTTTCATACACTAACATTTGAAATATGAATTGAGCTCAACCACTATTAGAGTGTTAAGCTATAGGTATCCTATTCCTCTATTGCTATACATGAAAACATGTCTCAACTAGAGTTTTGCAAACCCTAACTAGCTATTGATAAGCCAAACCCTAGTTACAATATATGCATGAACAGGTGGATTTTGGGAGTAGAAACCTACAAGTTGATTACATAAATGTAGATGGGAGACCACAGTGACTGTGTACCTAAATTTTGAAGGCCTGGAAGACTAGGGCACCCATGAAATAGTCCTACAAGTTCTCTGGCTATAGAACTGTCTGTACCAGGCGCCTGTGTCTTTGTGAAGGATTCTAGATCCCAGATCTAAGGTCCTAAAAGACTTGGGTGCCCGTAAAATAGTTCTATGAGTTTTGGGAGGGAAAATCTATAACTTCCATTATGATTGTGATGCAAAGGCATCCACACTAAAACCTTGACATACAGCATGTATGTCCGCAACCCTTCATCATCATCATCATATTTCCCTTAACACTGTCAGCATCATCATATTTTCTCTGCCGACCGATATCCTCCTGCAGACAAACCTTCGACTCTTCGCCTGTCAGCAGCATCATCATATCTGGTTATCAGCAGCATCATCATATTCGGCAAGCGCAAATATCCTCCTGATGTTCACTGTTCATCTTACCGCCAAACGCTTTCTGCAGCATCATGATGTTCAACATCATGTTCATCAGCAGGATATAAAATATCCTGTTCCCTCCATATATCCTGTTGACGACAACCTCATGCACCTTTCCTTCGATGCTTACGTCACCCCGATAGCCTGATGACGATTATCCTGATGATGATGATGTCACATGCAGTTCCTCCAATATCCTGCTGTCGGCCAAACTTAACATTATTGGCCCGCGATGGTTTTATCAACCCGATCTTCTACCTTATGCCGATACGCTCCTCCTCGGCAACACCTGATGATGATCACCCCAATGCACATTCACCTTATGCAAACTACTGCATCATGTTCACCTCCATCTACTCGGATGACACCCGAAGTAACTGCAGGATATACACAGAAATATCCTGATGATGCCGTTGTGATGGATTTTCCAACCTTAGCGGTTTTTCACCGTTCCGATCCGCCGAACCTCCTGAGGTGACCCGATCTACTTTCAGGGCGATCTTCCAGACTCGAACTCTCAGCATGACCTAGCACATACCCATCCTAGGGTTCTCAACACCTCTTGATGGCGATCTTGTAAACATGCACATGAACAAACAGAAAAAGCAAACTAGATCCTAAACTACTGTACATAGCCATTCCACCGATTCGATGAATCAACCGGTGGAATGGATCAGCGAATCCATGCAACCACCAAAATAGCAAATCGATCACACAATGGAATCCAAAACAGAGAATGGACACAAACAGGATCTCTTTATTTGATTTCAAAAGATGCAAATACAGTATTCTGTCTCACTCTATCTCACTCCCTGCAATCTAGCTTCTCAACATCTATATCTCAATCTGTCCTAAGACCAACCGATCCTCATGCATAAATAGGATCTCTTGCGAGTACTACCGACCCGACTCCAAGCGGCTGGGAAATCTCTCCAGGCGGCTGGGAGATCCAACCGGACATACAGCATAACAGCTGTCTTAACAACCTAGCTAAAAATAGCAAAGTATGGTCAACATGACCTTATTACATGCATTGGTCTTATCAGACCTTCTTGGAAACATTAACCAGACCTAAAACAAACTAACTGCCTCATGGAGGCCAGCTGTCAGGTAGGTGCTCCTGCACCATACTCCCCAACAGAAAAGAACTCATGTCCCATGAGTTAGGTTGCGGAAGTCCTCCACCTTTACACTTTGTCATGTTAGTGTTCTGACCTGTTCCAGCTTTGTCCTCTGCTGGCTCTCGGCTGCTCCAAGACTTCTGAACTGTAACTTGCTTTCTTGCAAGTAAATCCTCATGCCTGTCAATGTAGGCCCTTCTCTCACATACCTTGTGTTTGTCAGGTTGTCTGACCAGAACCTCTGTCTGAACTGCCTCTTGAACTTCTGCAATGTTCAACTCTGTCTTGCTTTCAACTCTTATAGGACAAACAATAGTCCCAACTATGACAACATCCTTGTCATTCCTCTCAACTGGTTGCTGTTTGCAAACCTGTTGCTGAACCTGTTGCTGACCTCTGTCAGTCACAACTAAAACTTTCTTCAACCTGTTGTCCTTAACAACTCCTTTCCCTGTAGTGTCCGCAACTGCCTGTATGCCTGCTCCTATAGGCATCTGCACAAATTCCTTCTTTCCCACTAAAATGATTTTTGCTGCCTTCTATGCTGCAGCATCTTCCTGCAATGGCATCAACCTAATAGTCTTCCCATCTTTCTTGATGGTGTAGGTATTAGCATACCCATCATACAGTACCCTCCTATCAAATTGCCATGGTCTACCCAACAGTAGGTGACAACATTCCATGGGCAAAATGTCACACAAAACTCTATCCTGATATGCTCTAATATGAAAATCCACATATGCCTGTTCATAGACAAAAAGTGATTGACTATCACTCACCCAAGATGCCTTGTAAGGGTGATGGTGTGGAATCCTTTCCAAATGCAGTTTATCCACCATTTCCTGAGATACCATGTTGTCTGTTGAACCAGTATCAATGACAACCTTACATACCTTACCTTTGCTCTTGCATGTGGTCTTGAAAAGAGCTCTTCTTTGCATCATATCCTTTGATGCCTGCAAACTAGTTCTCCTTAGCATCAATGCTTCTCCCTCCTCAGGATATCCATAACTGTCAGGAACTCTATCTCCTTGATAAGTGTTTGAACTCTGCACACTTTGCTCTACTTTCTCTTCTTGCACAAGTTGTACTTTCTTGTCATTCGTTCTATCATTTCTGGATGATGACCCTTTGTTTTCTGGACATTTGAAAAATGGATGACCAAACTCACCACAGGTGTAACACTTTCCTGAAAATGTAGTAGAACCTCTACCACCTCCAAATCTGCCTCTATTACCTTTCCATCCACCTCTGAAATCAGACTGTCCCTGTCCTTTACCAGTGTCTTCTTGACCCTCATTGGTTTGCTTTGTTGTAGGGGCTAATCCTCTTCCCCTCATATTATTTCCTCTTCCTCTCATGGACTTATCTTGTCTCCTATTCATCTTTTCTTCAATCCTGATTGCCATTTGGTAACAATCTTCCACACTCTTAGGGTTAGCTAAAACTAACTCATCCTGTATGTTCAATCTCAAACCAGCCAAGTACCTAGCCACCTTTTCTACCTCATTCTCATGATGACCAGATCTCACACTCAACTTATAAAACTCCTCAGTATATGCCTTCACATCCATTTCCTTCTGCCTTAAAAATTGCAGCTTCTCAAACATCTGAATCTCATAATCCTTGGGCAAGAATTTACCTTTGATCCTTGCTACCATTTATCCCATGAAGTGATCTTTGACTTTCCTTGTTTCCTTCTCTCGGATTGTACATAATCCCACCATACCAAAGCATGACCTCCTAACTTGGTCTTTGCAATCTTTACCTTCTGATCCTCAGCAACATCTTCACATTCAAAGTGATTATCAAGTGCAGCAATCCAATCCGGTAACTCATCTTCATTCAAACTTCCATTATACTTGGAAACATCAACCTTTACCTTAGGTTTATCACTCTGCACTGCCTTTAACAGTTTTGCAAATCTCTGGTCTTCAGCATCCAGATCTTCAGCTACCTCTTCATACTCTTCAACAGCATCTTCATCTTCTTCAGACTCACTGTCTTCCACTTCCCTCTTTTTGTTCTTTTCCAAGGCTACAAGCCTGGCTTGAAGTGCTTCAGCAAGCTCCTTCATCTTCCTCATCTCTCTGGCATGTTTTTCCTTCATCTCCTGCAATTCCCTTGCAATACCACTACCTTTCGGAGGCATTTTGTCAACCTCGCACTCCTCTACCTCTGTCCTTTCAGTGATAGAATCAACTCTACCTCTGCCCTTTTGGTGACAGAATCAACTCTACCTCTGCCCTTTCGGTGACAGAATCAACACACAACAGCCCAGACCTTTAACTTGGCTCTAATACCACTATGATGCAGAGGCATCCACACTAAAACCTTGACATACAGCATGTATGTCCGCAACCCTTCATCATCATCATCATATTTCCCTTAACACTGTCAGCATCATCATATTTTCTTTGCCGACCGATATCCTCCTGCAGACAAACCTTCGACTCTTCGCCTGTTAGCAGCATCATCATATCCGGTTATCGGCAGCATCATCATATTCGGCAAGCGCAAACATCCTCCTGATGTTCACTGTTCATCTTACCGCCAAACGCTTTCTGCAGCATCATGATGTTCAACATCATGTTCATCAGCAGGATATAAAATATCCTGTTCCCTCCATATATCCTGTTGACGACAACCTCATGCACCTTTCCTTCGATGCTTACGTCACCCCGATATCCTGATGACGATTATCCTGATGACGATGACGTCACATGCAGTTCCTCCAATATCCTGCTGTCGGCCAAACTTAACATTATCGGCCCGCGATGGTTTTATCAACCCGATCTTCTACCTTATGCCGATACGCTCCTCCTCGGCAACACCTGATGATGATCACCCCAATGCACATTCACCTTATGCAAACTACTGCATCATGTTCACCTCCATCTACTCGGATGACGCCCAAAGTAACTGCAGGATATACACAGAAATATCCTGATGATGCCATTGTGATGGATTTTCCAACCTTAGTAGTTTTTCACCGTTCCGATCCGCCGAACCTCCTGAGGTGACCCGATCTACTTTCAGGGCGATCTTCCAGACTCGAACTCTCAACATGACCTAGCACATACCCATGCTAGGGTTCTTAACACCTCTTGACGGTGATCCTGCAAACATGCACATGAACAAACAGAAAAAGCAAACTAGATCCTAAACTACTGTACATAGCCATTCCACCGATTCGACGAATCAACTGGTGGAATGGATCAGTGAATCCATGCAACCACCAAAACAGCAAATCGATCACACAATGGAATCCAAAACAGAGAATGGACACAAACAGGATCTCTTTATTTGATTTCAAAAGATGCAAATACAGTATTCTGTCTCACTCTGTCTCACTCCCTGCAATCTAGCTTCTCAACATCTATATCTCAATCTGTCCTAAGACCAACCGATCCTCATGCATAAATAGGATCTCTTGCGAGTACTACCAACCCGACTCCAAGCGGCTGGGAAATCTCTCCAGGCGGCTGGGAGATCCAACCGGACATACAGCATAACAGTTGTCTTAACAACCTAGCTAAAAATAGCAAAGTATGGTCAACATGACCTTATTACATGCATTGGTCTTATCAGACCTTCTTGGAAACATTAACCAGACCTAAAACAAACTAACTGCCTCATGGAGGCCAGCTGTCAGGTAGGTGCTCCTGCACCAGATTGTGATTGTAATACCTGTTTCCTCTTTGCTCCTTCCTGACGGATCTTCCTAAATCTAGCCTGCACAAACAAAAGAAGGAGAAGGAAGGTTGTGGCTATATAGGAGTTTACCTCAGTCAAAACCCATCTTTGGTATTTCTACCTCAATGATAGCCAATGTCAAAGTAAGCAGATGTGTGTACTCATAAACCATAAGTGTAAGAAAAAACAAATGCAAGATCCTAAATGACTCAAGCATCAAGGAATAGATCCACAGAATTGTAGAACAAGAAGGCGAGGCTACCATATCTGTGGAGGATTCCAAAACTCAAGTTAGAGGCTTCAACCCTTCTCCTAATTGTACAAAAGGATTCACAAACCTAGGAAGAGAAAGATAGACTCAAGATCTTGATTCCTAATCTTCACAACATATCTCCAAGATAGCAAAGATCTACTTCTTCAATGAGCTTCAACACTTTGCAGAGCTTCAATAGCACTTGTAGAAAAATTTTGGCATAGTAGGCTTGCATGATATTATGTGTGATAAAATGATTTTGAATTATTTTTTAATACCTGAGTATGTGTAAAAAGATGGGGGGCCAAAAAGTGGCCACATTGTTTTGAAAAAAAAATAATACATAACGTGAGTGCGTTATAATGCACTCGCATTATAATGCGCTCGCGTTATGGTTTGGTAATGATGAGCCTAAGGCTCATCAAAACCAAACCATAATGCGAGCGCGTTATTACTTCCTATAAAAAAAGAAGAAGAGCAAAGCACTTCATTTCATTTCTTTTTCCTCCTATATACCTGCAGCCTGCAAATCCTAGCAAGCGCGCTTGCGTTTTGGAGATATCAATTCAACACAAAAATCTTTGCAATTCGTCACCAAAATGCCTCCACGATGTTGAGCACGCCAAAGGAGTGAGTTTTATTTGTTTGAATTTGTTTCTAAATAGGTAGGTTTGAGTTGATTTTTGATGTAAATTTCGTTAATTGTCAGGAAATGTTAATGCACCTCCTCCTCCTCCTCCTCCACAAAATCCTGCAGAACAACCTCCTCCATCCATTCCTCGACATGCCCTTGGAACAGAAGAAAATATAATGGGGAAAATTAAAAACAACAAAAAAGAAATTGAAGATATAATTGCAAGGTTGAAAGATCCTTCCACTTCAACCTTGCATAGGTCCACACTTGCTGAATCTCTTGAATCTATGTTATCAAATGTAGATTTAATTAGCAAGCAAATAACTAGTTGAACGGATAAGAGGAGAGAGTTTAGAGATTATTATGCAGACAAGTTTTCATACCAAGATGTGAAAAAATTACAAATCACAAAATTAGACTTATGTTTGATTTTCACAAACCCACAAACAAATCAACCTCCACCCATTATATGCAAGAAGTTCCCTATCCATTAGTGCAACAAGCAAGCGATAAGGGACAATTTTGGGCAGAGGTGGTGGATGGTTTTTGACCACCCTCCATGCAATAATAATGAGGTCTCGCAATACTTTTTGAGGAAACTCTACTGTGAGTTTGTCCTCAATAAAGTGCCAAACTATTTTGATATGCGGGACTTCTAGGGTAGAGGTGGGGGGTCAGCACAAGATAGACCAGGGGCACGTCTTGACCCACAGCTGGTAGTGAGATGAGTAATCAGTAGACCAGCCCACGAGAATGTTTCTATCCCTTCCATTGTGAAGGAGAGTGTTGAGGTCGATACACTTCAGTCCATTAGTGCCTTGACCCAGAGCATCATAGAGCATGCTGGTCCTGCAGCACAGAGTGGGTTGGGAGATAGTGCAAGGAGCAGGGTCCCACCCCATATTTGTCAGACTTGCAGGTTAGCCTATGGTTATGACCCCATGGATAGTCAAGACACAGGTGCACAAGCTACATCTACAGCTGAGCAGATGGTGATGATAGATACCCTCCTAAGTGAGACTTTCGGCCTTGATACTCAGGTAAATATTAGCAAGTTTATTGAATTTAATTTATTAAATTTTATTTTTGAAATGCAAGATTAACTAATTTAAATTGATGATTTTAATGAAATTTCAGGGTCATAGCATCGATGCAGTTTTCAGTGGTTCTCCACCTGCATTTTACACTAGATCATCTACTGTCGGGGTATGTAACTAGTAAACAATTATAAATATTACATGTGAATAGCATCATTATATGAATGGTATTCTAATATCTGATTTTAGATGTTGAATAGGTTAATACTGTAGATTTCACGGCAACACCTACCAGCGGTGGTGGACTTCAAAGCTTTACGGAGGTAATAAAATAAATAGTTTAATGAATGAATTGTACTTACTAGATTTTTGTATGTGACTTATGTGCTTTATTGTGTGTACTTCCATGTTTAGATGAATGAGTGTGTATGTTAGGAGCCATGATTTGCATCACTATTATAGTTTTCGTAATTGAATAATGTTGTTTTATTTCTAGATGATGTAGGCTACGGAGACACCTCCCCATGTTCATCGGGCAATGGAGCAGGGTGTGGCCTCTACGATTCATAGCTCCATGGCATTAACAGGGGTATGAGGTAGATTAGTAAATTTCAAGTTACATTCATTGTTATAGTTGTCTATTTTTGAAAAATCAAAAGATTATTGATTTGAAGTTTAATTTCTATCTGGATGGTTTATATAGGACATGACATCACCACAGCCTATTCCTGCTATTGAGGCAAGTGAGGAGACAGATTATATGTTAGCGGTAAGTGATTATTTTGTTAAATGTTTCATTTTTTATAACATGTAATTTCTATATATTAATGTCTATACTTTTTATTGTAACAGGTAAAGATGCAGGAAGAACTAAATAGAAGGAGCAACCCTCGGGTTCGTAGTAGATCACCCACATGCGCATCTCCATCCCCTAGAAGATCAAAGGCTGCTCATGATCTATTCACTTCACCAGCCAGAGGGGAATGACTTTTTATTGTGTTCCTTTGTTGTATGCCTATATGGCATTTGTGGACATATATTTTGTATTGTATATAGTTGACATTGTATGCCTATATGGCATTCTTGTAAGCCTATATGGCTATTTTGTATATATGTTATACTTATATCGACAGATTTTGGTGTATGCCTATATGGATATTTGGTTAATACAAATTTTTTTATTGATGGCGTCCATACTTGCATTATAAATCCATGTTTGAATGGATATTTGTAGATGGCTACTTCAAATATTTAAAGTCCAATTGTATTACATAGAATGTTTGTTGATCCAATAAGCTAGCTATTGTTATTCAAGTATCACCTAAACCTCATTTTGGAACTAAAAGATAAAAGTTGTATTTAAAAAAAAAATGAATCATCATGTTGAATAGAAAATATTAATATTCTTAATGAGTAGCATAGAATGTCAACTATATGCAATACAAAAAAATGAATCATCATGTTATTCTTTATGTTTGAGATCCTGAAAATGACTAAGTTTGGTAGCCTAATATCTGGAAACACTAGGATGAATATCCAAGTCATTAGGATGATTGCGCCTTGAGAAAAAGTCATTAAGATGAGCACCTAAAGGAGACTTTCTTAAACATTCAAACATTGAGCAATAAGCATGAAGGGTTAAGGTGAAATTTGCAACTCATAAATCCTCAAAAGGGTGTGCAACTTAGAGAGAGCATTCATTTAAGACAAGGTGCCCATTGTCACCTGTTCCACCATAAAAGTGCGCCTAAGGTGGAAGGAGAACAAGCCTCTAGTAAGTGAAGCGCACCTATTGTCTAAACCACTTCATTATGGCACCCTAGCATGAGGATGAGTATATAATTCAATAGGAAATGGCACCTATAATGCAAATGAAGGACTAAGTGGCATTTTCAATAAGCATCAATTCACCTTGAGATTTCAATAAATACATCAAATTGAGCCCCATAAGCCTAGGCGCCCTTTGCCTACAAAAGAACCTTGTATCGACGTCAAGAGGTGGTCGTATTGGCGTATCGGCAGACCTTGGTTAGGGTTCACCGATAGTGGTCTATCTTGCGACGAGTGTGGTTCAAAGTCAAAGACATCGGTGTATCGAAAGATAATCCCATCGGCGCATTGGAAGAGCAGTTGAGAGATTCACCAATGAAAGGGATCACACTGACAGTCAAAATCCATCGGTGTATCGGCCCAATGAGATTAGAGTTCATCGATGTTTGGAGTCTCACTGATGGGTGTGGTCCAAAGGTTGTCATTGGTGAGATCAGTGTGTCAGCAGAAGAGTTTTTGAGTGTACTGATGGTATTAAGGCCTACCGATAGGCGAGGGACTTAGAGTCTCATATCGGAGTGACAAAGACATCGGTGTGAAAGGATATAAAGTCACCGATAGCAGTCTGTCTGACCGATAAGAGTCAATGATGGGATGTTTGTCAGAAGTGAAATCAAACAGAGTCATGGTGGCATCGGCCTATTAGCCGATGAAATTTTAAGCTCGCCGATGGTATGTTGTCTTGCCAATAGTGAGTTCGAAGGTTCAAAAGTTGATAATTCTATGCTTCCACTATGTGCTCTACATCAGACACTCATCCCTACTACAGTCTAGCATTCTCTAGTTGTGTTTTGCCCTTTGTTTTTGTGAACGCCTCTGGAAGTAATGTTGAGTTACTTGTGATGTCCTTATTGACTGGTGTTGTTTTGGATTCATGTGTAGTCCTTGTTCCTTATAGTCTATTGTCTACCTGACTGTTTGTTGTAACTTATTGAACCACTATGATTTTGAATATTTAGATTTAGAGGGCATTAGACACCAAAACTTCTTGACCTTTAACAACCCAACCTAGAATCAATAGATTTTTGTCCATCCCAACTATTCTAGTCAAGACAAAGCATGTTGATTCTCATTCAATCCAAAGTTCATTAACAAGATTATCTTATCATAATATTTAGGTAAATGACCACCTAGATGGACAATGATGTGAGCTATCTATAAAGAAACTTGCAAGAAGTATAGGAGGCATGAGAATCCCTCCATGTTGTTTATCAAGTTGAATGATCTATGACACATCATGTATCATTAGAAAATATTCTCGAAGAGAAAGCAAGTGAAAATACTCAAAACAACCCATAACAAGGTGGAGAAGTTTAAAGGATGGAGGTTGCAACACTTTCCAACCTCATAGCCACACTAGTCCAATGGATCAGGATAATACTATCAAGCATCCACATAATAGTAGATAATCTTATCAAAAGTCACAGAGAAATTTTTAAGGACCAAAGTCTTATCCCTATGACTTGACACATATTGCTTGTTTCATAAAGCAAAGGGACATGATATAAATAGTGTTGTTATATGGAGCCTAATTAGACTCAGAGGTTAAATTTACCCAACTTTTATCAGCGTGGTTTCCCCCCAAATATTTTCCTACTAGTTTTGGCGCCTTGAAGTCTAAGTGCATGAAAATCATTCTAAGTTGGCAACCTAATCCAATGACTTGACACGGATCCTAAAACCACCAATTGGACCAATAGGAACCTAGGTGCTCACTTCATGCATTATGATTTCTAGGTGCCAGTTTGATGCTCCATCACAAGGAAAGTGCAAACACACTTGCAAGTGTTTTTCTTTAGGATCTAGGTGCCAGTTGAAGGTTGTAGTTGCCAAGAAGAGCACCTAGCAAGAGGAAGTCTTTTGGAGTCTCCAAAACACATCAAACACTTGACTAACAACAAGATAACTTTTTCCCAAGTTAGGTGCTTCAAGAGGGAAGTTAAAACATGAATAAGCGCCAACTTGTCTAGGCACAAACTCAAGCTTGTTGAGGATACACATGGCACCCAACATTCCATGGTGATTTCACGAACTTCAAATGCTCAGAACTGTTCAAGGAATGCCCAATGCCCCTTCTTGATGATAGGCACCAAAGTGAGGGTGGAATTGCACCTTGATGGCATTAGGTGCTATCTAGAGTATGCTACTCCATGGAAATGCGCCTTCTTGCTTAGAGTAATTCAAACACTCCAAGGTCTTCAGTGATCAATTCCCCAACTTATGAAATGTCCTTAATTTTAAAATACATTGTAATGCTCCAGAGAGATGACTATACCTAGGTGTCAATCTAGGTTAGAAATACCTCCAAAGTGCATCTTCTCTTTCAGAATGCAAAACAAGGTCCAAAGGTGCTAATAAACTGAAGTGCTTCTTAGGAAAAGTCTCAAAGGTTAAGATGCGCCTTGTCTTAATGAGGTCCAACTCTTGGGTAAGAAAGCTTGTAAAGTGCGCCTAACTTAGTGAAGAGGATGATAACTTCTAAACCCTTCCTAGAACTTAGATTGCTTCAACTGAAGATCATCTCACACCAATACATCACCAAACTTTCAATCACAAGATCAATTCAAACTTAGGCACTCATTAAGAGTCTTTCTAATGTTGGCACATCTGAGAGGTTGAACTGGCAAGAGATGGCACCTAGCTTCCTAGACCTTGTTTAAATATGTTTGAGTTCCAAAGTTTACCCAATGCTATCAAGATGGCACCATAGAGTCTTTGGACTAGTTCTTGAGAGTTTCAAAAACATTCTGGCTCCTTGAAAATTCCTCCTACATGCTTGGGTGCCATTTCAAGGTCCTGGAACCATGATGTAGCGCCTTATTGCTCTAGGTGCCCATTCATGATTGTGCAACTTGAGATTGGCGCCTAGAGTGAATAGGCTTTCATCTTGACTTAATACACTGCCTCCTTTTGACAATTTTTGGGGCAGCAGAAAACCTTTCACCACGGGCAAATGTCTCAGAGCTATAAAAAACTGAGAGAGGTTATTGTAGAGACACTCTACATGATCGCATTGCCTAAGACGGAATGTTTCTAAGTGACATGGTTTTCAAGTAACATCTCGTTAAAGATTGCTACCTTTTTGCACTTTGGACTCTTCAGGGATATCGTCGGTACAATGTACCTCGGACTGTTTTGACATGTTTGGGTGAAAAATAGGACCATGCCTAGCATAAATGTACCCATATGGATGTGTTGGAACAGTTAGTTTGGTCACATCAGGAGCAGGATGAAAGTTACACCCCTTTGCAACTTTACACTGCCTCCTTCTGACAATTTTTGGGGCAACAGAAAACCTTTCACCACGGGCAAATACCTTAGAGATATAAAAAACTAAGAGAGATTATTGTAGAGGCACTCTACGTGATCGTGTTGCCTCAGACAAAATGTTTCTAAGTGACATAGTTTTTGAGTAACATCTCGTCAAAGATTGCTGCCTTTTTGCACTTTGGACTCTTCAGGGATATCATCGGTACAATGTAGCTCGGACTGTTTCGACATGTTTGGGTGAAAAATAGGACCATACCTAGCCTAAATGTACCCATCCAGATGCGTTGGAATAGTTAATTTGGTTGCATCAGGAGCAGGATGAAAGTTACACCCCTTTGCAACTTTACACTGCCTCCTGACGATTTTTGGGGCAGCAGAAAACCTTTCACCATGGGCAAATGCCTCATAGATATAAAAAACTGAGAGAGGTTATTGTAGAGGCACTCTACATGATCATGTTGCCTTAGATGGAATGTTTTTAAGTGACACAGTTTTTGAGTAACATCTCATCAAATATTGCTACCTTTTTGCACTTTGGACTCTTCAGGGATATCGTCGGTACAATGTAGCTCGAATTGTTTCCACATGTTTGGGTGAAAAATAGGACCATGCCTAGCCTAAATGTACCCATTCAGACATGTTGGAACAATCAGTTTGGTTGCATCAGGAGCAGGACGAAAGTTACACCTCTTTGCAACTTTACACTGCCTCCTTCTGATGATTTTTAGGGTAGCAAAAAACCTTTCACCATGGGAAAATGCCTCAGAGATATAAAAACTAAGAGAATTTATTGTAGAGGCACTCTACGTGATCGCGTTTTCTCTGACAAAATATTTCTAAGTGACAGTTTTCGAGTAACATCTCGTCAAAGATTGCTGCCTTTTTGCACTTTGGACTCTTCAGGGATATCATCGGTACAATGTAGCTCTGACTGTTTTGACATGTTTGGGTGAAAAATAGGACCATGCCTAGCCTAAATGTACCCATTCGGACACGTTGGAACAGTTAGTTTGGTCGCATCAGGAGAAGGACACCAAAATGTAAAAGTTGCTTTGTGCAACTTGACAACATTGACACTTTTTTGCAACATGACTCAAAGACTCAAAGTGACCCCAAATGACTCAAAGTGACTTAAAATCACCTTGATTTTGGTGCTCAATGTACATTATAGAGGTCGAGGCACTCTGTATCATTCAAACATCTTAGATGAGCGCCTAGGAAAGAAAAAATCTCTAAGTTTCATCATCATGAGCGCTTAATATCAAGAGACTTTAATGGCTCAAACCTTAGCATGGAGTCCTAAGGCACATTTCATGTCTCCTTTCATCCATTTTGGCACCCTTATGTATATTTTTTAACTTGATTTGGCACCCTGTATGTGAAGGAAGATCTAAAGGCATGAAAGTGGATGTCATTTTGTAAGAGTTTGGATCATCAAAATTGAAAGAAATAAGTTTGTTAAGCTTGGGTGCCCTTGGTCTTCTTTTCATTCATTATGAGCACCTTGGGAGAATGGTATATAGGTCATCATCATGATTGGGCACCATAGATCCAGAGTGTTGGAGAGATCATCAAATGGTGTCTAGAGGAAGTAGGGTGAGTTATGAGTTTGGTCACATCAGGAGCAGGACACCAAAAATGTATAACATGATGATGTAAAAATGTGTACATATGTGTAAAAATGCAGGAGGAAATAAAAAAAGACAAACCTTACAAATTAATGTGCATACTTACAACTCAATGTAACATAACTTTACAAAATCAATGTGAATACTTACAAATTAATCCAATGAACCATCCGGATCTGCTCTACTCTTTATTGTGTCAAGCATTGCTTCATGGTCAGACTCACGCACCTTCCACAATATTTTGTTCAAAGGTCTACCCCGATACTTTATCAAATGAACATTGGATGCCACGACAAGGTTCAAGTAATGAAGAATCTTCCGATGCATGTCAAAGTCCTGAAATAGCCAAATATTAACACTCTTATGTGGGTACCTTCTAAGCCATGTTCCAGTAATAACCACTGATCCTGTAGGGTATTCGATGTTTTCTCCATCTGTAACAGGGGCCTCCAATTTCTTTTTGGCCTCAACACAATGACATAAGTAATAATCTGTTCCCTCTTCATTATCTTCATCTACAATAACTGCATATACGTGCCCTACATTGATATGTGTAGCAAATTAGATGAAATTAGTCAACATTACAAAAACATTACAAAGTAAGATGACTTTACCTGGTTGAACTAGATGAAATTAGATGCATATACGTGCCCTATATTACCTAGTTGAACTAAATCTGATATGTGGTCAAAGTCAACTGATGATTCCATCTGTGTTAGTTCCAGTGCCGTCGAGGGTCGATACGTGTCAAGTGGGCTAAGATAACTTAACTGCCATTTGTCTACCCACTCCTTTGACTCGCACTCATCCCAGACTTGAATTGTACAGGAAGAACAAAAGCATGACATCTTTCATGTATGGATACTCCATAAACCTGCAATTGAGCTTCTAAAAGAGTGCATCTCATTTGATCCTGTTAGTGTACAACAGTCCTCATATGGTGCAATGTTAGTAGCATCTATCAACCAAAAAAATCTACAAACTGAAGAATTACCTTCATTACTTGGACCCATGGAAACATTACACCACTTGACAATTGATTTTGCATGTGTCAACTTTGCATTGTCTTTATACTTTAACTCTTCTCATGCTATGGCTCTTTTGATACATGCTCATGCACCATCATGCTCCCCCTTTCTATGCCCGGCCTCACAAAAGTTCCACATATGTTGAATACCTGTAAAATTATGCCTCCTACTCAGCCAATAGAAATTCTGCGAGTTCTTGAATTGTGACACACAGTTATCTGACCATATGATATGCAGACTGAACAATATGCCCCTTCTAGCCAAATCATTGTAGAACACCTGAAAGCAACCTTGCACGAACTCTGTAGAATGCGTGTGATCATCACTAATATAGAAATTATACTCCCTTATGATCTTCCTGTTATCCTCTGTACTATCATTCACATGAATGAATGCGATGTGCACAAATATAGAAACATGTGTGGAGTTGTAATATTGTGATTACACCTCACGCTATAGCTGTAGACTATAGTTCTCTGCAAAGTTAATGACTGAAACAATGCTACCAACCAGAAATGTGTCCTTGCATAACTTGAATTGCAAGTCCAACCATCGAGCTCTATGGGCATGTCTTGCATACTCATACACTATGTTGTCATGAAATATAGGCATAAACTGATACACTGGAATCTTTTCAATAACCAATTCACACCTCTTTGCTTCTTTACCATCTTTTGTATTGTATGCCACTATTTTATACTTGCCAAACTCTACTAGTTCGTTTCCAACTGCATGTGTTCTTTCCATATGTTCACATATTGGCAAATGTTGCAAGCCACCGCAACGATGACATGTGCCATCCAAGGATAATTTCTTGTAGAATATTTGACCTTCCTCTCTTTCACATAAAATTCTTGATATGAAGTCTCTTGAAGATGTTGGTGGGGCACATATGACACAACCCTGCAAATTATTGTTAGTATGCATATCTAAATATATAGACCTATAAGCATCAAAATGGTTAGAAAATTCAATATATAATCTACAACAACAAGTAGTGCATGTGTGATTTATCTTAACATAGAAAGGTTTTAGCATTTCAAAATATCTTTGACAAATTTTTTTTTTAGGATACTTCTTTAGAAATTTACCATAAAATTGTGTTTGAGTCTCATCCAAAAAATCTTTGGTTGTGGCTCGCGGTTCTGACTACCGATTCTCCTTCTTACCACATCCCTTTGATTTGGAGATACCCTTGTGTCATTCTTCCAAAAGTCTTTAGTTAGTGATCTCAATGCTTCAACAATTGGCTTATCTTTTTGTGGTAGTCTCCCTGAGAACACCCTTAATTCATTGGCATTAGTGTCCTCAATTCTTTGGCGTCTTCCAATGGCTCTTGATAAATTTTTCCTATTAATTCTCAATTGTTGACTCATCTTTCTAATGAGACGGGCTTTCCTTGTTTGACTACTTACTATAGTCGATGTAATCACACGCCGTGTTGCATTACTATCTTTTGTGCGTGAGGTGTTACCCACACTCTCATACGCACTCATTAGATTCTTGACAATAGATTTTTCACTTGAAGCCTCTGATGTTCTCAACCCAATAATCTTCATGATAGACCTATACTTTATGCTTCGCATCATTTCAACAAATAGTTGACATCTTGCAGTCTCATTTAAATTTTCAAAGAACAATCTCCAAATCTTATTAGCATATCTTCTACAAGTGCATTTTGGAATCTTACCTTCCATTGGCTGCAAAATATTCTCATCAATATCAATCAAATACTTTGGCTTTCTATGCAAAATTCTAGGTGGTGTTAAGTTAGGTAAATTCATCTCAACATTAGGAATTTCATCAATATTTAAATGAGATGAGTTAGATGGCATACCTTCGATCAAAGATGGAATAGATGACATACCTTGAGGTTGAGGTGGGAACGATGGCGTACCTCCTTCATCACATGTGAGTGATGATGTACTCTCAACTTGAGATGTGGTAGATGGTGTCCCTGCATGTTGACTTGTGGTAGAGGATGTGTCTCCAACTATGGTATTCAAATCTCTTGTACCACAAAGTTTTTGCATTCATTCTCTTTGTGCTGCCAATACCATATCTCTTTGTGATGGTTGTGGTTCCTCTTCATTGGTATGTCCTCATTTATCGTGTCCAATTTCCTCTTCTCACGAAGTTCCCTCATAGCCACTGCTTTCTTTGCATTCTTAGCTTCTATCTCTTCCTGTGTTGGTTTAATTCTTAATCGTTTCCTCGGCATGACAGAGAATTTGTTTGTAGCATGATAAAGAGACCAACATTAGTTCCTAAGAAATGAATACAAGATAATAGTGGGATTGTATTTTTATTATGTTGTAAGAATTTATTCTTGTATAGTTTGACATCATGGTATGTTAAGGTCTGTTTATTACACATAATTATTAAAGAGCCCAAGTGTAGAAAATATACATGGCATCATGTGAGATTGTAGGCTGCTTTCTTGATTGGGAATGTGTCTATTTTAAACATGTATGATAAAGCATGATAAAGTAATTCAATCTGAAATAAGGAAAATGTAAAGAACATGCATGTAAAGACTTGACATACCTAAAAAATGAAGATTCGAATGGAGAGAGTACCCAATTATGTAGTGTTTTTTTCTTCTTGCATCAAACTCCTCAACAATTTGAGTTTTTCACCACTTGCTTCCTTTTCAATGTTAAATTGAATAACACTCAAATATAATTACTAACAACAATACTATTAACCAATCTATAATGTTAAATTCCTAAAATTGAATCATAATTAACATTGCAACACTATGAAAATTGAAACTTGAATAGATATATATCAAACTTGGTGTGAAAACTATGTTATTTCCTCCTTCTCAAGTTGGCAAAGTAGAAAAGGTGGTGGAAAGATCATGAAAAGGTGGTACAATGTGTCAAATGTGCATGTGAACTTCCCAACAGCATGAAAGCACTTCTTTTTTGTCGAAGCACGCGCAGAATCAGTAAGAAAATAGAGCATGTGGGCCTGGATCATGGGGGTCAACACTTTTTTACCGTTTCAATAGCAAGACAAAATGCGAGCACGTTATAACGCGCTTGCGTTTTGTCCTGCTATAAATTGATCACATCCTTTGCATTGATCACATCTCTTTCCAAACCTTCCCCTTCAGACTTGAATGACCACAAGATTTTTGAGGGAGAACTTTTCCTATTTCCTGCAAGAGCTTGCTAGATGCTCCGCCATATGATAGGCATAACAATGAAGGGGCAAGCCCTCAAAAATCAAGTTCTTGATAGAAAATGCCCATCGAGGAAGAAAGACAGATCTTCTTTGGAAGTAGAAGTTCTAGTTTGTGACAAATCCTTATCCAAGCATAAATAGCAGGGGTTCTTTCAAGCGATTTCCAATCCACTTCCACAAAGTCTCCTAAAGACTTCCTGATTGATTCCAAAACATCCACACCCCAAAATTGGAGAGGCAATCAATATAATTGAACCCATAAATCTACATTTGACAAAAGAAACCCTCAACACTATACCTTAAACCCTAATCCCTCATCCTTCAACCCTAAACCCTAATCCCTTAATCCTCAACCCTAATCCGTCATCCCTCAACTCTAATCCCTCATCCCTAAACCCTAAATGCTATCCCTATTCCTAAACCCTCAACAGACTCGATAATATACCTTAAACCCTAATTCCTTATCCCTAAACCCTCCAACCCTATCCCTAATCCTTACACCCTCCACACTATACTTTAACCCTAATCCCTCGACCCTCAACCCTATCCCTAAACCCTTCACCCTCGAACCTGAACCCTCAACCCTCAATGTCAAACCCTAATCCCTCAACCCTTAACTCTGATCCCTCGACCCTCAACCCTATCCCTAAACCCTAAACCCTCAACCCTCAACATCAAATCCCAATCCCTCAACCCTTCACTCTAATCCCTCAACCCTAAACCCTATCCCTAAACCCCCAACACTATATCTTAAACCCTAATCCCTCAGCCCTCAACCCTAAACCTTATCCCTAAACCCTAATCCCTCAACCCTTAACCCTAATCCATTATCCCTCAACTCTAATCCCTCATCCCTAAACCCTAAATGCTATCCCTATTCCTAAACCCTCAACACACTCGATACTATACCTTAAACCCTAATCCCTCGACCCTCAACCCTATTCCTAAACCCTTGACCCTTGACCCTCAACCCTCAACCCTCAACGTCAAACCCTAATCCCTCAACCCTTAACTCTGATCCCTCAACCCTCAACCCTATCCCTAAACCCTAAACCCTCAACCCTCAACATCAAATCCTAATCCCTCAACCCTTCACTCTAATCCCTCAACCCTAAACCCTATCCCTAAACCCTCAACACTATACCTTAAACCCTAATCCCTCAACCCTCAACCTTAATCCATCATCCCTCAACTCTAATCCCTCATCCCTAAACCCTAAACGCTATCCCTATTCCTAGACCCTGAACGGGCTCAATACTATACCTTAAACCCTAATCCCTCTACCCTCAACACTCTTATTTAACCCTAATCCCTTGACCATTAACCCTATCCCTCAACCTCAAGCCTCAAGCCTCAAGCCTCAAGCCTCAACTCTCAACATTAAACCCTAATTCATCAACCCTAAACCCTAATCCCTCAAACCTAAACCCTATCCCTAAACCATCAACCCTCAACACTATACCTTAAACCCTAATCCCTATCCCTCAACCCTTAACCCTTAAAACTTAAACCCTATCCCTACACCCTCAACACTTGACACTATATCTTAAGCCTTAAACCCTCATCCCTAAAGCCTCAACCCTAAATCCTTAAACTTTCAACCCTAAACCCTATCCCTAATCCCTCTACCCTCGACACTCTAACCCTAACCTCGACATTAAATGCTAATCCATCAACCCTAAACCCTAATCCATCAACCCTAAACCCTATCTCTAAACCCTCAACCCTCAACACTATACCTTAAACCCTAATCCCTCAACCCTCAACCCTAAACCTTATCCCTAAACCCTAATCCCTCAACCCTCAACCCTAATCCATCATCTGTCAACTCTAATCCCTCATCCCTCAACCCTAAATGCTATCCCTATTCCTAAACCCTCAACAGACTTGATACTATACCTTAAACCCTAATCCCTTATCCCTAAACCCTCCAACCCTATCCCTAATCCTTACACCCTCCACACTCTACTTTAACCCTAATCCCTCGACCCTCAACCCTCAATGTCAAACCCTAATCCCTCAACCCTTAACTCTGATCCCTCGACCCTCAACCCTATCCCTAAACCCTAAACCCTAAACCCTCAACCCTTAACATCAAATCCTAATCCCTCAACCCTTCACTCTAATCCTGCAACCCTAAACCCTCAACCCTTAACATCAAATCCTAATCCCTCAACCCTTCACTCTAATCCTGCAACCCTAAACCCTATCCCTAAACCCTCAACACTATACCTTAAACCCTAATCCCTCAACCCTAATCCTAAACCCTAATCCCTAAACCCTAATCCCTCAACCCTAATCCGTCATCCGTCATCCCTCAACTCTAATCCTTCATCCCTAAACCCTAAATGATATCCCTATTCCTAGACCCTCAACGGGCTCGATACTATACCTTAACCCCTAATCCCTTATCCCTAAACCCTCCAACCCTATCCCTTAATCCTTGACCGTCAACCCTATCCCGAAATCCTTAACCCTCGAACCTCAATGTACTCAACCCTCAACATCAAACCCTAATCCCTCAACCCTTAACTCTGATCCCTCGACCCTTAACCCTTAAAACTTGAACCCTAAAACCTATCCCTACACGCTCGACACTTGACACTATATCTTAAACCCTAATCCCTTAACCCTCATCCCTAAAGCCTCAACCCTAAATCATTAAACCTTCAACCCTAAACCCTATCCCTAATCCCTCTACCCTCGACACTCTTATTTAACCCTAATCCCTTGACCATTAACCCTATCCCTCAACCTCAACCCTCAACCCTCAACCCTCAACTTTCAACATTAAACCCTAATTCATCAACCCTAAACCCTAATCCCTCAAACCTAAACCCTATCCCTAAACCATCAACCCTCAACACTATACCTTAAACCCTAATCCCTATCCCTCAACCCTTAACCCTTAAAACTTAAACCCTATCCCTACACCCTCAACACTTGACACTATATCTTAAGCCTTAAACCCTCATCCCTAAAGCCTCAACCCTCAATCCTAAAACCTTCAACCCTAAACCCTATCCCTAATCCCTCTACCCTCAACACTCTAACCCTAACCTCGACATTAAATGCTAATCCGTCAACCCTAAACCTTAATTTCTCAATCCTAAACCCTATCCCTAAACCCTCAACCCTCAACACTATACCTTTAACCCTAATCCATCAACCCTAAAACCTAATCCCTCAACCCTCAACCCTAAACACTATCAATAAACCCTCAACGCTCGACACTATACCTTAAACCCTATGAGAAAAGCTTTGCGTATGGTACATCCACAGTGAGTAAACTACTAAACTATACCTTAAACTGTAATCTCAACCCTAAACTTTCAACCCTAAACCCTATCCCTAATCCCTCTACCCTCAACACTCTACCTTAAACCTAATCCCTCGACCCTTAACCCTAAACGCTATCCCTAAAGCCTCAACCCGAAACCCTAATCCCTCAAGGTCCTAAACTCTAATCCCTTATCCCTAAACTCTAAATCCTATCCCTAAATGCTCAACCCTCAACCTTAAACCTTAATCACTCAATCCTTATCCACCCCTCTCCTCCCCTATCTGGCTCACTCCCATCTTTACCCTCCTCTACCCTCGACACTATACATACATACATAGATACATACATACATACATACATATAGGCATACATAGATACATACATACATATAGGCATACATAGATAGATAGATACATACATACATATAGGCATACATACATACATACATGATTAATAGCCTTAAACATAAAAAAATTTAAGGGGAACATAACGCGAGCGTGTTATAACGCGCTCGCGTTATGTCAAACATGACAAACAACAGACTTGCGAAAAAGGAAAATGCAAAGCAAAACATAACGCGAGAGCATTATAACGCGCTCGTGTTATCTCTTGCTTTGGGAATCCCAAACCTTGGGCTTGGGATTTGCTTTGGATTTCCAACCCAAAGGCTTGGAGTGCCTTTTGAACAGTTACAGACGTGTTTTTCCATATTCTTCAAGATTTCACATAATTTCGTTCATGCTAACACTCAGATTTGCACGTGTTTCAAGGTTGAACAAATCGAACACCTGGGTAATGTTAGGCTTTCTCTTAGCTATTTGATGATGTGATTTTTTTCACATTTTAACAATGTTAAGCCTTTCATATTTAATTTCTTTTGTTTGTGTGTCCATTTTTGGGCAAAAACGACTGTTTGGTCTTTTTTTCATTGTAAATTAACTATTAATTGAAATTTCAAAAAAATTACATATTTAGAAACTAGAATCCATTCTACAAATATTAAAAAAATAAAAAAATGATTTTCAATTAGTTTTCAAAATTTATAGGGGTAGCACGGCCAAAATTCTATTTTTTAGGATGTGTCCACTTTGAAAATTAGTAAAAAATCAAATATTCATCAAAAAAATATCAAAAAAATTGGGCATAAACTACATGCTATTAGCTAATTTCTCACTGAAGCGATTTTAAAAATACCAAAATAAAGTTTACCTTTTGAGGGAGCCACAAAACATGCTATGCTATTTTTTTGACAGAAACAACACCAATTTTTGTGGCTCCCTCTTTTGAACCCCTTAATCTATGCCATTTTAAAAAAAAAATAGTAGTTTAGAAAGTAGACTCGGAGCACTACAAACATTGTTTTGGTTACATCTCCAAATTTTGAGTGTAATTATGCTCAATTTCTCATCCAAGGCTTTATTTCCTGATTTCAGAAAAAAAAAGTGGCCACTTAAGACCCCTTTTTGGCCCCCCATCTTCTTGCACTTACCCACCTAACCTTAGAAATGAAATAAATTGAAATAAAATGCTGACATCGCATGGGAACAAAATTTTGAATCCAGAATTTCAAAACACATGACATATGCCGAGACCAAAATAAAATTTAGAATCGTGAGATTTAGGGAAGGACTAGGGCATGGGCGTCCAAGTCCAGCCCCCAAATTTTACTCCATGTCAAGCTTAAGGGTGTCCTAAATGTCTAGAATCTATAGTTTCTTTCTGGGTTTTTGCTGGTAATTACTTCAAAATGTGACATTTCCTCGATAAGGTAAGTGTCAATTAGGGTTTAAATGGGTCCAATAATGAAAGGGGTTAAGGGGCACTTAAAAGGTAGGAGCTAAACTCAGTGAAATTGTGCTAATCCAAGAAGGAGCACAATTTACGACATAACAAATGCAAACTACAAGTTAAAAGGAATCCATATAAAACTCAAACTACTTCCTACTTAATCTTTGAAGGAGAGTAGTGCTAAATAGGTTATAGATCTAACAATTTCATGAAGATGTTTGGGCTTGGGTGATATTCACTTATAAAGACTTCTTTTAGGAAGAGTTTTTCTATAGAAAGAATGCAATAATATGTAATGAGTTTAAAGTGTTGCAGTATAGTATGCATGTTGTTTTATATGTGGTGGTGTTGTGAAAACAACCACAAGTCATTTGGAGAATATATCACAAACGCATATGGAAAAAAAATGTTGTTGGAAGCATGAATAGATATGCAGGAGCACTTGTAGTAGAGTTGGAGTTCATGTGACACAATCTAATAGTATGATAATATTCTAGAAGATGACACGAGGTATTGAAAGTAGTCAGAAGTGATGTTATGTAAGCATGTGCTACAAGTGTGGAGCTAGCAATACTGGTTATATAGGAAAACACGAACTCATTGACAATGTTAAGTGTGTACATATTCATTCATAGTATGTGGTAGTGGTTATGTATACAAGATGATTATCCACATGGAGACATCATGTTTGGTGATATGTGTAGTATACTAATGTCATAATATGGTTAGAATATAGTTACATGACTCTTAGTATTCCAGATGTTGAATGGACAATTAGATGATTGGAATTCTCATGTGTATATCCATATGTATCATCTTGTTTAAAGGTGCTAAGGTTGGATGGTTGTATAGACTAAAAAGGTTAGCAGTAGGGTAAGTGCAAAGAGATGTGGGACCAAAAAGTCACCACATGACTTTTTGGTCCCATGCAACCTAAAATGCGAGTGCATTATAACGTGCTCATGTTTTGGGTTGATTAAAGTAAAAAAAACTCCAAAATAGAAAAACCTATGGCCAAGAGTCATTTCTACAAGGAAAAATAGCAGTAAGAGAATGAGCTCATTGGAGGAAGGAGAAATCAAGCAAAGGAGAAGGGTAATCATTGTTTTCACCATGCCACCTCGCCAATCTCGCTCCTAAAGATGTCGTGAAGGAAATGTAGAGGGTGTAGTAGCCGAAGAAGGTAGGGTTTGATTAATTTTTGTGAGTTTGAAAATTTTTTTTTACTTTTGCAATGTTTGATTGGTTTTTTATATTGAATGTACAGTCAATGAGGCAATACAAAACACAAATCTAGCAAAGGAGGGTCAAAACAACTCCAAAAACCCTCAAAACTCCCCACCTTCACGTCCTCACCATGAAAGAGATACATAGGAGAACTATTTAGGGCAAAAAGAAGAAAATAAAAAACATCTTCAAACCCTAATTGAAATGTTAAATAGTCCAAGTGCAAGCACCGATCGTAGGAGAGTGCTTGTGAAGTCATTAGAGATGATTGTTTCTCATACTGAATCGGTGACAAACCAAATCACCAAATTTCATGACTATAGGGAGAGGTGTCGGCAATACTATGCCGACAAATTGTCTTACAAACAAGTGAAGGACCTAAAAATTACAAAATCTGCATTATGTTCATACTTTATCAATTCTGAAACTAGCCAGAGATTAGAAGAGACTTGTAAACGCTTCCCTATGCATTGGTGTTGGAATAGAGATATATCCTAAAACTTTTGGGATAGATGTTACATGGTGTTTGACAAGAGTCCATGCAACAACAATGAGGTGCCACAATATTTCTTAAGGAAACTCCATTGGAAGTTCATCCTTAAGAAGATTCCTAATTATTTTGACATTTGAGAGTTCTAGGGCAGAGGTGGTGGCTCTACCCAAGATAGAGAGGGGGCACAATGAGACCAAAACCATGCACCTAGACCCCTGATGAGGCCAACACATGTGTCACTCCCTTTGACTTTGAAGGAGAGCATTGAGGTGGAGACACTGCATTCATTGAGTGCTCTCACACAGTCTCTAGCACACTACGACAATGATCTCACCTAGGCCGACGAGGGTGAGAGAAGTAGGCATCATTTGCCCCCACATCTATGCAGTTCATGTGGGAACCTATACGATTATGGGATGTAGGACTCGCAGTAGGACTCTCGGTAGGATGTTGCAACGTAGGGACAAATTCCATTTTGGATGATCTTGTTCTCACAGATGATGTCTTATAGTATACATTTGGTATTGACTCCCAAGTAATTTTTAACAAGTTTCATCTTGAATTAATATATTCTTATTTGAAATTTGTAATTAATTTTATATGGCTATCTATATTATAAGTCAAAATTAATGTATGTAATTGTCTGCATAATGAAATTCTAGGGTCAAAATCTTCATCCTGCCTCTGTTTTCCATCCAATGGTAGGTTATGAGAGGAGGTTGAGTCAGTAGGTATGTAATTTATCACATGATCATACATATAGTACATATATCAATGGTAATCTTATTTAGTGACAATTTGATAATTTCAACAGGGAGCTTCATTAGCACATCCACAATTTCCTTGGTCCCCTGGTGATGCAGAGCGCACAGTGGAAGCTTCAAAAACTTAACAATAGACTATATCAGCGAGAGTGTGACTTTTGTCTTTGCGATATATCCTCATTGGCCAAACATATCCCGTTAGCCACCTTGTTATTTATCTGGCCGATCCCTTAACTTTCCCTGATGACATGCATTGTCGGTGTAACCTTCCTCTTCGGTGAGCACTTTGTATGTGCTCCCGATACACTGATAGAATAGTTTGTATATACTTCCACCGACTTGCGATCACCGGTTTCCTTCACCGTCGCTGCTGGTCACCTCTTGCATCTAACACAATGTATGCGCGCAATGTATATTCTCAATATACATTCAGAAGATACATTCGAAACATGCATTCAGAATATGCATTCGGGGAGATTGACCATTGACCTTCCTTGCACATTCACCACATACAACTGCAACATTTACTTGCGAGATACACACGAACATACAACTGCGAGATACACATAGAATGTATACCCAGTGAAGCAATACAGTCTTACATTGATGCACTTGGTCACTCGACTACTCTTCGGGTAGACTACTACTTTCACTTAGAATATTAAATACTCTGCCGATAACCCAGTCTCACTGATGGTACTCTAACACTTACGTAAAACTTCTCTTCACCTAAGTTTTGACTAAACCCTAGCACATGAAGATGCTAGGTTGGTCTACTACACAACACAGTTGATCTGATCTTCTCCGTCATCAAATAGAATACAAATGACAGACACAGAAACAAGAATAGACATATATGTACATTGAGAAGCCATTCCACTAATTTTGACAGAAATCTTGTCAGTGGAATGCTTCAAATTGACATCTTGCAACAATGGGAAAATATAGAACGGAAAGGAAATCTACAGCTAACAAATTTGCAATTACAGAGAATAGGAATCGAAATGATGGAACATAAAATCTTTATTTCTCTTTGAAACAATGTTCAATCACAGTCTACCTCCTCTCTACGATTACATTCCAACATATGATTGATTACAATCTCAAACCCTAATACCTAATCTTGTTCATTTCCTTGGTTTTTATAGATTGCCTAGAGTAGTACCAAACTGACTCCAAGTGGCTGGGAGATCGATTCCAAGCAGCTGGGAAACACTACTGCCTATTTTTGGCATTATTGCTATTTTTAGCATTAGGCAATTACAATTGTCAAATGTCACTTAGGACTTACAAAATAAACCTAGACATAAACTAAAATGAAAATGCATTGGTCAATAGACCTTATTACAAAAAAAACATGATTTTCTAGGTGCTCTTACACCATACTCCCAGGGTTAATAGAACTCAAGTCCCTTGAGGAACCAAATCTAAAATGGAAACCCCATGTTGGATGATGTCCTCCTTGCTCATCCAGGTTGCATCTTCATCAGGTAAACCATGCCATTTGACCAGATACTGCTTGTAGGTCTTATGTCGAGTCTTCTTTTGAACCTTTGTGTCTAAAATACATTCCAACAGGACTGGCTGACTTGGTGGAAAATCAGAAATCCATTCTACATCACCTACTCCTGTCACATCTGAAGCTGTAACATTGTCTCCTTTGAATGGAAACAGTTCTGACACATTGAAAATGGGTGATATTGGTAAACCTAGAGGAAATTCAATTTCATATGCATTAGGCCCAAATTTGTGTACAATCTTGCATGGACCTATCTTCTTCATAAGAAGCTTCGTGGGTTGCCCCTTCGAAAGTCTTTCCTTCTTCAGATATGCCATTATCAGATCCCCAACTTTGTATTGGACATCCTTTTTTTTTTATCAACTCTCTCTTTGTATTTCCCTGTGTTCTGCTGGATAGTTTCCCTTACAACATCATGGATATCCTTCATACTGACTGCAAAATCTTCTCCTTGTGCACTCCTTTTCTCCATGTTCTAGAGATCCTTGAGCTCCAAAATTCCCCTGGGATGAATCCCATATACAACTTCAAAAGGACTCTTTCCTGTGCTCCGATTGATAGAGTAATTATATGCAAATTCTGCTTGCGGGATGATCATATCCCATGCTTCGCCATGCTGTTTAGTCAAATACCTCAAAAGATTACCCAGTGATCTATTCACCACCTTAGTTTGTCCATCCGTCTGAGGGTGATAGGCTGACGTGAAAGATAATTGAGTGCCCAATTTCTTCCATAATGTGCGCCAAAAATGTCCCACAAACTTGGGATCTCTGTCAGTGACAATATTCAATGGCAAACCATGAATTTGAACTATTTCTTTAAAGAACAGACCAACAATGTGTGAAGCATCATTAGTACATTTACATGGTACAAAATGAGCCATTTTACTAAACCTGTCAACAACCACAAACACACTGTCAAATCTTTTTTGAGTCCTAGGAAGACCCAAAGCAAAATCCATACTGATGCACTCCCATGGCCTTTGAGGAATTAGAAGTGGTTGATAGAGACTTGCATTTGATGAAGTCCCTTTTGCCCTCTGGCAAATTTCCTAACATCTGTTTGCATTTTAGGCTAGAAGTAAAGCCTTCTCACTTGTTCCAACATCTTGTCCAGTCCAAAATGACCTCCAAGACTACCGCAATGTTTCTCTTTTATGATGTTCTCTCTCATGGAACACCTAGGTACACACAGTTGGCTACCTTTGAATAGTAGCCCTTGCTGTAACAAATATTCATAAAAATTAGAATGATAGGAATCTAAAAATTGTGAACAAACTGCATATATCACCTTGAAGTCCTCATCATCCTAGTACATATTCTTGAGAGAATCCACCCTCACACTTTGCTACTGGATTTCCTGTATAGTGCACACTCTTCTGCTCAGAGCATCTGCCACCTTGTTGGCTTGTCCCTTGTTATGTTTGATGGAAAAAGTATACACTTGGAGTTGTTCGGCCCACTTCATATGCCTGTGATTTAGCTTCACCTGTGAATTCATAAAAATCAAAGCATGGTTGTCAGTATAAACAATGAATTCCTTGGGCAAGAGATAATGTCTCCATTTTTTCAATGCTTGAACCATTGCATACAATTCTAGATCATACGTGGAATACTTTCATTTAGCTTCATTCAGCTTTTCACTAAAGAAAGCAACAGGTCTACCTTCCTGACTCAAGATAGCACCAATGGCAAGGTTATTGGCATCACATTCCACAGTAAACAACTTATGAAAATCAGGCAAAACCAAAATGGGTTTCTCTGCTATTTTCTGTTTGAGTATCTCAAAAGACTCATCAGCTGCTCTATCCCAAATAAACTTACATTTCTGTCCTCCTTTTATGGTATCCAGAATGGGTGCACAAATGTGACTGAATCCTCTTATGAATTTCCTATAAAAAGTTACCAACCCATGAAAACTCCTTACATCACTGATAGTTTTGGGTGCTGGCCAAGACAGAATAGCATTTACCTTCTCTGGATCCATTTTCAAATTGCCCTAGGATATCACAAATCCAAGATAGGTGAGTTCTTCCTTCATGAAGACAATCTTCTCCATATTGATCATCAGTTTCTCCTCATGCAGCTTCTTCAATACCTATTCCAAATGTTGCAAATGTTCTTCCTTTGTCTTGCTGAAAACTAGAATATCGTCAAGATAGACAACAAGTTTGCCAATATAATCTTTCAATACCTCATTCATTAGATGCATGAAAGTACTTGGAGCATTGGACAGACCAAATGGCATCACCAACCATTGATAAAGACCTTCATTAGTCTTAAAGGCTATCTTCCATTCATCCCCTTGTCTAATCCTGATCTGATGGTATCCACTTTATCAATTTTAGAAAAATACTAACTTCCACCCAAACAATCCATAAGGTCCTCTATTCTGGGAATAGGAAACCTATATCTGATGGTGATCTTATTTATGGCTCTTGAATCAGTACATAACCTCCATTTGCCATCCTTCTTGGGAGCCAAAAATGTGGGTACAACACATGGACTAAGACTTTTCCTCACCAAACCCTTATCCAACAGTTCTTGTACTTGTTTAGCAATCTCCTCATTCTGATTAGATGTCAATTTATAAGCTGGTTTATTCGGCAATGTGGATCCTAGGATGAAGTCAATATGATGGCTTATGTGACTCACGGGGGGTAGTGCATTGGGTATATCCTCCACCATGATACCCTTATATTTGTCTAACAATTCCTGTACTTCCTTAGGGACTTTTTCCTTGTTTTTAGACAAATCAGAATTGTCTTTAGGTTTCAAAATTAGAGCATATCCCTAGTTTCCCTCTTCTTTCAGAGTATGGAGAAACTCTTTCCCACTCATTAACATGATACTTGATCCTACATTCTTGTCTACACCTTCTTCTGGTAAAGGATCCGTCTTATACTATCTACTATTCTTAGTGATTACAAAGGAATTAGATTCACCATCATGCTGGGCTTGTACATCATACTGCCAAGGTCTTCCTAACAGTAAATGGCATGCATCCATGGGAATTATATCACACAAAAGTTTATCCCCATATTCCCCTATCTGAAATTCTACCCAAGCTTGTTCATCAACCAAGACTTACTGCCCTTTGTTCAGCCATGGCACTTTGTATGGACTCACATGTGGTAATCTTTTCAAATTCAATTTCTCTACCATTTCTACTGAAACTAAATTTTCAGTTGAACCGGCATCAACAATTACCTTGCACTTTTTGCCAGAAAATTTACACAGAGTTCTGAATAGTGTCTTCCTCTGGGGTGGTTCCTTGTTCTTTGGCACTTTCAACATTATTCTTCTCATCATGAGACTCTCTCCATCTTGTGCTGGAGCTGTGCATCCCATAGGTGAGTTCACACTCTGATGATCTTCTTCTTGAATCAGTTGGTTCCTTCTCTCTCCTCCATGAGAGCTTGAGGCTTTCTCCAGACACCTGCTTGCTGTGTGCCCAATTTGGTTACAATTATAACATCTTCCCATGAAGATATTAGGACCTCTGCCTGGTCCACCAAATCTACCTCTTCCATTGGGTCTCCTTCCTCTGAAACCCTCTCTAGAACCAGATTCTCCACTATGCTCTTGCTGACTGGACTCCCCTTGATTCTTCTGGAATTGATTTCTATCACCAAAACTATTTCTACCTCTGGAATCCCTTCCACCTCTACCTCTGCTCTGCTATTCTCCTTTTCTTTTCTACTTCTCTTCTACTCTCAGTGCCACCTGGAAACATTTGTCCATGGTTTCTGGTGTCAAGATGGTAATCTCATCTTGTATACTATATTTTTGGCCATTAATATACATGGCAACTCTTCCTTTCTCATCTTTAGCATGTCCACACCTTAAAGATAATTTGTGGAATTCCTCTATGTAGGTGGATACATCCATATCCTTCTGCCTAAGGTTCTGCATTTTCCTGTATATCTGTACCTCATAATCTGCTGGTAGGAACTGAGCCTTGATCCTCTCTAGCATCCAACTCCAGGATGAGATCATGCTCTTGCCACTCTTCACCCTTTCTCCTTGGGTGTAGTTCCACCACGTGAGTGTAGCACCCTTCAATTTTCATTTTGTAAACTTGACTCTTCTATTCTCTAGTACCTCCTTGTACACGAAGTAAATGTTCAAAGCCTCGACTCATTCGATGACTTCATCTGCGTCGATCTTTCCACTAAACATCAGAATCTCCATTCTTGCCTCGGACGACTCCTTACCAAGTGATTTTATGGCCTCCAGAAATTATTTCTGGTCTGCAGATATATTTGTCTATCCTAGGGTTATCTCTTCTTCCCCATCTTCATCTTCTCCATCAGACTCCTCGTCTAGTTTCCTACCTTTTCCCAAGGTCTTCAACTTAGCCTAGAGTGCTTCCTTGACTCCAGTCTTGATCAACTCCTCCATCTCCTTGAATTTCTTGACCACTTCGGTGGTCATTCCCTTTGGAGGCATATCACTAGCCCCTTCTTCACTTTCTCTATCTGACATAATACCAAAATGATGCAGAACGCATAGTGGAAGCTTCAAAAACTTAACAATAGACTGTATCGGCGAGAGTGTGACTTCTGTCTTGGCGATATGTCCTCATCGGCCAAACATATCCCGTCGGCCACCTTGTTATTTATCTGGCCGATCCCTTAACTTTCCCCGATGACATGCATTATTGGTGTAACCTTCCTCTTCAATGAGCGCTTTGTATGTGCTCCTGACACATCGATAGAACAATTTGTATATACTTCCGCCGACTTGCGATCATTGGTTTCCTTCATCGTCACTGCCGGTTACCTCTTGCATCTAACACAATGTATGTGCAAAATGTATATTCTCAATATACATTCGGAAGATACATTCAAAACATGCATTTAGAATATGCATTTGGGGAGATTGACCGTTGACCTTCCTTGCACATTCACCACATACAACTGTAACATTTACTTACGAGATACACACGAACATACAACTGTGAGATACACACAAAATGTATACCCAGTGAAGCAATACAGTCTTACACCGATGCACTTGGTCACCCAACTACTCTTCGGGCAGACTACTACTTTCGCTTAGAATATTAAATACTCTGCCGATAACCCAGTCTTGCCAATGGTACTCCAACACTTAGGTAAAACTTCTTTTCACCTAACTTTCAACTAAACTCTAGCACATGAAGATGCTAGGTTGGTCTACTACGTAGCACAGTTGACCCAATCTTCTCCGCCATCAAACAGAATAAAAATGACAAACACAGAAACAAGAACAAACATATATGTACATTGAGAAGCCATTCCACTAATTTTGACAGAAATCTTGTCAGTGGAATGCTTCAAATCAACATCTTGCAACAATGGGAAAACACAGAATGGAATGGAAATCTACAGCTAACAAATTTGCAATTACAGAGAATAGGAATCGAAATGATGAAACATACAATCTTTATTTCTCTTTGAAATAATGTTCAATCACACTCTACCTCCTCTCTGTGATTACATTCCAACATATGACTAATTACAATCTCAAACCCTAATACCTAATCTTGTTCATTTCCCTAGTTTTTATAGATTCACCTAGAGTAGCACCAAACTGACTCCAAGCGGCTGGGAGATCGATTCCAAGAGGCTGGGAAACACTACTGCCTATTTTTGGCATTATTGCTATTTTTGGCATTATTGCTATTTTTAGCATTCGGTGATTACACTTGTCAAATGTCACTTAGGACTTACAAAATAAACCTAGACATAAATTGAAATGAAAATGCATTAGTCAATAGACCTTATTACAAAAGAAAACATGATTTTCTAGGTGCTCCTGCACCACCTGGATGCAAAACCACTTTTATAGAGGTAATTTAACCATTTGTAATCATTATGCATTTAAATAATTTTATGTATCTATTTTGGTCAAATAACCTTGAACTCTATTTTTAGATGTTGAATATGGAGACTCCTCATCTTTGTGAGTTAGTGGAGGCAGGCATTGCTACAACCATGTTGTCTTCAAATCCTTTGATTGAGCTATGAGCCAGTAACATGTAAATGTCATTTTGTGTTTCTTGTTTTATCTCATGTCATTTGATGTACATATATGATATTTATGTTTAGTCAATTTTGCTTCTTAATGCTTCTCATAGGAGGTCACAACTCCAACCCGTCTAGATACAAACAAAGAGAGAGAAAAGATGATCGAGAGGGCTCATCAACTAGCAATAAGTGATTGATTACATATGTGATGTTATATATTTCATTTTTTCTATATTAATGTGCATATTGTTTGATTGTATTAACAGGTTGAGTTGCAAGATTCTCTGTCGAGGAGATCTAGTTGATGAGAGAGAGAGGATGAGTCACTGATTGGCTCTCCATCTTCATGGCCAAGAAAGGGCTGTAGATTATTTCATAGCAGTTCATAGGAAACTAGATTAAATTGGGACATTTTTTTATATGCCTAGATGGCTTTGTATACATACTTTTGTATGTTACCGATGTATATCTTTGTACATGCCTATATGGCTTTGTTTGTACATGCCTGTATGGCTTTATATATAGACTAGATGTTATGTTCATGACATTGTGTATATGACAGTTTACATTAAATATTTAATATGATGATCAATTATAGTTACAGGAATTTGGTTTTACACATGCCAATTGTATTTGCTTGAAAGTTTATAAATTGTTTTCAAATAATCCATTTTGTGCATATCTTTCAATCATTGCATTCCATGAGACTGTGCATTTCTTTGAGGCATCATGTCAAACAATTCACGCACCTTGTCTATGCTTCCACACTTTGCATACATGTCTACAAGGGCAGCTGCAAATACAACATGTGACAAAATTCCTATATCCTTTATGCTTTGATGGTTGTCCACACCCTGTTCCCCAGATCGTATTTTAGCATAGGCAAGGAGGATGTTGGATAAGGTTGTGCAATTTGGTTTTAGACGTGCCAATTGCATTTGAAAGTTTCTTTCGTGCATTTTCTTGAAAGTTTCTAAAGCCTTATAAAAATCCATTTCGTGCATATCTTGCAATCATTGGATTCCATGAGACAACATTTCTTTGAGGCATCGTGTCAAACTGTTCATGTGCCTTGTATATGCTTCCACACTTTTCATACATGTCTAGTAGGGTAGTTGCAACTACAACAATTGACAAAATTCTGATATCCTTTATTCTTTGATGGATGTCTATACCATTTCTAAGGTTTTGGAATTTGTCTTTACACCTGCCAATGGCATTTGCTTGAAAGTTTCTAAAGCCTTATCAAAAAATCCATTTTGTTCATATCTTGCAATCATTTCATTCCATGAGATGACATTTCTTTGAGGCATCATGCCAAACAGTTCATGTGCCTTGTCTATGCTTCCACACTTTACATACATGCCTCTAAGGGTAGTTGCAACTACAACATCTAACAAAATTCCCCTATCTTTTATGCTTTGATGGATGTCCATACCATGTTCCAAAGATCCCATTTTGGCATAGGCAAGGAGGATACTGGCTAAGGTTGTGGAATTTGGCTTTACACCCGCCAATTGTATTTTCTTTAAAGTTTATAAAGCGTTATCAAAAAATCCATTTTTTTGCATATTTTGCAATAATTGTATTCCATGAGATGACATTTCATTGAGGCATCATGTCAAACAGTTCACGACACCTTGTCTATGCTTCCACACTTTTCATACATGTCTACTAGGGTAGTTGCAACTACAACATCTAACACAATTCCTATATCCTTTATACTTTGATGGATGTCCATACCATGTTCCAAAGATCCCATTTTGGCATATGAAGGGAGGATGTTGGCTAAGGTTGTTGAATTTGGCTTTACACTTCTCAATTGCATTTGATTGAAAGTTTCTAAAGCCTTGTCAAAAAATCCATTTTGTTCATGTATCTTGCAATCATTGCATTCCATGAGACAACATTTCTTTGAGGCATCGTGTCAAACAGTTCACATGCCTTGTATGTGCTTCCACACTTTGCATACATGTCTCACAGGGTAGTTGCAACTACAACATTTGATAAAATTCCTATATCCTTTATGCTTTGATGGATGTCCATACTGTGTTCCAAAGATACCATTTCTAAGGTTTTGGAATTTGGCTTTACACCTGCCAATTGCATTTTCTTGAAAGTTTCTAAAGCTTTATCAAAAAACCTATTTTGTTCATATCTTGCAATCATTACATTCCATGAGACGACATTTTTTTTAGGCATCATGCCAAACAGTTCACGTGCCTTGTATATGCTTCCACACATTGCATTCATGTCTCCAAGGGAAGTTGCAACTACAACATCTAGCAAAATTGCCATATCTTTTATCCTTTGATGGATGTCCATATCGTGTTCCAAAGATCCCATTTTGGCATATGCAAGGAGGATACTAGCTAAGGTTGTGGAATTTGGCTTTACACCCGCCAATTGTATTTGCTTCAAAGTTTATAAAGCCTTATAAAAAAATACATTTTTTTTCATATCTTACAATCATTGCATTCCATGAGATGGCATTTCGTTGAGGCATCATGTCAAATAGTTCACGTACCTTGTCTATGCTTCCACACTTTGCATACATATCTACTAGGGTAGTTGCAACTACAAGATCTAACAAAATTCCCATGTCCTTTATGCTTTGATGGGTGTCCATACCATGTTCTAAAGATCCCATTTTGGCATATGAAGGGAGGATGTTGGCTAAGGTTGTGGAATTTGGCTTTACACCTCTCAATTGCATTTTCTTGAAATTTTATAAAACCTTATTAACATATCCATTTTGTGCTATCTTGCAGTTATTAGATTCCATGAGATGGCATCTCTTTGAGGTGTTCTATCAAACAATTCACGTGCCTTGTCTATGCTTCCACACTTTGCATACATGTCTACTAGGGTAGTTTCAACTACAATAGATCTGACAAAATTCCCATATCCTTTATGCTTTGATGGATGTCCATACCCTATTCCAAACTTCCTATTTTGGCATAGGCAGGAAGGACGTTGGCTAAGGTTGTGGAATTTGGCTTTACACCTGCCAATTGCATTTTCTCGAAAGTTTCTAAAGCCTTATGAACAAATCCATTTAGTGCATATCTTGTAATTATTGCATTAGACATGAGATGGCATCTCTTTGAGGTGTTCTGTCAAATAGTTCACTTTGCATTTTGATTTACACCTACCAATTGCATTTGCTTAAAAGTTTCTAAATCCTTATCAACAAATCCATTTTGTGCATATCTTGCAATTATTGCATTCCATGAGTTGGCATCTCTTTAAGGTGTTCTGTCAAACAATTCACATGCCTTGTCTATGCTTCGACACTTTACATTATGAATATTGAACAAATAAATATATTGTGAACCTATTTGCAACAACTTATGATATGGTTTTCATATAATTAGTTTTTGTACATAAATTATTAGTTAAATTTCACACTTTTATGTTAAGAAAAATATGGAATATGAAACATACAATAAAGCATTTTTTATAAGAGAATGATGGGTACAAGGAAAGGTGCATCCAATCATAGGATTTATCATTTAGGCCTTTATAAGTTTTTTTTAGATGAATCTAACAATTCATAGTCTGAATCATTATAAGGAAATATAATTTGTTTATGCTAAATTATTAGATTGATGCTAAGTGTTAGTTAACATATTTGTTGTACTCTCCTTTTTGTATACATCTCATAATAATTATGATATTTAAACTACTAGATTTGATATAGAAATTACTAGATTTGATATGATAATCATAGATAATTTCTCATCTTACATGTTAGACATATCTTCATTTCACCTTCTATATGTTTGACATCATTTTTCTACCTTCATCTCACCTTAGATATATGTTTTACATTATATGTTTAGTTAGGGGGAGACTTAGAGAGAGACCAAGAGGGGGATGATATGTTTGACATTGTATCCTCATTTCACCTTCTATAGGTCTAGCATACCCTCGTTTCACCATCTATATGGGTTACAGAAAGAGCAGAATGAGGAAGAGGGGAAGAGAGTGAGACATAGGGAGAGAGACATGTCTAGCATGATTTGTATATCCTCATTTCACCTTCTATATGGTTTTTGGATGCTTTGCATATCCTCATTTCACCTTTCTACATTTTCTTTACACCTGCCAGTTGCATTTTCTTGAAAGTTTCGAAAGCCTTATCAAAAAATCCATTTTGTGCATATATCTGGCAATCATTGCATTCCATGAGACATCATTTATATGAGGTGTCATGCCAAACTATTCACATGCCTTGTCTATGCTTTCACACTTTGCATACTTATTTTGCATTTTATAGAAAACTAAGTACTCTCGGCTATTGATGGGGTAGTTTTAGTAAATTTTTATTTTCTCCTAATTCCACCATATGTACATATATATAGAGCTACAAGAAAGATTTCATAGGTTGGCATATACAAGAAACCTTCTATATGGTTTCTATGCTTTGCATAACCTCATTTCACCTTTCTACATTTGCTTTACACCTGCCACTTTGCATACATGTCTATTAGGGCAATTGCAACTACAACATTTGACAAAATTCTCATATCCTTTATGCTTTGATGGATGTAATTAGAACACATTCCATACCTACCTCAAATTTTTTTAAATTAATTTCGTTTGCCTACGGTGGCAAGGAACACATTGTTCCAAAATGCTTCAGTTTCATGCAGCGAAAAGGTGCTAGGAGCAACATTTTGCATTCCTTAGCTCATGGGGCTGAACCGACTGTGCCAAATCATTGGGGTGGGTGAGTAAATACTAGGGGAGGTCTCGTTTCATGTGCCAAGTGTCCCAATTGTTCTAGGCAGCAGGTTACCGGTAAAGTCACTTAAGATCCCTAAGAGCAAAAAGCTGCCAAACTTTAAAAAAGCAGTTCTCAGAATTCATTGTAGCTGGGAATTTTTTGTTTGGACCTATAGGTGTATGTGAGGTTTGTCCACAATAACCTCTCTCAGTTTTGGTCAACTCCAATCTATTTGACCGTGCCGAAACCAAATGCATTCTTGCAAAATGCTTCAGTTTAATGCAGTGAAAAGGTGCTAGGAGTCACATTTTGAATTCCATAGCATGTGGGGCCAAAATAACTATGCCAATGTGTCAGGGTAGGTGGTTAAATGCTAGGGGAGGTCTTGTTTCATGCACCAAGTGTCTCAGTCGTTCGAGACAGCAGGCTATCGGCAAAGTTACTTAAGATCCCTAAGAGCAAAAAATTGCCAAACCTTGACGTAGCAGTTCTCAAAATTCATGGCATCTGGGAATGTTTTGTTTAGATCTATAGGTGCATGTGGGGTCCATCCATAATAACCTCTCTTAGTTTTGGTCAACTCTAATATGTTTGACCATGCCGAAATGAAATGCATTCTTGCAAAATGCTTCAATTTCATGTAGTGGAAAGGTGCTAGGAGTGACATTTTGTATTCCACAGCTCGTGGGGCTGAAGTGATTGTGCCAACGTGTCAAGGTGGGTGGGTAAACACTAGGGGAGGTTCTGTTTTATGCACCAAGTGTACCAGTCATTCAGGGCAGCAAGTTACTGGCAAAGTCACTTAAGATCCCTAAGAGCAAAAAAATGCCAAACTTTAATAGAGTAATTCTTAGAATTCGTGGTAGTTGGGAATGTTTCATTTTGACCTATAGGTGCATGTGGGGATTGTCCATAATAACCTCTATCAATTTTGGTCAACTCCAATCCATTTGACCGTGCCGAAACTAAATGCATTCTTGCAAAATGCTTCAATTTCATGCAGTGGAAAGGTGCTAGGAGTGAAATTTTGCATTCCATAGCTCATGGAGCCAAACTGAATATGCCAATCTATCAGGGTGGGTGGGTAAATGCTAGGGGAGGTCTCTTTTCATGTGCCAAGTGTCCCAGTCATTCGAGACAACAGGCTACCGACAAAGTTACTTAAGATCCTAAGAGCAAAAATTACCAAACTTTGACAGAGCAGTTCTCAAAATTTATGGTATCTAGGAATGTTCTATTTAGATATATAGGTGCATGTGGGGTCCTTCCACAATAACCTCTTTTGGTTTGGGTCAACTCCAATCCGTTTGACCGTGCCGAAATCAAATGCATTCTTGCAAAATGCTTTAGTTTGATGTAGCACAACCTTGCCATGTGCCATATTTTTTGTTCTGTTCATCGTGATGCCAAATTAACTGTGCCAATGCATCGGGGTAGGTGGGAAAATGCTAAGGGAGGTCTCTTTTTGTGTACCAAGTATCTCAATCATTGCAGGCAGCAGGCTACCGACAAAGTCACTTAAGATCCCTAAGAGCAAAAAACTGCCAAACTTTGATAGAGCAGTTCTTAGTATTCGTGGTAGGTGGTAATGTTCCATTTGGACCTATAGGTGCACTTAGGATCTTTCCACAATAAACTCTCTCAGTTTTGGTCAACTCCAATCCGTTTGACCATGTCGAAATGAAATGCATTCTTGCAAAATGCTTTAGTTTCATGCAGTGGAAAGGTGCTAGGAGTGACATTTTACATTCCACAACTCATGGGGCAGAACCGAATGCACTAATGCATTGGGGTGGGTGGGTAAATGGTAGGGGAGGTCTTGTTTCATGTGCCAAGTGTCCCAGTCATTTGGGGCAGCAAGCTACCAACAAAGTCACTTAAGATCTTAAGAGCAAAAACTACCAAATTTTGACAGAGTAGTTCTTGGAATTTGTGGTAGCTAGGAATGTTCTATTCAGACCTATAGGTGCATGTGGCATCTGTCGACAATAACCTCTCTCATTTTTGGTCAACTCCAATCCGTTTGACCATGCCCAAATCAAATGCATTCTTGCAAAATGCTTCAGTTTCATGTAGCACAACCTTGCCAGGTGCCATATTTTTTGTTCTGTGCATTGTGGGGCTGAACCGACTATGCCAATGCATCAAGGTGGGTGGGTAAATGCTAGGGGAGGTCTCATTTTGTGTGCCAAGCATCTCAGTCATTCCGGGCTGTAAGCTACCAATAAAGGTGACTTTGCCCGTAGCTTATAGCCTGAAATGATTGGGATGCTTGGCACACAAAAGGAGACCTCCCCTAGCATTTACCTACCCACCCCGACATGTTGGCATAGTCAATTTGGCCCCATGACTTATGGAATGCAAAATTTCACTCCTAACATCTTTCTACTTTACTGGTAGCTTGCAGCTTGGAATGACTGAGACACTTGGCACATGAAACGAGACCTCCCCTAGCATTTACCTGCCCACCCCAACATGCTGGCATAGTCAGTTTGACCCCAGGACTTGTGGAATGCAAAATTTCACTCCTAGCACCTTTCGACTTTGTCAGTAGCTTGCAACTTGGATTGACTAGGACACTTGGCACATGAAACGAGACCTCCCCTAGCATTTACCCGCCCACCTCAACATGTTGGCATAGTTAGTTTGAGCCCACAACCCGTGGAATACAAAATTTCACTCTTAGCACCTTTCAACTTTGCTAGTAGCTTGCAGCCTGAAATGACTGAGACACTTGGTGCACAAAATGAGACCTCCCCTAGCATTTACCTACCCACCCCAATGTGTTGGTGCAGTTTGTTCGACCCCACAACCTGTGGAATGCAAAATTTCACTCCTAGCACCTTTCGACTTTACCGGTAGCTTGCACCCCAGAACGACTGGGACACTTGGCACACAAAACGAGACCTTCCCTAGCACTTACCCACCCACCTCGACATGTTGGCACAGTTGGTTTGACCCCACAACCTATGGAATGCAAAATTTCACTCCTAGCACATTTCAACTTTGTCGGTAGCTTGCAGTTCGGAATGACTGAGACACTTGGCGCATGAAACAAGACCTCCCCTAGCATTTACCTACCCACCTTGATGTGTTGGCACATTTAGTTTGGCCCCACGAGCTATGGAATGCAAAATATCACTCCTAGCACCTTTCCACTGCATGAAACTAAAGCATTTTGCAAGAATGCATTCCATTTTGGTATAGTCAAACTAATTGGAGTTGACCAAAGCTAAGAGAGGTTATTGTTGATGGACCCCACGTGCACCTATAGGTCAAAATGGAACATTCCCAGCTACCATGAATTCTGAGAACTGCTCTATCAAAGTTTGGCAATTTTTTGATCTTAGGGATAAGTGACTTTGTCAGTAGCTTGCTGCCTGGAATGACTAAGACACTTGGCGCATGAAATGAGACCTCCCCTAGCATTTACCCACCCACCCCGATGCGTTGGCATAGTCAATTTGACCCCATGACAAGAAGAAAAAAAAATGACACCTGGCAAGGTTCTGCTACATGAAACTGAAACATTTTGCAAGAATGCATTTGATTTCGGCACAGTCAAATGGATTGGAGTTGACCAAAATTGAGAGAGGTTATTGTGGATGGACCCCACATGCACTTGTAGTTCTAAACAAAACATTCCTAGCTACCACATATTTTAAGAACTACTACGCCAAAGTTTGGTAGTTTTTGCTCTTAGGATCTTAAGTGACTTTGTCGGTAGCCTACTACCCCAAATGAATGGGACACTTAGTGCATGAAATGATACCTCCCCTAGAATTTACCCACCCACCCTTATGTGTTGGCATAGTTAGTTCAGCCCGACGAGTTGTGGAATGCAAAATGTCACTCCTAGCATCTTTCCACTACATGAAACTGAAGCATTTTGCAAGAATGCATTTCATTTTGGCATGGTCAAACGGATTGGAGTTGACCAAAACTGAGAGACATTATTATGGACAGACCCGACATGCACCTGTAGGTTGAAATATGACATTCCCAGCTACCATGAATTTTGAGAACTGCTCCATCAAAGTTTGGCAATTTTTTGCTCTTAGGGATCTTAAGTGACTTTGCCGATATCCTACTGCCCCGCACGACTGGGACACTTATCGCATGAAATGAGACCTCCCCTACCATTCACCCACCCACCCCAACATGTTGGCACAGTTGGTTTGTCCCCACAAGCTATGGAATGCAAAATGTCACTCCTAGCACCTTTCCACTGCATGAAACTGAAGCATTTTGCAAGAATGCATTTAATTTCAACACGATCAAATGGATTGGAGTTGATCAAAACTGAGAGACGTTATTGTGGATGGACTCCATGTGCACCTATAGGTCCAAACAGAACATTCCTAGCTACCACAAATTCCAATAAATGTTCCATCAAAGTTTGACATTTTTTTCTCTTAGGGATCTTAAGTGACTTTGCCGATAGCTTGCTACCTCGAACAACTGAGACACTTGGTGTATGAAACAAGACCTCCCTTAGCATTTACCTGCCCACCCCGACATGTTGGTGCAGTTGGTTTGGCCCCATGAGATGTGGAATGCAAAATGTCACTCCTAGCACCTTTCCACTACATGAAATTGAAGCATTTTGGAACAGTGCATTCCTTGCCACCATAGGAAAATGAAATTGATTTAAAAAAACCAAGGTAGTTGTTTATAGGTGGAACTAACATCCAGCTATACATGCAAAGAAGATATTCCTAGGTTTCACAGTTTGACGCAACAATTGGTTCAAAGTTTGACACCTTTTTTGTCTTAGGGCTCTTAAGAGATTTTTTGTGTTTGATGTAGCTGAGAACAATCATGAGGTTTCGCCACCAAAAAGACATCTCCTTGAGCATTTACCCGCCCACCCAGACATGTTGGCACCATCCTTTTGGCCCTAGGAGATGCCGAATGTAAAAATTTAGTCCTAATACCTTTCTAGTAGATAAAAAATCTATACTATAAAGGTGTTCTTACTTGATCTAATGTCTTGTAGGGCATAAATTAAGGCTACCCTTACCGCTGCTATCAATGTTTAGCACCAAATGTGAAGAAACAAATGAGGTTTTGTCATTAAAACTAATAGTAACATCATTAAAACTCATTAAAACTCATTATGGAATAGTAACTAAAGGACATATCATCGTGAAATAATCATGAAAACCTACCTTACTTTCCTTCCAAAGGCAACTTCATAAGGATTATGCTTACCTCAATCATACTCAAATCTTGCATGCAAATGCAATTGCACTATTTAGCTAAAATTAGTACACCAATGAACTCTATAATGAAACAAAGTTAATCAACCAAGACCAAGGAGCACATATAAGAAAGTAAGATAGGTGTCAAAATGTAGAAGGTTAAATGAGGATAGCAAAGAAAAATAACATACCTTTCTGTCATTCCGCTTATTCAATCCAATGAACCATCTGGGTCTTCTCTACTCTTTATTATGTTGAGTATTGCCTCGTGGTCAAATGCACGAACCTTCCACAAAGTCCTGTTCAATGGTCTACCCCCATATTTGATCAAATGAATGTTTGATGTCATAACAAAGTTAGAATAATGATGAATCTTCCTATGTGTGTCAAAGTCCTCGAACAACCACACATCAGAATTCTTCACTAGTTACCTTCTAAGCCATGTTCCAGTAACAATCACTGATCCTATAGGGTACTCGATGTTTTCTCCATCTATAAAAGGGGAATATAATTTATTTTTTGCCTCAACACAATGACACAAATGATAATTTGTTCCTTCTTCATTGTCTTCAGTTGTAATAACTGCATAAACATGCCCTACATTGATATGTGCATTCAGTTCGATGAATATAGTCAACAATACAAGAGAGACTACAAAATAAGATGGAATGTTGAGTTTTATTAAATTTGAATGCTGATAATACCTAGTTGAACTAGATTTGGAATATGGTCAAATTCAACCGATGATTCAATCTCTGTGAGTTGTAGTGTTTTCGGTAGTTGATACATGTCAATCGGGCTTAGGCTTCTTGTACACCAATCATGGACCCACTCCTTTGGCTCAAAATCATACCAAGCTTCATTTGTACATGAAGAACAAAAGCATACCATCCACTGCATATGAATAATCCATGAACCTGCATTAGAGCTTCTAAAAGAGTGTAGCTCACTCGATCCTATCAATGTACAACAATCCTCATATTTTACAATGTTAGTATCATCAACCAACCAAAAATATCTACAAATTGTAGACTTACCTTCATTACTTGGACCCATTGTAGCATTACACCATTCAACAATAGACCTCGCATCTGTCAACTTTGCCTTATCTTTGTACTTTAACTCTTCTTGTGCTAATGCTCTTTTGATACATGCTCCTACACTGTCATGCTCCCCCTTTCCATGCCTGGCCTCACAAAATTCCACATAGGTTGAACACCATTCATCTTATGCATCCTTCTCAATGAATAGAACATCCACGAGTTCTGGAATTGTGATGCACAATTATCTGACCATATGATATGCTGGTGAAATGATATGCTCCTGCTAACCAAATCACGGTAGAACATCTGAAAGAAACCTTGCACAAACTTCGTAAAATGTGTGTGATCATCATTGATATAAAAATGACATTCCCTCAAGATCTTCCTATCATCCTCTATACTATCTTCTGCATGAATGAATACTATTTGCACAAATATAGCAACCTGTGTAGAGTTGTAATACTATGATTGCACCTCATTCTGTGGCTGTAGTGTGTAGTTCTTTGCAAAGTCAACAACTGAAATGATGGTACCAAGTGGAAATGTGTCCTTGCATAACTTGAATTGCAAGTCCAACCATCGAGCTCTATGGGTATGCCTTGCATACTTGTAAACTATATTATCTCAGAAACTAGAGATAAATTGATACACTAGAATCTTTTGAATGACCAATTCACACCTTTTTGCTTCTTTGCCATCTTTTCTAGACTATATGCCATTGTCTTATATTTGCTAAAACTTACTATCTCATTTCCAATTGCATGCCTGTTATCCATATGTTCACAAATTGGCAAATGTTGCAACCCACCACAATGATCACAAGTGTCATCCAAGCATAAGCTATTGTGGAATAATTGACCATCCACTCTTTCACATAAGATGCTCGATATGAAATCTCTTGAAGATCTGGGTGGACACTTTATATTAAACTCCTGTAAAACATCGTTAGTATGCAAATCTACACATATATATCTATAAACATCATAATGATCAGAAAACTCAATATCTACTCGACAACAAGTTGTGCTTGTGTGATTTATTTTGACATAAAAAGGCTTTACCATTTCAAAATACTTTTGACTAATTTTGACTTGAGGATACATCTCTTGAAATTTCTTGAAAAATTATGTTTGAGTCACATCCAAAAAATGCTTTGGATGTGGCTCACGGTTTCGACAACCAATTCTCCTTCTTACAACATCTCTTGCATTAGGAGAAACCCTTGTGTTATTTTTCCAAAATTCTACAATGAGGGATCAAGGCTTCAACAACAACTTTGTCTTTCCATGGGAGTCTCCCTTAGAATGCCCACAATTCATTAGTATTTGGGTCCTCAACTCTTTCACATCTTCCAATGGCTCTCATTAGAGTTTTTCTACTTATTTTCAATGCTTGACTTATCTTTCTAATGAGGTGAGTTTTCTTTGTTTGTTAGCTAACTATTGTCCATGTAATGACACATCATGTGGCATTACTATCCTTGGTGCCTGAGGTGGAACCTGTTGTCATATTTTGCCTAGCCCCAAAATATTCCTATTCCCCTCCTTCTATCAAAGAAATTCGATCAGAGAAAGCCTAAATAGAAGGAGGGAGGCCTTAGATCCTGCATTTCCTCATGATCTGCCTTGTCAAAATCCCCAAAACCTCATCTATAAAACCCTTGCAAAAACCCAGAAAACCCATAAATATTTTGTCCTCAAGTGCCTTCCATCACAGGGATTTCTCATTTTCATACTTAGTCATTTTGATGCATATGAAGGTGACGTCATCCTTTGTTTGGGGGTTTTCATTCATTTGGTCAAAAATGTATCTCATACACATTTTTTGTTTGTTAGTATATCATGTACAATGTTCAATGTACATCGGGTTTATTTCTTGCATCCTTGTATGCATCTTTGTATGTATATTTGTTTGTATCACATATACAATTGCATATGTAAATTAGGATACAAAGGTCCATATACAATCTAGACCTGATCACCTTTCCATGATAGGTTTGATAGCGGTTCAGATTCGCTTTTGTATTTGTATGTCGCAAGGATGCATTATACATACAATTCCAGATATGCATGGGCAGATTCGAGAGGAAAAATGCAATTGGTTTTAGAAAGTGGAGGTGAATGTATGCACCTTTGTATGTTTGATTGCATGTATTTACATATACAAAAGGTAATACAAGTGAAACAGATGAAAGCCCAGACGTGACTGGAAATTTAATCCTGGTGGACTTCAGGTAGGGTCCGTAGTTGTATGTATGATCGCATGTATATGTGATATACAAAAGTCAAGATGCAGTTGCAGACGTGGATGTAGAATCCAAAAGTACAAGTGCATTTGTACATACTGAAAGGTATAAAAGTCAACATTATTTGTATGTATAATGTGCATGTGTATGCAATATGCAAAAGAGGTGAGATACAGGGTCAGATCCGATGTTAATTCCAATTTGCTTTATAACAACATTGGGATCCGGTTTTGTATGTTTGGCAATTGTATCGCATATGCAATTGCATATACAAAGGAAGATATAGAGGCTTCATCAGTTTATTTTGTAGCGATGGGGCAATAGCTTTGAAGATCCAATGGGGTGGCGACACATTTCCAAGGCAATGCAAAAGGAGTGGATACAAACTGAACACGGCCAAAAGGTTAAACATTGTATGGTCCACGTTTGTATGTATATGCGATTGTATCTAATATACAATTACATATACAAAGACATATACAAAAAATTGAACATTCAAAAAGTGAAATGTAAGAAATTGTATCAGTGCATAAAGTGAACTTTGCATATGCTAGGAGGACCTGATAGGTGACATCATCATGTTTTTTGAAGAATATTCAGATTTTGAATGTATGTATGCATGCAGATGACAATTCTCATTACCGTGAAGATAAAATTGATGGCTGGTCTTTATGCATCTTGTTATTGGAATGGTTGCTGACTGAAGATGAATTTGCAGTCTCGACTGACAAGACTTCTCAGCTATCGATGTGGTGTGTGGAGGAGGTTGATGCTTTGCATTGATTCTGGTTGGTAAGTGTTGTAGGTAAATTCATGGGGGATGGTTCAGTTCTTCAATGTGATGGACTTCTTTTGCTCATTGGCAGATCTTCCTGTGGTCTGTGACAACTTTTGGGCTCCTATCTTTATGTTTTGTCTTCCCCGGCATGTGGGCAACCATTTTTTGGAGTTGTAGACTTGCCAGCGACATGGTCTCTGTCCTCCTCATCGTTCCTCCCTGCCCCTGCATTGATGACTACATTTGGTGACCTAGGACCCTGTGCATCTACCTCAGCATCCCCTACGCAAGACTTTGATATAAAATGCATTGTAACTTTGTTTTCAAGAGGATAGTAATTTTGGGTTGTTATGCTGCCAAATTTCTTGTAGTCAGACATCTTAGTTTAATTGCAGGATTATTGGAATGTGACTCACTGTGCCTGTAGCTCGGCCTCTGCTGTCTTCCAGTCAATCCACCAATGAATGTAATTAGCTATATTGTGTCTTTATCTGCTACTGGTTATTTTGTATTGTAATAGTTTTTGGCCTTCATGATCAATATATGCATAATATCTTGCCTCTCTTATGCTCTTATTTATGTGTTTTACTTGAAGTTGTAATCTATTCTGTGGATAAAACGACTCCTCTATAGGTCAAGCTTTCATACTGAAGCCTCAATCAGTCCTGTAAGTCTGTGTGAACTTCCATTGTGCTTGAGATCATTGTTGTATCTCTTCTAGGGTTACTATCACTCACTAAATCTGGTGTATCACCCTTTTCATTTCAGTTTCCTTCTAACCCTTTTCATCTGCAAGCATTAGCACTAGGTTTAGATAGTTTTCTCTAATCATTAGGCTTAGAATGAGGAACCAGCCTTCTTTGGAGGTCTGATCTCAATTCACAAGGTCCCACACCTTGAGATCATTCCCATTGTGTAATTAAAATGCTTGGACTCTCTCCAAGCAGGGTGCAATTCTATGTGATAATAGTTCTTGGCACACCTAGTGGGACAAATTTGCTTTGAGTGAGAGATAGACTGAGGATTTGGTGTCACTCTTGGTCTACATGCTACTGTAAAAGCATCAACAAACACCTGGCGACTCTACTGGTCGAGTTCCTTCATCAACCTTCAACATTTTATGCCTGAAGTGCAGACAAGGTCTTCTTCTAGAGGTAACTTCTAATTTGTTGAACTCTCCTTTGCTGATAGAAGAAGAACAAGATTATCTAGATCCCTTGTAAGGGAAAACACAAGTAATCATTCAAATCATACAAGGGCACAATCCACTCCTCCATTTGATTTTCAAGTTAGGTCTCAACATTCAATCAGAACTTTTCATATCCCCTTTATCATAAACCTGAATATACTTAACATGGCTAGGAATTTGCCATTTGTTGTATTTCATGGGGATATCCTTTTAGACCTGACCCAGTATGATGACATCCCTACATCAGCCTTGAAGGCTATACCATTTTTCAACGGTGAGAGCTCTACCACCCTTGCTGAGCACATACAAGATGTTGCCTGTGTTTGTTCAGTCCACCATGTCATTGCTGACAACATGGGTATGAGGTTGCTAGCCTCTCCTTTCAAAGGCAAGGCCTTACAATTGTATAAAGGCCTCCAACCTAATTCAATACACAACTGGGATGATTTGGGCACTAAATTGTGCCAACACTTTGAAGATAGAAGTGACCATTTGTCACTTATGGAGCAGTTGGCCTCAATCAAGAGAGATCTGCATGAGTACATGGTAGATTTCAACTACCATTTTTAGAAGACATGGGACATAATCCCTTAGCTGGTGAAGCCCTCTCCAAATATTGCATTTATATATTATTTAAGGTCCTTAAAACCTTATATTGCAGTTATGATTCAATTCATGCATGGAGTTGTCTTATCTGATGCCTATGATACAACCATTAGGGCAAAAAATTGCCTAATTCAGGTAGGGAAGATTGCCCCAAGGCCACCTATGTCTCTATTTCCTAAAGCCCCTGTCATCCAACCTGTTGCCATTACTCCCATTCCTTCTCCATCTTCACCTACACTTGAACAATTAGAAGAGAGAGATGCTCTGATCAGAAAGTTAAGTAATGAATTGACATTGGCAAGGAGGTAGAATGCACAACCAAGCTAGCCATATTAGTAGCCTAATCAACCCTATCAAGCCTTCAATCAGGGTTACCAATAGAACATGCCATCATACCAAAATAATATGCAAAGACAAGGGTAGCCTAGCTACATCAAACCACTCAATGTTGTTCACCCTAATGTAGCTAGCACTTCAGGGCCTCTTGTGCCAATTCAGAACAATCTAGCCCAAGATGACAGCTGGTGTTATCCTTGTAATCAACCACATAACCAAAACTTATGCTAAGGAGGACATTTCAGTCATGCTTTAACAGTGCAAGATTAGCCACCAAGCTCAGAGCATTAGGTTAACATCAACCAAGGAGTGGTAGATAGTCTAGAGTAGATGCAAAATGATGCAACTTTGATGAATTTGATTCATGATGATCACTATTGTGTTAATCAAAGTGCTAGTCCAGTTGCATTCAATATGAGATCAAAGAGAAGGGTTGTTGAAGACACTTCAGTGCCTACAATCAGCCAAGTACCTGTCCCTAATGTAACCTCAATCTAATCTGCAAAGGAAAAGGTGCCTGCTTCTCCATCAAAGCAAGCAGATCTAATTGTTGGTAAGGCTAATTCAGCTTCAACAGTCAAGCCAAGTGAAGAACAACAAAAGAAAAATGATTCTGCAGTCACTAAAATGTCTCAAAAGGGAAGCCAAATGCCTTTCAACATAGTGGAGCAGATGAAGAAAATGAATATAGGTGTCAGCATGTGGTATGCATTGTTGATTCCATCTCAAAGGAACCTTCTCCAGGAAGCTCTAACTGATTTCAGGCATTTTGGTGTAGAGTTGGCAAGCAAAAGGATTGCTGTCCCAATTAATCTATGTCAACCCAAGGAGGAGGTAAGTACAGACAAAGATAATAAGCCCCCACCATTTTATGTTTCCCTAGTCATAGGTGATAAATTTTTGCATAATTGTATGATAGATTCTGGGGCGGGTACCTCTGTCATGCCAAAGGTTATTGCTGAAAGACTAGGTATAGAGTATGAGCCTATGAACAAGGGTGTAATGCAATTAGATGGTACTACCGTAAAGACAATAGGTGTTATAAAAGGTCTAGAACTCACCTTACATGCATGCCCTGGCTGCTCTGTTTCACAAGATATATCTGTTATTGACCTCCTTGCATACTTTGGTATCTATTTCTCTAGAGATTTCACTACAAAAATAGGTGGGTATTTGTCTTATGACTGGTCTCACATGTTTTTTAGGACCATATATGGTACCAAAGTAACCATTAGGGTTGAACCAATTGCCAACGACCATATAGAACCCTACTCAATACACGAGTTGGAGGAAAAAGATAACAATAGACATGAGGCTACCACACCTATGGATGAGGTACCAGATATCCTAATTGATGAGTGGGATGATTGTTTTCAGTTTGACACTCCTGATTATATAGAGGATATAGGGTTGGGTACATTTTGTATCCATGAGAAAGATGCCAATATCCCCAATCTTGAAAAGGAAAAATCAGATCCGAGAGGGATATGGTAGATGTATTTTGATGGCTCCAGAAGCAAAAATGGAGCAGGTGCTGGGGTTGTGCTGATTTCACCTCAAAAGGAAAGGTATTTCTCTTCATTCAGATTGTAATTTAGCTATACTAACAATGTGGTTGAATATGAAGCCTTGATTTAGGGCATATAGCTAGCTCAAAAAAGAGGAATAAAAGTGTTACAAGTATTTGGTGACAGTGAACTTGTTGTTCACCAAATCAAAAAATTAAGTGCTTCAAAGAATGACTTGTTAAAGTCATACAAACATAGGGTCTGGGACCTGATTAAAGACTTTGATGCCTTCAACATTCAGACCATCCCCAGATAGAAAAACAAAGATGCTGATAGGTTAGCTAAAGTTAGTGCCTAGTTTGATATTCCTTTGAATGTCAAACAAGTTTCAGATCAACATGTAAAGATTGTGGTTAGACCTATTGTTCTTGACAATGTGATAAGTTGGCAAGTGTTCAACAATGACCAACAAATTGTGAGCTTCTTGCAAGATGAGGTAGAGTTTGCTGCCAAAAATTAGTTAGTGTTACAAAAACAATATGGTGATCAGATCATCCAGCTAAAGACTAACAAACTGCCTAGAGGGCTGATCACCTTGGAAAGCATGTCTGGTGTTGATGATCAGTACAAGAAAGAAAAAATGAATATGATAGTTAGAAAACAAGATTATGAAGAGGTGGAGATTACCCAGGGTAGATTTTTTAAACATGGCAAGGTAAATAGTCAAGCTGAAAGGCAAGGTTTCATTGAGCTTTGTGATGAATTTAATGATCTGATTGCTTGGGATTATAGGGATTTGAAATGCTTTGATCCTAGTTTAATCCAGCATACTATTGACCTAGACCCTAATGCCAAGCCTGTCCGCCAAAAGCAAAGGCCTGCCAATCCTAAAATTAAACCATTAATCAGAAAAGAGCTATCCAAACTCATAGAGGCTAAGATCATTTATCCTATTAAACATTCCTCTTGGGTGGCCAACTTAGTTCTAGTTAGGAATAAGAATGGATAAATTAGACTATGTGTGGACTTTAGAGATTTGAACAAGGCCTCACATAAGGACCACTACCCACTCCCTTCCATGGAGCAGATCCTACAAATAGTAGCAGGTACTGAAAAGTTTTCACTCCTAGATGGCTACTCAGGCGACAATCAAATTCTAGTAAAGGAATCAGACCAATACAAAACGGCCTTTACCACCAAGTGGGGTACTTTGGCCTATCAAAAGATGTCTTTTGGATTGGCAAATGCTGGAGCCACCTTTCAAAGAGAAATGGATTTGGCTTTCAAAGGCCTAATTAATGATATTATCTTGGTGTATCTTGATGATTTAATAGTATATTCCAAGCATGCAGTTGACCATTTGGGTCATTTGAGGAAAGTCTTTGAAAGATGCAGAGAATTTGGGATATCATTAAATCCCAAGAAGAGTATATTCACTGTCTGTGAAGGTAAACTGCTAGGGTATGTGGTCTCCAAGGAAGGATTGGCCATCGATCTAGAAAGGACAAGTGCCATTCTTTCTCTTCCTCTACCCAGCCATAAGAAAGATCTGCAGAGTTTCCTGGGGAAGATCAACTTTGTGAGGAGGTTCATACCTAATTTTGCCTTGATAGCAAAACCCCTCACTGCCATGCTGAAGAAGAATGCTACTTTCATTTGGTCCAAGGAAGGTAGGGATAGTTTTGAAACTATCAAACAAGCTATTGTACAGGATCCTACACTGATAAACCCTAATTATGAGAAAGATTTCATCCTTTATGCCTTTGGAGGAAAAGAGGGTATATCAGCTATCCTGACGTAACAAAATGAGGAGAAATTGGAACAACTAATTGCTTTCTTCAGCCAACCTCTTAAAGAATATGAACTAAATTATGAATTTATAGAAAAAAAAATGTTTGTTGTAGTAAAGGCCTTAAAAACGTTTAGACATATGATCTCTAACAACAAAGTTCAACTAATGGTGATTCACCCTGGTGTCAAAGATTTTCTCTTGAGCAAGGAAATTAATGAGAAAAGAGCTAGATGGATCACTAAAGTAATGGAGTATGATGTTAACATTAACATTACCAGGCTAGTCTATGGCAAGGGCCTATGTGAACAGATGGCAGTGAATTTCAAAGAAAGAAGCGATGTTGTATATGTTTAAGAGCAGGCACAATCAAGCGAGCCTCATACTCCAACTGACTGGTATCATGACATGATCACATTTCTACAATCAAGAAGATGTCCAGGTGGATTGGATCAAGTTAAAAGAAGATATTTCAAACTCCAATCCATCCCCTATGTTATTATTGATGGTGTCTTGTTTAGAATAGACATCAGTGGAGTTCTTTATAGGTGTATAACATAAGAGCAGACTCCAAGGGTACTAGAAGAATTTCATAGTGGTCCTGCTGGTGGCCATTATTCTCCCAGAACAACTGCAATGAAAATCATGAGGGCTGGTTATTATTGGCCTAGTCTATTCAGTGATGCACATAAGTGGATTAGAAAATGTAAAGAGTGTGCATTATTTGCTGGGAAGCAGAGACTGGCAGCTCTTCCCCTTCATATAATCCAAACAGATTAGCCTTTTACTCAATGGGGTTTAGACTTCATTGGAGTAATCAATCCACCTTCTAGTGCAGGCCATAAGTGGATTCTTACAGCCACTGATTATTTCACCAGGTGGACAGAGGCAGTTGCATTAAGGGATGCTACAGAGGCATCTATTGTGGACTTCCTTGAAGTTATAGCCACAAGGTTTGGTGTGCCATCCACCATCATATCCGATAATGCGAAGGCCTTTTCAGGCATAAAGGTTGTAAATGGGCATTAAATTATGGAGTGTACATGAAAACCTCATCTAATTACTATCCTTAGGACAACGGTTTGGCTAAGTCCAGTAACAAGAACTTGATCAAAATCATCAAGAAGACTGTGGAAGATAATCAAAAGACTTGGCATTCTAAGTTAAAGACTGCTCTTTGGGCTAACAAAATCACTCCCAAAAGAGCCATAGGCAATTCCCCTTTCATGCTAGTATATGGAAGGGAAGCAAGGGTTCCATTGTCATTAGAGCTTCCTTCTCTTGAGTGGGTGCAGTAATTGGAATTAATAGAAAATGGTGCCATGACGGTTAGACTTACAAAGTTGATGGGACTTGTAGAGAAAAGAGATGCTGCTATGAGGACTCTTGAGGGTCACCAAGATCAGGTTAAGAAGACCTTTGATAGGGAAAGAGCTAGCAGAACATTCAGTGAAGGAGATATAGTTCTGAAATGGGATGCAGATAGAGCCAAAGCTGGAAGACATTCAAAGTTTGATGCCCTATGGAGTGGCCCTTACATCATCATTAGTTGCAAGTAGGCTAATGTATTTCAACTTTCCAGGCTGAATGGTGAGGTCTTGCCCATCCCAGTCAATGGGATTCATCTCAAACCCTACTTTTAGCATGGTTGTGAGGTCTTGTAAATAAGGTAGGTTTCCTTTCAATAAGTGCCTTTGCACTCTATTTTTTCTCATTAGGAGATACATGCTTGTTGTTTTTGTTTTGTCTTGGTGGCTTGTCCACGTTGTTCCAACTCCTTTGTTCTTGTTGCAGTCTTTTTTTCTTCCATGCCTAATGGATGCTTAAGGCCATTGATCAATTTACTTAATAGGTAAACATCCCTGAGAGGTTGCCAAAGATGTTGTCATATTTTGCTTGGCCCCAAAATATTCTTATTCCCCTCCTTTTATCAAAAGAAATATGATCAAAGAAAGCCTAAATAGGAGGGACGCCTTAGATCCTGCATTTCCTCATGATTTGCCTTGCCAAAATCCCAAAAATCTCTTTTGGAGAACCCTTGCAGAAAACCCAGAAAAACCCAGAAATTTTTGTCCTCAAGTGCCTTCCATCGCAAGGATTTTTCATTTTCATACTTAGTCATTTTCATGCATATGAAGGTGATGTCATCCTGTGTTTGGGGGTTTTCATTCATTTGGTTGAAAACGTATCTCATACACATTTTTTGTTTTTATGTATATCATGTACAATGTTCAATGTACATCAAGTTTATTTCTTGCATCCTTGTATGCATCTTTGTATGTATATTTGTTTGTATCGCATATGCAAAGGAGGATACAAAGGTGCATTTACAATCCGGACCCAATCAACTTTCCATGACAGGTTTGATAGTGGTTCAAATCCTCTTTTGTATTTGTATGTCGCAAGGATGCATTATACATACAATTCCGGATATGCATGGGTGGACTTGAGAGGAAAAATGCAATTGGTTTTAGAAAGCAAAGGTGAATGTATGCGCCTTTGTATGTTTGATTGCATGTATTTGCATATACAAAAGGTAATACAAGTTCAACAGATGCAAGCCCAGATGCAACTAAAAATTTAATCCTGGCAGACTTCAGGTGGGGTCCGCAGTTATATGTATGATCGCATGTATATGCGATATACAAAAGTCAAGATGCAGTCACGGACACCGATGCAGAATCAAAAAGTGCAAGTGCATCTGTACATGCTGAAAGGTACAAAAGTCAACATTCTTTGTATGTATAATGTGCATGTGTATGCGATATGAAAAAGAGGTGAGATACAGGGTCAGATCCGATGTTAATTCCAATTTGCTTCATAACAACGTTGGGATCTAGTTTTGTATGTTTGGCAATTGTATCACATATACAATTGCATATACAAAAGAAGATACAAAAGACTTCGTTGGTCTATTTTGTAGCGATGGGGCCATAGCTTTGAAGATCCAATGGGGTGGCGACACATGTCCAAGGTGATGCAAAAGGAGCGGATACAAACTAGACACGACCAAAAGGTTAAACATTGTATGGTCCGTGTTTGTATGTATATGCAATTGTATCTAATATACAATTGCATATACAAAGACATATACAAAAAACTGAACATGCAAAAAAATGAAATGTAAGAAATTATATCAGTGCATAAAGTGAACTTTGCATATGCTAGGAGGACCTGATAGGTGACGTCATCATGTTTTTCAAAGAATATTCAGATTTTGAATGTCTGTATGCATGCGGATGACTGTTCTCATTGCTGTGAAGATAAAATTGATAGCCGGTCTTTATGCATCTAGTTATCAGAATGGTTGCCAACTGAAAATGAATTTACAGTCTCGGCTGACAAGACTTCTTAGTGACTAACGTGGTGTGTTGCAGAGGTTGATGTTTTGCATTGATTCCAGTTGGTAGGTTTTGTAGGTAAATTCATGGGGGATGGCTCAATTCTTCAATGCGATGGACTTCTCTGGCTCGTTAGCAGATCTCCTTGTGGTCTGCGACAACTTTTGGGCTCCTATCTTTATGTTTTGTCCTCCATTGTGTGTGGGCAACCATTTTCTAGAGTTGCAGACCTACCAGTGACATGGTCTCTATCCTCCTCACCATTCCTCCCTACCCCTGCATTGATGACTGCATTTGGTGACCTGGGACCCTGTGCATCTGCCTCAGCGTCCCTGCATAAGATTTTGATATAAAATGCATTGTAACTTCATTTTGAAGAGGATGGTAATTTTGGGTTGTTATGCTGCCAAATTTCTTGTAGTTAGACATCTAAGTGTAATTCCAGGATTATTGGAATGTGACTCACTATGCATGTAGCTTGGCCTCTGTTGTCTTCCAATCAATCCACCAATGAATGTAATTAGCTATACTGTGTCTTTATCTGCTACTGGTTATTTTTTATTGTAATATTTTCTGGCCTTCATGCTCAATATATGCATAATATCTTGCCTGTCTTATGCTCTAATTTCTATGTTTTACTTGAAGTTGTAATCTATTCTGTGAGTAAAATGGCTCCTCTATAGGTTAATCTTTCATACCGAAGCCTTAATCAGTCCTGTAAGTCTGCATGTGAACTTCCATTGTGCTTGAGATCATTGTTGTGTCTCTTCCAGGGTTACTATCACTCACTAAATTTGGTGTATCACCCTTTTCATTTCAGTTTCCTTCTAACCCTTTTCCTCTGCAAGCATTAGTACTAGGTTTAGATAGTTTTCTCTAAGCATTAGGCTTAGAATGAGGAACCAACCTTCTCTAGAGGTCTAATATCAATTCGCAATGTCCCACACCTTGAGATCATTCCCATTGTGTCATTAGAATTCTTGTACTCTCTCCAAGCAGGGTGCAATTCTATGTGATAATAGAACCCACACTCTCATATGCACTCATTGGATTCTTTACAATTGACTTTTCACTTGAAGCATCCGATGTTCTTAGACCAAGAATCTTCATAATGGGCCTAAATTTTAGATTTCTCATCAATTCAACAAATAGTTGACATCTTTCGGTTTCATTTAAGTTCTCAAACAATGATTTCCATATCTTATTGGCATATCTTTGGCAAGTACACTTAGGAATCTTATCTTGCATGGGATTCAAAACATTCTCATCGATATCAATTAGAAACTTAGGCTTTCTATGCAAAATTCTAGGAGGTGTTTTCATTGGTAAAGTTGACTCAACATTAGGAATTTCTTCAATATTTACTTGAGATGAGATAGATGATGTACCTTTAATTCAAGATTAAAAATATGAAAAGGCTTGAAGTTGAGACGGAGAATATGGTGTACCTTCAACTTGATGTGTAAATTATGGCGTGCCTCTAACTTGAGAAGAGAATGAAGATGTACCTTCAACTTGACCTGTGAAAGATGGAGTGCCTCTAATTTGAGAAGAGAATGATGGCGTTCCTTCAACTTGACCTGTGAACGATGGAGTTCCTCCAACTTTGAGATTCAATTTCCTCGTTGAATGGAGGTTTTGCATTCGTTCCCTTTGTGTCATCAATTCCATATCTCTCTTAGCTTGAATAGATGTGTCATGTTCCTCTTCAATTGACAATGGTGGAATGTCTTCTTGTATGGTTGACAATTTCCTACTTTCACAACTTTGCCTCATTCTTTCTCTTTTCCTCTCATTCTCAGCTTCATGCTCTTCTGGTGTTAGAGTCTTTTCTCATTTCCTCGGCATGATGATGATTTCTATATGCATCATGAATAAGACAATGATGATGTTAGAAGCATAATGAATAATCAGCATATAGAAATCAACATATGATGACTCCAAACTTGTTGATTTTGACATGATTAGATTAGAAATGAAATGTGTAATGACAGTCTAGGCCTAGATGTTGTTGATGACATAGATGAGCACATGTTGATTGTTGATCTCATATTCTACCATGATCAAACTCTTAAAGTTTCAGCTCTTGTGTAATCCTAACTATGGTGCAATCTTCAAAAGTTAGGATCTAATATCCTAGGTTTGACTAGAAATTATGTGACAATTTAAAGTTAAATCTGAAAATTTAAAGTTTCCTAGGGTGGTAGGCACAATCTCTAGGTTAATTTAAAAATGGTGGTAGGCACAATCTCTAGGTTAGTTTCACATTTTCTTAACATATCTTCTCAAACATGCTTTCTTAACCTCCCATGGATACACCTACTCAAGACAAGATAGAAGTCACTAGCACTAAGGAGAGTTATGACAAGCACATTGTGACGGTCCAACCATTCCAAATGGAGACTCACAAGGTAAAACTAGACCTACTAGCATGTTAGGACAGCCCAAATTCTTATATTGTAGGTGGTAAATTAGTTAGAGTAGCTCATGAAGACAAGTATGAAGGCATCTCAAATCAGCAATCTATTGTCAATCAAGGTCATGGGAGTAATGATCACAAAGGTAATGAAGAGAAAACCAATGGATTTCATGACAAGGAACACAATGATGATGTTAGAAGAATAATAGTTTGAATTAGCTATTCAAGATAGCCAAGGGGTGAAATCATCAAGAAAGGAGTAATTTTAAGGCTAATCATGATGACAGAGTTGTTGGTGATCTTTTGATTGAGTTTTATGATGACAAAAAGACTAAAATATAGAGTTTATTGCAGCCTAACTACTCTAATTTCTTGGAGAAACCTAGAGATGGCAGTGCAAAAAATTTAGAGGGTACTCAAACAACAAAGAACTTATCTAGTATAGGTCCAATAAATGAAACTCAAACTAATTTTTTAGAAGTAAATGGCCAAAAGGATGATAGTGAAAACTCATTACTAAATGAGGACCAATTATATTATATTTGTAGCATCGATCTTGCAAAATTTTTTGTTGATACAACTGGTTACATTAGAGAGAATGATGATAATACTTTTTTATAACGAGGTATCAATGACAGTTCAAATTGAGAGAGTACAAAGAGTCTTGAATGTCATGATGTTGTTTCTAAAGGTCATGGTTCACTTCCACATTGACAAGAAGAATAATCAGGGATGTGTACTTACGATTTTGACAATGTTTAAAATTCTTTACGGTTAACTAATCAAAGATACAACAAATTCATGTATATCATATTTTAATGATTCTAATTCTATTAATGCACATAATGATGACTTTTTTAACTTAGATAGTTCCACTTTTAGTGGTTGTGAGTGTTCTTATGAGAGTTTCATGTATTTTCTTGTGATTTTGTTAATGGTGTCTTTGATGCTTCATAAATCATCTAGTTAACCTATAAGGTCACCTGACTCTTATGACTCATCTAAGGATCTACAATCACTTTTTCATATTTGAAGGTATGAGTATACTTGCCATGAGATCTTTTGATGGGTAAGTAGAGATTTACTTTAACATAGAATTTCAAGGGTTAAAATTCATTTATGGTATTCGATCTTATGGTCTAGAACATAATGCCTTGTGAAGTCATCTGTCACCTTTGAGCGACCTTTCGCTAGAACAATCTGCACCACTTTATTATATAGTTCTAACATTTGTTTTAGGAGATGTACTATAAGAAATTGTTCCCTTGCTTTTGCATTATTTAGGAAATTATTTTAAGTATGAAAAATAAATAAATATATATATAGTTTTATAATTTAATTGTGTGTGCTAAGTTATAGATTAGTCTTTTACTTCATCAATGTTTTTACGTTGAGTCCTTTCGGTGCTTTGAATGGAAGTTTTAAAACTTTCCTTCTATTAATAGTTGGATGTAAATCCTTCTTGATAGCTCGATAATCATCTAGATTTGTTTTCCTTGTTTTTTTTTTTTATAAGCATTGAACTATATTGGATTTTGTTTTAAAGCTGAAAAATCTACCTTTTCGGAGGCGTCAACCGGATCTAAAATCTTGAAGATTGTATCTCTGGGAGAGGGGGGAAAAGAAGAAAACACGGGTGAAATTAGGATCTGATTCATTTCCAGGGAAGAATGGAGTCATTGTCGACACATCTGAGTTCATCAAGGGTCACAAGAAAATGAAGACATTTAGTAAATTAATTTGTCTATAGCGTCGAGGGATATCTGTGCCATGTTCCAAGCTCTGGTTAAATGCAGGAAAAAGATGTGGTATGTGGCTTGCACTGACTAAATTACATTGTTCCGGTAAGTTCAAAATCCTTTCAAGTTAATCTTGGATCTCAGATCATTTCATCCATGTGAAGATATTTTTGTCAATCATTCTCAATGATTCTGAGGCTTGCGCTGCTAATTGCATAGCATAAAAGAATATTAATCCTTTTTAGAAATCCATTATGAGCATATCCTCCGATCTTTGCAAGTATTGTACCTCGCTGTCAAAGGAAGGTTTTGGCTTATGCCCACCCATGCATCTGCTAGATGGTTCCTACAACCTTTCTGCAAATTGATTTTTAACATGCCCTGCATTTGTTTGTCTCCATGAAATAACGTCTGTTGGAGGATTTCTTATCTGCCTAGAAGTTTTAATGCCATCCTAAATTTATTTTATTGCTCCGAGTATTGTTAGCGTCTGAGAAGTTCATAGCCTTTTATCAAATTTAAGTGTTAATTCTGTACTTTTGTAATGTATTTTGTATATAGTTTCTTCCTTGAGGCTGCTTTCGTTGTCTATAGACCGCGTGCTTTGTCTATGATTTCATATCTTGAATGCATGTCTGCTGGGGTACCACTCTACTTAAATATCATCCACTTCAATGGTCAAAGAATCAATAGCAATTTTACACCTCATTCACAACAAAAGGTGATAAATATTTGTCTTATTTTTATTGGCCAAAATTGACCTTTGACTGTTGAAGTGGATGATATTTAAGAACTTGCAATAAGATTTGCTCTTCTGGTTGCTTAAATGGATGTTCCTTAATGTCAATTTGCTCTTTTATTTCCTTTAATCCAGGTAGCTGCACAGTAAGCGGTAAGATCTTATTTATTTAAGAACTCTAAATGGCCGTGCAGGTGATCAATAAAGGTAAAATATTAATAAAATTTATACACTTTGTGAGCAATGTTCAAGATATTATAAGAGGCTAGAGTGGTATGGCCTTACGCCGGCCTATTGCATTTTCTTCAAAGTTTCTTAAGTCTTAAGATAAACGTTAGAGTCAACCTGCAACGGATATATCATATTTGATTGTATTCTTTATAAACATTAAAGGAATGGCTCTGCATTCACGTTTGCATGCATGACTATCAGCTATGTAGTATTACAAGACACAGACAGGGAATCTTTATCCACACTTCGTATCTACCTTTGTATGGTTCAAAATCAGCAATTTGTAATATTCAGGTAGTTGGCGAACGAGTAGTCTTCTTATATAGTTGAAGGCTTGGAATTAGTCACCGAAATAGTCCTTCCCAACAAACGTCTTGCTCAGTAAATAGCATACAAATAAAGTATTCCTTTTTCAACAAATCCATTTTGTGCTTATCCTACGATCATTGAATTCCATGAGATGACCTCCCTTTGAGGCATTCTGTCATACAATTTACGTGCATTGTTTATGCGTTATGTTGCAGACATGTCGACCAGAGCCTTTCCAATACTATCGATTGCTTTTGCTTGGAAGTTACTAAAGTCTTTTAAAGTATTTTTAATAAAACTTTCTTCATATATTACGGGAACTATTATAAGGCCTTATCTTTTTATTATCTCTTCAAACTTATTTTCCTTAGATTAAGATGGAATCTTTCTTACCTTAAACTCTAAACCGATTTCTTATCTTTGATCTCTTTTTCCTTATCGTCTTAAAAACATGAATCTGGCTTATTGCATATGAGTAGGAAATTATCTTAATTTTAATGAATATGGAATGATTTGTGGCTGATTTTTATTCTTTAAAACTTTTAGCTTAGAGATTAAATTTTAGAGACTGATTACAATATTTTGTAGAAACTAAATCTCTTGGATCTATATATTTTTTTTTTTAAATTATTTTATTTAATAAGAATTTATCTCATTATGTTAGGGAAAATATGAAGTGATTTATTTTGTAGAAAGAGTAATCCTATATAAATATGAATCTATCTTGGTTAGAATTGAATATGATTTTACTCTATTTTTATATATATAGAAAGGATATAAATTATCTTGTTAATATGAATAAGAACTTATCTTGTATTTATATGTAAATGCATTAGTAGTAGTCCTAATTCTTTTATTAAATTATAAAGGCATAGTCCTCTTTATTAAGCTATTGTGTTAGTTGATGTGTTGAATCATATTTGAGTATATTAATGAAAGTATTGTTCGCAAGTTGTATATTTACAGAAAGTTTTAATTCTTTCATTTTTTCACACTATTTTATGCAAATACTATTATTTTATTCTAGTGGAATGGATTGGTTTTTTCACAAGTCAAGTTATATTTCCTTCTTGAGACTAGTTATTGTTTCCACTTTTACTCAATGAAATACAAAATTAGGGTAACTAGTTCCCTTATGAGTTATTGTATCTAAATCAACATTATGATTGCAAGCCATGTTACCCCGAACTACAAAGCCTCTATGCTGCAGATACATAGGCAAGGCCATCATGGATGAGCCCCCGAGGCATTAGGTCGGCCCCTTAGGGCCTTTAGGTTTATGCATTGATATCTGATATGTTATTTATCAACTTTGTGAAACTAATGATTTTATAGAGTTGTGCAGATTTAGAAATTATTACCTATGCAGGGTACTGGAGCTAACATAGAATTTCCTCACCTTGTGAACGGATGATCATTCGGAGTTTATTGTAATTGAGAATAACTGTATAAGAAATGTTAAATATTGATTTCATATAGGATGAATGATACAAACTTATGTTATTGTGTAATATTATTAAATGTTGATCACACTTATGGAATATCAATTTAAATAAATTGTGTTATGGTCTTTTATATTTTGAAATCAAAGTTAACATTTGGCATTAACAGTGTGATATTAATCTATGTTTGAGGTCCATGCTCTAGTGTTACAGGTTTGGTCATGACATAACCCTAAAATGTGCAATAAGAGGCTAGTGACAACTTGATGAAACCGTGACAGTCTAGGCTTTGATCATGACAATGACTTAGGATAGATTATACTAACTGCACAGAAGGATTCTTAGCTTTGTGAAAACCATGAACTCGATGTCCACTTTGATGGATTTAACATGCAATGTATAAGGGAACATGTGTAGATCATATGTATATTTTTATGGACTGTCATAGTCTTGGGCAACTTAAGACACTTATATTATCCTTCCTCCACCCTAAAACTTTATCACCCTCATAGAGATTCATGTACATCACAAAGGACTAGTTAAATTATCATGCAAGGAGGCTCTACTCAAGACTGTCCCGATGACATCATACCCTCCTTGACATGCACCCACCAATATCAATACTCTATCTTCTTTAACTATCTAATAACTCCTTGACAAGCCACTATCTATTCAAGACAACCTCATTGTGATTATAATTGTCCTAATAACTACGCCAATGACATGTATGGTTATCTTTTAGTTCATGGCAATCTTCCCTACCATATATGAATATCCTTTCAAGACCACCTAGATATGTTTATATAGTATCATGGATATCTTTTTGCATGGATTTGAGATTAATTGACTTATCATTTAGTCTTGATTGCTACCTTGTGTATGAGTTGTTATCCTACCCATGGGTGAGAGGTCATAACTATTCCTAGGGTTGCATGATAGCTATTGCAGTATAATTTAGTCTTTATGCCGATATGATAGTTCTTCCAATTGAGTATGCTCAAGTGACAATCCTTAGCTTGATTTTAGCATGATGATAATTCATTGACTAACATGATTTCCCTTTAAAGTATCCTTCTAATTGTTTAGGTTAGTGTTTGAATCAGGATAATAGAAACATGTGATAATTTTCACTTTCTCATGATAATTTAACTTGTCAAAATGATAATCCTCTCAATTCCCTCATGAGTGTCCTATAACATGAGATTTCATGCTTTAACATAATCATAAAATGAAGTAAATGAATATATTTATTAAAGAACATACCTTAGATTTAAAGATTTGAGTTGCCCAATCCTCAAAAATTTAGCTTCAAAATGCTTAAAAATTTAATCTTTTTGGCAAGTTCCTTCATATTCAATGTTGAATTCTATAAAACTCTAATAGGATTAGTGAAAATTATGAAAAAAACAAACATATATCATCAAATTCAATCTAAATACATTAAAATTAACATTGAAACAATATGAAACATGAAACTATTAGTTTAAACAATCATGTCTGTCTAAAAACATGCAATTTAGTTCTTCTACATTGAAAAACCAAAAAAAGGTGGTGGATTGGGTAAAAAATGATTGTCAAAATATCAACTAGTTGAAAAAACATTTTGTTGTTTGATTGTGCATAAAAAGCAGGGAATAATAGAGCATGTGGGACTAAAAGATCCCACATACTTTTTGTCCATTTTTTTGGTTTACAAAAATGTGCTCGCATTATAACATGAGCGCGTTTTGTAAAGCATGAAAGTCTTAATAGCTTTCATGCATCAAAAGTCTTAATTGTTGTCATGCCTTTAAACTTATTAGTGTTTTAAGTGCATGGAAAGTGGGGAGGGAGATACAAAGGTGAGAGAGAGAGGGTAGAAGGTATAGATGGGATGAAGAGGGTAGGAGGTGAAGAGAGAGAGAGAGAGAGAGAGAGAGAGAGAGAGAGAGAGAGAGAGAGAGAGAGAGAGAGAGAGAGAGAGAGAGAGAGAGAGAGAGAGAGAGAGAGAGAGAGAGAGAGAGAGAGAGAGAGAGAGAGAGAGAGAGAGAGAGAGAGAGAGAGAGAGAGAGAGAGAGAGAGAGAGAGAGAGAGAGAGAGAGAGAGAGAGAGAGAGAGAGAGAGAGAGAGAGAGAGAGAGAGAGAGAGAGAGAGAGAGAGAGAGAGAGAGAGAGAGAGAGAGAGAGAGAGAGTACTTTTGACATGCAACTCTAAACCTGAGCAACCCTATTTAACCCCTAAACCCAAGAGACCCTAAACCCCTAAACCCTAAATAATGCCCCTAAACCCTAAACTTGAACAACCCTAAACATATAAAGCCTAAATAATGCCCCTAAACCCTAACCCCTAAACCCAAGAAACCCTAAACCTCTATCTCTCTATCTCTATAGTCCCTCTACCTATCAATCTCTCTCCCTATGTCTCTGACATGTTCCCCACTCTTTATCTCCATATTTATCTATCTCCCTATCTCTCTATCTCCCTCTCTCTCTCTCTAAACCCCTAAACCCTAAATAATGCCCCTAAACCCTAACCCTAACCCCTAAACCTCTATCTCCCTATCTCTCCCTCTCTAAACCCTAAACCCTAAACCTCTAGACCTTAACCCCTAACCCCTAAACCATAAACCCTAAACCCTAAATAATGCCCCTAAACCTTAACTCCTAACCCCTAAACCCTAAACCCAATCAACCCTACACCCAAACCCCTAAACCATAAACCCTAAACTCAAGAAACCCTAAACCTCTATCTCCCTATCTCTCCCATCTCTCCCTATCTCTATCATCCCTCTACCTCACAATCTCTCGCCCTATGTCTCTGGCCATGTCTCTCACTCTCTATCTCCCTATCTCTCCCCTCGGTCTCCTCTATATCTCCCTATCCATCCTCTCTCTCTAAACCCTAACCTAAACCTCTAAACCTTAACCCCTAACCCCTAAACCCTAAACCCTAAATAATTCCCCTAAACCTGAGCAACCCTAAAACTCTAAACCCTAAACCCAAAACCCAAAACCCTTAAACCCTAAACCCAAGAAACCCTAAACCTCTATCTCCCTATCTCTCCCATCTCTCCATGTCTCTATCATCCCTCTACCTCTCAATCTCTCTCCCTATGTCTCTGGCCATGTCTCTCACTCTCTATGTCCCTATCTCTCCCCTCGGTCTCCTCTATATCTCCCTATCCATCCTCTCTCTCTCTCTAAACCCTAACCTAAACCTCTAAACCTTAACCCCTAACCCCTAAACCATAAACCCTAAACCCTAAATAATTCCCCTAAACCCGAGAAACCCTAAAACTCTAAACCCTGAACGCCAAACCCCAAACCCCTAAACACTAAACCCAAGAAACCCTAAACCTCTATCTCCCTATCTCTCCCCTATCTCCCTATCTCTATCTTCCCTCTACAGGTCTCAATCTCTCTCCCTATGTCTTTGGACATGTCCCTATAACGATTTATAATTGAATTGTTTATTTAAATAATAAATTAGCCTTCTATAAACTAATATAATTAAAATATAATATATAATATATTTATTTAAAATATATTATTAATATGTATTATTTAATAAATAATATTATTAATTTAATATAATTTAAATATTATAAGATATATGAAATATATATATTTAATTAACTAGATATATTATAAATATAAATATTTTAATATAATATTTATGTGAATAATTAATAAGATATATTATTATATATAAAAGTAAATATTACAAATATTAATGAAGAGCTAGAAAGTAAAGTAATTTGGAATAAGGCAAAACAAAAGGTCAAATTCAAAATAAAATCATATAAAGATAAAAGTCTAATAAGACAAAAACATTATCCCACGATATATGCTTGTGAATAAAACAAAATAAAGGAGATCTCGTACTTAATAACAAATGTATTTATTTATACTATATATATTATATAAATAATGTACTTTAAAAAGATTAAAGGGAGGCCTAAGGAGGATATTTATAAGTGCAGCCAGCGATCACATTAATAAATAATATATTATAAATATATCTAATAATATAAATACAAATATTATTATTATTATCTTATATTATAATATAAATATAAATAATACAAAATAAATCATATATCGTTTATTATGATATAAATGATATAATAAATAATATATCATTTATTATAATGATATAATATAAATACAAATAATATAAATAAACATCTTTAAACCTATCCTCTTATGATAAGGGAGTTACTTATGGTTAGAACTAGTTTTAGCACAAAAGGGAATTAATATAAAGTAATAAAATTTATATGAGGGTAAGTATGTCTTTTACCACCAAGCATAATAAGAGACGTGCCTCTTCGAACATATCCCTTGAAAGGGAAATAAATAAAGGTTGTGAGATAGAAAGTAAAACATCATCGGCAATAAATAAAAAAAGAATATCCCATAAATAAATATATTTAGATCCGCATTATATATATATATATATATATATATATATATATATATATATATATATATATATATATATATATATATATATATATATATATATTTCTGAGTCATAAGTAGGAAACATATCATAAATTGATATATAGAGATATGTACATCATTTGTAAAAGTGGGTGAAATATATATTATAAAATATATAAACTGCAACACCAATACAATAAAAATCATATTACGGCAACATAGGTAAGAAATCCCAGGTAAAGCTATAGCAGGTAAGTAAGTATTTATATTTAATTTGTTCAATCTATAATTAGTAAAAATAAATGGTAAGATTATTATATATAAAAGAATAAATATATGCATGTTGTAAATCATAGATAAATACACTAAAACAAACTATGAATTGCATAGGGATAAACTAATATAATGAATAAATGTCAATGATATATGATCAATTTTGATAAAAGGCCATGATGTCTAATATAAGGCATCTTATGTTAAATGATAATAAGAACAATTATGATATTTATGAAATCACTGAAAAGATAAGTTGGTGATATGCTTGGAGCTGACTAGGACTCTCCCTTTAACCCCTCTATCACCTCTAAGGTATGACGTAGTTGGAATAGTTTGTTTTAGCCTAGGTATCTCTCGACTGGACGTAAGTCCCTCAAGCCAAGTGATGAGGAACCCCATGTGTGGGTGAAATCTTTGGGCCTGGAAGAACTTGTAAAAGTTAATTTTTCTCTACGGATGGTGAGTCTTGTCTGGATGAGGTACTCCGTGTGTGAGTGAAATCCCACGAGCCAAATGGTGAGGGACTCCATGTGTGAGTGAAACCTTTGGGCCTCTGTAAGAGATGGTGGAACTATTTCCTTAATGAAATCATACTTGGTGATCTAGAGCTGGTTAACGCAAGAGTCTACCATAAGTCCCTCACAAGTCATATCATGAACCAATGATAACAACGATTACAATATATGTGAATGTATTTATGAATTAAGAATGTTCTAATGAATGATGATGAAATGAATTATAATGTGAATATGATCAAATGTGTTATAGTCTTAATGAATTTATATTGAAATAAAAGATGAATGGAATACTAATGTTCTCTTTTACTAAGTTGAAATTGTGCAAGGTTGTGAAAATTTTTGGCTTACTAGAAGGGGACATTACATCCCTCACTCTCTATCTCCCTATCTCTCCCCTCTGTCTCCTCTATCTCTCCCAATCTCTATCGATCCCCTCTCTCTATCTCTCTCTAAACTTTAAACCCTAAACCGTAACCCCTAGACCCGATCAAATCTAAACCCCTAAATCCTAAACCCTAACCCATAAACCCTAAACTTGAGAAACCCTAAAATCATAAAACCTAAATAATACCCCTAAACCTGAGCAACCCTAGACCCCTAAACCATAAATAATTCCCCTAAACCCTAAACTTGAGCAACCCTAAACTCATAAACCCTAACCTCTAACCCCTAAACCCTAAACCTGAGCAATCCTAAACCTCTCTCTCTGTCTCTCTCCCTGAAAACCCCTACCCTAAATAATGCCCTTAAACCCTAACCTCTAACCCCTAAACCATAAACCCCTAAACCATAAATAATTCCCCTAAACCCTAAATTTGAGCAACCCTAAACTCATAAACCCTAAATAATGCCCATAAACCCTAACCCCTAACCCCTAAACCATAAACCTGAGTAACCCTCTCTCTCTCTCTCCCAAAACCCCAAAACCCTAATCCCTAAACTCGAGCAACCCTAGACCTCTATCTCCCCCTTATCTCTATCATCCCTCTACCTCTCAATCTCTCTCCCTATCTCTCTAGACATCTCGCTCACTCTCTATCTCCCTATCTCTCCCCTCTCTCTCTCTCCTATCATTCCTCTATCTCCCTATCTCTCCCCTTTATCTCTCCCTCACCCTTATCGATGAAGGAAATGAAAACAAAAAAACTAGGACTCTCTCTTTATCACCCTCTCTCTCCCCTCTCTCTCCCCTCCATCTCCACCCTCTATCCCTCTTCCTCCCTCTCCCTCTCACTTATCGACAAAGAACATGGAAACAAAAAAACTAGGACATGCAAAGAGGGATGAGGATATAAATTGGGAGGATGAAATGGAAACAAGATAAAATGAAAGTTCATTGGATGGGAAGAATGATGAAGATAGGTGGAAAATAGTAAAATAGGGAAAAATTGGTGGGATCTAAAGGGAAATTGGAAAGGAAAAGGAAAACTAGAAAAAGCTAGGAAAAGGAAAACAAGGAGGTAGAAAGGTCAAATAGAGAGGGGGTAGGAGGTAGAGAGGAGAGGGAAATAGAGAGTGAGAGAGAGGGTAGGAGGTAGAGAGGGGATGTAAGTAAAGAGTGAGAGAGAGGGTAGGAGGTAGAGAGGAGAGGGAAGTAGAGAGTGAGAGAGAGGGTAGGAGGTACAGAGGGGAGGGAAGTAGAGAGTGAGAGAGAGAGAGGAGGGAAGTAGAGGTGAGAAAGAGAGAGGAGGGGAGGGAGAGATGTAGAGGGGAGGGAGAGAGAATAATAGAGAGAGGGGTAAGGAGAATATGAGAGTGACATGTTTTATTTTGCCATAATGTGAGCACGTTATAACATGCTTGCGTTATGCTTTGCCTTGGTAGTTTCCAAGCCTTAGGCTTGGATTTCCCTTGGGCTTCCAACCCAAAGGTTTGGACTGTGTTTTGGACATCCAAAGACATGTTTTTCCATATTGTAACAAAAATCACATTATCTCAAGCATGCTTCCCATCAGGTTTGCACTTTTTCAATAACAAGTCAAAAAAATACCACCATAATCTTAAGCTCTCTGTTAGATTTCTAACCATATAATTTTTTTCACATTTTGAGTATTTTAAGGATTTCATATTTAATTTCTTTTGTTAGTGTATCTATTTTTTGTCAAAAACCAGTGTTTGGTATTTTTGACTTTTTTTTAAATCGTTCATCAAAATTTCAAATAAATTACATTTTTAGAAACTAGACTCCATTCTACACGTATTTAAAAAAAATTGATTTTCAATTAGTTTTCAAAATTTTTAGGGGGGAGCATGCTCAATTTTTTGCTTTTCAGGATGTGTTCACTTTCAAAATTAGTAAAAAATAAATTATTCATAAAAAAATTATCAGAAAAATTAGGCATAAACTACATGGTGTTAGCTAATTTCTCACCAAAGTGATTTTTGAAATACTAAAAAAATTTATCATTTTAGGGCCCGGAGCACACCAAACACTATGTTATGTTTTTTTGAAAAAAAAGGACCAATTTGTGTGCTCCCCCTTTTTGAAACCCTTAATCTCAACCATTTTTGAAAAAAATTAGTAGTTTAGAAACTAGATTTAGAGCACTACGACTCTTATTTTTGTTGTATCTTTAAATTTTGAGTGTAACTATCTTCAATTTCTCATTCAACATTAGTCTTTCCTGATTTCAGAAGAAAAAAAATGGCATCTTAAGACCCCCTTTTGGTCCCCCCATCTTTGTGTATTTACTAAGTAGATTTATCATTGTTTGTGTGACACATTAGAGTGATTACAAAAGAGTATGTTTTAGATTGAGACTCTATAAAAAAGACCTTGTTGTATTCAATCCTTGATTCTAAATAATATAATTGTGAACATCTTTTGTGGTGGGTTTTCTCCCATGAGGGTTTCCCATGTAAATATTTGAGTCTTGTGTAATCTTGTGTATACGTACTATTCTATTTACTTCTATGAATGTTGTTAGATAGGTTTTGCAAATATTGTTAACTATTTTCAAATCACTTAGTCCTAAGTTTCTTTATCCCAGTCTATCAGTCATTTGTGAAAGAAGTCAAAATCCCCAACATTCGGTATCAAAGAATAGGTAGTTGTTTGGGTAGTTACTATGTCATTGGGAATCAAAATCCTAGCATATGTTGTGGTAAATCCTAGAACAATTGATTTATTATTGTTTGTGTATAAGTGGTCACAAAAGAGGACTTTCAAAGATTTTGTGAGAGCATAGAATAGTATTAAGTATATAGCTAGCATGTCGATGTCTAAAATTAAATGTTTCAATAGTCAAAACTTTGAACTATGGAAGTTGAAGATGGAAGATCTTCTAGTGGAGAGAGATCAATGGGTTGTGGTATTTTTTCAAGTAAACCCTCAAGTATGTCTGATGAAGACTGGGTAAAATTAGATAATGAAGCTATAAGCAGTATCTAGTTATGTCTTTTAGTATGTGTTAATGAATGTGTTGGCTTCCAAAACCTCAAGCCCTTTATTCTAACACCACCACCAAGAGTGGCACAAAGGGTAACCAAATATTACAAGCAGGGAGAGTGATATATCAACAAAGAGAGGGTGGTTTTGGACCAATGCATAGGATAGGGCAGATTCTCTTCTTCTCTAAGATCTGTAGAACCTAGGGGTATTCCCTTAAGGTATGAGTATATAGAAACAATTTTAAATAATGCTTTGATTACAAAACCCTCATGGAAATCAAGAGAAATCCTACAAGACCTCACTAACAATAGATAATAAACAAGCATATAAGTGCACCCAAAGATATAATCAGTTTCAATCACTAAAGATGAATCCCCTTAACATTGTATACGCTTATATCTTGCATCCACATCATTACAACCATCTAAATATTTGTCTGGCATGAGCTCACTGGATATATCCACTTGCAAGACAATATAATATAAATGCACAAACCTCTAAACATCTATCTGCCACCAACTTTCAAGATATAGTAAAGGTAATAATGTTGGTTTGTGAATGCAGGCAAAACATAAGATAATCTACCAACCTACTCCTAAACTACTGGTGAACAATGTTTTCATTTTAAGGCATATGATTAACTAAGAACTTTCAAGACTGATTCCTATTCTAGTGGGTAACAGAGTCCAAATTGCCAGCAAGAAAAAACAAATTGAAATGAAAAGGGATATGATCTATGCATGAACATACATCACAAATATGGCACCAAATAATAGGGAATACTTAATAATCCATTCCCATACTCTAAAAATCCATGTGAAATGTAGACTTGACCATTACAAAGCTTGCAATGAATTAAAATTCTATGACATTTATCAAATATCCATTACAATCATACCAGCAAATGTGGCAAGAGGAAACACATAGTTGTGACTAAGGGTTTCTTTGAAAATCTACAAGCGGACATGGAGAAACTCAATTATAGACACCATATACAATACGAATCTTCATGATTTATAAATGTGTTTCTCCAACTAGACTGGACTAGCATGATTTAAAACCCTAGACAGTCCTCGACACTTGTAGGTATCTAGAAATTGGTTCAGCGACCAACCCCTTGAAATGAACCACCAAACTATCTTTATAGCCCCTTGATGTCCTTCTAAAGGTTGCAAAATTGAATGACATTTGCATTTGGACTGCAAAATCCATGATTGAGAAAGCATTCCACTCAAACTGAATGGTCTAGATCATGTTCAGGTACAACTAGTAGTTGAGAATCCCTACCACATTGATGACATTCCTAGAAGTTGTTGAGGTGGTTGGGACATTTGAATACATGCCTAGACTACATTATGATAGGTTGATTTTAAACTTTGGCATCCTTCCTCTTTTATCCTCAACATATTTGAAAATTTAAAACTTTCTCTTTTCTTTTTGTTTTCCTTTTGATAGTTCGATGAGTTCATGAACTCACAAAATAGCCAAAATACCTATATTTTATTTGCTCTTTGTTTGTGAACTCATGAACTTTCCAAAATGTTTCACTTTGCTCTTTCCTTTTCATCAATTCAAGCACTTTGAGAACCTAGAAACCTTCTTCATCTTTTCAACGAGTTCACAAACTTGCAAAATTGTTGAAAGCCAATTTCTTTCTCATTCTCTTCTTCGCCTTGTTCTCTTTCAACATTTTACAAAAACAACAAGCCAATGAACCTTTTTGGGTAGTTCACAAGTTTGCAAACCACTTGAAAAGCCAAAAATCAAAAGCTTACAACATTTCCTCTTTTTCCTTCAGGCCTTCAGATGAACTAAAAACCTATGTACCTTTCGATAGGTTTTCCAGTTCGTAAACCTCCAAAAAGGATAAAACACAAAACCTTTAAGGTTTTTGATAGGTTTGTGACATTGTGAACCTCTTTAAAAGTTCAACACTCAAATAAATTTTGACATTTCATCAACTTGGGCAAGACACTAGAATGAAAAGAGGGAAACAAGAAGACACCATGGGTACATTTTGAGCACAAGGGGGTCCAAACTTTAATAATTTGCAAATTTAGGGCCAAAAAATATTTGCACTAATACTGGCTTTGGTTGGGGATGTGTGCCTCTTTCATGCATAATGAGAATCCAATTATCTCTGGGAGTAGACGAAAAATCCAAAAATAGGATGGGAGGGAGGGGAGATAAAAAACAACACAAACTGATATGTACAAGACAAAACATGACAAGGAGACTATATACAAGAGAAATTATAGCCAATGACATGGTGGCACAAAGGAAATGAAGGTATGGATGTAACAAAATTTTAAACACATGCAGGCCAGACCCTACAAAAGAGATCTATGGCAGAAGGCCATGGACAAGCTACTACAAATCACTTACCTCTATTAAAGACCAACTTAAAGAAGGAACTTGGCATCCTTAGGCTAGAATTGCATCCATATCCTAGTAGAAATAAATGGTGTTTCATCCAAGAATGCACATGTAGACTACCAACATCAAGACCATCATGCTAGAAAAAGAGGTGACTGCCATTGGGATAGGGTAGCCACAAATAGTAGGAATTACTATCATACTGACCCACATGGAAATATTCACCTTCAAGCTCCATAGTAGCATGATGGATATCTAGACCCACACATAAATTAGAATGAACTTGACAACATCCTCTTGAACACCAAGCTGAAGTGGATCCAATTCAAGTGCAACCTCAAGCTGGGATATGTCATGTGATGACTTAGATTCATCTTCCATCCCAGTTGTCCCACAAATGCTGACATATTCTTCCACGATTGAATCAAAGTCTTGATTTAAATCTAATTCAGCCCCATCAACATATAATTTAGAAATTTGAGGCACCCCATGTGAAGACTTACCATCTTCAAATTGCCTCACTATTTTGGGATCTTCCATGCAACCTACTATAAAAGTTCTACTACTAAGAAATTGATCTATGATATGATCTTCCTCTTCACCCTCATACAAAAAAGCATTCTAAATCCCTTGACAACACACAAACCCTACATCAGAATGCTTATCCAATGAGCTCAAAAATGTGTTCTCAATGCAATTTGTATCAGCATATGATATCTACTTCAAACCAAGTTCTAAAATTTCACCAAGGTTTTAAAATCCTTGACCTGGAACAAAAATATGATCATGTGAATCTTCACATTCTCCTTTCTTATTTGCAACAAGGAATGTGTGGGCATCGTCCTCAAATTGAATAAAGCAAGGAAGCACATCTAATGAATAACAAAGTTATTGCAATTCATCTTCTTTACTTGCATCCACAATAGAAACAAATTCATGGTAAGGCCCTAAGAGTGAACATCAATGTTTGCACCAACATTTGTCTCATATTGGTTATCACTAAGTACAGGCATATCACTGCAATCCTTGACTTTAGGTTGGGAGTCAATTGGCAAAACCACATCATCACCATCCCTAAGAAATGATGCATTCAATTGAAGATAGGTGGCCACACTATCTTCACTTTTTGCACAACTATCATACGATACCACATAACACAACTCAACCCTTCTGACTACACATTCAACTTGATCCCATGTTGTATCAATACCATCATCCATATGATTTGACCCACTAGTTTGAGCACTAGGAGATGCAAGCATATCCCCTTCACCATTAGTAGGTGGAACAACAATGTCAAGCGCTAACTAGGCAACACTGACCCACTCAAATGCCACCTTTATACTTCTTAATTTATATTCTAGGGGAACCTAGCTTGCACTAGGATAGAAGGTCTCACAATACAAGTCTATGCATATACTTTTATCAGGTCTACATTCATTTAGAAGGTTGTTGATTGCAACAACAAACCTATTATGATTAAGAGATTGTATGAGTGAGACTAATGCAAGACTGGGCAACAAACTAGAGCTTGGTTAAACAAGAGTCTCCTCTGTACTTTAATATTTGAAAAGCTTGGGTGGGTTCCCCTTATGTACACTACTTGAAAATGATACACAATCTTAAAGAGTAGTGTCAAGAAGAATGTAACTTTCCACATTTAAATGGCAGGGAGGCTTATGAAACAAAACATATATGAATAATTTCTTGTAATCCTTTGAAACCAAATGTGAAAAACCATAAATAATTACAAATAACTTATTTTAGAATAGATATATGTTATTTTAAAAAATTGTGTGGTTGCTAGGTGCTTAGTTTGAGATTGGTTCCTCATCAGGGAAAACAAAGTCAATATTTATGCTATATTTCAACAGAACACTACATACATATGACAATCACCTCATGATTTACTAAATATTATTTCCCTTGACAATAATTGTGACACACTTAAGGCTGGTATTTACATATCCATGCTTAGTTATTCATTCACACTGTAAACAACATCATCATTCTTCATGAAAGATTTACTTCGTTCCTTAAATAGAAACTAACATAGAAAGATTTGCAATAGAAAATGTGTGCAAAGACACTAAGAATCCTTGATCATTAATTTCAAATAAATATTTATAGGAGACAATGGAGTTAGATAACTCAATGCTGCACGTTACTCATATATATACTTGTTTAGAGAAAACATGTTGTGAAGAAACTTCACACAAATGATTTTTGCTTTTCCTATTACAAAATACCAAATTCTACACCCCTTGCTAATTCTCTAACCAACCCTTGTACAATTGAAGCTCATTATAGAAGAAAGGGGGAAACACAAATGCATTGATGATTAACACATGTCATTTCTAAGTTCATCCCAAATGGTCCTATCCAACAAAAATGGTTGTAATAGCTTGGCTTTGCTTGAGGGTAGTTTTCCACATTCTGCAACCAAGATGACTTAGTAGAAGAGCTTGGATTAGTTCTGATATGCCAAAGTTAAGATGCTAGTTGTTGTTGGCAATAGTGGCAACAATGAGGCATTCAAAAAGTGTTCCTCTCTTGAATCCCTAAGCATTTCAAACAAAAAATAGAGACTGGGATCTAACAGGTGCAACCACCATGTGCCCTCCTAATGTTGAAGGTAGCATGAAAGAAGCCATTTGATTTAGGTTGAATCGGGAGAGGAAAAGATTCTATCGTGACATAATGCCACAAGTTTCACTAATGAACACTCCACACTAGGTTATAGGAAACAACAAACATGGATGGATGAGGCAAGATTCAAACATCTACGCATAGAACAAAGCAACCAGGATGCAACGAAAGGGTCAAGATAGTGAATGTTTCCTCTTTAAGAGCTAGCATACTCCCTCTATCCATAGGCATAACTGGAAAGACACTAAGGCTCTGTGGTGCAATTGGAATGTTTTCACCCCACTATGAAGGTGATCAAAATGACCCACCTCAATGGGGAAAGGAGAGACCAAATGTTGTGTTGACTCATACCACGCATGTTCCTCTCTCCATTGGAACCTTGTGTCATGGTTCAATTTTTACCTTGAGAGGAAAATGAACCAAACACAACTCATTCCAATTCCACTCATTCTGGAAGGAATTTTGTCTTTCCCTTTAAATTCACATAGCTAGAGGCAAGAAAAGGCTAAGAAACCCCATAGAAACAATTGAGAAGCCTCTAACAAATGGACAGACTGAAGTGGTCAATCGGTCATTAGGAAATCTGCTTAGATGTTGACAAGACAGCATGGAGAGAAATGGGATAACATTCTATCACAGGTAGAATTTTCTTATAATGACACCATCAATAGAAGTATAGGAAAATCACCTTTTCAGGTAGTATATGGAATTCATCCCAGAGGAATTTTTGAATTAAGAGATATACCTACAGGAGAATCTATTAGTGCAAATGGAGAAGCTTTTGCAGCAGCAATCAATGAGGTGCATGATCAGGTCAAGACCCACCTCCAGCAAACTACACTGAAGTATAAAGAAAATACTGATAAAAAGAAGAGAGATGTACAGTTTGATGTTGGAGATTTGGTATGGGTTAATTTGAAAAAGGAAAGACTTCCTAAAGGAAAATATACCAAACTCATGCAGAGGAAGATTGGACCATGTCAGATTTTGAAGAAATATGGACCGAATGCTTATGAGATCCAACTTCCTCTTGATCTTGGCTTGTCACCTATTTTCAATGTATGTGATTTAACTCCATACAAACATAATGCAGATATAGAATAGGAACCATTGCAGGGTCCAGCAGAAGATGATATTCCTAAACATGATCCACCAAAATTGAAGAAGATTTTAGACTCAAGAGTGGCAAAGAAGACCAGGAATAGAAAGTATATGGAATATTTGGTGGCTTGGCAAGGGACACCTGATTCAGAGGCAGTTTGGATGACTGAAGAGCAGATCATGAAACAGGGTGCAGATCTTCAAACTCTCATCTCAAGTGGACTTGAGACTTCTTTTCTCAGGGAGTATGGTGTAGGAGCACCCCTTCATCAAGTTAATTAGCTAAGGGAGAAGCCTACAGTCTTAATAGGTTGTTATGTATTTACTTTGTAATAAGGTCTGTTTGACCAACGCATGCTATTTTTGGGTTGTTTCTATTTTTTGGACACTTGTCAATTTGTAAATGACAAAGTTGTTAGTTTGTTAGTTAGTTATGTCTCTCAGCCACTGGGAATCCAGTCAGTACTACTCCTTATGATTTGTTAAATAGTTTAGTTTTGATCAATAAAAGGGAGATAGATCAGAAAGGAGAAGTTAGACAGAGCAGTGATTGTGAAATTGAGTTGTATTGTGAAAATAGACATTTGTATTCATCCTTAGAACAATAAAGAAGATCTTATTTTGCATTCGAATTCCATCTGTATAGTCGATTTCTATTTTACAGTCGATATGGGGTTTTTCCATTCCACCGGTTGATTACTCTGTAATCAGTGGAATGGCTGTACATATTAGATTATATTTTGTTTTAGCATTTTCTGGTTGTGTGAGTTTTGCCATTACAGGATCGATTGACGTCATGTTGTGGTGAATCCTAGCATCCTCATGTGCTAGGTTATGAAAGGTTGAAATCTGTGTAGTCTAACAGAAGCAACACATAGTGTCGGTGTGGAATTCGTCATCAGACGAAGGATAAAGGTTTTCGCCAATAACTTACATCGGATCGAAGTCCTTTGTTTGAACCAATTTTGAAAGCTCGAGGGTTCATTAGTTCAACAACGTTTGAAACTAAATGATCGGCATGATAAGTTTGGCGGAAAAAAACCTTTTGGTTGAACCTTTGAACTGGTTCAATGGTTCAAAGGGTTCAATTGTTCAACCACATGTTGGTTCAGCGGAATGACGAAGGTGGTAAAGATTACTAATGATCGTTGAACCACCCATTGAACCAGTTCAACGGTTCAATGGTTCAACGAGCTCGGCGAGTTTAACGGCGGGCGCTAGTTCAGTGGTTCAACAGCTCACCAAGACTCGAAGGTTTAGCGAGCCGATAGCATTTGATACAATAAAATATTAAGTGTAGTGGTTTAGATATTTAGCCATAGCAACGGTGCTGTATTTTAAGTGGTTTCCATCAGCGCTGTGTTTTTGACAGGTTCCACCAATTCGGCCGCATGCTCTGCATCAAGTGGCAACAATGAGGCATTCAAAAAGTGTTCCTCTCTTGAATCCCTAAGCATTTCAAACAAAAAATAGAGATTGGGATCTAACAGGTGCAACCACCATGTGCTCTCCTAATGTTGAAGGTAGCATGAAAGAAGCCATTTGATTTAGGTTGAATCGGGAGAGGAAAAGATTCTATCGTGACATAATGCCACAAGTTTCACTAATGAACACTCCACACTAGATTACAGGCAACAACAAACATGGATGGATGAGGCAAGATTCAAACATCTACCCATAGAACAAAGACACCAGGATGCAACAAAAGGGTCGGGATAGTGAATGTTTCCTCTTTAAGAGGTAGAATACTCCCTCTGTCCATAGGCATAACTGGAAAGACACTGAAGGCTTTGTGGTGCAATTGGAATGTTTTCACCCCACTATGAAGGTGATCAAAATGACCCACCTCAACGGGGAAAGGAGAGACCAAATGTTGTGTTGACTCATACCACGCATGTTCCTCTCTCCATTGGAACCTTGTGTCATGGTTCAATTTTTACCTAGAGAGGAAAATGAACTAGACACAACTCATTCCAATTCCACCCATTCTGGGAGGAATTTTGTCTTTCCCTTTAAATTCACATAGCTAGAGGCAAGAAAAGGCTAAGAAACCCCATAGAAACAATTGAATCATTTCTGACCTCCTTTCAAAACATAAAAACTTCCTTTTAGAGCAAGATGAAAGATTAGAATAATTCTCTAATTGTACCACTTCCCTCTATAGGTAGATCCTAGATTGCATCAATCCTCGAGAGCATGCAGAATCCTTAATAAATCTGTTAGGTCATTTGTACTTAAGATCATGCCATTGTGCTACTTAAGAAATTAATGAAGAATTGCCACACCTGTGAAGAAGCTTTTCTTGACGCTTCAGGTGATGTAGTAAATCCACATCATGTTGTGTATCTCTTAGCCATGGTGACATGTCCATCTTCAAACCACTTGCCTCTTAGAAACCCTACCCACTTGCTGATGTGTACTCTAAATTTGGCACTGAATTGTGTTTAAATTCCCTTCATGGGAGTGTTGAATTCTTACTTGGCTCCCCATAATTCATTCATTCCTGACATCACACTAAACAAGATCCACCTAGATCAGTTGAATGATGGATGCATTTAATTCTCAAGGCATTGCTGATGAAACTCACATCCCAATTACTTCATAATGCCCTAAGAGCACCGTCACTTAGAGGTGATGCAACAAACATGCTTCAAATTGATTGATCTTATGGCCCAACACAATATTCATTAAAGGTATTAAATGTGTTCATTAATTATTGTATGCCTCATAGTCTAATTTTGTTTTTGGGCTCAATTTTAATTATTTCAAATCAAATGCCACAACACCTACAATAGTTACTCCTCAAGTGAGACAAATATTTTATTGATGTACCACAATCTGCAAACATTTGAATTTAGGCCATTAATTTAGCATGAAAATGAGATCCATGGCTTGTGCATGCCACAACTTCTACCACTCAGGCCCATTTCCACACAAAAGACACATGTCAGGGAGTCGCATACCCGTGACCTCCAAAAGACAACTTCAAAGTGAAGCATCACTTGAGAATAAAAATAGTGTCTTACTTGAGTGTCCTCCACATGTCTCCAACTAAACACAACCTCCTCATGGAAGGATTACAAACAACAAGCATCCTGTTAGCACTAATTTTGGTCTGGATCTGAGCGCAGGATGTTGGAGGGTTTTTTCCTTTTTGGGCCCTAAGTTTCCTTGTTCATCGCTGTGATTTTCTCTATCGGCGAAACTTCTTTTTGGGTACTCAGATTTTGCTTGAACCATCGTTTTGAACCATCACATTGAACCCTTTTGGTTCAAGGTTCAACGATTCATGGGCTTAGACTCCATCTTTTCCCATCAGTGAATTCTTTGTTCATCTGTGTTATCGGCGTTGAACTTCTTAGTTGAACTTCTCTTTTGAACCATCGGGTTGAACTGGTTCAGGGTTCAATGGTTCAAAGCCTTATGATTTTGGTCTTATCGGCGTAACGTTCATCATCGGGTGGACGGTGGAGTGTTGGCCCGATGGTTTGCCTCTGGCCGATGGAAGGTTAGCGGTTTGCAAGGTTGGTTTCGGTGTGACATGTTCTATCAGGCTAACTATTGGAGGGTTCACCGATATACAATGTTTGGCCGATGGATATGTTATCGGTGAGAGCTGTATTATCGGCCTGAGTGTTTTGAGTTATGCCGACGATGGGAGGTTTGGCCGATGAGGAGTTGTTGGTGTGTGTCTGGCTGATGGAGGAGCAAAGTGTAGCTCGTTGGTGCATCGGCGAGACTATTGTGATCGGCTGGGGAGATTTTGGTTGCTCCGACGATGTAAGTCACATCGACGAAGGTGGTCTTCGGCGTGACTTGTGTTGTTGGCGAGGATGGATTGCGTTGGGCCGACAGTGGAGGGTCTGACCGATGAAGGGGGAAGCTAATATGTTATCGGCGGGAGTTGTTCTATTGGCAGCAGTCTTTTATGGTTTGCCGATGGAAGGAAGTCACCTCGATGGGGAATGCCATCAGAGTAAGGTTGCTTATCAGGTTAGCGGTTGGAGGGTCCGCCGATGGGGTAGTGTCAGGCCGATGAGGATTTGGAGTGGTCATCGGTGAGAGTTGGTCTATCGGTGAAGGAGCTTTTGGCTAGGCCGATGGTTCTTCACTGACCGATGGGGATGTTGGAGGCTTTCAGGAGGAGTTCATCGGCGTGATTGGCTATGTCGGCCGAGGGGTTTTTTGCTTGGCCGACGATATTGGTCTGGCCGATGGTGGTAGGATGGTAACTGCTAACGGGGTGCGAGCTGGTCATCGGAGAGACTCATACTATCAGTGGAGATCTGGAGAGTTGGCCCGATGGTGCATCTCTGGCCGATGGAGGGGATTATAATGTAGCGGTTGGTAGGACAATTGAGGTCGGCAGGAGATTCGTGGGCGTGGCCGATGGTGTTGATCTCGGCGATGGGCTTTGGGTGAAGGAGCGTGTGTCGAGCGTGGCAAAAGCGCTCGACACCTATTATGCAAGTGACTATGCTTTTAAACTACTAAGGTAGTCTCCTCACCGTGCATGTGGGACTAATCTCCCTGTATAATTTGAAATTGCGATAGAACGCGTTTTGGCAGGAATTTCTTTTTTGATGTGTTGCGACGGTTTTCAAGCGGCCGCGGGTGGTTGAGCCATTAATGGCGACTGTAGCAGGGGCATGGGCAAGTTGTTGAATAGTCATGTACCTGATTTTTTGGCATGAGGACTTCCAGATGGTGGCACAGGGCTCGAGGCCAACATTGTCTACTTTCTGTCTCTGTAGCAATAAATTTTGAGCACCATTCCTTTGAAGGATCTGTATCTGGCAAATTTTTGTAAAAGCCTTGTAATTAATTGTTGTGGTACACTTTCTGGCTGATATAAGTAGACTGTGTTACCATTGTTTAGGTTGTTGAAAGTTGAACATTTGGCTCTGTAATACAATACAGCTAATTTGGTTGCTCTGTACAGCAAAACCTGTGAGTTTATGTATCTCTTGTTGTACGTTTTTGCATGAATCCACTGATTTCATGGTTAATTTTATATGAGAAATGCTATGTTAGCATGTGTTTTGTTAATTCTATCTCCAGTATTGCATGTATCTTTCTTCTGAGTCTGGATATTTAAGCAATGTTTGAGACTCTAGAACATAGAATTCCTATGTTGAATGTCTGATCTCTTAACTTCTGCTCAAGGGGTAGATTAAATTGTTCTTAGATTGAACATTAGGAAGGGTATACTGCAGTAGGGATGCCATAAGTATAGATAGCTTAACACTCTGTATTGGGAGATATCTGTAAGGCAGGTATCATATGTGTCCCCCTGAAATCCAGTTTTAGTTGTTCATGCATATCATTCACAGGTGTATGTCTATTGACTCCAGGCCCTGGATAGGCACCGATCTAGCTTTGTCTTTGTGTTATATACCATGTCCAGCTTTGCATCCAAATATAAAATCAAAACCAAACTCTAAAACAACCATTAGGACATTAGAATTAGTTTTAGGATCCTCAGTCCTCTGTTTACAACTGCAAATAGGCCCAAAGCTAGCCCCTTTGCTCTTATCTTATAGTTTTGGTCTACTTACAGGAGGACTTATCTGCTTTCTGTCAGCATCCCAGCCTTGTATGTATATCCTCATGGATGTTGAGTAGGGAATACCACCCTAGGTTTTGCAGAGCCTGAAGAAGAAGAGGAGATAAAATATAGAGTCTATCTCCTACACTGTTGGCCCCTGGCCCAGAGATCCTGTTGATCATTGATGGCTACCTTGTAGGGAAATTTGGGAATAAGCATCTAGTCTGGGAAAAAACCAACAGAAATTGGCGACTCTGCTAGGGATGGTGATTTGAAAATTGTTATTTTTGTCGTCCCTGGTGAAATATCTATGTCCCATCCGAGTCACCAACAGAAATTGGCGACTCTACTAGGGAGTTTGTGAAAGAACCCTGATTTTCAAAAGAAAACAGTTCCTAGTAATAGGTGGCGACTCCGAAGTAATCTCCCAACCGGTCAAAGTAAAATTTATATGCAGGGGAGAAGATCCCAACAAAATCCTTTATTTGAAGAGTTACCAGTAACAAGAAGAATGATGTATAGAAGAAAGGGAGCTGTCTCAGTCAGTCATGAGGGTTCCCCCAGAAAAAATGATGATATGCAAGATAACCCTAGGCCATCAGGACAGCATGTGCCTTACTTTTCAAATGCAGAAGTTGATATTCAGGGTGCATATGAGAGGCAATAGGGTGGTAGCGTGAGAATGAGGTCAGAGGTGTTCCAAGAATGCCCATTTCTAGACCCTAGTGAAAGGTTTGAAGAGGCAGAGTCTCTGAGGGATGATGAAGATGAAGATCAGAATATGGTAAAACCATCCTCCTCTAGGCCTAGCGAGGAAGAACTAGCTAATGAAATTAGGAGCTTAAGGGCCGAGTTTGAATATCAGCAGGCAATAACAATCAGAGATGACCTGAGGAAGAAAGTGCAAGCTTTAAGGGCTGCTCAAAATAATTCAATTCCTACCCTTTAGAATGCAAATGTGTAGAGACATCAACAGAGAAATGATGTGCAACATCAGCATAATGATGAGAGACAAAATGTGAATGATGCTAGGATACCACTGAACAATGTAAGAAACTAGAATGCAAACAGAAATATTAATATTAATCAGTTTGACAGACAGCCCATGCAGTTAGATAGATTCAGACAGCTGGTATTTGATGGTATTCCTGGGTATCCTAACCCCATTGACAAGCATCTAAGGCTATAGGTGCCTAAATTTTTAGGAAACAACACTATGTCAGGAGAAGATCATCTAAAAGCTTTTCAAAATGTCATGGATAACTTTGAGGTTGAACATGAGGATGTTTTCATGAAGTCATTCATGCAATCCTTAGTTGATGAAGCCAAGGAATGGTATAAGAATCTGCCTGACCAGAGTATTTCATCATGGGATGATTTTAAAAGGATGTTCAAGGAACAGTATGGTGACAAAACTGACCCTATCTTTTTTGTAAATGAGTTTACCAGTATCACTAAAGGGTCAAATGAGCAAGTTGCATATTTTAATGCAAGATTTACTAAAGTGTTAAACAAATTGCCACATCACATGAGGCCAAATGAACCTATGTGCATAATATTGTATATCAATGCCTTTGATGCAAAAACTGCATATGGATTAAGAAATAAAAGTCCTGCCACTATCAGGGATGCTTTCAGAATTGCAGTAAATATTGAGAACAATAGGAAAGCATCAGGCAAGACTAACAGAAGGGATGATGTGAAAATTCTGCATAATCCAAACAAGCCTCAGAACACTCAAGGTAATACATCTGCCCCTAAAGATAAGATAGACAAATTGGCAAATGTTGTTAAGGACGTAAGCTACAGACTAGCTAGAAGTGAAAAAGGGATAGGTCCTGATAGGCAAGTCTATCAAAGGCAGGAAAAGAGGCCATCATTGCATGATATGCCTTATAATACCAATTGGCATAATGGTAAGCCTATATTCCCACATAACAACACAAATCAGAGGACTCAACATGTCAAAGAAACTCTTGATCCTCTAAAGAAAGCTGTAAATATTGTTGATGATACTCCATGGTGTATAATTTGTCAGATGCCACATTCACAGTCACAGTGTATGATTGCTCAGTCCTTGTGTGATAATACTACATCTTGTAATGAATGCAATGAGCCACATTATGTGCAAGATGATGATGTTAATATGATGTCCACAAGTAGTGGATACCCCATTTATGATGCTGATGAGAGTACAAATAATGGAATTCAGGCCTGTCAACAGGACTTTTATGATGAAGGTAATGAAGAGAGCTATGTGTATGCTCAGAGCTCACACAATTTTCTAAGTAACTTACAACGACTTTCTGATGAGGAAATTAGGGCCTTCACAGCTGCAGCAGTTGCCCAAGTCAAGAGTAACTACAATCTCAGAGGTAAAGCTCAGATAAGCAGCTTGCGTCAACTAGAAGATGTTTCTGTAGGTCAGCCAGTGCATGGTCATAAGGGGATTGAATCACAAAAAAGGCAGTGGGGTAATAATAAACAGAATTTTAGACATAGAACAGGTCATGAATCCCAAGGACCAGAAAATAGAATCCCTCAGGTTGAAGATCAAAGTAAAGGTTCCCAAGACAAGAATGATGATCAGGGAACTATGAAAGTAAAAGCTAAATCAGTTCAGGATAAAAACAAGATTGTGGAGCAAGCTACAACTGTTATACAAAATTATGCTCCATTTGATATAGCTCAAGTCCTCTCCCAGGTAAAAGTCTCTGTTCCACTTATGGAACTGATGAAGGTTGAAGAGATCAAGAATAGGACAGTATCCCTAATTTCAGGGGTGCCTTTTCAAGCTAAACAAAATGTTCAGACCCAGGGTGAGAAACATGTCATGTATAATGAAGAAGATGAGGCTCCTGAAGTCTATTTAGGAGTGACTATGACAAAGTGTCCTTCACAAGTGGAACCATTTTATGTATCCCTAGTTATAAATGGAAAAATAATCAGAAATTGTATGCTTGACTCTGGAGCATCTACAAATGTCATGCCTTTAGCCGTCATGCAACAAGCTGGATTGAAAATCGACAAGGCATGTGGAAAATGTTACGCTATGGATGCCAGAGAGGTACCAGTTATTGGAATCATGAAGGATGTAGATTTCAAACTGGCAGCATTTCCTGAAAAGAGATATAAAATGAATATAACAGTGGTTGACATCAAGCCACAGTATGGCATGTTGCTGTCAAGAAGATGGGCTGCATTAATTGGTGGAAGTATGCAGCTCGACCTGTCATATGCCATGATTCCAATGAATGGTAGGGATGTTAAGCTAATCAGAGAACAGAGATCATCAGAGACAGTGGAAGACCAAGAAGCAGAGGAACAGATATGCTTTGTAAACACTGACTGTGATAACTTCAAGGTTGTCTCAGATGATAGAGAAGATAAAAAGAAAAATGTCTGCAGTGAAGAGCTGGACCAGCAGGGTCTATGGACCATGTATTTTGATGGAGCTTGTGCAAAAGAAGGCTCTGGAGCTAGAGTTATTTTCCTGTCTCCAACTGGTAAGCTCCTCAAATTTTCTTTCTTGCTGAGGTTTGTTTGCACAAACAACATTGTAGAATATGAGGCTTTAATCTTAGGCCTAAATATTGCTCTCAAACATGGAATCAAAATGCTAAGAGTATTTGGGGATTCTGAGCTGATTGTATCCCAAATTAGAGATAGGTAGGCTTCAAAAAATAAAAGATTGAAACAATACAAGCATGCTGTTTGGGATACCATTGAACTATTTGATGCATTTTCAATAGGCTAGGTAGAGAGATCAAAGAATGTTATGGCTGATTTCTTAGAAAATGTTGCAATAAGGCCAGATGACATCACTCTGTCAGATCTTACAAATGTAGAAGTTAAAATCAGGCCTGCAGTACCAGAAAATATATGCAGTTGGCAAGTGTTTAATGATGATAGGGATTTGTTAAAATTTTTGCACTGCATAGATGAATATGAGAATCAAGAAATTGATTTCCAAGCTTTTGTACAAACTATAGATGGAAAAGAAACTCTTGTGGGAAAAGAGATAATTCAATTGAAGACTAATAAAATCCCTAGAGGGTTAGTAGCTTTGGAAAGAGCTTTTGACAGTAGAGACAAATTGGTCACAAGGACATTTCCCACAAATAAGGAAGATTTAGAAGAGATAAATTTGGGGACATCTCAGGCCCCCAAGAAGGTATACATTGGTAAACAGCTCAAACCACACATTAGGAGTATGCTGATTGCATTACTGAAAAGGTATAAACATGTTTTTGCTTGGTCATATGAGGACCTAAAAGCCTATAGGGAAGATCTATTCCAGCATGAGATCCCATTGAAGCCTGGAGCTAAGCCATTCAGATAGAGGCAAAGACCTATTAATCCTACCTTAGCTCCAAAGATGCAAGAAGAGCTTAAAAAGCTTAGGGAAGCTGGAATAATTGTGCCAATCAGACATTCAACTTGGGTGTCTAACCTTGTCCCAGTCAGAAAAAAGAACGGTGATATTAGGCTTTGTGTTGATTTCAAGAACTTGAATGTATCCTCTTTAAAGGATAACTATCCACTGCCTAATATGGAAGCTATGTTGCAGAGAGTGACTGGTTGTGAACTCTTATCCATGATGGATGGATTTTCAGGTTATAATCAGGTGAAGGTAAAAGAATCAGAACAATATAAGACTGCCTTCACCACTCCATGGGGAACTTATGTATATGTTAGAATGCCATTCGGATTAACAAATGCAGGTGCTACATTTCAAAGAGCAATGGACGTTGCTTTTGCAGGGTTGATTGATTCAATCCTGGCTGTATATCAGGATGACTTGACTGCATATTCAAAGAAGGAAGAGTAGCATTGTTTGCATCTAGAGCAGATTTTCATAAGAGCACTAGAGTATGGTATTTCTTTAAATCCAAAGAAGTGTGCTTTTGGGGTAGTTGAAGGAAAGCTCCTGGGACACATTGTTTCCAAGGATGGAGTTAGGATAGATCCAGAGAGAGTGGCTGCTATTGACAGAATTCAAATGCCAAAAATTGTAAAAGGAGTTCAGTCCTTCTTTGGACAGATAAATTTTGTTAGGAGATTTGTTCCCAACTTTGTAGAAACCACAAGGAACATTTCCAAGATGATGAAGAAGGATGCAACTGTCAACTGGGAAAGTGAAGCAATAGAATCATTTCAGAGTATCAAAGAGGCAATCAAGATGGCCCCTGTTCTTAAATCTCCTGATTTTTCTAGGCCATTCCAAGTATTTTCATTTGCTTCCTTTCACACTATTGCTGCATGTTTGCTACAGAAAAATGAAGATGGTTTTGAACAGCCCATAGCTTTCTTCAGTATGTTCTTGCAGGCTTCTGAGTTGAAGTATGATATTATGGAAAAATAGGCATATGCACTAGTCCGAGCCATCAAAAGTTTCAGACCATACCTGGTAGGATCACATGTAATTGCATATGTACCCCATGCAGTAGTCAAAGACATATTCACTCAACAGGAGGTGACCGGAAGAAGGTGCAGATGGATAAACAAACTGCAAGAGTTCAACATAGACATACAAGTTACCAAGTTGGTAAGAGGACAAGGATTAACCAAGATGATGGCATAGTCAAACTTGGAAGCATGCCAAGTTAATGCAGTCCAAAATGAGAATGTAAATGTATCAAGATCTGAATGGTACAAGGATATTATCTACTACTTGCAAAATCTGAATTGTCCTTCCCATTTCAGTGATAGTCAAAAGAGGACTTTAAAGTTACATGCGATCAGGTATGTTATTGTTCAAGGTGAGCTATACTGGAAAAACCCTGATGGTGTGCTACTGAGATGTGTGGATGAAGATGTGGCTAACAATGTTTTGATTGATATGCATAAAGGATTGTGTGGTGGACATTATACTACCCAAACAACAGCTCATAAGACTCTCAGAGTAGGATATTGGTGGCCCACTCTCTTTTCAGATGCACAAAGGTTAGTGAGGAAGTGTGACCCTTGCCAAAGATTCTTAGGAAAATTGAGATATGATGGTGCTTTACCTCTCAGAACTATAACTGTGGATGCTCCATTTCAACAATAGGGAATTGACTTCATAGGGGAAATTGTAGACAAGTCAAGTGGGGGACACAGTTGGATTTTAGTGGCAACTGATTACTTTACCAAATGGATTGAGGCCATTCCAACTAAGAGAGCTACAAGTAAGGTGGTGATGGATTTCATACTGGAAAATGTTATCATCAGGTTTGGAGTACCATTCAAGATAGTCACTGATAATGCTATGTGCTTCAGATCAGGTGAATTTGTTGATTTTTGCAATAGGTATGGGATAAATCTATCATATGCATCACCATACCACCCACAAGGAAATGGTCAAGCAGAATCAAGCAATAAAAGCATCATGAAAATTATCAAGAGGATACTAGACAAGAACAAGAGAGCTTGGGACTCAAAATTAAAGTTAGCAATATGGGCTGACAGAGTGATAGTAAAAAAGTCTATTGGAATGTCACCCTTTGAGCTAGTATATGGTGCATCAGCCAGATTGTCCATAAACAATCTCCTACCAGTTTACAGATTCATCCAGGAAAATGATGAGGAGATTGAAGACTCCATGACAGAAAGAGTGAATCAGCTGGTTGCATTGGATGAGAATAGAAGGAAAGCACACCAGATTAACCTCAAGAGACAACAAGATATGAAATATCAGTTTGACAGGAGAGCTACAAAAAGGAAGTTTCAAGTCAATGATTTGGTGCTCATATGGAATGCAAAAGGTCAAGAAAAGGGTAAACATGGTAAATTCAAACCCTTATGGATGGGCCCATATCAGATTTGCAGCATTCATGGGGAGGATTCTTATTTCCTCCAGGCCCTAGATGGTGAATTTCTGGAATTGCTTGTGCATGGCCAATTCCTTAAGTTCTATTTTGCATAGATGACTTGTCGCTGTGCACATTTGTAAAAATATGTATATAGTGTAAATGTTCTGTACAGTTCGTGCTTTTTTGGCTTTTTTGCCTGGTCTGCCCGGAGATCTGGTTCTCGCTGCAGGTTTTTCACCTGCACGTCCCCATTCGGAGCCAGTGTTAGCACTAATTTTGGTCTGGATCTGAGCGCAGGATGTTGGAGGGTTTTTTCCTTTTTGGGCCCTAAGTTTCCTTGTTCATCGCTATGATTTTCTCTATCGGCGAAACTTCTTTTTGGGTACTCAGATTTTGCTTGAACCATCGTTTTGAGCCATCGCGTTGAACCCTTTTGGTTCAAGGTTCAACGGTTCATGGGCTTAGGCTCCATCTTTTCCCGTCAATGAATTCTTTGTTCATCTGTGTTATCAGCATTGAACTTCTCAGTTGAACTTCTCTTTTGAACCATCGGGTTGAACTGGTTCAGGGTTCAATGGTTCAAAGCCTTATGATTTTGGTCTTATCGGCGTAATGTTCATCATCGGGTGGACGGTGGAGTGTTGGCCCGACGGTTTGCCTCTAGCCGATGGAAGGTTAGCAGTTTGCAAGGTTGGTTTCAGTGTGACATGTTCTATCGGGCTAACCGTTGGAGGGTTCACTGATATACAATGTTTGGCCGATGGATATGTTATCGGCGAGAGTTGTATTGTTGGCTTGAGTGTTTTGAGTTATGCCAACGACGGGAGGTTTGGCCGATGAGGAGTTGTTGGTGTGTGTCTGGCCGATGGAGGAGCAGAGTGTAGCTCGTTGGTGCATCGGCGAGACTATTGTGATTGGCTAGGGAGATTTTGGTTGCTCCGACGGTGTAAGTCACACTGACGGAGGTGGTCTTCGGCGTGACTTGTGTTGTCGGTGAGGATGGATTGCGTTGGGCCGACAGTGGAGGGTCTGACCGATGAAGGGGGAAGCCGATATGTTATCGGCAGGAGTTGTCCTATCGGCAGCAGTCTTTTATGGTTTGCTGATGGAAGGAAGTCACCCCGATGGGGAATGCCATTGAAGTAAGGTTGCTTATCGGGTTAGCGGTTGGAGGGTCCGCCGATGGGGTAGTGTCAGGCCGATGAGGATTTGGAGTGGTCATCAGTGAGAGTTGGTCTATCAGTGAAGGAGCTTTTGGCTAGGCCGGTGGTTCTTCACTGACCGATGGGGATGTTAGAGGCTTTCAGGAGTTGTTCATCGGTGTGATTGGCTGTGTCAGCCGAGGGGTTTTTTGCTTGGCCGATGATATTGGTCTGGCCGATGGTGGTAGGATGGTAACTGCTAACGGGGTGCGAGCTGGTCATCAGAGAGACTCATACTATCGGTGGAGATCTGGAGAGTTGGCCCAATGGTGCATCTCTGGCCGATGGAGGGGATTATAATGTAGCAGTCGGTAGGACAATTGAGGTTGGCAGGATATTCGTGGGCGTGGCCGATGGTGTTGATCTCGGCGATGGGCTTTGGGTGAAGGAGCGTGTGTCAAGCGTGGCAAAAGTGCTCGACACCTATTATGCAAGTGACTATGCTTTTAAACTACTAAGGTAGTCTCCTCACTGTGCATGTGGGACTAATCTCCCTGTATAATTTGAAACTACGATAGAACGCGTTTTGGCGAGAATTTCTTTTTTGATGTGTTGCGACAGTTTTCAAGCGGCTGTAGGTGGTTGAGCCATCAATGGCGACTGTAGCAGGGGCATGGGTGAGTTGTTGAACAGTCATGTACCTGATTTTTTGGCGTGAGGACTTCCAGATGGTGGCACAGGGCTCGAGGCCACCATTGTCTACTTTCTGTCTCTGCAGCAATAAATTTTAAGCACCATTCCTTTGAAGGATCTGTATCTGGCGGATTTTTGTAAAAGCCTTGTAATTAATTGTTGTGGTACACTTTCTGGCTGATATGAGAAGACTGTGTTACCATTGTTTAGGTTGTTGAAAGTTGAACATTTGGCTCTGTAATACAATACAGCTGATTTGGTTGCTCTGTACAGCAAAACCTGTGAGTTTATGTATCTCTTGTTGTACACTTTTGCATGAATCCACTGATTTCATGGTTAATTTTATATGAGAAATGCTATGTTAGCATGTGTTTTGTTAATTCTGTCTCCAGTATTGCATGTATCTTTCTTCTGAGTCTGGATATTTAAGCAATGTTTGAGACTCTAGAACATAGAATTCCTGTGTTGAATGTCTGATCTCTTAACTTCTGCTCAAGGGGTAGATTAAATTGTTCTCAGATTGAACATTGGGAAGGGTATACTGCAGTAGGGATGCCATAAGTAGAGATATCTTAACACTCTGTATTGGGAGATATCTATAAGGCAGGTATCATATGTGTCCCCCTAAAATCTAGTTTTAGTTGTTCATGCATATTATTCACAGGTGTATGTCTATTGACTCTAGGCCCTGGATAGGCACCGATCTAGCTTTGTCTTTGTGTTATATACCATGTCTAGCTTTGCATCTAAATATAAAATCAAAACCAAACTCTAAAACAACCATTAGGACATTAGAATTAGTTTTAGGATCCTCAGTCCTCTGTCTACAACTGCAAATAGGCCCAAAGCTAGCCCCTTTGCTCTTATCTTACAGTTTTGGTCTACTTACAGGAGGACTTATCTGCTTTTTGTCGGCATCCTAGCCTTGTATGTATATCCTCATGGATGTTGAGTAGGGAATACCCCCCTAGGTTTTGCAAAGCCTGAAGAAGAAGAGGAGATAAAATATAGAGTCTATCTCCTACACTGTTGGCCCCTGGCCCAAAGATCCTGTTGATCATTGATGGCTACCTTGTAGGGAAATTTGGGAATAAGCATCCAGTCTGGGAAAAAACCAACACATCCAAAGGCCTTTATTAAACCTTTCCTTCATAAATATTCTAGCGGGTTCGAATGATGCATGGCAACATGGCACTCCTCATCAGCTACAGAAACACCAAGCACTTAAGAACAACACTGGCTTGACAAGTGGACATTCTCTATAAAGCTTCTTCCTTGAAAGCTATGGGCTCACCTCAAGAACATAAAATAACTTCAACATACAAGTACAATCATAGGTTTTACATAAAACAGAGGTGTCATCCAGTTAGAAAAGTAGAGGGGTTGATACACATGATGAAATGGACACACATTGGGCAGCTTAATTAGCAACAACTAGCAAACATAGGTCACCAGAAATTATACCATTGATTTAACAAACTCTTTAGGATTGAAGCATGACTCATTAGGATGCGGGCAAAAAAATTGAAACAAGGACCAAAACTCTAGAGATTTTGTAGGTTCTAATAGTGGCTCTTGTTTAGGGATGCATATACTAGTGGGATATGGAGAGGGTCTAGAAAACTCTAGGATGTAGACCAACACATAGGAAAACAACACACACAAGATACTTCAACATGGATCACAGACAACCATGGATGCACAAAATATAAACAAGTAATAGAGAACCTAAAACTATTGTGCATGGTAGAGAAGCCAATGATTATGAGAATAATGCTTCAAGAATTGTCTATGCACTTGCAAATCCTAAAACTCCCCACTAAGACTTCTGATGAAATATGAATCCTCGCCATATGAATTTCTATCACATACCATCCAAGCCACAAAGGGTCAAATTTTCCATGTTTCCTTTTATCTTGAGACCTAACATTCCATATTAGGACCAAATCCCTAACTTTAAAATTCCTAGGGCTAGCTCTTTTCTCAAACAAGTATTTCACTTGTTGTTGTTTCCTTATATTTGCCATGTTAGTCTCTCTCCTTTTTTCATCCAACTAAATCAACTATTTGGATCTTAACATTATTCCATCTCCTGACACCTCATTATATACTAGGGTTAGCTTTATCTAAAACAACATTCATCAGTTCCTGAGTAATTATGGCTTTTTTATGCTTATGAGGCTTTATCTCCTGGTGATCATGCTATTCTAAAGAGAGTAGGACTTGATAGAATATGTCATGTTCCAGTTGTTCATCCCACCTCTCACACCTGTTGTGATATCTTGACCTATTGGGATGCCAAAAGGAACATTTTCATATTTCCCTAGGTCTTAGTGGAATGAAGTATTAATTTATATGATGTTTATCGCATCTTGGGGGTTCATGTGAGAGGACAACCACTTGTATTACCATAGAGTGAGTCCTTGTGGGAGAAATAGGTGTGGGCATCTATCATGGGAGTGACTCATTTTGAGGACCAAATAGGGGTCCAACTTACTTCCATGCCTCGCCTACCTATCTCACCTTTGAGGAAATTCCTCAATGGTTTGATTGCTTCTAGGTTGTTGGGAGATAAGGGTTCCACTCAAGAGTCAAGTTAGATGGTTTTGGGAACCCATCATTTAGGGTATAGAGTAGGGAACTATATTTGCATGGGGGTTGACATTCTAGTGATGGTTTATTAAGACCTCTACCATATCTCACACCAAGGGGCACTTGCATTCAATCATTCTTCTCTAATCATGACATGGATTTATGAGAATGTTAGGCTATTTTAGAGGGAGATGCCACTTCCAAATTCTAGATTACTGAGGGCTACATGCTAGGGTTGACTTGGTTATTTTGATACTACTTTATGCATGGTAGCCAATCTCACTGATGCTGACATGATTTGTGATCCCTACACTGATATGGAGGGCCTATGGCCTAATGATAGACAAATTCATAGATACTACAAGGGTGTGACTGATTTATCAGATAGGAATGGCTTTGTCAACATACACCATGTTGAGTGAGTCCTACAATAATTTGGTGATGACTTTCTAGGGGACTTGCCCCTAATTCTTACTTGTTACAGGTCCATCCAGGAGATGGTTGATACTGAGCATAGGATGATTACCTAGACCTCTTTGACTCTTGGGATTTTCATTACTAGAGTGGTTCGCCACACGAGTCATGGACCAAGGGGCAGGAGAGCAACTCCTTCTGAGAGATTGATAGTTGTGGAGGACACTAACTCTTTTGATAAAGATTATGATTTTGAGGGAGAGGAGTATGTTGATGTGGCTAACATTGGAGGGGACCATGTTATATCTTCTGATGAGGAGGTGGCACTATAGGTGTCTCCTCCTGGCCATAATCTAGTTCATTCTGATAATGATATCAGATGCTTTGATCCTACTTGGTAGCTTGATGATCCTCATAAGTACTTATTTCCCTACTTTTCTACTTTTAACTTCCCTTTTGTCCATGGGTCTTGACTATCACTTCTTCCTTTCCTTCTCTCTTAGGTAGTGTTGAGGAATGGAGGGACTTTATCTGTGATAATTATTTGAACTTAGTAGTACCTGCCATTGGTTGTCCATGAGAGAGACTTCTTGTAGATGCTCATGTGCCTGCTACAAATGGTCATCACACTAATATCTCTACTCCAATTAATCATAGTTGTCAGGAGGTTCTTTCTTCGAGAGCCAAGATTAATATACTTGAGGGTGAAAGTGCGGTTCTTTGAGAGATGGCTCAGTTGGGGATTCACAGGCCTAGTTTGAGGACGAGTGGTGCTGGTCCTTCTCATTCATGGGCCCCTAGAAGGATTCCTTATTCTCATAGAACTCATGGAGGTTCAGGCTCTCATAGGAGTCCTAAGAGCAGGAGCCCTAATGGCTCCGTAGGTCAGATTCATCCTTGACATTCTAGAGATTCTTGTTTCTTTCTATTTTACCCCATTGCATGGGGAGATATGTATATCATGAGAGCATTTTGTCTTCAGGCTCTTGAATCTTTCTTTGTATAATGACTTGTACTTAAAATTTTGATAATACCAATAAAATTGTCTTGTGATCTTAACTGTCATCTTTTCCTATCTTGTGTACACATGGATAGTTTAGAACCCTTTATGTTTTAATCTCTAAAACTCTAACATGGATGTGAAAATGATTATGTGATATTTTGGTCTTTCTTAGAATATATATGAATGCATGCAATGAATGAAATGTAGGGGCACAATTATGGAATGCAACACATTTTAATCCTATGGAATGTCATGAGCTAGCTTATTGCTTTCAATTTTTTTGATTTTTGATATGATGAATGCATGATGGAACAAATAATGTGATAGCTCTTTAGTAAGATTTTTGACTTAGGGCACTACAAATTATCTCGTTATAAGAGAATTTATTAACTTTCTGAGATAGGATGTAGAACTCAAGTGGGAATGGGGAGGAGATGGAATTGTACTAAATTTTGGGCTTCGCTAAAGGCTGAACACTGATCCTTATCTAGATAAAACACTTTGACAAGTTTTCAACTTTAGACAAACATTGAATTTTATTAGCACTCACTAGACTTAGATCAAAGGATGGCCAACAAGATAGACCCGTGGTAAAGGAAAAGGATCCCAAATAGAAGATGGCCCTAAAGATAGATAGACTCCTAGTATTGCTCAGTTGGTGCATGTGTGTGCTTTGTACCTTACTTTCTCTGATAGATTGTCACCCTCATAGATTTGAGCTTAGATTTATCTCCACTCAAGAGTATGGACAATAAAAGACCTTCTCTCTTGCTCTCTCTTTTTTTGTATCTTTCTTTTTCTTTCTTTCTTTTTTTTATTCTTTTTGATTCCTATTGCTTTAAGACTTTTTGGATGCTTTGGTGCTTCTAATGATTGCTCATATATATTTTTTCTTTTTGAATCACTCATTTTTTTTCACTTGTATTTTAGATTGCTTCCTTCAAAGTTATGATCTTCCAGGAATTTTTGGCTAGGAGAGATAAGGGATTGAGTGCCACCAAAAGTTTTCACTATCTAGTTGAACTTCCCTTCTACTAAGGAGAAATAGGGGGTCTACTTACAAGCTTCTATTGCATACTGTAGGTTTGAAGACTAACTTTGTTTAGACTTAACAACATGGATCATTAAGACTAGGATTAGTGTAGGGATAAGAGCCAAGATTTGATTAGAATCATTAATGAATGTAAATAGGGGAATGATAAATAGCAATTGTGAATATAGGGGATCTCAAAATCTAAGAGGATCAACTTATACCTAAGTAATCTTAGACTCCTTACTAAAATGAAAATCAAACAAGAGCATGTCACTCACAAAAATGCAGGATGAAACAAAATGGTAAAGAAATACATAATTTTGTTTTTTCATGATTTTATAATTTTTTTGGATTTTTGGAATATTTGAATTTTTTTATGTTTTTATATTTTATGATTTTTTTTGTATTTTAGACATAGTAATTCTTGAGGTGAAAGGCTTTGACCGTCTCATGAAATTCTTCACCTTATATCATGCACAAAAGATATGTGTCATTTCCAACGTCTTCTTTGATCATATAAGGACCTTTCCAATCTTCATCAAACTTCCTCTTTTTCTTGTGTTTCTTATTTTTGGTGTTGCCCTTCTAGAGGATAAGCTCACCTATTCTGTAAGGTTCTAAAGGTTGACTTTTTCCTGGTTGACTTTATTGTGGGACTACTCCTATTAATGTTATATGCAATATGTCATGAAAGGCTTGTTGATGAGAGGGAGTCGAATACAAGACTCCATCGCAATTCAAGAGTTCAATGAGCAATTTGAATTCGTCTTGCATGTAGATTTCCCTTCAGGACGTTATTAAATAATTTGCAAGAATTGAAGCAATTCAAGGGGCATTTGTGGCTCCCTTTGTTCATCTAGAGGAACAAAGCTTATACTTGTTTTTACATTTAGTTTTGGCTACAAATCCATTGAATACCCTATGTATTTTTTAGGCAATTCAAAGATGACTGGATCTTCTATTCCTATAGTCACTTGCATCTTAAGTTCTTTTTAGAATTCTCCCTCACTCACCTCATCTTCATCTATGAGTCTTTCAACCATTTCTATTTTCACTAAGGGTGCCTCCCACTTGCCTATATCATTAGATTGTACTAAGGTTGAAGTAGAAGGTTTCTCGTGGTTTTGAGAGGCTAGGAAGGCTTTCAGTGAACTCTCTGGAACATTTGTTAATTCATTGTATATCAAGTTTTCTTCTTCTCAATCATGAGTCTTTACTTCTGTAGGTGGTGTTAGTGGTGTGTAAGAGTCCTCAAAAGGTGAGAGTGGTATGTATGAATCACTCTTCTCTTGCATTTTAGGTACGTATGTCTCACTAGATGTTGTTTCCTTTAGTGGCGTTAAAGGAGTATAACTTTCAAATGTATCCTCCTTCGGATCTGAGAAGGCATGTGGATCCACTCCATTTAATTCCAATGTCTTTGTTTCAAATTTAGCCCATTCTATCTGATGGGGTATTTCTCCTATGCATGGGAAAATTTGATTGACTCATTCATATTTTTGGGATATGTTAATAGTGAGGCTCTCTAGAGGAAATTAAAGAGGTCCATCTCTCTCCAACTAGTCCATGATTTTCATTGTTGTTTCTTTTGGAACTATTTCCTTCTATTTTGAGGATCTTCCTTTCTCAAAGGTTCTTATTTTTGCATTGTTTACTATTTTGGCAGGTGTTTATGTCCTTTTGATTTGTACCAATTGAGGCGTGGGATTTGGGACAAAAATCTTATTTGTCAGGAACTCATAATCAATTGGGATCCCTATCTTCTTTTTGGTTGCATCATTTTTAACCTTACTAAAGGGTTCTAAGTCCCCTTTTGCAACATAATCTTTCCCAAGGTGCAAGAATCAAACCTCTTAGAACAATGTGGATGACATGGCTTTCATTTGGTGTATCCATGGTCTTCTAAGAAGTAAGTTATGCCTACTATCCTTGATAGGGGGAGCTACTACATTTGGCATTGATGTCAAAAGGAGAGTAGATGATAGTGAGTGAAATTGTATTGTTATTTATGGTGATAAATATTCGTGACTTCATGACAATAACAATGACAATGTTTTGAAGACAAATACCAATAGGTGAGGACAGTAAATTTTATGGTTGACAGTGTTATTGTAGTGTGTATGTTCTCTAATGAAAGAACAGTTCTAGGACAGAATAGTTCCAGGACAGTTCTCTATTGATAGGACATAGATAATGTGACTGAGATAATGTGCAGGTCAGTGATGTTCATATCAAAATTTTTGTTTTAGTAATAAGGAGAGATACATAATAACTATAGAGACCTTCAAAGTTTGTTAAGACCCCTCTGAGTTTTTAGTGCAGCTTGTAAAAGTCTTAAGGTGAGAGGATATGTAATTGTGTTGAGAGCAAAGATGTAATATGTAGAATTGAAGGGGGAGTCAATAGTCCTTTGTCCTTGATGTCAAAGGGGGAGAGAGAGAGAGGATAGATCAAATTTTTGCCATTAATGATAAAGGGGGAGTTTGTTGAGTTGTTTGTCATTGATGTCAAAAGTGAGGTGTCATCAGGAGTTCCTTTGGTTGCTTCTTGATATGGTATGTTCATGTCTTGATCAAGATCATTACAAGGCATCACAAGGAAGATTATTGAGATTGATGTTGTTTTGTCATGCAAGCAACTATATGGATGTGAGGCCTGAATGTTCGCATTGATGTCAACTATCTTCATGCTTTCATGTCAAACCTTAGTGTTGGTGACCTTGTCTATTCTCCATTAGAACACATTTGTCTTGTATAAGTGCATGGGGTAAGTTTTGAAGCTCTTGATGTGGTCAGTATACATTGACTCTTTGTTCCCTATTCCTCATCTAAATTTTCCTAGGTCAAAGCTAAGTGTCTTTCCTTATTATTACTTTCTCTAAAGTCATTTATACCTCTGCAGTGTCTTCATACTGTTCCTATGATGAGGTCAGTTGTTTAAATCATCATATTTTTCGTTTAGGGTTTTCTTTTTTTAGTGTTTAGGGACACAAACCCTAAAAACCCTTTAGTTATTTAAAGGCACAAAACACACATTATAACTGTATGCACTTTATGTTTTAATTGAGTGTTGATCGGTGTTTGACTGTGGTAGTTCACTTAAGTGAAGACATTGAGGGGTCGTCAATGTTATTTAACCGGCCCCAACTCCTTACAATCACCAGGTCTGAAGGTAATACTTCAAGTTTTAAGTTGGAGAAGCAAATTAATGGGTATGGTGAAGGTGCCAAAGGTTAGATCAATGATTCAAATTTAAACATTGTTTTAAACTGTAATGGATCTCCTCTCAGCGTAACTTTGATAGACAATTCCTTTAATTTGTGCTCTAGCTGCCTTCATTCTGTTATTCAAACTGCACCGAGGGCTAGAGAATTAATTTTAAGGATAATATGATTATTTTGCAAGTTTCTTGATGGTGATCTAAGTTGGTGATAGTAAGACCTACAAGAAAATAGTCATGGTGTTTATACATTGAATATATATAATTATGTGCAGAGATTTAATGTTTGAAGTGATAGTCGGGGAAGGTATAACTCTGTAATGAGTTTTGTGTGCATATGAGTTGAATGTTCTTTCTACAGAATAGTTTATATGTGTTTTAGGATGATGTGAACAAAAAATTGTGTTAAGGTGTTCATGTTTAAATAAATTTTGATGTAGAGATAGAAGTTGTTTTGAGAGGGTTTACATTGGGTGGATGTTTGAGAAGGTTAACAAAATGACTTGCAGAGATTTATGAGAAGAGAAATGATATGTAGTGAAACAGAGTGTCCCTCTGTATTTTTCATTTCCATTTGTCAGTGAGACATAATGTGTTTCCAGTGAGGCAGATAATGTGTTGCCAGTGAGGTAGATAATTTGTTGCCACTAAGGCAGAGAATTTGATACCAGTGAGGTGTTGCCAGTGAGGCATACAATGTAACTAGTGAGGTTTGGCCAGTGAGGCCTAATGAAGGTTATTTTCATAGTGGTTTTTCACCCTTCTAGGGTTTTCCACTCAAAATACTTGTGCCATGTCTCTTTTTGATGGTTTGTCACTTTGTGTCTAATAGGTTATCTTTATTAAAGTATCATGTTCTATTTTACATGTTACTGTGACTCTCTCAACATTCAATACCTATAATGTTTGAAATGTTTTCAATGGATCTCTTTACATAATATAAGTGAATTGATAAATCAAAAAGTTTTATTCCTTATTAGACCAATGATTCACCCCCCCTCTCAGTGGTCCTGTACTCCAACAAGGGGTTTGTATGTCCAGGTATGGATTTATGACTTGATCACTTGGAGTTTGCATGGACATGTAAGATGATGATGTTGATGTGATAACTTTTGGAGGATCTCGAGTGATGAGATGTGTGAAGGGGTTATCACAGATGAAATTTCTACATTTTTCCTTAGTGATTGGATATAATAAATCATAGTCATGTTTAAGTTGTTGTATTTGTGCTTCAAGTGGACTAGGAGATGTGTATGATGGAGGTTGGTATGATAGTGACATGTGTTGGATTCAAGGTATAGATTGGGGATGGGATCTATATAGGTGTTTAAGTTCCTTTATTTCTATATCATCTGGGTATGATGAGGATATTGGTTGAATTAGAGATGGATGAGGGTTAAACCTAGGTCTATTGATTATCAGGGCCATTTTAATGAGGATTATTGATGATGTGACTAAAGGTTGATTTTGTTACCCCTCAGTGGTTGTCCCTGATGACAATACACAACTTGGTATGTGTTATGATTTAGTTGCCAGTGTGATTGATTGACATGTGATAGGACAGTTTGATATCTTTGATGAGATTTAGTTTGGCATTACATTTTTGGCAGTGATGTCAAACATTTGGCATTACATTTTTGGCAGTGATGTCAAACATTTGGCATTACATTTGGTTGGCATGGTGTGTTATTTTGAAAAGAGACTTAAGGAAGACAAAAGGAAGACAATGCATAGATTGATAAGTTATCTCTCAAGGTTGCTCTTGTAAGTCAAATGTCAAAAAGGGCTCATATTGCCTAGTATTCTTTTTACAAGGACCATGATTATTTGTTAGCACAAAGTTAAAGATAAGGGAACATTTGTTTCAAATTGCAAATAAAATAAAATTCCTTGTGCAAAGTTTCAATACCATCTTGGGTTTTTAGGTGATTAACCTGTTAAGCAGGTTTCAGGAGATGCAATAGGTAAAGAGGGCTCAAACTTGTTATTGGCTTTCACCAGTCCTTTTAAGGCAAAATGGGCCAACTGGTTAAGAGGATCAAAAGGGTTGTAATCCCCACCAACCGCGCTTCTGCCGCCTCTTCATCTCGTGTAGATCCAGCTACACTTGCTTCCTCTTCAAGAGCATCTCAACCTAAACTCCAACTCAAAGATAAGGGCCTAGGCGAGTACACGGTCTCCCAATCCCTCTGGTTGGCACAACTACCTCTATCTCCTAGATCCTATGGGAGACCCATCCTAAGGACACCCAAAGCAGAGAGAACCACCAAAGGACCATTTGTGAAATGGGGAAGCCTAGAAGATGAAAGTGATGAAAAAGATATCCTACAGTGGCTATACAAAGATGAAGGTAGTTCCTCAACACAACATAACCATCCCATTATACAAATGACACAATATGGTTAAGGCTTTCAAATGCTACAGAGAATGGGGTACGAAGGACATGGTCCACTTGGTTCAAGAAAGGATGGCATCACTGAACCCATCCAACCTCATACCTTAACAGCCTGAGACACTACAGGGCTAGGGTACACTGGAGCATCAAGAAACAATAGAACCAATAAGAACAAAGCAAACAACCGGAAGCATCCACTAGCAATCTGGTTGAACAAATTCAGAGAATGCAAATGGGGAGCGAAACTGATTCTAACGAGTATGAGTGGGATAGCCTCTCTGAGATGTCTTGTGATGAAAAGGATATTGACATTGTCCATGAGTATGACCTGACCCATGCCAACTAGAGACAAGGTCCAAGAGCTAGACCGCTAGAGTCCAACCCACATAGCAACAATAGTGAAAATCATGAGGAAAGAATGATACCGCCCTTGACAAATCCACTAATAGAGGGTACCATCACAGACTTTATTCGAGCCTTTAATAATTCTGTCGTAACCATCAACGCCATTGAACCAAACCAACCTAATGATCCCTTACCTTTGGTACACCCTGAGCTTATCGACTGGGGCCTAGAAGGCACCACCCCTGAGCTAGACAACTTTGAAAATGACGAAGCCATCATCGATTATCTTGAGCTTAGAGATCACATACCTATAGGAGACCACAGAGCTAGCTATGCTATTGAACTCAATGAGAAGGCCTATTTTGGAGAGAGTGCCAAGCCTTTCAGTCATAAAAATATCAAGATGAAAGAACAATCTAATGGTGAAAACCACTCCGCGGTAGTATTAGATCATCAAAATAGTAAAAATAAAGATGTATCCAATGGTGAAAACCTCTCTGAGGTGCTGAAGGATGGAAGGCTTGACCCTCTCCCCAATCTTACACATCAGGAGAGATCGTCAATCTTGATAGAACTGGTAGAACCAATCAATGTCAGCACAGGAGATGAGCCCAGAATGATCCACATGGCAAAAGCTCTAATAGAACATGAAAAACTAGCACTTACAAATTTCTTCAAGAGAAAACAAATCAACTTCGCATGGACATACACTGACATGCCAGGGCTAGATCCGAATCTTATCATGCATCATCTATCTCTAGCTCCAGGAGCTAAACTGGTCAAACAAAAACTTAGAAAGATGCATCCACATGTGGCCCTCATGGTGAAAGAAGAGCTAAAGAAACTCTTAGATATTAGATTTATCAGGCCTATAGACTATCTTGAATGGGTTTCGAATATAGTACTGGTGGCTAAACCAGATGGCAGGGTCAGAATATGCAATGATTTCAGGGACATGAACAAAGCTTATCCCAAAGATGACTTCCCCCTGCCCAACATAGACATGATTGTAGATCTTACAGCAGGGCACACCATGTTTTCACTCATGGATGGCTTTTCTGGATATAACCAAATAAAGATTGCACCTAAAGATCAGCACAAGACAACATTTACATTTCCTTGGGGCACCTATTGTTGGTGTGTCATGCCATTTGGTCTAAAAAATGCTGGGGCAACATATCAGAGAGCCATGACTACAATCTTCCATGACATGATGCACACTATAATGGAAGACTACGTCGACAACATTCTAGTGAAATCACCTACCAGAGAAGGACATCTAGCAGTATTAGACAAGATCTTCAACAGGTTGGAACAATTTAATGTACGTCTCAACCCAAAGAAGTGTGTGTTCAGGGTTACATCAGGCAAACTACTGGGATACATCATGTCTGCAAATGGCATCGAAGTCAACCTGGCTAAGGTGAAGGCCATCATGGAGATGCCACCTCCTAAAAATCTAACTCAACTAAGATCCCTACAGGGAAAATTGCAATCTATTAGAAGATTCATCTCTCAATTGGCAGACAAGTGCCACCCATTTTCCCACATTCTACACAAGAATGTCCCCTTCAAATGGAACGAGTCATGTGAACAGGCATTTCAGCAATTAAAGGAATATCTCATGAAACCACCAGTATTGATGCCACCAATTCAGGGCAAGCCTCTATTACTATACATCTCAGCTACACCAACAACTCTGGGAGCTCTCCTTGCACAACAGAACTATGATGGGAAAGAACAGGCTATCTACTACATTAGTCGAACACTTGTTGGGTATGAACTACAATAACACCAATCGAAAGAGCATGTCTAGCTGTTGTCTTCGCCTCATAAAAATGGAGACATTACATGCTGTCACACTCTATCAAATTGATAGCAAAGATAGACCTGCTCAAATACTTACTCAACAAGGCTGCCCTAACAGGTAGATTGTCTAAATGGGTCATGCTTCTCAGTGAGTTCGATATTGAATATGTCAACAGGAAAGAAATAAAGGGACAAGTACTAGCAGATCAACTGACAAAAGCACCTTTAACAAATGACAGCCCTCTGAGCTTTGAATTTCTAGATGACTCTATCTTCCACATAAATACAGCAACCTGGAAAATATATTTTGACAGCTAATACACTCAGCATGGATCGGGAGCATGTATCTTATTGATCACACCTAACGGTGATACGATCCCTAAATCATACAGATTAATGTTTCCCTACACTAACAACATGGCAGAGTATGAAGCCCTAGTCATTGGTATCAAGCTAGCAATGGAATGGAATATCAAAGAACTTCAAGTATATGGCGATTCACAACTAGTCATAAATCAAGTGAATGACGACTACCAAACAAAAGATGAGAAATTAATACCTTACAAACAAATGGTAGATGATTTCAAAGAATATTTCATCAAGATATCTTTCACATAGATACAAAGGATAGAGAACAAAGTAGTAGACGCAATGGCAACAATTGCATCTCTTCTCAACATCCTAGATAACCAATCACGATATGAGTTCTTGGTGGAGCCAGTCTCCTATCCTGCATATGATACCCCAGAATCCCATGTCATATGCCACATCGTAAGAGCAGATTCCCCTCTCTATGGAAAGATATTTGCCTATCTTAAAGAGAATGCCCTCCCACCCGATCTCTCCAGTAATAAAAAATGAACCTTTATCCACCAAGCATCCCGGTATGCCATTGTCGCCAATACCTTATATCGCAGAGGTCTCGATGGTACTCTCCTTAGGTGTCTCGATAGTGAGGAATATCAAACTGCCCTGAGCGAAATACATGACGGTATAGGCGGGGCTCACTCTAGTGGCCCTACCCTAGCCAAGAAACTCATACGCATGGGGTACTACTAGCCAACTATGGAACAAGATTCCTATCATTTTGTGAAGAAGTGCAAGAAATGCCAAATCCACGGGAACCTGATACATGCACCAGCATAGGAACTACAACCATTAACAACTCCTTGGCCTTTCTGTCAGTGGGGACTCGACTTAGTGGGCAAGATTCATCCTCCCTCCTCAAGCAACCATAAATTCATTATCACTGCCACAGAGTACTTCACAAAGTGGATTGAAGCTGTGCCCTTAGACAACATCACAGGCAAGCAAATTACCTCTTTTATCCTAAACTATATCATTTGTCGTTATGGTGTCCCTTCGTGCATTATCAAGGATAATGGACGACCCTTCAAAACCAAGATGTCAGGGAACTATGCGACAAATTCCATATCCAGCATCGCTTTTCAACCCCCTATTACCCTCAAGGCAACGGCCAGGTTGAGGCATCAAATAAAACTATTCTAAAAATACTAAAGAAGACTGTCAATGATGCCAGCCGTGATTGGCATGTCCAACTTAATCTCGCACGATGGGCCTACCGCACAAGGATCTACACACCCACAGGTGCAACACCATACTCCCTAGTCTATGGATCTGAAGCTATCTTGCCCATTGAAGTCGAGATCCCATCCTTACGAGTCTCATTAAAAGGCCTCATATCAGATGAAGAATACAGACTAACCAGACTCCAAGAATTAGAGTTGCTCAAAGAGAGAAGGCAACATGCCTTTAACCACCTGAAAGCATATCAGCAATGCATGTCTAGAAGCTACAATCATAAAGTAAAGCCCCGAGTATTCCAAGTTGGTGACCTAGTCCTAAGAGAAAATCCTAGAAATCAGCAAGATAGAGAAAAGAAAGGAAAGTTTGAACTTAACTAGCTAGGTCCCTATGTCGTCATCACAACTTATGGATCGGGGGCATATCAATTGGCTACATCTTAAGGTGAACTATTTGATGATCCTATCAACAGCATGCACCTTCACAAGTTCTATACCTGAAAGCCCCAATGTAAGGGAGTCCTAAAAAATCAAAAAAATCAAAAAGGTGATCAAAAATAGAGCAAAAAAATAAAAAAATGAGAAAATAACAAAAAAATCGTCCTATAGTGAAAACCTTGCAAACAGGTGCCTAGGATAGGTACCATGGTGAAAACCTGGCAAACAGATGTCATGTGTACTTTTAGCTTCTTATGCACATAAAAGCAAATGGTGAAAACCTAGTAAACAAGCGTTATCTGCGACAAACCACTTCCTCCATCCGTTCTGACTTCATGTCTCTTGTGTCCATCATATCGTTCATCTTGAACCAGTCCTTTGGACCATTGTCAAAATACGTTGCCTCTGAGTTATCACGTAGGCAAGGCCATTCTTAATGCGCCCCCAAGGCTTCACTTCACTCCACTCCACGGTCCCATCTGTTCCATATCTAGTCCTTCTGTCAATCTGAGTCTACACCACTTTGCCATCGCCTAGGTCTTAGGTCCGCTAGGGTTTACCCTGAACTACGTTGCCTCTGCATCGTCACGTAGGCAAGGCCATTTAGCAATGAGCCCTCGAGGCACTAGTTCAGTCCTTTAGTGCCCTTCTCTCCATGTCTATTTGTCGTCTCACCCATAATAAGTAGATCTTTGTCTAAACTAGGGGCAACTCCTCGACCTAGTTACGGATTTGGATTCTTGAATGCCACACTTTCTAAGAGGATGCCAATAAAGGATAGCGATACCTTTTCACTAGACAAGCAAGCACAGCAAAAACAAGCTACCCAAACCAAAAGTCTTGATGCAAAACATTCAACCTGTCCAAAACATAGCAGAATACCATACCAAAAACACTAAAACTGATTCTATATCAATTATGGCAAAAGACACATCTAATACAAGAATGTTTTGCCAATAGGTTAATTTACAAGGTCTCACATTTTTGTCATTATGTCTTCCTATGCTACTCAAGGATGCCAAAAACTAGAGATGCTATGATGGGGGACATAATCATTTTCTTTGTCTGCTGCTTGTGGATTAAACTGTAGTAATGCGATGACTTTTGTCTAATGACATGATCAAGAAAAGATCATCGAGGACTCCGAGGTCTAAACATGAAAAGGGGCAATCCTTGTCTGTTGAAATGCAAGAAGTACTCAGGTCATCTAGATTCAAGTTTGACTAGATGCTTGTATCAACTTGCTATATCAAAATCCATGTAAGTAATACTCAGGTCATCTTGGTCTAATTATGCCTAGATGCTTGTATTTCCTTACAACATTTCAAAAAAAGAAATATACCAAAAAGTGCCCAATGATGAAAGCAAACAACCTTGCAAAAATCTCAAGATGACAAATCCACATCCATTCCATATCCATATCCACATCAACCATGCAATCACAAAATCCTGTAGTATATCAAATGAAAGTCAGTACTTCTTCATCTCTTCTTCCTCCTCTCTATATCATCACCTATGTCGATCGAGTACATTTGGACATATCAAAAACATAGCATAGATTGCATATCACATCACATAAGATAGTCATTTACATGATTACATCATTTGTATACATTTGTATGGATTGCATACATAATAAAGCCCATTAGGTCACCCACATGCATTTTACGTCCATATATCATCTCAAAAGAATAAAAAACATAAACAAAAGCATCATCAACATACATATAGAGCTGCATAAATCATATCCATAACATATCACATTTACATTTTACATATCAAATCATACAAACATCCATCTAGTATGCATCCCATAGGCACAACATCATAAGATAGATCACCTCCATAAGCATATCAACAATAGAAAAGCATGAACATATAGAACATCAATCACTGCATCATCATATAAACCATCAAAAACATGTCCAAATGTGCAACATATCAAAAATATCTGTCCAATATCTCATAGTCATGTCATAAAATGTATACAAGGTGCAACAAAAATGGTCATACAAGTCTCAGGGAAAAAATAGTACATATATAGACTATATCAGCCATCCACATGTGTACATCCAATCAAAAAATGGGACAAGTATCCAGGTCTATCTAACCCTGCTATCGTGGCACATTGCTCCTTGCGCTGCCCTCTCCTCTGCCTCCCCCTGACTGCTAGGGACCCCTCAGTGAGCCTACAGACCGAGACCCACCTGCCCGCTGGAATGCCTCTGACTGGCTCCTGAAGCTAGGGGCACGCTGATCTACTGCCACTGCCCCATGATATAAACCTCTATAGTACTGAGCCTGTGCCTAAGCTCTAGTAAGATCACTCTGCACCTGGACCACCTATGCCTATGCCTATGCCTGCTGCACTTGTGAAACCAAAAAAATGGATGTCCCATATGTGCCCATGGCCATCACGGCTGCATCTCTCTCTGCCCTCATAGCCCGCATGCTGGCTAGGGCTGTGTCTCTCTCTCTCTCGTCAACTCTGATAACCGAGTCACGTCAGACTCTCTCCATGACTCTGCTACTCTCAGATGAGCCCTCAGATGCCCAATCTGACTCTATAATGCCACCATGGCTTGCTGCTACAAGTCAGGCTGTGGAGCCTGCTTTGCCTGTCCCGGTGCCACCTGCTGCACTGGCACTTGTCCCTGTATTAGCTGTGCCACCTGCTGTGGTAGCGGCATCTGTCTCTGTGCTACCTCTGGCTGAACTGGCACCTGGACCTGTGCCTATCCAACTGCCTACTGGCCCACAAGCCCCTCTCTGACCCTCTGCCTCTGTCTTAGTCTCCCATCATCTCCCTGATCTCAATTCCTCCTCCTCCATCCTCCCCTCCTCCTGCCAGCTACACCCTCACCGTCTAAATTGTCCTCATCTATATGAGGAGCTAACTCTCCTGGCCCTGAATATCTCAGGAATGGGTGTGCTACGAACCACTCCTCATAGTCTGGTGTCATGCCAGCGTCCACTATCTCCCTCCGCATGGGCCAAGCTGCATGAGGAATTTGTCGAAAGTCTGTCAAGGCCTCCTCGTATGATGCCATAGGACCCCACCTATACCTCTCTGCATGAGTCCTGGCAAAGTGTGCCTCCCCCTGTGGTCTGCCCTAGACTCGGCTAAACTGTCGCTGCACTCTGCTCACAATCTGCCTCTCTAGAATGTACCTAGTCCTACCAATAAGCCACCACGTCTAGAAGCAATACAGAAGCTCATCTGCCTCATTGTCCCATACCTCACAGTCTATGTAAGGGCGCCAGATCACTACATCCATGCCATCAAAAGCATGTCTCCAATACTCCAACCTCCCCAGCCTGTGCTGGGAAATCACACCTATATAGCCGTAACTATAGGGCTCATCCCTCTACTTGTGAAATATGCATATCGACCATGTGATAGTAATGTGCTCCCACAACCAAAACTGCAACAGCGACGTACCCACAGATAAACTAGCTCCTCTGTGATAAACCACCTGGTGCATGTCTCTATATAAGTGTGCAAGCACACACACCCCCCACGCATACCAGGTCCCGTCTATGATCATACTCTCCAGCACCCTCCCCCAACCGATCGAGAAGTAGTGCGATCTCCTATCAGGGCATATCACGCCACCGATCAGTCCAGCCATTATGCCTAAGAAGTAGTCATAGCAGTCATGCATGTCTTGCCACAAAATCTCCTCCCCCACCAACTTTGGATCATAACAGCGACGCACCCACAGATAAACTAGCTCCTCTGTGATAAACCACCTGGTGCATGTCTCTATATAAGTGTGCAAGCACACACACCCCCCACGCATACCAGGTCCCGTCTATGATCATACTCTCCAGCACCCTCCCCCAACCGATCGAGAAGTAGTACGATCTCCTATCAGGGCATATCACGCCACCGATCAGTCCAGCCATTATGCCTAAGAAGTAGTCATAGCAGTCATGCATGTCTTGCCACAAAATCTCCTCCCCCACCAACTTTGGATCATAACAGCGACGCACCCACAGATAAACTAGCTCCTCTGTGATAAACCACCTGGTGCATGTCTCTATATAAGTGTGCAAGCACACACACCCCCCACGCATACCAGGTCCCGTCTATGATCATACTCTCCAGCACCCTCCCCCAACCGATCGAGAAGTAGTGCGATCTCCTATCAGGGCATATCACGCCACCGATCAGTCCAGCCATTATGCCTAAGAAGTAGTCATAGCAGTCATGCATGTCTTGCCACAAAATCTCCTCCCCCACCAACTTTAGATCATCAAATACGCGTCTACACTCCTCCAAGCCATCGTCCCGCTGCGACTCATACTCAACCAGCTCTCCCTGAATCGGGAGGTGCAGAATCCGGTACACATCCTCGAGAGTAACCACCATCTCCCTTGTCAGTAGATGGAATGTACCATCCTCGCTGTGGAATCGCTCCACCACTACCATCAACATAGCCCAGTTCGTGCGAACCTCAGGCATAAAGCAAACATAGTGCAGACCCATAGCACCTAGAGCCTCGTGCTCTAGCTCGGTCAACATATACCACTGCAACAACGGCAATAAGAACTGCTCTCGTGATGTCAGGACATTCCGAATATCCTCCTACAACCAAACAACACATAATGTCAAAGAAGTCCGTATCCAAGCAAAGCATACCGTCAACAAAATCCATATCCAAGCAAGCCTACTCATAACAATCAAATTATCCTATCAATGACTTGACATATCAAATTAATCAAAATAGCATATCATCTCTCGACTAGATTCCTGGCAATATCATCACTTATCAATTGACGCATTGATCAAGGTGCCAATTAGGTTAATTTCATTAAGTCATTTGAGTTTTTAGTGCAAATGCGCCAATCCAGGTACCAGATGCGTCGATCCATATCACATGCGCCACTTCCCCATGAATGCGCCAATCCAGAGCTTGCATGCACCACTTCCTCATGAATGCGCCAATCCATAGCTTGTATGTGCCGTTCTAGCACATGCGCCAATCCTTAGGTCACATGTGCCATTTCCTGATAAATGCACCAATTCATGACTCAAATGCGCCATACGGAGACGAATGCGCCAATTCATGACTCAAATGCACAAAACTATCAAAAGCGCCCCTTCCGGAATCAAAAGCGCAATACTACCAAATGCGTTGCTTCACAGCTCAAATGCGCCATAACGCAACAGATGCACCACTTCAGAGGTCATATGCGCCAAAGGAGTGTTTCGGTGCATCTGTCCTAGTTGGTTTTCCTAGCCATTAATATGCATAAAAATTGATTTTTGACAAGTTTTGAAGAACTACATACCGGGGGTCTTACCTCTACTGGTTGATCGAATCATCAAATCCGCTCAAACCGGTGCTCCTCGTGAGGAATATCCATCTGTCTGGCTGCCATACTCTCCTAAGCTCTCTAGAGGACTATTCAACTATGGGCAAGTGTACAAATGATTAGAATATGTGGACCCAGCTCCTTTATATAGCAAATGACCCATACCTAACTGCATGACAACTGTGGCTACTTCCCATGTCATTTTCTTCGCACCATATCCCATTTTTCTCCATCCTAAACCCGTTTTTCACCTTCTTCTTTGTGAGATTGTCTCACGCCTTTTGCCTTCTTCCCGTCCAATCTCTCGAGGGGGCATCCTGTCGTTAAACTTGTCCCAGGGGCAAACTGGGGTATGTATCACTGTCGAAAATTCTTTTTCTTTGAAACAACGTGATAAAACACATTGCATCAAAGAGGGGCAAAATGTATACACCTAAAATTGGCATGACTCTACTTAAATAAATATTTTAAATATTTATTTCATCATTTCACATTCTTCTATCAATAAATAAATAAATTCATTTATTTATCTAATTCATTCCCTCTCATTTAATTAAACAAACACATTTATTTAATTAATTAAATTCATATACATCACCTTCATTCTGCTAAATAATTAAATAATTTTAATTATTTAATTAAAACCTTTTATTTCTTCCAAATTTAAATAAAATACAAATTTTATTTAAATAAAAATCTAATATCTCCACTAAATAAAATATATTTTTATATTTTATTTTATTCTTCAAATATCTTCACAAAAATAAAATATATTTCTATATTTTATTTATTCCTCTCAATTATCTACAAAATAATTAAATAAAATCTTTTTATTTAATTATGCATTCTTATCTTCAAAAATTATTTTTATCTTCTAAAAATACTTTCCTCTTGTCATACAAAAGCAAAAGCAGTTTTAAAGCATCTTTAAAGCAAAACTTTCTCTTAAATTAGAAAAATAAATTCTTATTTAAGAAAATCAAATCTCATCCTCATCAAGAGAGGAGTTAACTCAACAAAGCTACTTTTTGAATGACACATGTCTTTCTTCCATTTGTTGCACGTTCCTCAACAACCCTCCTCCGTTGATCTTTCCTTTTCTTCTAAACCATTGATCTTCCCTCACCTTTTACTATAAATACCACCCTCTCCTTCTTCATTTCAAATCGATCATTTGTGCAAACTTATGTTGCAGAGATACTGGCACACCTTTGCACCCCCACTTCCATAAGCATTTCATATGGACATCTGTTAGTGTGTTTGAAGCTCACCTTCAACGAGCAAGGGAGAAATAGCTTCTGAGGGATTCATCAACATCAAGGTCAAGGAAAGATAGGCGAACTATGGAAGATGCAAGGTGAAAGAGGTTGTAAGTGTTGTTCTTGTTTATTACTTTAAATCTCCTTTTGTTATCTTCAGATTTCATAGATGTTTGGGTTCTTATTATCATTGATTTGATTAACCTATTTTCCCCCTCACAGTTTGTTTTGAGTAGTCTTTTTCATCATTTATTTTCATGGCAACGTATCTCTTCTAGGGTTTGATATGTAATCATGAAAAATGAGGTGAATCTGTTTATTGTTTAGTTTGGAGCTCGAATGTTGACTTGGGTGAAATGATAGAGCTAAAAAGAGACATTGTGGACTGAGGCCGTTGAAAACAAACTGCAAAATCATGATTTCTTCAGGTGCATTCGTTCCTTCTCATTGTTTTAAACTTGAAGGTCGTTTTGATGTGTTTTTCTTGCTTGACCGTTTATATTTTTTGAATATTTTTCAATACCCACAAAATGTGTTAGGGTTTGTGTTAAAGCTGTCAAGAAAGAAATTTTGTTTATCACCAAAGACTTATGGGGAACTCAGTTTGGGATTTTATAACATTGTTTTCAAAAATATTTATCATACCCTTTTTTTAATTTGTTGAGGGCTCAGTTTATTATGATGTTGTAACCCCTGTGGTAATACTGATTTGGTTACATTTGCTATTGGTTTCAGTTATAGTTTCAGTTCTATTGAGGAAAGGCATTAAACATGTTTCAGTTCATGATAACTATGATTTGTTTAAGCATACGGTGGCATTATGATTACAGTGTTAAAGGTTTCTTAATCATGTTTTAGTTTGATCTAATGCTCTCTTAAACAACCAGATTATATTTGTTATGATCCTGTCAAAACCATGATTCAGTGACTCAATGATTTCTTTTATGGACAATATTAAGGGGTTTTGGTGATCACCTAACTATTGTTAAGTGTTGCAACTTGAGTTGAACACTTAATCATGGTTATGTGATGCACAAACAATAATGACATTTTGAGGCAGTAGTGACACATTGTTTACTTCTTTTCTTAGCCACATGGCAGTTATGGATAACATGATAGTTATAACTGGAAGGGTTAGTTCGACCCTAAACTATGGTTTAATATTTAGTTATTACCTGAAACAGTTTTATGGAATCAGTTATCTCTTCAAACTGTTTCATGAGAAGAGGAAGATATTATGAAATGTATAAAGAGGGCGTTGAATAGGAATTGCATGTGGTTGTGTATACACTTGATGTAATGTTGAGGATAGATGACTTAATGCATTATCATTGATATTAGATCAGAGATTGAGGATAAGTGAAACAAAGTGTCCCTCTGTATTTGTTTTTCTTCATGATTGAAACATGTATTGAAAGGTCAAGTCAGTGAGACAAGAAATGACCTTTGCTAGTGAGGATTTGCCAGTGAGGCCTGTAATCAATGAGATTCATTAAATAAGCCAATGAGGCATTTTTTGAGAGGTTTTTATGCCCCAGAGGGTTTTCCACTTAGGATAATCTCTGTGTTATGATTACTTGTTCTACTCATGATTTTTTGTTCATTATTTCATAATTTAAATATTATATGATGCTCATAGTAAACTAGTACAAATGCATAATACTTTGATACTTATCTCTGTCCAATGAAGTAACAATCTACCTCTATTGTTTGTCTTGATGAATTGTTCTAATGATTCTTCATAGTTCACAAACAGTTGTTCTGTCTTTTCATGCTCGCAAGTTAGTTTGATAGTTCATCTTGGTTCTTAAATGAATGTCTTGCTTTCACCATTCAAGGTTGAAGTTCACAGTTTGTAAAAGTTAATTAGGTGTTGCCAAAAACAAGTCTGTTTTATAAGACATTGATTCACCCCTCCCCTCTCAGTGTCTTGCATACTCTAACAAGTGGTATCAGAGCGTAGGTTCCCTATTTGAAGTCTAAATGGCTTGGGTAGGTCCTAATAATGGAGTACCATGGGAAAAGGTAGAAGAAATAAGGAAAAGAAAGTTGTCAAGCAAAAAGCTGCCCTGGTCAAGTTTAGCAATGAGTCAACCATGAATGTAGATACAAAGTGTCACAAAGAAATCAGTCCTATAGTTAAGAATCCTAACAATGTGAATGTTATTAGACAAGAACTTGATGATGGACTGTAGTTGAAATTGACGATGCAGAAGGAGATTTCTTTGAGGATGAAGATGAACAAGAGTTTGACGAAGATGATTGTGAAGTTGATGTTGAAGGAGAACTTCTATATGCCCTAGATACAATCAATCAACTTAATAAAGAAAATAGGAGTTTAAAAGACCAGCTTCAACAAGAAGAAGACTCCAAGAAAAAGGTACTTTTTGACCTTGCAAAAGTCTCTTTAGAACTTGAAGAGGCAAGAAACTTGATTGTAGATTTAAGAGGTCAAGTTGAAGATTCAAATAAGCTATCTATTAGCCTAAAGACTGAAATAGAGGAAGCCAAAAGAATAATAGATGTAGCAAATTCTGATCTTGAAGTAAAAAGAGTAGAATGTCTAAAGTTAGAGAAAGAAATAGCTTCTTTGAGAAAGGATTTGGAAGAAGCATCTTCCAGGCTGCAAAAGAATATTCAGTTTGAAAAGAGTACTGACTATCTAAATGACATGTTGAGAAAGCAAAAGTTTTGCAGGGATACTATTGGCCTGGGTTATGAGAAAGGAGAATGTTCAAAGACAAGAAATTCTCCTAGGAAGAAGGTTGATCTGACATTTCATTTTGCTACTCCTAAGAGTGAGGTCAAGAAGGAAGAAAAAGATAAAGTTACTAATAGAAGCAGTATAAACAAGCATTCAAGATCTTCATCTATTAGGCAATATCATTCAGTCAAATTTAACTATTCTCAATTTCATGGTTGTTGTTATGCGTGTAATGTTTATGGTCATAGGGCTAGAGATTGTAAAAGAAATGGTTTTGGGTGGCATGAAAAGAAAAATTCTTATAGCTAGTCAAAACAAAACTACAATAATATTTGTTATAATTGCAATAAAGTTGGCCATTTTGCAAGAAATTGTTGGATGAATGTAAAGTATGACTTTCTCAAATCACCTAGAAGAAGTTATTCTTTTCAAGACTACAATATTGTGTGCTATAAATGCAATATGTTTGGACACAAAGCCCAATGGTGTAGAGGAAGGATAAAACCAACTGGTAGCTACATGTTTAAGAAAAAACAAGTGAATGCCTTGAGTAAGGAAAACAAATGTCCTATACTAGTTTGGAGAAGAAAACATAATCAGAAAGAGAAAGAATCTAAACTTGTGCATGCTGCACAAGTTCCATCCATAAGTGTATAAAGAGAGACATGAAGTAAGGGGGAGTTGGCTTCATGCTACATTTATCAAATCCTTGAAAGAGGTGTCAATTTTGGACAACATATTGTACTGAGAATCCTTCTTGTTCTCTGAGTATGGTTCTCTAAAACATGTGACAAGTTGACAAATAGGTATAGTGTTTAGATTCAGTGGTTGATGATGTGTATGGAATCAAGGACCTGCAAAAAGAAAGAAGACACAAAGATCAGATCTGTTAGAATGTAACATTGACATGTTAGATAGATGACAATAAGATAGACAAGGCATGACATCCATTCCATCATGGCAGTTGAACAGTTAGAATGGAATCAAGTAGTATATCTACTTTGCAAATTGTTAGTATCTCATTGCTCAGCATGATAGTGCCATATGTGTCCTTGCTAATGTATTCTTGCCAGTGCTCTATTTGCAGTCAGACATGACTTTGATGACTTTGATGAAGTGCTCTTACAGTTCTTTGCTTGCAGACTTGGTGACACAATGCATCTTGCAGAAGGTAGCACAAGTAACTTGTTGATGCTTTGTAGTTGTTCTATAACAGGCTTGATGACATATTGAAAGGAGTAGGCAGATCTTGGTAGACCTTGTTGTATCTTTGTAGTAGTCATAGGTTCAAAGACATTTTGTCAATATAATCTAATTGGTTTGTGCTGCTATGACATGGCAATGGTATAAGTAGTAGGAGTTGTTGTTGGTTTAAACTATGATCTTCCTTTGTGGAAAGTGTTGTCTCCAAGTGCACAATGATGATAGACATAAGTTCATTTGTTTTACATGTCATGATAATATTTGATCAGTGTATTTAGTAGCTAATAAGATGAAGGTTCTCAAATCAAAAGAATGGAAAGTGCTCTATAGACAAAGGTGCAAGAGGTCTTTGGTGTTGCAAATGTAAAAATAAGGGTCATAGACAGTTTTGAGATGTTTTGTGTGATACTATTTTCATTCTCTATTAGGGAAAACATAGCCTATTTTAGGAAGAGCAAAACATCCATTTATACTGAGTTGAGGTGTTGTTTGGTAGATGAAAGTGATTTTGTTTTTATGTCAATATGACAGTATTTTTTCTCAATGGAAGGATTTAGTATTCTTGCTTTGATGACATTTGACTTGTATTGGTTGTGACCTTTATAATGAACAGTCATAATCTTTGCATGAAGTCCATAACAACTAGTTCAGTTTAAGAACATGCATCATGGCAATTGGAGTGCAAGAAGATGTCATGATTATCATACTTTGTGCCTCAAAAAAACAAATCTCTGATGACCAGAGTTACCGTTTCTTGTTTAGACTAAATGTTTGATTACCATAAGGTGTTGCAGATGTGTGTTGATGCTTGTCTTGTTCATTATGCAATGACAGTGTATTTTTAGTACTCAGGGTCAGGGACCAAGGTGGTGACTCCCAGTAAATACAAGGTGGTGACTCTTAGTGTTGATCCTGATTTGATGGTCTAACTGTTAATGCTTGATGTAAAGTACTGGTTAGAAGTGTTCCCAAGGGTATATTTGATGTAGTAGTAGTAAGGTAAATTGTCATCAATGTGTGATAACCTTAGCTTCATAGAGGAAGTAATTGTTTGATTATCAAATGTCCATTATCACTGTTGAAAAATGACACAACAAACCTTCTTATCAATGTTGAAAATGCTATAAGGCTTTAGTGCTTATATTCTTTGCATACTTTCTCAATCTTCTAGCAGGTGTTATCGTACATTTTCTTTTAACTGCACATGATGTCATGCTTTTGACAATGTACCAGTTGATAAATCAATTGGATCTTGATGGACAGTTTGGATAGTGTCTTGGAGGAGTGGTTTTCTTGGAAATGTGGATGGAGCTTGAAAATGGATATCACATGTTATCATATCTTACAACTTTCATTTGTTTAATGACAGACATGGTGCAATATGCTTATCATTCTCACACTGTCTAGTGAGTTTGTAATCATGCTTTATTCATGCTTTGAGGTGAAATGTTATGTAGGTATTGATGCTTGCTCTTGATAGTGGATGTTGTTTTGAGGAGAATCTTATTATTGAAATGACAATGAAGGTGTTCTGCATACAGCGTATAATCTCTTCTTCACAGGGGCAGAAACTAAGAGTGTTTTGTGTTGGAGGTTGATATTATTGTGTTCATTGATCAGTAATCAAGGACAATCTTGAATCAAGTGTTTTTCATTCTTAGAAAATAGAAGACAATGCTCTTTGTATCAGAGGAGTAATGCTGGAATTTTTTAACAATGATATGCTTTTTCACAATTTGCTGCTCTTTGTCAATACGTGAATCTACTTCAGTGATATTCTCTGATGTTTTGGTATAGTGGTAACAGTTTCCTCAATGGTTGTTCTTTATGCTCCTTATGGTGCTGACTTTTTAGTTTCTGTTTCAGATGCCCTGGATGGTTCTCATTCATTGGATAGTCTTGGCATGGTTGGTTTTCTATTTCTGACTGTGATTCACACTTTCAGGCTTATATTGCTCTTTTTGAATCTCTTAAAGGCATTAGCATACTTTCTTTTCCCTTTGTCTTGATGCCAAAAAGGGGGAGAAGGAAGTTGTGTTTTGCCATCATGGACAAAGGGGGAGTTTGTTGCCCCTCAGTGGTTGTCCCTGATGACAATACACAACTTGGTATGTGTTATGATTCAGTTGCCAGTGTGATTGATTGACATGTGACAGGACAGTTTGATATCTTTGATGAGATTTAGTTTGGCACTTTTGATCATGATTTAGTTTCAGTTTGGCATTACATTTTTGGCAGTGATGTCAAACATTTGGCATTACATTTTTGGCAGTGATGTCAAACATGGAGTTTGGTTGGCATGGTGTGTTATTTTGTAAAGAGACTTGAGGAAGACAAAAGGAAGACAATGCAATTGATAAGTTATCTCTCAAGGTTGCTCTTGTAAGTCAAATGTCAAAAAGGGCTCATATTGCATAGCATTCTTTTTACAAGGACCATGTTTATTTGTTAGCACAAAGTTAAAGATAAGGGAACATTTGTTTCAAATTTCAAATAAAATAAAATTTCTTGTGCAAATTTTCAATACCATCTCGGCTTTTTAGGTGATTAACCTGTTAAGCAGGTTTTGGGAGATGTAACAAGTAAAGGGGGCTCAAACTTGTTATTGGCTTTCATCGGTCCTTTTAAGGCAAACTGGGACAACTAATTAAGAGGATCAAAAGGGTTGTAAAGTTTGTTTTGAGCAGCGTTTTTCATCATTTCTTTTCGTGGAAAAGAATCTCTGCTAGGGTTTGATCTGCAATCATGAAAAATGAGGTGAATCTATTTATTGTTTAGTTTGGAGCTCGAATGTTGACTTGGGTGAAATGATAGAGCTAAAAAGAGATGTTGTGGACTGAGGCCATTGAAAACAAACTGCAAAATCATGATTTCTTCAGGTGCATTCGTTCCTTCTCATTGTTTTAAACTTGAAGGTCGTTCTGATGTGTTTTTCTTGCTTGACCGTTTATATTTTTTGAATAATTTTCAATACCCACAAAATGTGTTAAGGTTTGTGTTAAAGTTGTCAAGAAAGAAATTTTGTTTATCACTAGAGACTTATGGGGAACTTAGTTTGGGATTTTATAACATTGTTTTCAAAAATATCTGTTATACCCATTTTTTAATTTGTTGAGGGCTCAGTTTATTGTGATGTCGTAACACCTATGGTAATATCAATTTGGTTACATCTATTGTTGGTTTCAGTTATAGTTTTAGTTCTATTGAGGAAAGGTATTAAACATGTTTTAGTTCATGATAACTATGATTTGTTTAAGCATACGATGGCATTATGATTACAGTGTTAAAGGTTTCTTAATCATGTTTCAGTTTGATCTAATGCTCCCTTAAACAACTAGATTATATTTGTTATGATCCTGCCAAAACCATGATTCGATGACTCAATGATTTCTTTTATGGACAATATTAAGGGGTTTTGGTGATCACCTAACTGTTGTTAAGTGTTGCAACTTGAGTTGAACACTTAATCATGGTTATGTGATGTACAAATGATAATGACATTTTGAGGCAGCAGTGACACATTGTTTACTTCTTTTCTTAGCCACATGGCAGTTATGGATAACATGACAGTTATAATTGGAAGGGTTAGTTTGACCCTAAACTGTGGTTTAATATTCAATTATTACTTGAAATAGTTTTATGGAATCGGTTATCTCTTCAAACTGTTTCATGAGAAGAGGAAGATATTATGAAATGTATAAAAAGGGCGTTGAACATGAATTGTATGTGGTTGTGTAAACACCTGATGTAATGTTGAGGGTAGATGATTGAATGCATTATTATTGATATTAGATCAGAGATTGAGGATCAGTGAAACAAAGTGTCCCTTTGTATTTATTTTTTTTCATGATTGAAACATGTATTGAAAGGTCAAGTCAGTGAGACAAGAAATGACCTTTTCTAGTGAGGCATTTTGTAGCCAGTGAGGCTTGTAATCAGTGAGATTCATTAATTAAGCTAGTGAGACATTTTTTGAGTGGTTTTTATGCCCCAGAGAGTTTTCCACTCAGGACAATCTCTGTGTTATGATTACTTGTTCTTCTCATGAGTTTTTGTTCATTATTTCATAATTTAACTATTATATGATGCTCATAGTAAATTAGTACAAATGCATAATACTTTGTTACTTATCTCTGTCCAATGAAGTAACAATCTGCCTCTATTGTTTTCCTTGATGAATTGTTCTAATGATTCTTCATAGTTCACAAACAGTTGTTCTATTTTTTCATGCTCACAAGTTGGTTTGATAGTTCATCTTGGTTCTTAAATGAATGTCTTGCTTTCACCATTCAAGGTTGAAGTTCACCGTTGGTAAAAGTTAATTAGGTGTTGCCAAAAACAAGTTTGTTTTATAAGACACTAATTCACCCCCCCTCTCAGTGTCTTGCATACTCCAATAGATTTGTTGGAGTGTAGGTATGATGAGGATTCTTAGAGTCAAACCACAAAAGAGTTCTATTTCTTTTGGCAAGCCAACCGAGTTCATACCTAGATATGTGGGGTTGTTTGAAGTCTTGGAAGTAATCAACCCAATTTCCTATAGACTTGCTCTACCACTAGCTCTTGCCTGAATCCACAATGTGTTTCATGTTTCATTTCTAAAACCATATTATCCTGATGCTACTCATATTCTTGATTGGCAGGCTTTGTAGGTACATGATCCAGGAGTGGTTCAGGTAGAACCCATTTGAATCCTTGATGAACGTAGAATCAAATTGGACAATAGAGAATTGGTTTAGTATAAGGTTCAATAGGATCAATATTGTGAAGAAAATGCCACATGGGAAGATGTTGAAGAGATCCAACAACAATTTTCTCATTTAATATAATAATTTTCCTTTTGTTGTGCTAGTTAGACATCGGGATGATGTCTCTTCCTAGAGGGGAAGGATGCCACAACCCTCTTTCTTACTTAATTATTTTTATCAATATTTGGATAATAATTTTTGGATTTGATTGTAAAACAATATTATGTTGAGATAGAATAATGCAAATATTATCTAGGACATTATTATCCTGATGGATTATATTGATTTTTATATTGAGCACTAACGAGAATTAATTATTTGATGTTGTCTCCATGAGTGCAACAAGAACAATTGACACTCTCTTGGTGAGAGAGTACATCATTAGAGAGAGAGAGAGTCTAGTAGTTTGAAAGTGAAGAGTTGTGATGGGATGAACACACACTTTCTTAGGAAAATAAATTAATCTATGTCTATGTTTTTGAAAGAATTAATTAGTTAATTCTTATTAGATAAATAAAATAGTCTTTTGTTTTAATAATGAAATATAATTAGTTGCACCTTTATTCATTAATTTAAAAACATTTAGCTTGTACATGATTTCATGTTTTGTAACTAAAGGAATATTTTCTTTCATTTTAGAAAAAAGAGTGGGGGTTACTTAGAGAAAAGGCAGGTTGGGTACAAAAAGAAAGTGGATGATATTTATTGTATTTACTATTTTATTTCAAATTGGGGAAATAGAATTCTTTAAAAGGGGAAAAAGAGAAAAGATTGGGGTTCGAAAAAGTAGTATGTCTTCCAAAAAAGCAAAAAATAGAAAGCAACCTAGGACAAATCAGGAAAAAGCAAGGGAAGAGCAAGAAAATTTATTAAAAAGCTTTTGGACTTCTGGTATGTTTTGATTTTCTATTCAATCTTGATTTTTGTGAAGAATGAGTATGAAATTTGAATTGGATTGTAATGAAATCTTTTCTATAGATCATTTTTCTTTAAATCTGGATTAAAACCTGTTTTCATCTTGGCTCTATGTAAATGTTTATACACCCTTGTTAAAGTTTTCGAACTTGATTTTTCTCTCTCAACCTATGATCAATTTTCAACCTGCACGAACATTTCTTATTACCTATGTTTACTTCATTATTGGTGAAATCTCTTGTACAACTTCTTGTCTGGATCGACTTGATCAATCAAATTGTATATATGATTTCAATCACAAAATTCTTTCTTCTTTATTGTTTGATTTCTATCTTGTTCCATAGAATATTTCATCTATTGAATTGTATTTCTTTTTATTATTCAATGCAAATGACCTGCATGATGATTAGCGGCGTGAGTTAACTTCTTCATCGACATGCAAGTGTATTTCATTACCTTAATGGATCGGTCTGCAACTTTAACCTTTGTTTGTGCTTGAGTTAAGCCATGGATCGACCTATTCTTCTCCTATCAGCCTGCAATATTTCTTGAAGTCTAGTCTATGTTTTTCTTCGAACAGTGTCTATTTTTGGGGGTTTGATTATTTCCTTCGGCCTGTTTCAATGAATCAGTCTGCATAAACTTTGATCTTCACATTCTTCATCGTTGAATACTCCATCTCTTGGCTTATCGACCTATATGAATGACCTCTGATCTTCTCTTAGCCTATATATATATGAATATCATTTTATTTTAAGCAATCAAACATTCTAATACTCCTGTGTTTGCTTCAAATTTTTGATAAACCTATTTGGTTGGCATGCATTTTGATGGCCTATCGGCCTGCATGAAAAATACATGGACTATATTCTTCTACGAACAATTAATAAATTTGACCTGCATTATCTTCTTACGATCTATTTTAAGTCTTCATTTCAAACTTTTACTTACTCGATCTTGAGAATCTTTGGTGGTGCGAGCTCTTGATTTTTGGTGCTTCAACCTCAAGTTTTCACTCACTGATTCGCACAATCTTTGTTTATCTAGTCACATCATACCCTTCATGTATAGATTTATTCTTTATCATTACCAAACCTGTAGGCACCTTCTTGTATTTTGATATGTTTAATTGAATGCTTTTTAAAAATAACCTATAGACATATGTTATCATTGCTATGAACATATTTTTGGATCTCCTAAACCAGAAGCATTATCACCTTTTTTATTGACCCTTTTATTTATGCAAGGTTAGCTTTCATTTTGTATGGACTGAGACTTCTATTCTAATCGGCACCTATGTATTTGTGATGACACCACCTTAAATTTCAAACTTGGAATTAAACTAGTATTTATCTGTTAAATACAGAGGGGTGATTATTGATAGTAAAGATACTTAAGATATAATCAACATCGAACAATATTATTGTTAAAATGGATATACATGTATTTAGTCAATAGTCAAATATTAAATTTGTTCAGTATGACAAATCCTGAAAATAACCCCATAATCTCTAAGTTAGTTATGTGAATCAAATTGATATGTTAACTCCTTGTTAATTGTATTAGCATAAGCTTTTGAGATTATGTATAACTTGAATATGAATTCAGATTAGTTTTACATGTACTAATTTAAACTTGTATTTGAATATTATTTTGGAATCGAGATAGTTATAAAGAAATATAATTGTTAATTAGATGATTAAATAACTAAATGTGAGTTTAGTTGCCTCATTGTTTAGTCTCAGAAACTATTATTGATATGGAAATGTAGTAACACTAGTTAGAAATTTCACACCTTGGCAATGACATAATGCCAATTAATTCTTTATTTTGATTGAACAAGTGAAAGTAGTTAGTTATGGATTTAAACAAATAGTAAGTTTGAATAGTTCATTTTTTCTTTTGCTTATGATTGATGAATTAAGGACGAGTGTCGAATATGGACTCACAAAGAAGGATAGATTACTTCTTTTAATCTATCCACTATCATCAGCACAAAAAGACACTTTGGCCAAAGCTTCTTGATCAATTTAGTAATAATTACTATTGATTATTTTACATTCTCTTCCATATCATGATGTTTGTACATTTTGCATTTTATATATGCTTTAAAATGTTAGATATATCATGTTGCACCAGATTCTAGTACACTTGCCAGTTTTGGATTGCTAGGCCCTTTGTGTAGGGTCGGGGGGAAGCAAAAGATTCATAGTTGGGAGGATTAGAAGCAAAAGATTCATCGTCTGATGATGCGAGGAAGTTGATTGACATGAATGTATAAATCAGTTTGCTGAGAAATATTATTTTTGTAGCCATCTATGACATGATGTAAAGGACTAAGTCCTAATTGTAATAGCTTATTTGGAAAGATTTTTGTAATGCAAACTTTGGAATAGATATTTATACTATCTTGAATATGAAATGGATTTAGAATTATTCTTTTATGAATAATCTTTTATCTTCTGCATTTAATAAGATTTATTCTAGAGGCGTCTTTACATCCTAATAACTTGAATAAACTTGTTATTTTAAACAGAAAATTAGATTTGAATAAATTCCTTTATTTATTTTTAAATTGTTTTCCAAAATTCTCATCATAGTGTAGGTAGGGAGGAATCTATCAAAGACACCTACGTTGGCTTGGTAGGGAGGATTTTTTTCCAGAGAAAAGAAAAAAGAATACTAAAAATGATTTCTACTTAAACACCTTTCCCTCATTCGCTAAGAAATACTATTAGCAAATGATATTAGATTAACCACACAAGGAGTTTTAACTATAAAGTTAATAAAAAATTACATGTGAGGAATTGTAATGGAAAAGTTAATAAAAAGAAAGAAGAGAATACATTGACTATTTGGCAAGCTCCACTTTCCACGTCACTTTACAACTTACCAGTTATTTATGGCATTCCATTTTCATGGGACCACATAAATTTAAGTACACTAGATCTAATGGTGCTTTTTCCCTCATAGAGTACTTTGATTGAAAGACTTGTCTATGTTGCTTTCCTAGGATACAAGCCTGACATTTTGTATCAGACTCTACTATTGTTAGTAGCCCTCTAACCACATCTTTCTTTGACAAGGATTTAAACTAAAATAACTTAAATGCCCATACCTTAAATACCAATATTTGGATGGGTTTTTTATGACTATCTTGAAGGTGGACTGTTGTCCCATTTCTGTAGTCTTCATGTGCCTTGAAGGTGCAACTATATATTGTGAAAAAAATCAACTTGCATCCTAAGGGAAAACATTCCATTTCTTGTCACTTGGATTGTTGCAATCCTATTCTTGCTTCCATCCTTGTCAAAGATTATGCATTCTCTATTTTCCATTAGGACTCTATACCCTTTTTGGACTAGATGTCCAATACTTAAAAGGTTGTGTTTTATGCCAGGGGAATAATAGATGTTTCATATTGTTTTTTATCACCATGCTTGGTTTAGATGATGATTGTGCCTTTTCCCATGACTAGAACCTTTTCATTTTTCCCCATATTAATCTCAAACTTAATAGAGGTAAATAAATTTGCATTACCACTCATGTGGTTTCTACAAGCGTTGTCTAGAAATACCAACCCTCAGTTGTTCTACTTAGCAATGTTGCACACAATGAACATGTTTGAGGGATGTTCATTTCTAACCATGTTTTCATTGGCTATATTTACATTATATTTCCCTTGGTCATGCTACCTCTTTTTACATTTACTTGCAAAATGACCATACTTATGACTATCATTATGGAGTGACATAAATATGGTTGGCAATTGTAAAAATCATGAGTAAGTGAGTGTAGGCACCACCTTGGAGGAATCTTCTATTTTTGGCATGTATGGCACATGCCATAATGTTGGTGAATGCATGTAAGAGAATCTATGACAGCTGCAAGTTGTCATAAGATTCTATAACAATATGATGACATATGATGGATAATTAATAAGTACAAGATGCTATGTTTAGCCCTAGGTGTCCATCTTGGGAAGATACTTTCTAGAGGAAACTATGATGGTTATGATGTGTCATAAGATGCTATAAGAGACCGTATTTGGCCTTGGGCACCCAACTTTACATGGCTAATTTTTGGACAAGTGTCATGAGCTTATAAGAAGTCATTTAATGTTTGCATGTTGAAGATTCTAAGGAGAGAGAAAGTGGATGCCTAGATTGGACATAAAACACTTCTATAATTTAAATGCCATGTAAGTGTTGTAGTATGACAATTTTTTGTACATAGGTGCTGTTGGATTGAAGGTTGGAGAGACAAAGGAAGTGCATGTATTATGTAATTTAGATTTTGAAGATAATAGAACTTGAGCCTCTTTTCTTGGTGGAGTTTTTTACCCGAAAGGGTTTTCTCCACATTATATCTTATGTCATTCTTCTATGGTGTTTGTTCTTGTGTTGTGATTTGATTTCTGAATGCAATCTCTATTGATAATACACTGTTTAAAATTTTGAAACATGTTGTAATCAGATTTCTTTTTATGTAGTTGTTGCCTTCATGTCTAACATATTTCCCTTGGTCATGCTACCTCTTTTTACATTCACTTACAAAATGGTCATACTTATGATGGTAATAGCACTACACACTACTTTTATCATATCTTTGGTTTGAGATGCTACCCTTTTTCTTCTTTTAGAATTGTGGCTATGAGTTTTTTGCTTCCTCTTGACTATTTGAGCTTTCTCTTCTAGAGTAGCCTCTTCTTTTGCCTCTTTGACCTTTACCTCTACTATTTCTTCCTCTTCCCCTTCCTCTCACACTACTTTGAGACTTGAATGCTTGCTCTAGGGAAGGAGTGGATCTATTCAACCACTACTCATGGGTTTATAGGGGAACCATCAACTCATTCACTATCATCTTTGAAAGGTCTTTGACCTCTTTGATTACAACAACAATCGATTCAAATATTAAGGGCGGACTCTTAAGGATTTTCTCAATAACCCTTTGCTCTTCCATAGTTTCTACATTAACTCTTAACTAGTTTATCAAGATGGAAACTCTTGTATGGAAGTCTGGAATGAACTCACCATCTTTCATTCGAAGAGTTCTAAAGTCGCTCTAGAGTAGATGGAGTTTGACTAACCTCACCTTGTCAATACCTTTGTAAGAGTTTTGAAGAATCTCCCAAGCTTGATTTACATAGATTTCTATTGCTATTCAGAGGAATATGGCTTTTGCCATTGCTAGCTCTATCAAACTTAGGGCTTTTTTGCATCTTTCCTTCTAGTTCCCTTCAATTAGTTCTTCTGGGCATTTATCAATGTTGCATAGGTTGTTTGGTCGGTTACATATATGAATTCATTGACTACAATCTCCCAAAAATTATTTTTTGCCATTATTGTCTTCATATTCTTTGTTCAGACATCATAGTTTTATCGATCAAAAGTTGGTGGCTACTTTAAGCTCTTACTATCACCTCGAGCCATTTTTTTAATTGTAGAGAAAAACTCTTAACATCTAAAAAATCTATGGTATTGGCTCTTTAATATGGATACCCAAGAAAAACTAGGGAACCTAGCTCTAAGATCACTTGTTGGTATAGATATGATACCACTTGTTGGTAGACAAAAGAATGAGAGAGAAAAATGTACATAATAAAACAATAAGAAAAATTTATATTTGTATTTATATTCAAAAATTTACATTTAAATATGTTTACAATCAAAACCATAGAGTTGCTACTCTATATTACTCTTCTATAATAATTTCACACCTTTCTAAAGCTTCCAGAGCTGACTAGAGACTATTGTGTGTTATTCCTTTTTTTTCTGTAGTTGTGTGATTCCATAGTTCTATTGAGTGTTTCCATAATTCTAATGTGGGCTTCTGTAGTTGCTTCTACTATTCTATAGTTGGGTGTTGTGAGCTTCTTTCTGGAGCTCTACAATATTCTTCTCTCCTTAGTTTTTCTTCTCTCTAGTCCTCTACTACAAATGCAATTGTTTTTGCCTACACTCTCATTCTCTTGTGTAACAGTTCTCACTTTTTGTTTTTGTCTTCTCTAACTTCTAAACATTCCCGCTCACTTTCAAACTCAACCACCAGTAATAAATTCACATCGAATCAATAATAAATGTTATAGGTGGCATTAGAGGTAAATGAGGGGAAACAGATCCCAAAAAGATTTATGATGAGAATGCAATTAATTTTCTGACTCAAAATTAATATTTCCAACATATTTTACACAATATAAAAGTAAGGTTTATTAGGGATTAATTTTTGTTGAGTGTGATGTTGGTGATATTTTAAAGAGATGGGATTGAAATATGTCCCTCATAATTTAAATAGAATACATACCATTTTGTCATTAAATAAAAGAATAAGACACAGAATAAATACCTTTTTATTATTAAATAAAAAAATAAGACAAAATAAATACCATTTTGTCATTAACCAAAAGAATAAGACAAAGAATAAATACCTTTTTGTCATTAACCAAAAGAATAAGACACAAATTATATTTGTAATAAACTCTTAACCCAAAAAAATAAGTCATAAACTTTCAGTCACACTCTCAATACCAATTAATTAAAAAATAATATATAAAACATTTAAAAAGATATAATGATATTAGCTAGATTTTTCTGGACACTCAAAGCTGAGTTACACCATTATTAACATATCACTAGATTGTTTCCCATCACACTCCATGATTCATCATCAAGAAATTAGAGAACATGAGAACTAAAATAATTTCATTCACTAGATGTCACAACATACAGCTTTTTCCACCTTATTTCATCCACTACTTTATCTGGCAGATTGAACTATGCCCCCAACCAATAAATCGGGAGTGGCAGTTTTAATATTTCAATACTTTTTAAAATGCTAATGTTATATAAGTCCTTGTCACAAATTTATTTCTGCATCGAGGCCTAAATTATATCTTGTCTGAAGTTCTAAGGTCGTTCCAGAAATAATATAGATCTAGTGAAAGTAGTTGGCCTCTGCAATGGAGAGTGGACTAGAACTAACGAATACAGGTTTCTTTTCTTTGTTTTACCTTGCTAATTTGTATGCTCATTTTCATAAAACTTTTCGAAAAAGTGTTGAGAAATATTATTTTGTTGCAGGCGATGGGGAAATAAATGAGCATTCGAGCTCAAAAATGATGAAAATAAGGAAGTGGATGAGCAGTCTCCAATTGACGAAGTGGCACTGACAGTGCCTACAACTGATGATCCAGAGTTACCTGTGCTAACGTTTCGAGTGTGGGTGATGGGAATTTTAGCGTGTGGGCTAATGTCATTTTTGAATCAATTTGTTTCCTACAAAGGGAATCCCATCACCGTTACAGCCGTCTCTGCTCAGATTGCAGTTCTACCAGCAGGTCGTTTCATGGCAGCCACATTACCCACGAAAAAGTTTCGTTTTCCTGGAACAAATTGGCATTTTTCACTCAATCCAGGGCCCTTGAATACCAAAGAGCATGTTCTTATTACCATATTTGCAAGCGTAGGAGCCAGTGGAGTTTATGCAGTCAATATTCTCACTATAATTAAGGCCTTCTATAAAAGGAACATGAATCCTGTAGCAGCATGGCTATTGGCACTAACTACACAGGTATAAGCTCTATATGACAAATTAGATGGCGTCCATGCATTTTTCACCCTATTTAAATATCATCTATTTCAACGGTCAAACAATCAATAGTGAATTTACACCTCATCCATATCAAAAAGTGGTAATTATTTGTCCTATTTTTATTGGCGAAAGTTGACATTTGACTGTTGAAGTGGATGATGTTTAAGAATAGCCGCATGCATTTTGCTAATGGAAATGACAATACTAAGTTTATAATATTTCGGGGAGATAAATTGAAGTAGTTTTTGCTAGGGTAGGTCACCCAAGTGACCCTACAACTTAAGGATAGGTTTCTCAGGTGATCCTAAGGCCTCTTAGACAACCCTTTAGTTGAGGATTTGCAAAAGGTTCTCTTACAAGCACAAGGTCCTGGAACTTAGTTTGGATGTTAGAAAATATGGTCAAGGGGCTAAATAGGCTAGAACATGTCTCATCAAGTGTGGAAATATTGAAAGAAGTGTAATTCATGCCTTCGAGGGTTGTGAGCTGGACTACTAAATCATCATTGGATCAACATGTTCTTGACCATATATTATTATTTACTAGGTGAATTTGTTGGACATCATTTTCAAACAATTTTAATTTATATTTGTTTCAACTGAATGTGTATTAGGGTCCTTTATAGGTTTGCACATTAAGTAAATCATACTTGTATTATTTAATCATAAGTTTCATACTTGTACTAGTTTCAAACATGTTAAGTCTTTTTAAAGCTCTTTCTCTCTCTCTATCCTTCTCTAGATAGGTCCTCTCTCTCTCTTGAGTTAAGTAGATTTTTAAAGCTCTTTCTTTCTCTCTCTATCCTTCTCTAGATCTAGGTCCTCTCTCTCTCCTTTTCTCTAGGGTCCTCTCTCTCTTGACTTAAGTCTTTTTAATGAATCTCTCTCTCTCTCTCTCTCTCTCTCTCTCTCTCTCTCTCTCTCTCTCTCTCTCTCTCTCTCTCTCTCTCTCTCTACTTAAGTCTTTTTAAAGCTCTTTCTTTTTCTCTCTATCCTTCTCTACATCTAGGTCCTCTCTCTCTATCCTTCTCTTTAAGGTCCTCTCTCTCTTGACTTAAGTCTTTTTAATAAAGCGCTCTCTCTCTTAACTTAAGTAGATTTGTAAAGCTCTTTCTTTCTCTCTTTATCCTTCTCTAGATAGGTCCTCTATCTCTCTCAAGTTTTTTAAAGCTCTTTCTTTATCTCTCTTGACTTAAGTATTTTGTGTGTAGAACAGGCTCAATTTGGAGATAAATTGAAATAGTTTTTATTGTGTCCATGTATTTTGCTAATGGAAATGAGAATACTAAGTTTATAATATTTGGGGGAGATAAATTGAAGTAGTTTTTATTTGACCATGATCAGATGCTGGGCTTTGGATGGGCCGGGGTATTCCGAAAGTTCCTGGTGGAGTCTTCTTACATGTGGTGGCCTGCAACGCTTATCCAAGTTTCAATTTTTAGGTTAGTTGGAGTCTTATTATGTCATTTGATTCTCCATCAAATTCTGTTGCCCTTAGATTGTGTAAGTGATGAATAGCAATGGCGGTGCAGGGCATTTCATGAAGAAGATAAGTGGCCAAAGCGAGGGATGACAAGGTTCCAGTTCTTCATCATAGTGTTAACATGCAGTTTTGCATACTACATAGTACCTGGTTTCTTTTTCCCCTCGATATCCTACATGTCCATAGCCTGCTGGATATGGAAAGATTCAGTGACAGCGCAACAAATAGGGTCAGGCTTTTATGGCCTGGAGATCGGATCCTTTGCTTTGGACTAGGCAACAGTTTCAGGATTTTTAGGCAGTCCACTACCTCTGCCATGGTTCGCCATAGCCAACATTTTGGTTGGTTTCATCGCCGTAGTCTACATCATCTTCCCAATCATTTACTGGACAAATGTTTATAACGCCCAAAAATTCCCATTTATTACTCCCCACCTTTTTACAGACGACGGCCAGCCATGTAATATCACCAGAGTGTTGAAGAGTGATTTCACCTTCGATAAAGATGCCTATAATCAATACAGCCAAGTCAACTTGAGCGCATTCTTTGCTATCACATATGGTTTAAGCTTTGCAACTCTCTCTGCAACCATCTCCCATGTCCTCCTTTTTCATGGAAAGTAAGCATACTCATGGACTTATCTTTTTCTTTATCAAGTACCCTAGCAATTTTTTTCTAACACTATTCTAAAACCTTTTACTGTTAATGAAATTGATCTTTGGGTATTCCATATTCAATTCCAATCACTGGGAACTAATAGATCAGTTGTATTCTTACATTTTTTTGAGTTGGGTGTGAAACAAATCTCTGTGCAGGAGCATTTGGCAGCAGGCAAAAGCAACATTAAGAGATGAACGAACTGATGTACACACGAGGTTGATGAAGGCTAACTACAAGTCTGTTCCACAGTACTGGTTTTTCATCTTGTTAGCATTGGCCATGGCATTATCACTAGGAGCTTGTGAGGGTTACAACAATGATCTGCAACTACGATAGTGGGGATTGTTTCTTGTGGGATTGCTTTTGTATTCACCCTGCCTATTGGTATCATTCAAGTTACTACGGTTCAGGTATGGCTGTTCTTAAATATCATCCATTTCGATAGTCAAAGGTTAATTTTGGTGAATAAAAATAGGACAAATATTTACCACTTTTTGTTGTGAATGAAGTGTAAAATTGCTATTGGCTGTTTGATCATTGAAGTGGATGATATTAAAGTAGAGTGGTCAAGTATGGATATGAAATTCCCCTCTAGTCAACACTATGCTGCATATGCAAGTTAGCTCTGTTTAAATAATAAAGTTTACTTTTGAAGTTAAATATTGTTTATTATTTTGAAGTCTTGATAAATAATATTTTAACTATTAAGTTGTTTAAATATTTGTAGTTTTCTTTTAAGATAATTTTTTTTATGATGTTTGGAATTTGAGTGTAGAGAAAAGAAGTATGATAAACTTGTGTAAAAGAAGTAGTGCATATACAATCTAATGTAAATTAAGGAATTAATAGAAAGCAAAATTTAATTTGTGATATTTTAGTTGGGAAAACTCTAATGTGATATTTTATATGGGAAAAATCTTGTAGGCAAAAAATCCAGTACAGTAAAATTCTCCTTTCTTGCATAGCATTCAATTGTTCATAAAAAATTTCTACCCGTTAATCTCATCCCAACTAGATTAGACATGGAAAATATATGACTTATCCAACATTGAAACCTCTTGCTTCTAAAAGAGTTCAAGCTTATTAATCTCATTATTACATAATGCACCCACAAAACTAAAGGAGGATAGAGACCAAACAGACACAATGCTAAAGCATCCAAAACTTGTATTGCTTGATGAAAAACATTACAAATTGCCTCAATATATAGAGGACTTTATAAGACATTACTAATACAACCCATTTAATATTGTTCTCACTTCTAGAAACTTTCTAAACTATCTTGCCCCATCTAAAAACTTACTAAACAAAACATATACTAGTTTGCCCTCTCTTTCTAAATATAAAAAAACAATCAATTAATTATATTGGGAGAGATTACATTATTACAACAATCCCCATTAATTTCTACCACTAACTACTTTAGCATCTACAATGCTCAAATTTTGTCTTAAATATTCAAAATTCTCTTTTGCTAATATATTTATGAATATTTCTAACAGCTAGTCTTTAGATCTATAAAACTCCAAATAGATTTCTCTATTGTTTACTAACTCTCTGATAAAATGGTACCTGATATCAACGTGCTTGCTCCTCTTGTGAAAATATGATTCTTTGATAATGCAATTGCTAACTTATTATCACAAAATATTAGTGTTGGATTCTCTTAAACATGCATTAAATCTAATAATACTCAACGCATCCAAGCTACTTGACATGTTGATGTTGCTACTATATACTCTACTTCAATTGATGAAATTATTACTATAGGCTACTTCTTTGATGCCCATGAGACTATACCTGATCCAAAGTGAAAAACATATCCAAAAGTACTATTCCTATTAACTATGCAAACTATAAAATTACTATTAGTATATCAAATCAAAATCATTAGTTGTGGACTATAATATTGCATGTCCTATTGTTCCTGCTACATATCTCAATATTCTCTTCTCAACTTGCCAATGCGAGCTTTTTGGTGACTCCATAAACCTTGAAATTAGACTAACACCATACATTATATATCAGCATTGTGTCTATGAGATACATCAAACTTCTAATGGGTTTTTTGAACATTGATGGATCCACATTAGGTCCATTGTCTTTTTTGCTAAGTTTAGTTCCTATTGCAACTCAAGTTGGTGTTGGATTACAATTCAGCATCTTGAATCTCCTTAACACATCCTTGGCATACTTATATTTACAAATGAAAATGCCACTATCCAATTGAATAATTTTAATGCCTAGAAAATATCTCATCAATCTTAAATCTGTCATTTGAAATCCTTTCTTCTTGGATAATTTGAATATGTCTACAAACAAATTTTTAGCAAAGATTAAATCATCAACATATAAAGATACAACCAAAATTGAACCTTGCTTGTTAATTTTTGTATACAATGTAGACTCACTACTACTTTTGTTGAATCCATTGCTAATCATGTATGAATCAATTTAACTATACCACACTCTTGGTGTTTGTTTGAAACCATAAAGAGATTTCATCAATCCACATACCTTGTCTTCATCTCCACGTAGTTCATAACTTAGTGGTTGTTGCACATAGACTTCTTCTTCTACAAAACTATTTAGAAATGTTGATTTGACACCCATCTAATAAAATTTTCAATTATTTTATGCTACTATGCATAGGACAACTCTAGTTGTATCAAGTCTTGCTACTGGTGTAAATGTCTCATTGTAATCAATTGCATACTATTGTGAAAAAACTCTTTCTACTAACCTTGCTTTATACTTTTCAAATTCACCTTCTACAATGAACTTGGTCTCAAAGAACCATTTGACTCCTATGTATTCTATACTTTCAAGTAGATCTACTAGCTCCCATGTTTCATTATTTTCTTCCTTGATTGCTTCCTTAAAATATACAAGATCATGAGAGAATAAAGTAAAATTTGAATATAAATCTATATTTGTTTCTCCTTGATCATAAATCTCTTTCAAACGTCTTATTTTCTTACCTCTATATGTCAATCTTAATGGGGAAAGTGTAGGATTAGATTCATCACTTACTTGTGAGTTGGGAGTAAGATAGCTTGATGGTTCACTTGGTAAAAAATTCCTTGGTGTTCTTAGTTCTCTTGAATTATTTTCTTAAGAATTGTTATTGGAGTACTTGCTACTACTTATGGACTTGGCCAACCATCTTGAAAACTTTATTCTTTTGAGGTATTGGTGCCGCAACTATAATTGATCTATCAATACTTCCATCCCATGCTTCTTCCTTGAATTCAACATCTCTACTTATGATTACCTTCTTGGTAATTGGATTGTACAACTTGTAAGCTTTTGATTGCTCACTATAACCAATAAAGATACATTTTTTCCCTCTATCATCCAATTTTCTTCTTTTTTCTTTTGGCACATGTGCATATGCAACACATCCCAAAATCCTTAAGTGAAATACAATGTGATTTTTACCATTCCCTGCTTCTTGTGGAATTCTAACTTTAACAATCTTTGTAAGACACCTATTGAAAATATACATCATACATGCTACAATTTCTATCTAGTATTCATTAGGCAAGTACTTAGCCTTTAAAATTCTCTTGGTCATATCTATTATTATTTGAATCTTTCTCTCTATGACACTGTAAGCACCAAAATCACACACAGCCTCCACAAGGACCCCTATGATGAGTTATAATCCTTGTCATGTACATGTAAGCATGAAATAACATCCTCTAAGTAGCAATTCGCTTGGTGACATGTCTTTTCTTTCACCTTGTGTTGTTTCCCCTTTGTCGTTTTCTCTCTCTTTGTTGTCGATGCTTTTCAACACTTTTTGACACTTGTCGATTTGCGTTTTCTGAGCTTGCAACCCTGTTCTTAAGCCTTGTATGCATCTTGTAGGTGAGTTTTCACCTTTCCCTGATGTTTTTCATCTTCTCCACCCCCTAGGAGCCTTCTAGAGGTCCCCCTAGCCATCTCCCACTTTTGGTTTTTAGTTTCACTCAACCAATCCAAATCTCCCTTATTATTTCTAGATCTTTAGTTGGGAGATCCTTCTTTGAAAGTGGAGATTTAGATTCTTGCACATGATTGACCTATTTCCAGAGGTAGAACCCCTTCTTTTCTTCTCCTCTACCATCTCCCATCATGCATTTTCACCCAAATCCCTTGCTTTCTAGATCTCCCCCTGGGTGACCCAAGGTCGCCCCCCTGGAAACCCATGGGCAACCCTACTGGTGAAAGAGGCGACCCATGGGTGACCCTATCACATTTTCAACCATGGAAAAACTTGAGTTTCTAACTTGAACAAGTTCTGTTTCTACCCATTTTTCTTCCTGTTTGCATGGATTTTCAAGCCTAATATGGAGTTAACTATTTCATACACCCACACATGCATAATTCGATCTATTTTATCTTTAGTTAAAAATTCATGTATTTCCATGAATTCTTCTAACTCCATTTCTTCTTTAGTGATAAGTTATCATTGCATCATCTCTCCCTAATCAATCCAGTTCACTCCTCAATCAAGCCTATCAACTCTTCAATCAAATTGAGTTAACTTCTCAATCAATTCCACCTTTCATAACCTCTTCCAACTTATAAATACCCCTCACCTTGTTATTATTTTCCAAGTTGAGAAAGTTGGAGAATGCCCTTCTCATCTTCACAAGATTTTTCAAGCTTCTTCAGAGGTCTTTGAGCCTCTTTCTTTATTTTTTTCTTTAGTTTTCCAAAGCTTCAAAGATTTCATTATTTCATAGCTTCAAGTCATTTTTAGGAGAGGCAATTTTATTTCTGCACATAGCTCTTGTAAGTTATTTCTCTCTACATTCAACATTCTCATACTCATACAGGACATAGGAGCCTTTTGTTTTGTTCATTGCTCATCTAGCTTTCACATAAATCTCATCACACGTCCATATGTTGCTCAAATCAAGCCATTGTGCTCATCAATAGCTCTCATTGAGCTCTCTTTGCAAAGATTCTAAAGCTTCTTTCACTTCTTTTGTCATTGTATTGCCAAGAGGATTCCCCACTGCTATAAGAGGATGGAAGGTTGCCACACAAGAAAATCTGAGGGTAGTGGAGGCTCACAAGTCTTTTTTTATTTTAGGTTCCTCTGTGTGTTTTGTCAATTGGTAGTAATTAGATAACTAAAATTGCTCTTGGGATCAGTAATCTTATTGTTTTTTTCCTTCATAGGATAGATAGATCTTGTATTCTTAGAGTAATTTTCTTTCATAGTTTAATTCATTTACATGCAATTTCCTTTCATAGATTAAATCATTCCAAATATTCAAGAAACCCCAAAAACATAGTTAAATTGCATTAAGTAAATTCATTGTAGCTTGCATTCATTCTTTGATTCCTAGATTAAAAAGCATCTTTTATTTACAAAAATATCAAAAAAGCACAAAAAGAAGTTTTACATTTCATAAAGTATTACATTCATAAAACCCAAAAAAAGAACAAAAACATTAGGCACTTAGAAAATTTACAAACCCTTAATTCTATCACAAGGTCAACCATAGTCAACCATTTGCTCAAAACTCTTGATTCCATCACAAGGTCAAATGAGGTCAATGCACAATCAAACCTTAGGTCTAGTCAAGGTTAGCTCACATATGTCTATCTCTTGTCTCAGCTCATGAATGTGCCCAGGATTAAGAGGTGAGTGGGTGAGGGCGATCCTCAACGAGATAGAGGAAATCCATCCGAGACCACAATATGATCCACTTGTCTTAAACAACAACAAGAACATAGGTAGTTCTTAGTACAACAAGCATTCATCCAATACTTTGAAAGACAACAAGCCATCAACTAAAAACAATAGCTTACCCACACAAAGGTGGAATATCAGAAACCCTAACAGTAGAAGAGTGACTAGTGACCCTTTAGGTCATATGGTTATCTCTATAACAATGATCATTGAATGACACATCTACACTAGCACACAACAACATAGGCCTCATGATGTGCCAACCCCTCTCTGCGAAGTCTAGCTCTCCAATGAGCTAGACCACCCCCATGTCTCGCCTCCTCTCTACTAGCTACTTCCACGAGAGTGAGAGTGATGTGGGTTTGCCCCATGGCAAGGAGGGAAGGGTTTGTGTGCACGCCAAAATCTGACTTGACAACCCTAGGCAACTAAGGTTGCAATTTTGAGTGTACAGACACCATTATGCTATGGTGTGTACCTTGTACTGAACTACTTCTTAATTCCATGATATATACAAAAATTTAAAAACTCATTTGACTTGATTCACCATCTCTATTTGACTTGAGTACCTTGATGTATTGGCTGGCACTTTTTTTTTTTAAACCATTGCTTTGAAGTCATTTAGTATTTTGAAGGCTTCAGACTTCTACTTGAGAAAATGAATCGATGTTTTCATGCTAAAATCATCAATAAAAGTTAGAAAATAAATACTTCCACCTAATGATGGAGTTTGCATTGGACCACATAAATCAATGTGTATTTAATCTCTAATGATGCCCTTGCTTTGTAAGACACTCTTGTTAGAAGAATTCCCCTATGTTATTTTTCCAAAATACAACTCTCACATGAACTGGCTAGCTCCTTAATTAGTAGAAATCCTCTCATCATCTTCTTCTTCTGCAATAAACACAATCCTTTAAAATGAAGGTGTCTATACCTTAGTTTTCATAGCCATGTTTCATCTAAATAATCTACCTTGAAATTTATGTTCGGATCTCCTTGGACTGTCTTTTGAGTATCACTCTTGATTCAAAGTGGGAACATTCATTTCCTTGTCATCTCAACTTTTGCAATCAACTTGTCACTAGGATGTCTATCCAATATGGTACAAACATTATCTTCAAAAATACTCTATAACCTTTATGTATATAAGATATCCAATACTCATGAGATTATGCTTGAGTTTGAGCACAAAATAAATATCTGGAATATGCCTTCTTTCACTATGTTTTGTGAAAACATTAATTACATCTTTACTCATAATTGACACTTGATTATCATTACCCAACTTGACTTCTGACTTCATAGAACTATCTAAACTTGCAAACAAATCTCTATTTCCATTCATATGATTACTATATCCACTGTCTAAAAACCAAATATCACTAGGGCTCTCTTGAGAAACATGACATGTAATCAATAATGACTTTGAATTGCTTTAAGATACATTTGAAAAATTTACATTTTGTTTACCCACATCTACTTGTTTTTTTCAACATTCATATGCATAATGACCAAATTTCTTGTAGTAATAACACTAAATATTATATTTATCATACCTTGGAGATTGTTGGTTGTTGTTGCACCCCCTAGAGCTGTCAGAATTGAAATTTTAATTTATCTTTCCACCTTGATCTAGACTATTCCTTCCATCTTTTTTATTATTATTTCTATCGTTGCCTCTAGAACTTGACCTTCCTATTCCTCTATCAAATGAAACATGTGATTTAAATGCATTCTACAAAGATGAATTATTATTTTTGTTTAGTCTAGATTCATGGGATAACAAAGATCCTATCAAGTCATCTACAGATAGTTGTGTTAGATATTTGGATTCTTCAATTACAACAACAATAACATCAAATTTACTAGGTAGACTTTGAGGAACTTTTTCTGCAACATTCTTATAAATAATCTCCTATCCATGTGATCTAATTTGACTAACAAAATACATAACCTGACTCAAAAATTTGTCTACAAACTCTAAATCTTTTATTTAAACAATTCTCAAAACTTCTCCTAACAAACTATAGTTTAGCCACTTCCACCCTAGTTGTTCCTTGATAAGTAGTTTCTAAGATATCTCATGCCCTCTTATATGTAGTTGTTATTACAACCCTAGGAAAAATAGACTATACATTGCTTGTTGAATGAAAACTAGGGCTTTTGTATTATTTTTTCTGTTTTTCTCTTAAAATTTCATCTTTTTGAGATCATCTCAAAGCTTGCTAGGATGCTTAATCTTGAGGTTCCACAAAACCATTTTCTCCTATATCCCAAAATTCTTGAGAGTAAAATAAAGTCTTGATTTTAATACACTAGAAATCATAGTTCTTACCCTTAAATATAGAATTCGAGGTTGTATGAAACCATTGCTTGTTTTCATGCCTCAGATGCAATATGCTACAACAATTCTAAATCTATGTTTTTCGTCCAAATACTATGATTGTTTAGTAGCTTTGTGTACCTTTTGGCTATGATCTCCTTTAGTGATGAAAACCTCTTCGATTGTGATTTTCTTCAAGACTTCCTTCTTGCCTATTTCTCTTTATCAATAGGGGTTTCAATTAAGTGATGCCATTTATTTTGTGATCTACCACTTTTTCTATAGTTTCCTCTAAGTGCTATGGTCAACTTATCAATTCCTTTGACTACTATGCAAATATAAAGACTCCCTTCTTGTGCCAATATCTGTAGTAAACTTGTTTTTTCTTTGGCAGTGGTTATATTTCTTTTAATACAACTCGTTTCTTCTATGGTGACTTTGCACCTATAATAGTGGCTTACTGTGATTCATTTTGTTAGCAAATCTCGTTAGACTAACAACTTTATTATCCCTTGGTGGTAGCTAATTTTTGGCAATTTTCATGAATTTGATGACCTTCTCTCCCTTTCATGATGGCCCATATACTAGCAACTTCAATATTAATTTTTTGTAGCTAAAATAAAACTTCCTTGGTGGCTTTTGATGTCCCTATATAACCTTTAGTGGCTATGTCTTATGCATTACTCCCATGGGAACAATTTGTGGAGGCTTCATCTTTTGTATATTCTCCTTTAGCGATACAAAAACCTACCTCCATTTCAACTCTTCCTTTTGCTACAAACAAACCTCAATTTATTTAAAAAAGATACTCTAGTTTGAAGGAGAATAAAAGTCAAACACACACAATGCTACAACATCCAAAACCTCTATTACTTGATGAAAAACATTAAAAATTGACTCAATATATAGAGGACTTTACAATATATTACTAGTACAATGCATTTATTATTTTTCCCACTTCTAGAAACTTGCTAAACTATCATGCCCCTTCTAGAAACTTACTAAACAAAACATTTATTAGTTTTCCCTCATTTTCTAAATATAGGAAACAATTAATTAATGACAATGATTTAAATCACATTATTCCAACAAAAATAAATAGATAGTCATTGTATTTTAAAACTTAAAAAAATTAAATCTAACAGTTGTTTAAGTGTGGCCATGTGATTTACCATGTTTCTATACATTATAATGTGCTTAATTTAGTGAATTTCTTATAAAAGGTCCTAGTTTGGTCTTTAATTATTAGATTAGGGGAAAAAGAAACCATGAATTTTGTAAGTTAAATTTTTATTGTCTTTATCTAATAATTTCTTATTTTGGTGAAGAGGCCCAACGTAAAACTTCACATATTAATTTCCAAGGATTTCTAATTCAATGAATGTCTTTAGTTTGATTGATACACATAGCAACTTGGATTGAATGTGATAACGGAGTACATAATTGGATATATATACCCAGGAAGACCATGGCCAATGTGGCATTCAAGACATATGGGTACATCAGTATGTATCAAGCTCTTTCATTTCTTCAAGATTTTAAGGTGGAGCATTGCATGAAAATTCCTCCACGCTCCATGATTGTAGTTTAGGTTGGTGCCCTACTCATTTTAATTTGTATAACCTTTTTAAACCCATAAATATATAGAAAAATGAAAAACAACAGGGCATGTCTAAAAAAAAATCAAGAAAGAATGCATTTTTTTATTTACTATGGATGAAATGAAAAAAAAATTGTAAAGTGGATTTTTTAAGGTTCTCTATGTAGAGTCTTTTTTATCATGTTCTAAGGAATTCCTAATTAACTTGTTAATAAATGTATTAAATGATATAGAAATGCAATATTTTAGTTTCTCTCAATTTAAGTTTATCAAGTTTGGAGTTCCTCTTATTCTATTATGGTATATTTGATGGTGTTAGGTTGTCATTGATGTCAAAAGTGATCAGGAGTTTAGTCAGTGTGAATGCTTTGTCATCAAGGTTGGAACAAGGATGAGTTGATTACAAAATATCAAGACAAAACAATGAAATGATCTTTGTTTGAAGTGATCTATACAGATGTAGATATCAGTGGTTTTCATAGTTTCATGATGATATACAGTTGGTCTTCATATTTTCATGTTGGCATCATAAGTTGTTATCTAAGTGATTGGTCATCATGTTTTGATATCTAGTGAGTGGTTTTCATGGAAGCTATAGTATGCAAAACATGAGTTTCATTTAGTGGCATCCTCTACAACATGAGACAAAACAAGGTCTTTTGTATTCAAGACATGCAAAAGTTTGAAGCATGATTTGGTGGCAGATTGCATTATTCATTGTGTTGACAATTCAGGTATTATTTATTGTGGTGTAGAGATCTAGTTATCAAGACCTTTTTTTCTTTTAGGGTCAGTGTGGTTTATACCAGAGATTATAACTTCAAGTATTCTCAGATGTTATTCTCAGTAGAGTTTACTATGCATTGGAGTTAATGAAATTCAATAATGTTTAACATTAGACTCAAGTTAGAAGATTTTTTTTTTAAAACATGGAGAAATGAATTTGTCTAAATCCTAATTCTTTCTAGGGTTTGAAAATGCTTTAATCCCTATGATCTTTATTCTAACCCTGCCCGTCACTTAAAAAGTGCTCTTTATGTTATAAAGCAATGCTGACCGGGCCAACAGGTAAACTACTTAATCTCACCGTTTGAAGGTCTTTTATCACATGTGGCTACTGGCCCCTTTCTCATTGATAGACTGATGCAGTCGGTAGTAACTTGTAGCTCGAGCGCCAAAAGGTGAATCAATGGTCTTGTTTGAATATACAATGAGCGCGCTTTGTAAAATCAAGGGTTTTCATTTAAACTTAACTTCCACTTCTAGTGTATGTATTTTGAAGGGAATCTAAATGTCATCTGCAAAAAGGAAGATTTTAAAGCAATTTAAAAGGCATTTTTTTAGTGGAATGGAAGCCCGATTAGAAAGGGGATTCTTATAGTTGTTTTAGAAGATTTTTTGTGAAACTTCTAAAAGAATTCTTTCTAAATCCTCCCGTGGCAGTAGAGATAATATAGAAGATTTTTATTTCCAAGAAGGCAGTTTATTGAGTAAAGCTTTAATTTTCTTTTAAGAATCTTAAGGTTTCATATTTGATTTTAATGAAGATAATGTCTTCTTTTGAGAAATGAATTTGGAATGAAGGAAATTTTTTTATTGGGCAGATTATTTCTTGTCATTTACAGAGAATGGTTTCTTGAAGAATATCAAAGTTTTTTTTTAGTGAAAGAGATTTTGCAGAGATGGAAGATGCAGTTGATCAGATGCAAGGAAATATAAAAAGTTATTTTTTTTAGCTCACAGAATATGAACAGTCTTGAATGAAAAAGATTTTGTCAGAGAGAAGATGAAAAGATTTTTTATACAAGGCAAAATGAAGAATGAAAGCTCTCAGAGATTATTTACAGAGCATTGAATTGAAGATGTTTTATGGTGATCTTTTATGATTTTATTTTTGCAGAGATTGAAGGGTTCTGTACAAAGACGATAATGAAAATTTGGTTGAAAAAATTTGCAAATTGAAGGGTTTTGTGATTAGAAGAATGTGAAAAGGCATTTGTATTCTATATAATGGTCTTTCAGGTACATTGATTGTGTGTGGTGTTATGCAGATTAACATGCAATGGTGAAGACAATGATCCAAAAAAAAAATGTGCACATTAATTTGTAGTGAAAAAGATATATTTCCCTGATCAGGTGAATTAAGTGATTTCAAAGATAAAATGTCAAAAAACTTGAATGATGGAATATATGATGCAGATGAGTTGATTTGAATGGTGCAAATTAGATTGAGCAGCAATCACTTCTTGCACATGAGATTTAGAGTTCTAATTGATTGAGAAATGCCAGTGAGGCTTGTAGGTCAGTAAGACCATTTGTCAGTGAGACACTTACATCAGCCAGTGAGGCTTGTAAAGATATTTTCAAGGATAAGCCAGTGAGGTAGTTTTGGAGTGGTTTTTATACCCTAGGAGGGTTTTCCACTCGTGCAAATTTGTGTTATGTGTTATATTGTTTTCATCTATATGTGTGTATGTTAATACGTTGCTTATAAGGTTTTGTTCTCCTTCTTCATTCTTAGTTTTGTACATATGTGTTTGACAAATCAATGATAGTTTTCTCTCCTTTGTGCTCTGCAAGTTAAAGTTTGAAAAAGATTTGAAAATTCACACAACACTGATTCACCCCCCTCTCAGTGTTGTCCTTGACTCCTATAATTGGTATCAGAGCCAAGTTTCCCTCTTGTAGCTTAATCAACTTAGGTAGGTCCTGTGTGAGGAGTTCAATGGGTAAGTGCAGAAGAAATAAGAACATTAGAAATGTCAAGTTTCTTTCTGGTCAAAAGACATAGAAGACATCATCCATATCAAACTTAGGTGTTAATGTTCAATCAGTCGATAAAGATGCTTCACAAGTTGAATCAATGAAAGAGTTTTCTGGAGTTCCTCTGTTTAATGGTTTAGACTTTTCAGTTTGGTGTATGAGAATGCAAGTCTATTTATCCTCATTAGGATATGATATATGGATGACTATTGAGAATGGATATTCTAACTCTGCAAATAACAAAGAAGCTCTTAAATGCAATCATATAGCCAAGAAGGTTATTTTATCTAGTTTATCTAATGATATTTCTTGTAAGGTTGTGCAGTGTGAAACAGCTCAGGATAACTGGAAAGAACTCATAAGAATTTATCAAGGTAATGATAAAGAAGAGAACAATTTGGTGTCTAATGAAAGTGATCATGAAAGAAGACAATCACAATCAAATTCAGAAAAAGTTAACATCACAAGTGATGATGATCAAGAAGATGATGAACAAGACTGTGAGATTGATTTGGAAGGAGAGCTCATATATGCTCTAACTGAACTCAAGAATTATAAGAAGGAGAACAAGAAATTAATATTGCAATTGCAGCAAGAAAGAGATTTAAAAGACAAAGCACTATCTGACCTTGAAGATACTAGAAGTCTGATTATGGATTTGAGGAATCAAGTTAGTGAATTAGATAAATTAATTATTAGTCTGAAGATGGAGATTCAAGAAGCTAAGAGGATTGTTGATATAACAAAGGTTGAATTGGAAGCTAAATCAGTTGATTACCAAAAACTTGAAGGAGAAATAGTTTCTTTGAGAAAAAATCTTGAGGATGTTAAGAAGCAATTAGAAAAGAATCTAAAATTTGAAGAGAGCACAAGCAGGTTAAATAAGATGTTTGGTAAACAAAAACTATATGGAGACACTACTGGACTTGGTTTTGAAGAAGGAGAATGTTCAAAAGCTAGAGAGACTCCCAGAAAGAAGATTGATTTGAATGCTGCTACTGAAAACAAAATGCATAATCAAAGAAGAAGAAATTTTAGAAGAAATGCTCCTGTTAAACAAGCATACATGTACAGGTATAACTATTCTTTTAATGGTTATTGTTATACTTGTAATCAATTTGGGCACAAATCAGTTAATTGCAGAAGGAACACTGATATTATTTGTTACAAGTGCAATAATGCTAGTCATATTCAAAGAAACTGCAAAATGAATAGAAGGCATGATTCTGCTTGGAAGCATAATATAAATACTCAAGGGATGTTAAGGAGGTATTCTCAATCATTTGATTATGATTACAGAATAATTTGTTATAATTACAATTCTCCTGGTCACAAAGCATTTAGTTGCAGAAAGGCATCACCTGATTTGATGGAGACAGAAAAGGTTTGGAGGAAGAAAGAGCCTGTTAAGATTTGGAAGCAGAAACATAATCAAGAGAAGTCAAATACTAAGCTTGTGCATCTTGCACAAGTCATTTCATCTGTTGCATAACAAATAGCATAATGTAAGGGGGAGTTGTTCTTGTTCTATCTTTTATCCCCAAGAAGTTACAGGAGGAGATCAGTTGATCTTGTTTTGTTTGTCATGCTTGCCTGAAATATTTGAAATGAAGTTTCTGATGTTTTTGAGTTTCAGTGTATGTTAGGTGTTCATGATCAGTGACATGTTTAGTGGATCATATAAAGTGTTCAAAAGCTCTCTGCACAAAGAGTTTGATGATGTTGTGACATTGATCCTATTTGTATATTGTTTGATACTTACATGATTAAGTTGTCATGATGCTTCTGTTAAGGTGTTCTCAAGGAACTCTCACCTGGATTTGGTTTTGCAAAGTGGTGTTACAGGAAGAGCTTGATGGTGAAGGTTGTGCAATCTTGATGGGCTGATTTGAATGATAAAGTCAAGAGGAAGGAATTCGTTCTTGTTGATTGCAGATGTGGTTTTGTATCAGAATTGACATTATGATGTGAAAAGTGTCTTGTGTAGAATAGGAGGATAGTTTAGATGGTCTTCATTCTTTTCATGTCAAAAAGGATGGGCAAGAATAGATTGGTTACAGAATGAATGTTCATTTAGAAGTGATCATTGGTGTAATAATTTGACATGTTGATATCTTTTTCCTCTCAAGTTTGAAATGTTGATGTTCAAGATAAGTTTAGCAAAATTGCATTCAATGGCTTCAATACTTTGAAAGACAAGTGGTTTCAAAGATTTTGGTAAGTGGTTCTCATTTTATTTTTTGGTTGAAGATAACAAGATGACAGGAGTTTATGCCTTCAAAGTGCTCATAATGCAATATGTTTGTGATGATCTAGCTTTAACATCTTTTAGTGGAGTTACTTTCTCAGGGGGAGATAATAGTCTTTGTCATCAGATGTCAAAAAGGGAGAGAAAGAAAAATTGCATCAGGTGGTTTTGCCATTAATGACAAAGGGGGAGATTGATGGTGTTAGGTTGTCATTGATGTCAAAAGTGATCAGGAGTTTGGTCAGTGTGAATGCTTGGTCATCAAGGTTGGAACAAGGATGAGTTGAGTACAAAATATCAAGACAAAACAATGAAATGATCTTTGTTTGAAGTGATCTATACAGATGTAGATATCAGTGGTTTTCATAGTTTCATGATGATATACAGTTGGTCTTCATATTTTCATGTTGGCATCATAAGTTGTTATCTAAGTGATTGGTCATCATGTTTTGATATCTAGTGAGTGGTTTTCATGGAAGCTATAGTATGCAAAACATGAGTTTCATTTAGTGGCATCCTCTACAACATGAGACAAAACAAGGTCTTTTGTATTCAAGACTTATGCAAAAGTTTGAAGCATGATTTGGTGGCAGATTGCATTATTCATTGTGTTGACAATTCAGGTATTATTTATTGTGGTGTAGAGATCTGGTTATCAAGACCTTTGTTTCTTTTAGGGTCAGTGTGGTTTGTACCAGAGATTATAACTTCAAGTATTCTTAGATGTTATTCTCAGTAGAGTTTACTATGCATTGGAGTTAATGAAATTCAATAATGTTTAACATTAGACTCAAGTTAGAAGATTTTTTTTTAAAAAACATGGAGAAATGAATTTGTCTAAATCCTAATTCTTTCTAGGGTTTGAAAATGCTTTAATCCCTATGATCTTTATTCTAACCCTGCCCGTCACTTAAAAAGTGCTCTTTATGTTATAAAGCAACGCTGACTGGGCCAATAGGTAAACTACTTAAATCTCACCGTTTGAAGGTCTTTTATCACTTGTGGCTACCGGCCCCTTTCTCATTGATAGATTGATGCAGTCAGTAGTAACTTGTAGCTCGAGCGCCAAAAGGTGAATCAACGGTCTTGTTTGAATATACAATGAGTGCGCTTTGTAAAATCAAGGGTTTTCATTTTAACTTAACTTCCACTTCTAGTGTATGTATTTTGAAGGGAATCTAAACGTCATCTGCAGAAAGGAAGATTTTAAGGCTATTTAAAAGGCAGTTTTTTAGTGGAATGGAAACCCGATTAGAAAGGGGATTCTTATAGTTGTTTTAGAAGATTTTTGTGAAACTTCTAAAAGAATTCTTTCTAAATCCTCCCATGGCAGTAGAGATAATATAGAAGATTTTTATTTCCAAGAAGGCAGTTTATTGAGTAAAGCTTTAATTTTCTTTTAAGAATCTTAAGGTTTCATATTTGATTTTAATGAAGATAATGTCTTCTTTTGAGAAATGAATTTGGAATGAAGGAAATTTTTTTATTGGGCAGATTATTTCTTGTCATTTACAGAGAATGGTTTCTTGAAGAATATCAAAGTTTTTTTTAGTGAAAGAGATTTTGCAGAGATGGAAGATGCAGTTGATCAGATGCAAGGAAATATAAAAAGTTATTTTTTTTAGCTCACAGAATATGAAGAGTCTTGAATGAAAAAGATTTTGTCAGAGAGAAGATGAAAAGATTTTTTATACAAGGCAAAATGAAGAATGAAAGCTCTCAGAGATTATTTACAGAGCATTGAATTGAAGATGTTTTATGGTGATTTTTTATGATTTTATTTTTGCAGAGATTGAAGGGTTCTGTACAAAGAGGATAATGAAAATTTGGTTGAAAAAATTTGCAGATTGAAGGGTTTTGTGATTAGAAGAATGTGAAAAGGCATTTGTATTCTATATAATGGTCTTTCAGGTACATTGACTGTGTGTGGTGTTATGCAGATCAACATGCAATGGTGAAGACAATGATCCCAAAAAAAAAATGTGCACATTAATTTGTAGTGAAAAAGATATATTTCCCTGATCAGGTAAATTAAGTGATTTCAAAGATAAAATGTCAGAAAACTTGAATGATGGAATATATGATGCAGATGAGTTGATTTGAATGGTGCAAATTAGATTGAGCAGCAATCACTTCTTGCACATGAGATTTAGAGTTCTGATTGATTGAGAAATGCCAGTGAGGCACAACAGTATGCCAGTGAGGCTTGTAGGTCGGTAAGACCATTTGTCAGTGAGACACTTACATCAACCAGTGAGGCTTGTAAAGATATTTTCAAGGATAAGCCAGTGAGGCAGTTTTGGAGTGGTTTTTATACCCCGGGAGGGTTTTCCACTCGTGCAAATTTGTGTTATGTGTTATATTGTTTGCATCTGTATGTGTGTATGTTAATACGTTGCTTATAAGGTTTTGTTCTCCTTCTTCATTCTTAGTTTTGTGCATATGTGTTTGACAAATCAATGATAGCTTTCTCTCCTTTGTGCTCTGCAAGTTAAAGTTTGAAAAAGATTTGAAAATTCACACAACACTAATTCACCCCCCCTCTTAGTGTTGTCCTTGACTCCTACAATATTAATATATAAAATAGTATTCACTTTTGATTTACAATATTTGTACTATATATTAATTTATTTTTAGTAAATAGTGTTTTTTTTTATATTAGAAAATAACTATTTTTTAATTTTCTAAGAAATGTTTATGATTTTCACTCGTTGGATTGAACATATATTTTAAATAGAACAATACAAAGGTATGATCTATATCAATATATACATGTGTACAAGTTTGATATCTAAAAGAGATATGTATTTTAAAAATTGGGATGTTATAATGATTTATATTTACATTTTAAATTTACAGGTCGTGGGTATTATAGTTACAACCTCTGTATACTTTGGAACAGCTTGGTGGTTACTAGATTCAATAGAAAACATTTGCCATCCAAAATTATTGCCTCCAAGTAGTCCATGGACATGTCCTAGTGATGATATTTTCTTCAATGCATCTATTAAATGGGGAGTAGTTGGTCCACAAAGGATATTTAGAAACCTTGGTTTGTATGCAAAGCAAAATTGGTTTTTCATGGTGGGCCTACTTGCACCTATACCTATTTGGATTTTTTCAAAGTTGTTCCCCAAAATAAAATGGATTGCATATATAAATATGCCTCTTATTATAAGTGGTTCACTTTCCATGCCACCTGCAAAATCAGTAAACTATCTTTCTTGGTTCACAGTGGGATTTTTGTTCAACTTCATAATTTAAGAAGGTGCAAACAATGGTGGAGTACGTATAACTACATCATATTAGGGGCAGTGGATGCAGGAGTGGCATTTATGTCTTTTGTTATTTATTTTGCAGTTAATTCAACAAAAAATATAAGTATGGGATGGTGGGGTGAAGAAGCGAATGATCATTGTTCTCTTGGAAGATGCCCAACTGCCTCTGATGTCTATGTGGAAGGTTGTCCACACTTCTAGTAAGACAATACTAATGCATGTCACTTTTTAATGCAATCTATGATCCCACAATAATGGGTTACACTTTTTGGCCAAAGTTGACATTGAAATGAACATTTTGGAAAAAATCTTCACTTTTAGACACCTATAGTTGCTAAACCATGAGGAATTTGGAGATGATGTAAACTAGTGATTTGTCACGTTTTGTCTGTAGATTCCAAATATATTTTTTAAAAAAAATTTGGAATCAAATTGCATTTATTTTTCCATCTCCTTCAATAACTAGTTTTTAACAATAAACATCATTTTTAAAGAGTGATGTGAACTGTGTAAAACATAACTTTTTTTCTATGAAGGATAAAATTCTATTTTTTTTTAATTTAGATTTTTAACTATGATATCTAGAGGATGCATTTGGTTGCATAATGTTTTATTGAATATTTTTCTTCTAATTAACTTTTGAAGTCAAACCAATTACAATTTAGACATAGGTGTACTGTGTAAAGCATAACTTTTTTTGTATGTATTAGAATTAATTTTTTTTTCTATTGGATCAATGACATGAATACGAAGAGGATAGATATTTTTCATTATTTTTTTTGATAATATACTATTTTTCCACATGTGCAGAATAGAGAGCTTGATTTTCGGTGAAAAACCTATGTTTAATTAAACTAAAAAAATGTATAATAAAACCAAAATATATTAAAATTATATATGATAGAAAGTTCGTTTCAAGTACTATAATACTCCAGATGGGTTTGTCAAGTTGCTTCTATTTTGATCCTCAACCAGAGCTTCGAAACCCAAAAATCTGCATAAAATTAAAAAATTATATTTAAATGGCTTCGATCAAACCCAGTCAGTTAAAAAATAGTTTAAAAAGTTTTTAATGGCTGACGTTCGATCGAAACCTATGCCGACCAAATTGTTAATATGTTATAAAATAATGTTATATCTATATAAATATGAGATCATTTTTTTGTTTTTTCATATATCATTGCAAGATTAATTCACATTATCATTGAAGAAGCAAGTTTTTGGAGAAGAAAACTTTTGGTAGAGGATTTGAGAGAAGAAAATTTGAAGAAGAAAATGGGAGAAAAAAAAGAGATAAAATAAGAATCAAAGAAAATATTCAAAGGAAAGAGAACAAGAGATGCACAAAACAAATTTGGCAAGATATCATAGAAAGAAACAAGGTATGTATGCATATTTTTTTTCCTATTTAATTGATGAGTTTTTAGCATGTCGTAGGATGTTATTTGTAACTTTTTGAACATAAATATACTAAGTGAATTTATATTTTTTCAATTGAATGTGTATTAGGGTCCTTCATAAGTTTTTGCACACTAGAAGTAAATTATACTTGTATTATTTAGTCATAAGTTAGTCTCTCTCTTGGGTAGATCATTTTAAAGTTTTTTCTTTATATCTCTTTAGAGATCTCCTTAAATATAGATCTCTCTCTCTCTCTCTCTCTATCCTTTTTCTCTAAGGTCAGGTTTCTCTCTCTCTTTACAAGTACAAGTAGATTATTGAATCTCCTTAAATCTCTCTCTCTCTCTCTCTCTCTCTCTCTCTCTCTCTCTCTCTCTCTCTCTCTCTCGACTTGAGTAAGTCCTTTTTAAAGCCTTTTATTTTTCACTCTCTCTCTCTATCCTTTTTCTCTAAGGTCCTTTCTCTCTCTCTTGACAAACTTACAAGTAGATTTTGAAAGCTCTCTATCTCTCTCTTGACTTAAGTCTTTTTTAACTTGCTCCTTCTTTCTCTCTTTACTAGGACTTCTATAGATAGGTCTTCTCTTTAGTAGCTTAGATTTTGTCACCATATATAAATTATAGTTGAACCTCTTTAACAAGTAGCTACTAGATTAATTATATTGTAAGCTAAAACTCCATTTAGAGCCAAAGGTTAGTTCTTAAAATTCTAGTCTCATCCTTCTTTTGATAGTACATGTTGTGCACTAAGTTGGAGAGATCTATTTCTTTTGTGCATTTGATTTTCCTTGAATTCAAATTGAGCTTAATGAACTTCACTACTGTTGGTTTTTGCTTCTGAATCAGCATTAGGGTTTGCCAGTTCTAATGCATAGGCAGATTCAGCCAACTGAATACAGGAGGTTGCGTGAGCTCCTCCCCTTCACTTCTGGTTTTGCCGCACCAAGGGGGGTGTCCCTATTTGATAAAAGTATAACCTTGACTAGCTCAATGACAGAAGGATTTAACTTGACGGCAACAGGCAGAATACTCTCATGTATGGACCAAGATTTGTGTAACAAATCACAAGGTTGGCAACATTCTTGGACATAATGTTTGGTTAGGTATGAGAGCATGCAGAGGTTCCTAATCCTAATCCTACAACTAATAGGTGGAAGGATGAAATGGTTTGATTTGATGTTTGGATGCAAACCTGGACCTGGTGTATAACCTCAATACAGAGCTAGATTGGTGCCTATCTAGGGCTTGGAGTCAGTAGACATACACCTGTGAATGATCAGCATGAACAACTAAAACTAGATTTCAAGGGAATACATATGATACCTACCTTACAGATATCTCCCAATATAGAGTGTTAAGCTATCTATACTTATGGCATCCCTATTGCAGTATACCCTTCCCAATATTCAATCTGAAAATAGTTTAATCTACCCCTTGAGCAGAAGTTAAAAGATTAAACATTCAACACAGGAATTCTATGTTCTAGAATCTCAGACATTCCTTGAATGCCTGGACTCAGAAGAAAGATACATGCAAAAATGGAGACAGAATCAGCATAACACATGCAAACATAGCATTATTCATATAAAATTGACCATGAAATCAGTGGATTCATGCACAAACGTACAACAGGAGATACATAAACTTGCAAGTTTTGCTGCACAGAGCAACCAAAACCAGTTGTATCTTATTACAGAGCCAAAATGTCTAGTTTTCAACAACGTCAAAAATGGTAACACAGTCTGCCTATATTGGCCAGAAAGTGTACCTCACAGCAATTAATTACATGGCTTTCAAAAATCTGCCAGATACAGATCACACAGGAAGAATGGTGCCCAGAAGTTATTGCAGCAACAGACAAGAGAAGCCTCGAGCCCTGCACCGCCATCTGGGAGTCTTCACTCAAAAATTAGGTGACATGATCATGTGTACCATTGCCCATACCTCTGCACTGTCGCCATTAAAGGCCTCAACCACCCGCGGCCTACCTAGAAACCGTCGCTGCGTTCAAACAGAAGTTCCCGCCAAAATGCACTTTACTGAAGTTTCAAATGTGCAGGAAGAATAGTCCCACATTGGTGCCACGGAGACTCCTTCAATACCTTAAAAACATGGTCGCGAGCATAATAGGTGTCGAGCGCCTTTTGCCGCACTCGACGCATAAGCCTTCTCCAAAAGCCCATCGCCAAAACCCAAGCCATCGACACGCCCCAGAATTCTCCTTCCGATCTCAACAGTCTCGCCGACCGCTACCTTCACTTCCCCATCGGCCAGATATGCATCATCGGGCCAACCATCCAAACCTTCGCCGATCTCATCAGTTACACCGATGAAGCCACCGCAATCCCCTGTCGGCCAGACCAATACCATCGGCCAAGCAAAAGATCCCTCTGCCGATAGACCACACTCTCATCGATGCACCAACGAATTATACTCTGCTCCTTCATCGGCGAGACCTCCCACTGTCGGCCCACCACAATCCATCCTCGCCGACAACACAAGTCACGCCGAAGACCATACACAACACTTCCCTTCATCGGCCAGAGATTAGTCTATCGGCCAACCATTTCACCGTTCACCCGACAATACAACCCATGCCGATAGACCCTGGCTCTTCCCCTTCCGTCGGTGTAACACACACCATCGAAGCATCCAAAAAGCTTCCTGCCGATCTCAAAGGTCACGCCGACGACATCTTCGCCAGCCACACACTGCTCCTCCATCGGCCAAACTCCTTACATCGGCGGGCCACAAATTTGCTTCGCCGACAGCCAAACACACGCTGATGGACATCCATCGGCCAGACCAAAACAATCGGAGCACTCAAGAAATCTTTCACCGATGAAGCCAATCACTCTGATAAGACCAAAAACATAAAGCCTTGAACCGTTGAACCCCAAACCAAAAGGGTTCAACACGAGGGTTCAACGCGATGGTTCAAACATCAAAAATAATACTCCATAGGCAACAAAGCTTCAAACCATTGAACCTTGAACCAAAACAAAAAGGTTCAAGCGGGAGGTTCAACGATGCAATATTTGCGCAAGGCAAATGCATAATGCGACCCATTAGAAGGAAATTAAACCCTGAATCGCTGAACCACTGAACTTAGAGAAAAAAGGGTTCAAGTTTAAACCAAAATGTCGAAGACACAAAAATGAACCCATGCCGATGGAGAAAAGATGAAGACCCCTCCTCAAGAAATGAGATGCAGATGCTGAAAAACACTGAAGGGGTGCCAAAACTTAGAACCTTTTGGATATTTTGGGATGGTGCCTGCATGAAAATTGCTAAATTAACTGACAGTGAATTCAGGTACCAACATTGGCTCTGATTGGGGACGTGCAGGTGCAAGACTGCAGCGAGAACCCCAGATCTCTGGGATACAGACCAGTGCCTTATCCATTGGGCATAGAGTCATGAAGTTACCATGATCTGCATCACCAATCAACTTGATGGCCTAAGGCCACCAAGAAAAGGAAAACCAATATTTCCCCTTTTCAAACACCTTGTTCTCATCTGCATACACTAGGTCAAGCCTGAGAGTACTGCCATGATCTGACCACAAACAAACCTGGTCATCTGCACATTCAACCTTCTAATTTATTTTGTCACTGTCAACCTTATGCAAACAACCCTCAGCATCAGGCAACAAATGGATGCAGAATGTATCAAGCAATGCATACTCAAATGGAATATAACACATGTTATCATTTGTATCAGCATTATGCATTGCAAAATGATCTCCTAGCTGGACTGAAAATTGAAAGCACTCGAAGTCCACCACACAACTAGGAAAAACAAAGCTCTCTTTATACACTGGCCTCTCAAAAGAAAAGCTTTCAAATTCATAATTGTGCACATCATGCACACAACCAATAGCAGCACCAAACTGGAAAAGATCAGGCTCTGGCATCTTTTTACAATCTGGCACATCTTTACAATCACTTACCTGATGTATGTTGTTTCCTCTTTCATCAGGATGAGAAACAGAATCCAAGTCAAAAATAGTGCTCAAGCCTTCACCATACTCAAATAGATCCTCATCATCATATGTGTCAAAAATGGGTGATCCAGGTACATAAGCTTGATCATAATATGCCATTTGTTCATGGGCAGCAGAGCACGCATCTTCATCACCAATGGATTCCCTTTGTGGAGGAGTATCAACCTGTGTGTCATAAGCAAAACAGCCATCAAATGAAAAACAATCATGCTCTGAACTAGCACTTGTTTCAATTTCTGACTGCTCTTCATGATCTCCATGTGTTTGAAAGGTAGGCAATGGGTCACATATGGGACTATTTTTCTGTTTGCTTATACCTTCTCTGTCTTGAGTACAATACTCACAATTGTCTCCATGGGTCCATTCCAAAAGTTGCTCATTACTGTCCACAACCTCGTTGTTGTTTTCATGGCCAGCTGCCTCATCATTGCAATGGGAGTCTTCATTAGTCCTTTTGCTGGCACCTTCAATATTCATCTTTTCATCTTCACATGATGTCTTAATTACTTGGTCATTTGCAGCTTCACAACCATTATTCACACCAAAGCCTGGGGACAGGGATTTCAGCAGGTGCTCATTTCTAAATTTTTCTATGTTTTCTACGAACTTGTATGCCATCTGCATACTTGTCACCTTGAAATCCCTCAGTAATGCACTAGAGCCCTCCTCAAAAGCCTCAAAGAATATGCCTACATAGGCTAAAATATCAGGTCTGAAGACTTCTGGGATCTGTGAAAAGGCTACTACAAACCTATGACTGAAATCAACACATGGCTCTTCATCTTGTTTTCTGATTCTCATCAATTCTGCAACAAGATCAGCCGGTTCTTTTGCAAATTCTTCCTTGAAACAGTCAGCAAGCTCATCCCAACAGGCAAAGGATCTTTTTGAAAAGCTCAAATACCAGTCTTTTGCTTTTGCATCAAAGAACCTAACAAAAAACCTCATCCACATATCCTCATCTCTGAATGAATGCTTTCCCATGAACTCATGAAAATTTTGGATATGTGCATTCCCATCACATACACTGTGACCACTAAATCTGGGCATCTAACAGTATATCCTAGCAGGCATAGTTTCTACTTTATAGTCAACCCATGACAAATCTAATTGGTCATACAAAGGATCAAAAGGGCTGATAGGAGGTTTAGCTTTCTGACTAGCAGACACAACAGGGTTATTATTTTTTAACTGGGCCTGCTCAGCCTCTAAGAATATCAACCTATTTCTTATCTCTTCTATTCTTTTATCCAACATTTCACCACTGAGTATGGGATAATTCATACTTGGATTCATGAAATTTCTATTTTCAGACATCTTTTCCATTCCTAAGACCTATAGCCTCCCCTGGCATCTAACCTATGCAATAAACAGCAAATATAAAGGGGAAGGAACAAGGTACCTTTTCTCATACAGATGCTGAAGTATGAACAGCACATTTTTGTCACAACACACACATCAACTTTCATGTGCATTCAGATCTTTTGCAGAGTCGCCACCTCTCTAGAGAGGACAAAATTTACAGCAGCTAAAAGCTATTTTTTCAAGGTTCATTCCACCAGCAGAGCATCATCATTCACATGAAAGACTCCCCAGTGGAGTCGCCATTTTTGTTAGTGACTCAGATGGGCCACAAATATATCATTTTTTTTATCAGTCCATCCCTAGCGGAGTTGCCATTTTCTGTTGGTTTTTTCCCAGACTGGATGCTTATTCCCAGATTTCCCTACAAGCTAGCCATCAATGATCAACAGGATCTCTGGGCCAGGGGCCAACAGTGTAGGAGATAGATTCTATATTTTATCTCCTCTTCTTCTTCAGGCTCTGCAAAACCTAGGGGGTATTCCCTACTCAACATCCATGAGGATATACATACAAGGCTGGGATGCTGACAGAAAGTAGATAAGTCCTCCTGTAAGTAGACCAAAATTGTAAGATAAGAGCAAAGGGGCTAGCTTTGGGCCTATTTGCAATTGTAGACAGAGGACTTGGATCCTAAAACTAATTCTACTGTCCTAATGGTTGTTTTAGAGTTTGATTTTGATTTTAAGTTTGGATGCAAAGCTAGACATGGTTGTAACACAAACACAAAGCAAGATTGGTGCCTATCCAGGGCCTGGAGTCAGTAGACATACACCTGTGAATGATATGCATGAACAACTAAAACTAGATTTCAGGGGGATACATATGATACCTGCCTTACAGATATCTCCCAATACAGAGTGTTAAGCTATCTATACTTATGGCATCCCTATTGCAGTATACCCTTCCCAATATTCAATCTGAAAACAGTTTAATCTACCCCTTGAGCAGAAGTTAAAAGATTAAACATTCAACACAGGAATTCTATGTTCTAGAATCTCAGACATTCCTTGAATGCCTGGACTCAGAAGAAAGATACATGCAAAAATGGAGACAGAATCAGCATAACACATGTAAACATAGCATTATTCATATAAAATTGACCATGAAATTAGTGGATTCATGCACAAATGTACAACAGGAGATACATAAACTCGCAAGTTTTGCTGCACAGAGCAACCAAAACCAGTTGTATCTTATTACAGAGCCAAAATGTCCAATTTTCAACAACGTCAAAAATGGTAACACAGTCTACCTATATTGGCCAGAAAGTGTACCTCATAGCAATTAATTACATGGCTTTCAAAAATCTGCCAGATACAAATCACACAGGAAGAATGGTGCCCAGAAGTTATTGCAGCAACAGACAAGAGAAGCCTCGAGCCCTACACTGCCATCTGGGAGTCTTCACTCAAAAATCGGGCGACATGATCATGTGTACCATTGCCCATACCTCTGCACCGTCGCCATTAAAGGCCTCAACCACCCGCGGCCTACCTGGAAACCGTCGTTGCGTTCAAACAGAAGTTCCCACCAAAATGCACTTTACTGAAGTTTCAAATGTGCAAGAAGAATAGTCCCACATTGGTGCCGCGGAGACTCCTTCAATACCTTAAAAACATGGTCACGAGCATAATAGGTGTCAAGCGCCTTTTGCTACGCTCGACGCATAAGCCTTCTCCAAAAGCCCATCGCCAAAACCCAAGCCATTGGTACACCCCAGAATTCTCCTTCCAATGTCAACGGTCTCGCCAACTGCTACCTTCGCTTCCCCATCGGCCAGAGATGCATCATCGGGCCAACCATCCAAACCTTCACCGATCTCATCAGTTACACCGATGAAGCCACCACAATCCCCTGTCGGCCAGACCAATACCGTCGGCCAAGCAAAAGATCCCTCTGTCGATAGACCACACTCTCACCGATGCACCAATGAATTATACTCTGCTCCTTCATCGGCGAGACCTCCCACTGTCAGCCCACCACAATCCATCCTCGCCGACAACACAAGTCACGCCGAAGACCATATAAAACACTTCCCTTCATCGGCCAGAGATTAGTCTATCGGCCAACCATTTCACCGTTCACCCGACAATACAACCCATGCCGATAGACCCTAGCTCTTCCCCTTCCGTCAGTGTAACACACACCATCGGAGCATCCAAAAAGTTTCCTACTGATCTCAAAGGTCACGCCGACGACATCTTCGCCAGCCACACACTGCTCCTCCATCGGCCAAACTCCTTACATCGGCGGGCCACAAATTTGCTTCGCCGACAGCCAAACACACGCTGATGGACATCCATCGGCCAGACCAAAACAATCAGAGCACTCAAGAAATCTTTCGCCGATGAAGCCAATCACTCCGATAAGACCAAAAACATAAAGCCTTGAACCGTTGAACCCCGAACCAAAAGGGTTCAACACGAGGGTTCAACGCGATGGTTCAAACATCAAAAATAATACTCCATTGGAAACAAAGCTTCGAACCATTGAACCTTGAACCAAAATAAAAAGGTTCAAGTGGGAGGTTCAACGATGCAATATTTGCGCAAGGCAAATGCATAATGTGACCCATTAGAAGAAAATTGAACCCTGAACCGCTGAACCACTAAACTTAGAGAAAAAAGGGTTCAAGTTCAAACCGAAATGTCAAAGACACAAAAATGAACCCATGCCAATGGAGAAAAAATGAAGACCCCTCCTCAAGAAATGAGATGCAGATGCTGAAAAACATTGAAGGGGTGCCAAAACTTAGAACCTTTTGGATATTTTGGGATGGTGCCTACATGAAAATTGCTAAATTAACTGACAGTGAATTCAGGCACCAACAACTACCTTCAATCCATGGTGGGGTTTCCCTTTGCTTTAATATTAGGCCTATTTTGCTACATGTTAAATGTTGCTACTTATATAAGCCCTATCTTTTCTTTACAAGTATTCTTATTTCATTTTGATCTTAAATATAAATTCCAACAAAGGAATGCGTGCTTTGTTAAATCATTCAAGGCTGTACAAGCTATGTTGTACCATATTATATGTCTAGGAGATTTCATATATATCAAATCAAGTACATCTTACCAAGAATATTTGTGCACACTTACACACTTATATCCTAAATGGTATAACTACCTAGATGTATCTTGTATGAGCATATTTGTCAAGTTTGTGTGCATGAACTTCCATAGATAGATTACTTGTGGTCAAATATATTAGTTATTCTAGATGTACATGTGTATATTAATTTTTAAATATATCAAGACTTCATTCACTAAATTAAATAATTTTTCTTTAATATGTATTTCATTAATGTGTGATACAGAAATTGGAGTAAACATTGCTGAGGAACACATAGTTCAAGATGTTAGCCCAGAGGAGGCCCAAGTGCAAACAATGGATGTTGGAGAGGGGTCAAGATCGCTTCCTTTGACTGGTATGGATGAGCATATTAATCTAGCTAAAGAGGTGAAGGAAAAAATTTCTTATAGAAATTTAGAACATTTACTTAAAATGGATATTGAGAAATTGAAATAGTATGCTAGACAACCTAAACGTACTGATAGGAGGTCAATGAATAAAACTACAAAGGAAATAATTGCTCATTTCGATAATCTTGATACACTTGGCTGAATCCAATTGTTATCAATTGTAATTCTTAATAAGGAGCTAAATGAGCCATTACAATTGTTGGGTGTAGATTTGTCATTGAAAAAGGGGAAAGGTTCACACCTAGAAAAAGATATTGTTGAAAATGTTAAAAAAGGTTTGGTTTCCATTGGGGAACAATCTCAATCTGTGGATAAGTCCACTTCAAGAAGACCGATGTTGATAGGTATTTTAAGTGAAGATAATTCCAAAAAAAGACAATTGTCTTAAATTTCAACTGAGATTGGTTTCAATAGAAAGACAATAACAAAATATGTGAAAAGGAGAAAATTATTGGATGATGGTACCTTGGAAAGCAATTAGGCAATTATGTGTAGAGCTCCTCGATCTAACAGGATTCAAGATGTTGTTAGGAACTTGATCACAAGCTTTTGGAATGATAATACTCGTCCTTCATCAAATAGTAGAGATGTTATCAAACACAGAATTGGGCCCAATAGTTATGATCTACACACAAAACATTGGCTAGAGATAACACAACATGAGATGTATGTGAACTTTTGTAATTCAAATCCAAATATAAAGATTGGGCAAACAATGTTTGAAAGGTTAAGGCCATATTATGTGAAGATAAACAAGGTTTTTGAAATTTGTTGTTGTCGTTATCATATTGAATTTGATCTCTACTATTAGGTGTTTCAAAAGATTTGTGAAGACAGATATAGTTTTGCAAAAGCACCTCCTAAATAGGTAAGTCAGTTCACAGTATCCATCTTATGTGATAAATCAGATGATGATAATGGAAATGGTCAAATAAACTGCATAAAAGGTCTTTGTGAAACATGTGGAAATTTGGCAAAAATGCCTTTGAGAAATGAAGATATCAACCCAATGAAGTTGGTAAATTGCAAGAGTTACAAGTACATAAAGTTTCAAACAAAAGATGGGAAAGAATCCACAAGGTTAGATTATGTAGAAGAGGAGATACCTATTGGAACATTTATGAAAAATTTTCATAAATTGATTCAACCATACATACATCATGCTTTTTTTGCTAAGTGGCAAGCACAACAATTTCAAACATTAAGAGATACTTTCCCACCTGGAACAGTTTTATCGACTTTTTAGAAAATTACTCTTTTGTACATCAAAAAGAGATTCAATTACAATATTACTTTTCAGAGCAGATCACTATTATGGTGCATGTGTGTTATCGACATGCACAATTGGATTTGGATGGTGTTAAAAGTACATTTGAAGCACGAGTCATCAAGAAAGAATATCACTTTTATATTAGTGATGATAAAGAACATGACACACATTTTGTACAACATTGCTTTAAGAATTTTTTTGGATATTTGGCAAACAAGGGTGTAAATTTTGAAAGGCATTTTGTATGGTCAGATGGATGTGTGTCACAATTCAAATCATAAAGGCCATTTTATGCACTATATAGATATCATCGAAATGACAATATACCACATGTTTGGAGTTTCTTTGAGAGTGGGCATGGAAAGGGTGAACATGATGGCACAGGAGCTTGCATCAAATGTGCTCTAAGAAAACATCAAATGAATTAATATGGAGATTGTATAAATGATGCACATGATGTTGTTGAATGGTGTAAGTTACACTTTGCACCAAATGAGGCTGGCACATCTTCAAGAACAAATAGATACATTCCACATAGAGTGTTTTGGGAGATATCAGGTATGTATTGTTTGAATTTATTTAATGTGTACTTTAAATATATATTCATGTATATGATATACATGTGTACACACGAGTTTGTTTATTTTAGTTTGAATTTAATTATTTAGATATATTATATTCATAATGTACAATATAATAAATTTGTAGGTGCAGATAGAAGATCAATGCATGGATGCAAGAGGGTAGAGAAAACAAGATCTTTGCATTGTGTCATGAGTACAGATAGCCCTACATGCACGTTGTGCACTAGGGATTACTCTTTTTTTTGTTATGAGTGCATGTTGGGAGATTTTGAGAATTGTAAGAACCAAGAACGTGGATATGTCAGTGAATGGGAAAATGTGCCACTAGTTGTTACCAACACATACAATGAAGATAAGGATGAAATATTTGAAGACATTCCTTTGATTTCAATTGATTATAACCATATTTTAGGATTGATTAAAAAAGGTATGTGTGTACATATATATATATATAAATTATATAACCTGTATCTCTAAATTTTTTTAAGAACCTTTACAAATTTTGGACATGTAAATTTGGTGCAGGAGATGTTTTTGCAGTCATAGCAGACGCTAGAAATATAGAAGAAGTTAATTATTATTTATTGTGTTGCACAGAAGAGAGCCAAAAGCTAATAAATCCAAAAACAAGTGATGGAATGATGTTTCCCACAGGTCTAACTTTATTTAATTAATATTTTTAAATCATTTTGAATTTGTTACATATGTACATGTCAAGTATCTCAAGAGTGATTTAAACATTCAATTTATATTATAATTTATGTTATGTCTTACTGAGCAATGATAATGCTATACATGTTCATAGATGTAGGTTACATTTACCTCAAGAAAATGTTATATAAATGTTGTGTCTTACCATGGAATGTTGTTTCCCATAGGTTTAGTTGTAGTGCAAGGGACATATCTCAAACAAGTCAAGATTGTTCACCATGGGATTCACTTTATTGATTATCAACCTAACAACAAGGTATATCAATATAGCCACCTAGTAATTGCTACTGGCCTATCTCTTCATACAGTTCATGCACGTGGACGTCGTAAGTGGAGACTAGATAGTGATGATCATCGAAGAATATTAGATGTCATTGAAGAGCGAGTTGAACCACTTGATGTGACCTAAAAAATATGGATGAAGAACTTACAATTTTTAATGTTTTGAAGACATAAATTCACTATCTAGATCTATGTTTCATCATGAGATGATTTGACCATATGTTTATATGTATGGTTTTTAAACTTTGTTATATGTAGTAAACTTAATTATCTTCTTCAGGCATGAATTTACCTTTTTGTTCATGATATTTTACTCTTTTATATGTCTTATATATGTCTTATATATGTCTTAGGTATGTCTTAGGTCTAGACTAGAATAAGGTACATGAAATCTTTAGGTGTAGATTAGATATGCCTTAGGTCTAAGTTACATCTACTAGGAAATTTCTTAATATGTCTAAATGATATAAAATCTAGGTGTAGATTAGATATTCTTAGGTCTAGACTAGAGTAAGGTATAAAATCTAAGGGAAGCTCTTTTTTTATCTTGAAGTTATGAAACCCTAGTAAAGATCCATGGTGCAAATCATTAGAAATTTATAAAACCCAACTTTTTAGTTCACTATATTTAGAAAGTTGTATGTGAGTTTAATAATCATTCAAGTCTCAAAATTAACAAGCCTCTTTTATCTAGTTCATTTAAACATTCAAATAAGATGAACTTGTATAGATTCAATCTTCACTAGTATATATTATAAAATCAACATTGGTTCTGATACCTCTTCACATTGTCTAGGAGGAGAAACTTATTCTAGTTTTGACTAAGATGGATGAATATATATACATGAGTTCATGACTTTCACTATAATATATGTTAAATTACCTGGAATTACATTCCTACTCACTATAGCTATAGCTGAAGGGAGATACAGTCTTTAATCAGCTATAGGTACCATTAAAGTTGTTCAACATAAGTCAACAAGATAGGTCTTGAATTGAGAAGGATGATCTTCAAATTAATTCTTTCTATGCATTACATAAGGGAGATATATTCTTTAATCCTATAGGTACCATCAAATTTGTACAACATAAGTGAACATGATATCTTGACTTGAGAAGAATGATCTTAAAATTCTTATTTCAATTCTAGGAGATATGAAGGTTGTCCTAAGGAACAATTCCTTAAAATTTTATGGACTACTATGATGTGTAGATAAGGATACAGCCTTGATTGAATTGAAATAATATATCAAATGTTAAATAATCTATGTTCTTGAATTAGGGCCTCTTATAGGAATTGACTGACAATGGGCATGGAATGGATTCTAGTTGTTTATATGCATTTTAACAAGTTTGAGTTAAGGTTATTCAAATGAATTCTTCAAGTTTACAATTCATCGTCATGTTTAAATGGATGTTGCATTTAGCCTATCCTTAATGGTATTCCAACTTGTAGTTTTATTATGTTCATGGAGTGCTAAGTGGTTAATATTACTTGATTAGATATTTTGCTTATAGTCTTATTCATGACTTGAGTGTAATACTTATTTGTTCTAGTAGTGGAGAAGTCTAATTTTATTTTTTAATAAAAAATCTCTCAAGTTTTATTTACATTGGTTATATATATTGTGTTCATATGCTACTTATGTGGGCCTAACTTATGTTCTTTCATCATATAGCTATTTTTCTTGTCCTTTATCTAGATATTTGAATGGTATATCATTACAGAGTTATAAAGTTTGTTTTAAACTTAAAATTTGAGATATGTACAACTTAAAGAATCTATATATATCTTATGTATCTAGCATGTGTAGGTTGAAATTTACATGACGTGATTGAGATAAGCATAATATTTTTTAAGTTAATATTTTATTATTTCAAAACTTGTATTACATGTCTTAATACGTGCACGTGTAAATATCAAATAGATCCATTAAAAATATCAAGAAGCATTTATATGAAAACATTATTAATATATCTCAAACGTAAATTTCTCCATGTCAAATATAAACATATTTGTGTCCATCTAGAGAATAAACATGTGTTGCAAGTATGAGGATAACTGGTGTTGTCATTGATGTCAACATACTCATGTTGCATTAATGAGAAGAATTAGATGAGCTGTGTGCTGAGGATTTTGAGAAAATAAGTCTCAATCAGGAACAGTTAAGAACAGTGATGACAAGAAGGTAAAAGTCCTCAATATATTGAGGATCAGAGGATGCGGTCTAAAGGGTTTATAGATATAAGTCTTGAGATGTTCCAGTCAAGATTTTACAGGTCCGCATGAAGATCTGAAGAAGTTATGGTCGCTCAAGTAGAACCGGTTCCAGCAGGTGTTCAGAGGTGACAGAGGGCCACAGAAAGGTCCGGTGAGATCCGGTATTTCATTATCCCATTCTGTGGATCTGAGAAAGTGTTGAGGACATCCCTGTAAAGTATCAAATAGATTAGTTCATGGGTTGAAGGTCCAAAAGTGCCTATTCATTTATGACAGTGATGACAGACTGTGTTCTTGTAGCTCCAGATGAAGGAGAGAAGAATTCCAGTAGGATGATGAAGTGTGGATGTGTTTGGTGATTCAGGGAAGGTTATGATGATCATTGGATCATGTCCAGTTAATTATGGTGATCCGCATTAAAGTTAGAGTTTGCATTTGAAGAATAACCACAGATATTGGTGTTCTTCTTGAGACTGGCCGACCAGATGTATTACATGTCTTGCGAATGATCTTGTAGGTGTTTGCTGACTTAGATGATTGTTCCTAAGTTGATGCCTTGTATAAATAAGGGATTGTGAATTCATTTTGAAGTGTGTCTTGCTGTGATGAGTGTGTGGTAGTGAAGAAGAAGAGCGAAAGGCAGAGCAAGAGTTTTTGGGCTTAAATGGAACTTATCCAGGCATGGTAAAGATGTCAATCTCCAGTTCAAGTTTGTGATACTTGTTACTTTGTAGACAGTGTGTCTCTTGTAGGTAGTGTGCCTCTTGTGAGCAGTGTGCTCGGGCAGTGAGCCCTAATTGGCATGTGCCATCTATTTTTCTTATTCTTCTAACAGAGAATAATCCTTGGGTTAATCACCCCGTGGTTTTTCCCTTGACCAGGTTTTCCATGTCAAAATCTTGGTGTCTCATGTCTTGATGTGTATCTGCTCTAGTGTTTATGCTTTATGCTTTCATGAGTGATTAATTGATATGCTATTAAATAACAAAGAGGATTTAAGTGTTTGAATTAGAAGCAAGTTTTGAACAACTAATTCACCCCCCCTCTCAGTTGTCTATCCTGAATCCAATAATTGGTATCAGAGCCAAGTTTCTCTAAAAGGAGCTTAACCGCTTGAGGAGATCCAAGATGTCGTCATACAAGAAGGATAGTCTGAAGTTTAATGGAACCAACTTCTCTCTTTGGAAAGGTCGCATGAAATGTCACTTGCAGTGTATGGGAAAGGCATACTGGTCCATGGTCACAAAAGCGTATGCACCTCCACAGGGTGGTCTGATAACTCTAAATGAAATCACAGATGCTGAAAATAATCTGCAGACCAAAGAGGCTCTTCTAAGCGCATTAACTGACTTAGAGCTCTCAAATGTTATTGACCTACCAACTGCCTATGAGGTCTAGATTAAACTGGAACTTCTACATGAAGGAGATGAGTATGTTAAGTGTGCAAGGTTGCAGAGTCTAAAAGGGAAATTTGAAAGAATGAAGATGAGAGATGATGAAAATATTACTACCCTTATGCCAAGAGTAAATGAGCTAGTGTGTGGAATTAGGAATGATGGTGGAGTCTTGGATGAAAATGAGATTGTTGGCAAAATTCTCAGATCCCTTCCTGCTGCCTACAAAATCAAGGTTGCTGCCATTGATGAATTCAGAGCCCATACAACTGTCACAAGAGACCAATTGGCGGGCAAACTGGCTACATTTGAAATGACCGAGTTTGGAGATGATCCCCCCAAGACTGAATCTGCATTCAAAGCCAGTGCCTCTGTGAAAGGCAAACAAGAATTTGATCCGGGAAAGAACTCATCAAGGAATTTGTCATGGTATGGAAAAGCAAGAAAAGACCTAGAAGAAGAAGTAGAAACTGCTCAACTTGAAGCCCTCATTGCAAAGAGACTGCCAAGAGGATCCAGAAAGTATGAAGGAAAATTGCCTTTTAAGTGTTTTAACTGCAATAAGATTGGTCATTTTGCCTCAAAATGTCTGGAAAGATTTTCAAAGCCAAATCCTAACAGATCAAGGTTCCAAAAGAATTGTTACTATGTTCATGAAGAGGATAATGAAGGAGTAACAGATGATGAATCAGAGATAGGAAACAAATCCGGAAGTGAATGGGTGTTTATTGCCATTAAGGAAGAAGAACCAATATCCTCTATATCTATCAAGCAAAAAGTTGTAGAAAGAGCTCTGGCTGCCCAAGTTGAAGAAAAGAATGATTGAGTCATTGACAGTGGTTGCTCTCACCACATGACAGGTGACAAGAATAAATTCATAGATTTGGAAAGGTATGAAGGAGGAGTGGTGAAGTTTGGTGATAATTCTGCTGGTAGAATCAGAGGAAGAGGAACTATTTCTTTTAATGGAAGAAACAAAACTAGTAATGTATTGTATGTTGAAGGTTTGAAGCACAATCTTCTCAGTGTTGGACAGTTGGTGGACAAAGGCTATGATCTCTGATTCAAGGATGGAAAATGCAAAATCTTTGAAAGATCCAGAACAAAGATTGCATCCGGTACTCAAACTAAAGGTAATATCTTCCACTTGGTTGGTGCTGGTAAAAGCTACTTATTTGTTCAAGTTGATCAGAGTTAGTTATGGCATAGAAGGATGTGTCATGTGAATTTTGATAATATCATCAAAATAAGCAATACTCAGGCTGTAAGAGATCTTCCAAAATTGGTGAAACCTACTAACAACTTGTGCAAGGAATGTTAGTTGGGTAAGATGAGCAGAGTCATGTTCAAAAGCAAGGAACTGTCTTCTACCAGACTATTGGATTTAGTTCACACTGATCTTTGTGGTCCAGTAAGAACCAGAAGTATTCAAGGTGATAGATACTTCATGCTGCTAATAGATGACTATTCCTAGATGATGTGGGTAACTTTTCTAAAGGAGAAATCAGAAGCTCTTGAAAAATTCAAAATATTCAAGGCTATGGTAGAGAATGAAATAGGAATAAAGTTGAAATGTCTGAGGTCTGATAGAGGTGGAGAATTCACATCCGATGAGTTCATAGAATTCTGTGAGAAACATGGAATTAAGAGACAGTTGTCTGCTCTGAGGACTCCACAGCAGAATGGAGTAGTGGAGAGAAAGAACCGGACCATCCAGGAAGCATCTAGGACTATGATGATGGAAGAAAATATTCCTCAGATCTATTGTAGAGAAGCTATCAACACTGCAGTCTATACTCTTAATCAAGTGCAAATCAAAAGTAGTATCGGTAAGACCCCTTATGAACTCTGGTTTGGCATTACTCCCACTGTAAGATATTTCAGAGTCTTTGGTAGCAAATGTTACATCAAAAGAGATGAAGATTTAGGAAAATTTGATGCTAGAAGTGATGAAGGAATATTCTTGGGTTACTCTACTCAAAGCAAAGCATACTGATGTTATAACAAGAGACTAAGAAAGATGATAGAAAGTACAAATGTGAAGGTTGATGAGGGAATAGAGAAACCCTCAAGGTTTTATGAGTATGATGAAGATGATCAGAATGGTGTTCTAGTTCAAGGAGCTCAATCCTCTCCTAAAAGTCAGATTCAAACTGATTCGGTAAATCAGGAAGAAGAGATAGGTCTGAATGAGCCTAATCAAGAAGCAAAAGCACAAGAAACTCCCAAAGTTCCAAGGTATGTAAGACTGAACCACTCTGAAGATCAGATCATAGGTGACAAAAGCAAAGGTGTGCAAACTAGAAGGAAAATTGCTCAAAATTTAGATGAATGTTGTCTGATTTCAAAGATTGAACCTAAGACAATAAATGAAGCCTGCAATGATGAAAATTGGACCAAAGCAATGGAGGAAGAGTTGATGCAAATTGAGAAAAATCACACTTGGGATCTTGTTTCTAGACCTAAAAACAAGAATGTGATTGGAACCAAATGGATCTTCCAGAACAAACTAAATGAAGTTGGTGAAGTAATCAGAAATAAAGCCAGATTAGTCTGCAAAGGCTACTCTCAAATAGAAGGGATTGATTTTGAGGAAACCTTTGCTCTGTTGGCAAGAATTGAAGCAGTCAGACTATTTCTTGCATTTGCTGCCTACAAAGATTTCAAAGTGTATCAAATGGATGTCAAATCTGCTTTCCTGAATGGTGACTTAGAAGAAGAAGTGTACATTGAACAATCGGATGGATTTCAATTATCTGAGCATGGTAATATGGTCTGCAAATTAAATAAGGCACTGTATGGTCTAAATCAAGCTCCAAGAGCATGGTATGAAAGGCTGGACAAACATCTTTTGAAGATTGGTTTCAACAAAGGTACTGCTGATAGTAACCTATATTTCAAAATTGATCATGAAAACATCTTGATTGTTGAAGTATTTGTTGATGATATCATCTTTGGAGGAAGAGACAGTATGTGTAAAACCTTTGCAAATCAAATGAAAAGTGAGTTTGAAATGTCAATGCTCAGTGAAATGAATTTCTTCTTGGGTATGCAAATTACTCAGACAAAGAAAGGAATCTTTATCTCTCAGACCAAATATGTGAAAGAATTGTTGAGGAAATTTGGAATGGAAGATTCAAAGCCAATGAACACTCCCATGGCAACCGGATGTAAGTTGAGCAAAGATGATGACTCTCCTAAGACAGATCAGACAAAGTATAGATCAATGATTGGAGGATTATTGTATCTCACTCAAACTAGACCAGATATAATGCAAGTTGTTGGTCTTGTGGCGAGATTCCAGGATGATCCCAGAGAATCTCATGTCATGGCAATCAAAAGAATTTTTAGGTACTTAAAAGGAATAGTTGAGTATGGTCTATGGTATCCTAGAGATCATAATTTTTCTCTTCATGCATATACAGACGCAAATTGGGCAGGAGATGTGGATGATAGGAAGAGTACAAGTGGAGGAGCATTCTTTTTGGGAAAAAGGTTGGTTTCTTGGCTAAGCAAGAAACAAGAGGCAATGTCCCTGTCTACAACCAAAGCAGAATACATTGCAGCAACAGGAAGTTGCACTCAACTTTGTGGATGAAGCAGATGCTAAGAGATATTCAAGTAGAATATGAGAAGCCTATCACAATTTTTTGTGATAATTCAAGTGCAATAAATATTTCTAAGAATCTGGTGTTGCATTCTAAGACTAAGCATATATCTATCAAGTTTCACTTTATAAGAGAGCAAGTGAACAAGGGTGAAGTCAAATTGGAGTATGTGCCCTCCAAGGATCAGCTTGCAGATATTTTTACTAAACCTCTTCCCAAGGACTCTTTTGAGTATCTCAGGGGGAAGTTAGGGGTTATTGCCCCTCCAGTGATGAACTAGGATGCACTGATGTGCATCAGTCTAGTGGATATCACAGTCATATCTTGTGATCCAGATTGATGATGGGGAGCTGCTACTCAGGGGGAGCAGCTGGTATGATTTTGATGTGTTAGAATTGCAAGTATGAGTCCTTTGCCATTGATGTCAAAGGGGGAGAGATGACATGTTAAAAACAAGTGGTTGATGATCAAAGGGGGAGCAGTAAAGGAAGAGAAGACATGTGAAGGGTTGTTGTTGATAGGGGGAGCTGTGACAGAAAGGAGAAGTTCTTGTCTTGATGGTTTTTCACATCATATGTTGCCATCAATGACAAAGGGGGAGATTGTTGCAAGTATGAGGATAACTGGTGTTGTCATTGATGTCAACATACTCATGTTGTATTAATGAGAAGAATTAGATGAGCTGTGTGCTAAGGATTTTGAGAAAATAAGTCTCAATCAGGAACAGTTAAGAATAGTGATGACAAGAAAGTAAAAGTCCTCAATATATTGAGGATCAGAGGATGCGGTCTAAAGGGTTTATAGATATAAGTCTTGAGATGCTCTAGTCAAGATTTCAGAGGTCTGCATGAAGATCTGAAGAAGTTATGGTCGCTCAAGTAGAACCGGTTCCGACAGGGGTTCAAAGATGACAGAGGGCCACAGAAAGGTCCGGTGAGATCCAGTATTTCATTATCCCATTTTGCGGATCTAAGAAAGTGTTGAGGACATCCCTATGAAGTATCAAATAGATTAGTTTGTGGGTTGAAGGTCCAGAAGTGCCTATTCATTTATGACAGTGATGACAGACTGTGTTCTTGTAGCTCCAGATGAAGGAGAGAAGAATTCCAGTAGGATGATGAAGTGCGGATGTGTTTGGTGATTCAGGGAAGGTTATGATGATCATTGGATCATGTCCAATTAATGATGGTGATCCGCATTAAAGTTAGAGTTTGCATTTGAAGAATAACCACGGATATTGGTGTTCTTCTTGAGACTGGTCGACCAGATGTATTACACGTCTTGCGAATGATCTTGTAGGTGTTTGCTGACTTAGATGATTGTTCCTAAGTTGATGCCTTGTATAAATAAGGGATTGTGAATTCATTTTGAAGTGTGTCTTACTGTGATGAGTGTGTGGTAGCGAAGAAGAGCGAAAGGCAGAGTAGGAGTTTTTGGGCTTAAATGGAACTGATCCAGGCATGGTAAAGATGTCAATCTCTAGTTCAAGTTTGTGATACTTGTTACTTTGTAGATATTGTGTCTCTTATAGGTAGTGTGCCTCTTGTGAGCAGTGTGCTCGGGCAGTGAGCCCTAATTGGCATGTGCCATCTATTTTTCTTATTCTTCTAACAGAGAATAATCCTTGGGTTAATCACCCTGTGGTTTTTCCCTTGACCAGGTTTTCCATGTCAAAATCTTGGTGTCTCATGTCTTGATGTGTATCTGCTCTAGTGTTTATGCTTTATGCTTTCATGAGTGATTAATTGATATGCTATTAAATAACAAAGAGGATTTAAGTGTTTGAATTAGAAGCAAGTTTTGAACAACTGATTCACCCCCCCTCTCATTTGTCTGTCCTGAATCCAACAACATGTCTGTATGTATAGATGCATAAATGTCCAAACATGTTGAAAATATATAAACATAAATGTTTGAATACATGTTTGAAAATATAAACATAATCATGTCCATACATAAATACATAAATGTCTATACATGTCAAATATATAAACATAAACATCCATACATGCCATTTGAATATAAACATAAACATATAAATGTCCATATCTCAAACATAATCATAAGTTACACAAATGTCCATGTCCATATCTCAAACATAAACATAAACATAAGCAAAAATGTCCACCATAAACCATCAAACACATGCATGTAATCAAGTCAGGTAGAAATGTCAACATGTATCAAACATAAATAAATGGAAATCTCGAGCTAGAAGGCAACATCAAATGGAGACCTCTCTAGGTGGCTGTAGCCTAATCGTCGTGTCGGCTCCTAATCGAGCGACCCTCTAAATGAGAATCATATACTGATGCATGTGCTGAGTCCTGGAGATAAAATCAAGTACAATGCATAGTTAAATACATTTTATCTAGATATATAGATCTATTTAAAAATGTATATATTGTAATTTATTATAAATAGATAGATATATCTACATGTACATACAAAACTCACATGTCCACTAGCAACAATATCATCAACAAAATCACGTCGACGTACATGGTTTGACCTTAGGCTAGGAGTAGCATGAGGTATCTCCATCTACAATATATATATATATATCATTTAGTTAAAACTAAAATCTAAATAATTTTTTAAAAAATTAAATTGAATGTATTCACATGCACACATAGATATATATCTTATCTAGATCTACACATATACATACCTGCATATCACCTGGTACCACAGTACCTGAGCCCTCCACAATGTCCGCTCCACTAAATCATCCAAATGATCTGATGTATATGTCTAACCCCTCTCATGTCGTAGTAATGACGATTGAAGGGGACTGATCAACTGAGATGGCATTGATATAGAATCAGAGTGCATCAACATATCCATAAATCCTATAGAAGTCTGCATCCTCTCAAGGTCATGATCTGAACCTAAATCACTGGCCTGTGCAGCAAATGAATTATCTGTAGGTGGATCATCTTGTGCACTGGTGTTGCTAGGCCTAGAAGGGTGGTCAGAATGGTGAGATCCTAAATGTGAATGAATAGACATAGCTAGATGATCTCTAACCTGATCTATGGAGATCCCTAGCTCTAATGCAATGAATGCATATGCCTCCAAGAGATCCTCTGTGAAACAATGCAATGTGCTACGCACTATCTCTCCTGTGAGACCATCCAACTATGTAGGTGTAGGGATGCCTGCCATAGCATAAGGATCACAGTGAGTGTTGGTACACTATGCTGTAAATGAAGCTCTAGATTGTGGACATCATGCCATCAAAAATTGACCCACACAATCAGTAGCTATCGTAGTGGTGGCAACTGCAATATCACCAACACTATCAATTGCTTCCCTTTGGAAGCAACAACAACATGATCTACTAAGGGGCCTACGACTGGGGAGATAGCAGGATTCCTCTCACCAACTAATGCCCTATACACCGGGGCCCCCCGATCAGGTCGACAATAAGCATCCCTATCAGCAAGCCTGCTACGACCCTGACCGCAATATGGTGGAATGTCATAGTAGTTGACTTTGAGGCCTAAATAAACCTCAGCATATAACTATTGTGTAAAATATAAGGGAATTTGGTCGTTATTTGGATAACGACCATAAATAGCAAGAAATCAAGGGTATATCAATTTGGCCATATCATCATCGACACATCTCGTTACCTGGTATCCCTTGACTTTTACCTTAGTCTGATAGTATGGAAAGCATTTAGATTTAATGGTTTCTTTTGTCACCACACTCTGAACATGAGAGAGGGGAACATCACCACAAACTTCTTCCCACATGTGGGAAAGAATAGCAGTTATAGCATCAGGGGAATAAGCACTTGTGTCTCAAATTTTATCTCTAATTTTTTCTAAGCTTTCCATTATGGACCTACAACTGTCCCTATATATTCCCATGTTCATTCCATCATTTATGCAAACTCTCAATCTATTGATCTCATTATTAGTTCGTGAAAATAGTTCCTAAGGTGGAACTGGTGCATAATTTGCCATGTGTGATGTAGTCAAGGATCTCTAGAACTGGATAAAACATGTGCAAAATTAGACATCTCTCTATATGTATCATGTGCACATGTAGAAATTCATAGTTCTCATATGTATAAATATATTAAATATATAAATAAGAAAACAAGAAAGAGAATAAGTAGTACAGAATACACACAATACACATTGTACAAGAACATTTTAAATACAAATATAGAAAAGGATGCTTTGGATCAATAATTGACTTAAATCTATGAATCATAAGATGACTTAATTTAGTAGTTGATACAGATGTAGTCTACACATAAAATTAAATTGTTTTCAAAATATCTAGATACATCATACATGTTGAATTATACTTTCAATTTAACCTTATATAAACCTCTATAATTGCCTTAGGATGGCCATGTTAAACCAAGTAGATCTTGACATACAATTTCTTTCTTCTGACTTGTTGAGCTCGCTTTTCCTCTTGTAGATCTAGAATTGGTTAAACAAGGTCATCCTAATGCAATTATAGCTCGGTATAAATAAGGTTTTGCAATTATAATTTGAAACACATATAATTGTTTACATTATACACATGGGCCCTTCATTGATCAAATGAGGAAAACTAAGAACCTCAAAAGGTACATAAACCCCAAGACATACTTCCCACACCTAGATGGGTCTCCTCATGCTACTTGGAAGTTACAACTTGGCATTTAAAGGAGATTCAATCACTCAAGAAAGTGCATGTTAACAACTTCATTGCAACATAAAAATATACACCAAGGGAATGATTTCTAAATAGACTAATTGCAATATTATACCATGAGAAATAATTCATACCTACTTAAGTTAAATACAAATATAGAAAAGGATGCTTTGGATCAATTGACTTAAATCTGTGAATCAAAAAATGACTTAATTTAGTAGATCTGATACATACAGTCTACACATAAAATTAAATTGTTTGCAAAATATCTAGATACATCATACATGTTGAATTATACTTACAATTTAACCTTATATAAACCTCTATAGTTGCCTTAGGATGGCCATGTTGAACCTATCAACATACAATTTCTTGCTTCTAACTTGTTGAGCTTGCTTATTCTCTTGTAGATCTAGAATTGGTTAGACAAGGCCATCCAAATGCAATTATAGCTTGGTATAAATAAGGTTTCGCAAGTATAATTCAACACATAATTGTCTATTTCAAACAATTTAATTTTACACGTAGACTATCATCTACTAGAATTTTTTTTTGAAATTATACCAAGCTATATCTAGTTGCATTAGGATGGCCATGTTGAACCAATTCTCCACAACTAATGACTAATATGTCTCACCAACATCATAACATGATAGTGTCTACTAAATGGATTGTGGAACAAATTTATCAACATACACGTCCTACATCAGAGGAGATAGGTATGTTGTGTTGCGCTCACCCATATCATCATACAATTTCTTCTCTGATGTAGGTGTGTATGTTGATATTGTTCCATGACTTCCAAAGTAGACACTAGTTATCATTGGTGTTGGTGAGACATATCAGTCATCATGTAGAGAATTAGTTAAATATGGCCATCCTAATGCAACTATAGCTCAGTATAAATAAGGTTTTGTAAGTATAATTTGAAACACATATAATTGTTTATATTGTACAAAAATAGTCTAGTCTAAGTGCTTAGGCACACATGGGCCCTTCATTGATCAAATGAGGAAAACTAAGAACCTCAAAAGGTTACATAAACCCCACTTGACACACTTCCCACACCTAGATGGGTCTACTCATGCTACTTGGAAGTTACAAGGCATTTAAAGGAGATTCAATCACTCAAGAAAGTGCACGTTAACAACTTCATTGCAACATAAAAACATACACCAAGGGAATGATTTCTAAATAGACTAATTGCAATATTATACCATTAGAAATAATTCATACCTACTAACTATATTTTTTGAATAAAACCATCATTGAAAAATCATTACATGTAACAACCATACACATGTCCTAGTTTGAGGTTAGGAAATATAACATTAATTTCATAAATTTCTCACCAACTCGATGGTAGATTACAATATGAAATACTACCAATAAAATTAATGTTTGAAACCTATTTTGATGTGTCATAACTTAAATAGTTGGCTAAGTAAACATTTTAAAATAAGCCTAATTGATTTATGACACTACAATAGTTAAGACAGTTTCAATTGACTTAATATGCATCTTGGTTAAAGATTAGGAATAAATTTTGAGAAGGGAATTGTCATGTCCTAGATGCAGAACATAAACATTTTTATTATAAAGCAAAAACATGTTTTTTAGATTACCCCTATTGTCTCAAAGATACAAGATAATATATGCTCCTTAAATATATTAATAAGCCTAAGGATGAAAATTGAGAATTTTATATATGTTATTTTTGTATAGTTATGTTCAAGGACTTGTTTATAGCATTGTTGATATGCAATGTTTTTTATTTAATGGTATATGTAACTTAAGTTTTCTCTAAGAATTTTTTTTTCTATGGCCCTATAATGACAATGTGGTCTTTGAGACTTAGTATGGACTGGATTGAGTACATTTAGGAATTTCTAAGTATTCCAGAAATACCTCAAAATTATAGTGCATTTGCTCTATTTAATGATGTAATAATTTTGTGATAAGTCTAAAGATTTAGGTTTTCTAGCTTGCTTGTTGCATAATTTTCCTAAATCCAAAGATTGTGTCACATTTCTAATCAATATCATTCTAGATCTTAGACTTCTTAAGAGTTGAGTTTGAAGTGATTTTTCTCCTAGAATCTCTAAGTATATAATTTATTGATTTAAATAAAAATTATTTTAGAAAATAAAATTAAATGCAATTTGTACATTAAGTTCTTTTCCATATCAAAAGACATAAATGGCCAAGGATTCCCACCAACATTACTACAATTTCATAAGATAATTTTTTTAATAGGAAATTTACACAACTTTAGTCTATTTTAAAGTAATATGATCATAAGCATGTGTAAATGTAATCTAAGAAACAAGTATCACATGTAGTGGCTAGTCCTTGTCAAATTGCAAAATGTTTTGAAATAGAAATAATTTAATCAAGCCAATTGCATTCCTCTACAAACTATGGCCCCTTATTTGAATTTATAAGATATCATAATTTATACACCTAATTTGATTCCTTATGATGACATAGACATTAAAGTCAAAATTGAAAACTCGTTGCATCTAATACATGTAGGAAAATATTATGTAAATGGGGGTGAATATGCTCAAAATCTTAATTGCTTAGATGGATGTGAAATCATGCCAAGTACACCTAATAATATCAAGACTATTGCCCCTTATGTGGTGACATGGTGAACAAAATGGCAACTTGTTATATCTTTTGAAGAAACACTTTATATTGTTGAGGTTAATGAGAAATACTTGCTAAGATAAATCAAGTCTTACTAATGAAAATTATTTTATCTAATGAATTTGTGTTCATGGATGCATGTTGGAAATCCCCCAAAAGTCCACTTAATTAGAAATCAAGCATGAGTGAACATGAAGAAAATTGTAGCATTCAACTTGAAGAAAAGACAAATGTGGACACCCAAACATGGCTCGACAAATGATGATTCAATAGGGCTAGAATTTAAAAATTCATGCAAATACTTGTTGATATATCCCTACACTATTCTACATCTAATACACATGTTAACAATTTTCATGTTTCTAGTAATGTAAATTTGTATGATCATGTTAATAGTATTGATGCAAAAGAAATTTTGACTCATGATCATGTGGGTGTGTAAATAACATATCTAAGGATCTTAAGGGGGTATATTTGGAGGATTGTTTGTTGATTTGAGCATAGTGATGGAATGTGAACAAATACCTTTGGTTGTTACTATCACACAAAATAGGATGTTTGCTTTCCCTACCTACATTTTATCATGTTTATTATTTTGATCATGGTGGTTTAAATGAAAGAACATGCATATGGATTAAACATGACAACAATGAGAAATCACAAAGTTCTTAACCTTTCATGTGATAGACATCCTAAAGTTGATCCTAGACTACGGCTTAAATTTGACAGTTATATAGTTGTATTTAGGCATTTTAGCTATAAAATACAATCAAAATTTTAAAAAAGATTGTATCATATGAAAGGAGAGATTTTAGACAAACTGTCAAAATTTGTATAGGATTATGATGATATATATATTTGATTTTTATATGATTTACTTATACTAAGGCATGTCATAGTATATGAAAGGCACTTTTGAATAGATAATTGTCATAAAAAAATTGCTTGACAAGCAAGGTTGACTATCAAATTTAAGCAAGGTTGACTGTCAGAATCATAACACAACAACCTTTGCCAGCATCCTCCCTACCTGTGACAAAATGGGAGCTTTGGAACAGGGTATGCACATCCATCTGAGCATAACAGAAGGGGTTTTTTTTGTCAGATATTATAGTTGGAAATGTTGTGGTCGATATGTATGCAAAACGTGGAAGCCTGCCCAAGGCACATGAATTGTTTGACAGAATGACTCAAAGAGATGTCATCTCATGGATGACAATGATCGTAGGGTATGCACAAAATGGATTTTTTGAAAAGGCTTTATAAAGTTTCAAGCAAATGCAATTGGAAGGTGTAAAGCCAGAAACCACAACCTTCACCAGCATCCTCCCGCGCAAGCCTGTGACAAAATGGGAGCTTTAGAATGGGTATGGACATCCATCTGAGCTTAACAGAAGGGGGTTTTTTGGCAGATATTATAGTTGGAAATGCTCTGGTAGACATGTATATGCAAAATTTGGAAGCGTAGACAAGGCACGTCACCTGTTGACAGAATGCCTCAAAGAAATATGGTCTCATGGTTGGCAATCATTGCAGGGTATGCACAAAATGGATTTGTTAAAAAGGCTTTAGAAACTTTCAAGCAAATGCAATTTTAAGGTGTAAAACTAGACACCCTTTTCTAGCATCATCCCTCCCTGTGACAAAATGGGAGCTTTAAAATGGGTATGGACATCCATCATTTAGCATAATTGAAGGGGTTTTTTTGTAGATAATATAGTTGGAAATGCTCTGATAGACATGAATACATAGCAACATGTGGAAGCACAAAAAATTTCATATACAAAATAAATGCTGGAGAAAGGAGACATACCTAGCTCAAGGGTGACAATGAAATCAGCTGGTGGGTAGCTCCTAGGGTTCAGTCGCTCTTGTCTGGGTTTAGCAGCACCAACTAGCAAAAATAACAATTAAAGGTCATATTAAAAAAAACCCTAAACAATTGGGTTCGATTGAACACATGGTCGATCGAACCCATTATTATATTAATAAAAAAATTGGTTGTGCCTGGGTTCGATCGAACCCCCTATGACCCTGTGGTGGCGCAGGGTTCGATTGAATGTGTAGGTTCGATCGAACCTAGTTCTTTTTTTTTTTTGAAGGCACGGACAATTTTGTTTTGTCAAAAAAATTGTACCTTATTATTGTATGTTCACCCAAGATGTACTTTCAAAAGTTTATTATATTATTGTGGCTTCACATGTCTTGTGTGAGGCCCACCCTTGTGTGACAGGGTTAGTTGGACTTTTACACCTAATTATGATTGATACACTTGGTAGTAGTATGTGGTATATGGACTTAAGATCCTATTATTGTAGACTATATTGTTGTTAAGGTTGAATTAAAATCATTGATCCAACTGCATATGCAGATGATGATTGTATTAATAAGTAGTTGTGTTATGACTCAATTGTGAATGCAAGATACATATCTTGACTTGATAAATCACGTGTTGTTCGACTATGATGATGATGAATTAGATAGAATTGATTATGTTGATTCTTGATTTTATATGAAAGATGAATTGTTTTGCCTATGATTGTTTTAATTACTAATGTGAATGGATTTTAATGATATAGGTAGATTGGAAAGGATTATATCTATGAACATAGGGATAAGTTTGTAATGTGGTTGATTATGTTAATGAATGAAATTTATACTTCTTGATTATTGCGAAATGATTTGTAATTAAATTATAATATTCTAAGTAAGATTTAATTGTTGAAATGGTTAATAGAACACCTGATTTTGATGACTAGACAAAGAACTGTGAAAAGGTCAAAAAAAGATTATGCATTGATATTTGAAAATGACTGTATTATTTTTGAAACACTTGGTTATTGAGAGACTCTGTGTTTAATTTTTGTCACTTTGACTATATATGTTCGACATATTAATGTGTGTGTTGAAGTGCATAGGCATTTCCATAGCCAATGGAATTTCTAAGGTCTACTAAGTAACTCTTGTATTTAACCAGCAATGCCAACCTAATCCCTAAGGTGGATTAAGGTTTTTGTTGAAATTGGAATAGTTGTTGTAGACACCTAAAAATGTCTTCACCATCAAACTGACTCCTGACATCCCTAAACATACCAATTTCCCTTCTAATCAATCAATCAAATTTTTATTTAATAAATTATCCCTTCATTACCTAATTTTTCATCATTTTATCCCCCATAATTGGATTAATTTAATTAATTCAATAGTTCAACCTTAGCCAATAATTAAATAAATATGCAATATTTATTTGGTTAATTCCCCCTTTTCACTAAATATAATTAATTAGGTAAATCATGTTTATCTAATTAATTTAGCCTATTAATTAACCTTTCCCTACCCTAGTTAATTAAATATCTATTATTTAATTACCTAGCCTAACCTACATGACCCTAGACCTAGGATTAATTAAATAAAACCTTATTTAATTAATCTAAACACCTCACTAACCCACTCCCTAATTTTTTCCAGCCATATTAATTAGGATAATCACCCTAATTAATATGGTCAAACCTAGATTAACACTTCTCCCCACATCCCACAAATAAAAAATTGAAATATATCTCATATAAATCATTTTTTATACACGTGTCATAACCCTCATTAAAACCTCTTACACATGTCATAAGGATTGATATCCACTCTTCCCCAAATGAATTTTAAATTTATTTTACCCTTCCCCATGTGAATTTTTAATTCACATAAAATCCATCTCACCCAACCTCATTTAATTCACCTCTTTCCCAAGATGAATTAAAAATTCATCTTTATTCCTAGCCTACCATTCTCCAAGATAAAATCTAGGCCCTCCACATCACTTTCATCCTCCACCATTGATCTCCCAAATCAATCTCAACCATTGGATCAAAATCTCTTCAAAATGCCTATAAATACAACATCCTCCAAGCCATTTTATCATCCAATTTCTAAGTAGAGTTATCATGCCAAAATTCTCTTAAGCTAGCTTGTGAGTTGCACTAGATTGAGCATTTCACATTGAATCTATTATCTAGGGTATATCTAGGAGCTCTTGGGTGCATGCTTCTACCACCCTATCTTGGATTGGTGAATCATAGTAAGGTATAATACTAGTTTATGCTTTTATTTTTGTATTTTTCATCTCATTTTGATTTCAGTAATCACATTTATAATGTGTTTTATTTGTATACTTTGATTTATGAGTCTTCTAAGGTTGTCAAGTAATGAGGTGAATGATGAGTTGTCATCCACATGTCCATTTTCGTTAATGGGCTCTTGGGGCATTTTAAAATGTGTTTTTAAACCTTTTTATTAATTTTTGTGTGGGGTTAGAGACCCTATTTTAAGTACCTATGGTATAGGTACCTTTGGGGACTCAAATCTTGGGCTTTGGGCAAGATATGACCCCTCAAAATAGCCATAGAAGAAAAGTGGCGAGCTAAGGTTTTGGGAATAGGAATGGAGACTTGTCTCCATCCCAATCCCACTACCCTAGGTTCATGAATAGACTTGGGGGAATCCCAAAGGCCTCACATGTGTGAGAATACAATGTAAGAGCCTTTGGAAAGAAAACCTCAAGTACCTCTCTTTCCCCAAGGCCTCACACAAGTGTGAGAGCACTTGTGGGAAAGAGTGCTCAATGAGAGTGAATGGGAAGGTGACAAGTGTCACCTCCCCATTCAAGGTAATTAGTTTTTCATCCTTATTTATATCTCCCTTTGGAGAGGAGAAGGGACTTTTTGGTCTTTTTAGATTTTGGGGAGAGCTTGGGTTTTTGGAGAGGATTTTTGAAGTTGTGGAGAACTCTTGAGTAGATCTTCTTCAACTTCTTCATATTTGGAGAGCTTGAGAGGTAAGCTCTAAAGAGTCTTCAAGATTTTAGTACTTTGTTTATTTGCTTATGTAATGCATGTGTCATATGTTCTTGTTTGATTGTGCCATTGTTTGGGATGGTTTGTTAAGGCAAATGCTCACCACTTGTGTGGAAGAGCTTGCCTTGTATTTGGGGTTTGGAGAGAGGTGAGAACCTCCTTGGGCAAAGATCACTCCTTGAGAGGATTTGTTTGGCTTAAGGCCTTATTTGATTTGTGGTTGTATTTGAGAGGCACTTGAGTGCCCTCCTTGTGATTATTGGAGTTATAAGGTGGTTAAGATTGAAATATGAGATGTTAATGATGAGAAAATAGTTAAGTTGAGATATGAGTAACATTTGTTATCTCAAGTTGGTATTTGATGTATTTCCCCTTGAGGAGAGTGGTCCACTCTCTTCCCTTTGTTCAAAACCATTGTATATGGATGTTGTTTTGTGAATAATCTTGATTGGGAATGTGTTTCTTTGATTGAGTGTGTGGTTGCCTCCCTTGGGTATGTGTGTATTTTGGGGTTACTTGTAGGTCTCCTAGCTCGGGGGAGGCTTGTGAGAAAGCCTATGGTTGGGTGGTGAGCACTTCCATTGGCTTTGTTGTATTATTATGGATTTTTGTAGGCTTTGGGATAGATGAAGAGGAAGAAGGAGAAATGTCTCAAACTTGAGTTATTTTGTGTTGTTTAAGAGAAATTTTTCTCTTAATGTAAGGCTATGTGTAAATCCTTTAGCATTGTGTGCTCTTGTAAAAGGGAAGGGAGAAATGTGTTATCTCATTGTAATGTTAAGTTGATATTCATGAATTGAAGGATATTGATGTATTATGAAAGATTGAAAGGAAATAAAGTATTTTGATTTATTTGACATTGAGTTGATTTGAAAAGAAAAGAGAAAATGAGTTTATTATATATCTCTCTCCTACTCCTTTGCTAGTTCATAGAAATAACTTAGGAAACTAAACAAATTAGTGAAAGAAAATATTTCTTTTACATTTAATAGTTTACTATCAAGTTGAGTATAGTGGTGTTTGAAAAATAAATATATTAGGTAATTTGTTTCCTCCTCTTGATCTTAAAGAGGCTAATGAAATAGTAGATCCTACTCTCAAAGTCATTTTTTTACTATGGGTTTAAGTACACTTAAATATTATCAAAATAAAATATTTAGGACTTTTGAAGTTTCAAGGTAAAATAAATTTGTGTCATAAAAATATTAAATGCAAAACTAGAGAAAATAAAAATATTGCATGTTCTTACCATGTTGAAAGTTCTAATAGTAACATTTACTATTGCTTTTCATAAAAAATATATATATTAATTGTGAATATAGTTGTGTTTTACAATTATAAAAATATTTTGTATGCCTTTATATAAAGTATATTATTTTGTTAAGTCCATGGTTTTTTAATTAATTATTTTATTAAAAAATAGAGGAGAGTTTTACTTATATATATATATATATATATATATATATATATATATATATTTAAAAGACATGAATATTTTAAAAGTAAAGTTTTATGTTTTAAAAACAATTATTGTAGATATTTTTTTTAAAAGAAAAAAATGGTTTTTGTTGGGTGTTGTGCCTCAGCCCTTTAGGGCACAAGGTGGGTGGGTGGGGCCTCGGCCCTGTGGGGTACCGACCCCTGTAGGAGGTGGCTCAGTCCCCTAATTCTTATTGATGTTTATTTTTTTTTAATTTCGTTTCAATAATCTTTTTTTAATAGGTAGCACTACATTATTATTTAATGTAACTTGATATATATTGATATATACTATGTATGTGCACAGTTTGTGTATGTACATAGTCTGTGTATATACACAGTAATATGTATATTATGTATGTGCACAATCTATGTATGTACATAGCATGTGTATATATGATTATATATATAGGACTTTGTAGTTCCTAAATAAACTTATTGGGAAATCTATAAACTTTTTTTAGAGGAAATTAGAAAACTTGGAAAATAAAACTATAACCTATTAGAAATATAGAAATGAGATCAGAGTTAGAAGAAAAAATGAATGTACAAACTTGAAACTAAAGCATATTTGTGGAGTAAACAAAAAAAAGATATATGTTAGTAAACAAATAAGGTTGGGAAATAATCTTCCCATAGGGAAGAGATTTCCCTAAGCGCTCTCCTCCAACCTATAAAACCAAAACACATTTTTGTGAGAGTAATGAACTAGAATATTGCTTTTACAAACTTTAGTTAGGGTTGGTGAGGGTTGCCCTAATGTTTAGGGACCCTAATCCCTTTTTAACCTTTTAAAACCCACTTAAGTGAGTTTTTTTTTTTTGGCAAGGTCCTATAGTTGGTGTGTTTAAATTATTGCACCTTTGCTCAATTAAACCCTTAGAATGTTTTTATGATGATATACTGTTGGAATTTTTGGGAGATTAGAACATGAGTCATGTTATGTTGTCAGATTTTCAAGAGGCTGGTTATTTGTTTTAAAACCTTAGTTGGATAGATGAGATGGTTTCTTTAAATGAAAATTTATTCATTTCATTAATTAATTTTAGATGGTTACATATATGTAAGGACCCAACTCCTTATTAACAAAATAATACTAACTCTGAATTCAAAAAATATCGAGGGAAGAAAATTTTGATCAATAGATGTAGGAAATGCAAATTCATAAAAAATTTACTATTAATTCTAAGAAGTGATCAATAAATTTATAGATGTTAGACAACTAGAGCTTAGTTTCTAAAGTCGTCAAGACCTGAAAAAATCACTAATTTTAATCTAGTGAAGAGAGAAGGTACATTACGCAAGATAACATATAAGAACAACTAATTAACACATACCTTAAGTCCTTCATTACAACCTGCATTCATTTCTAGAAACTTGTTTTTTCTCCAGCGACTTGTATTCTTATCATCTGCACAAAACTAACTAGACAATCTTATGTTAACCTGGCTCAAAATCATTATACAAAAAGTTAAGGTCACAATATTTATAGAAGCTAAGAATCAAATACCTCACCATTCCTTTATGTTGGAGTACTGGAGACTTCATGTTATCTAATTTAATCTTTAAAAAAATTTTAAGCTTACGATGTTAATTATAAAAGAACACCCTATATCCTAGGTACCTGAGTACTAGGGGCATCCTTCACCTTCCAAACTGCCTACATACCCTATATCCACAGGATCAAGGTACACACAGGAGGTGACTGACAATAGGATTTACGAATATGTAGTTCTCTCTTGCACTATGTTTGATGCAACTGTGAGTGGGTACTCAACCCTTTCTAGGGTTTATCCTTCCCCAAATAGTTCTTTATCAGCTGCCACCCACTTAGGTGAAACAAAGATGAAAACCTAAGGAATCAGCTATAAGCAAACCTAAAAGGGGTGTTTGATGTGAGGTTTAGCCTATCAACCATATTTACACATAAATATCTTATGAGAAGGATATTATCCCATCCCAATTTACTAATCAACAACATCGATCAATTTAGGAAGGTTTTTAGATTTCAATCAATAACTTTCTAGTTCTCAGCTATAGTCCCAAGGGTAATATATGCCTTTTTAAACACAATGATCATAAATACTACCAAGAGAAATGAAATGTCATAATTTCCTTCTATAATAAACTTAACTATGTTGGAATAAATTCCTAGATCTCTCTCTGTCTAGCTAATATTAACTGTAGTGCCCCTCAACTTGTCATCGGTTAGATTGATGTTTGCTTAGTAGTATTAGACATTATGACAGTATCTTAGATCATTTGATGATGGATTCCTTGTTATTTTGTTAATTCATTATGGACCTCATCTTTATGATAACAGTTGTTGATGTTGGATTATGTTATTTTATGCTTTACAATTTGATAAATAAACTAGATGTTACAGATGTTTTGATGTTAATTGCTATATTTGATTGTAAGATAATTGATTGTTTTATGTTGTTGACTAGTAATCAGAAATCTTGTTTAGTATAGTTATATGTTTATACATACAAGTGAATGGAACAGTGTCGTATTACTCGCACTCGAGTACCCTACCCCAATGCGATTTCCATTCACAAAATGACTGCATCAGGATATATATCTTGTTATGTTTAACCGTGCATTTGTTGCAGGATGCAGGTACTAGGCACTGACTCCACCTGATTTACCAGGTCTGAGCGTGCCTTCGCCAATGGAATAGTTGTTTGGAGTTAATGTGAGGTCCCTTGTCATTGTTGTCTGGTTGTCAATTTACCCTTGTGGTTATTGTCTGTCATTCGATCATGACTTGCAGACAGGTAATATTGCACCTTGGAGTCTAACTAGGTCAGAAAGTGTCTAAGTGTGTAAGGCAAAGCTGTGCATTAGATAAAATTATTATATGGAAAAATATAATAATTGTAAATGTCGATAATTGTTAATAATTGTTGTAAATAAATTATTATTTCATTGGAAGTAAAATTGTTAAATAAAAGTTGTAAGAAATTTTCTATTGTTTAACATAATATTATTTACAATGAATATTTAAATAAATTAATTAATTGTAAGTCATGTTGTAATTCATGATTTACAATTTAATTGATAAAATAAATTATAATTGAGTTGTAAATTTATAGAGAGATGCAATGTTATAACTTTATTAATAAAAATATAGTTGGTTGTTCATAAAAAGAATAAATTTGGTTGGAATCACATATTTATATTAATAAAAATTAACTTGTTGGGGTCATTAAAATAATAAAAATATATATATTTTGAGGGGGAAGAGGCATAGGATCGTGTGTTGCATCCTTACAAGGTGGAAGGGTCTGTTTTATGAAAAGGGGAATTTGCAAAGAGAAGAATGGGGGATTGCAAAGAAGAAGGATTGCAGGAGGAGAGCAAAGAAGAAGACTGGGAAGGAGCTTGGACAGCAGTGGTTGAACCAGAATTGTCGAGTCGACGTCGCAGCCAAGTTCCATTGAATGCCTAATCTCTGATTCTTTTTCCTGAATCTATACATGTTGGAGTTGATTGTTTTCTTTATTTGCAAACGGATTTCTTTTGGTTGAATTGTATTTCTCCCACCTTCCTCCAAACCCTTAAGATGAATAGTGTTTTCTTCGGATGTGATCGTCATTGTGGTATCTCCCTGTCGCATATACAACAGGGTATTCTTCTACAATTTTCAATCCTTCTCTCATCCATTAAACTATTCTGTCAGACTCCAACTCCGCACTGTAACCTTCTAACTATTTCATAGCAATCAAATGGAGTTCTCCATTTATCTGGTTTCCATATGCACATACAATAGAGTATTCTTCTGTAATTATTTTCCTCTCTCAGCCACGAAACATGTCTACATCAAACAACAGACTCCTACTCCGCACTGCAACCTTATACCAAGCGAATTGCTATGTGATTTCATTGTGCTTCAGGCAATACGGTGGGAGTTAGTCCTTATGCAAATCTGGTGGTCTTCTAAGTTAATATTGTAGTTTTGCTACATATAATTACTTGTGATTCAATGTCTTAGAGTCTTGGAATGCCATCTTTCAAGCAGGTTACACATTGACTGCAGCAGCATACCCAAAGGAGTTGTACGATTTGAAAGGAAGCCAAGGATTGCTTTACCTTTAACGGATTTAGATTGTGAACTAAATGCAAGCCAATGACTATGATCATTAAACAGTAAATGCCAATCTCTATAGTGCAAATTGCATCATGATCTAGGTAGTCGTCTTAGATTTGAATAAACAAGCTGTCAGTTGTCTTCCTGCAGTCTCTGATTTTTAATTGAATGGTAGTTCACATTCTAATATATTCAGTTTCATTAACCATTGCTTGACAACGCAATCATATTTGTCAATTTGTTTTGTATCCACCTTGGTGATATCCTGCAATCGTTCCATTCTTATTCATTTTGGCTCGGCGCACATCTGGAAGAATTTATCCATGCAGATCGCACCCTTAGTGCAGTTCAGTGTCCTTTTTCTCATATCCAATGATCATTTCATAACCTAGAGTCTCATACTTTATTCTGTAATCATTCCATTCTTAGGATCATTGTCTTCAACTAGTCGCACCTCTGTTTTAGTTCAATGATTTTCCTAGAAGCAATCTACATTACCAACGCAGCAAGGAGGTCAGACAGGCGCATATCTGGAAGGGCTCTACCTGTAGATCGTATCCTTATTGCAATTGGACATCTTTTTAACCATCTGATAACTAGAGAACAATGTTTAACATTAGAATTTTACCTCACGTTATGATTGCAGCTCAACGTTTATTGATAGGCTTGTCTGTATCTTGCTGTAATAGGTTTCTATGTAATAGTCTTGGGCAAACGATAAGATTACCTCCTCATTATCAAACCTTTATTATAGCAAGTCTCCATCCTCAGTTTATTATAATCTACAGGTGTGCAGTTTCATGTATGAAAGATACTGGAGTGCGCTTACAATTATTAAACCTAGGATCTATTTTCTTTAAAACTTACCATTTTCTTTTAGTTGACATCTAAATGGAATTTTCATTGCCACTGATTAGTTGTCACTTAAATAGAATCAATGCTATATAGTGTTTATACACTTGCTTATATATAGAAATGGATTTCGAAAAAACCAGAGAGAGAAATGAATATTATAAAGATGTGACATCATATGACATCCACTGCCACTGAGATCATAAGAAACCTGTGTTGCACAATCATTTATTCAACCTGCTATGAAAGTTGTCAAGTTGTTTTCAACCGTAGCTTTCTATCTGATATTTGTTTTTAACTACCCTTACATATCAAGCCTTTATGTTTATAATTGTAGTACAAATGTTTAAAATTGATGTATTATAAGTTGTTTAAACAATTTTATCTAACGACTTATCAAACCGCTTCCTTATAATTTGCTTGTTTGACGAACAATGTCTTGTACAACTTAAAAACATTAGTTATGTTTTGGCGAACAAACAAGTCATGAGAATTTTGGCGAATAAGTTGTTTATTGATTTGTTTAAACTGGCTCTTTGATATCACATGATAGTTTTTAAGTTATTCAAACAAATCCAATTGATACATATCCTACAATTGTTGCATACTATGGTCAACATCTCTCTGAAGTATTCTATTATCCAGTTAGTGTGCTTGGTTTATGCTTCTATTTTACATACCGTTAACAGAGCATTTCCAACTATAAATCTAAAAAAAACCTCAATAGATGTCCATAATCGGTTCCAAATCACCCAAGTCTGTGTACCTTATATGTTCTGTCTAGGTAGCTTGGATTATATGGTGTACTTTCATTTGGATGGAAATGCCATAAACCTTTTGATCATGTCAGTGAAGGAAGCCAGTTCAGTATGAAATCCATCATTAATTCTGCATTTGCACCTTCTCTTTTGGAATCTGCACTATAGTAGGAGGTATTAACAAGTCGCTGTGTACTTAGAGAATGCCTTGGAAACTATAAAACGTCCTTCCTCAAACCTTTTTGCCTCTGTTTGCTGTGACCATCACCTTCGTGGGATATTTGGTTAGAGAGAGAAAACTGTTGAAGTGTTACCATCAATTATATCAATTGCAAGTTCGAAGGAGTTGGATAGGTGCTGCCAGAAGTCGTTAGACTAATTAAATATCATCCACATCAATGGTAAAATAGTCAATAACAATTTTTCACCTCCTCTACGATATATGATTAAATATAATAATTGAATCGAGTGATTCTTTTAAGAATGAATTGTTGTAGTTATTTATTATGGGATTTAATTTTTAGAAACAATACAAAGAGTATTTAGATGATTTAAGTTGTAATGTATTAATATGATTGTTGCATTAAATTAGTTGGTTTGGTTAAAAAAGTTAATGTAATCCATTGTTGATCTTATTACAAAGTTATTTATGATGAACCAAGAAATAATTTTAGTGATTAACCCTAGAATCTATATTGAACTGTATGAGTTAAGTATTTCTGTTGTCGTAAAGAGTCGAATTGGGAGTGGTCAACTCGAATTATAGAGGCGTAGTATGTCGTAGTTGTGTACAATACGACATGTGTATAGTTGTTTTTTGTATTATAATGAACATGTGGTTTTAGTATGTATGAAGTATAATGAAGTATTGTCAAGTTGATTATGTGTTTTGTAAAGTAATATTCTCTGGATGAGATATTTAACCAGTTGTGACTATCTTGTATTTGTTTTGTCAAAATTGTCGTATGGAGAGACTTGGAATCTGTAAAAGAGTAAAGTGTTGTAATGCTATAAGCGATGGATAACAATTGGTGTTATGATTTTGTTTGTAATGCAAGAGGGTTTATGCCTTGCAGTGAACATGTATGTGTATTGTTATAATGCCTGTATGATGGTTAAGGTTTACTGGGTGTTAGGAAGGAGAGTGGCTTTCAATGTGGGGCCAGCGCCCAAAGTGGTTGCCAAGGTAACCCATTGAAAGTAGATTAATCAAGTGATAACCTAAAATGAACTAGGGGGTGTTACAAGGGGGTTAAGGGTAGATTTCACATTAAACAAGATAAATGGATTCCTCTCCCATGGCCTGTAGTGCTCGTTTAGACTAAGGATGGGTAGAGAAGGCCTAGTCGGCAAGATTGACTTCCTTGTCCTCACGAAAGGAAGGTTGATTCCGCATGTGTCACCCTATGGGGCCGGAGTCTAGTGAGAGACTGCTAGGGTAACCATAGATGGGGGCCGGAGTCTAGTGAGAGACTGCCAAGGTAACCCATGCTAGGACCATGCGATGACACTCTCCCTACTACAACCTAGCATTCCTTGTTTGGTCTCTCCACATATGTTATGTGTTGCCTTTGGAAGTTGTGTTGTGATGTTTATGTTATTTTTCATGTGTTGTATTGGAGTTTGTTTATCCTTCGTTCATGTTTGTCTTTTGTCTACCTGACTGTTGTTGTTTGGGACCTCATGTTAACTCCTAGCTCGAGGGGTGGACCTTCGGGTTCCACATGGTCGGGTGGAAGAGCTTTCTTATCCATTGGTTTTTCCTTGTCAAAGTTCATGTGCAAAAAAGATGTATCTCAGTTTTCAGACAATTGTACTTGTACCAATTGGTGATGATGTATGTGTATAATCTTGTACCAGACTTGTGTAACAGATCATTCATAATGTATGTAATTTTGATGTAGTTTGAAATGGCAATGTAATGATGTAATGATGTACTTATGTGTAAGGAAAACATTATATTTGTGTATTCGATCATGTAGATTATATCATTTGATGACATGCAATGAATATGAATATGTTATTTAATTGTGCATTAGAGTATTCAGTTACTGATGTTAGTAAAGTATGTTAAATTATGTTAGTTGAATTATAAAGTAATGCAGCTTTGAAACCTTGGAGAACATGTCATAAGTTTAAATGGTATAATTATGTATGTTAACATTACTTTGTTATCTTAATCACTTTTAAAAAAAAATTTCCTGTTTCATATAGCATAACTGTGAATTTCTCTAAGGTGTTCAAGGCGGGGCATTACATTAACCATATTACTATGATCACAATGCACATACATGACCAATATAAGACATACATCTTCTTAGTAGCAACTAAAAGTATCATCATCCCTACACACCTAATCTATTAAGGACTAAACAATAACTAATTAACGATCCTTATTATCAACTTCATCCTATGGTCATGATAATGTAAAATTTCCTTCTACCTCCACATTAGAAATAAACAGCTAACATAAATAATTTATAATTTAGCATCTTGGTACTGAATATCTAGAATTGAAATTAATCTTTGTGTCAACATAATAAAATTCCCTAGATGGATATGCATGGTCCCTAATGAACCTACCATATGTGTAAAAATCATAGTCCTAAGTAATATACAACAAAGTTCCACTCAACTATATAACTATTAGGAATTATTATCTTCACTTGCAATAGTAAGAAAAATCTCTATTATCTAATAAATCAAAGAACTATAAGGTTAATTGCTACAAAAAGTAATGAATCAAGCTCTTACCATAGTCGAGTACTTAGTTGTTCTGGCCTAAACTAGTAGAAAAACAACAATAAATGACTAAAAAAACTACTAAAAATTGCATATATGTGACTAAGCTTGGTCATGTGACCATTAGTAGTTTATTGCCAGTCACTTATAACGTGACCAAATTCATGACTAAACCATTTTTAGTCATTTATTGGTTGTTTCAATTTGGTATATTTAGTCGTTAATTTAGCATTGATTGTTGTTAACTGGTCATTTATTTAGTCATGGTAGTCATTTATTTAGTCATGGTAGTCATTTATTTAGTCATGATATTCATTTATTTAGTCATTGTATAGTCATTTATTTAGTCATGGTGGTCATTTATTTTAGTCATGGTAGTCATGTATTTAGTCATTATAGTCATTTATTTAGTCATGATAGTCATTTATTTTAGTCATGGTAGTCATTTATTTAGTCATGGTTTAGTCATTTATTTGGGTGAATCAGTAATTCAAGTTACAAATCAAATCTAACTTAATCCTCACAAATTTATGCATATAAACTTCAAGTATCATAGATATTCAAATTTTGAGAGAAGCACCATGAAATGAAGACTAAAATACTTGAACAAATATGATTGATCAGACACAAACAGATCACAAATCAAGAGGAGCCACAATACAATATTTATGAGTGGAAAAAAATTTACTTCATTAACCCTCAATGGCAAATCAAAACCTCACTAGTTACATTGTCTCACTTGACAACTGCCTCACTGGTTGTTTTACATCATTTATTGAAGAATTGAAGAGTTCAAAAAGGCATAAAAATAGAGAATCACTCTATATCAATGAATTTATTTTCTTGAAAGTTTCATTTGGATTTGAAACTCAAGAACCTTTACTTCTGCACCTACAATCCAAGCATGGAAAACATTTTCTTTTCAATCCACCTACAAAATAAGTGTCTCACTTGTCAGATTTATATTTGCATGAATCTCAAAATTTTGATCAAGCTATAAAAAATTAAATAAGATCACTATAAAATATAGATCTGATCTATAATTTACTTTTAAAAAGTAAAAATAGATTTTTTTTCACATTTCAAAGGCAAATATGAATATGGATGTAGGTCAAACCTAGAAAAATGGGGGCTTGATAGCCCGACATGGTCAACCCTCAAATTTAGGCCTTGCTCCCAGATGTTGAAAAAACCAAACAAACAAGGGGCATAAAATTTTTAAAATTAACATAAAATGATTTGATGTTTAAAACTGGAGCAAACTAAAATTTGAAGTCCGTAATACCCTATCTACAATGGATTTCAGGGAATCAGATTCAGTTAATAGTGTAAAGATAAAAAGTTTGTATGATAAAAGATCTCTACAAAATAGGCATAGAAAGAGACATCTCGATCCAGGCTCATCCTATGTATGTAACTATATAATGCACTTTGTTAGCTTACTTCTAAGCCATTTCTAAACCATTCCTAAAGATTTTTGGCTCACCAAACGTGGATTTTTAATGGTGACTCAGAGCAACAAACGTGCAAGACTATAGATCTACTTTATCGTGGTGCATTCATTCAATTTTTATGGAGACACACCCATTACTATATAACTTCCCTGAGCCTGCCCCTCTAACCCCTGCAAAATCCAAAAAGAAATTCATGATCTTTTGCATATTCATGATCTTCATGATTTGCATAATTGTGAATATTCATGATCTTCTACATACACCACTTTCATCATTTGACTCAAAATATAGTGCGGTGGGGGTAACAATAAAAGCATACCTTTGTCTTTTTTCTCATCTAGGTCACCATGGCTTATCAACAAATTGAGAGCTTAAGCTCACCCACCTACTACACTATGATGAAATTTTAAGCGTCACGCTCTACTCCAATCATTCACAACAAAAAAGAGAAGATGAGACTGATAAGAGTAAGAAAATAAAAAGGAGATGAAACAAAATAGGTTAGGGTTTTGAGTCTTTCTGAGTTAGGGTTTACCTTTAGGGTTTCAAGTGCCAAAATAAAATGGAGGTGAAATGAAATAGACCAGCATCAGAGTAAGCATCAGTACTTGCAGGAGCATAGGTAGATCATGTCGATGAAGCAGTAATACCCATAGTTTCAAACCCATATCCGATTATAGAGCTATATACAGACCCAGTCCCAGCCATAGAACCAGTAGCAAAGATAGAAGCATCAGTTGCTTATCCAATTCCATTACCTCATAGCATAGGCATCTTGCCTGACTCCTCGCATCTTATGCCCAAGAAAGGAGATCTGCAACTAACTCTCTTCTCTCTAAAATCAAGCCCAATATGCAATCTACCAATCTCCTTCTTATCACGATGCTCACCCACCTGCAATGAAATTTTAAGCACCCCACTTGCTGCACTACAATGAAATTTTAAGTACCCCCCTCTGCTCCAATCATTCACAGTAAAAAAGAGAAGACTAGACTGATAGGAGTAAGAAAATAAAAAGGAGATGAAACAAAATAGGTTAGGGTTTTGAGCCTTGCCAAGTTAGGGTTTACCTTTAGGGTTTCGGGCACCAAAATGAAATGGAGGTGAAATGAAATATGTATAATTTTGGCGCCCATATTATTAAATATATTATAATATTATATTTTTATATAATTTTAAATATATTATAATATTAATAATATAATATAAATATTATATTATATTATATTATATTGTAATATAATATATTATTATTATATTATACTATATTGTAATACAACCCACTCCATCAATTCGAAATATTTTTTTCAATTATCCACTTTAATGTCATATTGTCTAATTTTTATTTGTGTGACTATGTATTTAGTTGTGTTTTTTACCGATGATCAAATTAGTCACTTATGATGATCAAATTAGTCATTTATTTAGTCATTTATAGTTGTGTTGCAAAAAATGAGTAGAATTTAGTCATCTTTAGTTGTTGTGAATAAAATTTTTGTCATGTAGTCATTTATTTGCCAAAATTCTACTGGTGCTAGGTCCCTCGATACTCTACAATCTACACTCTATTGGTTAGTTATATGTATTTAATTACAATATGCTTAGAGACAACTTCATCTGTGACATTAGTACACAAATTGAGGATATGGTTCACTCTTTCCAATCATCACGAATATTCCAAGTATAGAAGAACCTTTCATTCATTATACCAAACACATGAATCATATGACTTTTCCCATAACAATCAATCCTATATCAACCAGAACCAATAAAAGGATGCCACAAACAATGATTCCATAACTCCTATTCAATTATAACATGAAAACTTTTGTCAAGGTTCTTGTTAACATTTGTTTGTTGTTGTGGGTGTGTACTAGGGAGGCCTTTAATGGAAAATACCATCCTAAAAAAATAAAATAAAGTAATATTGGATTATTCTAATCATTGACATGAAACCATAGCCCTTGTCTTAGATTTCGATCCCTCATTAACCTATGTGTATCATATGGAAGTTTAAGAGTTACTACCTAGAACCCATGTTATTTTAGAAACCTTATCCATATTAGAAGCCAACTATGCAAGAACGAGAGTCATAACTTAAAATTCCATATTAGATGTCCCTCATGATTTTGAAGTTGGTCTCCAAAAAGAGTACTCAATGCTTAAATCAATTAGGCTCAATTCCCAAGAATAATAAAGCCATTCAAGGAGTAAAAGAGACATGGTTTTAGAAAGAATTCTCTCACATGGCTAATATTATAATTCTAACTAATGTCAATAGCACAATGAGAGGATAGAAGGATTAACTGAGTTTTCCTAGGCATCACAAGTATTGTTTCTGCTTGCAATCTAAGACTCTCTCTCTTAAACAAGATCAAAAGATATTAATTGCATTTTTTATTTGTAAGCAATACAGCAATATAAATTCAAATGTCCACTATAAAATTTTTAAATATACCTATACAAAAGAAAGTAATTCATTTGTACTAAGATATATCCTAAAACACAAATACAAGTTGTAACCCATATTGCTAACTTCAAATCCAAAAAGAAAAAGAACTTTGTATGATTTTAGACTTCCAAACAATAGTAGCTCCAGAGATATATAAGTAAACACCCCATATATGTTAAGTTCTAAAAGCATATACCATGGACAATTTCTTGCAAGGAATATTATATATTGCTATATCCGATCTAATCATACCCATTTAAATTATTTTTCCATTTGTGTTTTGGCATGGGACAAATTTTAACTATGCACTTGTTCTAGAACTAACCAATAAGGTTGTAATTCTTGCGGCAAACAGATTAAGGCAGCTATTTGGATAAATTTTGGAAGTTAGGTTATTGGCATATTCGCTAATAGGGAACTCAATTAAATTCTTGGAAGTGCAAGCTTGTCAAATTTGACTATAAGTTGTTGAGAATTCTAGTATTTGAAGCGAATGACTGCAGCGACAGTAATGTAACAACAATAAAAATTAGTCATGACAGTAGTGTAACAGCAATAAAAAGTAGTCATGACAGTAGTGACATCAACGACAATAGTATAAATGCAATAAAATTAGTCCTGACAACAATATAACAACAACAATAAAATTAGTTATGTGACAACAATATAATAATGACAGTAGTATAACAGCAACAAAATTAGCCCTGACAGTAGTATAATAGCAACAACAATAAAATTATTTATGTGATAGCAGTATAATAATGAATTATAAGTTTGGAAGTCTAACAAGCATGGATCACTCAATATATTTCATATAGGAGCCTGCAAAAGATTTGATAATGCTTCTAATAGTAAACACATATTATATCCATACTATCTGTTTGGGAGTAAACATATATTTAGCAAATTCTATTTTTTGTAGGAAAATGTCATCTACCCAACCTAGTATTACCCTCATCTTGGCTGAAATAAAGATGCAAAGCATTACGTGGAGATGTAAAAGAAAATAGAGCCTATACTCATAGAAATTTAGAAAGGGAAGTAATAGTAAAACCTAGATTTTGTATTTTTCCAAATATGTATATATGGTTAGGAAGCTTACCATTTGAACAAAGTAAAAGATCTTTAAAGGAAAAACAAAGGATTGCTATTATTTTTAAAAAAAATGTCAACATTCCTTTTTTTTTGGTTTCACTAAGGTGTAAAAAGAATGTTTATGCTTTCACTATAAATTTAAGTTTAATAACGGATTCAAGTATACTTAGATCTCATTTTTAACCAAATCCATTTAAATAGCTCTCTAGATGATATTGTTGGAAGAATTAATCTTCCATCAGTTCATTTATTGCACCTGCCCCCGCGTCAGAATTTGGAGATTTCCAAATCTCTTCCTCAGCACCATTTGCACCTGCCCGCATTCAATCTGGTAGGTAAGTTTGAATTTGAAATGGTTTGAGCACCTATTTTCTGGGCATGTGTAAGAGAGACAAAAAGGAGGGAAAGTATGTTGATGAAAGAAGAAGACATAGCAGAAGTTATCCTGCAGTAGCAGAGGCATGTGAAGAAGGAGAATATCAAAGAAGAACAACAAAGATAGGAATGTTGCAGCAGCAACAGTAAGGCAGCTACGAGTTCCAGGAAGCTCCAAAAATAGTTTAGTTTTTAGCTCCAGTGATTGAAGCAAATCAGGGAAAACAGAGCAGCAGCTCTGACTGTAGCTCTGCATTGTAAATTGCAAGAAGTTTTGTATGTAACCTCAAAAGGAATATATAGAAAGAAATATTGTTGTCATTGTGTTTTGTCTTCTCTGTTTCTATTTTTGTTTTCTTGGTGGTTTGTTGTCTACCTCCCCTACTCTCCCCCTGTTTCTGCCAACAAGTGGTATCAGAGCCCTATTTTTCTGGGTAGTCAAGTTTGTGTGGGAGTTCAATTTAAGCCCTAGTTTGTCTAGGCATCATCAGCCTTCTCAGTTTTGAGAAGCATGGCAAGTGGGGACATCAAAGGATGGAAGCAGCCACCTACATTTGATGGGCAGAACTATGATATTTGGTCTAAGAAGATGAAGACCATTCTAGTTACAAATGACCTATAGGATTTGGTCACAAATGGGTTCATAGACACCATAGACCCAACAGCCTATGCAGCCCTGACTAATGCTCAATGAAACCAGTTGAAGGAAACAAGAATGAAGGATGTTAAAGCCCTCAGTCTGATTGAGGCAGCCTTGACAGGGGCTATTTTCCCCCGCATTTCAGCAGCAAACTACTCAAAACAGGCATGGGATATACTACAGAACAACTACAAGGGAACTAACAAAGTGAGATCAATCAAGCTCCAACTGTTTAGAAGAGATTTTGAGACCCTTCAGATGAAGGAGAGTGAGTCTATTTCAGACTTTCACACTAGAGTTTCTACCATGTTAAATCAGCTAAGGATAAATGGAGAAACCATGGATGATCAAAGGATTGTTGAGAAAATCCTAAGGAGTCTACCTTCAAGATTTGACCCTATAGTCATAACCATTGAAGAGACAAAGAATCTGCCCAAGATGACAGTGGATGAGTTCATGGGCTCTCTACAAAGCCATGAACAGCAGTTGAATAGATCCGCTCCTTCCCTTGAGCAAGCTTTCAAGGATCATACCAATGCAAGAGGTAGGGGAAGAGGAAGAAATAACAAAGGTAAAGGTCAAAGAGGTAGAGGAAGAAGCAACTCCAGAAGAGGAGTTTCAAACAGCCATGAAGAGGCAAGCACCTCATAGCCAAGCTATCAAGAAAAGAAGAAGAATAGCAGTTCTAATCAAAGGTATGACAAAAGCAATGTTCAATGCTATTACTGTCATAAGTTTGGCCATTATGCTAGTGAGTGTAGAAAGAAACAACGTGATCATGGAGGCCAAAATGCTAATGTAGCAAATGAGAACAAGGCTAAAAATGAAAATCAGTCCAAGCTGTTTATTGTTTGCAACCTTGCTGAGAAGAGCAGCCCTAAATTCTAGTATTTGGACAGCGAGTGTAGCAACCACATGAGTGGTAATGAAAACTTGTTTGCCTCCATTAACAGAAGTGTCAAGTCTGAAATCATGATGGGGAACAATCAAAAGGTTCCTATCATAGGAAAAGGCATCATCACAGTCCTTAGCAAGCAAGGTGAGAAAATGTAGATCCAAGATGTATATTATGCCCCAGGCATAAAACATAACCTATTGAGCATTAGATAGATGGTCCAAAATGGTTATAGAATCTTGATGGAAAATGGAGAGTGCACAATATTTGATAAAGGAGGCAGTAAGAAAGTCATTGCAGCAGTGCAGATGACGAGAAATAGAATGTTTCCTCTATCATTGACTCTGGCACCATCTCTGGCCCTATCTCCGGTGCTATCTATGGCGCACTTCCCGGTGATATCTCCAGCGCTATCTATGGCACACTTCCCAGCACTATCTCCGGCGCTCACAGTAATGGGATAGCAAATAGCCTTCAGGATAGTCATCAAAGACCCATCCAAACTCTGGCATTTAAAGTATGGGCACTTAAGCTTTTCTGGTTTAAGTTTATTGTCCAAGAAAGGCATGGTTAGAGAGCTACCAAATATTGTACAGCCCGATGGAAAATGTGAAGCCTGCATCTTAGGAAAGCAGCACAGGCAACCCTTTCAATCAAGGTATTCTAGAAGGGCAAGAGCACCATTGGAGTTGGTGCATTCAGATTTATGTGGCCCCATGAAAACTCCCACATTAGGTGGGAATGTATATTTCATGACCTTCATTAATGATTATAGCAGAAAAATATGGATTTATTTCTTGAAAAATAAATCAGAAGCCTTTGAGAAGTTCAAGGAGTTTAAGGCATCAGCTAAAAAGCAAAGCAGCTGACATATCAAGGCCCTAAGAATAGATAGAGGGGGAGAGTATATCTCCAAGCAATTTCTAAATTTCTACAAGTATGAAGGCATTCATAAACAATTCACAACAAGGTATACTCCACAGCAAAATGGAGTTGCTGAACGGAAAAATAAAACCATCACAGAGATGGCAGCAAGCATGCTGAAGGCAAAGGGACTGTAAAATGATTATTGGGGTGAAGCTGTAGCAACATCGGTCTACCTACTGAATAGGTGTCCTACAAAGGCCATTCATGATAAGATTCCACAAGAGGCGTGGACAAACAGCAAGTGGAGTGTTGAGCACCTAAGAATCTTCGGGTGTGTGGCATATGCATTCGTGCCTAAAGAGAAGAGGTAGAAATTTGATGATAAAGGTGAGAAATGTATCTTCATAGGCTATAGTGAAGAATCACAAGCCTACCGACTATATAATCCCATCACCAAAAAGATTGTGATCAGTAGGGATGTTGAGTTCATTGAGTATGAAGCATGGGATGGAATGGTGGACAGCACCACGAGTATTTCAGTCACAATACGCCTTGAAGATGAAGAAGCTCTGGAGGACAACAACTCTGGAGGAACTACGGAGAGCAACAGCTCAGGGAGAAACTATTGTAGTGCATTGGAGAACAACAATAGCTCTAGAGGTGTTTAGCAAAGCAGCTCCGGAGGTGGATAGCAGCATTGCAGCTCTAGAGATCAGCAGCTCCGGAGGTCTGCAACTCCAGAGATCTATAGCTCCGGAGGTCAGAACAATAGTAGCTCTGGAGGTTGTCAAAACTGCAGCTCCAGAGGTCACAGCAGTAGCTCCAAAGGTCATAACAACAGCAGCTTCGAAGGTAATTCAGACCCCACACTCGCATCATTGATGTCGCGGAGGACAAAGAGTGTGAAGGAGATTTATGATAGCACAAGGTATGCTGATGATGATGATGAGGATTTGAATTTTGCATTATTTTCTTCTAGTGATCCAATCTACTATGAAGAAGCAGTGAAAGAAGAGAAATGGTGTAAGGCCATGGATGAAGAATTAGATGCCATAGAGAGGAATGACACATGGCAACTAGGGTAAACAAGTGATTGGAGTTAAGTGGGTCTATAAGACCAAGTCTACTGTTGAAGGAAAGATTGAAAGACATAAGGCAAGGCTAGTTGTCAAAGGGTACAAGCAATAGCCTGGAAGAGATTATGATGAGACATATGCACCAGTTGCAAGGCTAGAAATAGTTCAGGCAGTCATAGCAATTGCAGCCCAACACAAGTGGAAGGTGTTTCAAATAGATGTAAAGTCAGCCTTCTTAAACGAAGTGCTGAAAGAGGAAGTGTATGTGGAGCAGCCAACTAGCTATGAAGTCCCAGGGCAAGAGGACAAGGTAGATAGGCTCCAGAAAGCCCTCTATGGGCTGAAACAAGCACCTAGGGCATGGTATAGTAGAATATATTCATATTTGTTGAGTAATGGCTTTAGCAAAAGCTGCAATGAGCCCACTCTCTACATCAAAGCAACTGAAGGTAAAATTTTGATTGTTGTTTGGTATGTAGATGATCTAATTTTTACTAGTAATAGTGATCTTTTCATTGCTGATTTCAAAGAAGCAATGAAGAATGAGTTTGAGATGACAGACTTAGGTCTGCTAAAGTTTTTTCTTGGTATTGAGGTCAAGCAAACAAAGCATGGCATATTTATTTCACAAAATAACTATGCCAAACAGATTGTGAAGAGCTTTAAAATGGAGAATAGTAAACCTGCCCCTACACCAATAGCTACAGGTCTAAAATTGAGTAAAGAGGACAGCAACAAGGAAGTAAACCCAACCTCTACAAGAGCATGGTTGGAAGCCTCATGTACTTGACAGCAACTAGGCCTGTTTTAATGTATGTTGTAAGCCTGATTTCTAGGTTCATGGAGAAGCCTAAGGACACACATTGGCAAGCAGGAAAGAGGATCCTGAGGTATGTGAATGGCACAATAGGTTATGGCATCGTGTATAATGTATCTAATGAGTTTATGTTGGCTAGTTTCACGGATAGTGATTGGGCAGGAAATGTAGATGACCAGAAGAGCACATCCAGCTATGTGTTTCACATGGGTTCAGGCGTGATATCATGGGCATCCAAGAAGCAGCCCATTGTCTCTCTCTATAGCAAAAGCTGAGTATATTGCAGCAAATGCAGCAGCATGTCAGGCTATTTGGTTGAGAAGGATCCTTGTAGACTTGAATGAGCAGCAAGAAGATGGTACAACCATTCATTGTGACAATGTTTCTTCAATAGCCCTGACAAAGAATCCAGTCTTCTACGGATGAAGCAAGCACATTGAGATCCATTATCACTTCATAAGGGAGTTGGTAGAACGAGGAGAGATTGAGTTGCAATATTGTAGATCTGAGCAGCAACTCACTAATATTTTCACAAAGGCATTGCCAAAAGATCCCTTTGAACACCTAAGGGATAGGCTTGGCATAGTGGACAGCTCCGGAGGTGTGCAGTCCTGGAAAGAGGATAGCTCTGGAGTTTCAGATCTAGAAAGACAGTAGGAGAGCTCCAAAGGTTCAACTTTGGAAGGTATGTGTAGCTCTGGAGATGCTCTAAAGATGTAGAAACAGAACTCTGGAGATGCTGAAACAGGAAGTCAGCTCCGAAGATACAATAGAGACAACTCCAGAGATCTGCTCTGAAAAGGCAAAGGCAAAAGTATATCTCTGGAGATCAATTCTGGAAAGAAGATTGTTGAATGACATCTGACTTCAGATTAAGGGGGAGTGTTGGAAGAATTAATCTTCCATTAGTTCATTTATTGCACCTGCCCCCACGTCAGAATTTGGAGATTTCCAAATCTCTTCCTCAGCACCATTTGCACATGCCCGCATTCAATCCGGTAGGTAAGTTTGAATTTAAAATGGTTTGAGCGCCTATTTTCTGGGCATGTGTAAGAGAGAGAAAAAGGAGGGAAAGTATGTTAATGGAAGAAGAAGACAGAGAAGAAGTTATCCTGTAGTAGTAGAGGAATGTGAAGAAGGAGAATATTAGAGAAGAACAACAGAGATAGGAATGTTGTAGCAACAACAGTAAGGTAGCTACGGAGTTCCAGGCAACTCCAGAAATAATTTAGTTTCCAGCTCCAGTGATTGGAGCAAATCAGGCCAAACAGAGCAATAGCTCTGACTGTAGCTCTGCATTGTAAATTGTAAGAAGTTTTGTATGTAACCTCAAAAGGAATATATAGAAAGAAATATTGTTGTCATTGTGTTTTGTCTTCTTTGTTTCTATTTTTGTTTTCTTGGTGGTTTGTTGTTTGCCTCCCCTACTCTCCCCCTGTTTCTGCTAATAGATATGCCAGCTGAATCATTAACACGGTGCAATAATTGAATTGTCATCTCTGGTTTAAAGTTATATGGGAGAGAGAAACATTTCATTGCTGCAAAATTTAAGGGAATTGAATTAGTTACTAAAGAATTTAAAGGCTTCCTCATCCTGTTTTACCCCCTTTTTTTCTTTTTAAGTTATCTAAATGAGGGGTGCTTGACGTAGTTGCTGAGTAACTTAATAAACAGCTGTTCTTTAATTCAAATTATGACCTTCTACATCTTCAGCCATAGAAGTAGTGAACCCCTAAATGATAGGAAACAAGAATAGTGATTTTTTGTTTCTATTAAAGTTACTTAGTTTATTACCCATACACTAGCATTTTCCCCTCTAAATCACCTATTTCTCCTTACCCTATGAGGCTGCTCAAGAAACTGTTGCAATCAATGGTAAGTTGTTCATATCTATGTCAATTCTAAACCAGAAGACAAGTGATATCAATTTAAGTTTTGGTAACTGGTAGAGGAGGCTGGCGGCTATCTTGGTAGGGTCGACTAGTTTTTTTGATCGCCCTAATTGGCATTTTCAAACACTAACCCTTATTTTTTAAATCCAGAAGTGGTGGAATTGGAGGTAAGTGAGGTCACCAACACATAGATCTGGGAGATCCATTCTTGGATGAACCAGAGATTTATGAGATAAGGTTGGCGCAGCCTCCAGAAGCGTAGCATTGTCAACTTGTTTTTTGGTAGTCTTCTAGATAGCAAGTCAACTTTTTAAATCTTTAGCACATTATTGCAATATAGTGAACAATTAATTTGGTATATGAAATGTTGTTAATATATATTATGAAGGCATGTTTTGTGCCTACTTGAGCAATCTTTTAACATATCCTTTTATTAGGTAAGCCAGAGCACTTACGTACAACCAACCAAGCTCACTAGCACCAAGTTGTTAGCATATAATCAGAATGTCATATAATTGTAAAAGGATATGGATTGCCAATTAATAGCCAAATTAGGAAAGTTTCAGAGAGTGTAAAACATAGACCTCAAGAAAAATCAATGCATAACATCAGATCTTAATGAAACTTGTGTTCCCCAATGCATCAAGGCTTCTTTTCTGAGTAGTAATTAAGAACATCTGTTTAATGGATCAGCTGAACCCATTGATCATGAAATTTTACCTTTATATGAGTAATTTATAGAAACAGAGGGATAGGTGCGGTGGATAGGGCTCTTTTATAGTACTTCCTAACGGAATAAATATTGCCCAGTTTTAAAGAGCTAACAAAATACAACAGGAACCCATTGAAGGCCCCAACGCATTCAAGTAAATCAGCTAAAAAGATGTTTGCTTATACACAAAAGTTATAAATGGAATCTAATTTAGTCTTAGAGTTTCTAAGCGAGACACATATAAAATTGGTTGTCGCCTGGAGTTTCTTAGTTTATCTATGGTCAAGGAAGTTGCAGCAATTAAAAATTCTTCTTGTCATAACAACAGGGATGAATACACATACCTCTCTATGTCTTTATTCTTTTCTTTGCACTCCCTTTGTGCTCACCTCAATCTTGCTCCATTAAGCTCCTTCCTCAATTTGCTCCTCTGCAGAATTTTCCTCTACCTTCCTCTTTTCTTCCTTTCCCCTCTCTTTTTTTTATTCTACATTCTCTTTCTGTTTTTATACCCCCCTCCTATAAATCTTAAGCAGTGGAGCATTAATGGTGCCCAAACGGTGGAATGGCGGTGGATTTGCACAACCAAAAATCTGATTTGATCTCCTTTTTTTGTACCTTCTGGGGAGTTTCCACGTACCCTTAAATCCTTATTCCTTCTGCCCTTAGTTGCCACATTAACATTTTTCTCTATTTTTCCAAAGGAAATCGAGTCGCTTATGCTTCTCAACATGCATATATATATTTTTGAAAGATTGATAAAACAAAATTCACACCTAGCAAAATTTGAGCTTAGCATTTTAATTGACATATCAATTCTTAAACTAAAACATGATTAAAACTTAAATAATACTAATGTTACTATATTAATGATTTAACTATTGTTAATAGTTATAATTATTATTTAGGAATAATATAAATGATGATTAAATAATAATAACCTTACTAGCAATTAGTAATTAAAAACAAGGGTCTAGATTAAATAATTAAATAAAAAGACTATAGACGACATTCACAGAAGTATTATCAATTTAGAATGATTACTACTAATAATTAGATATTATTATTTGTGAATATTATCATTTTGGATTTGTAAATAAATAGGATTGTGATAGTATAGTTTCATTTTAAGGTCCTAGTGAAGGCATTCCTTTTAGTTCACTAATGTTAGACTATTGTAGTTGTAATTAATTTAAATTAATTCTTGGTTTAGATTTAATCTTAGATGATGTTGATTTAAATTTTCTAAGTTATAGTTTTACTTTTGCTTCCGCATAATAGTTTGGAATGTATTTGGTTAATTAATTTTTTTGGGTCAATCTAAACTTGGGTCAAAATTGACTTCTTGCTTCTTCTAGAAAACCCTAGGGATTATACCTCAAAAGAGCCCTTCCCTCATGGAAACATTGTTTGCAATGCCAAAACCTAGTAGGTTAACCCCCGTATCTAAGGGATGCGAAAGGGGTTTCACACTTCCTTGGCTTCATTATTTTTTTTTGCCTTGTTATATTGTTGCATGCTCAACACTAGTTGCACATGCAACAACGTTAAGTGTGCATGCCATTGAGCGTGCATGTTGCACACGAGGGGGTTTTAGCGTTGATTTTAGAAAAGTTTTGTTAGTTCAGTTTTCATGTCCACGTTTAAAATGTGGGCATGACATTTGGTATTAGAGCTCAAGTTTCAACACTAGGAACTATAGGTAAGTACAAGTGTATGTCGTTGGACCACTTGTTAGTTGTGCAAACTTGTGACTCATGCCTTGTCCTAGTTAAGTTGTTGATTATGTTTAGACACCTTGTGTGATTATGACTAGATTTTTCATTGGTAAACTTAAGTCTAACCCTCATTATGACTTAGTGTTGTGGACCACTTACGGAGTATTATTGCAAAGTGTAAGCAATTAAAGGACTTTGCAAGACCTAATTCCTTGAGTTAGGCTACTTCTCTAATGTGATCTTAGGAAGAGGTTTTAATTGAGTAAGAGGATTAGGACCTTAGTTGACATTCGAAATATTACTTCTTTTCTTTTTTAGAAATCAAATGTGACAGTGATATAAGACTAGATGGTTGCGATAAGAAACATCATAGTGTGGTTAGATTAGATTACATGTCACACTTCTAGTAGTTCAAAACCAATTCTACTCACTAATCCCTACAATCTTTCATTACATTCAACATTTTTCTTAAAGTATTCAAATTCACTCACTGAGCAAAAGCTATAAGAAGAACATTCATACATAGGAAAGACTAGAAGATGAATAAAATAATCCTTGATTGAAATTTATTCATAAATGTAATACAGTTTACAACAAAGGAGACAATATAGCTTTGAACTTGGTAGTATATTTAAGCTATAAACTGGTACTGTCATACAAAATTCACATACACATCAAGTTCTACCCACAAAAAACACCTAAATTAAGAAAACTGACTCTATTACTACATGCTCTATGATACAAATTCTCCAAGATCCTTTGCTAAAGGCCCCGAATTCCCTTTTATAGAAACAAGGGAGCAAAACAAGCTTCATGCCTTACAACAAGTGTCACATTTTCATTTGACAATTAAAATCTAGAAAAAGACAATACTAGAGAATCATCCCTAACTAACCAAGCATGCCTCGTAGTAAATCATTTTCCTTGGAAGGCAAGAATAATTGTCTTGGTATTGTATGCTTTCTAACTCCCAATGTGGAGGCAAGCAATGATGCTAACTAATGGTAGTTTATTAGATGCCTTTTCAGCTCAACCACCCTTCAGATCCAGATACTTGTTAATAAAACAAGAATCCTCTACTTTGGCTCTCCAACCATGCACAAAGACAAAAGAATTGTGATGCCCCATCATGCAACCCTAGAGAGTTAGGCTAATAAGAGCAAAATTACAAAAATAATTTTTTTTTTGAAAGCAATAAATTACAATATTAGTAACCAAAGATATCATAACACACAACATAAAGAAAAGTGCACTTCTAATTCCTCTAGGGAAACATAACTACATCAGTTGATCATAAAGTTTAAACAACGCAAGTGATATACATCATACTACTACTACAGATAAGAACAACTTTTACATTTGCAAGATAGTTAATTTACAAAGTTATAATACAAGATTACAAGACTGATCATGTCGGTTTACAAATAAATACTAATGAAAGTATACAACAACTCTAAAAGTGTAATGTAAATCTAGAACTAGATCACTTCTACACTAGACTCGAACTGATTCTCCAAGAAGACCAATGGATAGCTCTACCACCCAACCATGTGGAACCCTAAGGTCCACCCCTCTGAACTAGGAGATAACGATGAGGATTCCACTAATCCAAAGACAAAACAACAAATATAACCAGAAAAATACCGACTTGACACAGACCAACCATTATAACAAGACTGCATAAGGAAAAACAACGCTCCAGAGGCAACAATGAAAACATAAAGAGGGAAGTAGCCAAGCTACAGCAAGGAGAGTGTCATCGCATGGTCCTAATCATGGGTTATCTAGGCTATCTCTCACTAGAAGCTAGCCCCCATCTATGGTTATCCTAGCGACCCTTTTCTGGCACTGGCCCCATAGGGTGACCATACAGAGCCGACACATCCTCTCATGTGGACAAGGAGGTCGACTTTGCCAACCAGGCCTTCTCATCCCATCCTTAGCCTTTGAGAGCACTCAAGGCATGGGTGAGGCAACATACTTATCTTGTTATGTGAAAGACTGCCTGACCCACCTAGACATACTTTTAAGTTATCACTTGATTACAACTTCCATGGGGTTATCCAGGCAGCCACTTTGGGCACCAGCCCCACCATGGAAGCCACTCTCCCTTCTACACTAGCAACCCTTATCCAACATCTAAAACAAATGACATGCATGAGCGAGGGACTATAAGACATCTAACTTTCACAACCCATCATGTTACATAAACAGTTACAAAGTTCCATATCCACAAGACTTTTTCCCATCCAAACAAACTCGATTCATTAATCCCAATATATTGTCATGCCACAATTTTGAACCAAGGGCTAAGAAGCCACACCTCTCGAGTTAGGTACAAAACTAATGATAAAGTAACCATTATCTGACAAGGACAATGCTTTCACGTATTGACACCAAGTAGTCATGACATCTCTCTAATTACCCCACTTCACACTTAGTCACATCATAACTATAGGTTCAAACCTCGAATAGATACAATGACCCACGGTAAGCATTTTGATATGACAAGGAAGACAAACATGTATATGAGATTCAATATACCCCTAACCATAACATGAAATTAACTATGAGATTATAACTTCATTTTTAAGAAAATTCTACTTTACGGAATTAACACTTCCTCTACAATTCCAAAATAAATTTCCTAGCTAATTTCCTAACAACTACCATCTTCTAATAAAAACACACCATAATATATATTTGCTAAATATAAATTTTTCATCTAAGATTTACTATTTACACATCCTAATATGAACAACTACAAGATATAAATATTCTTGCTATAATAATAATAAACTTTTCAGTGATCATTTTACTACTACAATATTCTAATAACTACCAATTTGCTAATAACAATAAACTATAATTATTTACATATATTTTCTATAAACATGAACTTCCATCACATTTTACCAACTACCCATTCTATTAAAAAACAACTATAAATATCTATATATTTTCCCATTTGCATATATTACCATTGACATGCTACTAACTACAATTCTTAATGAGATCATCTGCAAATACATATATATTTCTTTTCCCATAAGCATAAATTTTCATCTAATATAAAACAATCTCAAATCGAACACTACAAAAAAAATATGTGTTTTCCCCATCGCTACCACTATCTACAATAACTAACAAACAACTTCAAATTACATTTATTTTGCTATGCACATCGACTAACCCTTAACTTTCTACAACTACAATTTTCTAATAGATCAATTACTAATGTGATACCCATCCCACATTTGAACTACACGGTCAGTTAAAGAGACCACAAATATATGAATACTTTTCACTTAAAACACACACTATTATTACATGGCTAACTAGTCGTTATGTCAAAAACATGGAATAGGTTTAAATAGCATTAGCAGAAATTGGAACGTAACTGACAAAAATCTACGTCCATTACTTAAGACGCATATAGCCATTCACAATGAAATTAGAAACTTGAGAATAAAAGATTATCTTCCATAAACGAGTCACATTCTAATCTATTCATTTAGGGATTTATTTGGCTTGGGCACAGAAGAAGATCAAACAATGTTTATTCAATTTATGTTTACTATGATTATGAGAACAGGACAGATTTAGGAAGGATTCAGCTAAGACAAAATTTAGAAGAAAATCTAGAAAGAATTAATTATATATAAATTAAATCTGATAAGATTATATGCAGAGCATAATGCCATTAAATGGTAGTAAAAGACACAAGGATATAGGTAAATATAATGCTCATATATGGCAGTCAGAGCATCAATTTGTGGCACCATATATAGCTGAAGATTACTTACTTGATTATACCAGATTTCAATGATAGAAAAGACATATATTATATCAAACTTATCCCTATAATAGAAGCCTAGGAAGAGAGTATAGTCATCACTGAGCATAACAGAAAGGGGATATAATTTAGATAGAATAGTTGGAAAACTCTGGCAGACATATATTCAAAACGTGGGATCATAGACAAGCACGTGAATTATTTTACAAAATGCCCAAAAGAAATATGGTCTCATAAAATTCCTCGATTTGCAGGATATGTTCAAAATGGATTTTGTTGAATAGATAAAAATATTTTCAAAAAAAAAAACTCATAGTTGTAGAGCCAAACCCACGGCCCTGGACAGTACCCTCCTTGTCTTAGCAAAAATCAGTGCTTGAAATAGCATAAGGAAGGGAAATTTTAGTCAGATATTATGGTTGGAAATACTTTGGTAGACATATATGCAAAATGGAGAACACAGACAAAGCCCATTGACTGATGACAAAATACCTCAAAGAAAAGTCCCAACAACAATTGCAGGAACAAAGGAATACATCACACGATGCCAAGATGGGAAATCGACATAAGAGCATCCAAAGATTAAAATTTGCAGAGATAAAGATGGCAATAAGACACAACTAAATGAGGATTGACTCGACACAAGGATCCATGAAGGTCACAATATTTGTTTTATAAATTTTCAAAGATGAACAACTACAGAAACTGAGATAGAAGAAAGCAACAGGCAGACAAAACAACCCCAACTAATTGATTCAAAAGCATGAGGGAGGAGAAATGATTTATCCAAGCACAAATAACACTCAATCAAGAATAATACAGAAACATACCCGGAATGAAAATCTGATCTGGAGCCTCCAATTTCTTCTATTTTCCTGTAACCAATTCTTTGTTTTTCCCCCAATTTCTGAATTCTCCTTCCAACTCCCTCTCCAGAACAAAATCCCCCAATATAAAAATGGTTCAGCTCATAAATTAACATAGACATCCATCCATTACCTAGCATCCCACTCCTCCGAGAATTTAAAATCTTGCTATAAAAAGAGATCCTCCAAATCTTAAAATTTCATAATCGACAACTCATGACATTAATTTACTACCTAAAATTATTCTTTTAAATAACAACATAATAATTAATCATACTAAAACTTATGACGGTAAATCAAAATTAAATAATTAATTAAGTCAGTAATAACATTTTACTTCAACAATATCCTAAATTTAACAACTACCCAGAATACTATTGGATTTAACATAATGATAGCAAGAACACATATACATAACTTAAACAAACTCACAATGCCCACAACACGTGATGACCAACAACAGGAAATGAGGATCCAATGTCACATCATGACACAAAACCACAACAAAAGACTAGGACTGACCTAGCGGAATAAACCTCTCATTATCTCCCATCACTGATACCCATTGGTGTAAGAGCCCGCTCAAACCTACGATATCAGGTGGAGTCGAGGCTCGATACCTGCAGCCTGCATCCAAATAATTAGTTGTAAATGATCAAATACATATATCTCAACACACATATAGATTCAGATAATCACGGCATAGTAGGGTACTCGAAGCGAGTAATACTACACTGTCCCTGCTCTTGAATATGACTATAACCACTTTTACTTAAATTCAGATATCAACAAATCGAATGAAACATGATAAAATTAAACCATTACTAATCATGTCAAGCTCATCATAACTGGAGTAATAACAATGTCATCATAAACTCATAACACATGTCTAAACTATATCAGTTGAACATAGTCCATCCAGATCCAAATAAACATAAACCATAACCTACTAATCAAATGTCTCAGAATTGTATAAATGCAATGAAAGACTAGCAACTGTCTCAGAACTGACAGAGAGAAATATGAAACTAACAACTATCGCAAGCCAAAATGTGAGGGGCATTACATCCTCCCCCCTAGAATCAGGCTTACTCCTGGAAGCCTACAAATAAGTAAGGGTATAACTCTCTCATCTTGGAAGCATCCTCCTAGGTAGCAGAAGTCTCTTCATTAGGATCCCACTAGACCTTGACCTGCTCCACGTCTCTACCCCTTAGAGCAAGTCTCCTGTGCTATAGAATTCCTACGGGCTCCAAAGCTAGTTGCCCATCCTCTACCTGTAGAGCAGTCCAATCAAGAACATGAGCAATATCTGGATAGTAAGGTCTAAGTACAGAAACATGAAACACATCATGGATGCATGAAAGGCTAGGCGGCAAAGCAAGATGATAAGCAACTGGACCGATCCTCTCCAACACCTCAAAAGGTCCAACAAAGTGTGGTGCTAGCTTAGAGCCTTTCCGTAGCAGATTGGACTCTTTCACAATCACACATGCAAGAACACCTGATTCCCAACTGAAAACTGACAATCGATCCTATGAGCATTTGCATACTTCTTTTGTCTATCCTATGTTGCCACCAAATGCTCTCTAATCCTCTCAACCTACTGCTCCAAATTTCTAAGCATATCTGGACCAAGAAGAACTCTATCCTCGAGACGATCCCAACTTAGAGGAGTCCTACAAGGACAACCATACAAAGCGTGAAATGGAGACATGCCAATAGAACTATGATATCCATTATTATAGGCAAACTCCACCAAGTATAGGTAGTCCTCCCAATGGCTCTGCTGATCCATAACATACATCCTCAACATATCTTTGAGAACCTGATTAACCCTCTCAATCTGGCCATCAGTCTTAGGATGGTAAGCTGAACTAAAGTTCAATTGTGTCCCCAAAGCATGCTGCAAAGAAGTCCAAAGGGCAGAAGTGAACATTGGATCCCTATCAGAGATAATCCTATGAGGAATCCCATGAAGTCTAAAGATGTCCTCCATGAACACTCTGGCCACTGTAGCAGGATTGTAAGAAGAATAGACAGGAGAGAAGTGAGCTACCTTTGTCAACCTATCCACAGTGGCCATAATAGCATCGTGTCAGCGAGAGGATACCGACAAACCAACAATGAAGTCTATCAAAATGATGTTCCACTTCCACTCTAGAATCAAATGAGGCTGCAAAAGACTTGCAGGATGCTGATGCTCTGCCTTCACCCTCTAACACTCAAGACATCTTGACACAAAATTAGTAATATCCTGATTCATGCCACTCCAAAAGTACAACTGATGCAGATCTGCATGCATCTTCTTGACACCTGGGTGAGCAAAATAGGGTGCCCGATGCACCTCTGACAACACTAGAGGCAAAGACCCTCAGAACTAGGAACATAGATATGACCCAAATGTCACAAAAGACTATCTGACTCAAGAGAGTAACTGGAGAATCTACCCTCTAAAGGTCCACTAGACTCAATCTCAGACTTTGCCTCCTGGTACCAACTGTCGATAGGAAGCACTGCGAGAATCTAACCTCTCAAATCAACTGTGAGAGAGACCGCTGAGATCTCATGCCTCCAATGACTAAGAGCATCTGCTACCACATTCTCCTTGCCCTGAATATACTTAACCTCAAAGTTGTACTCGCACAAGAACTCTATCCAACACCTCTGCCTCGCATTCAAGTTTGGTTGCATGAAAATATACTGCAAACTACGATGATCATTGTGCAGCTCAAACTAATGCCCTAAGAGAAAATGCCTCCATCTCACCAAGGCATGTACAATTGTGGCTAATTCTAGGTCATGAGTGGGATAGTTTAATTCATGATCCTTGAGTTTGCGAGACTCATAGGCAATCACACGACCATCCTACATCAGAACTGCTCCCAAACCCTCCAAGGAAGCATTGGTACAAACAACAAAGTCCCTGGTAGGATCAGGAACTGCTAAAATAGGTGCACTGATCAACTACTCCTTAAGGGTCTGAAAAGCTGCCTGACACTACTCTGACCAAACAAACTTCTTCCCTTTCCTCTGAAGAGAAGTAATAGGATGGGCAATCCTTGAAAACCCCATAACAAAACGGTGATAGTAGCCTACCAAACCCATAAAACTGTGGACCTTAGAAACATTAGTAGGTGCAGGCCAATCCATAATAGCTTGGATCTTCAAAGGTTCCATCATAATACCCTCTCCAGAGATAACATGACCCAAATACTTCACCTCTGTCTGAAAGAAATTGCACTTTGACAAATTAGTATAAATCTAATTTTCTCTCAGACATTGCAACACCTAACACAAATGCTCCTTATGCGCCTCCATAGTCCTTGAATAGATCAATATATCATCCAAAAATACAAGGACAAATCTGTCGAGATAAGTGCAGAAAATAACATTCATTAGGCTCATAAAAACTAAAGGTGCATTCATTAACCTAAATGGTACCATTATGAACTCATAATGTCCATAACAGGTGCAAAATGTTGTTTTGCGAATATCTACCTCAAATTGTAACGCCCCGCCATGAACACCTTAGAGGACAACACATCTATGCTATGCAATGCAGAATATTTTTTTTGAATGTAAAAGATAACAAAGTAATGTTTAACAAGTCATTACACATCATTAACTAACAACTTGTCCTCTAAGGTTCCATGGTTGCATTATTTGACAAGTCAATTAACTTAAATTAACATGCATCATTAACTAACATCAGTAGATCGCTCTAAATCTATTGCACTAAATCAATAAACATTTACATCTCCATATCACAACATCAGATAAGTAATCATCAGGATCTAGTTCACAGTTACAATTTCTCCTCACATATGAGTGCAACATTACATTGTTACATTATCACCTTTTGAATACATACATTATGAATCAACTGGTACACAAGACTAGTATATGAATATAGATCACTGCCTTCATAACTGGTACAAGATCTGATGCCTGATACACAAGATATAACCCCCTCACACATGAATATCGGCAAGGGAAAGAAAACCAATGGATAAAAGCTCTTCCACCCGACCATGTGGAACCCTGAGGTCCACCCCCCGAGCTAGGAGATAACATAAGGTCCCACAACAATGGACAGTCAGGTAGACAGAGGACTATAGAACAAAGACAACACATGACTTCCAACCGCACAAGTCAATATCACTAACAACACATAGTACTTCTAGAGGCAACACTTAACAAATGGGGAGAGTACAACTAGGGAATTCTAGGCTGCAGTAGGGAGAGTGTCATCGCATGGTCCTAACATGGGTTACCTAGGCTATCTATCACCAGAAGCTAGCCTCCATCTATGGTTACCCTGGCAGCCTCTCCCTAGGCACGGGCCCCATAGGGTGACACATGCGGAATCAACATTCCTTTCATGAGGACAAGGAAGTTGATTTTGCCAACCATGACCTTCTCATCTCATCCTTAGCCTGAACAAGCACTACAGGCATGAGTGAGGCATCCAATTATCTTGCTAGTGTGGAAACTACCCAACCCCTAGATTAATTATTAGGTTATCACTTGATTACCAACTTCCAATGGGTTACCCTGGCAGCCACTTTGGGCACCAGCCCCACATTGGAAGCCACTCCCCTACCTGTACCTAGAAACCCTATCCATCACACATAACAACTATCATCATAACAGCAAATATACATAACAATGCAAGGCATCAACCATCTTGCAACCAATCACAACATAATAAATCACTAGAGCAAGGCATGGGTCCTCTTGCTCCAACATCTCCACCATAACAAGGTGTATTCCAGAGCAAGGCATGGGTCCTCTTGCTCCAAAAATATCATAAAATAAACCAGCCCAGAAATTTATTACATGCCAACAACAGTAATGAACCACCACAATTATGAAGGACTTTACCACATGGATTCAAGACATAACAGGACTAGATATACTGAGCAAGGCATTATCCCTCTTACACAGTTGTTAAAATCAAATAAACCATAAGCAGAGAGAATTCAACATCACATAAAACCAAAACATGCTCATCCTTTAACCAGAATGCAATAATACAAGGATCAAACCCACAACTACCCCTACTGGCCTCTGGAATAAACTTTCACTAGACACCATTGAAACACCACAATCCCACATTAACATTTACTCTTAAATGCACAACTCCTTCAATTAGACCAATCCAATAAACATACCCTAAGTGTAATATATAATATGACATACTAACCATGGGTCTTCAAAATAGTACCATACTCATAAGATGCCCATGAATCAATACAACATTCACTTCAATTATTCTACTATTCCTTGCAACAAGACGATATAAACAACATAATTTATTATATCAAATGGGATCCATGAATGTGGACTTCATTATGAATGCAAACAACAACTCATCAAGGTCCAAAACACTTATAACAAAGAGTTAGCAATTATACTCAATATTTAATTCACTACTAGGAGAAGTTAACAATAACCATTACTCGACAAGACCCTTGACGAGCAACGCTTAGAACTAAACAATCTAAAAGACATCACAAGTGATTCTATTCTTAATTCAATAACATGATAAGCATATCACTTTTAAACTAAGATGCGATGCTCGCTAAGAGCCTCAAGATCCAAACCCTACATCCTACCTTATTTATGATAACTAAAGTTCTCATACAGGAGACATCATGTTCTTACAACATCAACACAATATATCAAATCTTATTATCCTATACCTCTGGAACACAAACCTTTATGACCTACACTCAAGCCCATTGCAACCAATGATACATCTTACACAAGAATCATCTACAATATTCCAATTATTTAAAGCATAACCAAATACAATGTTTTACCCTAATCTCAATCCTTCTTATCAAATTTTAACTTAACAAAACCATTATAACAAATCGTAAATTAAATCCTTTCCAACTAAATTAAAAAAAGTCAACATTAAATATATCACCATATCATCTTTCATCTATTCACATTAACAAATAAATCGATACTATCTATATCGTTTCATTTCTTAATCCTATATCTTTCTTTATATATATATATATATATATATATATATATATATATATACAAAGATCAATAAATCGTCTGATCTTTTAAGTCAATTTCATTAATTCAATCTAAATAACCTAATAAATTATCCTTAAAACTTCATTTAAAGTTGTCTTTTAACGACAGTCAAATACAAGATATAGTATATTTTTTTTAACTCTCTTTACCCTAGTAATTTAACTTACCATTCTATCCCAAAGCATTACAATTAACATTGACAATAACTATTAACACTTTTATGAAATTTTCTAAATTGTTGGGACATTTAACTATTCATCTGTTACATTTTGATCTGATAATAATAATAATATACCAATGCCTACAATACAATCTATATCCTTACCTCTAGAGTCTCAAGATCATATAATGGAGTTAAACAAACAATTAGATTGGTTTCTAAAACATGTAGAAAAAAAGAAAAAAACAATACAGTTCTAAGATACATAATTCCTATCAATGTAACTCACAGACACACACACAGATAGTCAATATAAGCATAAGTGTATTAGTGGAGTGATAGAATATTAGAATGAGGTCTAACCTTAGACCTGCAAGGATTGGTATGCACTATGGGGTATGATCTCCAAATCCATTTGTAATTAGACATCCCTTGATATTCACAGCCATCTTGCCATAAGAACCAGGGTTCAGTAATTTGGATTTTCAACGAGTTGATCATGCTTGACTATATTTTAAAACAAACATTTGCTTAGTTTTCACTTTGACTTATTTGATGCAGTTCAAATCTCAGTTTAGGTCTTTCGGCAGGTCAGTTCTCTTTGACATGCTATAATATTATCTTTGGGCAGACCTCTTGAATCTGAGTCATCTAATAGGTAAATCCTGTTTGGAAAAAAAATTATAATCTGAGATTACCTTAGCCAGGTCAATATTTGTTGGTCTTTCTGCTTCAACGTGCTATAACATGATAACACCTCGACTAGGTCAATCCTCTTAGGTTTGAGTCTTCTAATATAAACATCCTGATCAAATAGCCTTTGGTTCTTTGTGAAACAAAACTCAATTTGCATATCTTTCAATCCACTACTGCAGGCTTTGCTATCAGGAAGATTCCACCTCTAGATATCTGCATCTTCTACATATTTAAAAAGTAGACCAACTCTTTCCATATCTGTCTCTGGTAGCAATGAGTTTCTTTGACAATCTTCTTGTGTGGTGAGTCTGGTGATAGTTCCAGAGCCCATATTTTCTAATAGAAATTTTTTCAATAAAGAAATCATATGCAATAGTTGCATCACTGTAGTTCATGTCTATGACCTTAATAATATTTTTATTGTCATACTCATTTGCTTGGAGTCTCTCCATTGCAGTCTTAACAATTCCCATATAATGAGTGGACTTCCATCCCATTCGACATGGTGACCACCAAAAGTTAGCGAGGCTGGGAAAGCAAGGATTTATTTATTTGCTAGATATGACACGATGGTAGAATGTGCACCCATAAGGATTATGATAGAAACTTTTAAATAGAGCAATAGACAGATGGATGCCAAGACCTAACATTTCCAATATTCTCCCCTGATGAACTGTGGTCCCGTGAAATGCATTGACTGATGGATATCCACACAACAGAATAACTGACAGAGATTAAAAGTGCTCTTTCCTTGGTTGATCGATACCCTACTCCCCAGCTACTGGTCATGTGCAGCAAAATTGCTCTGATCGACATGGGAAAACAACGAGAAAAAAAGAGACTCCAAATCACACTCCCCGTGTTTTATGGGCAACGAGCATACTGGCCCACCAATATGTCAAAGGCAACCCTTATCAAAACCTATTTTAGCAAGCCCACCAACCTGCAAAACTCGACACCCTATGTCATTTCTTCATCCATATATATTCCTCTCGTCCCCCTATGAGAAATCCTAACCCCTCGATTAAAATCCCATCACAATTCCTTAGACAAAATAAGGGTCTTACTAACCACGCTCCCCCATCACGCTGCTATACCTGACAAGAGTATGGGCACCCTCTCAGGCTTTCACTCCTTTTGAGGAAGCTATCTGCTAGTTTAACCTGCTGCTACTATTTTTGTGCTTAACAAAACTCTAGTTACATTTGTTTTGAAGTTTATTATTTTTTTTGGTTTGAGAAGCTGATGGTGCTGAAAAGTTTTAATGTATTATTTTGATACTCTTGTAAATAGGCCTTTAGGGCCATCATGAATTGTAATCTAGGATTGTAAAAGGGCTAAGTCTGTGTATGTTTATCACAACCTATGATTATCTAGCTTGATGTAATAGTCAATATTTGGATATTCTCTTCTCAATGAAAAGAGTACATTCTAAGCATTGTGATTAGTTCTAAATTTATTTTAGTTACGATGTTTATTTTGGGATAAATGATAATATTTTGTAATATTTAATTATTTTATTGAATAAATTTTGGTTTTGGAGAGGTTGGATCTTACATGTGATACCAGAGCTAGGTTCAATTCTAGGGTATGTAGTCTTCTTTTCTAAAGTTTCATTCCTCTAGTAGTATTAGATTTGTAACATGACTGTTGGATCTAGGGCATACAACTGAGAGGGGGGGGGTGAATCAGTTGTATAAAACTTCTTGTTCTTTCAAACACTTGATTCTTTGTTGTTAGTTAGCAGCATATCAATTAATCATCCATGAAAGCATAATACATAAGCACAAGAGCAGATAAGCATCAACACATTGAACACCAAGATTTTGACGTGGAAAACCTGGTTAAGGGAAAAACCACGGGGTGATTAACCCAAGAATTATTCTCTGTTAGAAGAATAAAGAAAAATGAATGGCACATGCCAATTAGGGCTCACTGCCCGAGCACACTGCTCACAAAGAGGCCCACTGCCTACAAGGAGACACACTGTCTACAAAGTGATAAAAATCACAGTCTTGAACTGGAGAATGACATCTCTACCATGTCTGGATTAGTTCCAATTAAGCCCAAAAACCTCTGTTCTGCCTTTCGCACTTCTCTTCACTATCCCACACTCATCCACACACACCACACCTCGAAATGAACTCACAGACCATTATTTATACAAGACATCGACTTAGGATCAAACATCTAAGTCGGCAAACAATCATAAGAGTATCCGCAAGATGAATAACACATCCGGTCGGCCACCACAAGAACATTCGCAGGATGAACAACTCATCCGGTCGGCTAAACAGGGCAAGAACTTCATCCGGAAGAATAACTTCAATTCCGGGCTCTACTATCAATGCGGATCAACAACACAACCTCAACACGATCCAGAAAACTTCACAAGCCTGCCTGAATGTCCGGATACATCCGCACTTCCTTTACTTGCTGGAATCTCTTGTCTTCCTCATCCGGAACTTCAAGAACACAGTCTGTCGCCACTGTAGAGGGTACTTCCGGACCTTCAAATCATACATTATCAATGCAGACCAATGACACAACCTCAACATGATCCAAGAACCTTCACAAGCCTGTCTGAATGACCAGGTACGTCCGCATTTCCTTTACTTACTGAAATCTCTTATCCTCCTTATCCGAAACTTCAAGAACACAGTCTGTCGCCACTGTCATAATGCAAGAGGTACTTCCAGACCTCCAAATCATACACAACTTAGGATGGCTCATCACAAGGACATCCCAAATACTCTTTCCAATCCGCAGATTAGGATTGTACAATTCCGGACCTCACCGGACCTTTCTGTGATCCTCTGTCACCTCTAAGCACTTGCCGGAACCGGTTCCACACAGACAGCCATAACTTCTTCAGGTTTTCATGCAGACCTCTGAAAACTTGACTGAAGCATCTCAAGACTCATATCTGCAAACCCTTTAATCCGCATCCTCCGGTTCTCAACCTATCCAATATATTTGCCTTCTTCTCATCACTGTTCTTCACTGTTCCTGACTGAGGGTAATTTTCTCAATATCCTCAACACACAGCTCATCCAATCCTTCTTGTCAATGTAATATGAGTATGTTGACATCAATGACAATACTGGTTCACCTCATACTTGCAACAATCTCCCCCTTTGTCATTGATGGCAACATATGATGTGAAAAACCATCAAGACAAGAACTTCTCCTTTCTGTCACAGCTCCCCCTATCAACAACAACTTTTTACATGTCTTCTCTCCCCCTTTGATCATTAACCACTTGTTTTTCACATGTCTTCTCTCCCCCTTTGACATCAATGACAAAGGGCTCATACTTGCAATTCTAATACATCAGAATCATTCCAGCTGCTCCCCCTTAGTAGCAGCTCCCCATCATCAATCCGGATCACAAGATATGACTGTGATATCCACCGGACTGATGCACATCAGTGCATCTTAGTTCATCACCGGAGGGGCCATGACCCCTAACTTCTCCTGGAGATATTCAAAAGAGTCCTTGGGAAGAGGTTTTGTAAAGATATCTGCAATCTAATCCTTGGAGGGAACATACTCCAATCTGACTTCTTCCTTGTTTACTTGTTCTCTCAAAAAGTGAAATTTGATAGATATGTGCTTAGTCTTAGAATGCAATACCGGATTCTTAGAAATATTAATTGCACTTGAATTATCACAGAAAATTGTGATAGGCTCCTCATATTCAACTTTGATGTCTCTTAGCATCTGCTTCATCCATAAGATTTGAGTGCAACTACCTGTTGCTGCAATGTATTCTGCTTCAGTTGTAGACAGAGATATTGCATCTTGTTTCTTGCTTAGCCAAGAAACCAATCTCTTCCCCAAAAAGAATGCTCCACCACTAGTGCTCTTCCGGTCATCCACATCTCCTGCCCAATCTGCATCTGTGTAAGCATGAAGAGAGAAATCCGCATCTCTAGGGTACCATAGACCATACTCAACTGTTCCTTTCAAGTACCTAAAAATTCTTTTGATTGCCATAACATGAGATTCTCTAGGATCAGCCTGGAATCTTGCCACAAGACCAACAGCCTGCATTATATCTGGTCTAGTTTGAGTGAGATACAACAATCCACCAATCATTGATCTATACTTTGTCTGATCTGCCTTTGGAGAATCATCATCTTTGCTTAACTTACATCCGGTTGCCATAGGAGTGTTCATAGGCTTTGAGTCTTCCATACCAAATTTCCTTAACAATTCTTTCACATATTTGGTCTGAGAAATGAAGATCCCTTCTTTTGTTTGAGTAATTTGCAGACCCAAGAAGAAATTCATTTCACCAAGCATAGACATTTCAAACTCACTTTTCATCTGATTTGCAAAAGTTTTGCACATACTATCTCTTCCTCCAAAAATGATATCATCCACAAACACTTCAATAATCAAAATGTTTTCATGATCAATTTTGAAATATAAGTTACTATCAGCAGTACCTTTGTTGAATCCAATCTGCACAAGATGCTTATCCAACCTTTCATACCATGCTCTTGGGGCTTGCTTCAATCCATACAAAGCTTTCTTCAACTTGCAGACCATATCATCATTATCAGACAATTGAAATCCATCCGGTTGTTCAATGTAGACTTCTTCTTCCAGATCACCATTTAGGAAGGTAGACTTGACATCCATCTGATATACCTTGAAGTCTTTGAAGGCAGCAAATGCAAGAAGTAATCTGACTGCTTCAATTCTTGCCACCGGAGCAAAAGTCTCTTCAAAGTCAATTCCTTCTATTTGAGAGTAGCCTTTGCAGACCAGTCTAGCTTTGTTTCTGATTACTTCACCAGCTTCATTTAGTTTGTTCCGAAAGACCCACTTGGTTCCAATTACATTTCTGTCTCTAGGTCTGGGAACAAGATCCCAAGTATGATTTTTCTCAATTTGCATCAATTCATCTTCCATTGCTTTGGTCCAGTTCTCATCATTGCAGGCTTCATTTATTGTTTTAGGTTCAATCTTTGAAATCAGACAACATTCATCCTGATTTTGAGCAACATTCCTTCTAGTTTGTACACCTTTGCTTCTGTCACCTATGATCTGATCTTCAGAGTGGTTTAGTCTTACATACCTTGGAATTTTGGGAGTATCCAGCACTGCTGTTTCTTGATCAGGCTCATTCAAACCTATCTCTTCTTCCTGATTTACCGGATCAGGCTGACTCTGTCTCACCGAAGAGGATTGAGTTCCTTGAACACTGTCTTGGTCATCTTCATCAAGCTCATAAAATCTTGAAGGTTTCTCAATTCCTTCATCAACTTTCACATTGGTGCTTTCTATCATCTTCCTCAATCTCTTATTTTAACACCGGTATGCTTTGCTTTGAGTGGAGTAACCCAAGAAAATTCCCTCATCACTTCTAGCATCAAACTTTCCTAGATCTTCATCTCTTTTAATATAACACTTGCTACCAAATACTCTGAAATATTTCACAGTAGGAGTGATGCCAAACCAAAGTTCATAGGGGGTCTTACCCGTGTTGTTTCTGATTAGAACTTGATTTAGAGTGTAGACTGCAGTGCTGATAGCTTCTTTCCAAAACATTTGAGGAACATTTGCTTCCAACATCATTGTCCTAGCAGCTTCCTGAATGGTCTGGTTCTTTCTCTCAACCACTCCATTCTGCTGTGGAGTCCTAGGAGCGGACAACTGTCTCCTTATACCCTGCTTCTCACAAAAATCAATGAACTCACCAGATGTAAATTCACCACCTCTATCAGACCTTAGACACTTTAGTTTCAATCCGGTTTGATTCTCTACCATAGCTTTAAAGATCTTGAACTTCTCAAATGCTTCTGATTTTTCTCTTAGAAAGGTAACCCACATCATCCGGGAATGATCATCAATTAACAACATGAAATATCTATCACCTTGCAGACTCTTGATTCTTGTCGGACCACAGAGATCAGTATGTACTAATTCCAACAATCCGGTAGAAGACTGATCTTTGCTTTTGAAAGAGACTCTGCTTTGTTTACCTAACTGACATACTTTACACACACTATTTTAGGTTTCATCAATTTTGGAAGATCTCTCACAGCCTGAGTATTGCTTATCTTGATGATGTTATCAAAATTTACATGACACATTCTTCTATGCCATAACCAACTCTGATCAATTTGAACAAACAAACAACTTTTATTTGAACCAACCAGATGAAAGATATTACCTTTTGTCTGAGTACCGGATGCAATTTCAGTTCCGGAACTTGTAAAGATTCTGCATTTTCCATTTTTGAACCGGAGATCATAGCCTTTGTCCACTAAGTGACCAAGACTAAGAAGATTGTGCTTCAATCCTTCAACATACAGTACGTTACCTGTTTTGCTCTTTCCATCGAAGGAAATAGTTCCCCTGCCTCTGATTCTGCCAGCAGAATTGTCACCAAACTTTACCATTCCTCCTTCATACCTTTCCAAATTCAAGAACTTATTCTTGTCACCAGTCATATGGTGAGAACATCCACTGTCAATAACCCAATCATCCTTTTCTTCCACTTGAGCAGCCAAAGCTTTTTCAACAACTTTGTGATTGACAGATTCAGAGAGTATTGAATCTTCTTCCTTGATGGCAATAAACACCCACTCATTTCCGGATTTGCTTCCTAGTTCTGATTCATCATCTGTTACTCCTTCATTGTCATCTTCTTCGTGAACATAATAGCAATTCTTTTGAAACCTTTGTCTGTTAGTATTAGACCTTGCAGATCTTTCCGGACATCTTGAAGCAAAATGACCAATCTTATTGCAGTTGAAACACTTAAAGGGTAGTTTTCCTTCATACTTACCGGATCCTCTTGGCAGTCTCTTTGCAATGAGGGCTTCAAGTTGAGCTGTTTCTGCTTCTTCTTCTTCCATGTCTCTTCTTGCTTGATCATACCATGACATTTTCCTTGATGAGTTTTCTCCCGGATCAAATCTCTTGTTTGCCTTTCACATAGGCACTGGCTTTGAAAGCAGATTCAGTCTTGGGAGGATCATCTCCAAACTCGGTCATTTCAAATGCAGCTAGTTTGCCAGCCAGTTGTTCTCTTGTGACAGTTGTGTGGCTCTGAATTCATCAATGGCAGCAACCTTGATTTTGTAGGCAGCAGGAAGGGATCTTAGGATTTTGCAGACAATCTCATTTTCATCTAAAGTTCCACCAGCATTTCTGATTCCACATACCAGCTCATTCACTCTTGGCATAAAGGTAGTGATGTTTTCATCATCTCTCATTTTCAATCTTTCAAATTTCCCTTTCAGACTTTGCAACCTTGCAGTTTTGACAAACTCATCTCCTTCATACAGAAGTTCTAGTTTAGTCAGGATCTCATATGCAGTTGGTAGGTCAATAACATTCGAGAGATCTGAGTCATTCAATGCGCTTAGAAGAGCTTCCTTGGTCCGCAGATTGTTTTCAGCTTCTGTGATTTCATTCAGAGTTGTCGGACCACCTTGTGGAGGTACATATGGTTTTGAAACCATAGCCAAGTACGCTTTTCCCATACATTCCAAGTGACACTTCATGCGACCTTTCCAGAGAGTGAAGTTGGTTCCATCAAACTTCGGACTATCCTTCTTGTATGACGACATCCTAGATCTCCTCAAGCGGTTAAGCTCCTATCAGAGGAACTTAGCTCTGATACCAATTGTTGGATCTAGGGCATACAACTGAGAGGGGGGGGTGAATCAGTTGTATAAAACTTCTTGTTCTTTCAAACACTTGATTCTTTGTTGTTAGTTAGCAGCATATCAATTAATCATCCATGAAAGCATAATACATAAGCACAAGAGCAGATAAGCATCAACACATTGAACACCAAGATTTTGACGTGGAAAACCCAGTTAAGGGAAAAACCACGGGGTGATTAACCCAAGAATTATTCTCTGTTAGAAGAATAAAGAAAAATGAATGGCACATGCCAATTAGGGCTCACTGCCCGAGCACACTGCTCACAAAGAGGCCCACTGCCTACAAGGAGACACACTGTCTACAAAGTGATAAAAATCATATTCTTGAACTGGAGAATGACATCTCTACCATGTCCGGATCAGTTCCAATTAAGCCCAAAAACCTCTGTTCTGCCTTTCGCACTTCTCTTCGCTATCCCACACTCATCCACACACACCACACCTCGAAATGAACTCACAGACCGTTATTTATACAAGACATCAACTTAGGATCAAACATCTAAGTTGGCAAACAATCATAAGAGTATCCACAAGATGAATAACACATCCGGTCAGCCACCACAAGAACATTCGCAGGATGAACAACTCATCCGGTCGGCTAAACAGGGCAAGAACTTCATCCGAAAGAATAACTTCAATTCCGGGCTCTACTATCAATGCGGATCAACAACACAACCTCAACACGATCCAGAAAACTTCACAAGCCTGCCTGAATGTCCGGATACATCCGCACTTCCTTTACTTGCTGGAATCTCTTGTCTTCCTCATCCGGAACTTCAAGAACACAGTCTGTCGCCACTGTAGAGGGTACTTCCGGACCTTCAAATCATACATTATCAATGCGGACCAATGACACAACCTCAACATGATCCAAGAACCTTCACAAGCCTGTCTGAATGACCAGGTACGTCCGCATTTCCTTTACTTACTGAAATCTCTTATCCTCCTTATCTGGAACTTCAAGAACACAGTCTGTCGCCACTGTCATAATGCAAGAGGTACTTCCGGACCTCCAAATCATACACAACTCAGGATGGCTCATCACAAGGACATCCCAAATACTCTTTCCAATCCGCAGATTAGGATTGTACAATTTCGGACCTCACCGGACCTTTCTGTGATCCTCTATCACCTCTAAGCACTTGCCGGAACCGGTTCCACACAGACAGCCATAACTTCTTCAGGTTTTCATGCGGACCTCTGAAAACTTGACTGAAGCATCTCAAGACTCATATCTGCAAACCCTTTAATCCGCATCCTCCGGTTCTCAACCTATCCAATATATTTGCCTTCTTCTCATCACTGTTCTTCACTGTTCCTGACTGAGGGTAATTTTCTCAATATCCTCAACACATAGCTCATCCAATCCTTCTTGTCAATGTAATATGAGTATGTTGACATCAATGACAACACTGGTTCACCTCATACTTGCAACAATGACAATGACCCTAGTTCCACCATTTAATATTTGATGAAATGGGCATTTCAAACCCAGTCAAACTACATTTTAAAACTTCTTAAATAATTTAGAGCTAACCACATTGACTAGTATGGCATCAGTCTCTTTTCTCAATTTAAATATGCATAAGTAATTGGAGACCAAGTTAACTCATCATTTGGGAAATTTCACTTCTTCAAGTCCCCAATACAAATCCCAAGGAAGAACAGATGAAGCAAGCCACTGCTAATGTCAATCCTATGGTTGACTAGGTGCCCCGCAACATAGAATTTTTTAGGAGTGGTGAAATTTAAGTGTTTTGACTGCCATACTTGCTTCCTTTGAGTATCTTGAACTAGGTAATTATCAATTACCATTTTAAATCTTATTAAATACTAATAATAATAATGATAATATGATGTAACCCTATTAAATATCATAGTGGATCAAATACTAGTATGACTATCTAACGAAATCTGGCATACAACATAACCCACTAAGCAGGACAACCGTCAAAAATCAAATCAAACATGTTCTCAAGTCAGGCCAAAACACACTTAGCCAACAAGCTCCATCAAATATAAATCAATTGCAAGACCGACATACTAACAGAACTGACAGGTTGAACTAGACATGTCATGCATCCTGATCGAGGATAATGACTTGGGATGTGGGACCTTAAGTTATCTCTGAAACAACATATCCATTTCATTCAAGGCATGCTTAGACCTATTAATTCAGGTGGAGTCGATGCCTGGTACCTACATCCTGCAACAAATGTCACGGTCAAGCATGTATAGATGCATATAAGCTAGCACTAGGTGGAAAAAGGAATCGCAACATCGCAGGGTGCTCACAAGTGAGTGATGCGACATCGTCCCTTCCATGTCATATCAATCTAGATTAGCTCAATCATAACCAAATCAAATCTATCTCTTAATCTGAACAGAACCCTACACTTAACATACAAGTGCATGAAATCATAAGTGTCAGAAGTACCATCATAACAAATAAATCTAACAGAATCAGTCACATGAGATCCATTCAATATATAACAGTTGTAGTAAGATCGACATCTTAATCATTGGAATGCAAAACAATATCAAAGCCTGCATCATCAGTGCCACAATAGAGGTTATCAATAAAACACATTATCTTTCATATGAAACCACCCATGGATGAAGCATCTACCTATATTGTACAACATAAATTGTTTACCTTATCTTGAATATTTCGGTTATTTTACCTTCACCTTCATGCGCCTTGACCAATTCACCTATACATCCAAGGTGCGAACGAAGGGGCACTACATCCTCCCCCCCTAAAACTTGACTTACTCCTGGAAGTCACAGACTAGGGTGGAAACATAACACATTAATATTACAATTTTCTATTGCCAACATATGCATTCACATTAAGCAATTATTTCTAAGTCAAGCACAATCGTTCAATAAAGGCATACAAGACATCATTTCCTACCCTTTAAGGTGTATCATGTGATCTACTAATAACCAATCACACGTATTTGAGAATTTCATACGATTCAAGGAACTGTATTTACAGATTATCAAAAATTACATCTCATTTCCTATTTCCACTATGGTTCCAACTAATTACTAACATGTAAAGTACAATTCTCCGCAGAGTCCTCCCTTGTACATACTATCAAAGGTTCGAAATGAACATGATAGAAACCACACTTAACACAGTACGGGGCTAACAGAAACAAACATTCAGAATAGCCACCATTTGAAATTTTAAAGAAGGTGAAAACCCAAGTGGGAAAATAACCAAATCCAATCTTAAGTCACAAAATGCCGGCAATTCCCAACAATAACTCAAGTATAGAGAAAATAATTTTGATGGCCACCCTATCATAAGAAAGTTTAATGAAAACAATTTCACTGTTAACCCCTAACAACGCATGAAACAACCATCAAAATTTTCAAAATAACCAAATTGCAAACAAATCCACATCACAATGTGGCTAATTTTAGCCACAAAAAGGGAGTATCCGCTACACAAGACCTAGGACACAAGGTCTAGGATGCGTTAGAGAATGTACGCCAACACATAGATAATTAGGTTATCTACATCCTCATATCTAAACAAGTTTTATACTAGGATTAAAGGAAACAAAATCATTACTTATTTACAGCAATTCCTACCTTTAATGCAATACAATTTCTTTATGTGAGGAAGAATAGATAATATTGCACACAAGAACATACTTAATCAAGACTACATTGGACTTATAGTATCACATTTATAACACATGGGTCTAACACAAATTTCAATTTATCTTCCTACACACAGTTCTTACACGTACTTACACAGTGGTGACTTACATAACCCACCTTAGAACTTCCACATGAAGTCATGACCAACAAGAGAAGATATAAGATTATCAAGCAAACACATAAAGATACCTCACAAGATATGGTCACTTCACCAGCCCAGGGAAGACAAAACACCACTGCCCTTTCACAATACCTCACCTGAAATGGTTCAGGATATTCACTTCACTAGAGGGGATAAATTCCACTTTCCTAATTCTATGCACTAAAAGTAACCAGGCTTCTATCTTCTAAAGCACTAGAGACCACAAGAGGGACTTGAGGTCTCAACAATCAGTAAGCACTAGTGTTGAAGAAACACATATTGTCAGCTATAACATCACATTTTCGCATAATAGACACACAAGTAAAACAAAGCATAAAGGATTTATTTCTTCTAGAGTCAAGAACAAGTCAGTAAATTTGTCATCCTTCTAACACCATACTAAGGTTCATCGGTGAGATGTACTATTAACAACTCACCATAAGCAGAAAACTGTTTAACCTAAAACAACGACAAGAACCAAAGATCCCAGTGTTGCAACCTTGGCTCTAATACCAGATGTAACGCCCCACCATGAACACCTTAGAGGACAACACATCTATGCTATGCAATGCAGAATATTTTTTTTGAATGTAAAAGATAACAAAGTAATGTTTAACAAGTCATTACACATCATTAACTAACAGCTTGTCCTCTAAGGTTCCATGGTTGCATTATTTGACAAATCAATTAACTTAAATTAACATGCATCATTAACTAACATCAGTAGATCGCTCTAAATCTATTGCACTAAATCAATAAACATTTACATCTCCATATCACAACATCAGATAAGTAATCATCAGGATCTAGTTCACAGTTACAATTTCTCCTCACATATGAGTACAACATTACATTGTTACATTATCACCTTTTGAATACATACATTATGAATCAAGTGGTACACAAGACTAGTATATGAATATAGATCACGGCCTTCATAACTGGTACAAGATCTGATGCCTGATACACAAGATATAACCCGCTCGTACATGAATATCGGTAAGGGAAAGAAAACCAATGGATAAAAGCTCTTCCACCCGACCATGTGGAACCCTGAGGTCCACCCCCCGAGCTAGGAGATAACATAAGGTCCCACAACAACGGACAGTCAGGTAGACAGAGGACTATAGAACAAAGACAACACATGACTTCCAACCGCAAAAGTCAATATCACTAACAACACAATAGTACTTCCAGAGGCAACACTTAACAAATGGGGAGAGTACAACTAGGGAATTCTAGGCTGTAGTAGGGAGAGTGTCATCGCATGGTCCTAACATGGGTTACCCAAGCTATCTATCACCAGAAGTTGGCCCCCATCTATGGTTACCCTGGCAGCCTCTCCCTAGGCACGGGCCCCATAGGGTGACACATGCGGAATCAACATTACTTTCATGAGGACAAGGAAGTTGATTTTGCCAACCACGGCCTTCTCATCTCATCCTTAGCCTGAACGAGCACTACAGGCATGAGTGAGGCATCCAATTATCTTGTTAGTGTGGAAACTACCCAACCCCTAAATTAATTATTAGGTTATCACTTGATTACCAACTTCCAATGGGTTACCCTGGCAGCCACTTTGGGCACCGGCCCCACATTGGAAGCCACTCCCCTACCTGCACCTAGAAACCCTATCCATCACACATAACAACTATCATCATAACAGCAAATATACATAACAATGCAAGGCATCAACCATCTTGCAACCAATCACAACATAATAAATCACCAGAGCAAGGCATGGGTCCTCTTGCTCCAACATCTCCACCATAACAAGGTGTATTCCAGAGCAAGGCATGGGTCCTCTTGCTCCAAAAATCTCATAAAATAAACTAGCCCAGAAATTTATTACATGCCAACAACAGTAATGAACCACCACAATTATGAAGGACTTTACCACATGGATTCAAGACATAACAACAGGACTAGATATATTGAGCAAGGCATTATCCCTCTTGCACAGTTGTTAAAATCAAATAAACCATAAGCAGAGAGAATTCAACATCACATAAAACCAAAACATGCTCATCCTTTAACCAGAATGCAATAATACAAGGATCAAACCCACAACTACCCCTACTGGCCTCTGGAATAAACTTTCACTAGACACCACTGAAACACCACAATCCCACATTAACATTTACTCTTAAATGCATAACTCCTTCAATTAGACAAATCCAATAAACATACCCTAAGTGTAATATATAATATGACATACTAACCATGGGTCTTCAAAACAGTACCATACTCATAAGATGCCCATGAATCAATACAACATTCACTTCAATTATTCTACTATTCCTTGCAACAAGACGATATAAACAACAACATAATTTATTATATCAAATGGGATCCATGAATGTGGACTTCATTATGAATGCAAACAACAACTCATCAAGGTCCAAAACACTTATAACAAAGAGTTAGCACTTATACTCAATATTTAATTCACTACTAGGAGAAGTTAACAATAACCATTACTCGACAAGACCCTTGACGAGCAACGCTTAGAACTAAACTATCTACAAGACATCACAAGTGATTCTATTCTTAATTCAATAACATGATAAGCATATCACTTTTAAACTAAGATGCGATGCTCGCTAAGAGCCTCAAGATCCAAACCCTACATCCTACCTTATTTATGATAACTAAAGTTCTCATACAGGGGACATCATGTTCTTACAACATCAACACAATATATCAAATCTTATTATCCTATGCCTCTGGAACACAAACCTTTATGACCTACACTCAAGCCCATTGCGACCAATGATACATCTTACACAAGAATCATCTACAATATTCCAATTATTTAAAGCATAACCAAATACAATGTTTTACCCTAATCTCAATCCTTCTTATCAAATTTTAACTTAACAAAACCATTATAACAAATCGTAAATTAAATCCTTTCCAACTAAATTAAAAAAAGTCAACATTAAATATATCACCATATCGTCTTTCATCTATTCACATTAACAAATAAATCGATACTATCTATATCGTTTCATTTCTTAATCCTATATCTTTCTTTATATATATATATATATATATATACAAAGATCAATAAATCGTTTGATCTTTTAAGTCAATTTCGTTAATTCAATCTAAATAACCTAATAAATTATCCTTAAAACTTCATTTAAAGTTGTCTTTTAACGATAGTCAAATACAAGATATAGTATATTTTTTTTTAACTCTCTTTACCCTAGTAATTTAACTTACCATTCTATCCCAAAGCATTACAATTAACATTGACAATAACTATTAACACTTTTACGAAATTTTCTAATTTGTTGGGACATTTAACTATTCATCTGTTACATTTTGATCTGATAATAATAATAATATACCAATGCCTACAATACAATCTATATCCTTACCTCTAGAGTCTCAAGATCATATAATGGAGTTAAACAAACAATTAGATTGGTTTCTAAAACATGTAGAAAAAAAGAAAAAAACAATATAGTTCTGAGATACATAATTCCTATCAATGTAACTCACAGACACACACACAGATAGTCAATATAAGCATAAGTGTATTAGTGGAGTGATAGAATATTAGAATGAGGTCTAACCTTAGACCTGCAAGGATTGGTATGCACTATGGGGTATGATCTCCAAATCCATTTGTAATTAGACATCCCTTGATATTCACAGCCGTCTTGCCACAAGAACCAGGGTTCAGTAATTTGGATTTTCAATGAGTTGATCATGCTTGACTATCTTTTAAAACAAACATTTGCTTAGTTTTCACTTTGACTTATTTGAGGCAGTTCAAATCTCAGTTTGGGTCTTTTGGCAAGTCAGTTCTCTTTGACATGCTATAATATTATCTTTGGGCAGACCTCTTGAATCTAAGTCATCTAATAGGTAAATCCTATTTGGAAAAAAAATTATAATCTGAGATTACATCAGCCAGGTCAATATTTGTTTGTCTTTCTACTTCAACGTGCTATATCATGATAACACCTCGGCTAGGTCAATCCTCTTAGGTTTGAGTCTACTAATATAAACATCCTGATCAAATAGCTTTTGGTTCTTTGTGAAACAAAACTCAATTTGCATATCTTTCAATCCACTGCTACAAGCTTTGCTATCAGGAAGATTCCACCTCCAGATATCTGCATCTTTTACATATTTAAAAAGTAGACCAACTCTTTCCATATTTGTCTCTGGTAGCAATGAGTTTCTTTGACAATCTTCTTGTGTGGTGAGTCTGGTGACAATTCCAAAGCCCATATTTTCTAATAGAAATTTTTTCAGTAAAGAAATCATATGCAATAGTTGCTCCACTGCAGTTCATGTCTATGACCTTAATAATATTTTTATTGTCATACTCGTTTGCTTGGAGTCTCTCCATTGCAGTCTTTACAATTCCCATATAATGACTGGACTTCCATCCCATTCGACATGGTGACCACCAAAAGTTAGCGAGGCTGGGAAAGCAAGGATTTATTTATTTTCTAGTTATGACATGATGGTAGAATGTGCACTCATAAGGATTATGATAGAAACTTTTAAATAGAGCAACAGACAAATGGATGCCAAGACCTAACATTTCCAATATTCTCCCCTGATGAACTGTGGTCCCGTGAAATGCATTGACTAACGGATATCCACACAATAGAATAACTGACAGAGATTAAAAGTACTCTTTCCTTGGTTGATCGATACCCTACTCCCCAGCTGCTGGTCATCTGCAGCAAAATTGCTCTGATCGACATGGGAAAACAACAAGAAAAAAAGAGACACTTCAAATCACACTCCCTGTGTTTTATGGGCAACGAGCATACTGGCCCACCAATATGTCGAAGGAAACCCTTATCAAAACCTATTTTAGCAAGCCCACCAGCCTGTAAAACTCGTCACCCTATGTCATTTCTTCATCCATATATATTCCTCTTGTCCCCCTATGAGAAATCTCAACCCCTCGATGAAAATCCCATCACAATTTCTTAGACAAAACAAGGGTCTTACTAACCATGCTCCCCCATCACTCTATTGTACCTGAAAAGAGTATGGGCACCCTCTCAGGCCTTCACTCCTTTTGAGGAAGTTGCCTGCTAGTTTAACTTGCTGCTACTATTTTCGTGCTTAACAAAGCTCTAGTTACATTTGTTTTGGAGTTTATTATTTTTTTTGGTTTGAGAAGCTAATGGTGCTGAAAAGTTTTAATATATTATTTTGATACTCTTGTAAATAGGCCTTTAGGGCCATCATGAATTGTAATCTTGGATTGTAAAAGGGCTAAGTCTATGTATGTTTATCACAACCTATGATTATCTAGCTTGATGTAATAGTCAATATTTGGATATTCTCTTCTCAATGAAAAGAGTAAATTCTAAGCATTGTGATTAGTTCTAAATTTATTTTAGTTATGATGTTTATTTTTGGATAAATGATAATATTTTGTAATATTTAATTATTTTATTGAATAAACTTTGGTTTTGGAGAGGTTGGATCTTACATGTGATACCAGAGCTAGGTTCAACTCTAGGGTATGTAGTCTTCTTTTCTAAAGTTTCATTCCTCTAGTAGCATTAGATTTGTAACATGACAATGACCCTAGTTCCACCATTTAATATTTGATGAAATGGGCATTTCAAACCCAGTCAAACTACGTTTTAAAACTTCTTAAATAATTTAGAGCTAACCACATTGACCAGTATGGCATCAATCTCTTTTCTCAATTTAAATATGCATAAGTAATTGGAGACCAAGTTAACTCATCATTTGGGAAATTTCACTTCTTCAAGTCCCCAATACAAATCCCAAGGAAGAATAGATGAAGCAAGCCACTGCCAATGTCAATCCTATGGTTGACCAGGTGCCCTGCAACATAGAATTTTTTAGGAGTGGTGAAATTTAAGTGTTTTGACTGCCATACTTGCTTCCTTTGAGTATCTTGAACTAGGTAATTATCAATTACCATTTTAAATTTTATTAAATATTAATAATAATGATGATAATATGATGTAACCCTATTAAATATCATAGTGGATCAAATAATAGTATGACTATCTAACGAAATCTGGCATACAACATAACCCACTAAGCAGGACAACCATCAAAAACCAAATCAAACATGTTCTCAAGTCAGGCCAAAATACACTTAGCCAATAAGCTCCATCAAATATAAATCAATTGCAAGACCGACATACTAACAGAATTGACAAGTTGAACTAGACATGTCATGCATCCTGATCGAGGATAATGACTTGGGATGTGGGACCTTAAGTTATCTCCGAAACAACATATCCATTGGGTTCAAGGCACACTCAGACCTATTAATTCAAGTGGAGTCGATGCCTGGTACCTGCATCCTACAACAAATGTCACAGTCAAGCATGTATAGATGCATATAAGCTAGCACTAGGTGGAAAAAGGAATTGCAACATCGCAAGGCACTCACAAGTGAGTGATGCGACATCATCCCTTCAACTTTATATCAATCTAGATTAGCTCAATCATAACCAAATCAAATCTATCTCTTAATCTGAATAGAAACCTACACTTAACATACAAGTGCATGAAATCATAAGTGTCAGAAGTACCATCATAACAAATAAATCTAACAGAATCAGTCACATGAGATCCATTCGATATATAACAATTGTAGTAAGATCGACATCTTAATCATTGGAATGCAAAACAATATCAAAGCCTGCATCATCAGTGCCGCAATAGAGGTTATCAATAAAACACATTATCTTTCATATGAAACCACCCATGGATGAAGCATCTACCTATATTGTACAACATAAATTGTTTACCTTATCTTGAATATTTCAGTTATTTTACCTTCACCTTCATGCGCCTTGACCAGTTCACCTATACATCCAAGGTGCGAATGAAGGGGCACTACATCCTCCCCCCCTAAAACTTGACTTACTCCTGGAAGTCACAGACTAGGGTGGAAACATAACACATTAATATTACAATTTTCTATTGCCAACATATGCATTCACATTAAGCAATTATTTCTAAGTCAAGCACAATCATTCAATAAAGGCATACAAGACATCATTTCCTACCCTTTAAGGTGTATCATGTGATCTACTAATAACCAATCACACGTATTTGAGAATTTCATACGATTCAGGGAGAATACCTTGGCCCCCTTAATCTGTTCAAACAAATCATCAATCCGAGGCAAGGGATATCTATTTCTCACTATCACCTTATTGAGCTGTCGATAATCGATACATAGCCACAAAGATCCATGCTTCTTTTTCACAAAGATCATAGGTACTCCCCAAGGAGAGACATTAGGTCGAATGAATCCTTTGGCTAACAGCTCCTCCAACTACAGTCAAAGCTCCTTAAGCTTCTGAGTGGTCATCCTATATGGAGCTCGAGAGATTGGCTCTGCACTGGGAACAAGATCAATCCTAAAGTCGATGTCATGCTTAGGTGGCATCCCTGAAATATCAAATGGAAAAACATCAACATACTCCCTCAAGAGTGGGTGATCATCAAGAGATGCCTCTCGACTCTCCTCCATCTCCAAGTCACTAACAGAAACTGCAAAAAGCTGACATCCCTGACACATGCATCTCTTAAGTTGCATAGTGGAGATCATACGTAGGGAAATAGGTCTCTGAACTCCTACAACCTCAACCTCTACACCAAAATCATCCACACATCTAACAAACTTATGCCAACAATCGATCATTTCCTGATGGGCCTCTAACCAATCCATCCCCAAAACTATATCATAAGATCCAAGGGGTAGGATGTGAAGGTCTACTGTAGTAGATAGAGAGCCAATCCTCAACTCACACCCAAGAACTAGAGACTCAACTGCAACCTTAGCCCCAGAAGCCAACTCAACCTGCCACCTATCATCCTGCTTTGTTGCTACTAAGCCACAATGCTCCACAAGAGGAGATATGAATGAATCAGATGCACTAGAATCAAATAGAACAGAAAAACCAATACATCGCATGAAACCAGAAGTCTCCACCATGGTACCCTAATGCTCTGCCTGGCGGTTATCCACCGTTACAAAGACTCTGTGCGATCTGCTTGCATCACCAACTATTGGCTCTGAAGCTGCCGGTCGATGTCCAAACCTTGAAGTACCCTTCTTCAGGAACTGTCTAGCAATATGGTCCTATTGGCCACAAGAGAAGCACCTTGTGCCTCTACCAAAACCACCGCCACCCTGAAAAGCACTAGACTGCTGAAAACTGCCTCTGCTCACTACGGATTGAGTGCTCTGAGTGGGTCAATCAACATAATCCTCTTTAGCACGCTACCAATTCTGGTTCTTCTTATTTTGAAATCTATTACCTTGTTGTGGTTACAAATTCTTTGGCTTGGACTGTGAGTACTGCTGCTACTATCTACCCTTAGAGGGTGCATGAGATCCTGATGCCTGAGTATGACCACCATGAGAACCATATCCTGCAGAAGGTACATTACCAATATGCACACCTGTATGCCCATCAAGTGCCATAGCCAAATTCTCCTCCACTAACCGAGCTTTCTCCATGGAAACCTCCATAGACTTAGGTTCGAATACATGAACCCCTCCACTAATCTAGGCATTCAAGCCCCTGATAAAATGCTATACTAACATAGACTCGTCATCCCTGATACCTGCATATTGTTTGAGCTCATAGAATCTGCGCTCATAGTGCTCCTCTGTCATGGCCATCTGCCTCAGGTCATGAAACTCATCTGTGCGGCACTGCCTCTAATGATCAGAAAGGAAACAAGATTTGAACCTCTCTAAAAACAACTCCCAAGAGATGGTGCTAATGTCCAAATGCATCTTCTGCTCCTCTAACCGCCACCAAGTCGAAGCAAACCCTCAGAGATGCAAAATAGCACATCTAGATTTGGTGTTGCTGCCATAAGGGTGCATGGCAAAACACCTACCTATACCAAATAACCAAGTTTCCACCTCTAGACCACTACCAGCTCCATCAAAGGTGGGAGGGCGTGCCCTCAAAAGATCTCTCATATGGTTGGCTAGTGTGGCCTCCTACTCAGTTGTCAACTCTCTCCACCTATGAGATCTCTCTCTCTCTAGGATCTGGCTGGACTACCTCCTGACCCCCTCTAGGCTGCTCAACCTCCTGTCTAGGGCCTAAACAGGCAAGGGCCTCCTCAAGTAATTGTCTCAATTGGCTCCCTCAGGCTGACCCTGACCTTCCATGTTCTAACCCCCACCTTCATGGGCACTCTCATGAGGAGAGCTAGGAGGAGGTGTACCACCACCACCTCTCCCATGACCCCTACCTCTGCCACGACCTTGACCCCTACCTCTAGGCATCTACCTACAGCACCAAAAGATGATTTATTACACACAAAAAGGGAAACAACAAGGATATAAGTTAATCTACAGAGTTTAATCACTAGGTCACTTAATGGGCTCAAATATAACCAGAGTACCCAGTGTTTAAACTTGGCTCTGATACCAAATGTGACACCTCATCATGCAACCCTAGAGAGTTAGGCTAACAAGAGCAAAATTACAGAAATATATTTTTTTTTAAAGCAAGAAATTGCAATATTATTACAACCAAAGATAGCATAATACACAACATAAAGAAAAGTGCACTTCTAACTCCTCTAGGGAAACATAACTACATTAGCTGATCATAAAGTTTAAACAACACAAGTGATATACATCATACTACTACTACAGATAAGAACAACTTTTACATTTGCAAGATAGTTAATTTACAAAGTTACAATACAAGATTACAAGACCGATCATGTCGGTTTACAAATAAATACTTATGAAAGTATACAACAACTCTGAATGTGTAATGCAAATCTAGAACTGGATCACTTCTACACTAGACTCAAACTAATTCTCCAAGAAGACCAATGGATAGCTCTGCCACCCAACCATGTGGAACCCTGAGGTCCACCCCTATGAGCTAGGAGATAATGACGAGGATTCCACTAAACCAAGGACAAAACAACAAATATAACTAGATGAATACCAGCTCAACATAGACCAACCATTATAACAAGACTGCACAAGGCAAAACAATGCTCCAGAGGCAACAATGAAAACATAAAGGGGGAAGTAGCCAAACTGTAGCAAGGAGAGTGTTTAAACTTGGCTCTGATACCAAATGTGACACCTCATCATGCAACCCTAGAGAGTTAGGCTAACAAGAGCAAAATTACAGAAATATATATTTTTTTAAAGCAAGAAATTGCAATATTATTACAACCAAAGATATCATAATACACAACATAAAGAAAAGTGCACTTCTAACTCCTCTAGGGAAACATAACTACATTAGCTGATCATAAAGTTTAAACAACACAAGTGATATACATCATACTACTACTACAGATAAGAACAACTTTTACATTTGCAAGATAGTTAATTTACAAAGTTACAATACAAGATTACAAGACCGATCATGTCGGTTTACAAATAAATACTTATGAAAGTATACAACAACTCTAAATGTGTAATGCAAATCTAGAACTGGATCACTTCTACACTAGACTCAAACTAATTCTCCAAGAAGACCAATGGATAGCTCTGCCACCCAACCATGTGGAACCCTGAGGTCCACCCCTACGAGCTAGGAGATAATGACAAGGATTCCACTAAACCAAGGACAAAACAACAAATATAACTAGATGAATACCAGCTCAACATAGACCAACCATTATAACAAGACTGCACAAGGCAAAACAATGCTCCAGAGGCAACAATGAAAACATAAAGGGGGAAGTAGCCAAACTGTAGCGAGGAGAGTGTCATCGCATGGTCCTAATCATGGGTTATACAGGCTATCTCTCACTAGAAGCCGCCCCCCATCTATGGTTATCCTAGCAACCCTTTTCTTGCACTAGCCCCATAGGGTGACACATGCGGAGCCGACAGATCCTCTCATGTGGACAAGGAGGTCAACCTTGCCAACCAGGCCTTCTCATCCCATCCTTAGCCTTTGCGAGCACTCAAGGCATGGGTGAGGCAACATACTTATCTTGTTATGTGAAAGACTACTGACCCACCTAGATATATTTTTAGGTTATCACTTGATTACAACTTCCATGGGGTTATCCAAGCAGCCACTTTGGGCACCGGCCCCACCATGGAAGCCACTCTCCCTTCTACACTAGCAACCCTAATCCAACATCAGAAACAAATGACATGCATAAGAGAGGGACTATAAGACATCTAACTTTCACAACCCATCATGTTACATAAACAGTTAGAAAGTTCCATATCTACAAGACTTTTTCCCATCCAAACAAACTTGATTCATTAATCCCATTACATTGTCATGCTACAATTTTGAACCAAGGACTAAGAAGCCACACCTCTCAAGTTAGGTACAAAACCAATGATAAAGTAACCATTATCTGACAAGGACAATGCTTTCACATCTTGACACCAAGTAGTCATGACATCTCTCTAATTACCCCACTTCACACTTAGTCACAGCATAACTATAAGTTCAAACCTCAAATAGATACAATGACCCATGGTAAGCATTTCGATATGATAAGGAAGACAAACATGTATATGAGATTTAATATACCCCTGACCATAACATGAAAGTAACTATGAGATTATAACTTCATTTTTAAGAAAATTCTAGTTTACGAAATTAGCACTTTCTCTACAATTCCAAAATAAATTTCCTAGCTAATTTCCTAACAACTACCATCTTCTAATAAAAACACACCATAATATATATTTGCTAAACATAAATTTTCCATCTAAGATTTACTAATTACACATCCTAATATGAACAACTACAAGATATAAATATTATTGCTATAATAATAATAAACTTTTCGGTGATCATTTTACTACTACAATATGTTAATAACTACCAATTTGCTAATAACAACAAACTATAATTATTTACATATATTTTCTATAAACATGAACTTCCATCACAGTTTACCAACTACCCATTCTATTAAATAACAACTATAAATATCTATATATTTTCCCATTTGCTTATATTACGATTGACATGCTACTAACTACAATTCTTAATAAGATCATCTACAAATACATATATATATTTTTTCCCATAAGCATAAATTTTCATCTAATATAAAATAATCTCAAATCGAACACTACAAAAAAAAATATGTGTTTTCCCCATTGCTACCACTATCTACAATAACTAACAAACAACTTCAAATTACATTTATTTTGCTATGCACATCGACTAACCCTTAACTTTCTACGACTACAATTTTCTAATAGATCAATTACTAATGTGATACCCATCCCACATTCGAACTACACTTTCAGCTAAAGTGACCACAAATATATGAATACCTTTCACTTAAAACACATGCGATTATTACACGGCTAACTAGTTGTTCTATCAAAAACATGGAATAGGTTTAAATAGCATCAGCAGAAATTGGAAGGTAACGAACAAAAATCTACGTCCATTTCTTAAGACGCAGTCAGCCATTCATAATGAAATTAGAAACTTGAGAATAAAAGATTATCTTCCATAAATGACTCACATTCTAATCTATTCATTCAGGGATTTATTTGGCTTGGGCACAGAAGAAGATCCAACAATGTTTATTCAATTTATGTTTTCTATGATTATGAGAACAGGGCAGATTTAGCAAGGATTCAGCCAAGACAAAATTTAGAAGAAAAACTAGAAAGAATTAATTGTCTATAAAGTAAATCCAGTAAGATTATATGCAGAGCATAACGCCATTAAATGGCAGTAAAAGACACAAGGATATAGGTAAATATAATGCTCATATATGGCAGTCAAAACATCAGTTTGTGGCACCATATATGGCTGAAGATTACTTACTTGATTATACCAGATTTCAATGGCAGAAAAGACATATATTATATCAAACTTAGCCCTATAACAGAAGCCTAGGAAGAGAGTATAGTCATCCACTGAGCATAATAGAAAGGGGATACAATTCAAATAGAATAGTTGGAAAACTCTGGCAGACATATATTCAAAATGTGGGATCATAGACAGGCACGTGAATTATTTTACAAAATGCCCAAAAGAAATATGGTCTCATAAAATTCCTCAATTTGCAGGATATGTTCAAAATGGATTTTGTTGAATAGCTAAAAATATTTTCAAGAAAAATAACTCATACTTGTAAAGCCAAACCTATGGCCTTGGACAGTACCCTCCTTGTCTTAGCAAAAATAAGTGCTTGAAACAGCATAAGGAAGGGAAATTTTAGTCAGATATTATGGTTGGAAATACTCTGGTAGACATATATGCAAAATGGAGAACACAGACAAAGCCTGTTGACTGATGACAAAATCCCTCAAAGAAAAGTCCTAGCAATGATTGCAGGAACAAAGGAATACATCCCATGACACCAAGATGGGAAATCGACATAAGAGCATCCATAGATTAAAATTTGTAGAGATAAAGATGGAAATAAGACATAACTGAATGAGGATTGATTCAACACAAGGATCCAAGAAGGTCACAGTATTTGTTTTATAAATTTTTAAAGATGAACAGCTACAAAAACTGAGATAGAAGAAAGCAACAGGCAGACAAAACAACCCCAACTAATTGATTCAAAAGCACAAGGGAGGAGAAATAATTTATCCAAGTACAAATAACACTCAATCAAGAATAATACAGAAACATACCCGAAATGAAAATATGATCTGGAGCCTCCAATTTCTTTTGTTTTCCTGTAACCAATTCTTTGTTTCTCCCCCAATTTCTGAATTCTCCTTCCAACTCCCTCTCCAGAACAAAATCCCCTAATATAAAAATGGCTCAGCTCATAAATTAACACAGACATGCATCCGTTACCCAACATCCCATTCCTCCGAGAATTTAAAATCTTGCTATAAAAAGAGATCCTCCAAATCTTAAAATTTCACAATCGACAACTCATGACATTAATTTACTACCTAAAATTATTCTTTTAAATAACAACATAATAATTAATCATACTAAAACTTATGATGATAAATCAAACATTAAATAATTAATTAAGTCAGTAATAACATTTTACTTCAACAATATCCCAAATTTAACTACTCAGAATACTATTGGATTTAACATAATGATAGCAAGAACACATATACATAACTTAAACAAACTCACAATGCCCACAACACGTAACGACCAACAATAGGAAACGAGGATCCAATGTCACGTCATGACACAAAACCACAACAAAAGACTGGGACTGACCTAGCGGAATAAACCTCTCGTTATCTCCCATCACTGATTCCCATTGGTGTAAGAGCCCGCTCAAACCTGTGATATCAGGTGGAGTCGAGGCTCGATACCTGCAGCCTGCATCCAAACAATTGGTTGTAAACGATCAAATACATTTATGTCAACACACATACAGAGTCAGAGAATCACGGTGTAGTAGGGTACTCAAAGCGAGTAATACTACACCATCCCTGCTCTTGAATACGACTATAACCACTTTTACTTAAATTTAGTTATCAACAAATCAAATGAAACATGATAACATTAAACCATTACTAATCATGTCAAGCTCATCATAACTGAAGTAATAACAATGTCATCATAAACTCATAACACATGTCTAAACTATATCAATCGAACATAGTCCATCCAAATTCAAATAAACATAAACCATAACCTACTAATCAAATGTCTCAGAACTGTATAAATGTAATGAAAGACTAGAAACTGTCTCAGAACTGACAGAGAGAAATATGAAACTAACAACTATCACAAGCCAAAATGTGAGGGTCATTACAAGAATTCCTATTAGGAGCAAAAAACCAAGGGACACCCAAAGACCGGTGTCCACCACCTCGCGCCATGCTCTAGGCACAGGGATGTGACTCCCCATCTTTAGAAGGGAGGTTTCCAACCACCTCAATCCCTAAGGAGATGAAGGAAGCCTCAAACAACTAACCCTAAAGATGTAAAAACCTTCTAAGAGAGGAAGGAGTAGTAGTCATTGGTCTAAGCTAGACAAAGAACTAATTATTCTTGTCAACTTAGTTCCTTCTTTCCATTACCAATTGTTTCATCTATGTGGATAGAACTCCTTCAATTGCAATTGTCACTCTATGGAGTGCCACCATCTTGAGGGAGGGGAAGAGGGATCAATAAGGCCTCTCTTCCCCCAAGCCCAATATGGAGATTCACAATAACATGGATTTATTGGAATTGCCAGACTGGAAACCAAATCCCTCACCAGGATGAGACCAAAGGATAGCATGGAAATGAAGACAATTTAATGCATGCTGCCTCATCCCCTGGATCTTTCCAATTCCCCCCATTCTTTAGAAAAACACTTCTCATTTCTTAACTCTATAATAACAGAGCAACAACCAAGAGAAAAGAGAAGTATTCCCCAAAGAACAGGGTGGCAAACATAGCATACAAAAATAGGAAGTACTCATTTTTCTCATATAGAGGAAGAGATGAACGTAATAACAGATAGGGACATCTATTTATAGCAAAATTGCAAAGGCTTACATACCTGAGTAATCACACTTTGCTGATTTCTAGATCATTTCAGTTCAACTAGTACTATGGCATGTTAGTCTTTAATGGAAATCTTTCAATATTCTACCAACTCTGCCAGAAGGGGAAATGGAAACGGCACCCGTCATCACGTTAATTTCCTAGAATCTAGAGCACCCGCATATTGATTTCTTTGGTAGAATGCCAGTTTCTACAATAAGATTTCCAAGTTAGGTTTCATAGTTGTAGCATTATATCTATTTTAAACATCATACCCTACTCAAAAATTGTCCCAACATCAAGCAGAAAATCTCATCAAACCTGGAAACCAATCCGTAAGGGTTGACCTCGTATCCCACCAGTCCCTTATCATGCTCATTTCCTTATACTATGGTAGCAAGGAAGACCTGGCACACGCTTGAAAAACCATCACTACACCAATTCATCATTCACTATGCACCACCCCTCTATTTCCTCTTTTGAAAATAGACCATCAATCATAGAACAGAAAGTCCAAATCAACGACATAGATAGGTCCAACAATATTGAAAATCCCTGTCACTTGAGTAAAGGGGTGTGGACCAAGAAGAAAAACCATCTAGACTACCACCTCAGCTCAACAAAAAGGTCAAGAATCATGAGAAAAAGTCAATCCTTGCCATGAGACAGCATCCCACACTTCCACAATCGCCAGCTCCCACAGTAGATAAGCCCCCATGAAATAGCGAAATGGTCCCTAGATCATGCCATGTGGCACCAAATAATCTATTTAACCCACAAAAAATTAGAACCAAGCCATGTGTTTCCTCCCTGCTCATCCACAAGCCATTCAGGGGTCCACCACAAAGGTTTAGCAGAATGGTGGAATGCTTGAAAACATGCCACACGAGCATATCGGGACCCGCCATAAAGGTTCCACCATAAGGCTTAGCAAAAGGTTTGCCACATGTCAACCCTTCTATGGTTCCATGAGCTATATTTACACCATTATAATAATAACCACGGAACAACAAAAACTAAATAGAGCATGCCATGTGTTGTCAAATAGTTCTTTTGGAAAACATTTTAAAAGGGGACCCGAGCACGTGTGTTTTAGAACAAAATTGTTCTACAAGGTAAAGAGGGGCCAAATTTTACAAAAGGGACATGGGTCAAAAACTTAAGCACATAACAGGATTAATTTGGCATGTGGGTTGGTCTAGTAACTATAGGATCAAGGGGTCAGTAATCGAACGATGACCTAAACATAATGTTATAACTTGGAAACTAGGAAGGGGTGGTAGACAGTCATCATAGAATTAGAACAAAAGGTATCTTGATGCTAGCATAAGCTGTAGGACTTAGAGTTTAAGATAGGAGAACAAAATTCAAAGCAATTTCACATCTAAACCCTAGCAAAGAATTATCATATTTGGAGCATGGAGTGGGGACGCAATAAGAGGCCAAGGAAAATTTTTAGAGTCCTAACAATGGCTCTAGTTGGGGACATTTGTTCAACCTGAACAAAGTGAGAGCACAAAAATCTGTGGAGAAGCAGACCACTGAACACATTTTACCCAAGAACTGCCCAACCAAAAAAAGTCAAACACCTTAATCATCCAACACATCCTGGTGGCCCTAGGCCACCAAAAACAAAAGACCAAAGCCTTCTTTTGTCAAATATCCTACTTTCCAATACTTGCTTTGGGCCTAGTCAGGAAACATTATTGTGACTTATTCGATTGCACATATGGCCATTTATACTTCTCATCACATGTCTAAATTTAAAAACCACAAAGTCTTTTGTACTGAACTGAAACTTGCAATCACACATCAATTTAAGGGTACCATCAATCCTAGTATACATATCATATCTAACAAATGTGTCAAATTCAAAATCAATATGACACCATATGTTATTTATTTCATCTTCACATCACATTAGATGACCTTTTGGCTCATTTGGGAGATCAAAACATTCATAACTCACTTGGCATATATCATTACAAACATAAGCCTCATCATTTGTAATTAACCCAAACCTAAAACATTCATAAGCGACATCTTCTTGGAATAATTCAGCATGTATATGTTCCAGTTCATCAAAACCATAACTCAACTCTAAGTCTAGAAAATTAGGTTGATCAAAAGTAAAGGAATACAACATATCAACCGAATGATTATTTAAATCCTATCTTTCATATGATGAGCAAAAATGCTCATATGAAAGCATCCCTTCAATCTAGGCTGATATAAAGTTGTAATTAGTCACATTTTGTAGCTTATTGGCACTGTCATATACTCTTGTAGTGGGTAGAAAAGATTTAGCTCCCCATAAAATTAGATCCTTGTCTAAACATAGACCATGACCTAAAATTTTTACTTGCATCATGGTTTGATTTCCCTTAGAATTTTCATCTTCTTCATATTCCTAGTCCTTTGTAAAAATGGGATTAATTCTACCCCAGTGAGGATTATCATTTATCATATCTAGAAGATCAAGAGGCTCATCATAAAGGGGATTTTGCCTTACATCCATTGTTGTTATAGAAGTTTTCCCCTTTCCAACATGAGGATCTAAATCCTTCTCAACATCAATATATTCTAGGTCATCATAATCCACAAAAGAACATTCAGTCATACTCTCATTATCACTTATCACACTAACACTTATCCCTTCAGGCTTACATTTTGACCATTCACCCAGGTATGCAACTTACTCATTAATAGACAAATTTACTTCCTCATAGTTTCTCATATCAACACATTCATTGACTAAGGTGATGCATTTTGCTTCCACTTTGTAAGTGCTCTTTAAAATATCAAAGGAATGACCACATACAATGTTATCACAATTATCATAACAAAAAGGCACCTCTGTTATAGAATCTTGTTTCAAATCTTCAAATAACATGCCAGTACATTCATCTTTCATATCATCCACTATGTGAGACACTTTATCATATTGAATACTCGGATCCTTCTCCATTTCCAGGGTAGGTGGTTTATAATGAGGACTGAACCCATATATATTCCTTTGTCCATTATGTCCTTTCTCTTGGATATTATAGCCATGACTTGTACCAACATAACCAATGAATTGATTATGAGCATCATCCATAATTTCCTTATTCCTAAGTTGAATTCTTTCTTTATTTTCATGCATGGCAATCAAATCATTGTTTCTCAAATGACTAAATGACAAGGCAACTGAAAGACCAGGGTCCTTGTAATCTTGGCAATTAATGCTATCATTTGATCCAAATTTGTTATTTGTGAGAGTTGTTGCAATAAAGTCAATACTTGCATATCCATACTCTCTTTCCCTCATATGCTTCAAATTGTTCTCAATATCCATAGCCATAGAATATGCTTGATGGAATGTTGTAGCATTTTTATCTCTCAGTAAATAGCTCATCTCTTCATTGAATGCACCCAAGTATATAACCAAACACATTGCATCATTTGGCATGATATCCTCTAGAATATCTCTTATTGTCTTTGCAAACCTTATATTGAAAACAGGAACCAGCTCCTCTTCAGCCTTCTGAATGTGAACAAGTCTATTGATTAATGAACTTACATTAACCCTCTTACCAAACTAAATAATGAAAGCTATTGTAAACTCTTGCCATGAAGAAATGCAATGCATAGACAAATCTGAAAACCAATCACTTGCATCTCCTTTCAGAGATTGAACATATAACTTCATGACAACATCTTTTGCATCAACATCGTAATCTCCCATTAGGTCACTGAAATCTTGCAAATGCTTATTTGCTAATTCAAAACTATCACCATTGAACTTTGGCAGATGCTCTCTAACCCCATCAAAAATGGAATTCAGATGGTTTTAGATACCACTAAAATCCATTGCTCTATATATTTCAACAGAGAAGAACCTTCTCTAAGGATATGATTGTTGTTGTTGTTGTGAACCTTGCAATGTGACATTTAAATGTACAAGAGGATGGAAAGAATAACAACCCATATTCAAATATGCTTTCAATGAAAGTCTATTTCCCTCATAACTATTTTATCACAGTTCTACATGTTAACAAAACTTTGAGTCTCTCCATTATAGATCTTCATTCAACATGAGAATAACATTCTACACAAAGCATTGTCACAAATAACTTCTACTCATATGATTTATTTCTGCTTTGAAGATGAAACAAGAATGAAGGACCAAATACATGGAAATTATTGCAAATCTCACCATTTTCTTCTTATGACTGAAAACTTTGAGTATTGAGATATTATTCATACTTCTATCAGGTTCTTTCTCATAGAGTCACTACCTCTTTCCATAGAGGAGTTCAAACAACACCTAGCTCTTTAAAGCTTATTTTCATTCTGGGTTTTCTCCAACTGCAGAGCCACACAAAAATTCCTCTCAATACATAGTCGGTTTCCTCTTTGATCAACTAGTTCAAAAACAAGCAGAGTCACCACCCTCTAAAGGGAATAATTACCGCATTGTATGTATGTAAACTCTAAATACCTATGACAAACTATTGGACAAATCTTAACAATTATATACTAGGGTCCCCAATAAAGTTGCCAATCTATTGGTTGTTTTAAATTCCCAACCTAATCTCAAAAGGGTAATCTAAAGAATAACCAATTCTAATGATTGATTTGCCTTGAGGGATTGGCTAACGAACAGGAAAAGTTAGGTCACACTTTTCCTCTGTACTTTAGGCTCTGCAAAACCTAGGAGGGTAATCCTTTATAGTATTTATTCTAGATCTGTTTTCTATTTATCTCAAATATTGTTGCAAGTAGATATCCTATATTTGATATGTCAAAGAATGGCTGATATGCTAAAGTAACTAGCTAGATCCTTAGGCTTCTATATCTTCATTTTGCACATGAGCATGAAAATAATATTACACACATGATTTACTTCAAGGGATGGAAAATTCATTTTAATTTTCAATATAGATGACCAAGGAGTTGCACCAAAAATAGGTTCTGAGAGATCGGTGCCCCAGTCCTAGGATTATAGAGTCAAAATAGAGATAAATGGAACCTTATACGATAGTATTTTCCCCAGTTCATTAAACATTGTAACAATGCATTACATTGTCACACTTCTATTAGTTCAAAACCAATTCTACTTACTAATCCCTGCAAGCTTTCATTACATTTAGAATTTTCTTAAAGCATTTAAATTCACTCATTGACCAAAATCCATAAGAACTTTCATACATAGGAAAGACTAGAATATGATAAAACAATCCTTGATTGAACTTTATTCATGAATGTAAAGCAGTTTCCAACAAAGGAGACAATATAGATTTGAACTTGGTAATATATTTAAGCTATAAAATGGTAGTACTGCCATACAAAATTCACATACACATCAAGTTCTACCCACAAAAAACACATAAATTAAGAAAACTAGATCTATTACTACATTCTCTATGATACAAATTCTCCAAGATCCTTTGCCAAAGGCCCTGAATTCCCTTTTATAGAAACAAGGGAGAAAAACAATCTTCAAGCCTTACGACAAGTGTCACATTTTCATTTGACAATTAAAAGCTAGAAAAAGACAATACTAGAGAACCATCCCTAACCAACCAAGCATGCCTCTATAGTAAATCATTTTCCTTGATAGGCAAGAATAACTGTCTTGGTCTTGTATGCTTTCTAACTCCCAGTGTGGAGGCAAGCAATGATGCTAATTGATGGTGGTTTGTTAGATGCCTTTTTAGCTCAGCCTTCAGACCCACATACTTGTTAATAAAATAAGAATCCTCTACTTCACCTCTCCAACTATGCATGAAGACACAAGAATTCCAGCCAAGAGAAAAAAATAACGGACACCCAAAGACCGGTGTCCACCACCTCATGCCACGCTCTAGGTACAAGGATGTGACTCCTCATCTTTTGAAGGGAAGTTTCCAACCACCTCAATCCCCAAGGAGATGAAGGAAGCCACATACAGCTGACCCTGGAGGTGCAAAAAACCTCCCAAGAGAGGAAGGAGTAGCAGTCGTTGGTCTAAGCTAGAGAAAGAACTAACTGTTCTTATCAACTTAATTCCTTCTTTCCATTACCAACCATTTCATCCAGGTGCATAGAACTCCTTCAATTGTAGTTGTCACTCTATTGAGTGCCACCATCTTGAGTGAGGGGAAAAGGGATTAATAAGGCCTCTCTTCCCCCAAGCCCAATCTAGAGACTTACAATAACATGGAGTTATTGGAATTGCCAGACAAGAAACCAAATCCCTCACTAGGATGAGACCAAATGATAGCATGGAAATGAAGGCAATTTAATGCCTATTGCCTCATCCCCTAAGTCTTTCTAGTTCCCCCATTCTTTAGAAAAATAATTCTTGTTTCTTAACTCTATAAGAATAGATAAACAACTAGGAGAAAAGAGAAGTATTCCTCAAAGAACATGGTGGCAAACATAGCATACAAAAATAGGAAGTACTCATTTTGCTCTTATAGAGGAAGAGATGCATGTAATAACAGATAGGGACATCTATTTATAGCAAAATTGTAGAGGCTCCCATACCTAAGTAGTCACACTCTGCCAATTTCTTGATCATTTTAGTTCAACTACTACTATGGCATGTTGGTCTTAAATGGAAATCTTTCAATACTCTACCAACTCTGCTAGAAGGGGAATGGAGGCGGCAACCATCATCACATCAATTTCCTAGAATTCAAAGCGCCTGCATATTGATTTCTTTGGCAGAATGTCAGTTTCTACAATAAGAATTCCAACTTAGGTTTCTCGGTCAGAGAATTATATCCATTTTAAACATCATACCTTGCTCAAAAATTGTCCTAACATTAGGTAGAAAATCCCATCAAACCTAGAAACCAATCCCCAAGGGTTGATCTCGTATCCCACCAGTCCCTTATCACACTCATTTCCTTGTACTATGGCGACGAGGAAGATCCAGAACATGCTTGAAAAACCATCACTGCACCAATTCATCATTCACTATGTGCCACCCCTCTGTTTCCCCTTTCAAAAATGGTTGTGGATCATAGAACAGAAAGTCCAAATTAATGGCATAGATAGGTCCAACAATATTGAAAATCTATGTCACTTGTGGAAAGGGGTGTGGACCAACAAGAAAAACCATCTGGACTGCCACCTCAGCTTAACAAAAAGGTCAAGCATCGCGAGAAAAAGTCAATCCTTGCCACAAGGTAGCATCTTGTGCTTCTACGATCACCAGCTCCCACAGTAGATAAGTCCCCATAGAATAGCAGAACGGTGCCTAGATCACACCATGTGACACCAAATAATCTATTTAACTGACAAAAAGTTAGAACCAAGCCATGTGTTTCCTCCCCGCTCATCCATAAGCCATTCAGGGGTCCACCACAAAGGTTCAGTGTGTAAAGTACTCAATCCATATCAAGAGTTACTGAAGTAAACAATCCACTTATTTACATCAACTCAAGTAAAATGAAAGACCTCATAAACAGATCAATAATATCATTAAATTTTACAAATCATGTGCTTAATCTAGGTATTAGCACTATAAATAATATATAATTTTCATGTGGATTTCTTGCCAGAAATCATCCAACAAGGTACAACAATCATGTACAATATAAGAATAATAAATCAAGCAAACTCTCTAGTCGCCACGAACCCACATGGTCCTCTTGCAAGCCGAGAGATAGGAACATGGTTGAGGTGCTTTTCTGCCCAACCATGAAGCAAATACACTTCCCCGAATCCCTTCATAACATGAAACAAACCCAGCCCTACATGAAACATCTAACAACCTGGAAACAACTGGCAGGAGGGAACACCCGATGCAACCTGAAGTCTAATGCGCAAATCTAAATAATGATATGAAAATTGTCTCACAACAGGATGTGTCAGAGATATATATAAATAAAGTTTTGCTAGACAAATATTTATCTCATTTCAATGAATTCCTAGCTTGGCCAAGCATAAAAATAGTTTAAGGTTCAATTCCCAAAAAGAGGAAAAGTCATCTCTAATATTCCACAGTCGCCATCCTAGCCCAGAAAGCAACCCCAAACACACATAAGAGATAATCTACTTTCTTTTCAAAATAAACTAATTCTTTTCTTTTGTACAATCAAATGAATTCACTCTCAAGAAAATAATTCTAATGGCAAAGCTTTAAGCAAATGTTCATTCAAGAAACATAAATAAGATACAAACTAAATATACTTAACTCATTCCATTCTTAATTACCTCAAAGAATCTTATGTCTAAATTTTATAACACATAATTTTGCCTAGATACAACTATACATTCTTTACTTTTGCTAAATCATCTATTTCAAGCAAAACATCCAATAAGGAGTAGACACCTAAAAATGACTCTTCGCATCGCATCACTTTAATACATCATTTCTTCCTAAATCACCTGCATCAACATTAATTGAATAATCTAATTATTTAATTAATTTCATAAAATTCATCAATTTCTTCTATTTTCCCTAATTTCCAACATTAATTGAATAAATTCTATTTATTTAATTAATTTCATTAAAATCCACTTTATTCTTCTAAATTAAATAATTTTAATTATTTAATTAAATCATTATCTTCTTTCAAATTCACATTAATTAAATAAATTATTTATTTAATTAATTCATCACCTAATTCCTCTTATCCACAATTAAATAATTTTAATTATTTAATTATCTAATTATTCTTCTAAATTTAAATAAATTATTTAAATTTATTTTAGTTGACTTTATCTTCTAAAAATAAATAAAAATCAATATTTTATTTATATTCCTCTATCATGCAAAATAAATTAAATGAATTTATTTGTTTAATTTATTTAAATCCCCATATCTTATCCTTTTTTCAATCATGTGCAATGAATTAAATAAATTTATTTATTTAATTCTCAATTATCTTCAAATCTTCTTAAAATATCATTTTCTTCTATGTGCACAATCAATCTTATTTTTAGAACTTCAAAAAGAAAATCTAAAGTTGAGTTTATTGGCTTTAATCTTATTGTTTTTATGATCAACTCATAAATTAGAAAAAGCATTCTAATTTTATGAAATCAAATCCTATCTTTATCCTAACAAGCAGTTAACTCAACAAAGCAACTTTAAAATAGCTTTTAAAGCATGACACATGTCATGTGCACATTCATCGTGTCTTCTCAACTCATCTTGATCATTGATTTCATTGATTTATCTCCACCGTTGATCAATCTCTCCTTGAAACCTATATATACCCCCCTTCATCTCTTCACAAATGTTCTTCAATGATTTAGCTTTTGAGCACTCTTCTATCATTTAAGCTTTTGCATTCCTAACAGCGCTTGAGCACATATCGTATCTTTGAGCACTTATCTACATCCGCTTGTTGCAACCATGGGTACACGATGTATTGAGCAATCCACATAAATCCAAGAGATCAATACAGTCTAGGTGATAGCTTTCGATTGTTTAATTGCATATTCATTGATTTAGTTATCATTTAGATGGATCTTTTGATAATATAGCATTGAGTTTTTATCATTGTTTGATTTATATTAATCTCAATTTTACCTATACACATTCGGGCACACCCGGTGGGACCCACTGACCTTGCTTTTCTTTAGAAAATTTGATTTTTTTTAAGTACAGTATGAAAAAGCACAAACAAACACAGAAAAGTGCATCTAGGTAGAATTGAAGCACCTCTGGTCTGCATTAAATCACCTTCTGGTGACAGTTAAGCACCTTTGGCATGCAGTTAGGCGCATCCAGTCAATAGTCTAGCACTTTTGCATGATAGTGTAGTGCTTCTAGTTGTTAGAGATTTCTAACTTATTTTTCTTATTTACAGGGATCTTTTTGCATCATACTGATCTCACATTGTTAGACAAGCTAATTTATTTGTCTCTCAATCATCTTATATACTCCTTAAGCTTATTTATTTAGGAGTATTATCATTTTTTAAGCTAATCCATCATTTCACGATTTCTTGTGGTTCATTCTTGATTGTAGACTATAGATCTCATCATCCATCAACATCTTGAATCATCACTCAATTATTCAGTCATCTTTTAATCTAGCTTTTTTGATGAAATCTTGTATTTTGCAGGTCTGTTATTACAAAGCACCTTTGAACGACAGTCAAGCGCTTTTGTTTGAAACAACGCGCATCTGCACAACATCTAAGCACTTTTGGTCTGAAATAGTGTGCATCTGCGTCACGGTCAAGTGCTTCTAGTAATTTCTGAAGCACCTTTGAACCACAGTGAAGCACTTTTGGTCCATTGATTTATTCTTTGCTAACTACTTGGTTTTTGTGGAGCTTGTAACATCGGAAAATGTCCCCTTCGAGGCTTTTTCCTCATAAGGTTTAGCTCCCAGGTCTTTTGCATCCATTTAGGACATCTTAGTTCATATTTTGGCATCCCAATGGAATGAGCCCTAGGTAACATAACAAATGGGACCTAGGAGAACCCCTTGAGCTATACCCTACCCAAAATAGGGGGGGAGGACTTGGACGGCCATGCCCTAGTCCTACCCTATTTTGGGGCAGCCCTAATTTTCAGGTGTCAGTTTATGACCATTATTTGGGTCCTTTGCCGACACGATAAGTTTGAATTACAAAAATCTTGGCGGGAGTGTTTGTAGTTGCATATAAAAGCATGTTTAGGCATTCATTTGTAAAATAGATGATTACTAGCAACCTATTGTTTTCTCAAGGTGATTCAAGGCTTTCATTATGTTGCAAGAGCAGACTTGTGTGGTTTGTGTGTTTGTATTTGCATATTTGAGTATCCATTTCATCATGGCATGAAGCGCATCTTCCTCCCATGATATCTTCACTACAAGGTGACATTATATTGTGTTTTTATCATTGATTCCTTTGGTTTTTGCCTCTGCCTCACAAGGGCATGTACTCTTTATCTAACAACAATCTTCGGAGACTTAAGTGTCCTCTAGGGCTTGACCAAGGCAAGCCTCTAAACACCACAACCCCCATACCAAGTCTTGTGATTACAAGTTACAGGTGTCGTATTTGGGAAAAGTGAAGTTGTAGGAAGGATTGGCAGGCATCAAGGATTTAGGATCTGAAGAAAAGTAGGACACTGGAGCATTTCCAAGACTTGGGTGCTCGCTCTAGTGTCCTCCAAAGCTGAATTTCTAGAAACAGAAGTTACAGGGCTTATCAGTGTCAGAAGGAGGTCCGGATCCCGCAAAGAAACTGGTACCTTGGACTTGGGTGCCCACTCCAGTGTCCCCGACTAGTTCGCCTGGGAACCTCAAAAATAGGTATTCTATGATTTGCTATTTTACTTTCATCTACAAGAGCATTTTCTGTTATTCATCAGTTTATTGCCATATTTGCATAATTAGGGTTTTAATGGTCAATTGAGCATAAGGGAAGATAAATTGATAATTAAATTCCCTAATCCAAGTTTCCCTACATCTCACAGTGACCTAGGGTATGATAGTGCTTGCCACTCGACCCTAGGTCCTTGAATGTAAAGTGGAGAGGAGGATTTAAAACATCAAAACACTAAAACATCAACAAATCCAATTTTCAACTAAACATTTTGGTGAATTTGTGTTTTTGGACTTAAATTACAACTTTCTGAGTGTGTGTCTTCAGATTTGGATTGATTTCATTCATTCATATAGTCATTCATTTTATTGCATTGAGAAAAATTCAAAAAAATTGCATTGTTTGGCTTACTAAATTACATCAATTCTTTCTAAATTTTCCTAATTCATGATTTTTACATCAGATTTGATATAAACTACAGAAAAATTCAAAAATTCAAAAATTTATATTACATTTTCATCATTAATTTGCTAGGCTTTTGTAGAGATTTTGACAATTTTCATATAACCTAGTAATTCCAAAATCTAGGGTTAGTAGGCAAAATCTTCTTTCAGATTTTTCTACTGATTTTAGAGGCTCATTCAAATTTGCATTTGTCTATAGTCTTACATTTTAGTGTAAATTTGCATTTAGATTTAAAATATTTGCAATTTTGCATAGAAAATTTCAACAAAAACTAGCAATTTTGATGCATTTTCATTAAATTTGCATGGGCATTTTGCATATTAAAGCTTGAAAATCATTTTCAGATCTAAGAGTATTTAATTTTCATCATAAATCAGACCTTAAAACATTCACATAGCACTTTGTGTCAACATCTCAAACCTAGGGCTTCAAAAACAACAATTTTCGCTAAATTTGGCCTTATCGATTCTATAAACTTGCACCATAGGCATGTTGTGAAGAGTATTTTTTGCATTAATTTGTTGTTATCAGGGTAATCATTTTCTACCCCTCCTAAAAAGCTTCACAACACCCTTTTATCGGGCTCTTGTAGTGAAAATTTGGTGAAAAACTACACATTTTGACTATTTTTGCCCTAGGGTTTGACCTAATTTGCACTCCAAGCATGTTGTGATCAATTTTATGGATTGAGGTGACTTATATCATTGATATTATTTTCTGTACCTCCTGAGATTCATTACAACACCTCATTTGCTATGTCTTGGAATTGAGAAACTATGAAAAATAGCCTATTTTTGCTATATCTTCACTAGGGTTTGACCTTAAGTGGCACTAAAACCGTATTGTGCTGGGTATTTTGGCACTAAGTGGCTGTTATTATTGATATTATTTTTTGTCCATCATTTTCCTCAAAACACCCTTTTGTTATGCCCTTTTGCATTGAATTTTGGTGGAAAAAGTGCCTATTTTGACATATTTTCACTATATTTTGACTTGGCATTAACTTGAAATCGCATCAAGAGTGTGTTGAGAAGGATACTTTTGTTGTTTTGGACTGATATCAGACATATAACTTGCTTCCTTTGACTGAAATCCTTACAACACCCTTTGGCTCATTCATTTGCATTAAAAAAGTACAAAATTCCAAGCATTTTTTGTCATCAATCATATCCCTCTCCTAGGATTTGTTCTCTTAGTTTGTGCGTTGTGTGTTGTATGATTTTGTATAATCTTTATGACACGCTGTCCTAAAAACAATATCCCTTTGAGAAGAAGTAAAAGATTAATGGGATCTAGTGCTCTTGAAGAAGTTGGTACTTTGGACACCTTTACAAAGGGAGAAACTCAAATTGTGCAAGATATCATACATCCTCCAACCACAATGGAAGAACAAACTTTTCATGATGTTGATAATACTATTGGGGCAACAAGATATGTATCTGATGAGCAAATAGAAAAATTGGATAAAGAGTTAGTTGAATTTTAATCATTTATGGAAAATGAGAGAATAGCTGAAGAAGTTGTCACTACAATTCATAATATAAGAGAATTGATAAAAGAAGGACAAGATGGACTTAATGTTATTCGTGGTTTAACACATATTCTGCAAACTAATGTAATGTCAGTGATTGAATGTGTAAAAGTCATTAACAACATATCATCGCCATTGCATACTCAAGTTTTAGCACCTATACCGACTACAAGAATATTAACCTTCACATCAACGATCTTAACAACTGATGCAAATATTTGTAGTAATGCTACCACTGGTATTGGAGTATCTAATTACACCAATTACAAAGCTATGGGATTTGATTATTAGAATGTGGTCCATAATGTGACCATTCCTATGAATAGTAGTTCTCAACCTCCCATCACACATAGTTATTCGCAGCCATCTTCAACCTACCAATATGTCCAACAACCGTTGACCTATTCCTAGCCTCTACCTGTCACATCTCAATATCAATCACCTCCTCACCTTGGTTCCAATTCATCTCAACAAACTGCATCTCCAAATGATGCCATCCTAAACCAACTTTTACAGGGTATGAATGCTTTACAACAAAAGGTAACAAATTTGACAAACTCTTCGTAACCTAGTCTACACCAATATATCATGCCCGTAATCCATTATCCTATGCAATCTTGAGAACCCCTATGCCTGAGAGGTTTGAGACTCCTCACTTTGAAAAATATGGTGGAAAAGGAGATCTCAATATTCATGTGGTAGCATTCACAGCTATGTGTAGTGATTTCTATTTTGAAGAGGATTTGTTGGCAAAACTTTTCCCGCGATCTCTCAAAGATACTACTTTAGAATGGTTTTGCTCTTTGCCTCCGAATTCAATACACTCCTTTTCGTAGTTAATTGATCAATTTTTAGAACATTTTCAAGCAAATATCAGACCCCAAGTCACTCTAATTGACTTGGTTCAGTGCAAACAAGGTCTGAAAGAGAAGTTGATGGAATTTATTAGTCGGTACCAAGGGCTTTATGCACATATTCAATATCATATGAAAGATGAAGATGTTCAAAAGATATTCATTACAAATCTATAACCTAATATTCGTGATAAGATCCTCTTGATGAAGTACAACTCCTTTCAACATTTATGCACCGCCCTTCGTGATTATCAACTTTCATCTAGTCAATATGAAAACCTAAACTTATCGGCTCAAGTTGGTCAATCCACAGGTGAATCATCACAAACCAACTTTAAGAGAAATAATAATAATAGGAACTTCATCAAGATTAATGGACCAAATTTTGAATGTTTCAGCTATATCAAATCCGAAGCAAGCATCATATCAACCAAGAAAGTTTACTCCGATATCTGAATCCTACCATTCCATTATGAACCAAGCTATGAGTAATAACATTCTGAAGCTTCCCTCGATCAAGCCTGTTGATCCTAGTAAACAAGGACCTTACTTCGATACTAATGCCTTTTGTCATTAACATCGAACACAAGGACATGACACTGAACGATGTATGCATCTTAAACATGAAATATAGTACCTTATTGATTCAAATGTCATCCAGGTATTAGGTGTGAATGACAATGGAAACAAATCGGTTGCTCCGCCGAATCAAAACTTACAAATCTTCACTAATCCTTTCCCTAAACATATTGAAAACAATATGGTGGAACAGGGTTTAGTGGAAGCAGATGAGGATGATTACTTGACTATGATAGCATCATGGGAATGATTGAAGTGGATAAGAAACAGATAAACAATCCACCTCATCCTTGAAGAAATGGAGTTTATGCTGAGGTTCCTCCTCCGTTATCCTTATATGGATCGGAAGATAATCAAGATACATCTGAAAAATAAGAAGAACAACCAATACAACTGAGTTAGATGATACAGGATGATTCCCATCCCCATGCTAGAAAGATTCAACAATGAAAACTTGATAAAAATTAGAAAAGAGATAGACGACTGTCAAAAATTGGACAAAATAGTGGTTCCCCTCCTCATAAGCAATGAAACTTTATATTTACACAAGGAGTAACAAATCAAGCATCACACGACAATCAACAAAACTTTCATAAGAACCACTCAAACTTTGCACTCAACATGATCGAGTACCTCCCCAAGAGGTTTTAAGTTCCCAAATCTGATACGCAGATCAAACAGGTAAGTATCTCTAACCCTTTATCTCTCTCATGATGTGCTTCCCCTATGATGTGTTTTGTGTTGTTTAGGCCTCCTGGGATGACCTCAGATTCTCCCATAAGGTTCAGGATACCAGGAGACCGCCTCTGTTGTGACCTTCCTCTATTTGTATCATCATTCTTCTATATTTCCTCTCTCTCTGATTTCATTGTTGTGTGTTGTGTTTTATGGACATAGTGTCACAATTGGTGACCTGGGGGCACCCTCCTACGTGATTGTCCCTAGGACACTTGTTTCTCCTCTATGATTTATTGTTTCCCTTCCTCTAGTGTTTACATCTAGCGGGTGGATGACGACAAACATTTATACTAATACGAACCTAGTGTCCCTTTCGAGAGTAATCAATAAATGGACTTAGTTCCTAATATGATGATGGGGTTGTATATCTTATCTGACGCTTAGCTAGTGGAAGCATTTGTGCTTTATGCGTAGTGAATATTAATGATGTTTCTATCGCATTTACAAATCTTAACAATATTTCTACTCCATGCACCTTTGTTTGTCTTTGAATCTAGCCTTAGCAGTACTCGATTCGGAGAGCTTTGTGATATAGCCCTATGGTTATCCTTGAACTCTGGATTTGTTGTATAACCTTGGCTCTTTGTATGGTTAATCATATGCATTGAAGTTGTTATTTATCATGATCTTATAGACACTAACATGTTTCTTGAAGGTATGTGTTTGTGGGAACATTTGGCGATCGTAAAGTACGTGTCACCTCTGGAGGCATGGGCTTTGTGAAAGTCGGTGTTCCCTTTTGTGTTTTCTTCCTACCTTAACATGCTTGATATCGATGCATGATATCAACCACGTTAAGGTGGGGGCATATATAAGGTAAGTTGTCTGTTGTAGATGTTAGCTATGTGCTTGTCCTCAAGTGCAGTCTAAAGACTTGCTCGATGAGTGCATCCTGCATCCTAAGTTTTTTTGCAATCAATCAATCAATCATATAAGCCCTCTACGGAGGTAGGATATTGTATATATCCTTTTTATCTTAAGCCCTCTGCAGAGGCGGGGATGGTGTATTTCTCGGAGAAGATTGCATCATCCTATCATTTTCAAAAGTCCTCTACGGAGGCAAGGAGTGGTTCTGTGACTAACTTAACCCTTAAGCGTGTTTTCAAAGATTGTTGTGGCGAAGCCCAATCATCAGTGTGTGCCTGTAATGTACCTGAGATGGTGGTGAGCCTAGAAATAGGGAACACACCATCACTTGTTTGTCATGTTTTCTCCTTGTCTTCAAGTGTGTGTGTTTGGCGTGCTTGTTTTGTGTGGTGTGTTTGTTGCCCCATATGCAATCTAAAGACTTGCTCGAGGAGTGTATCCTACATTTTGGGAGGTTTTACGTGTCTTGCATGTGTGTTGCCTCATATATATAGTCTAAAGACTTGCTCAATGAGTGCATCCTGTATTATGGGAGGTTTGTTTACTTTCTAGTACTTGCATCTGCATTTCATATATATGAAAAAAAGAAAAGAAAAAATATCATTTATGTCATCCATGCATTAATGTGTTTTCTATGCATTGATTGTCTTCTTCATGTTCTACGTGACTATAACTGTCTTCTCCATGTTTTGCATGATTGTAACTTTCTTCTCCATGTTTTGCGTGCTTGTTACTATCTTCTATGTGATTGGCATTTCTTCTCCATGCTTGGCGTGTTTGCTATGTTTGTGACCGTAGTTTAATGCATGTATTGGCCTTGCATTTATACATACATTAAAGTGAGGGCTAAATGTAACGTCAAAAAATGTCCCCTTGGGGGCTTTTCCCTCATAAGGTTTAGCTCCTGGGTCTTTTGCATGCATTTAGAACATCTTAGTTCATATTTTGGCATCCCGATGGAATGAGCCCTAGGTAACATGACAAATAGGACCTAGGAGGACCCCTTGAGCTGTACCCTACCCAAAATAGGGGGGAGGACTTGGGCGCCCGCACCCTAGTCCTGCCCTATTTTGGGGCAGCCCTAATTTTTGGGTGTCAGTTTATGACCATTATTTGGGTCCTTTACCGACACAATAAGTTTGAATTATGAAAAATCTTGGCAAGAGTGTTTGTAGTTGCATATAAAAGCATGTTTAGGCATTCATTTATAAACTAGATGATTACTAGCAAGCTATTGTGTTCTCAAGGTGATTCAAGACTTTCACTATGTTGCAAGAGCACCCAAGTCCTCCCCCTATTTTGGGGTAGCCTTAATTTTTAGGTGTCGATTTATGACCATTATTTGGGTCCTTTGCCGACACGGTAAGTTTGAATTACGAAAATCTTGGCAGGAGTGTTTGTAGTTGCATATAAAAGCATGTTTAGGCATTCATTTGTAAAATAGATGATTACTAGCAAGCTATTGTGTTCTCAAAGAGCACCCAAGTCCTCCCCCCTATTTTGGGGTAGCCCTAATTTTTGGGTGTCGGTTTATGACTGTTATTTGGGTCCTTTGCCGACACGGTAAGTTTGAATTACGAAAATCTTGGCGGAAGTGTTTGTAGTTGCATATAAAAGCATGTTTAGGCATTCATTTGTAAACTAGATGATTACTAGCAAGCTATTGTGTTCTCAAGGTGATTCAAGACTTTCATTATGTTGCAAGAGTAGACTTGTGTGGTTTGTGTGTTTGTATTTGCAGATTTAAGCATCCATTTCATCATGGCATGAAGAGCATCTTCCTCCCATGATATCTTCACTACAAGGTGACATTATATTGTGTTTTTATCATTGATTCCTTTGATTTTTGTCTCTGCCTCACAAGGGCACGCACTCTTTATCTGACAACGGTGTTCAGAGACTTAAGTGTCCTCCGGGGCTTGACTGAGGCAAGCCTCTAAACACCACAACCCCCAAACCAAGTCTTGTGATTGTAGGTTACAGGTGTCATATATGGGAAAAGTGAAGTTGCAGGAAGGATTGGCAGGCATCAAGGATTCAGGATCTGAAGAAAAGGAGGACACCGGAGCATTTCTAGGACTTGGGCGCTCGCTCTAGTGTCCTCTGAAGCTAAATTTCTAGAAACAAAAGTTACAGGGCTGATCAATGTCGAAAGGAGGCCTGGATCCTACAAAGAAACTAGTACCTTGGACTTGGACGCCCGCTCCAGTGTCCCTGACTATTTCACCTCGGAACCCCGAAAATAGGTATTCTATGATTTGCTATTTTACTTCCATCTGTAAGAGCATTTTCTGTTATTCGTTAGTTTATTGTTGTATTTGCATAATTAGGGTTTTAATGGTCAATTGAGCATAAGGGAAGAGAAATTGATAATTAAATTCCCTAATCCAAGTTTCCCTACATCTCACAGCAACCTGGGGTATGATAGTGCTCGCCACTCGACCCTAGGTCCTTGAATGTAAAGTAGAGAGGAGAATTTAAAACATCAACAAATCTAATTTTCCACTAAATAGAGCTAATCAAACTTGTTGCAACATCTTATCACTCATCACAAAGCAAATAGCTTTCCTAACATATCTTTGCAAGACGAACATTGAAGATTTGCAATATTTTTCACTAAGTCTTAGAAACACCTAAATTTCTTAAAGGAAATCTACATCTATCATTTGTAATCTTGTGTGATTAGTTAGTTACACTTATTTTTTTTCTAATTGGGTAAATGAACATGTGTGTGACATGCTTGTAAGGTGATAGGTATATGCTCTCCCCTTATGAAAACTTTGGTGATAAAAAAACCAGACTCATCTATCTTTTATTTTTAGTTTATCCTTTAGAAGTGCCTACTTTTGGATTGTGTTTCATCTAAAAGGGACAACCCTAAATGGATCTTTCCTTTGGACCACTATATAAATTGGTTGAGGCGAAAGCCAAGTCCTAACCAGTGTTAGCCTTTGCCATACAGTGCCAACTTGAAAGGAATTGTACATAACACTCTTGTGAAATAAATTTTGCATTTGTGTAGGGTATATTGCATTCCTAGTAAAGTTGGTAAAAGATTTTAGTATCTTTTTGGACGCTCGCAAGGTGTTGGTATCCCAAAGTAACTAAAAACCACATAGCTAGTGACTACCTGATCTACCTCCAAACATTGCGATAATTTTCAATGCAAAGGCATAGAGGGTTTTTCCCCCAAGATACTCACCATAAGTCTCCCTTGAGATGAGAGGTGCCTATCTATCCTCTCTTGCAAAGACAAAAAAGTGTACACACCCACATTAGGTGTGATGGCACTTGAATTGATGAAGATTCCAAGTTGTGGGCTGATGTATCGCAGTGAAGCTTGTCCTTAGGAATAAAAAGTGCTTGATTTATTTGTTAATTGTGGTATACCCGTGAAAACTTGGGCTTTTTTGTAAGCCTCAAACATACACTATTTGTTGCGTTAGTCCTTGACCACTTTTTTACTATGTTTGTTCTCTTGTCAAAGAAAATCCTATCAAAATCCAATAAAAAATCTATCTAAATTTGCCTTACAACATCACTATCACCAACACAGTGCTTTTGCACAGTCCTTAAGCACCTTTGTACCCCAATCTAGCATTTTTGCAACACAGTCCAGTGCCTCTAGAAAGCAGTAAAGTGCATTTGAAATACAGTCCAATGCCTCTGGCAAGCAAAAAAGTGCCTTTTAACCACGGTCCAACGCCTTTGGTCTGTGTCAAACTATTTATCATCCATTTAGCCCAAAACATAGCAAACTCAAAATTTTGATTATATCTACCTTTGAGCTAGCATCCTATAGTACTGGCAGACCTATTCCATTAACCATCAGACCATTTCATCCATTATCATACCCTAAAACTTGGACTTTTTGAATCATTCATCCGCTTGAGATTATTAGCTATCAAATCCATCTTTGCCAAGTAGACCTAAATCCTTACTCACGCTTTTTCTAGCTACATAATTTGTTCTCCACCATAGATTCTAGATCACATCAATCTCATAGTTTGTCTTCGATTTGAGAGTGATCACATCTCTTAGTTCTTTGAAGAAGAATTAGTATCTGTTATTGGTTTTGCATTAGCTTAGAGAATGAACTTCTCTTGAGTTGGTCTCACTCTATTAACCCTATTCGCCTTCATTTGAGGTCATTAGTCTACTTCTGTGATAGGCAATCAATTATCTAATTCAGCTATTGATCTAGTTCTATAATCTTCCACAAGTAACCCACATCAAATCCATCAACATAGTGATCTCAACTTAATTAAATCAGTCCAAAATCAGTCAATCCCCAATCTCTATTTTAGTGCATTTGAGCAATCTTATGGTCACCACTAGATAGTAGTATCGTCAAGCCATGGAGGCTAAGCAAAACACCCCTAAACAACACCATCAACACATCCCAAACAACCTGTTACATCGCCAACTTACATCTAGACTTAATCATTAACTTAGTTTGATAATCAGGAGGATTAGACATAGTTAATTGATTCGATATTGTGGAAATATCTAATTTAACTCTTGATTATGAAATAGTTATTGATGATGATTTGTTTTATTAATTGATTAAATTAAGTTATGAAACATGATGATGATGATACACTAATCATGATCTTGTGGTCCTGAGTATGAACAGGAAAATGAACATCCTTTGAAGAAGGAAGGAGATTATCATCGTGGAGGAAAGTTTAGACGTCGTGAAAGCAAAGGGTTGAATAGCCATCTAAGAATCAACTTTTATGCATAAGTTAACACATGTCAATCCTCTTTTCTTAGTGTTTATGTCCTCTAAAAGTTGTTATGTCTTTGATGCCATTTAGATTAGTCATGAAGACCACTCAATGTTCTTGAAGCATCATCTTTTGTCGAGGGGGCAATCACATTGTGAGAGATAGAAGTCTCTCATAATCTTTTGTTCTCAAGGATAATGTTCCTTAGTCTCTCGACTAAGGATGATAGTCAAATTTAGAGGAGAATCTCTCGACTAACATTCAACGATTTTGATGTGTTCTTTTGTGCTTTCTATTTTTCAATTTTAAATCATATTGGTAAGGATTGCAAACCCTACTGTAGGTTATATTACCATGATAATAATATTATTATTATCTCTTATGTCATTTTATTGGATCATAGTTGAATGCTTTTATTCTGATGTTGGTCGGTTTAGTGAAGGATGGAGAGCTTTAAGCTCAACCACCTTCAAGCATGATGCCTGATTGTAGCCACCTTATGAGGAACCGATCAGGTGGGGAAAGGTGGTTACCTTTATTTTTGGCATGTGTAGAGTCGAAGAAGGTTAGAGAGAAAAAAGGGAGTGCTTTCGCAGAAGTAGTTAGTTTTTGTTTTGGGGTTTTGGCCTTTTTGGTGGAAAGAAATAACAGAGAGTGGAGTTGGTTTTAGAGTTGAGTGCGCTTGCAAGATTGTCAAACTGGTACGATGAATCATTTGTTATTGTTACTCAAATATTACAAGGATGTAATCCTACTCTTTATCGATTTAAACATTTAAACTATGAACTGTGTTTAATACTATTTAAAATCTTTATCTAGATGAAGCTTGAGGTTGTTATAGTCGACCTTTTATTTTTCTATGTGTTATCATTCAATGGCTCCAATCCTTAAGGCCAAGCGTATCAAATCTATTCTTATAACATGAATGAGCTCGTAGCCTCAATGGCTGAGCTATCATTACCAGCTTAACATCAGATGTGGAGCCAAGTTTTGAACCTTTAGAAATCTTTATATATTTTGTAGGTCGTAAGGCCAATTATTTACCATTGAAACTCTTGTTAAGACTGCATTCAAGGCCATAAGGTCGAAGCATTAACATGTCTTATTCCTATCAATGGGAAGGCTCAAGGCTAGAAGTTGAGCTACGATAGATTTCTTTTTATAAAGACTGTGTTTTATACTCAAGGTTGTGTGGCCGAGTTATTTATAAAGATTGTGTTTTATACTCAAGGCTGCGAGGCCTAGTTATTTATAAAGACTGTGTTTATACTCTAGGCCATGAGGCTGAGTTATTTAAAAAGACTCTATTTTACACTCAAGGCTGTAAGGCTGAGTCATTTGAGATGACCGTGTTCTTGGTCAAGGTCGTATGGCTGAGATTTTGATAAGAAATTCTTTCTGTGTCAGTGTTAAGATCGCACGAACTGACTGTGATGCTTTTACATCATATACTATGTAAATAATAACCAGAGCTGTATTGGCTGGGTTGGTGAAGAAATGATATCTCACATCATTTACTGACTTGGATAGAGTATTAAACTCTTGAGTGGAGTAGGCAATAGCTCCAAATCGATTATTAGCATAAGATAATGATACAGTCTTAAGACTATGGTGTCAGTTGCAAAGGAATTATCGATTCATGATATGGACATCCAATTGTGATGATAGTCGGGATAACGTTTCGAATAACAGTGTGTTTATAACACCACAATTGACACCAATCGAGCTTATATGAGAAGCCTATTGTGAAACACTTTTTGTGTTATTTTGATTATCAAATTGTATACTTATACCCTCGAGTATAGAGGAGGAAGAACCATTGTGAACATGTTCTTGTTTTGAAATCATTGAAATGAATTTATATAAGAATATTTCTACAATCATTATGGGTCTGCATGTAAGACTTTTTGTTAATGATATAAGTCATGAATATTATTCTTTTACTCTATCGAGGGTAGGGTATGCCTTGAGTACATGTATACAATTTCATCATATGAGATGACTTATTTCTAAAAATGTGAACCATATGTGGCCTAGGGGTCAAATGGTCAAACTTATGTGAAATGAAGCAAACCGTGTGATGAGGAGTCACTAGAATCTTATAACTGAACTATGGAGGGAGTCAAATGTACGAGCATGGATAATGATTCTAATTGATCCCACTTATACAAGACTTAAGGAATTGGGTCATTAAGAACAACTGTAGGACATGACAACTCATAAGTTGAGTTAGGGTGGTGGACATACGAAGATGTTTATGGTGTAACGTATTTGTATGAAAACTTTGGCCAAAGTGATGCATCTGTCTCTATATGCATCATTGGTCCACGGTGTTCCAGATGGCCTAGTGTCTCTAGTAGTGTCATACAAGTTAGAGGGGATCTATAGTGTGTGACTATGAGACATTAAGAAGGACACAACACCAGATACTCAGATGGCTAACCTATTGGGTTCTAATGTCTAACCTTTCTGTGAAGGGTAGGGCCTCTTCCATTTAGGAAGATGAGTGGGGGACCGTAGATCCATGGTTGGAGGAAAAGCACCAAGATGATGCTCTCCTTCCCAAGCATGATACAAGACAAGGAATATGGAGATAGATGTCATTGGTTCTAGATACAGTAATTACATATTGTGACTAGTTGGTCTATTGTGATGTAAAAACTTATTTGTAATTTCTAGAGCATATTTTGTATTTGATTAGTGATGGTTACTCACTAAAAATTGTAATGGTTTACTGGATTGTAAGTTATGTTATATCTTGATTTGATTAACATGCTTAATGAATGGAAAATATTATGATTCTTTGATTCAAATTTGATTATCTCTATCAATTCTTAATTAATGACTTGATTAAGTTACATGTTTTAAGTTAATTCTTGAGCATTATGGAAAGAGATGTTACACAACCCATCATCAAACACTCAAATCAATCCTCACAACACTGTCCCAATCTATCCTCAAGAAGATAATATCACAGAGATGGCTACTAGACAGTACACTACAAGACTACATCCTCATGATCTCTTTCCAATAGGATATACCATTAGTCAAAACCCCTCTCAAGAAGAGCAAAACTTTCTAGGTGGTCAATCCTCTCAAGAATAAGGGTCTCAAGAACTAGATGAAATTATGCAAGATCCCAAAACCATGGCAGCTATTGATAAACTCATAAGCTCTAATCAAGATCATTACTTCCATTTGCTTGCTCAAAAGGGAGCCAAATTACCTTCAGACTTTGATACATCTAATATTAAAGAGAAATATCCTTTTCAAAATGTCGTTAATGCTATGGGTAACCTCAAGTGAGCCTCATTCTACCATATCTACACCATTTCCTAAATCATATTTGCAAGAGGAAGTATCGAATCCTTTCACATCAGAATACGTAAATCCTCTTTATCAAAATCTCATGGGAAAAACATTAATGTAACCTCTTCTCACTCACATGGAAATTTACAATGCCCAACAAAAGGCCCTACATCAAGCAGCTAATCAAGCCGAACTAGCAAGACAAGTCAAATTAGCAAAACAAGCTCAACAAACCCCTTCTTAGACACATCCATACCTACCAATCCCCAAAATCTTCCACGCACATCATAAATTCATATGACCATATCTAATCTTGCATTTGCTACCCCATCACGGTCATCTTTGCCTTCCAACTATACACCTATAGATGGTTATGTCACTCTGCCACAAGTGTCACAAGTTCAAACACTCCAACCATCACCCAATCAAAATCTCAACAATATCCATATCACACCACTCCAAAATTCCTCTAACATCAATACTACTCATGTCAATCCTTCAATCATTAATACTACTCATGTCGATCCACCACAACATTCTTCAAACATCAATACTACCCATGTCAATCTGCCACAATATTCTTCAACCATACATGCTACTCATGGCAATCCACCCCAACATTCTTCAAATCCCAACACTACATATGTCAATCTATCTCAACCACCTCAACATCCAAACACATACATCATTCCATAACAGCAACATCAAACCCAAACTTATTTCACCAATACCCCTCAACATTCACAAAGCCAACATTCATATCTAGCACCCCCACAAAATCAACAACCTCCAACTTTCTTCATTGACCCTATCCAAAACAACCCCCAAACTTCATATGCCCCATACAATCTTAATGCTTATGGATTGAATTCCAATACATCTTATGGGCCGTAGAAACCACCCCAAACTCAACAAAATTTGGCTTTATCAACATCTCCATCTGATCTTAAGCTTAAGTTTGCTGGTATGCAAAAATAACTAGATGATCTTTCATTTGGTCACATCAATAAAACCTTCTCATTGGAGGAGGTTTGTCCATATCCATTTGATCAATCTTTATCAATGATCCCTTTTCCACCTAACTTTGACATACCTAAAATTGACAAGTACAAAGGAAAAGGCAATCCTAAAGATTATCTTAGAGAGTTCTGTATTGTTTTCCTCGAGGTTGCTCATAATGACACATATCTTATGCACCTCTTTCCTCGTAGTCTTGGAGGACAAGCAATAGAATGGTTCTCACACCTACCCATGGGTATTAAAACTTTCAATGAACTAGCAGAAAAATTTGCTACCCATTTCTCTTACAATAATGAACATGAGATTTCCATGACGGACTTATGTAACAATAACAGTGAAATGGCAAAACCTTTACCTCCTTTGTACAAAGATGGTGAAATATGGCTAGCAAATTTCTGTTTCAAATACCCAAAAAGCAACTTGTTAGCATCTTTGTACAAAATCTTAATCTAGATCTTGGGTTTCATCTCCAAATCCAAAGTGCTACCTCATTTAAGGAGATCATTTACAAAGGAACTAATATCGAAAAGGCCCTAATTGCAAAAGGTGTAGTCAAAATATTTAAGGAGACCAAAGATAACCCTCCTCAACAATAATCAAATGACAAGCCTAAATTTTGGTCCAAACACAAAAACGTTGTTAATGATGGAATCATGGATTCCAAACATGTCCAAACTCTCCAACTACCACTCAATCTATCAAAGGAAACCCCATCTACTCCTAGAGAACAACAACAACAACCACCACAACAATGAAACCAGAAACAACAACAACAAGACTATCTTCCAAGACATGATTTCATTCCTTTGGGAGAAACTATTGAATTTCTCCTTAAGAAACTAATACAAAATAGACTCATCATGCTACCCGAAGCACATCAATATGATGAACCTGTTTTCAAACCAACATGGTACAAAGATAATGAATATTGTGAGTTCCATAGAACAAAAGGACATAGAACCTCATCTTGCATGAAATTGAAACACTTGATTCAAAACTTCATAGACAGAGGTGAAGTCACATTCGACAAACCTCCTCAACATACATCAAACAAAGACCTCATTGTATACAAGGATCCATTCCCTCAACATGGTAAAGGTCAAAATTTTGATAAAGGTAAGAGCATTAACAAAGCCTCTTCTTCTTATGACTCCATTGTGGGTCATTTTGAAGAAAGTCAAATATCTACCCTTACCATTAAGGGAAAGAATCCCGAATGTGCCGTCACAACTTGTCATGGTCGTGTTAACCTTCATGGGCCAAATGCTACAGTCAACTTCGATTATAATCTTATTGAACATCTAGGGAAGACCCCTGCATAGATATCTATATTAGACCTTCTAAAGTCATCTCCCACTCATAAAGTAGTACTTGAAAAAGCTTTACAAGAGTCATCTGTTCCCCATAATATAGTTGTCGTGGATTTTTGAGCCATCATAGGTAACATTGCATCACCTTACAGTGTGGTCTTTTTTGAAAAAGATCTCCCATCTTGATGTTGTGAACAATGCACTCCATATTGAAATCTTCATCCACCAATGTAAAATCAAATGCATACTTATAGATGGTGGTGTTCGTCTTAACATTTGTTCCCTCAAACTATTGAAATAGTTAGGATACTTTGAGGATCACATAGAGTAGATCAGTCTATTATTGTCAAAGCATATGATGATTCCAAATGCAAGACAGATGGTGTGATACATTTGCCTATTCAAGTGGGCCCTGTTATGCTAGAAACTAGATGCCAAGTCTTAGACATTGAGCTACCATACAATATCATCTTAGGATGCCCATGGATTCATTGCATGAAAGTTGTGCCTTCAATGTACCATCAATCCCTAAATTTCCCATATAATGGTACTGAAATCACCATCCTAGGAGATCTTAATCCATTTGAATTTTGTCACGCCATGCAAGGGTGTTACCGCAATAGCAACCAAATACCCAACAATATTGAAGCCCCCATATCTCCGCTATGTATTGATCCAGAGACTTTACATAAAGCCTCTACAGATACATCCAATCCCCTCCCATAAATCAAAGTCCATATCAAAGGCATAGGATTTGGTGAGTATGATATCTCATAATCTTGTTGTGTGGGGATGATGCCCCTTTCACCCAAATCTTACAGCAAACCTCCCATTGCTAAAGTTTCAAAGAAATTGAGGATACCAGCTCTTCTCACAAATTTTACTAATGGGCATTTGTTAGAAGAAGAAACTATTGAAGACATATCTTCTTGGGTTTACAAACAAAAAGAACCGGTCACACTACCTATCAAAAAATATGGCAATGGTCTTAGAATTGTAAAAAACATGGGCTATAAAGGCAAAGGTGGCCTAGGAAAGCATAGTCAAGGTCAAATGGAACCAATTATCATGACTAACAAATACAACCAACAAGGGTTAGGATACGGTATGGAGGTACCATGAGCCTCAGACATCGAGTTTATTCTCGATGAGGTAGCGAAGGCTTGGCCCTCAAATTCAATCTCTAAAGAGGATACCATCGAGGACTCTTCCCTATAAATCATAGACTTATTCCAAGAAACCTTGATATTTATGATATTGTCCATCTCCCTTACTTCAACAACAAAAATCTAGAATCTATCCCTCATTTACCTTAAACTCATTGATTGGGACCAACAAGAGGCCTCCGTTCTAGACATTTTTCACAATGATGAGTCTATAGCAGAATTTATGGGACTCTGGGAGTGTATTTCACTTGGTGATCAAAAAGCTAGTTTTATCATGGAATTAGATCAAGCTACTTATTTTGGTGAGAATTCCAAATCCTCCAGTCATAAAATAGAAAATAAAAATAGATCTCTAGGTGAAAACCACAATGTGGCACCTCTTGATTGTAAAATAGTAAAAATAAAAGACATATCCAAAGGTGAAAACCTCTCTGAGGCACCTGAGGATGGAGTATTTGACCTTCCCCTACCATCTAAGTATCAAGAAAAAATAGATCTCTTAGTAGAAGACTCAACAGAGATGAATCTAGGAACTATTCATAATCCAAAGGTCACATTTTTAGCAACTTCCTTATCAAAACAAGAGGCAAAGGATTTCACCAAATTGTTCTTACAAAGGACAATTAACTTTGCTTAGACATAAGCTAACATGCTTGGGTTGGGCCCTTCACTTGTGGTTTATCACTTAGTTGTCTCCCCAAATGCCAAGCCTATCAAATAGAAGCTTCGCAAGATGCACCCTCAGATAGGCCTATTGGCCAAAGCAGAGCTTGAGAAATTGCTAGATGCTAAGTTTGTATGACCTATTTATTACACAGAGTGTTGTTATATGGAGCCTAATCAGACTCAGAGGTTAAATTTTCCCCACTTTTATCGGCATGATTTCCCCCCAAATTCCTACGGGGTCAAGGGGCAGTGCCCCCAAGATGGGATCAAGGGGCAATGCCCCTTGCAAGGTCCAAGGGCAACACCCCTGGCGCGCTCCCTATCACAATACAAGGTGAGGTTGAGGGGCAGCACTCTCGTGGGGGCTTAGGGGCAATGCCCCTGAAACCTCACACGGTTTTTTATTATTTTATAAAGGCACCGGGAGTTATTTTTCATTGGCCGACATAAGAAAACCCTATTTTTGTAACCGAAAAAAAGCTTGATAAAAGTGGCTAAGGGTTAGGGTTTCTATTGATTGTATTGTAGCATTTGCAGCGGTATTGAGTTGCAGGAATTGTTGGTTGTAATTAGTTTGATTTACTGGATAATAATATTGGACTCTCTATTTTGGTGGATGTAGCCCAAGTTTGGGTGAACCACGTTAAAACTTGTCTCTCGCTATTATTATTTATGTGTATTTCCATTCCTCTATTTAATCTTTATTTGCATTTAATTGATATCTTCTGCCAGCTAATCCTAACACAGAGTGGGTCTCCAATCTTGTACTTGTTTCTAAACCGAATGGGGGCATCCGCATATGTACAGACTTTAGAGACCTAAATAAAGCATGTCCTAAGGACAATTTTCCACTTCCAAACATAGATATCATAGTGGACTTAACAGCAGGTCATGAGATGCTTTCTCTTATGGATGGATTCTCAAGTTACAATCAAATCAGGATAGCAAAAGATCAATATAAAACAACCTTCACATGTCCTTGGGGTACTTATTGTTGGGTAGTTATGCCTTTTGATCTCAAAAATGTAGGAGCTACTTATCAAAGAGCTATGACAGTAATATTTCATGATTTGTTTCACACTATAATGGAGGACTATGTTGATGAGATATTGGCAAAATCTTCTAGGATAGATCATATTTAGGTTCTAGGGTAGATCTTTGAATGACTAGAGAAATATCAAGTATGACTAAATCCAAAGAAATGTGTCTTTGGTGTCACTTCAGGGAAATTGTTGGGGTACATTATATCTCACAAAGGAATTGAAGTGGATCCATCAAAAGTTAAGGCTATTGTAGAGATGCCTCCACCAAAGAATCTCAAAGAACTAAGGAGCCTTTAAGGGTGGTTACAATCTATCAGATGCTTTATTTCACAGCTAACAGATAAGTGTCAACCATTCCAACACTTGCTCCGCAAGGATGTCTCATTTCGATGGGATAACAAGTGTCAATAGGCATCTAATCAACTTAAGGAATATCTAGCTAATCCTCTAGTTTTGGTACCACCAGTACCTAATAGACCTTTGATCTTATATATTTCCACTACATCTATAGCATTAGGTGCTCTTCTTGTACAACATGATGAGTTAGGTAAAGAACATGCTATCTATTATATTAGTCTCACCTTGGTGGGGTATGAACTCAAATATACTCCTATGGAAAGGGCATGTTTAGCAGTAGTGTTTGCTTCCCAAAAGTTGTGACATTATATGTTAAACCAAACAACCATTCTTATCTCTAAGATTGATCCATTAAAGTATCTTTTATCTAAGGCATCCCTCATGGGCTGACCTAGCTAAATGGGTCATGATCTTGAGTGAATTTACCATAGAGTATGTTGATCGAAAAGCTATCAAGGGACAGATTCTCATAAATCAACTAGATGAAGCTCTAATAACATATGTAAATCCTACGATCTCTGACTTTCTAGATGAAAGTCTATTCACTCTAGCTACCTCAATGGATTGGAAGTTATACTTTGATGGATCCTACACATAGCATGGTTCGGGGGCAGGCATCTTGTTTATCACACTGTAAAATGACTACATTCCAAAATCATATCAGCTAGCATTCCCATGCACCAACAATATTGTCGAATATGAAGCACTTCTCATGAATCTCCATATAGCAGTAGAATGGAATATCAACGAACAACAAGTCTATGGGGACTCTCAACTAGTTATCAGACAAGTCGCTAATGAGTACCAAACTAAGGATGACAACTTGATACCATATAAACAACTGGTTGATACCTACAAGCCTCACTTCTCTTGTATCTCTTTCAAGCAAATTCCCAGGGTACATAATAAAGCTATTGATTCTATGGATACCATTGGGTCACTTGTGTACATGCTTGCCAACACTCAGAAATGTGAATTCTTAATTGAGCAACTATTGATACCTATCATTGATGTTCCTACAACTAAATTCATCTGCGAACTTGCTGGTCCCAATTCCCCTTGGTACGAAGATATCTATGACTGCCTCAAAGATGGCACCTTTCCCTTTGACCTATCCAAAACCCAACACAAAACCTTCATATGTAAAGCCTCTCGTTTCACTATTCGGGGTGACATCCTTTACTATCAGAGTCTTGATGGTATCCTTCTTAGATGTCTTAACTTAGAAGAAGCTACCCCTACCTTAAGAGATACACATGAAGGTGTCTATGGATCACATTCCACCGGTCCAACTCTAGCTAAGAAGGTACTTTGAACATGTTATTATTGGCCAACCATAGAGCAAGATGCAATCCAATTTGCTAAGAAGTGTCTACAATGCCAATAACATGGAGATCTGATACATGCACCAACACATGAGCTGCAACCTATTACAACTCCATGGCCTTTTTCATAGTGGGGACTCAACCTTGTGGGTAAAATCCATCCATCCTCATCTAATGGCCATAATTTTATCATTACTACCACTTACTAAGTGGGTAGAAGCTATTCCAATGACCTATATCACTGGTAAGCAAATGGCCAAATTTATCCTAAATTACATTATTTTCCGGTATGGTATTCCTCAATCCATTGTTACTAATAATGGCAGACCATTTAAGAATCAATATGTTTGTGCCTTATGCACACAATATAATATCCAACATCACTTTTCAACTCCCTATTTTCCTCATTCAAACAGCCAAGCCGAGGCTTCAAACAAAACCATACTCAAAATCCTAAAGAAAATAGTCAATGAAGCAGGTCGTGATTGGCATCTGCAACTCAACCCTGCCTTATGGGCCTATCGCACTAGTATCAGAACACCAACTGGTGCTACACCCTTTGCCTTAGTCTATGGTACTGAAGCCATTTTACCCATCGAGATCGAGATCCCATCTCTAAAAATATCTATGCAACACCTGATTGATGGAGAGGAGTACCAAATTTCTAGATTAGCTAAGCTTGAGTTACTTGATGAGAGGTGTCAAACAACACTAAACCATCTTCATGTCTATCAAAATCGCCTCCATCGTAACTATAATAAGAAGATCAAGAAGAGAAGATTTCACATAGGTGATCTTGTCCTTAAAAGAAAATCAGAGGAACCAATCAGATAGAGACAAGAAAGGCAAGTTTGAACCTAATTGGTTAGGGTCATATGTTATCACTGCAGTCTATGGATTAGGAGCCTATGCTTTATCAACAACTGAAGGTATCCCTCTAGATGAGTCACTCAACAATGTTCATCTCAAGAAGTTCTTTTCTTGATCCTCAAAGTATCCTTAGAAAAATCAAAAATAAAATAAAATAAAATAATTAGAAAAATAACAAAAATAGAAAAATCCAAAAAAAAAATCTGTCCTCTGATGAAAACCTGGTAAACCAATGCCTTGGATAAGTACCATAGTGAAAACCTGGAAAACAAATGCTATGCATAGAGTCAGCACATACCATTTATTAAGTCATGCATCCATCTCATTTCATATTATTCCATAATAAATCCTTCATCCATCCATCCATACTGATTTAGCATTTCCACTTTCCCATCTATCATGGCTTGGAAATCGTTAGTGTCAGTTCATCTTATGTCAATTCATCCTATGTCAGTTATCCATAAGTTGGTTCATCCTATGTTAGTTATCCATAAGTAAGTTCATCCTATGTCATTTATTCATAAGTCGGTTCATCTTATGTCAGTTATCCAAAGTCAGTTCATCCCATGTCAGTTCATCCATCATCATCCATAATAAAAACCTCTACTTGAATGGGAGCAACTTTTTTCTTAACCTAGGTCTAAGAATGGATCCTTATTCGAGGTATGACCACTTCATCACTATCCCACATCCTCCACCATCACTTCCTCTTATCCTATATCATCAAATCTTCTAGAACTACATATCATCATCTCATATCAATCTTAATGTCCCTTGATCCTATGGATATATGTATGTAGGTAGTCTGGAATATGAAGGAAGTATCCAATACTTAGGTACATAAGATGTCATCATTTCACCTAACCATTCTCATCACATTTCACCCATCTCATCACTGCCTAGAACTACATATTATCATAATCATCTTTCATCATAATGTGCCTTAATCCCGTGGATACAGGGTATGTAGGTAGTCTAGAATACGAAGGAAGTATCTAGTACTCAGGCACATATGATTCATCATTCTTCATCCTAATCCATTAACATTTCCACCTTTCTTGTCTTCCATTCATCACACTTCATCCATCCACCTAGACTTGACTAACTCAAGAAGAAAACGAACTATGCATCCAATGAAAGATAAATTACTTATCCAAACCCAAAGCAAAAAGACTACTCATAAAGCCATTTGTTGACCCTCATATCTACTTGCCACATCTACTACTTCAATCCATCTATCCTAGATCAAACAAACATCCTTTAACATATATATCTTTCCTACAATAAGTCTTAATCTATCTATCTACCTAGAGCAACCTCTTTGGCAAGAGAATATGACGGCTGTGTGTTTACTTTGTAAGTCAGTCAATTTTCTTTTTGGTTTATCTTTTTGTTCCTTTCCAATTACTTATTCAAGATTGCCTTGATTTATCTATATCTTGGTATGTTGTGATGTAGTATGGATTGGGGCATATTCATTGCTTTCGTATGTTGTGTTTGTGGGATGTTCTTATCATCTTACTATGGCTAATATTTATCTTGTACATGTGTTACAACCTAGCATCTTACATATTAATATACTTTTTGCATTTATGTATTAATTGTATTATATGTTCAAGACTATGGCTCATTCACATGTGTGTGTTACAGCCTAGCATCTTACATATTAATAGTCTTTTGCATTTATGTATTAAGATTATTTTATGTTCAAAACTATGGCTCATTCACAAATCTGACAAGGTTATATTGTGTCTAGTAGATATAGGTTCAAACCGTTTGCTTGCAGAGTCAACGTCCTTAAACCGAATATCTCGGCACCTTGGTCTTATATACATTGGTTGCATAAATATCCATGTGCTATATTAAAATCCAGGATTGTTCTTTATAAATATTTGCATAACCGTTGCAACAAGTTATCCATTTACCCATCCATTCATCCAAAATCATCATATAGTTTTCATACAAAGGTCGATCAATAAATTTTCTATCTATCATGTTCAATTCTATCTCATTTTATTCTATCTATCATCAAGGCCTGCTGCATATCTACAAAACCACATGTTATACATCTCATCCATACATCTATAAGCATACACATCATCATGTAAACCCATAATCATATCATAATGTCATCACAATCCATACATCTATAAGAATTAATATCATCACATGAATTCATAATCATAAGTACAACATCACCACATCTATAGCATATAGAAATACATCATCATAAGCATGAACATCCATAAACATCATCATACATCATAAAGATCATCGCATATATCATATATCATCATCAAGGTCATCAAAAGAATACAAATGTCTGTATATACATCCTGTACATCAAAATTGGTGCTATAGTACATCATGGCTATCATGAGCCGTCAAAATATACATCAAATGCATGCAGACATCATAATCAAAATACATTACATCAATGATACAAAAATGGTACACTATATACAAGCATGCTCTAGTGTGAGCCATGCATCAAGCTCCTAGCCTGCTGAGACCCCTATGCTCCACCTGCACTTGATGTAGGTCCTCCAACTAGTCCCCCTCCATGTGAATGATGAGGGGACCCATGACAGATGAACCTGATCTCCCTGTCCTCCATGAAGTCAAGGCCTCTGATCTTCTCCACTTCTGAAAGCTCGGCTCCCTCTGATCTGTCAGCACTGTTCCAAAGTAGAGACCTCTGTAGTACTCTGCCTCTCTGCCTGCTGTGGCTAGCTCACCCTATACCTAGGTAAGCTCCCCCACCAAATTCATCTAATCAACACCCAAGGCTCAGTGTTTTGCATCTCTCTCTCACCTCACCCTCTGAAGGGTGACCTCTGCTACCAATGTCATCAGTACAGTTGCATCTCTTTGGCATCAGTTAGGAAACCTCCATGTCATTTGCTAGTGGTGGTGGTGGCAATGCTATTGCTACTGTCATTGCTTGTGTTGATGTTGCCGCATGTGCCTGTATCTAGACCTGGGCCTTAGCCTGTCTGGTCTTAGTCCATGCAACGTCTCGCTCTCTCCTCATCCTCACCATTCGTAGCTCTATGGGAGTCCTCACTGTCTCCTCCTGTAATAATCTACGAGCCTGTTGTAGCTCAGTCTCTACCAGCTGCACCACCTGATGTGGTGCCCCCACATCTGCCATCGGTGCATCATCCTAACCTCCTCCATCATCTCCTCCTACCTATCTCTATATTGGGACCCTTTGTTGGGCCTCTTGACGAGCCCCTCGCCTCATGGTTGAGAACTGCCACCTCTCTCACTGCCCCCTCTACCCTAGGAACTGTAAATCTCATTGGCCTATGAGTCCACTAGTATGTATCATATACTGATAGTGTCCCGAGATCTGCCTCTCCAAGGATCTAGTCCCACATCACTGGGGCAAGTCCCTATAAGTCTACCAATGCTATGGTTCCCATAATCTCGAGCCCCTAGTCTCTGATCTCCCTATGAGTCTGCACATGTATAGCATCACCCACTGGCTCCCCCTGTGGCAATCCAAACTACTGAAGTACCCTCTCTAGTAGGTACCTCTCTATGGTGTCTACTCAATGACCAAAGAGGTATCTCGCCTGTCTATAGTAGACAAGATGCTCTGCAATGTCCTCCCACGACTCACAATCTCTCCATGGATGTCATACAAAGGTGTCCATCTCATCTATCTATCTCCTCCAATAGCTCACAGCTCCAAGTCATATGTGAGTCAATACACCATCATATAAATATACAAAAGGCTCACCTCTCTCTTGGCAATGCTAGGAAATAGGTCTAATCACTGGGATGTGCTCCTAGGCTCATACCTGTAATAGAGTCACACCTGTTGCTAAGATCCCTCCCAATCTATAAGCATAGTCATGTAAATCATGGTACAGCTAACCCAAAACACAAGGTCCCTAGGCATATCTAATGTCGTGCGTGAACATCCTAGATAACATAGTGCCCCGTCCAACTGATAACCCTCTGGAGTGTCTGTCTAGACATAAGAATCCTCCAATAAAAGCTTTCACGATCCATTAGATCCTACACAGAGTCGAGGCACTCGAGCCCATCGGATCTCATGCTCCTACACACCAAGGTCATCAGTAGCAAACACCTCGCTCATGCCATCCTCCCCCCACTCTGTGTCATAATCTACTCTGGCTCCATCTATGGGAATCCTAAGGATGCACCATACATCTTCTAGTGTCATGGTAGCCTCGCCTATAGGAAAGTGGAAAGAGGATGTCTCATTGTGCCACCTCTCAACTAAAGTTGTCAACAATGAGAGGTTAGCCCTAATCAGTGTAAGATGGGCTACATGCCATAATCCCATGACCTCGAGAAACATGCCCTCCTCCCACCCTATCTGGATCACCTCAACTACATTGATGAAATGTCTCTCTCTAGACTGCAAGGGTGGTAAGACAACCTGCATCCACGAGAATCATTTGTTATCTCTTATCAGAAAACTTCTAATACTAATTCTAATCCAAAGGCAAACACAGTTAACTACTAGATAAAATAATGCAAAATCCCTAGGTTAACCTTAGATAACCTAATTAACCTATTTTTATAAGTCAAACTAGGGCAAGAGCCAATTCAAAACCAAAAGCACTACACTTAAACCAAGTGCACTTGACTGCTCTTCACAAGCACTTTGTTGTATTGCAAATGCGCTTTCCAACTTAAACCAAGTGCGCTTCATTTTTACCAAATGCACCTTGTTGTCCTCCAAATGTGCTTTATTGTTGTGCACAAGCGCTTTGATCCTAAACCTAAGGCGCCTTGCTATTTTGCAAATGTGCTTCAAGCATACCAAAGGCTCATTAGTTTTCATCATCTGTGCTTCATTATGGACCATTGTGTTGTGGCACTGACCAAGTGCACTTCGCATTAACCTAGTGGCCAAAGGTGCTTCGCTATCACCAAAGGCACATTAGCGCACCTCATATGCATGTCACTACACCAAAGGCGCTTCAAAACATACCATATGTGCCTAATTCCTAATAGCACACTTTTGGCCAAAAACCTATAAAACCCTAGTAAAAGACCTATTAAATGCATCAAAAAGCCAATTTTTGACTACTTACGACTGCTGGAGCTCCTACTGGTCTCTCGTAGGTTCGTACCCACTCACCACGATGCCTTTACACTAGAATCAGCATGTTTGCAAGTCAGTGAACCTCTCTAAGCAAGGAGCTCTCAAACTAAGCAAGAAGGCTAAATGGATCTGATCTCTATGAACTCTAGGTGTGCAAATGAGTTGTGTGTGACCCCTTGGAACCTATTTATAGCATCCCAACCCTAATTCTTCCCACCCCTTATCCCATTTTTCCTCGTGTCAGCCTTCATATTTCTAATCTTGTCTTTCTCAACCTACTTTTTTCTAGTCGCGAGTCAACCCAATCCTTTTGTCGCAGCTTCACTGTCTTTCCTCTTGAGGGAACATCTTAGGCCAACTACACTAGGGCATAATTGTATCATATTTTTATCATTATTTCTTTGAAACAATGTTGTAAATTGCTTTGTATCAAAGAGGGGCAAAATGTAGACACCTAAAAATATCTCTTCACATTGCATCACTTGCATACATCATTTCTTCCTAAATCACCTACATCAACATTAATTGAATAATCTAATTATTTAATTAATTTCATCAAATTCATCATTTTCATCTATTTTCCCTAATTTCCAACATTAATTGAATAAATTCTATTTATTAGTTAATTTCATTAACATCCACTTTATTCTTCTAAATTAAATAATTTTAATTATTTAATTAAAACATTATCTTCTTTCAAATCCACATTAATTAAATAAATTATTTATTTAATTAATTCATCACCTAATTCCTCTTATCCACAATTAAATAATTTTGATTATTTAATTATCTAATTATTCTTCTAAATTTAAATAAATTATTTAAATTTATTTAAGTTGACTTTATCTTCTAAAAATAAATAAAATCAATATTTTGTTTATATTCCTCTATCATGCAAAATAAATTAAATGAATTTATTTGTTTAATTTATTTAAATCCTCATATCTTATCCTTTTTCAATCATGCATAATCAATTAAATAAATTTATTTATTTAATTCTCAATTATCTTCAAATCTTCTTAAAATATCATTTTCTTCTATGTGCACAATTAGTCTTATTTTTAGAACTTCAAAAAGTAAATCTAAAGTTGAGTTAATTAGCTTTAATCTTATTGTTTTACCATCAACTCATAAATTAGAAAAAGAATTCTAATTTTATGAAATCAAATCCTATCTTTATCCTAGCAAGCATTTAACTCAACAAAGCAACTTTAAAATAGCTTTAAAGCATGACACATATCATGTGCACATTCATAATGTCTTCTCAACACATCTTGATCATTGATTTCATTGATTTATCTCCACTGTTAATCAATCTTTCCTTGAAACCTATATATACCCCCCTTCATCTCTTCACAAATCCTCTTAGATCATTCAGCTTTTGAGCACTCTTCTATCATTTAAGCTTTTGGATTCCTAACAGCCCTTGAGCACATATCATATCTTTGAGCACTTTGAGCACTTATCTACATCCACTTGTTGCAACCATGGGTACGCGACGTATTGAGCAATCCACATAAACTAAGAAATCAATACAGTCTAGGTGATAACTTTCGATTGTTTAATTGCATATTCATTAATTTGGTTATGGTTTAGATGGATCTTTTGATGTTATAAGATTGAGTTGTTTTTTTTTAGATAAAAGGAAAGGGTTGCCTATAAATATGTATTAATTTATAAAATATATATAGTATATGTTTCAAATTGCCAGCTTAAAATGGCAAAGTCACCTGAGTTTCAACCAATAAATCTACTAACTTTAGACTAAAATCTGAACTTCAAAACCCCAACTTCAACTACCCAGAAACAGACTGTAAACTTCTATCCCACCTTCCCCTAAACTATTTTGAATATACAAAACTTAACAGAAGGCTAATACTATCTTAGTTTACCCAGTACATATAGAATTTTAACAAAATTTCCCACACTTAACCCAAACTTCTTTCATTTTTCCATATATATCTTGCCCCTCCTCTAGACCTGTAACTTGCTGCAAACTATTTCTGTCACACAAGGATTGAGTTGTTATCATTGTTTTGATTTATATTAATCTCAATTTTACCTATACACAAGGAGCATCATTTATTCATTCAAAATACATAAAGAAGCTATAAAATTGGTTATAATTCCCAACCCATATTTCATTCTTAAATATCTACTAGAAGTCTAGAACTAATATTTCCAACCCGCAAGCAGGTTTATAATTCCATGTAATTAAATTATAACAAGGATTTTAAGAGGTGTATGATATTTGCCAATAAAACATTATTTGAAATCAAAGACATAAGTATCATCAGATGGTTATATATAGTTAATAACATCATGTTTGCCACTAAAATGTTATTTACAGCGGGGTAAAAGAAGAAGATTGATGAAATATATCCTAAATCTGTCACAAAACCTTGATGTTAGCTACAGGAAATATGCTACAAGAATACTGTCTAGTTAGCTACATGACTATTGCCTGGTTAGCTACAGGAATGTTGTTACAAGCCTACTACAGTAACTGATGAAAGTCTATGACAAGAATGAACAAAATGGCGATAGGAATAAAAATGACATCTACAAGATTTTAAATTAAATCTTCTACAAAAACCATCTATCTGCAACAGGAAAAATAATGATGTAGTTACAGGAAATAGTCAGCTACAAGATTAAGCTGTGACAAGAATCAATAAGCTAGCTGACTAGTTAATACACATGCCATTAGAAAAGCACTTTAGGTTGATAAAATAGCAAATAGAGAGTTCGATAACAAGGAACATGTAGTTTTAAAGAGCAACCAGAGGCTGACTAGATATAAAACACAGGCCAAATATAAGGCAATGGTTGAGATAAATCTCCAAGGCTGATACATGCTAACATTAAATAAATACAACCACGTCAAATATATACATAGTTTTGGCCATTTAAGAAGATAACTAGGACAATTCGTAATAGCAGAAATGATTTAATTTATATACAAGACAACACAATATTTATCATAGTTTAGTGTACGTTATACAATAATAACAAGGTAGATAGTTTAATACACATGCTCATAAATAATCAAGGCCAAACAAAGATAGCTACAATCCATTTGATATTACAGAGGTTGCATGAGGAAATAACAATGCTTGTTGAAAGAATTAAGAGCTGCCTATATCCAACGCAGGCCAACACAACACATAGACATTCCTAGATATACCTTACATATTTATCAAATATAAATAAGAGAAAGCAAAAAAAATACCTGGCAGTCACACTCTTCTTGCTAAGTCAATTCTACCCCCTTCTGTTGCTGATTGCTTATCCTTTCTGTCATTGATTGATTATCCTTTCTGTCGCTGTTAGACTCCATTTTCTTTCTCTCCTTCTGTCACTATTTTCTCATCCCCTTTTTCCTTGTCGTGCATTCTTCTTTTATGAATAATTCCCCTCTAATCTTAGCGTTCATATTTTTAGATCCCTTTATTATTGTTTAAACTGCAGTTACCTTTTGTTTTGCATGGCAAATAAACATCCCCTTCCACTATTTTTTTTTTGAAATATTAAAACTCTCCCTTATTTCTACCACTCTATTACATGCTAAAAATATTTATTTTATTAATTTAAGATTTCTATTTATAATATATATTATTGTTAATCATATACATATCTTCAATAATACATCTTTATTTAAGTCTAACAAGGAATATGTTTATATTTAATAATCAATTATTTATATAAAGAAGAAAACACTTTTATTAATTATAATTAAATAAAATCATATTATACTTCATTATATTTAGTTTTGTTAATATATTCTTGAATTAAATAATATATTTAAAATACTATATTTGTATTTTAAACCTATCAAAGATGTTGTTTTTCAAGAAAGGGTTATATATATATTCTCTAAATAAACACTTTTAATAATTAACAAATAAATCAATTGAAAACAACTCACGTAATTTTCATTAAATCTAAAGTTGAAAGAAATTATTATTACATGACTAACTTATATAATTCAAATGAACATATTGTAGCAACTGAAACGCATATTTATCTAATTATTAAGCATCAATCACTTTCATTCTCTATATAAAATACTCAAACAAGGCTAGCAACCACATAATGATGCACAAATAAAATCATTTAGAGATGCAGTATGACATGAACTACGTGAGTGTGTGCGTGCATCGGATTAATCCTTCCCAACAGTTCTTTCTAGACGGCTAGAACATCCCTACCTCAACCATGTTCTTGTCTTTGACATTTCCCCTCCACTCAATTGCACTTATATTTTCATTAATAGGTTAGTTTCCCCAAAATCATAGTCGAAGCAAAACAAAATGTACATCCATACTCGTACCAGTAATATTCATTTATTAAATCAACTTTAAAAATCATGCATTTATAACATCCATGACAGTTACTTTCACACACGCAGAATCATTCATAGTAAATCAATCATAGTAAAATGTCCAATGATCTAATTTATAATAAAGTCCAAAAAAATGAGATGTGACACAGCAGAACGATGGAATGCTTGAAAACATGCCACACGAGCAACTGGGACCCACCACAAAGGTTCCACCATAAGGCTCGGCAAAAGGTTCGCCACATGTCACCCCTTCCGTGGTTCTACGGGTTGCATTTGCCCCATTATAATAATAACCACAGAATGATGGAAACTAATTAGAGCATGCCACGCGTTGTCAAATTGTTCTTTAGGCAAACATTTTAAAAGGAAACCTGAGCACTTGCGTTTTAGAACAACATTGTTCTACTAGTAAAGAGGGGCCAAATTTTACAAAAGGGGCATGAGCCAAAAACTTAAGCACACAACAAGATTAATTTAGTGTACGGGCTGGTCCGGTAATTGCAGGATCAAGGGGTCGATAATCGAACGACGACCTAAACATAATGTTATAACTTGGAAACCGGCAACGGGTGGTAGACAGTCATCATAGAATTAGAACAAAAGGTATCTTGATGCTAGCACAAGCCATAGGGCTTAGGGTTTAAGATAGGAGAACAAAATTCAAAGCAATTTCACATCTAAACCCTAGCAAAGAATTGTCATATTTGGAGCATGTCGCAGGGACGCAACAGGAGGCCAAGGAAAATTTTCAGAGTCCTAGCACAATGATCTACCTAACTGCCTCTAGTTTGGCACATCTAACTACCTTTTGATCGATGATTTGACAAGACCACCTCAATTCAATGATCGATCAAGTTGCCTCCAAGTTTAATGCTTGCTCCCTCTTATCCTTGTGCTAGAACCATATTATACTACCTTTCTCCATCCTTGGTATTTATTGTGCTCCCATCCCTGTGCATGCCTCCTTCACACTCCCTTCTTCCACATGCCTTCACTCTACACACTCTTTCTTTCTTCCTTGGCTCTTGATTGCATCAGCGTACTTCAACTGGGGATGCTTGTACATAATACTCTCCAAGTAGGAAAAAAATAAGTCCTCCCATTTTCCTTTTAGTGACCCTTCTATTTGTCCTATTTATCCACTCCTTGGTGTGATTGCCTTGAATTGGTGATACTATCATCACCCTCCACCTTATTCTTCCATGTCTCTCATGTTCAACTGCCTCTAGGTTTGACAATATTTTTCAGCTATTTCATTTGGGTCGACAATCTGTCATTGACTACTTCATGGCTTGGTGCCTTGCTTGCCTACCTTATATTAAATGAATCTATCAAACTACCTCAAATTAGTGATTATGTTGATGATCTTCATGAGCTCCCTTACTTGCCCATCTCCTCTCCTTATGTTGCTCTACACTCCTCTAATGTCCTCTTCCTAACATCTTTCCTCTTTCTCTACCTCCAATCAGTGCTTCTACTAACATAACTATCCTTTAGATTCCTCCCTACAGATCTAACCATTTTATCAATGTTCTTGATCAATCATCTTCACTTTTCATCGTGCATCGGTCCCACCTCTTCGAGCTCTTCTAATTTTAGCTCTAAGTAGTTGGGCTTTTCTCTAGGTGCACTTCCACCACCCTCATTGGGCACAACTTCACTCTTTGGCCCCCTTTCTCCTCGTGCTTTTCCCCATCCATGCACATCTTGCAAAAGACTCCCATAAGTCTCACCCATAAAATCAAACATTCTAACTTGGAAAAAATATAACATCTTACCGATCCATAACGAGAGTATGCAGGTTTGAAAGCCCGTTACAAAGTGTAATTAGAAAGTCGCGCCCAAAATGTGTAAAATGTAATAATATATAATTATCCGACCTGCCGGAATCGAACCAGCGACCTAAGGATTACTTAAGGATTTTAAGTCCCACTACAGTCCTCCGCTCTACCAACTGAGCTAAGGTCGGTTTGTTTCAATTTGTCGATTATTATTTATACTGTTAATACTCGCTTTGCAATAACAGTGCGGTAAAAGAATTTCGAAATTTGGGCCAGTTGAAACGAGTCATCACAAGATCTGATAATCGAACTCTTCGTACCTTACTTCAAAAATTTACCATGAAAGTGGCGTGCTGCGAAAGCAAAACAAATTGAAGTATATACCAGAACACCGGCAAGAAAAGATATAACAGTCTTTTTTAATATCAAAGTGGGATTTGACGGGAACCCTCCTCCATGTCCTAGCATACTCACATGCACTCTCTCACACACCGAATGCCTTCCTTGCTACTATCTATACACAACTATACACAACAGTGTCTTCTACCGTGAGGCCCTAAGTTCTCATGTATCTTGAGGGTCATAGCCAACTTCAATCTACCTTCTCATGAAGCTAGTTCCTCTCCTCCTACTTTGAAAGCTAATGTTGTTCCATACACTTTCTCGTGCGATGTCTCATCCCTCTCATCATTCTTGCTCCTAGCCTTCTCAAGTGCCACTCTTTCTCTTACATGCTCATCTGAGTTAGATGTGTAGTCCTATGCCATCAAGCCTCCAACTCTTGTAACTACCCTACTTACACTTTGGCATCATCCATTTCTTACTATATTATTGTATTGTTTCCTCCTCCTAAGCTCTTCCTTCTATAAGCCCTTGAGCTCCTCCTTGTGCACAATTGTACCTCTTCAACCCCTTCACAATACTATGCTCTCATATGCCTTGTCCTCTACCCATCACTCTTCAGTGGAGAAAAAGGCCCTCTTCCATTTTTTCACCTTCTACCCAACACTTGTTAGAAGATGTGTCACATCCATTTTTTCTCAACTAGCCCAAAGTTTGGTGAATCTATCTAGCTATGTCAGGTTTTGTTCTTTATTAAACTACCTATTGACGTTCAAATCTATACTCTTGTGCAAACTTGCACCAACATGGGAAGTTCAGAAACATGGGACTTGCTTTCTAAAATAATCTTCAAATTTTTAGAAGTCAACTCTACGTAGGATCTTCAATGAGCTCTTCTCGTATCAAAATGAGAGAAAGAGGAGAAAATTGGAAATCTAACAATAATCTAAGTGAACGGTATGAGCTATCAGTCAAATCAATTTTTGGTTTATCAATAACATATTGCACAGTCGTAATCTAAGAAATCATATTTCAAGTACTTGCCGAATCAATAAAAGGTTGTCAAATGAACAAAGTAGAGGGACATGATGATCACAACTTCATATAATCATTTACTAATGATGCACAATTACAAATTCATTTCACTTGAAAATGAGTTCAACATATGGAGGGTATTTCCATTAACAAACATTTGAGAAAATAGTAAGTACATGAAAACCTTATTACATGAGTATCCCTAATACATTCTACCTCTATATGAGCACAAAGTTCTTATTTGCATAAAACAAGCCCAAAAAAAGATGGAACTACCATGCTAGAAAATAGGGGAACTTACTATTGTTGTATGCATAAAACTATTGCATGTCACCCAAAAAATTCAAATTTGAAATGGCAACCTCTTGAAGATTAGTTTAGAATTGATGGCCACTATGTTATAAATTCAGCATGACATCCTTTTTGTTGTTTGAGTGACTTTGAATGTATTCATGTTGTGCCTTCTCAAAATAGCAAGTGAATATATTGGGCCAATGGTGCATTGTTATTCTTTAACAAGGTTGACCTTGCCTTTGGAATTCAACAATCATCAAATGGAAAATCTTCATGGCAAAATGAATGGTGTGGACAATACCAACAAACTTGTCTTTTGTGTAATGCTACTTTTCCCCCTATGTATTTAATTAATTGCAGTGGATTTGTTATGGTTAATATTTAGAGTTAAGATAGAATAATATAAATTCAATGATGTTAAAATAGATGTAATAACAAATGTAAATTACAACAGGTGATAATTTAATAAGAACTCTTAAGTAAATCATTAACAAAACAAATTAGATAACATAATCACATATTCATATTAACATCAAAACCCATCATTATCTTTTATTAACAATAAGTTCAGTACTTCATTAATTTCCATCATAGAAAGGAATAAATATGTATCTTTTGGATCCTGGAAGTTCTTCCAAATGTCACTTCAAAGAATGGATTATATATTCAACCTCCTTTCAATAAGTGAGCACTTCCAGGAGGAATCCGATTCTTATTCAAAACCAACTATGTGTTTTCCAAGCATTTAGCTCTTTTTTAGAAAACACACACACACAAGTGCTCCACAACCATGTTCAACAAAACATGCTCAACACAAGTGCACACACAAGCCCTGGCCAGGACAATCTTGGGTGTACTCTATACCCCAAGTTGGACACACTCTATGTGCCCCTTCTCCAATGCTCACTGCTTATCAAATCTATAATCCTTCTCCTTTGTGAATCCTTGCCTTTCTTTGCTTATATTCCTTGAGTGTTCTCCATGCCCTTTCTAAGTCTCACACAAATGCCTTATATATAACCTTTTAAGGGGTGGTTTCTAAACCATCACACCCTTTCATAAAGGTTGTCATTAATAATTAGTTAATAAACATAATAATTCCTCCCTTTTAAAGGGGGTTTTTCATAATTATTTTTTATTTATCTCCATTTTAACCAAAGGATCATAATATCCTTTATTTTCCATCTCCCTTTTAATTATAAAGGGTAAATAAACTTTGTCCTCTTATAATTTTAAAGGGTTACTCATAAACATCTTTCTTTTCTATTTTGGACAAAAAGTCACATAACATTTCTCCCCCTGTAAATTAGTTGTTGTCCTCAGTAGCTCAAGTTGAATCTACAACATATTTCAGCAAAAATAATTAGTCAAATAACATTATTGATATCACAATGAATCCACTTCATTTATAATCATATTTCTCAAAGTTTAGATCTTCCCAATAACTCTTCTGCTTTAACTGAAACCACAATTAAATCCCATAGAAATGCGTTGTTAATCAATAACATGATTAGTATATTTTCACATGAAATAGATCATAAATTTATACTTGAGAAGCTAATACAAGTGTATACAATAAATCACCTATCAAATAATCTTTTAAATTTGGTCATTAATGTGTAACCTTATCTTTAATACACAATTATTATCATGCAATCACATAGTACTTACCTAGTGAATGACATGCATATCCCATACTATGTAGTCACTCATCACTGAGTACCATATAATCAAAATACATTCAAAGATGGTAGTCATGCATTCTAGACTACATGAATATCCTATTTTCATATACTAAATACAATTGAATAGAAACAAATACATCAATGTTTATATAATTTCCTAGTCACTCAAATAGAGTTTTGGAACAAGTCTAAATCTAACAAAGATTCAAATGTTTACTATCATCAGGGTGTTTATAATATCTAACATGGATCTCAGTCCTATACAAAACATGTACAAGGTTATTGGGTTGATCAAGTCCAATAACAAAGTACAATAAAACAAAGATGGTACAAAACAATCTTACAAGGCAACTTAAGCAACAAAATATCAACAACTATTACCATCATAAAGTACTTTATAGAGAAACACCAGGTCTAATATCTCCTTTAATTAATTAGGTTAATTGAATATCTTTCTTCATTTTTTCCATACTGATTGAACTCACAACCATCTAATTATGACTTCCTAAAATAATTAAAGACACAATTCAAGGTCTTTTGATTGATTTTCCAAACCCAAATCCCCAAACAATATTTAAAAACTCAATATTTTAGAAGATGGGTTACCAATATTTCTATGCCCTTGGAGTCTTTAAATTATAGTAGCTGAGCATGAATTTTTTCATCTCGTGTCTTTCCTTTGGGTAATATTTTAATCTTATATTGTAAGCTCATAGTAATTTTGATTAAATATCCATGTGCCTAGGATGTGTAAGATGATGAGATTTGTACTCACAACAATGAGCTCAAGAATTTTATTCCTGATATGAATTTTAATAACCTTGATGTGTTTCTAGAAGTTTGACAACATAAGAAAATTCACAAAAAAATTCTATAAAATATAAAACATGTTGAAGATTTAAACATTACATAAACTAGCTCTTTTCCAAATGGCTTCTTGAGGAACTTGCATATCACAAAAAGGTTTTATTTAATCTAAGAATGGCTTGAGTTCAGGATTGGCTCTCCCCTTGTAAATTCTAACACCATGTTTTCCAAAGTATGTGAAAATGATCCTGGGACCTATGAGTTATAGGCCCACAATGTAACTTACGTTAAACAAAAACTTGGTCTATTATTTCTTTCATGATTATTGTTGGATCCTTTATTGTTATAAGAATTTTGATGATATTGTTTGTATAAGTTCATCTCAACTAAAAAGTTTGTTGAGAAAAACATTAATAATGACACACTAAAATGGATATATACATTGAGAGATAATGAACTAACAAATTGAGGAGCCAATCAAAGACAATGAAGAAAGATAGGAGAAGTTAACCAAGGAATTTACAAATTTCTTTGAGATATATCAATATGAGAGTGCATAGAAGACAAGAGTGTGAACATAACCAAATGTTTAGAAATACCATCTAGTTGAAGATTGATTAGTTGAATTGCCACCTACCCAATCACTTGTTAAGGTATTTTTAACTTTATTCAAGATCTCTATGGTAGAAGAGATCAAGAATTAGAAGGATAAATAATTTTCATACGTACAAGGAGAGGCATCATTAGAAAGAAGACATATAATTAAATGACTTATGTCATCAAAGGAGTCAATGAACATACATCCAAATAAATGAGACACTATAAAAGTAAAGAATCAATAAATTTGATGGAGCAAAGAAGTAAAATGAAAGCTATGAAAGGAAACAAAAGTCTAATACCAAAGAATCAACCTCAATCCTAAATTGAAAACTTGAGTTGGAGAGAGCTAAAGGTAGGAAGTAGTTTGTCACCAATGAAAAACAAGTGCCCAAAGATTATTATATAACTATCCATTCTTGATGAAGAAGATATAGGCCTTTCTCATCAATCAATTTAAAAAAAACTTGCAAAGGAATCAAGTATTAATAATAACCCCCCTTAACAAAAAGGAAGTCCCATCTTGATATAGAAATTTATAGTTTCATCCTAGGTGAAAAGAGAAATGCATATATGAATAATATGAGGCATACTAACTAATCGATGATAAAAATGGAGCTTGAGAACATTTAGAGATCAAGTTTCTTGATAGAAGGAAAGTTTAAAGGTTAGGGCATATTGAAAAGTGCTAAGAGACAATAGGAATGCTCATGACACACACATAGGAAATACAAAGTCTAGTAACCCATACAAAGGAACAAGAAAGTCTAAAAGTGATGGCTAATCCTTTGAGTCATAACTAGAAGAGGCAAAAGTTGTTCATGTTTACTAGTGATGAGCCAAAATAACCTATTAGACACTATAGAATGTGCATACAAATTTAAACCTCCATTAGATGAAATAATGCACATCATTAGTTGTGGTTATTTCTAGCCATTATTTGAGGTATGCCAATTCATTGGTATAAGAACATTTTGATAGAAAATTTACAATATAATTTCTTTTGAGAAATAAGTTAAATTTCTTAGAGGCAATACAATTATCACTAAAATTTACAACGCCAAAAAAAAGGCATAAATCTATTTTATTTTTTTAATTAAAAATTCAAAGATTTACTAAAATAACATAAGGTAGACTCAAAAATGGTAGGTACCCATTCTAAGGAAGAAGATAAATTGTTACCACCATTCTACAAGGGCGCATACAATAAATCAATGGATGTGAAATGTGAGAAGATAAAGTAATGACTGTCATGACCGTATAAACTTTTAAGAAGATATGAAGTGAGACTATGAATAATACAAAGGAGAATTGACATAATGGTTAATCCAATTCATAGTTGAAAATTGTGGCCAATTTCAAACACACTACTCCAAGTTTTTAACGTCTAGCAATTTCAAGAAGTTTATCAAAAACTTGAATGCTTTAAATAATGATATTCTTTTCATCCTCACATATAATTCATGTAATTTTCCTTTTGTTTGTTTTATATTTTACTTTTGTTTTACCTTAAAGTGAAGAATTTCTTACAAAGAGAGGAGCGCGACCCTTTAAAATAGAACTAGGTCGAATCATAAGTGAACTAAACATTGACATTATTTATTTACTCACAAATTACATGGGTTAGAATGTGTAGAATAGTGACCATGAAGTGGTGTGAGAATATAGGACATGAATTGGAAAGAAAAAAACCAATAGTGGCTATGGTGACTCAAACATATCTTAGTGCACTCTACCCAGTTATATCTATGGTCGACAAGATGAAAGGAAGTCCAACCTTGGGATATAACACTATATTGTCAAATACCTTGTGCAAAAAACTTATTTCCATCCAAAGACCTGATCTTCTCTATGCATAGTACATATTTATATTTTGGGCCATACGGTCTTGGGAGTATAATGAATCCTAATCGTACCATTTGTAGAAAACTGATATGGGTATTGTATTGGTATTAGAAAAAGGATAATGATCGATCCCATGGTTTCTGTGAATATCATCATTAGCAGTCTGATTGTCATGGAAAACATAGACCCTTGAAACTTCATACACACTCCTTGCACTTGAATAGCACTCTGAAGTCATCCCTTTGACATAGAATGCAACGAAAAGATTGATGTTCTATCCTATGGTCCACACTAAGGATGGTCTTTCCAGAGCTAAAGTGAACATCATCGAGTGCAATTTTTACATAAATATATTTAGTTGCTATCTGTTAGTTCAGCCAAATACCTCTTGAGAGCACCCACCTATAGCACAAAGAAGCCAACCAAGCAAGTATTTCAGTAATTAAGAAAAGATAACCCATTGTCCAATTCATAATGCAATAATTGTGATGGTAGTAATGACCATGACCATGATAGGGAGATCACAACATGTGAAGAATGGGGCCTTAAGATCTATCTATCTATGCCTAACATATTATCTTCTTACTATTCACTTTCTTTATAGACATGGTTGGATGTCACTATTTAGAGACATAACCCATGATGGAAGGGGTCTCAACCCTTAAGAAATCAGACACATGTTCCTTTAGTGAAGGGGCCCTTAGACTATATACAATTATTCAAAGATTATGAATTGAATCTAAAGTCCATAGGTTCCTACAAGAAGACATGTCATTTGAGTTCCAAATCATGATATTATTCAATCCAAGTGTATACGCTAGTGGTGCTCAAGTTTTTAAGAACTAAAACAAAATGACCTATGTCATGGAATGAAACCTTCTAAGAGTTTTGACCATGGATACGATCTTTGAACAAGGAACAAGATTGACTATGTAGATCAATATATCACTTGAATACACATAGAGAAGCCTATTGACTAGCCATGTGCATGGTGCCCTAGGATGAGTTTTGGCTACAAATAGAGTTCTCTCAAAGAAACATTAACTATAAACAAGATTTTCAATAATGCTAATGAACAAATGAAGAAACCAAAGTTAGCATATGGACAAAGGTTATAAGTTTGAGCTTGTAGAATCGAGGTTGATGTCTTAGAGATTAAGGTGAATGTAAAATGTTGGTTATATACAAGGAGTATATTATAGATTGATCAATATGAAATTTGAAAGCATATAGTACACTTTAGATAGGAAGGCCTGATCATTAGGCTCTAATTCCAAAAGTAATGCTACTTTTCCCCCTATGTATTTAATTAATTGCAGCGGATTTGTTATAGTTAATATTTAGAGTTAAGATAGAATAATATATTCAATGATGTTAAAATAGATGTAATAACAAATGTAAATTACAAAAGGTGATAATTTAATAAGAACTCTTAAGTAAATCATTAATAAAACAAATTAGATAACAAAATCACATATTCATATTAACATCAAAACTCATCAATATATTTTATTAACCATAAGTTCAGAACTTCATTAATTTCCATCATAGAAAGGAATAAATGCGTATCTCTTGGATCCTGGAAGTTCTTCCAAATGTCACTTCAAAGAATGGATTGCAAATTCAACCCCCTTTCAACAAGTGAGCACTTCCAGGGGGGATCCGGTTCTTATTCAAAACCAACCATGTGTTTCCCAAGCATTTAGCTCTTTTTCAAAAAACAAACACACGAGTGCTCTAGAGCCATGTTCAACAAAATATGCTCAACACAAGTGCACACACTAGCCCTAGCCAAGGCAATCCTGGGTGTACTCTGTACCCCAAGTTGGACACACTATGTGTGCCCCTTCTCCAATGCTCACCACCTATCAAATCTATAATCCTTCTCCTTCATGATTCCTTGCCATTCTTTCCTTATCTTCCTTGAGTGTTCTCCATGCCCTTTCCAAGTCTCACACAAATGCCTTATATAACCTTTTAAGGGGTAGTTTCTAAACCATCACACACTTTCACAAAGGTTATCATTAATAATTAGTTAATAAACATAATAATTCCTCCCTTTTAAAAGGGGTCTTTCATAATTATTCCTTATTTTTCTCCATTTTAATCAAAGGATTATAATATCCTTTATTTTCCATCCCCCTTTTAATTATAAAGGGTAAATAAACTTTGTCCTCTTATAATTTTAGAGGGTTACTCATAAACATCTTTCTTTTCCATTTTAGAGAAAAAGTCGCATAACACTTTGTGTTTTCTCAACCAATGGTGCAATGCTTTTGTGTTATTAGTTCTACCATTTTCAAAATGAGTGAAATCCTACCATGTGTCTTCCAAGTACATCATTCTTTCCTTTTCCATTGGTTTATAGGTTCTTTGGGTAATAAGGAAGGGTCCCACATATATGCCATGTTGTATTAGCTTGACCAATGGTGAAATGAATAAGGGTTGTCAAATTCATACCCTTTGGGGTGTGTAGCTACCATGTGTCCTACTATTATACTAGATAAACTTATATACTAGACAAGTTGTGAGGACCAAAAAGAGTGCTTTTGTGATGTGTGAACCAATAGCACAACAATATGAAGTCATCTATTAACAACTTCAATATCATGCATGGAGCCTTGATCTCAGAAAAGATCAAATAATTTCATAATTCTACATATTGCACTATTTATTGGTGAAGTTATGAAGTAGAGGGACCCACTAATGACACTATGTGTATTGCCAACTAATCGCACAATGGCATTTTGCTCTCAAACTATCAACTTTGGAGATGCATGAGATTGCCACCTAATTCACAAGTGCATTACTCTTTTTCTTCTTATTGTCTTGCAAACCCTACAAAGATAAAAGGAAAGTCTCACCAAGATGCCAACCTAGATCACTTCAACCAATAGAACATCCAAGATGAATTGTCAAATTGATAATTTCTTAAAGCTATGAAACCTCACCATTTGGCTAGGCCAACATCACTTGTTCTTTGGATTTTATGTGCACAAGAAAGGGGGCTCACCTTGCTGATGTGGATGATCTTAAGCAAAGGCTCACCAATTTGAAGTTGTTAGACTAACAACATCAAAATGATGCACCAGTCATTGATCTTGAATATTAGACAATTTTGAAGTGATTTATCATAAGCCTCCATCTCTTGAACAACAAACACTCCAAAAATTTAAAATTTGTCGACTAGGAGCCAAATTTCCTAAAGGGGAAGCACCTAGCCACCAACAATTAGTAAGATAATGCAAGAATGATTAACCCTACCACTTACAAATTTTTAAAAGAATCCTACTGAGGGGAAACAAAATGTGTGAACTCAGTGAATTGATGTCAGTTGTATGTAGAGTACAAATGCACCAAAAATGTCCATGAAGGAGAAAAAATATTTGACCAAACTGAGCATAAGAGCAAGGCTCTATAGTTTTAGCAACCTCTCATGGAGTCCTTGCATGCAAGGAAGAATCTAGACACTAATTTCTAGGCACAAAGCAAAAACTAAATTTTAAAATATTAGTGCTAAGCACTAGAAAAATTCATAGCTTCTTGAGAGCAGCCTGGAGTGGAGTCCACTCCAACTCTATCGGTATCTCCTCTCTCTTGAAGGCCTCAAAGTCCTTATCCAACTAGATAGTGTCTTTATAAGAGATATTGCACATAGGGTCTCAATCATAGCATTGACCTGAACCTCAAGTTGTTGCAATGGGTGGAAGATTGCCTCCATCTCTACAATGCTTAATGTTTGTGACAAGCCCTAGAAAGTTGTATGGTCTATCTATTTTTGTTTGATCAATGCCTTGAACTCTCCTCCTAAAACTATGTTATCTTCACCAAACGGGGACTAAAGCCCTTGGTTTATCAGAGAGACAATATGTCCTCTCATCCCTTGTATAGCTAGCTCCAAAGTGACAAATTGAACCTTGCACTTTATCCTTAGGATTTCATTCACCCTTATGGCCATAGTTCTCCTATTGTCAATTCCTATAGCAATTAGAGTTTCATCTGGTAAGCCATATAACTTTTATACAAAGCCCTAATCTTAAGCAACTTTCAAAGAGAGAGAGGCTAGGACCTGTTGATCATGTGTTAGTCTTAAACACACATAGATAAAGAAATACATATCAAACCTTTATCATCTCGAAAGATATGATGAATTCAAAGAATTCATAACCCCAAGTCTCTGTAGACTAGTTCATAATTGTCTAACGTTACTCAGTGGTTTGATGTGCATTGTTGTTCCATTTAGGGGCCTTATGTTTTTGACTCAGAGGAATTTGTATCCAAATAAGCTTTATTTCACCTGCTTTCTGTGAATTCTTAACAAACAAGGTTAAATCCTACTGTATTTAACTAGACGTTATAAATATTTATGTAAGTTTGATCAATTCTGCATATCACTTGAGTTATGATGATCTTAGTTAGTTCCTTTGAAATTTCTCTGATACACTTATCATGAACTAATTTTAACTCAATTTCACTTCTGCACTGTAAAGTTGTTCAAATGATGTGTGTATAAGCATGTATTTTCATGATTTCTACCATTATATATGTCTATTTGCATGATATTTTCCATTTTGACATGCTATTTGTTCAAATATGCTAAAGATGTTCATTTACCTATGAGATGTTGGCATATTTTTCCTGTATATGCTTAGCATTTTCTGTGTATTTGCAATTATGATGATGATTTGAAATGAAATTAAAGAAATTTAAATAAATGCTTTCTAATTTTACTAAATGAGTTGAATCTTCAGTCATTGATCCACATATACTCTTGACACTGTCATGAAGAGAAGGAAATCAACCCATATTTTCACTAGGTCATTCCACAACTGGATATGATCGATGCAAACTTCAAAAGAAAAGGAATGAAGACAACATGTACAGACTGAAATGCACTCCAAGGGACACAACAAATCAAAGTAACATGTCCAGTATTCATCCATGGATTACTCAAAATTTACGATTGGGTGTAATCAGAGTTCTTCATCTTCATTAAGTATGTAAAGATCGGTATATATTTACAAATTAACTTTGAGGATTGGCCGTGACATTTCAGCAATCCAATCTCAATTAAGCTTCTGAATGATTTTACAAAATGCACTCTATCTCCTTTTTCAGGTCAAGGATAAGAAGTGGTTACGAAAGATCCCACGATCAATATTTATCTATTGTCATCAACGGTCTATATTTCTTTGACAAAGTCAACATACAATATACTTGGCACAGATTGCCAGTTGGCAATCCTCTAGCAGGGAAAACTGTAATTCTTGAATATTCTACGATCTTTCAGTCCATCCAATCAAAATGCAAGTACTAATATAACAAAATGCATTGGAAAACACATACTACAATTCCTTCTTTATGCGGCTGGATCCTCTTCATGTGCCTACCTCCCTGTGTCTGTTTTCTTATAAGCATCATAGGCTTGCACAAAAGTGTCTACTTGGAATTTACGTAGCTCTCAATTTGGCATACTTCAATGCCTCTATCTGCTCATCCAAAGTTCTCGTCATGGATGTCCTTTTTTCTACTTGTTTATTGAATGTCTTCACTTTCACATTCAGTTCAGCCATTTCATCCATAACATCCACAGTGAAGAGCTCCTTAGGGTCCTCAACTACTTCTTTAAATTTGTCTTTGAACAGTTGGATAGCTTCATCTAACTCTGGCACTACTTCCTCTGTTAAAGCATCATGCAGCAACTCTTCCATTACTATTAATTCTTCATCTAACAAATCATGAACCTTGGTATGAATGTCCTTCACTTTATTCATGTTAGATTTCAATACATTTAGTTCATAATCCATTTTTGTCATCCAGGTCCCCATAAGTGGCAAAGTTACATTAGTAACAACCTTATTCTTCAGCAGTTCATCATTTGTCATATCCTTGGCCCTTTTGAGTTTGGCCATTGCATAATTGCACTTTTGTATACATTTAGTGAATTCACTCTTCAAAGAATCAATGGTCTCCTTCAACTTGGACAATGTGTCCCAATTGGATATGGATATCCTTATTACCTGTTCTCCAGAGGTCATGAATTTAGAGAATCATTTGTCAATTATGTGAGCTTGATTTTTTTGGATATCCAAACTAGTTATCTCTACTTCACTTATTAAAGTTAATATAGCTAGCTTCTCAGTACCTTGTAAGGTGGATGCCAAGGTGTCTGGCTTCACCAACCCTTGAATAAACTATTGCAATTGTATGTTTTGCTCCTTCAGCTCTTTCTTTCTAGCCTTGAGCTTTTTCAACTTAGTCACTATTGCATCAGTGCTTTCTAAGTGTTCTTGTATTTCTTGTTCTGTGGTTGCATAACCCAAGTCTAACTGGGTCACTCGGTGTTCACATGGCCTAATTTCACTTTTGGCCTTATCAACCAGAGGCACATCAATTTGGACTATCCTCCTTCCAGTTTTTAAATCTCTTTTGATACTGGAGACTATCCTAGCTCTCCATTTTGCTTTAGTAGAATTAATAGTAAACAAAGACTTAAAGTTGAAGGGTACCTGTTGTACTTCATCTTGGCTTACCTCTGAGGAAACCAAAGCCAAAACATCAGATTGTGATCCTTTATCTTGATCTGGCTGCTCCATTTGAGCATCTTGAGTTTCTTCATCTCTCTTTTTCTCTTGATCTTCTAGATCTTGTACATTTTCTTGATGTCCATCCCTAGCATCCAGATCTTCCTCCTCATGCTGCTACTCCTCTTGGCTTTGTTCTAGAGGAGGTTGATTATCTAGCATTGCACCATCATGTTCTTTTGGAATCTCATTAGTTTTAGGCTCTTGGACTTTATTCTCTTCTTCATCCTGATGGCTATCCTCTTTATGTCCATCATCTTTTCCTCATGTAGTTGTAGGTGGTTCAACTACTTTATCTTGTTCAGGCCTATCCCTTGGGACATCCTATTGTACCATTTGTTCCTACACATTATCATCTTTATTATCTATCTCCATGGGAACTCTCCTCTCTTGAGATTGATCAATTCTGATGACCTCTTCTTCTTTATTGCCTTCTTCTGGGACATAGGTCAGGTCCACCATAGCTCGACTAGTAACATTCTCAATTAATGTGTCAAGGGACCCCATATGTACTTTTGCCTCAGGAGTTCTTCCCTTTCTTTTCTTCCATCATGTGTTTCTTCTACTATATCACCCTTATCCTTTGCTTCTGTATGCTACAACATGGTTTCAATGGGATGATTAGTGATATCTTTGACTAGTTCATCTTCTTCAGTTAGGTCAATAGTGGCACTTAGTGGAAGGGCCCCAGTTGTCTATTCCTTTTGGGCTTTATCCTTCATCTCCTCTGCCATTTCAGTCTTTATTTTTATTATAGTCTCCATGGGGACGTCGTGATGTAACCCCTTAACTATGCCTTCAGTTGGGTCAGGCGATCCGGATGCCACTACCTTCTTTGGTGAAAGAGAAACCCTCATGCATGAACTCTGATATCTGGAGAGCTTGGGGACCTTTACACCTTATAATAAATCATCCCTCTTTCTCTTCAATGTTTGGATATGCATCTCCCTTGTTTCATCTTCTGTGTCCTCCTCATCAACTATCGTCCTCACAGAACTTTGTTCTGCATCTTTGGAAGTCTCCCCTTGGGTAGTAACTACTTTGGGTGCAGATATAGCAATAGCTTTCAGTGGGGTTTCCTTAAGAAGTGAGGGTGGTGCATATGCTAATGAAATCCCTTCAGTAGTGATTTGTTCTGCAGCTCTGGATGAACTTGGTTCTACTACTTTTGCTTCATGAATTTTTCTTTTCCTTATCAAGAAATCATCAAAACCTAGCTCTTCTCTTTCTTTCATCTTCTTCTTCTCAAAAGTGATTACAATACCTCTCCTTTTCAATTCACTGATTTTCTTATCAACCCAGTTATTTATGCTCGCCATGACTTTAGCTATAAGGACATCAATGGATGTTTCCTCCTTTTGTCTTAAATTTGGAGAGGATATTGTATCAGTATATATCTTTCACTCTTCATATTTAGGATCCATGAGGTCATCATCATCCTTTTTGATTTGAGGAGGCACCTCAAGCTTTCCTATTGTCATTATTTTATCTAGAGTCAATCTTTGGTACTCTCTTCTCCGTGCCTCATGATCTTCATCACAGTCTGCCCAATAGTCCTCCAAGTGGACACTGTGTTTATATTTCTTGTTGAAACTTTTCTCTAGCCTATGATATGGATCATAATCTCTGGCAAGAGGAAACAACTTTAAATTCAAGTTTTTCAAATTTGCCTCTACATTCCTTGCATTTTCTATGGATCCAACAAGAAACCAGTTGATATCAAGGGGGAATTTTCTATAAGGGCTTCCTTCTTTAACTTTGGATAGTTCAAATATAGGAAGATGTTGCCTCATCATTTCTAGTAGCAACACTTTATCGAAATGATATCTTGGTAGCATATAAGGCTTTCCACTGAAACCTTCCATCTTGATATACGAATAAGTTTTGGCTTAGATGAACCATGAGCCATATTGCTTGATTCTTCTATGGCACCAACCGAGAACCTCTTGTTTCTATCTCCATCCATCAATATAACTATATGCATTATGAATGCATCATTTACAAGTTTGTAATTCTAGATGGATAATCTCCTTTCAAGCTAGGGATAATACTCCCAAGGAGTCTTCTCATTAGGCAATTTTCCCAACTTCCCCATAGTCTGCAATGCATCAAATGTGCCTTTGGTTGCACATGCATACACAAGATATGAAGTCATTCTAAAAATTGAAATCTTATTTTCTTTCCATTTAATCATTTGATCATGTATGGTGTCGCTGATGATCTTGGCCCACTAGACCTTTGCATTCTCTGGTTTGTACTCCACCACCATTCTGATCAGCCTGAACATCCATGGTTCAAATGTCCCACAATTGGTCAAACCATTCATCTGGCTGAGCAAACACATTATATTGGACTTCCTCATTGAAGTCAAATTTGTACAAATGCACTGTCATTTTTGCAACTACCTTGGCTTTGTTATCCGAGCTTCTCCACCCTTGATAGATAACTTTTCTACAATTTTTATCATTAGCCTCATATTCTTTGGCTAGGGCATCTAAATTAGGCACATACATATTCAGTGTTACTGGCAGATGCAACATCTCTGCAATGCCATCCACTGAGAGATCGACATATAGCCTCCCCTGTTTCTCCACATTTCTAGTATTAATGTCATAATCATGTGCACATTCCACCATGAGCTCGAAAGCCTCTATGGAGTATGGAAAGCCAACTGCATGGAACAAGCTTGACACTGCTATATTTTGCAAGACAAGGTTATCTTCCCCAGCCTCGATTCTTGTTCTAAATTCTTCTAGGCTTGTATTACCTGAATGGGTATCCTCCTGATGGCCCACCTTACAATACACACTACGCATTTTAGAGAACATGGGGGCTTGAACTCGACATCTTACTTTTCTATCTATGGATAATGGTGGTACCCTCAATTTTTTGCAAATTTGAAGTGCCAATATTCTTTCGATGTGTCGACAAAGGCTAGGTCGATAGGCTGCTCAATCTTCCCCGGAGGCCACCTTCGTCAATTAAAATCTTGCAACTCAAGAATCATATTGCAAATCCTTTTGGCAAGAAGTTTCTTGGTGCATATGGTAACATGTCTGTTCAGTCTCGTGCTCCCGAGACGAGTTTTGATGGGGTATTTAATTATTTTCTGACGGTGACTGGGCTAGATTTGGCATTCTGGGAAGTTGCAAATTTCATGATTCTGAGGGTGACCCAGTTGTCAATTTAGTCTCAAACATCTCCAATTCCAATTTCATCAAAATCAAAGACCATATGATGCATTATTTTAATGCATTCTAGTTGTGGTGAACTCATCCAGCAGGTCAATTTACAAAGCAAGCGCCTAAATTTGGTCGATGGAGCGGATTCCAAGGAGATGGGTTTGTTTGAAATAATTAATAATACTCCTGTGTAAATTTTTGTGACCACCTGACATCCTGTTTGCCCGTAGTGGAAAAACACTATGTTCCCGATGAAGGAAATTCAAAATTGGCCAAAGTCTAAAGTTTAAAATGCATATATTTGAAGGATAATATTAAATATCATTTTAAAATATATGAAGAAGAGAGGTTTGAACGTGATAAATTGAGGGTAGATATAAATAAAAAGGTTTATAAGACTTTAGTCAAAGTTTATGAAGGAAAGAGAGGGCGCAATGGTACATTTTGCACCATCACAGCCCTCCTTGCTACCTCCTCTCAGCCCCCTACGATGGTGCAAAATGCCCATTGCAGGGTATATTTTTCCTTTTCCTTTCATCTGCAAGTACAAACAATGCATTTCCTCCATCCCTTTGGCGATTTCGATGAGTTTTTGGGCTGCTCCAGGCAGATTTGTTGCTGATTGAAAACTGCAATCAGGTTTTTTGGTCTCAGGGCATTTTTTGGAGGCATTTTTTGGCTCAAATATGCTATTCCAGGCTATAAAATCTTCCTATGACCATTTCTCATGCATTGGTGAAGGTTTTTTGCTCATTTATTATTTTTTTTGTTGCCAGAAGAGTGGAAACCACCCTTCCTCTATCAAAAAAGACCCAGAGGTAATTGGTTGAGTGAGAATTTCGATTGGATGTTGTTTCTGAGGTAGATTGCTATGGAGGAGCTAGATAAGAGGTCTCAAAGGTCACTTATTACAGAGAATTTGGAAGTCTCCAGCTGCTGCCGTTCAAATTGGGAATATCTAGCTAATGTAAAAGATTAAAAGGGGAAAATTAAAGTATATTTTATTCATCTTTTTTCTTCTCTTTTAAATATAAATATCTTATTCCCAATGTATTTTGGAGGGAAAAATGTAATAAAAAAATATCTCATCTACCTCCAGAATGAGTTAATTTTAGGGCAACATACTTTGAGCATATAAGAAAGTTGTTGGGCTTTCATTTTGGTGGTTGAAGATTTTGGAACTTTTGAGAAGTAAATGAAATACAAGTTCTTCTGGTTTGCTTCATTTCTTGTCTTGTAAGTCAATGTATTATGTGTTGAATGCATTTCTATATAAAATTTGTTTAGTTTCATGTTGATGTATATGAAAAATGCTAAATGCATGTGTTTAGTTAATTGTCTCCATGGTTGTGTGCATTTCTTCTTCTAAATCAGGTAACTAAGGGTTATTTAAGATTTTGGAATATAGATTTACTATATTGCATGCTTAATCTTCTACTTCTATTCAAGGAATAGATTAAATGTTCTAGGTTAAGTATGGGGAAGAATGTATTGCAGCAGGGATGTATGTAAAAAGAGTTAACTGAATACTCTGTCTTGGGTGGTGTTTGTAAGGAAAATAGCAATTTAACCCCATGAAACTTGAATGTCAGTTGAGTTTATGAGAAGTAGTCACACATATATGTCAGTTTGACTGCATTGCCCTGAGATAAGCACTGGTCAGAGTTTGTATTGAGTTTATGAATCAGAACCCAAGTCTTCTAGCCAAGTATAAAACAAAATCATTTCAAAATCTCAATCTTTTAGGTTTTAGGAGTAGGGTATAGGTGCTGCATGTTCTCTGATGTGAATGAGTTTGATAGTCCAAGAACATTGTCAATCTGGGGTTTATCTTACAAATCTTGGTGCATACCTGAGAGCATTTTGCTTGAAGTAGTCAAAGATAAATCTTTTGGTTTTAAATAAGGGAATACCCTCCCAGGTGTAGTAGAACCTGAAGTGAAGGGGAGACAAGTGCAAACAATCTCCTGTCTTTGTTGGTCAAATCTTCCATTAAACTTGAGCATAAGAAGTGATAAATATTTAGAGTTTGATGTCTATTGATTTGGGAACCAACAGATGAGACATTGTATCCTACAATTCAAATATACTAGTCTTAAACAATAGCATATCCTAGTCTATGGTTAGCATAATAACATTTTTATCTCAATAGCAACACTTGAATTACACTTTGCATATTTACTATCGATACATTCCCTTTTACTATTTCTTGACTGAACTAGGGCATGATTTGTAAAATGGTCAAAGGATAGGATTATACGTACCTGGTGTGTCTTCTTAACCTATAATTGATGTGGTAGTAGTTGAATTACCATTTTGAGTGAAGCGTTTCCTGGAGATTCTATTCTCTGTTCTCACTCTGGTTTGCAACAAGCTCTAAGCAATGGAATTAGGGTTCTTAAAATGCACTGTTATCGATTATGATCGTGAAAATGCCCTTTTAACTTAGGAAATTTGTGATTTTAGGGCACAATTAATGGTAGAAATATGATTTGACACCCTCTTTCAGTAAGATGGAACAAGATTTCTATAGGTGTCCATTGGCACACTTTTGAATTTAAATGCTAACGGCCACTTTATCGCATTAACTACAAAAAGTGCAGGTATGGGGATATCTGGTTAAGGAATATTCTGCGAATATCCAAATGTGGATATCTAGATAACACTATGTGAGTCAGGATGTGGATGTAGACACATGTCGTTATTTCACAACAACACAGAGAATCTTTCTTGATGACAAGATTCTCCCATGGGGGCGCTACCATCCGATCTGGATCTCTGTCATCAGGCACAATAAGGTGATGTCATCATGCGTCTAATCAACCTCTGTTGACTAAATAATCATTGTCGGGTGCTAAATGTATTCTCAAGTATGTCAAGATGTGGATATCTCGAAAAGATCCAAATACTAAGTTAAGATCTGGATACTAATAACATGAATGCGGCAACCAACATCCCGCATGTGACATGTAATTGGATAGTTCTCTTAAATTTGACATCCAGATACTATCAAGGTTAGGATATTTTATTAAGATCTAGATATTAGTTTGACATTTAAATGATTAACTCTCCTAAGTTTGACGTCTGGACATTAGTAAGTGTCGGGATACTAACTTAAGATCAGGATGCTAACTAATGTCTCGACGCTTGACATTGAGCACGTTGAGGTTCTTAAATTGTACTTCTGGATATAATGCGCGTCCGGTTATTAAATTAAGATCCGGACTGTATGAACTGCAAATATCTAAATGACCCATTGACTGATCTTTGACCGAGCATAACTTTTTATTCCTAAGGAATTTTGAGGTGATTCAAAAGGCGAACTTGCTTAAAATTTTGTACTCTTTCAGCTAGAGAGGTTCATGACAACAAATTCTAATTTTGGATTTTGACCAGGATCTTGGGGTCCTAATATGTAGAGGATAACATTCTAATATGCATCTGAGGCTTACCATACCACCCAAAGCAAAGACAAGCAAGCAAGCAAAAAGTGGGTCCCCATTTTGGTTGGGGAAAAATGGGGTGTGTTGTGTAACCACACAACAAATTATCACCAAAGAACACAATCAAAATTCAAATAATTCAAGAGATGAGGACAAGTTAAACATAATGTCCCTACTCCTATCAGCTGTAAGTATCTTAATCTTCCTAAATAATATCACGTTCATCAATATAACAATCTGCAAGAAGGAGTCAAGTGTGTGCATGTGATTAATTATCCTTCATCTTGTAGATGAGTTGAAAATGCTAGTGACAAGTGTTAAGCTACATAGTTTGATTTAACCCTCATAGCCAACCTGGATAGAGCCTTGTTGCCAGTAGGCGTCCATAGCCCCGACAAGGTTATCATTTATGAGAGTACTTCTGGATTCAACTATGTATATTTTTGCATCAATTCTCCTCTTCCTAATGATGGATCATTGAGTATGATCCGTAATGTTGATGCAAAAATATACACAGTTGAATCTAGAACCACTCTCATATACTATCATTGACTATGGAAAACTCATGCCTACTAAGGTTATCGTTGCAATTATCCCAAGTAGATCCCCATACTAGCAGGTGTCCATATCCCGGGTAAGGTTACTCAGATGGCCTAATTATCCTTTTGGATATTCAATATGTTTTTTATAAGATATGATCATGTAACCACATTGTGCAAGGTGTGAGTACTTGTTGTTTTAGGTTGAGAATTGCAATGGTAGAAAGGTCAAACCTTTATATTTTTCACTTAACACTACACTAACAAGTTCAACAAACCCAAGGTTATTAGGTGTATTTAGTGAGGACCTCTTTTAGCAATGGTAGTTATCACTGATGAACGAGATATTTCTGGCCTGACCAAAAAATACTTAATCTAACATGAGTTATAACCTATGTAGGAACTTGTATCCATTTCTTGAATTTTAACAACTTCAGTGTTTTCTTAAGTGACAATGTGTACCATCTTACCTGAGAAAAACAAGGACTCACCAATAAGCAAAGTAAAGCAAAACACACAAAACCAACTGTACAAACAACTATACAAGATGTACATGTGATATAATCATGATCTATTTAGGCTTGGAAGTAATGTTTGAGGAATTGTCCATTGACTAGCAATGCGACATCCTCACATGTTAAAATTTTAAGCCTATAAGTGCTGTCACCTAGGATTTCTGATATTTGAAAGGGACGGATCCAAAGTTTGCTAAATTTTCCATGATTACCTTTCTTTTCATGTGCTTTGTCCCATGATAGGACTAAGTCTGAGATTCTAAAGGTCTTTACTATGGCTCTCTTGTAAAACCACCACTTGACAATAGCCTGATGTTTTGCAAATTGGTCAATCACTCTATCTCTCTTTTCTTCTAGGTGCATGAGTTGAAGCAACCTAACTTCTTGTTTGTTATCGATCCCTAAGTACTCTTGTGTGAACTTCAGGGTAGAAATTTTGAGGTTAACTAGGAGGATAGGATCCACCCCATAAACTAACTGATAAGAGGAATTTCCCAAGGCAATCTTCATCCTGGTTCTATCTACCCACAAGGCATATTTAAGTAGGGTATTCCATTCACTAGGATTCTTTTCAATCAATTTCTTTATGATGTTTAGTAAGTTCTTATGGTTGACTCTACTAAGCCATTACCTTGGGGTTAATAGTTTTAAGAAAACTTTAAGATAACTCCATAATCAAAAGCCCAACTAGACAATTTTAAAGATGCAAAAGCTGGTCCATTATCACATACAAGAGCGTAGGGAACTCGATACCTGGTGATAATGTTGGATTCTAAGAATTTGATCACATCTGAACTACAATACAAGTCTTACTACTGACTGCCTCAGTCCACCTAGTGCAATAATTTGTGATTATCAATACGTACTTGTGTTTTGATGATGATAGGGGTTTGATTGGGCTGATGAAATCCATGCCCCATTGTGCAAATGGGTGGAACTCCATGATAGGTTGTAGAGGCTGAGCTCCATATCTTTCTCTATTTGAAGAAACCTGACAAGCATGTTAGTATTTGATGTGGTTAGCAGTGTCTCTAAAAATTGTTGGCCAATAGTGTCTTGCTCTCAGGATAGCATGAGTGGTGACCAAGTGAGATCCATGGGTTGTTCCAAATCTGTCATGTAATTTTGTGAGGACCTTGGCAACTTCTGGCTTATCCAAACACCTAAGGTATATTCCTTCATAATTTCTCTTAAAGAGGATACCTCCTTTAAGCATGTATTTATGTGATTTAATCTTTAGGGCTCTCCTCTGGGATGCCTGCATCTTTGGTGGGCATCTCCTGGTAATCAGGATATGCCTGATATATGAATACCAATCGACTTGTTCTTTTGTGTTTACTGTATACTGTTGGCTTATCATATTTGGATCAATTTCAGTAATCATCTAGCTTATAGCTTGTCTTCTGACTAGCTTCATCGGGGTAATGTCCATATCATATTCTTGGAGCACTGTTATCCACTTCGCTCTCTTCTCTCCAAGCTCATTAAGCATCAGAAGCATCTTGACCATTACATCAGGTACAACAACAATCACCTTGCTCCTTAGAATATAGTGTCTAAATTTCTTCACTGCTCTTACTAAGGAAAGGGCTTTCCTTTCAACATCCATGTATCTGAGCTTTGCATCTCCGAAGGAAGAGATCATGAAAGCTATGGGTTTCTCTTCCTTTTCTTCACTCCTCTGTGTTAGGACTGCTGCACAAGTATGCTCTAAAGCAAATGAATAAATGTAAAAATCTCTTGTGTAGTCTAGGCTTATCAGGATAGGTGCATCTTCTATGGCCTTCTTGATATCCTCAAATGCAGCTTTTGCCTCAGGTGTCCATTCAATTTTGGCATCTTTCTTGAGCATTGCATTGAGTGGCCTTACAATTTATGCAAATCCTATGATGAATTTCCTCACAAAATTAATCTTGCCAAAATAGGATTTAAGTTTTTTTTACTCCTTGGAAGTTGTAGTTTCATTATAGAATCTACCCTAGCAGGGTCAATGGTGATCCCATTCTCGGTTATTACATGACCAAGAAACTTACCCATGGTCACCCCAAATATGCACTTCTTTGGGTTAAGTGAGATATCATACTGTTCACACTTCTTAAGTACCTTCCTAAGGTCTTCTATGTGATCTCCTCTCTTCTTTGAGAAGATAGTCAGGCCATCCATGTATATAACTATGCATTTGCCAACTAAGCCCCTGGAAGCTATGTCGATTGCATGTTGAAATGTGGATCCAGTGTTGATCAAGCCAAAAGGCATACACCTTGTTAGTGCCTGAATTGACTGACAATTTTTGAGCAATTTTCATGCAGGCACTTTCCACAAGTATCCAAAAAATGTCCTAGGTGTTGGACCTCCTCAGCATTTTTCAGCCGCAGCATCATTTTTTCTTTGAAGAGGAGGTCATCATCATCATATTTTCTTTGATGGTGGTCAGCATCATCATGTTCTCTGTCGACCGGTTTCTCATCAGGATCATCATATTTCAATATCAGGTAATGTCTGGTTATTATCCTAATCCTGCTAATGAGCTACAGTGCGCCCTGATTTGCTTGCGGGGGTGATTTCTCAAGTATCCGGTGATCTTCCAATTATCACCTTGCCCAAACATGATGATGATGTTGCCCTGATTTTCTGAAGGGGTTATTCTTTGAGTTGTTCGACCTGACTTGTTCTTTCTCAAGGGTCGTCATCATCATCATCATATTTCCAGTTATCACCGTGTTGCTCGCAGGGGTCATCATATTTTTTGCCTTCATGATATTTCGCCGGGGTGATATTTTTATCATCGGGTGATCTTGGTTATGATCATCCTGATGATGTTGTTGAAGAGTTCTAAGTGTGACCCGATATTCACTGGGGTCATCATATTTTGAACGTCAGGATGATCTTAGTCAATATCATCCTAATGATGTTGTATCACTTCATGTTCGTTGTTTTATCATCCTGATGATGCTGACGTCATTCTTATGTCAGGGTGATATCTATTTCTCTGCCCATCTGCATCATGATATTTTCGAAGGAGGGGGTGATATTTTCATATCACCCGGGTGTATATTTGTTCCAGCGTCATGATGATGCTGATATCAAGGAGATATCTGCCTGCCGGCTTCGTGCATTATCTAGTGGGGGGTGATCTTTTCAAGCATCATCATATTCATCTATCGCCCTGATCTTATAGTGGAGCTACAGTGCAACATGATGTTTGTGCATCAGGATGATATTTCCAAATATCCGGTTATCTTCCGAATATCATCCTGATATCGATATGATGATGACGTCATCAAGGTCCGGGGGGGTCATATTTCTAACACTGATCATCTTGTGGAGATCCCCCGGTATTTGCAAATATGATGATGACGTCATCCGGATATGAGGAGGTGCGCAGTAGGCAGATCTGATGATGACGTCAGCAGGATATGACGATGACGTCATCAGGATGTTCATCGGCCAGACTTTTGGTATAGGCTCAGCAGGAGGATGTTCCTCCGATGGATCCGGTTGTGCGGATGAAGGCGATTATCATGCAGTTATATTGCAATATGATGCTGACGTCAGGGTGATATTTCAAGCAATAGGATATCATGCTGCTGGAGGATGATGATGATGAAGTCTTATACTAGTGTCGTCAGGAGCAAAAGCACCGACATCATATATGCTCATGACCTAGTATATAAAGTGTTAAAGAGGTTGCTGCGGGGTGCATGTGGGATAATTGATATCCTGCATTTTCAAATATCATGATGATGAATCTCGGCGGGAAATGGTTGCGATCGACTGTTAGATGTTTTTCCCAAGGCCGCGGGTTGGTGCGCCATTAATGGCGAAGGTTGCAGAGGTATGGGCGGATCTGGTACCCGATTGAAGGTGTACATCAGCGGACAGTGGCGCAGGGCTCGAGATATCTTCCTGTCTCCTCCCCTACCTGCTGCATTCATGTTTGGGCACCAATCTGGATGTGTTTGAGCGCCATTTTCCTGATACTGTATATCTGGCAGGATTTTTGGTCAACCCTGTAATTAATTGCTATGGTACACTACCTGGCTGTTATAAGCAGGAAGTGTTACTCATTTGTGGTTGTTGAAAGTTGAGGATTTTTGGCTCTGTAATTCAAAACCAGCTGATCTGGTTGCTCTGTACAGTTTAACTTGTGAGTTTATGTATCTCCTGTTGTACGATTTGGCATGAATCCACTGATTTCATGGTTGATCTTATATGAGTAATGCTATCTTAGCATGTGTTGTGTTAATTCTGTCTCCAGTATTGCATGTATTCTTCTTCTGAATCTGGATATTTGGGTAATGTTTAGATTCTAGAGCATAGAATTCCTATGTTGAATGTCTGATCTTTTAACTTCTGCTCAAGGGGTAGATTAAACTGTTTTCAGGTTGAACATTGGGAAGGGTATACTGCAGTAGGGATGCCATAAGTAGAGATAACTTAACACTCTTCATTGGGAGATATCTGTAAGGCAGATATCATGTGTATCCCCCTGAAATCCAGTTTTAGCTATTCATGTTGATCATTCACAGGTGTATGTCTACCGACTCCAAGCCCTGGATAGGCACCAATCATGTTGTGTTCTTGTGTTATACACCATGTCCAGCTTTGCATCCAAAATTCAAACTAAAACATTTCATACTTCCACCTATTAGTTGTAGGAGTAGGATTAGGAACCCCCTGCATGCTCTCATACCCAACCAGACATCATGTCCAAGAATGTTGCCAGCCTTGTGATCTATCATGCAGATCTTGGTCCATACATGAGAGTATTCTGCCTGTTGTTGTCAAGTTAGATCCTTCTATCTTTGAGCTAGTCAAGGTTACATCTTGAGTTATAGGGATACCCCCCCTTGGTGCGGCAGAACCAGAAGTGAAGGGGAGGCAGCTCACGCAACCTCCTGTATTTAGTTGGCTGAATCTGCCTGTGCATTAGAAGTGGCAAACCCTAATGCTGATTCAGAAGAAAAACCAACACGCCTGTAATTAGATATTCCCCACTTGGTGGTGAATGTTGTCTTTAATATGTCTATCTTATCTACCATCACCTGATTGTATCTTGAAAAACCATCAAGGAAAGACATCATTTAAGCTCCATTCACTATCTGTAAAACTTCATCTAATGAGGGAAGAGGATAGTTATCCTTTTTTGAGGCTCTGTTTAAATTCCTCTAGTCTACATAGAGGCGTATGTCTCCATTCTTTTTCCTGACTGGAACTAAATTGGCTACCCATGTTGAGTGCCTGAAAGGAAATATGATCCTTGCATGCAGTAATTTTTTGACTTCTTCAAAGATAAGGGACTCCAGTAAAGCATTGACTAGCCTCTGCTTTTGTCTGAATGGCTTGGCATCAGGCTTGAGTGGGATAGTGTGAGTGATAATAGAGGTATCATATGTCTTTAGCTCATCATATGTCTAGGCAATGACATGGATATAATCCTTCAATGCCTGAGCTATCTCTTCTTTCTCTTCTCCAGAAAAAATCTTACCAATCAGGACATTTCTTGTGTCCTCACCTTGTTCTATGTTGATAGGGGAACATTCTCCTTCATCTATCTTGGGGAGATCTTTATGCTTTATCATGTTGTCTAAGTCAAAAGCTCTTTCAATCTCAATCATACCTTTAGGAATTGTGTTACCTAGCAGGTCCATGATTTCTTCTTCTTCCCATACATGATCTTCCAAGTTCTTCTCATCTCAAATATGTGCTTCGAATATATCCTTGTTTGCAATAAAATCTAGGATATGTTGATCATCTTCAAACACTTAGAAATTGGTGATATATCAGGTATGGAATGCACTTATACCAATTCTACTGAGAATCTTTTCATTCTAGAGATGGATAGAGGTTCCAATGTGCTTGCGGTTTGTGCTAATGCATCAGCTCAGTGATTTTGTTCTTTAGGGACATGCATGATGTTAAATGCATCAAATCCTTCTATTAAATCCCAAACTCTATGTTTGTAGTTTGACAGCTTTTTATAGTTGCATGTGTAGATGCTCCTGACTTGTTTTATTGCTAGTTCTGATTCTCCATAAACATGCAAAATCTTGACTTTCTTTTTGAGAGAAAACAACAACCCATGGATCAAGGCCTCCTACTCAGCCACATTATTAGTGTAAGGGAATTGCAATCAGTATGCTGCTAAAAATGAATTTCATTGATGGGTGAATGAGGTCAATGCCTACTCCAACCCCTTGTTTGGATTTAGAGCCATCAAACCTTAGAATCCATGGCTTATCTTTTGTTAGTGGCTTATCAAGGCCTTTTCTTTTCCTTTTGGCTCTTGCAGCTGCACCTGAAGATATCCATTTGAACTTTGGTGGTTCTCTTTTTGTCAGATATGAGTATCTTTTTTGGGCATCATCACATTGAACATCTATTATGTTCATCTTTTTGATGTTGTTATCTTCATTACCAGGGTATGTTGCAACCTCTTCTCTTTCATCTTTGGAGATATCCCTAATATCATGTAGTTTATTTCTTGAGTACAAATATTTTTCCTTATTCAATAGATGAAGACATAAGGCACATGTTGTCTCTAAATGTGGTGCCTCATGAAGCCTGCACCATCCTTCTATCAGTGCATGATGTGGAGGATGTCCTTGAAAAATATGTCTCTAAATTTGTTTAGACAAAAATTTCTCAAATTGAGTTAGGTGACTCCCTCTATCCTCATCAGATAACTCATAGTCTAATTCAATAAGGTACTCAGCTCCTGGGGTGACAACATTTTCTTACTCACAATCATGCATCCCTTCATATGCCAACATCTCTTCTAAATGGTGTATGTAGACATTATCCTGATGTACTGTCTGATCATTGTCCCCTACTTCTAAGGAAAACACACAAGAATTAGTATCATCACCATCAGATAATTCACTTGCCTTAGTCAATGATAATCCACCCTCTAGGTTTATTTTTTCTAGTTCAGTCATATCCAAACATATCTCACAATCCTTTTCTGAATGTGCCTCGTCATGGAGTCTGCACCATTTAGATATCAGGATATCCTCAACTGATGTACCTAACAAATGACACTTTTGGATTTCTCTAGATAAATACTTCTCGAATTCAACAAATTGGGCCTCTACTTCATTAGTGGAACTGTAATCAGATTCAATGATTATCCTACCTTCTTGATCACTATTTGCCTACATCTACATATTACACATCAGAAATTCTTCAATTTTAACAGTTTGAGGTCTTATTGTATAAACTCTTGGTTCAATATCTACATATAATATCTCATTGGTATTATTGTACTCAGTTATCATGTGTTTCATCCTAGGTTCAGCTTCAATTCTTATCTAATTAGGGATTCCTTTCCGGGGTAACCACATATGACTAAAATATGTGGACATGTAACCATTCAGCATTTTGGACCAATCCCTGCTAAGAAGTAATCCATAAGTATTAGGTATATCCACTACCTGGATGTCAATGTAGTATTGCACCCTTGGATCTGATGCAAGCTACATGTGGATATGAGTTAATTCTCCTACTACACTTACTTTTGTTTTGTCAAGCTATGTGACTTCTTGAGGGATTTGGCTAGATGTAAACCTAAAGCATTGCAAATAGACAGGGGCATCACATTCATTGATGCACCTGAATCTACTAAACAGTTGTGTAGATTCTTACCAAATATCCTTAAGGTAATAAAGAATGGGAGTGACTGACTTATCTCTATATAGAGTCATGTGTGATGTTTCAGCAACTTGGACGGTAGCTTGCACTTTATGTTTAACTATATTTTCTTTGGGTGTAGGATCTCTAGTCATGATGTGACTAGGATTATGACCAGGATTGTCATCCTTTGATGTGGGTTCATCTAAGGATTTCAAGAAGGCTTTGTTGATGACTGGGGTTTTCAACAGTTCTGACAATGACAAGCTAATTTTTATCTTCTTCATCTCTTTTGCCAGATATGTGACAAGTTTATCTGATTCAGGTAACTGGCTGATGGCTTTTGTCACTGTATTTTGTGGTGTGAAATACTGAGTATTCACTTTAGGAAGGCTGGGATTATTACTGGCTTTTGGATCTGGTGGTGTATTGAAGTTGTTAGGAGGGACAAATGTGGTCAAAGGACCGACTGGTCTGTTTGCACTGTTCCTCATATTGTAGTTATGTCTACCCTGATATTGATGTTGGTAAGCATGAACCTCTTCAGGTTCTTGTTCAGGCTTGTTTTCATGTTCAAAAGGGAAAACATAATTTGATTCAAATGCCAAGGCAAATTCCTCACATGCCAGAGTGTAATTCTCATGAGTTGAGGTCATTTGATGATGTTGATGACTACCAATACTTTCAAGCACAAGAGCAGACTCGTATCCTACGGGAACAATTTCATTTCCCTCAGGGAAAGGAGGATCTCCTACAGTATTTGATACTTTAGCCTGAAATATACTGGTTGCTATTTTAAATTGAAGACAGTCAAGCTCAGCATGTGCATTTGTATTATACATTCTACACCAATTTATGAGTGTAGTTTCTGCTAAATTCACCCTAGTGGTCTGTTTGGGCTCCACAGGAGGCTAATTATCTAATGGTGAAAGAAATAAGCCATTGTTTGGCCGGGTATTCCATGTTCTAGGTGGCCTAGGGGCAGCATTGTTATTACTATTGTTGAAGTGTCTATCGTTATTGTATCCCCTGTCAAGATATTCAGACCTATCATTATTAGTTACATATCCCTTGTTAGGATATTCTCTGTTCTGGTTTGATTGAGAATAAAAGTTTTGACTCCTCATGTGTGTGATCTCAGTAGTTAATTTTCTCAGTTGCGCATATATTTCCTTGATATCATCTTTCTCCACTTGAGCTTTGGCTACTATGTTGTCTTGTTGAGGTTTGAAGAAAGAACTGTCATTGGTACTGTTTTGCACTATCTCCTGAGGTGCATGCCCAGGATGAGATATCATTTGGCCATTTCCATTTGGAGGAGGCATAATACTAAGTGGAGGTACCTATAATGGACTAGGCATTATGGCTGGAGGTATCAAGGATCCATTAATTTGTGGTTGTCTAGGATATGCAGGATATCCTAGATTAGTAGTAAAACTAGGTGTTAATTGTTGATTGACCTTAATGGCTTCCTCATAGGCACTTTCTAGGGTATTAATTATAGGATGTGTTCTCCTGATGAACATGGATGTTAGGGGATCTAAGGCTGAGTAATATATTGATCTTGTTACTTCATCACCTACATTATATGGAGCAACTAGCTTGGAGTACATTTTCTGGAACCTGGCGTTAAATTTAGAGATTAACTCTCCTTCAACTCTATTTATTGTAGCAAACATGTGGTATGTCATAGTTGGATCTACTGGTATTTTGAATCTTCCTAGGAAATCTTTCTCCAAGGCAGCCCAAGTAGCTATAGAACACCGGGTGAGACGGATGTACCAACAGTATGCTTCTTCTCCTAATGAGTAAGGGAATAACCTACACACCACGTCTTCATGGTCTATTCTAGCTCTGAAACATGCCTCTTTGTAAGTTCAGATGTGATCCTCTGCATCCTAATAAGGATGATACTTTGGACAAATCTTGTCTGGATTCTTTGGCAAATGGTGATATGCTGCAAAGATAAGTGGTCAGTCCACTGCAAAGAAAAACATTGTAGGAGGTGCCTAAGGTATTTGAGGCACTATTGGAGATACTGGAGGTGTTACTACAGGTATAACCAGATATACTAGTGAACTAGGACCTAGACTATGGTGAATATTTGTTGTACGGGGTCTGAGTCTGCAAATTGGCAATTCTTCTAAAGGTCTAATGGATCTCAACCTGGTATTAGGTCGGTGAGCCAGAGCTTCACGACTTGTAACTAGATATGGATATTTTGACTGAATCTTTGCATAGATCAAGGTATTCACTCTTTTGAAGTGAGTATTTATGATCAAATGTTCAAAGCGACAAGATATTTGCACTATATTTGCAGAAGTTGCAAATATTGACTTAGATTTACGAATTCTAGGAAATTAACTGTAAAGATTGGAGTAATTGACTATATGACTAGGATATTTGCAAACACACTCTTGAAATTATGAAAGAGAAGTGGAATCTTTACATGAATAGTCAATACTTGAAGTGATCTTACGAAATTTGAAACTATCACCTCATTTGAGTGCGAAATTATGTTGCATTTAGAAACAAAGGGCATACAGATTACAGCAAGTTCTCATATGTAAGGAATTCAAACTGATCAGAACAATTCTCCCTTGTCAATGGATGTGTTGCCCTCCTTCTAGTGCCAATTTATGTTGATCATGATGTTAGTCATAAACAAACATAGATAAAGAAGTGCATATCAAACCTTTATCATCTTGAAAGATATGATAAATTTAGAGAATTCATAATCCCAAGTCTTTGTAGATTAGTTCATAATCGTTTGACATTACTCAGTGGTTTGATGTGCATTATTGTTATTCCATTGAGGGGCCTTACATTTTTTACTCAAAGGAATGTGTATACAGATAAGATTTATTTCACCACAAACAATGTTACATCCTACTATATTTAACCAGATGATGCAGCTATTTATGTAAGTTTGATCAATTCTTCCATATATCACTTGAGTTATGATGATCTTAGTTAGTTCCTTTGAAATTTATCTCTGATACACTTATCATGAACTAAATTTAACTCAATTTCACTTCTGCACTATAAAGTTGTTCAAATGATGTGGCTATAAGCATGTATTTTCATGATTTTTACCATTATATATGTCTATTTGCATGATATTTGCCATTTTGACATGCTATTTACTCAAATATGCTAAATATGTTGAGTTACCTACGGGATGTCAGCATATTTTTCTTGTATATGCTTAGTATTTTATATGTATTTGCAATTATGATGATGATTTGAAATGAAATTAAAGAAAATTGAATAAATGCTTTCTAATTTTACTAAAATGAGTTGAATCTTCAGTCATTGATCCACATATACTCTTGACACTATCATGAAGAGAAGGAAATAAAACCATATTTTCACCAGGTCATTCCATAGGTAGATATGATTGATGTAAACTTCAAAGGAAAAGAAATGAAGACAACATGTATAGACGAAAATGCACTCCAAGGGACACAACAAATCAAAGTAACATGTCTAGTATTCATCCATGGATTAATCAAAATTTATGATTAGTTGTAATCAAAGTTCTTCATCTTCATTAAGTATGTAAAGATCAGTATATATTTACAAATTGACTTTGAGGATTGGTCCTAACATTTCAACAATCCAATCTCAATTAAGCTTCTGAATGATTTTACAAAATACACTCTATCTCCTTTTATAGGTCAAGGATAAGAGGTGGTTATGAAAGATCCTACGATCAATATTTATCTATTGTCATCAATGGTTTACATTTCTTTGACAAAGTCAACATACAAGATACTTGGCACAAATTGCCAGTTGGCAATCCTCTAGTGGGGACAATCATCATTCTTGAATATTATATGATCTTTCACTCTATTTGGTCAGAATGCAAGTTCTAATATAACAAAATGCCTTGGAAAACACATACTACAATTCCTTCTTTATGCAGCTGGATCCTCTTCATGCACCTGCCTCCTTGTGTCTGTTTTCTTATAAGCATCATAGGCTTGCACAAAAGTGTCTACTTGGGATTTACTTATTGTGGTAGCTCTCAATTTGGCATATTTCTATGCCTCTATCTGTTCATCCAAAGGTCTCGTCATGGATGTCCTTTTGTCTGCTTCTTTACTGAATGTCTTGACTTTCACATTCAGTTCAGCCATTTCATCCATAACATCCACAGTGAAGAGATCTGTAGGGTCCTTAGCTACTTCTTTAAATTCGTCTTTGAACATTTGGATAGCTTCATCTAACTCTGGCACTGCTTCCTCTATTATAGCATCATCCAGCAGCTCTTCCATTACTCTTAATTCTTCAGCTAACAAATCATGAACCTTGGTATGAATGTCCTTCACTTTATTCATGTTAGATTTCAATACATTCAATTCATAATCCATTTCTGTCATCCAGGTCCCCATAAGTGGCAAAGTTACATTAGTAACAACCTTATTCTTTAGCAGTTCATCATCTATCATATCCTTGGCCCTTTTGAGACTGGCCATTGCATAATTACACTTTTGTATATGTTGAGTGAATTCACTATTCAAAGAATCAATGGTCTCCTTCAACTTGGAAAATGTGTCCCAATTGGATATGGATATCATTATTACCTGTTCTCTAGAGGTCATGAATTTAGAGAATCATTTGTCCATTATGTGAGCTTGATGTTTCTGGATATCCAGACTAGTTATCTCTACTTCACTTATTAAAGTTAATGTATCCAGCTTCTCAATAGCCTATAAGGTGGATGCCAAGGTGTCTAGCTTCACCAACCCTTGAATAAACTGCTGCAATTGTATGTTTTTCTCCTTTAACTCTTTCTTTCTAGCCTTGAGCTATTTCAACTTAGTCACTATTGCATCAGTGCTTTCTAGGTGTTCTTGTATTTCCTATTCTATGGTAGCATGACCCAAGTCTACCTGGGTCACCTGGAATTCATCTGGCCTAATTTCTCTTTTGGCCTTATCAACCAGAGGCACAACAATTTGAACTGTGCTCCTTCCAGTTTTTGAATCTCTTTTGATACTGGAGACTGTCCAAGCTCTCCATTTTGCTTTAGTAGAATCAATGGTAAACAAAGACTTAAAGTCGAAGGGTACCTATTGTACTTCTTCTTGGCTTACCTCTGAGGAAACCAAAGCCAAAACATTAGATTGTGATCCTTTATCTTCATCCGACTGCTCCATTTGAGCATCTTGAGTTTCTTTATCTTTCTTTTTCTCTTGATCTTCTAGATCTTGTACATTTTCTTGATGTCCATCCCTAGCATCCAAATCTTCCTCCTCATGTCGTTGCTCCTCTTGTCCTCACCATGACTTTGGCTGTAAGGACATCAATGGATGTTTCCTCTTGTTGTCTTAAATCTGGAGAGGATATTGTATCATTATATCTTTCGCTCTTCATATTCAAGATCCATGAGGTCATCATCATCCTTTTTGATTTGAGCGGCCACCTCAAGCTTTCCTATTGTCCTTATTTGATCTACATTCAGTATTTGGTACTCTCTTCTCCATGCCTCATGATCATCATCACAGTCTGCCCAACAGTCCTCCAAGTGGACACTGTGTTTATATTTCTTGTTGAACCTTTTCTCTATCCTATGATATGGATCATAATCTCTAGCAAGAGGAAACAACTTTGAATTCATGTTTTTCAAATCTGCCTCTGCCTTGCATTTTCTATGGATCCAACAAGGAACTGGTTGATATCAAGGGGGAATTTTCTATAAGGGCTTCCTTCTTTAACTTTGGATAGTTCAAATATAGGCAGTTATTGCCTCATCATTTCTAGTAGTACCACTTTATCTGAAGGATATCTTGGCAGTATATAAGGCTTTCCACTGAAACACTCCATCTTGATATATGAATAAGTTTTGGCTTGGATGAACCATCAGCCATATTGCTTGATTGTTTCTATGGCTGACTGAGAACCTCTTGGATCTGTCTCCACCCATCAGTCTAACTATATGCATTATGAATGCATCATTTACAAGTTTGTAATTCTAGATGGATAATCTCCTTTCAAGCTAGGGATAATACTCTCAAGGAGTCTTCTCATTAGGCAATTTTCCCAACTTCCCCACAATCTGCAATGCATCAAATGTGTCTTTGGCTACACATTCATACACAAGGTATGAAGTCATTCTAAAAAATTAAAATCTTATTTTCTCACCACTTAATTATTTGAACATGTATGGTGTCGCTAATGATCTTGGCCCACTAGACCTTTGCATTCTCTAGCTTGTACTCCACCACCATCCTAATCAGGTTGAACATCCATGGTTCAAATGTCCCACAATTGATCAAACCATTCATCCGGCTGAGCAAACACATTTTTTATTGGACTTCCTCATTGAAGTCAAATTTGTACAAATGCATTGCCATTTTGGCAGCTACCCTGGCTGTGTTATCCGAGCTTCTCCACCCTTGATAGATGACCTTTCTGCAATGTTTATCATTAGCCTCATATTATTTGGCTAGGGCATCTAAATTAGGCACATACATATTCAATGTTACTGGAAGATGCAACATCTCTACAATGCCATCCACTAAGAGATCGGCATAGAGCCTCTCCTATTTCTCCACCTTTCTAGTATTGACATCATAATTTTGTGCATATTCTACCATGAGCTCGAAAGCCTCTGTGGAGTATGGAAAGCTAGCTGCATGGAACAAGCTAGACCCTACTATATTTTCTAGGACATGGTTATCTTCCCCAGCCTTGATTCTTGTTCTGAATTCTTCCAAGATTGTATTACCCGAATGGGTATCCTCTTGATGGCCCAATTTACAATACACACTCCACATTTTAGGGAACATGGGGGGCTTGAACTCAGCATCCTGCTTTTCTATCCATGGATGAGACATTGTATCCTTCAATTCAAATATACTAGTCTTAAACAATAGTATATCCTAGTCTATGGTTAGCATAATAACATTTTTATCTAAATAGCAACACTTGAATTACACTTTGCATGTTTACTATCGATATATTCCCTTTTACTATTTCGTGACTGAACTAGGGCACGATTCATAAAATGATCAAAGGATAGGATTTATACGTACTTGGTGTGTCCTCTTAACCTATAATTGATGTAGTAGCAACTGAATTACCATTCTGAGTGAAGCATTTCCCAGAGATTCAATCTATCCAAAATGTATTCAATGTGCTTTAGTTCTTATTGTGGTAACTGCTTCTTCATGTCTCCTTCAAAGCTATCACTAAACTCTACTTCATGGTACTAATATAGGTCTATAATGTTGAATATAGGTGATATACCCAATGTCTCTAGTAACTCCACTTCATATGCATTTCCTGAATCAAATTTTCTGAGTATCTTACAAGGTCAAACTTCTTCATCTTCAACTTGTTATATGTTCCAACTGGAAACCTTTATTTTCTCAAATATACCCTCACTCCATATCCAACTGCAAATTCCTTATGTCTTCTCTTCTCATCTTCCTTTTCTTTATACTTACTATTCATTTCCTCCAAATGCTTCTTAACCTAATCATGCACCGCCTTCATGTGGTCTGCAAATTCTTCTACTTCTGCACTTCTCTTTTTTGCCATGCTGGTATCTCTCAATTTTGCAACTCCTTTACAGTTTACTCTAGTAACAATCTCAAAAGGTGTTCTTCTAGTGCTCCTGTTCACTGAATTATTGTATGCAAACTCTTCTTGTGAAAGAATCAAATCCCAACTTCCTGCCTTCTCTCCAACCAAACATCTCAACAAGTTTCCCAAACTCCTATTTACTACTTCTGTCTGTCCATCAGTCTGTGGATGAAATGTTTAACTGAACTTCAAATCTATCTTCATCTTTTTCCAAAGTGTCTTCCAAAAGTATCCAAGAAATCTGGTGTCTCTATCTAAAATTATGCTCTTAGGTAATCCATGCAATCTCACAATCTCTTTGAAAAATAGGTCTTCTATATGCACTACATCAGTTATCTTCTTACAAGGTATGAAATGTGTAATCTTTAAAAATCTGTCCACCACTACAAATATTGAATCATGTCCTCTCTATGTCTTAGGCAATCCCATTACAAAATCCATACTTATCTCTTCCCAAGGTCTCTCTGGTACTGTCAAAGGTTTATACAATCCAGTGTTCTTACTACTTCCTTTTGTAACTTGACAAACTCTGCAACTCTGCACAAATTCCTAACATCTTTCTGTATCTAAGGCTAAAAGTAATTTTCACTTACCAAAGCCATTGTCTTATCAATACCAAAATGTCCTGCCAATCCACCACTGTGTTTCTCCTTGATCACATTATCTCTTATGGAACTCCTAGGTTCCTTACATGCTTTCCAAGGTTATGCAAAATCAAGATCTTCCTCATATAGGTTCTTCAATTCATCTAATCCCAATACTTCAACTCTCATCTCTGTCAACAAGTTCCTCCTCGTACTCAAGGCATCTGCAACTTTGTTTGATTTACCACTCCTATTCTTCAACACAAAAGTATAACTCTACATGAACTCTACCCATCTCATATGTCTCTGATTCAACTTACCTTGACTATTTAAATATTGCAAAGCTTGATGATCTTTGTACAACACAAACTCCTTAGGCAACAAGTAATGTCTCTACTTCTTCAAGGCTTGAATTATGGCATAGAACTCTTGATCGTAAACTAAATATCTTCTCCTTGCATCATTCAACTTCTCACTGAAATATGCTATAGGTCTACCTTCTTGACTTAACACTACTCCAATTGCATTTCCACTTGCATCACAATCTACTTGAAATACCTTATTAAAATTTGGTAATGCCAAAATAGGTTACTCTGTCACTTTTTGCTTCAACAATTCAAAACTTTTATCTACTCCTGATGTCCACTTTAAATCCTTTCTATCACGTCTCATTGTCTCTGTCATAGGGTTACAAACTGAACTAAATTTTTTGATGAACTTCCAGTAGAAACTAGCTAATCCATGAAATAATCTCACTTCTCCAATGCTCTCTAGTATAGGCCATTCAACAATTGCTCTTACTTTCTCAAGGTAAATCTTCAATCCCTTCATAGAAATCACAAATTCCAAGTATACCAATTCTTCCTTCATAAAACTACATTTCTTGATGTTTATCAATAATTTCTCCTCTCTCAATCTCTACAATACTTGTCTCAGGTGTTGCAAATGTTCTTCCTTTGTCTTACTAAAAATCAGAATGTCATCCAAATATACAATAACAAAATTACCCAAGAATTTCTTCAGAAATTCATTCATCAATCTCATGAAAGTACTAACTGCATTTGTCAATCCAAAAGGCATCACTTACCACTCATACAATCCTTCATTTGTCTTAAAACAGTCTTCCATTCATGCCCCTCTCTAATTCTGATCTGATGGTATCCACTCTTCAAATCTATCTTTGTGAAATATCTTGCTCCACTCAAACAATCCATGATATCATCCATCCTAGGTAAAGGAAATGTATACTTAATTGTGATCTTGTTGATTGCTCTAGAGTCAATACACCTTCTCCATTCTCCATCTTTCTTTGGTACTAATACTCCAGGTACTGCACAAGGACTCAAACTTTCTTTAATCAAACCTTTTCTCAACAAATCTTGTATCTACCTATTCAATTCTTCATTCTCTACCAGTATCATTCTATGTGCTGCTTTGTTAGGCAAACTAGCTCCAGGTATAAGATCCATGTGATGACTGATACTCCTGACTAGTGGTAATCCTGTAGGTACATTGTCTGAAATGATGTCTTCATATTCTGTCAACAACTCCTTTATCTCCTCCGGCTGTGATTCTTCAGTCTCCTTCAATGTTTCAGGCTTCTTAGGAATCAAAGCATAACACATATTCTCATTTCTCAAACCATCCATAAATTTTCTTCCATCTACTAAATAGATTCTAGCATTCCCACATACTTCACTCTTAGGATCATCTTCCAAAGGAATCAAAGTAATTCTCTTTCCATTTGATGTTATAGTGTATGTATTCTTCCTCCCATCATGTATAGCTTTTCTATCATACTGCCAAGGTCTACCCAACAAGATATCACAAACATCCATAGGCATAATATCACACAATACTTCATCATGATAAGATCTAATATGAAATTTCACCAAACATTGTTCACTCACTTGTACCTTATGATCATCTTGAATCCATGCTATCTGATAGGGCTTAGGGTGTTTCAATCTATCCAGCTTTAGCTTAGTCACCATTTCCTCTAGAACTAGGTTATCTAAAATACCACTATCAATTACAACCTTACAACATTTACCTCCTGATTTGCATCTGGTTCTGAACAAGCTTTTCCTCTACAGTGGTTCCTCATTTGTCTCTGTTTGAAATAGTGCTCCCCTCATCACAAGTGATTCTCCTTTCTCAGGTTTACCAACTGAACTCAGTGATTCGACAGATTCTTCTTCCACATAGGCTGCTCTTCCATTGTTCTCTGTTCTCTTGCTTGTACTCCCTTGATTACATTCAAATGCTCTATGTCCTTCACCTCCACACTTGAAATAGGTTCCTTTGAATGTTCTACTATCAGATCCTCTTCCTTCTCTTTTGTATCCTTTATTCCGATATGAATTATAATTACCTCTGTGATGACAATTTTTGTCATTGCTTCGGTAGGCATTACTATCTCTGTCCTCCTTCTTAAATGGGCTATCAGGCTTGTTCTGCTCCGGATGTAATCTGTCTCCTCCAAAAAATGTTCTACTTCTCTAAAATTTACCTCCTCTACCTCTCTATCTCTGATCATGCCTCTTGTTCAACCTTTTCCTCAACTTTCAGGGCAAACTGATATGCTTCCTCCAAAGATGTTATCCTTACCAAGCTTAGTTCTTCTTGAATGTTCAATCTCAATCCATTGATGTATCTGGCCACTTTATCCTTGCTTTCTTCACTATGTCCTGTTCTTATGATCATCTTATGAAATTCTTCAATATACTCCTTCATAGATTTCTCCTTTTGTCTCAGGTTTTGCAATCTCTTCAACAACTCCAGCTCATAGTTAGCAGGCACAAACTGATTCTTTAATTTTATCACCATCCTGTCCCACTTTATAATTTTTTCTTTTCCTCTTCTGTTCCTATCCAACTGAACTTCCTTCCACCATATAGTAGAATGTCCTTTCAACTTTGTCTTTGCAAATTTAACCTTCTCCAGATCTTCAACTTCGTCATATTCAAAGTATTCTTCCAAGTCATTTATCTAATCAATCAATTCTTCAGGATTCAAATTGCCAGTGTAATTTGGTACATCAACTCTAGGATTTTTCCCTATCTTTGAAATATCTCACAACATCTTGACTTGATTTGATTCTTCTTCCTCATCACTTCCTAGGGTTTTGCCAATTTGTTCAACAGATTGAAATTCTTCTTCATCATCACTTTCAATACTAGGCCTCGATGTCAATCCTCTTCGCCTATCTTCCTCAACAACATCCAATCAAATTCTCATTATTTTCATAATTTCCATCATCTCATCCATCCTACCAGCCATTGTTCCAACAACAGGTACTCTCCTCGGTGGCATCTTCCTAGGTTCAAGTGCAAATTGCCTCAAGTTTGGCGATCGGGCTACAAGGTGACAACTGCCTCACAATCGGCGATCGGTTGTGACATGAGTAACCTACCTTGGATCGGTGATCAATCCAAAACAAGATCTTACAGAATTCCTTGTCCACTTCACTCGATTCGCTCCCAAAGATTCAAACTTTCGCTCTGATACCACTTGGTGTAGTCACGGTTAAGAGGGTCCTCAAAGAGAACAATCCAGACTGTGTAACTAGAGTAAACACAACGGAACAACTCAAAGATATGAAGCAAATGCAGATTCATTCCTTTAGTATATCATAGGATTCATGTACAACTTGACTGTCAACATGCTATCTTACAATTAGGGCTCACATGCCTAATTACAAAATACAAGTATATGCACAAGATATAGCTTTGAAGCTCCTCCGCAAGAATTCAAACTAACTTATGCTAATGATCATAACTACTTTCCTAGGCATCTACTACAATAATATATATCATCTTTAGGACATAAGATTCCTCTGCATCGGCCAAGGAAGATCACAAACTCCAATGAAGAGTTGTAACGTGTGTACATGGATAGGTTGGACCTAAATGGATTAAACTCCTCCGCAAATGAATGGAATGATATGCAGATCTTGGGGATGGTCGGCCATGAACCATAGATCATTGAATGATGTGTCATTAGGCTCCATAAGTCGAGAAATGATCCACAAGTCTACTCCTTTAGCTGATTGCCTAAGACTACCAGGATACTCTGCTCTAAGAAAACAGTTGATCTTCTGGTAGCAATATCTTACCTGTATCTTAACCCAATGCTTTGAGATTTGGATACGATGTGCATGAATGAATCTAGATGCTCAATCTAGCTTCGCAAGATCTGAGATGCAACTGTGGTAGAATGCAGACCAAGATACGAAAACTACAACTGACTGAACTACCTGAACTGTACTGGAAAATAAAAGAAAACAAACTAAAATACAAATATTTTTTGTTGATGCAAGATTGCTCTTGAACCAGGGATACTCCTGCATCGATGTAGTAGCAGTTGAATTACCCTTCTGAGTGAAGTGTTTCTTGGAGACTATGTACTCTGTTCTAACTCTAGTTTGCAACAAACTCTAAGCAATGGAATTAGGATTCTTCAAATGCACTGTTATCGATTATGATCATGAAAATACCCTTTTAACTTAGGTAATTTGTGATTTTAGCCCACAATTAATGGCGGAAATATGATTTGACACGCTCCTTTAGTAGGATGGAACAAGATTTCTACAAGTGTCTGTTGGCACATTTTTGAATTTAAATGCCAATGGCTACTTTATCGTATTAAATGCAAAAAGTGCAGGTATGAGGATATCTGGTTAAGGAATATTCTTTGAATATCCAAATGTGGATATCCAGATAACAATATGTGAGTTGGGATGTGGATGTGGACACATGTCATTATTTTGTAGCAACGCGGAGAATCTTTCTTTATGACAAGATTCTCCTGCGGGGGGCGCTACCGTCTGATCTAGATCTCTTTCATCGGGCACAATAAGGTGACATCATCATGCATCTGGTCAACCTCTATTGACTAAAGAACCATCGTCAGGTCCTAAATGTATTCTCAAGTATGTCGGGATGTGGATATCTCGAAAAGATTCAGATACTAAGTTAAGATCCAGATACTAATAAGATGAAGGTGCCAACCAACATCCCGCATGTGACGTGTAATTGGATAGTTCTCTTAAATTTGATGTCTAGATATAATGTGTGTCCAGATATTAAATTAAGATCCTAATGGTATGAACTGCAAATATCTAGATGACCCATTGACCGATCTTTGACTGAGCATAAATTTTTATTCCTGAGGAATTTTGAGGTGATTCAAAAGGCAAACTTGCTTACAATTTTATAATCTTTCATCTAGCAAGGTTCATGACAAAAAATGCTAATTTTGGATTTTGACCAAGATCTTGGGGTCGTAATATGTAGAGGATAACAGTCTGATATGCATCTGAGGCTAATTTTACCATACTGCCCAAAGCAAAGACAAGGAAGCAAGCAAACACTGGGCCCCTATTTTGGCTGGGGCAAAATGGGGTGTGTTATGTAACCACACAACAACTTGTCAGCAAAGAACACAACCAAAATTCAAACAATTCAAGAGATGAGGACAAGTTAAACATAATGTCCCTACTCCTATCAGCTGTATCTTAATCTTCCTAAATAATATCATGTTCATCAATATAACAATATGTAAGGAGTTAAGTGTGTGCATGTGATTAATTATCCTTCATCTTACAGATGAGTTGAAAATGCTAGTGACAAGTGTTAAGCTACATAGTTTGATTTAACCCTCATAGCCAACTTGGATAGAGCCTTGTTGCCAACAGGCATCCATAGCCCTGACAAGGTTATCATTGCAATTCTCCCAAGTAGAGCCCCACTGCTAGCAAGTGTCCATAACCCCGGTAAGGTTACTCAGATGGCCTAATTATCCTTTTGGATATTCAATATGTTTTTTTATAAGATATGATCATGTAAGCACATTTTGCAAGGTGTGAGTACTTGCTATTTTAGGTTGAGAATTGCAATGGTAGCAAGGGCAAACCTTTAGATTTTTCACTTAACACTACACTAACAAGTTCAACAAACCTAAGGCTATTAGGTGTATTCAGTGAGGACCTCTTTTAGCAATGGTAGTTATCACTGATGAAGGGGATATTTCTGGCCTGACCAAAGAATACTTACTCTAACATGAGTTACAACCTATGTAGGAACTTGTATCCATTTCCTGAATTTTAACAACTTCAATGTTTTCTTAAGTGACAATGTGTACCATCTTACCTGAGCAAAACAAGGACTCACCAACAAGCAAAGTAAAGCAAAACACACAAAACCAATTGTACAAACAATTATACAAGATGTACATATGATATAATGTCATGGCATGATCTATTTAGGCCTGGAAGTAATGTTTGAGGAATTGTCCATTGACTGGCAATGTGACATCCTCACCTGTTAAAATTTTAAGCCTACAAGTGCTGTCACTTAGGATTTCTGATATTTGAAAGGGACGGATCCAGAGTTTGCCGAATTTTCCATGATCACCTTTATTTTCATGTGCTTTGTCCCATGACAGGACTAAGTCTGAGATTCTAAAGGTCTTTACTATGGCTCTCTTGTAAAACCACCACTTGACAGTAGCTCGATGTTTTGCAAATTGGTCAATCGCTCTATCTCTCTTTTCTTCCAGGTGCATGAGTTGAAGAAACCAGACTTCTTGTTTGTTATCGATCCCTAAGTACTCTTGTGTGAACTTCAGGGTAGAAATTTTGAGGTTAACTGGGAGGATAGGATCCACCCCATAAACTAACTAATAAGAGGAATTTCCCAAGGCAATCTTCATCTTGGTTCTATCTACCCACAAGGCATATTTAAGTAGGGTATTCCATTAGCTAGGATTCTTTTCAATCAATTTCTTTATGATGTTAAGTAAGTTCTTATTGTTGACTATGCTAAGCCATTAACTTGGGGATAATAGTTTGAAGAGAACTTTAAGATAAGTCCATAATCAAAAGCCCAACTAGACAATTTTAAAGATGCAAAAGTTGGTCCATTATCACATACAAGAGCGTAGAGAACTCCATACCTAGTGATAATGTTGGTTTCTAAGAATTTAATCACATCTTCTGTAGTACAAGTCTTAATGCTAATTGCTTCAGTCCACCTAGTGCAATAATCTGTAATTGTCAATACATACCTGTGTCATGATGATGATGATGGGGGGTTGATTGGGCTGATGAAATCCATAACCCATTGTGTAAACAGACATAACTCTATGATGAGTTGCAGAGGCTGAGATGCATATCTTTCTCTATTGGAAGCAACCTGGTAGGCATGGAAGTATTTGATGTGGTTAGCAGTGTCTCTAAAAATCATTGGCCAATAGTATCCTTCTCTTAGGATAGCATGAGTGGTGACCAAGTGAGATCCATGGGCTGTGCCAAATTTTTCATGTAATTCTATGAGGACCTTGGCAGCTTCTTGCTTATCCAAACACCTAAGGCATATTCCTTCATAATTTCTCTTAAAGAGGATACCTCCTTTAAGCATGTATTTTTGTGATTTAATCTTCAGGTCTCTCCTTTGGGATTCCTGCATCTTTTGTGGGCATCTCCTAGTAATCAAGATATGGCTGATATTTGAATACCAATCAACTTGTTCTTTTGTGTTTACTCTATACTATTGGCTTATCAGAATTGGATCAATTCCAGCAATCATCTGGCTTAAAGTTTGTCCTCTAACTAGCTTCATGGGGGTAATGTCCATATCATATTCTTGGAGCACTGTTATCCACTTCGCTCTCTTCTCTCTAGGCTTATTCTGCATCAAAAGCATCTTGATCGTTGCATCAGGTACAACAACAATCACCTTGCTCCTCAGAATATAGTGTCTAAATTTCTTCACTACTCTTACTAAGGCAAGGGCTTGCCTTTCAACATCCATGTATCTGAGCTCTGCATCTTTGAAGGGAGAGCTCATGAAAGCTATGGGTTTTTCTTCCTTTTCTCCACTCCTCTGTGCCAGGACTATTGCACAAGTATGCTCTAAAGCAAATAAATAAATGTAAAAATATCTTGTGTAGTATAGGATTATCAGGATAGGTACATTTGCTATGGCCTTCTTGATATCCTCAAATGTAGCTTTTGCCTTAGGTGTCCATTCAATTTTGACATCTTTCTTGAGCATTGCATTGAGTGGCTTACAATTTCTGCAAATCCTATGATGAATTTCCTCACAAAATTAATCTTGCCAAAATAGGATTTAAGTTCTTTTTACTCCCCGGAAGTTGTAGTTTCATTATAGAATCTACCCTGGCAAGGTCAATGGTGATCCCATTCTCAAATATTACATGACCAAGAAACTTACCCGTGGTCACCCCAAATATGCACTTCTTTGGTTTAAGTGAGATACCATACTTTCACACTTCTTAAGTACCTTCCTAAGGTCTTCGATGTGATCGCCTCTATTCTTTGAGAAGATAGTCAGGTCATCCATGTATATAACTATGCATTTGCCAACTAAGCCCTTGAAATCTATGTCCATTGAACATTGAAATGTGGCTCCAGTGTTGATCAAGCCAAAAGGCATACGCTTGTAAGCAAATATTCCCCACTTGGTCGTGAATGTTGTCTTTAATCTTTCTATCTTATCTACCATCACCTGATTGTACCCTTAAAAACCATCAAGGAAAGACATAATTTGAGCTCCATTCACTATCTGTAAAACTTCATCTAATGAGGGAAGAGGATAGTTATCCTTTTCTGAGGCTCTGTTTAAATTCTTGAAGTCTACACAGAGGCGTATGTCTCTATTGTTTTTCCTGACTAGAACTAAATTGGCTACCCATGTTGAGTGCCTGACAGGAAATATGATCCTTGCATTTAGTAACTTTTTTACTTCTTCAAAGATAAGGGGCTCCAATAAAGCATTGACTGGCCTCTGCTTCTATCTGAATGGCTTGGCATCATGCTTGAGTGGTGTAGTATTAGTGATAATAGAGCTATCATATATCTTTAGCTCATCATATGTCTAGGCAATGACATGGATATAATCCTTCAATGCCTAAGCTATCCCTTCTTTCTCTTCTTTAGAACAAATCTTAATAATCGGGACACTTCTTATGTCCTCACCTTTTCCTATGCTGACAAGGGAACATTCTCCTCCATCTATCTTGGGGAGATCTTTCTACTTTATCTTGTTGTCTAAGTCAAAAGCTATTTAAAGATCAATCATACCTTTAGGAATTGTGTTACCCTACAGGTCCATGATTTCTTCTTCCCATACATGATCCTCCAAGTTCTTCTTATCTAGGATCTGTGCTTCGAATATTATCCCTGTTTGCAATAAAATCTAGGATATGTTGATCATCTTCAAACACTTGGAAATTGGTGATGTTATCAGGTATGGAAGGCACTAATACCAATTATACTAAGAATTATTTCATTCTAGAGATTAATGGAGCTTCCAATGTGCTTGCGGCTTGTGCTAATGCATCAACTCTATGATTTTGCTCTCTAGGGACATGCATCATGTTAATTGCATCAAATCCTTCTATTAAATCCCAAACTCTATGTCTATAGTTTGACAGATTTTTATAGTTGCATGCATAGATGCTCCTGACTTGTTTTATTACTAATTTTCAGTCTCCATAAACATGCAGAATCTTGACTTTCTTTTTGAGAGAAAACAACCCATGGATCAAGGCCTCGTACTCAGCCACATTATTAGTGCAAGGGAATTGCAATTGGTATGCTTCTAAAAATAACTTTCCTAATGGGTCAATGAGGTCAATGCCTACTCCAACCCCTTGTTTGGATTTAGAGCCACAAACCTTAGAATCCATGGCTTATCCTTTATTAGTGGCTTATCAGGGCTTTTTCTTTTCCTTTTGGCTCTTATAGTTTGTTGTACCCAACCAAATTTTTTTCTTCATTAAGGCATTTTGAAACAAGTCTAGAAAATTTTTTGTCAAAAAGTCAAAAAAGCAAAATTTCTAAAAATAGACATCGAGTTAGGTTTTCTAGGTTTCTTGAGATATGGATACTGGCAAAACTTTCTAAAAATAGAATCTCCAACTTAGGGGTCGCACTCGATTCTCATTGGTCGATTTTGCTTCACGATCGGCGTAGTTCAGACAGAATCTTCAAACGACCAAGTTTTCTCTACTGGGTCATTTCTACTTTTTTAGAAGGTGAAGCATGAGCTTGAAACTCATCAATAGAGGAAAGTTCACCTGCCAGAGCTCATCGACAAATTTTTGATGCTATTCCAACGACGCAGAACCGACAAATAGTCATCAACTCGATGATGCACACAAAATGATGCAAGATGGATCCAAGGTGAATTAAAAAGTTGGAAAATCATAAATTTGACTAAGTTTGATGAAACCAGGTGCCCCAGGTGGCTTGGGGCACCCAACTTCTCCTGTGTTAGTTTTTTTTTCACGTTTTTCGAGAAACATTGAAAATGCTTCCGTCAGCTCTTTCCCAGTTGGTCAAACTTGGTCAAAAGTTAGTCAAAGCCAGGATTTCATCACAAATATGTTTAGACTACTCAGATCACCCTCCATCCCACCTCGACAGTCATCAAAACGACCGAAATCAAAGATTGAACAGGCGCTGTGGGCACGGAAATCAAAAAAAGGTAAAAAATTGAAAATTTTCAAAAAAATTTCTGTGTTGACAAACCAGGTGCCCCAGGTGACTTGGGGCACCCAAACTCTCTAGAGTTAGTTTATTTTTGATGATTTTCTTGAAAAACATGAATCTCCTTCCGTCAGCCCATTCCGGTTCAGGTCAGATCAATTTGGCACATTTTTTGAGGCAAATGGAAGGTACAATCAACTCAATTTTCATCAAGCCTACCTATTTACTAGATAATCAGACTCATTTTCATCCCAGTTGATAGAAATCGATAGCCAAATAGGGGTCATGTGCCACCAGAATGCATACGCAAACCAAGAAATTCAAGAAGTTGAAAATTTTGAAAAAATGGCTAAGTGTTGGGAAACCAGGCACCCCAGGTGACTTGGGGCGCCCAACTTGAGTAGTATTAGAATATTTCATGATCACAGTGTTTTCCAACATGCTTTGTTACCAATCTTTGCTCGTTGGCAATTTTTGGAAGGTCAAACTTGGTCAAACGATGTCAAATCGTCAGTCGGAGATAGGAGATGGAATCTTAGCTAATCAATCTCCAAAATGTCAGAATCAGTTAGCTTTTTCAGTCAATGGTGACATTTTTCCACCTTGTCAAAGTTGGAGACAGGCCATATTTAAGTCAAAACAAGTGTTGAAGTGTCAAAAACGAAGTAAAATTTGCTAGCACTTCTTTCAACTCGCATGTTTGATAACATCATCAAAAGAAGATATTTTTCGTCATCTTGCACATGAAGCCATAGGCAGCTACAAAATAGGGATTCTTCCTATTCGAAGACATCCACTCCGATTTATGCTTTAAAAGTTGCTTTCTTCATGGATGAGGGTGAAGTTTTATTCTCACACAAATAAAGCTGCTTTTTCGCCCTAAAGATTTATAAAGACAAGCAATTGGCTTCTTTATTTCATTATCTTTTGCAGGTTGCATCTAGAGGAAGATTTTTATTTCCCTTTCAAAGAAGATTCGAAGACCCAAACCAAGTAATTTTTCAGCGTTCTTCATACTTTCAAGTTGAGGAAGAAGAGAGGCTTGCTTTTTCAGGGTCCTCGTTTCAAGGGGATCATTTTTCAAAAATCTGACCAGAGCTTTTTCAGTTTTTGTCGAGATGGGTCCATCCAGATTATTATCCTCTTGAAGATTGGAGTTTTGCTTTTCTTTCGAGAGACTACTTTTTTCCTGCTTTTTCAAGAAAATCTCCACTTTTTCAAAATCGGACAATCTGGGTTGCTTCGAAACAGAATTGTCTACAAAACCCATGTGCCAACTTTTTTAGCTCACACTCTTCTTTTTCTAAAAATTAGCAAATAATTTTCAGCCATTTGTCCAAGATTTTTTCTGACATAGGCGTGTTCACAGTTGATTTTCAAATCTTCCAATATGCAGTACTCTCCAACACAAATCAAGCACAAAACGACATTGGTTCATGACTACCAGAGAACTTGTGAAACAGACTTGCATAAAGTTCTTCCAATAATCAATTTACACTCTTTGGAGGATGCAGGAAATAATGCTATCAGGAATCTTGGACATTCCAGTTTGCTTGCAGCAACATCCTTTCCCATCACAGTGCAAAGTATCGAGTTTGTGATTGCTTGCATGACGCATTACAATTTGGTCACAAGAGAAAATCAGTCAAGAGATGGACGTGTGCTCTGTAGCCTGAGGCCAAATGACATAGAGAAGTGTTTTACAATACCTATTTGAAGAGAAAACTTGACTGTTTCACTTGAAGAATGCAAGCGGGTTTGGAGCAATGATAAAGAAAAATATAGAAAATAGATTGGTCAGAGATGGTTAAAAGAGAAGTAGAACGTCATCCCAAAGAATGTTGAACGTGGAGAATTCAAGGAGGAACATGCAATAATGATTACTCTGCTAAGTCAGATCACAGGTCAAGTAGATGCAAACAAGTTCCAGCCTTGGATGTTTTATATCATATCCCAAATTGTTGATGGAACCGAATTCTATGACTGGTCAGCACTCATTAGTGATAGTCTCCACCAACAAATAATTGATTTTCAAAGGGCTCATGAATTCCACATGATATCATACCTTGTGTATTTGATGGCTTTTCAGGGTCAATTCAGAGGTTTGAATGTTGTTGGAACCCTAGGTACTCAGCATGTGTATCATCATTTCCCACAGTTAGAGATCTCTCAAGCAGAACAAAATTACAGGCGGGTAAATGATGTATTATTCATGCATACAGTGCGAGATATGGACAACGAGTTGCATATACAGTTTTCAGTAGAGGCTAGAATAGCAATGGCAGAATGGGCTGATTGGTTTATCCAACTTCCTACTTTTTCCTACATCAAAGTATATGGCTTCTCAGGAGAGCCAGCCATGTTGCCGCGATATCCTACAGACAAAATTACATTTATGGAATTTCCAAGGCAAGCCTATGAAGTTCATACATTTTTGCGTAGCAGACATAAGACAACTTTCAATTTTCCACTTGGGATGAGTATTTACAGATGCAGATCTAGAGCAGATGCCAAGGCAATCGGTAATGAATCATCCAGATATGGTCTTAAGTTTTTTGACAGGAGATCTTCATATGATCCGCATGGTGTTTATGCATCACATCTTGGACAGAATTGTACGCACAAGTTTGCAGTTGAAGACTTCTAGGCTAATCGTGCTAATGAGTTTAAAGTGTGAGAACGCAGTTACAATATATTCACTCTTCAGCAGATGTCTGATATCCTATCAGAAGATATAGAGGGTTTGACAGAGAGTGGTGAAGTTCTACTTCCCACATATTCCAAAGACCAAATTGAGCAACAACCGTTGACACCAGTTAATTGGTTAGTAAAAGAGAGCACTTCCATTGAAGAAAGAACAAGTCGAGTGGTTAAAAATAGTTTAATATTCTTGAAGACTAAGCGGAAGGATGATATTCCGTTAGCATAGCCGCCAGTCGTGCAACCATCAGAGCCTTCGACTTCCAAGCCAAAATGAAGGATAAAAGCTATGAGTGTTCTTCCAGAAGGAACAAAAATGGCTAAGTTAAAGAGGAAAAAGGATGAGTCTCCAGATCATGTCTAGCAGGAACAACCACCAGTTGAACTAGAAGTTCCTGTTGAAATAACACCGCATGTTGAAGTGTTACCTTCAGATCATGTCTCTCCACCTTCTTCGCTGATCACTTCTCCTATCCACATAGATTTAGAGCCAGATTCGCCGGTTCATAACTCTGATGCACACATTGATTCATCAGGAGATGATGATGTTAGAACCAAATTTCCAAGAGATGAAGGCTCAACCTGGCTTGAAAACATTTTGGGAAGGAAGAGGAGAAAGCCCTCATATCAACTAAATTTAACAAAGCTCAAAAGCGTCTACCAAGACACACCAGATAAGCAGTTGAAGAAGCAAGTTCGCATTGAGAAGAATGTAGAGGGAGAAATAATTCTTGAAACTGCAACACCGCTAGAAAATAGAAGTGCTAATGATGTCGAGGTTGATGACTTCACGGTTGTCAAGGTTAACCTTGGCAGAAGTACCCACCATACAAATGTCAATCTCTTCAAGGTTGCAGCGGATAATTTGAAGGAAAGGGTGTTGAAAGATGGAGAAGATAAGGCAGCTCTCAAAGCTAAATTTTGACAGCTACGGCAGTACATTTCCAACCTTTTCCATGGCACTTCACAGGCTGATTTACTTCTTCCACCAAATCTTGAATCACCAGCCGATCAGCAGCACTTCAGTAAGTTGGTCCTCTATGGAAGGCATATGAACAGTTGGGTGGAAGAATTTGTGACCAAAGGGAGAGTTGTGCTTTCAGAGCTTTATCAATTGAAGTACAACACTCATGATTTATGCCAAGGCATACAGGGATTGCAATAGACCATGGAAGAAAATAAACCGGTGTTTGAGATCATTATCTCTGACTTGAAGATTGCACTTGATACTATTGATTCAGCTGAAGATAAGAAGACAGTTTCTACTTGGAAGCGCAATATCTTTTCACAGTAAAAACTTATGATAGTATGATTGCAGAGTTGATAGAATGGAAAGAAAAGGTAGTCAACATCCTCAAGTTCATCAGATCTTTTGTCTCTCAGATCTCGTGTTCCTATGAAAAGGAAGATGGTACCCTATATGATCTCAGGGAAGTACAAGTAGAGTTCCAGACTCTCGTCCGCAACAATTTTAATGATGATATCAATGCCGGCAAGATGAGTCGTTTTGCCGCAATGACAGTGAAATTTGACAAGGCTACGGGTCAAGTTCATGATTTTCTTCAGATGGTTGCCAGTGGTGAAGAAATGTTAGAGAATCAGAATATCATTCTAGAGAGTATCAATGTTCCTGGCAGAGAAGCAGTCACTCCCTTTTTAGAAGATATTGTTTCCTAGAATATCAACGGATGACATCACCAAAAAGCTAGAATGTTGATGAGGATGCATTTCAAAATAAAGTAGCTTTAAAACATATGCTTTTTCTTTTAAAGCATTTGCTTTCATCTTAAGCTCATCCATTCTATATTTAGAAAAGAAATCACTTTGTGATGGTTGGAATCTTCTTTGCTTTAAAGCATTTGTTTATTGTATCTTTGTCTTAGAATAGTAATAAAGCTTGCAAGTTAGCAAGTTAGGGTTAATCAAGGAGATTTTAGGGTTCCCTACTCCTTTGATTTGAGTATAAATAAGGGCATCATTGCCCATTGTTTGTAATGGTAATTGTGATAGCAAATTCGTTGTACCTATTCTAACCTGCAGATCTTGTTATTCCAAGTGTTGTTCACTTTGTGTTCATTGTTCTATAGTGTTTGATCGCTTGTTGTATGCCTACCTTTTATTGCAACATTGTTGTCTTGGAGTTGTGAAAACTTTATGATATTGAATAGAAGTCTCATGCCTATTTTGCTCTGATATTCTATCTCTATTCATCAAGTTATCATCATCAGATGTGTAGCTTTTTTCAGCCTTCATTTCAGATTTAATCATTAAAGTACTTTTAGTCTTGTGGTGTAAACCTGGAGGAAAACTGCTTAAGTTTTTGTGTTAACAATCATTCTTTGTTCACTTTCAATTTCCTTTGCTCTGAATTTACTCAAGAGATTGAAAGCATCGTTAGTCTTTGCTTAGTTGTAGTAGAAGTTTTAAAAAAGGAAAAAACTGCTTCTGCAGGATTTAGAGTTTTATAACCTTGTGCTCACAGCTGAGAATCAAAAAGAAGATAGGCAAATTTTTATTTAATTATCTTTTTAGCAAACATCAGCAAGAAAGGGAACTCCCCCTTCCAATAAGAGAGCAGTTTATCTGTGCATAGTTGTCTGTTTCCAAATCACATTCTAGAGGTGCAAATTGAAATGCCAACAGTTTTCTGGCACCCACCATGGGGCACGAGGCATAAAACTTCAAGCAAGCTTAGGCTTATGTCACCGGAATGACTCTCTAGCGTCCTTCTGCTCCAGTTCAACAACCAAATCTTTTACGAGTGGAAGGAGAGCAAATGGACATCATTAGCAGCCTAAGAAGTTTCATATTTACACAAAAGGAAAGTCTTGATAAGTGGAGAAATGCGGCTGCTATCCTTGACGAAGAAGAACACAAAGCAGATCTTACAGTAGGACGACCAGTACTACCACCTCCCACATGGCAATAGATAATCCTAGCTCATAGGGTTTATTCAAGAAAGGGAAAAGGCGGTGCTACGGATCCTTTCTTTCAAGATCTTGATTCTGTAAAAGTTGGAGAAGCATCCAACATAGTTCAAGAAATTCAGATAGTTCCTGAAGTCAAGCAGGAAGAATTACAAGAAGAACCAGTAATCCAGCCTAGAGCAATGGGTGATGCAAATAACAACAATCACAATGATCCAAATCAAAGGTGACCACCACCATTGCCTTGAGGTAATAACATTGGACCTTTGGCCCTGCAAGCACATCATGAGCTACCAAAGGGTCAAGGAAGCACTTTCCTCAGTTCCATGGCAATGGAACTCAACATCCTGACGAACACATCTCTGCATTTACAACTACTTGTGCTATTTTGCATGTATCACATGAAGATGTTGCTATGCATCTCTTCATTGAGACCCTCGCGGGAAATGCTGTCGACTGGTTCAATCATCTGGAGGCAGGCATCATTACAAGTTGGGAAACTATGAGCAAGAAATTCTTGGCAAGGTTCAAGCCTGCTGAAGATGGTCACAGATTATTCGCCCAACTCTCAAATTCAAAGATGGAGAACAATGAACCAATGAGGGAGTTTGTGGCAAGGTTTAATCACCTGGTTACACATCTTTCCCATACTCTTAATCCATCTCCGCAAATTTTGTTGAGTAGTTTCATTAACGCTCTTCCTTCTGAGATAGCCTTCTTTTTAAGATCAGCCAATGAAACAGAATTATCCAATGCACAAGAAAATGCCATCAAGTTAGAGGATGACATGATTACCTCTGGCAAGATGAAGACGGATTCAATCAGGCCTCTTGTTCAGAGTTTTGTGGATCCACTGCTACATAAGGTAGCAAATGAAGTGACTATCATGAAGAGATAGTTTCCTACTTAGGGGCAGCCTGTGCAACAACCATATCAGTCACCACAACAACAATACCAACCACAGCAACAGTATCAGCCATAGCAACCATATCAGCCTAAGAGGAACAATTTTCAGCCCTTTCAATAACTACAGGCCCAGGTTGCCAGCACCACCACCAAGACAAGCAGTTGATGCTGCTCAAAATGCAGTGTTTTGTTCCTTTCATGAGATAGATGCACATACTAGAGCCACATGTCCCAAAAATTTAAGAATGAATCAAATCATGGGATATGCTAATGTTGCACCTATTTCAAACATTGTTCCTTCCCCAAGTGCGAATGTTGTCTTACCATAGATGGACAACTTCGATGGCGACTCTACTACGGGATACTTCTAGAATGAACCTGTTATAATGAAGGAAGAACAAGATGTTTTTTGTCAATATTCTCTTGTAGTGAACCATGAAAATCTCTTGACTCCTGTGTTCACACGTACTCAACATTTTAAAGCACAGAAGGAAGGAGAGGATAGACAAAGACCAAAAGAAAAGGAGAAGGAAGTGGCATCCACTTCCAATGCTAAGCCACCATATGAAAATGTCCAAGTTGCTCAAAATTCATCTTCAATGAATTTTGATATAGTGGATTACATGATGAAGACAAAGGTGCAGATTTCTCAGCTAGAGTATCTTCAGGACCATCCAGATCAGCTGGATAGAATTGTTAAATATGTCAAAAAAGAGACTATCATACAACCAACGCTGCTTGAATCTTCTGTTCCAACAGGAGAGAAGCCAAAGCCCTTCTATATCTCTCTGTATATAGGAGGGTATAAGTTGAGCAATTGTATCATTGATTCAAGAGCCTAAGACAACGTCATGCCTTTGCAGGTGATGAATGCTTTGGGACTCTCATGCACCAAAACGCATGACAAGTGTTATTCGCTTGAGTCTAAATCAGTGTCATTGGTTGGACAATTGAAGGATGCTCAAGTACGATTGGTGGCTTGCCCCGAGAAGAAAATAATGATGACTATCTTAGTAGCCAACATTCCAACCAGTTACGAGATGCTGCTAAGTAGAAGCTTCTGCAAAGATCTCGGAGGAGAAATACAATTGGATTGGTCATCTGCAACCATTCCATTAAAGAAAGGCAGTTTCAAATTGGAACTAGAAACCAAGTCACGATTCACAGTGGTGAAATCTTAGGATCCTCAAGCACAAGTGTTATATCAAGAAATGGGTCCTGGTACATATGTTATGCTATCTAAAATAACTGAAGAAAATCAGGAAGTTGTCTGTGCAATTGAAAAATCAAAAGAAGATCCAAAGGTATGGACTTTGCAATTTGACAGAAGTTGTTCAACCGCTGGCTCGGGAGCAGGGGTTGTGATAATTTCTCCTGATGGTTGTTTGTATCCATTTGCATACCACTTGCAGTTTGAATGCACAAATAATACAACGGAGTATGAGGCACTTTTGTTAGGTCTCAAGAATGTAAAGGATATGGGTATTAAATTACTCAGAGTTGAAGGTGATGCATAACTGATCGTGAAACAAGTCAAGGGACAATTTCAAGTAAAGAAAGATCATCTATGACATTATAGATATAGGGTGTGGAATACAATTGATTGGTTTGAGGCATTTGACATCCGATACATTCCACGCTCAGATAATAGCAAAGCAGATGCCCTGACAGTATCCGCTTCACTTTTTATGCCTCATTCTAATTTTCGTCAGAATGTATTCACTATTGAGCTAATATATAGGCCAGCCGTCCCTGACAATTGTGATAACTGGCAAATCTTCGATGATGATGACCACATCAAAGAATTTCTCGTCATGGAAGATAATTTCAAGGAGCTTTTCTTTGAGGGAAGTTTGGCTCCTTTCAGAGAATCAACAATTGAGATCAAAAATACTGAAGACAACAAAGATGAATCTGATTCATTCCTCTCATCTTTTGAAGGTTGGTTTGAAGAAACTTCTATGGAAACTCCAAGGGATGCGAAAGCAGTGGAAGAGGTGGATTCAGGTATTATCCAGTTGAAAAGTAATACAATTCCTAAAGGTCTTGTATCCTTGGAGGATATATTCGATAGACATGATAGATATATCCAAAATCAAAGAAGAATGGATGATAAGACCTCTGCAGAACATTATCAGGTGAACATTGGTTCAGACGACAAGCCTAGGCTTGTTAATATAGGCAAGTGTTGTACAGAGGAAGAAAGCAAGAAGTTTATCTCTCTTTTTAGACAATACCGAGATGTTTTCTCCTGGTCATATGAAGACTTGATAGTCTTCACACCCATTGAATTGTCTCATACAATTCCATTGAAACTCAATACAAAGCCTTTCAAGTAGAAACAAAGATATTCCAATCCGCAGATTCAAGATACAATTTATGCGGAGATCCAGAAGATGGTGGATGCAAAGATAATATTTCCAATTCAACATTCAACATGGCTGTCAAACATAGTTCCTGTACGCAAGAAAAATGGTGAAATTAGAATTTGTGTGGATTTCAGGAACTTAAACCAATCATCTCTCAAGGATAATTATCCTTTGCCAATCATGGAGCACACATTGCAAACAGTCACCGGTTCAGAGATGCTATCATTACTTGATGGTTTTTCTGGATATAATCAAATCACTGTGGCCCAGGAAGATTGGTTCAAGACAGCTTTCACCACCCCATGGGGTATGTTTGCTTATGAAAGGATGCCTTTTGGCCTCATCAATGCTGGTGCTACATTTCAAAGAGCTATGGACTTGGCATTTGGAGATTTGAAGAACAAGTTGATTGTCGTTTACTTGGATGATCTCACTATTTTCTCAAAAGCACAAGGAGACCATTTTGACCATTTGGTGAAAGTGTTCGAAAGATGCAGATACCATGGCATTTCTTTGAATCCTAAGAAGTCCATCTTTGCAGTAATGGAAGGTAAATTGCTTGGCCATATTGTTTCGAAAGAGGGAACACGGATTGATCCTAGTCGGGTTGATTCTATAAAAAATTTGTCTCTACCAACAAGCAAAACTGGTGTGCACTCCTTCTTCAATAAAATAAATTTCATACGAAGATTTATACCAGACTTCTTAGAGCTTACAAAGGATATATCAGCTATGATGAAGAAAACATATGCTTTCAAGTGGACAGATGAAGGCAAGAAGGCATTTGTTGCAATCAAGGAAGCCATCAGCCAAACACCAGTGTTAGTCCATCCTGATTTTACTAAAGACTTCATCCTTTACTGTTATGTATCCGAACATACCATGTCTGCCATATTGATGCAAAAGTTGAATGAAGATGCTGAGTCTCCAATTGCTTTCATGAGTAGTAGTTTCAAAGATAGTGAAATGCACTATTCTCAAATAGAAAAGAACGCGTATGCAGTCGTGAGGGCAGTAAAGAATTTTAGATTCTATATTTTGTCGGCACACACAACGGTATATGTTATCGATCCAGCGGTTAAGAGCGTGCTAACTCAGCAGGAGATGGGCACTAGGAGAGGTAACTGGGTTGCAAGGGTTTAAGAATATGATTTGGAGATTAAGCCAACAAAACTAGTCCAGGGAAGAGGTCTATGTCAATTGATAGCAGAAGATGGTGATCTGAAACACCAGGTTGTTGGTGAATTTGAAACTGGAACTAAAGAGGATCTTCCTATAGTCCTATTTGTTGATTCTGCTGATGAATGGTATGCCGAAATTGTATACTATTTAACTTACGGAGAATGTCCAATTCATATGGACAAACAGCAGAAGAGAACATTAAAATTGAAAGCACAAAAGTTTGTGCTTTGCAATGATGTTCTATACAAGCAAGGGCTTGATGGAACACTTTTGTTATGCGTCAACAAAGATCAACAAAAATGTTTGCTAGATGCATTTCATAGTCAAGCATGCGGTGGTAACTTCTCATCAAGAGTTACTGCATTCAAGATTCTACAAGCGCAGTTTTATTGGCCAACTATGTTTTGCAACGCGTATGAATGGGTGTCAAAATGTCAGATCTGTCAATAGTTTGTTGGCAAACTCAAGCTAGCAGCCACTCCCCTCAAACCAGTAATTATTGATGGTCCTTTTCAGCAATGGGGATTGGATTTTGTTGGTCCTATCAACCCACGTTCTAGTAAGGGGCATATTTATGTCCTCACAGGTACAGATTACTTCACAAAGTGGGTCAAAGCTATTCCAACCAAGCGGGCTACCTCGAAAGTTGTTTGTGACTTTCTGAAAAAAAACATTATCTCAAGATTCAGGGTACCACGCAAGATAGTGACTGATAATGCAATATGTTTCTCATCCGAGGAAGTACTAGAGTTTTGTTATTATCACAGCACCACGTTGTCACATTCATCAGATTATTACCCTTAGGGTATTGGACAGGTCAAATCATCAAACAAAAACATTGTCACTATCATACGCAAGCTAGTCAATTCTAATCAAAAGGCTTGGCACAAGAAGTTTTATGATGCTCTCTAGGCTGATAGAATTACTCCCAAGAGAGCTATTGGTACTTCACCTTTCATCATTCTGTATGGTACAGAAGCAATGCTACCTATCACGCTAGAGTTGTCTTCTTTGAAGCTGGCAATCGCAATTGAAGATGATGAGTTCAAAGATCCTATTGAGAAGCGCATCCTGTATCTGATGAAGCTAGAAGAAGAAAGAGTGAAGGTTATAGACAAAATCACTCAGCATCAGGAACGAGTGAAGAAAATATTTGATAAAAAGGCTCGCCCGTGAGACTTTGAGATCGGTGATCAAGTCCTACTCTGGGATAAAAGACATGAACCCAAAGGAATGCATGGAAAATTTGATTTCTTGTGGTTGGGGCCATACAAGATCCATGAATTTGCAGGGGAGAATACTTATATTCTCACACACATGGATGGCAGGATCCTTCCACTACCTTACAGTGGATTCTATTTAAAACACTTCATCCCTTCGGGGATGGAGTAAGTGAAACACTTTTTGTTTTCTCGTAATGTGTTTCCCCTTTCTGTAATGTGATCATTATGTCGTAATGTGACAGTTGTGTTCCTTGTGTTGTGAAGTTCCAACTTCTTAGGTGATTTTAGGAAGTCCAGTTTTAGGTGATGTAGGGGAAAGTCTTGTTCTAGGTGATTAGGAATGTGACCTGACTCTATTGCCCAATGGATAAGGCACTGGTCCAAGCTGCAAATCTAGAGATTCTAGGTTCTCCTATACCGTAAGTATTCGCCATGGTCCCCAGACAGAGCCAATTGTTGTACCCAACCAAAATTTTTGCTTCATTAAGGCATTTTGAAACAAGTCTAGAAAATTTTTCGTCAAAAAGTCAACAAAGCAAAATTTCTAAAAATAGACGTCGAGTTAGGTTTTCTGGGTTTCTTGAGATATGGATATTGGCAAAAGTTTCTAAAAATAGAATCTCCAACTCAGGTGTCGCGCTCGATTCTCATTGGTCGATTTTGCTTCATGATTAGCGCGGTTCAGACAGAATCTTCAAACGACCAAGTTTTCTCTACTGGGTCATTTCTACTTTTTCAGAAGGTGAAGCATGAGCTTGAAAGTCATCAACAAAGAAAAGTTCACCTGCCAGAGCTCGTCGACAAGTTTTCAACGCTGTTCCAATGACACAAAACCGTCAAACAGTCATCGACTTGATGATGCACACAAAACAATGCAAGATGGATCCAAGGTGAATTAAAAAGTTGGAAAATCATAAATTTGACTAAGTCTGGTGAAACCAGGTGCCCCAGGTGGCTTGGGGCACCCAACTTCTCCTGTGTTAGTTTTTTTTCATGTTTTTTGAGAAACGTCAAAAATGCTTCTGTCAGCTCTTTCCCAGTTGGTCAAACTTGGTCAAAAGTTAGTCAAATCTAGGATTTCATCATAGATATGTTTAGACTACTCAAATCACCCTCTGTCCCGCCTCGACAGTCGTCAGAACGACTGAAATGGAAGATCGAACAAGACCTGTGGGCACGGAAATTTAAAAAAGGTATAAAATTGAAATTTTCAAAAAAAATTCTAAGTGTTGACAAACCAATCACCCCAGGTGACTTGGGGAGCCCAAACTCTCTAGAGTTAGTTTATTTTTGATGATTTTCTTGAAAAATGTAAATCTCCTTCCGTCAGCCCATTCCGGTTCAGATCAGATCAGTTTGGCATATTTTTTGAGGCAAACGAAAGGTACAATCAACTTAATTTTCATCAAGCCTGCCTATTTGCCAGATAATCAAACTCATTTTCATCCCAATTGACAGAAATTGACAACCAAACAGGGGTCTTGTGCCACCGGAATGCGCACTCAAACCAAGAAATTGAAGAAGTTGAAAAAATTAAAAAAATGGCTAAGTGTTGGGAAACCAGGTGCCCCAGGTGACTTGGGGCACCCAACTTGAGTAGTGTTAGAATATTTTCATGATCACAGTGTTTTTCGACATGCTTTGTTACCAATCTTTGCCCATTGGCAGTTTTTGGAAGGTCAAACGATGTCAGATTGTCAGTCGGAGGCAAGGGGATGGAATCTCAGCTCATCAATCTCCAAAATGTCAGGATCAATCAACTTTTTCAGTCAATGGTGACATTTTTCCACCTTGTCAAAGTCAGAGATAGGCCATATTTAAGTCAAAATGAGTGTTGAAGTGTCGAAAATGAAGTAAAATTTGCTAGCACTTCTTTCAACTCGCGTGTTCGATAACATCATCAAAAGAAGATATTTTTTGTCATCTTGCACATGAAGCCATAGGCAGCTACAAAATAGGGATTCTTCCTATTCAAAGACATCCACTTGGATTTATGCTTTAAAAGTTGCTTTCTTCATGGATGAGGGTGAAGTTTTATTCTCACACAAATAAAGCTATTTTTTCGCCCTAAAGATTTATAAAGACAAGCAATTGGCTTCTTTATTTCATTATCTTTTGTAGGTTGCATCCAGAGGAAGATTTTTATTTTCCTTTCAATGAAGATTCGAAGACCCAAACCAAGTGCTTTTTCAGCATTCTTCATACTTTCAAGTTGAGGAAGAAGAGAGCTTGCTTTTTTAGGGTCCTCGTTCCAAGGGGATCATTTTTTAAAAATCTGACCAGAGCTTTTTCATTTTTTGTCACGATGGGTCCATCTAGATTATTATCCTCTTGAAGAATGGAGTTTTGCTTTTTTTTTCAGGAAATTGCTTTTTTCCTGCTTTTTCAAGAAAATCTCTGCTTTTTCAAAATCCGACAATCTGGGTTGCTTCGAAACATAATTGTCTACAAAACCCATGTGCCATCTTTTTTAGCTCACACTCTTCTTTTTCTAAAAATCCACAAATAATTTTCAGCCATTTGTCCAAGATTTTTTCTGACATAGGCGTGTTCACAGTTGATTTTCAAATCTTCCAATATGCAGTACTCTCCAACACAAATCAAGCACAAAACGACATTGGTTCATGACTACTAGAGAACTTGTGAAACAGACTTGCATAAAGTTCTTCCAGTAATCAATTTACACCCTTTGGAGGATGCAGGAAATAATGCTATCAGGAATCTTGGACATTCTAGTTTGCTTGCAGCAACATCCTTTCCCATCACAGTGCAAAGTATCAAGTTTGTGATTGCTTGCATGACGCATTACAATTCGGTCACAAGAGAAATCCAGTCAAGAGATGGACGTGTGCTCTGTAGCTTGAGGCCAAATGACATAGAGAAGTGTTTTACAATACCTATTTGAAGAGAAAACTTGACTGTTTCACTTGAAGAATGCAAGAGGGCTTGGAACAATGATAAAGAAAAATACAGAAAAAAGATTGGTTAGAGATGGTTAAAAGAGAAGCAGAATGTCATGCCAAAGAATGTTGGACGTGGAGAATTCAAGGAGGAACATGCAATAATGATTACTCTACTAAGTCAGATCACGGGTCAAGCAGATGCAAACAAGTTCCAGCCTTGGATGTTTTACATCATATCCCAGATTGTTGATGGAACCGAATTCTATGACTGGTTGGCACTCATCAGTGATAGTCTCCACCAACAAATAATTGATTTTCAAAGGGCTCATGAATTCCACATGATATCATACCTTGTGTATTTGATGGCTTTTCAGAGTCAATTCAGAGGTTTGCATGTTGTTGGAACATGTGTATCATCATTTCCCACAATTAGAGATCTCTCAAGTAGAACGACATTATAGGTGGGTGAATGATGCATACAGTGCGCGATATGGACAATGAGTTGCATATACGGTTTTCAGTAGAGGCTAGAATAGCAATGGCAGAATGGGCTGATTGGTTTATCCAATTCACTACTTTTTCCTACATCAAAGTATATGGCTTCTCAGGAGAGCCAGCCATGTTACCACGATATCCTACAGATGAAATTACATTTATGGAATTTCTGAGGCAAGTCTATGAAGTTCATACATTTTTGCGTAGCAGAAGCAAGACAACTTTACATTTTCCACTTGGGATGAGTATTTATAGATGTAGATCTGGAGCAGATGCCAAGGCAATCGGTAATGAATCATCCAGATATGGTCTTAAGTTTTTTGATAGGAGATCTGCATATAATCCGCGTGGTGTTTATGCATCACATCTTGGATAGAATTATACACACAAGTTTGCAGTTGAAGACTTCTAGGCTAATTGTGCTGATGAGTTTGAAGTGCGAGAACACAGTTACATCAGATTCACTCTTCAGCAGATGTCTGATATCCTATTAGAAGATATAGAGGGTTTGATAGAGAGTGGTGAAGTTCTACTTCCCACATATTTCAGAGACCAAATTGAACAACAATCATTGACACCAATTAATTGGTCAGTAAAAGAGAGCACTTCCATTGAAGAAAGAACAAGTCGAGTGGTTAAAAATAGTTTGATATTCTTGAAGACTAAGCAGAAGGATGATATTCCATTAGCAGAGCTGCCAGTCGTGCAACCATCAGATCCTTCCACTTCCAAGCCAAAACGAAGGATAAAAGCTATGAGTGTTCTTCTAGAAGGAACAAAAATGGCTAAGTTAAAGAGGAAAAAGGATGAGTCTCTAGATCATGTCCAACAGGAACAACCACCAGTTGAACCAGAAGTTCCTGTTGAAACAACGCCGCATGTTGAAGTGTTACCTTCAGATCATGTCTCTCCACCTTCTTCACCGATCACTTCTCCTATAGGAGCTGATGATGTTAGAATCAAATTTCCAAGAGATGAAGGCTCAACCTGGCTTGAAAACATTCTGGGAAGGAAGAGGAGAAAGCCCTCATATCAGCTAAATTTAACAGAGCTCAAAAGCATCTACCAAGACACACCAGATAAGCAGCTGAAGAAGCAGGTTTGCATTGAGAAGAATGTAGAGGGAGAAATAATTCTTGAAACTGCAACACCACCAGAAAATAGAAGTACTAATGATGTTGAGGTTGATGACTTCACGGTTGTCAAGGTTAACCTTGGCAGAAGTATCCGCCATACAGACGTCAATCTCTTCGAGGTTGTAGTGGATAATTTGAAGGAAAGGTTGTTGAAAGATGGAGAAGACAAGGCAGCTCTCAAAGCTGAAGTTTGACAGCTGCGGCAATACATTTCCAACCTTTTCCATGGCAATTCACAAGATGATTTACTTCTTCCACCAAATCTTGAATCGCCAGCCGATCAGCGGCACTTCAGTAAGTTGGTACTCTATGGGAGGCATATGAACAGTTGGGTGGAAGAATTTGTGACCAAAGGGAGAGTTGTGCTTTCAGAGCTTTATCAATTGAAGTACAACACTCATGATTTATGCCAAGGCATACAGGGATTACAGCAGACCATGGTAGAAAATAAACTGGTGTTTGAGATCATTATTTCTGACTTGAAAATTGCACTTGATACTGTTGATTCATTTGAAGATAAGAAGACATTTTCTACTTGGAAAGTGCAATATCATTTCACAGTAAAAACTTATGACAGTATGATTGCAGAGTTGATAGAATGGAAAGAAAAGGTAGTCAACATCCTCAAGTTCATCAGATCTTTTGTCTCTTAGATCCCGTGTTCGTATGAAAAGGAAGATGGTACCTTGTATGATCTCAGGGAAGTACAAGCAGAGTACCAAACTCTCGTCTGCAGCAATTTTAATGATGATATCAATGCCGGCAAGATGAGTTGTTTTGCCGCAATGACAGTGAAATTTGACAAGGTTGCGGGTCAAGTTCATGATTTTCTTCAGATGGTTGCCAGTGGTGAAGAAATGTTAGAGAATCAGAATATCAGTCTAGAGAGTATTAGTGTTCCTGGCAGAAATGCAGTCACTCACTTTTTAGAAGATATAATTTCCTAGTATATCAATAGATGACATCACCAAAAAGCTAGAATGTTGATGAGGATGCATTTCAAAATAAAGCAGCTTTAAAACATATGCTTTTTCTTTTAAAGTATTTGCTTTCATCCTAAGCTCATCCATTCTATATTTAGAAAAGAAATCACTTTGTGATGGTTGGAATCTTCTTTTCTTTAAAGTAAATTGCTTTAAAGCATTGTTTATTGTATCTTTGTCTTAGAATAGTAATAAAGCTTGCAAGTTGGCAAGTTAGGGTTAATCAAGGAGATTTTAAGGTTCCCTACTCCTTTGATTTTAGTATAAATAAGGGCATCCTTGCCCATTGTTTGTAATGGTAATTGTGATAGCAAATTTGTTGTGCCTATTCTAGCCTGCAGATCTTGTTATTCCAAGTGTTGTTCACTATGTGTTCATACTTCTCCAGTGTTTGATCGCTTGTTGTATGCCTACCTTTTGCTACAACATTGTTGTCCTGGAGTTGTGCAAACTTTATGATATTGAATAGAAGTCTCATGCCTATTTTGCTCTGATATTCTATCTCTATTCATCAAGTTATCATCGTCAGATGTGTAGCTTTTTTCAGCCTTCATTTCAGATTTAATCATTAAAGTACTTTTAGTCTTGTGGTGTAAACCTAGAGGAAAACTGCTTAAGTTTTTGTGTTAACAATCATTCTTTGTTCACTTTCAATTTCCTTTGTTCTGAATTTACTCAGGAGATTGAAAGCGTCGTTAGTCTTTGCTTAGTTGAAGTAGAAGTTGTAAAAAAGGAAAAATCCTCTTCTGCAGCGTTTAGCATTTTATAACCTTGTGCTCCCAACTGAAAATCAAAAAGAAGATAGGTGAAGTTTCATTTAATTATCTTTTCAGTGACCATCAGCAAGAAAGGGAACTCCCCCTTCCAATAGGAGAGCATTTTATCTGTGCATAGTTGTCCGTTTCCAAATCGTATTCCAGAGGTGCGAATTGAAATGCCAACACAGTTGCACCTGAAGATATCCATTTTAACTTTGGTGGTTCTCTTTCTATCAGATATGAGTGTCTTTTTTGGGCATCATCATATTGAACATCTATTCTGTTCATCATTTTGATGTTGTTATCTTCATTACCAGGGTATGTTAGAACCTCTTCTCTTTCATCTTTGGAGATATCCCTGATATCATGTAGTTTATTTCTTAAGCGCAAATGTTTTTCCTTATTCAATAGATGAAGACATAAGGCACATGTTGTCTCTGAATGTGGTGCCTCATGAAGCCTGCACCATCCTTCTATCAATGCATGATGTGGAGGATGTCCTTGCAAAATCTATCTCTAAATTTGTTTAGACATAAATTTCTCAAATTGAGTCAGGTGACTCCCTCTATCCTCATCAGATAACTCATAGTCTGATTCAATAAGGCAGTTGGTTCCTGGGTGACAACATTTTCTTCCTCATGGCGATGCATCCCTTCATATACCAAGATCTCTTCTAAATGATGTATGTAGACATTATCCTGATGTACTGTCTAACCATGGTCCCCTACTTCTCAGGAAAACACACAGGAATCAGTGTCATCACCATTAGATAATTCACTTACCTCGGTCGATGATAATCCACCCTGCAGGCTTATTTTTTCTAGTTTAGTCATATCCAAACATATCTCACAATCCTTTTCTGAATGTGGCTCGTCATGGAGTCTGCACCATTTAGATATCAAGATATCCTCAACTGATGTACCTAACAAATGACGCTTTTGGATTTATTTGGATAAATACTTCTCGAATTCAGCAAATTGTTCCTCTACTTCATTAGTGGAACTGTAATCAGATTCAATGATTATCCTTCCTTCTTGATCACTATTTCCCTACATCCGCATATTACACATCAGAACTTCTTCAATTTTAATAGCTTGAGGTCTTATTGTATAAACTCTTGGTTCAACATCTACATATAATATCTCATTGGTATTATTGTACTTAGTTATCATGTGTTTCATCCTAGGTTTAGGTTCTATTCTTATCTAATTAGAGATTCCTTTCCAGGGTAACCACATATGACTAAAATCTATGGACTTGTAACCATTCAACATTTTGGAGCAATCCCTTCTAAGAAGCATTCCATAAGTATCAGGTATATCCACTACCTGGATGTCAATGTAGTATTGCACCCTTGGATCTGATGCAAGCTACATGTGGATATGCGTTAATTCTCCTACTACACTTACTTCTGTTTTGTCAAGTTGTGTGACTTTCTTGAAGGATTTGGCTAGATGTAAACCTAAAGCATTGCAAATAGACAGGGGCATCACATTTGTTGATGCACCTAAATCTACTAAATAGTTGTGTAGATTCTTACCAAATATCCTTAAGGTAAGCAAGAATGGGGGTGACTTTGACTTATTTCTATATAAAGTCATGTGTGATGTTTCAGCAACTTAGACGGTAGCTCAAGCACTTTATGTTTAACTATATTTTCTTTGGGCGCAAGATCTCTAGTCATGATGTGACTAGGATTATGACCAGGATTGTCATCCTTTGATGTGGGTTCATCAAAGGATTTCAAGAAGGCATTCTTGATGACTCGGGTTTTCAACAGTTCTGACAGTGATAAGTTGATTTTAATCTTCTTCATCTCTTCTGCCAGATATGTGACAAGTTTATCTGATTCAGGTAACTGGCTAATAGATTTTGTCACTATGTTTTGCGATGTGAAATACTGATTATTCACTTTAGGAAGGCCAGGATTATTACTGGCTTTTGGATCTAGTGGTATAATGAAGTTGTTAGGAGGCACAGATGTGGCCAAAGGACCAGTTGGTCTATTTGCACTGTTCCTCAGGTTGTAGTTATGTCTACCCTGATATTGTTGTTGGTAAGCATGAACCTCTTCATATTCATGTTTAGGCTCATTTTCATCCTCAAAAGGGAACACATAATTTCATTCAAATTCCAAGGCCAAGAACAATAACCAACCAGGCAAGTTTATCATAATTCAAATCTACAAGAACAAGAGCCAAAAAAATCTCCACAAACTCATAATAACTTGCAATCTAGGAAAGCACAAGGGTCCATGTAGATATGAGAACTATTCTTGTGGGGACCATGAAGGATTGATTTATGATAGCCATATGAAGAAATGACAAAACAAAATGGGCATTCTAGTATAATAGCAATTACACAAGGAGAGATGAAACCTAAACACATGTTGTGCATCGTGTTAGCAATGAACTCCACAAAGTTGAACAAGAGCACCTATTATTGCAAGATGATCTTTAATTTGTGGATAGCTTCCAACTAAAAATATTACACCATTGTATCATCATATAGACTAAAGATGAAGGACATCATTAAACATGCTTCTCATACATCGTGCTCTTGAATTGGGTGATGCTAATGGGAATGGTTGGAAGCTTAGTATTATTTTTATCAAGGCTTAATTCTTTATTCAAGAATGTGAGCTTGTTCTCTCTAGTGTCCTATGTGTTCTTCAAATTTCTATAAGTGTAGTGGAAGGCTTCCATGATGTGTGGTATCTAAAGTATCCCCTAGACAGTTTCAGTGCTAACCACAACCTAGATAATACTTCCTTGAATGGTTCCAATTTTGGCATCATAGACATCCATGCAAGATTGAATCAACTTTATATAGGGGTGCACTTGGGGCACCATATACTTCAATAGTGTGGAAGTCCAAATTTGGATCCCAAAACTTTAGTTTTCTCCTCGTTAAAGCTTCTCTATCATGTGAGCATGAGCACCATCCTGCATGTTTTTTGTTAGCCTTGACAACATGGGATCAAAGACTAAAGAAGGGTCTAAACACTTTCCTTTCCTCATGGTTATTACACTCCCTTGAGATTCAAGAGGTCTATCTTGAGCAGGAGGTGAGCATATAACCTACTTTCCTTATATTTGGCAAGTAACTCAACTTTCTAGTGAGGGTATTAATCTCTTTTCCATTTTGGCATGGTTGTTTTTGTGAAGGCTTGAACTGTCTGAATTCACTTACTTTTTAGGGTGACAAAAGAAAACTAAGAGAACATAAGGTAGAGAACTCCTACAACTACATATTGACTTATGAGCATACAATAATGTTCTTGAAGCCAATCAGTGGTTTATTTATAGTTGTTGTAGGGAGTGGGCTATGGGATTAACATCATTTAATGCAAGTTATTAGACTCATGCTTAGGTTTTAGTTTCTACTCACTTGCAGTCTTTTCATTTGCACCAAGATTTGATTTTTCCATTTGGAGATTTGGGAGCATTCATGACAAGACATGGAATAATTGAAAAGACATTTGTGATGTGACTAACTATCCTTATATGGCAACATTCTAAAATGATTAAATTACTTTTGGACATAATTACCTCTCCTTAAATGACCAAATTGGGATAGATGCCTCCATTTCAAAAATCATTATCCTTGTTTCAATATCTGAAGATTTAAATATAATGGGATTGGTAGTTGGAAGGTAGGTGAATGCATCTGATTATCAAGATGATTAACTCCTCTTTTGTTATAAAAACTTTATCTTATTATCAAGATGATTAACTACTCTTTTTTCATAAAAACTTTTAAATGATAATTCTAAAGTTGACTAGACATTTTCTCTGACCTAACAATCTCCTTTTCCCACATGTTCTTCTTTTTCCAAATTGTGGGGAACCTCAAAATTTTAAAATTGGTGCCAATGCCAAGACACTACAAAAACTGCTCTCACCAATCCTTAATGCTTCATGAATTAGAATAGAGGGTCGAAGGATGAAGGGGGCATAAAATAAAACAAAACAATCTTTGAAAGGAAGACACACACAAAAGAACAAAAATGTAATATAATACATACATACAAGGGAGGCCTTGAAAGGAACTTAGATAAGGCATTTGAGGTGTCAATTACCCTTTTTGAGGTTACCTAACCTACCCATAAGGCTTGCTTTAGATGTTAATGTCATCCTTTATGATATTCATATCCATTCCTTTTAATAATTTTAATTAATTTTTTATTGGAAGACTCTTCTTGAGTCCATTACTATGTGGGTAATAATTAGAGGAGGTTTTCATATAAATACCATGTCTTACAATGAACTCTAAAAGCCTTGCACCTATGAACACTCTTTCATTATCTGATATAATAGTGTGGGTGACTCCAAACAAGGTGAGCATGTCTTCTAAAAGTCAACAATCATAGTCTTTATGGCCTCCTTCAAACATACCACCTCTATCCACCTTGTGAAATACTCAGTGGCCATGAGAATCCACCTATGCCCAACACTTGAAACTAGATTTATTATGACAATAAAATCTAGTCCCCATTGAGCAAAGAGCTCGTCTGCAGATATGGGGCTAAGGGGAAGTGTCACATTTTTCCTTTCTCCAACATAAAATTTGGCACTGATGGCACTTTCTTACCCATTTGTGGTAGTCCACAAACATTGTGGACTAGTAATACCTTGCCAAAACTATCTTTGTAATCATTGTGTAAATGTCCTCCTAACATTCCTTGATGAAACTCATGCAATATTTTTCAATTGAATTCTCTGTAATACACCTAGGAGGAATCCCATCAAAGATCCTTCTAATTAGGATCCCATCAACTAAGGAATAGGGTATTCCTAGTAACCAATAGGCTCTCTTTTTAGAAGAAGGAAAATCACTTGGGTACTGCCTAGTTTCCATGAACCAAATTATTTCATAGCCATGACCTTCATTCTCTTTCCTCATTCACTAATATGACCTCTAGCTCATCATTTCGATTATTTAGGAGTTGGACATTTTTGTAAATGTGTTGGCATAAGCCCTTCCTTAAAGGTCTGCATCATTTTCAAGGATTTGATTAATCTAATTTTCTCTCTTTTCATGTATCTCCCCTTCCATGATGTATTATTTGATACTTGGATGGATGATGAATATCCTTATCCTATTACTAGATGTCAAGTGTCTAAATTCTTTTAAACCTTTGATTGGTGCATAGGTATGTCTTTCAATAAACTTATATTTGACCTCGCACTCCTTAAGAGTTCTAGAAATGAATGCAATTGGATGCTTACTTTTTGCATCATTGTCCTTTTGAGTAAGGACTATGGATATGTTGTGCTCACCTCCAAAGACATAAATAATGAAATCCTTGGAAAAAATAGAATTTCTCAATACTAGATTTATTGTACTATGGCTTGTTTTTTATGATTCAAATTCTTCTCTTCTTTCTGAGGTCCATTTGAATTCTTGATCCTTTTTCAACATAAGGGTGAGAGGTCTTATTGGCCTTGCAAAGTCAAAGATGAATTTTCCCACAAAATTAATATTTTCAAGAAAAACTTTTAGCACCTTCTGGTGCAGGAGCACCTACCTGACAGCTGGCCTTCATAAGGCAGTTAGTTAGTTTGAGTCTTGTTTATGTTTTCAAGAAGGTCTGATAAGACCAAATGCATGTAATAAGGTCATGCTGATCATGTTAAGATCATGCTGACCATGCTTTTACTATTTTTAGATAGTTTGTTAGACAGTTGTCATGCTGTAGGACCGGTTGGATCTCCCAACCGCCTGGAGAGATTTCCCAGCCGCTTGGAGTCGGGTCAGTAGTACTCGTAGGAAAATCTATTTAAGCATGAGGATCGGTTGGTATTAGATATCATCGATCAAGCTTTGCTGAGAGGGAGGAGAGACTGAACATTGTAATAGCATCTTTTGAAATCGAATAAGAGTTCCTGTTTGTGTTCATCCTCTGTTGAATTCCATTATCTAATCAATTTGCTGGTTTGGGTGGTTTTTCATGGATTCGCTGATCCATTCCACCGGTTGATTCGTCGGATCAGTGGAATGGTTATGTACAGTAGGGTAGGTGTTAGTTTGTTTGTTCGCATGCAGGTGTGCAGGATCGCGGCTGAAAGGTGTTGAAGACCCTAGCATGGGCATGTGCTAGGTCGAGCTGATAGAGTTTGGAAGATCACCCTGAGAGTGGATCGAGTCATCCCAGGAGGTTCGGCGGATCAGAACAGTGAAAATCCGCTAAGGTTGGAAGTTTGCCAAAACGGCATCATCAGGATATTTCTACGTATATCCTGCAGTCGCTTCGGGCATCATCATCCGAGTAAGAGGAGATCGGCATGATGCGGTTGGTTGCATAAAGTGAAAGTGCGTCGGGGTGGTCATCATCAGGAGGTGCCGAGGAGGAGCGTATCGGCATAAGGAAGAAGATCGGGTTGATCGCGGGCCGAAAAAGCTAAGTTTGGCCAACAGCAGGATATGACGTCATCATCATCAGGATATACGTCATCAGGATATTTCAGAGCAGCAGGATATTGAGGAGCTGCGGGTGACATCATCGTCATCAGGATATACGTCATCTGGATATCAGGGTGACGTAAGCATCGAGGGGAGGGTGCGAGGAGTTAAGGTTTGTCATCATCAGGATAAATGGGAGGAACCGGATGTTCTTTATCCTGCTGATTAACATGATGTTGAATATCATGATGCTGAAGATAGTGAAGACGGAAGTCGTCGGTGCGATGAACAGTGGACGTCAGGAGGATGTTCGCGCTTGCCGAACATGATGATGCTGTCGAATGTGATGATGCTATTGACATGCGAAAGAGTGAAGGCTTGTCTGCAGGAGGATATCGGTCGGCGACAGTAAATATGATGATGCTGACAGTGTAAAGAGTAAATATGATGATGATGATGATGATGATGGGCTGCAGACATCCATGCTGTATGTTAAGGTTATAGTGTGGATGCCTCTGCATCATAGTGGTATCAGAGCTCAGCAAAAGGTCTGGGCTGTTGTGTGTTGATTCTGTCACCGAAAGGGCAGAGGTAGAGTTGATTGTGTGTTGTGTGTTGATTGAGAGGTTGACAAAATGCCTCCAAAAGGTAGTGGTACTGCAAGGGAATTGCAGGAGATGAAGGAGAAACATGCTAGAGAGATGAGGAAGATGAAGGAGCTTGCTGAAGCACTTCAAGCCAGGCTTGTAGCCCTGGAAAAGAACAAAAAGAGGGAAGTGGCAGACAGTGAGTCTGAAGAAGATGAAGATGCTGTAGAAGAGTATTAAGAGGTAGCTGAAGATCTGGATGCTGAAGACCAGAGGCTTGCAAAACTGTTAAAGGCAGTGCAGAGTGATAAACCTAAGGTAAAGGTTGATGTTTCCAAGTATAATGGAAGTTTGAATGAAGATGAGTTACTGGATTGGATTGTTGCACTTGATAATCACTTTGAATGTGAAGATGTTGCTGAGGATCAGAAGGTAAAGATTGCAAAGACCAAGTTAGGAGGTCATGCTTTGGTTTGGTGGGATTATGTACAATCTGAGGGAAGGAAACAAGGGAAGTCAAAGATCACTTCATGGGATAAGATGGTAGCAAGGATCAAAGGTAAATTCTTGCCAAGGGATTATGAAATCCAGATGTTTAAGAAGCTGCAATTTTTAAGGCAGAAGGAAAGGGATGTGAAGGCATACACTGAGGAGTTTTATAAATTGAGTATGAGATCTGGTCATCATGAGAATGAAGTAGAAAAGGTGGCTAGGTACTTGGCTGGTTTGAGATTGAACATACAGGATGAGTTAGTTTTAGCTAACCCTAAGAATGTGGAGGATTGTTATCAAATGGCAATCAGGATTGAAGAAAAGATGAATAGAGGACATGATAAGTCCATGAGAGGAAGAGGAAACAATATGAGGGGAAGAGGAGCAGCCCCTACACAAAAGCAAACCAATGAGGGTCAAGAAGACACTGGTAAAGGACAGGGACAGTCTGATTTCAGAGGTAATAAAGGTAGATTTGGAGGTGGTAGAGGTTCTACTCCATTTTTAGGAAAATGTTACACCTGTGGAGAGTTTGGTCATCCATCTTTCAAATGTCCAGAAAACAAAGGTTCATCATCTAGAAATGATAGAACAAATGACAAGAGAGTACAACTTGTACAAGAAGAGAAAGTAGAGCAAAGTGTGCAGAGTTCAAACACTTATCAAAAGGATAAGGAGCCTGACTTTTATGCATATCCTGAGGAGGGAGAATCATTGATGCTAAGGAGAATTAGTTTGCAGGCATCAAAGGATATGATGCAAAGAAGAGCTCTTTTCAAGACCATATGCAAGAGCAAAGGTAAAGTATGTAAGGTTGTCATTGATACTGGTTCAACAGACAACATGGTATCTCAGGAAATGGTGGATAAACTGAATTTGGAAAGGATTCCACATCAGCACCCTTACAAGGCATCTTGGGTGAGTGATAGTCAATCACTTTTTATCTCTGAACAGGCATATGTGGATTTTCAGATTGGAGCATATCATGATAGGGTTTTGTGTGATATTTTGCCTATGGAATGTTGTCACCTATTGTTGGGTAGACCATGGCAATTTGACAGAAGGGTACTGTATGATGGGTATGCTAATACCTATACCATCAAGAAAGATGGGAAGACTATGAAGTTGATGCCATTGCAGGCAGATGCTACAGCACAGGAGGCAGCCAAAATCATTTTAATGGGAAAGAAAGAGTCTGTGCAGATGCCTATAGGAGCAGGCATAAAGGCAGATAAGGATACTGCAGGACAAGAAGTTGTTCAGGACAACAGGTTGAAGAAAGTTTTAGTTTTGACTGACAGAGGTCAGCAGTAGGTGTAGAAACAGGTTTGCACACAGCAACCAGTTGAGAGGAATGACAAGGATGTTGTCACAGTTGGGACTATTGTTTGTCCTATAAAGATTGACAGGAAGATAGAGTTGAACATTTCAGAAGTTCAAGAGGAAGTTCAGACAAAGGTTCTGGTCAGACAACCTGACAAACACAGGGAATGTGAGAGAAAGGCCTACATTGACAGGCATGAGGATTTACTTGCAGGAAGACAAGTTACAGTTCAGAAGTCTTGGAGCAGCCAAGAGCCAGCAGAAGACAAAGCTGGAACAGGTCAGAATATTGCAAAGGCAAAGTGTAAAGGTGGAGGACTTCCACATACTAAACTCATGGGACATGAGTTCTTTTCTGTTGGGGAGTATGGTGCAGGAGCACCTACCTGACAGCTGGCCTTCATAAGGCAGTTAGTTAGTTTGAGTCTTGTTTATGTTTTCAAGAAGGTCTGATAAGACCAAATGCATGTAATAAGGTCATGCTGATCATGTTAAGATCATGCTGACCATGCTTTTACTATTTTTAGATAGTTTGTTAGACAGTTGTCATGCTATAGGACCGATTGGATCTCCCAACCGCTTGGAGTCGGGTCAGTAGTACTCGTAGGAAAATCTATTTAAGCATGAGGATCGGTTGGTATTAGATATCATCGATCAAGCTTTGCTGAGAGGGAGGAGAGACTGAACATTGTAATAGCATCTTTTGAAATCGAATAAGAGTTCCTGTTTGTGTTCATCCTCTGTTGAATTCCATTATCTAATCAATTTGCTGGTTTGGGTGGTTTTTCATGGATTCGCTGATCCATTCCACCGGTTGATTCGTCGGATCGGTGGAATGGTTATGTACAGTAGGGTAGGTGTTAGTTTGTTTGTTCGCATGAAGGTGTGCAGGATCGCGGCTGAAAGGTGTTGAAGACCCTAGCATGGGCATGTGCTAGGTCGAGCTGATAGAGTTTGGAAGATCACCCTGAGAGTGGATCGAGTCATCCTAGGAGGTTCGGCGGATCAGAACAGTGAAAATCTGCTAAGGTTGGAAGTTTGCCAAAACGGCATCATCAGGATATTTCTGCGTATATCCTGCAGTCGCTTCGGGCATCATCATCCGAGTAAGAGGAGATCGGCATGATGCGGTTGGTTGCATAAAGTGAAAGTGCGTCGGGGTGATCATCATCAAGAGGTGCCGAGGAGGAGCGTATCGGCATAAGGAAGAAGATCGGGTTGATCGCGGGCCGAAAAAGCTAAGTTTGGCCAACAGTAGGATATGACGTCATCATCATCAGGATATACGTCATCAGGATATTTCGGAGCAGCAAGATATTGAGGAGCTGCGGGTGACGTCATCGTCATCAGGATATACGTCATCTGGATATCGGGGTGACGTAAGCATCGAGGGGAGGGTGCGAGGAGTTAAGGTTTGTCATCATCAGGATAAATGGGAGGAACCGGATGTTCTTTATCCTGCTGATTAACATGATGTTGAATATCATGATGCTGAAGATAGTGAAGACGGAAGCCGTCGGTGCGATGAACAGTGGACGTCAGGAGGATGTTCGCGCTTGCCGAACATGATGATGCTGTCGAATGTGATGATGTTGTTGACATGCGAAAGATTGAAGGCTTGTCTGCAGGAGGATATCGGTCGGCGACAGTAAATATGATGATGCTGACAGTGTAAAGAGTAAATATGATGATGATGATGATGATGATGATGATGGGCTGCAGACATCCATGCTGTATGTTAAGGTTATAGTGTGGATGCCTCTGCATCACCTTCTTATTTCCCAATAAGGAGAGATCCAAGATAGTTCATACTCTATCTAGATTTATAGTGATCCCTTCTTTTGATAGTACATGCCCAAGAAGTTTCCCTTGAGGAGCACTAAAGATACATTTCTTTGGGTTAAGAGATATTTTTTATTCTTGGCATCTATAGAAAATTTGTTCTAGATGCATGAAGTGATCCTCCTTTTTTGAGAAAATTGTTAGATCATCTAGATAACTTAGGATGATCTCATTTATCAATTCTTTGAAGGAAATATCAATTGCCCACTAGAAGGTAGCTCTTAAGTTTGACAAGGCAAAGGGCATTTTGGCATATGCAAACATTCCACATTTGGTGGTGAATTTTGTTTTATGACAATCTTCTTCCTTTACCCAAACTTGATTATATCCTAATAAGCCATTTAACAAACAGAAGTGTTCGGATCTAACCACTATTTGTAGTATCTTCTCCATGGAAGGAAGTGGATAATGATCCTTGAGGTAGGCTCTATTCAATTATTTGAAGTCAATGCAAAGTCTTATCTATCTATTTTTATTTCTTCTTGGTACTAAATTTGATACCTATAAGGAGTGCTTAATTGGAAAGATGATCATAGAATCACCAACTTTGTCAACTCTTTCTTCATTAAGGGATTATTTTAGGATTGGAGGGCCTCTACTTTTGTCTCACTCGATTGGCATCCATGAAGAGCTCTATTATGTGTTGAATCACGTCCTTGTTATAGCCTTTCAATTGTTCATAATTCTAAGCTATAACATGATCATACTTACACGAAGGGATACCAACATGTCAACTTCCCTTTGCGTACACACCTTGCCAACCTTTAGTCTTCTACTCAATGACACTTCCACTTCCACATAATTTCCTTTGTTGACCGTGAACTTTCTCTTGTCCCTCTTCACATCAATTAGGCTAAACAAGTTCTTGAGAGTGATCAGACCTTTCAAAATCTTGTTGGATTTTAGTTACAAAATTTGATCTTCATATGCTTCCTCTATTTTCACTTGCAGTTGATAGATAAATTTTCTAGATTGTTGAAGAAATAGTGCAATCTAAGCATCACTCTCAAACACTTGTCGATGATCTATAGGTGAGTGTGAGATCATCATGGGCCAAACAATACCTCTAAGTGGTAATGAAAATATTAAAAAATAGACTTAATTAAGAAACTTCACGTGAAAATTTGAATGGTTTATCTACATAATCTAAAAAATATGTAGAAAAAAATTGTATAAAATTTAATGTAGTTTATGACCCACTATTTTTTTTGACAAAAAATAAATCTATTTGGTGAAAATTGGATATTTCAATGAGACAATACTAAAATTTTTAGAAGAAATAAAAAGTAGGTGTCATTCTAGCCAACCTAAGTATGAGAAAAAAAATGAATCTTTAGATATAAGTAAAGAACACATGCTTGGATGTGATGCATACTTTTGAAAAAAAACATGTAAATAAATAACTAGTTATGAATCTTTGTACTACAACGTTTTTAAAATATTAAAAATTAATTTTCTTTCCAACCTAACTTGGTCAAAAAAATATGAAATTAAAAAAATAGACCTTTAGACAACAAAGCATAGAGTGTGATTCCTCTTTTGGATTTGAAAAAGGTCAAATAGTTTGAAAGTTATGGATGTTTTTCAATGAATGTGTCTATCAAGAATTCAGACATAGTGTAGGTAGAAAATTATCAATAATTACCTATTAAAATTATAAACAGACATATATTGTATTTTTAGAATCTTGACAATTTCTTTAATATACTCTTCATTTGATCAAACTTGGATAAAAAATGTCCATCAGTTCATCAAGGGTGAAGTTAAAGAAAATCTGTGAAAACATCCCAAATCTTTGTTCACGCGGAAGAGATAGGTTTGGAATCCCAAGCCTAATTCCCATGCATTTTTTTTGGGTGGGGGGGAGGGAAGGGGGCATGGGGGGAATTTTAATACCAAAATGGATATCCATTTTCAAGAAATAGATATTTGTTTTGAAGAAATGGATATCCACTTATTCATGAGAAAAATGTAAAAAAAAGAGGATTTTCAAAATTTGGATATCCATTTTGGAAAAGTTAATATCTGCTTTGGAAAAGTTCACCAAGCCAAAATTTGAGCCTAAAAAGGTGTTTCACGATTTTGGCTAACACTTTCATATATGTTTCCCTCCATTACCACTATTTGGCCCATGATGATCTCGTATTGACCCCACTGTCATCTAGAATTGCAAGTTGGATGATCAACTTCATGTTTTATTTGTCACATATGAGATGTTTTGTTAGATTGAACTAAGATCAGATCATTACCATTCAATCTTCTTTTGTGTTATAAGCTCTTGGAATTAATTGGGAATTCAATGATTCAAAGCCTTCTAAGAGGTCCCATACTCTATGGTGGTAAGATCTCTAGATGTTCTTATTAGTAGCAAAGCCTTTGACTTACTTGATAACAAGTTCAAAATATATAAACACTTGCAAATGCTTTATGCTAATCCTCTCTACAAGAGTGAGTCCATGTATCAATGACTCACATTTAGTTTCATTATTAGTGCAACTAAATTGGAAGTGAAATGCTCAAAGTACTTTCTTTCCTTCAGGTGAGATCAAACATAAACTAGACCCTGAACTTGTTGCATCCAACACCATTAAAATATAACTTCCATAATTTTGAGGTATATTTCTCCTTTTTTATAGTCAATGTCTCTAGAGTGTTGACCTCAAGGATAATCTAGTCTTCCTTGTATATGTTGTATGTTCTTAGGCCAATAGAATCATAGGTGCCATAGAGGTCCCATTCGGTACCTTCTATTATCTAGGCATTGACTTGATCGAGGGTGTGAGTAGGTTGAGCCTTTTCATCTTCAATAAGTTTAAGGTTTGATTTCTCTTCTTTTGAGAACATGGTATGCATAGGCTCAAAATTGGCCATCACTTCATGGGCAATATGCTCTTTAGATATGATCTCTGACAAGATTTTTATTTTCAAACCATATTTGGGTCGTAAAAATAAAATGAGACCAAACTAAGGATAGATAACCCCCTATTTTAGTAGTCAAATATATAGATAGATAAAGGTTGAAGGTCGAAGGGATATCAATGATAATTATGTATTAAGGAACAATAATACTAGGGCAAGCATATAGAGTGAGGGGAAGATCCTTAATGATACCTATGGTCTAGACTCTCTTCCCATCTAATTGCATTACTCCTTTCTCCATAGGTTGGTGTTAAGTAGTAAACAAAAAGAGGGATACAAAGTATGTGAGTACACTAGATCAAACCCTCCTTTCACTACAACATTCAAGGACAAAACTGAGCCAAGTCACTACAAGATGGAAGATGACTCAACTACTGATTTTATGCTCTTGTTTGTAGAGGAAAGATGTGATTCAACCAAGCCTTTTATCAAACCCTAGGCCAATCAATGCACTAAACCCTAGAATTATGATAATCATCTTATAACAGAGAAACATTAACAACAAGTCATGATCTAAAAGTACCAAGTGATCAGTGAGATGTCCAAACCTGTCCCTTAGAAGCAAAAATGTTAGAAGACTTCAGGGCTAGCACCTGAGTCCAGAAAGTCCCAATATCTGAAAGCTCAAAATTGGAAAAATGTCATAAATGATGCCCTGATGCTGAATCTAGGATTTGTTTTACCTGTTGGACACTGGGGCTAGCACCCGAGTCTTTTACATGTGAATTTCCAAACTCTATTTTTGGATCCTGAATATTTAACCCTTAAGTAGCCTCCTTGTACCTTTACTTCTACAATTCATGCACTTGTAATCTACACACAAGAAGAAAAGGGGTTTGGGGGTTGTGATGTTTAGGGATTTGCCTCAGTCAAATCCCAGGTTAACATTCAAGCTTTCCCAACACCGTTGTTAGAGAGAGAGAGAGATTGTGCCCTAGTAGGGTAGAGGATGAAGATCATCCAAATGATGATGAAATGGTTCAAACACAATGATGTCACCATGGAGGTGAAGTCCTTAGGAGGATGAAGATTCTTCAACTCATAAGGATGTTGATGATGATTCCAAATCTGCAACAAACACAATACTAACACAAATCTACAACAATAACACAATGAATGCCTTGAATGTTCATTTGCTCAATATCATAACATTTATCCCTCATAACATTTATACCCCACTTTAGTGTGTGTGTGATCCTACGATTCAGTAGATGCATTAAAGTATGGTCAAAGCATATCAAAATACATCAAACATAAGAATAAAGACACACTCTAAGATTGAAGAACTATTTCTAGCCCCTAGACTTAGGAAAACATAAGAAAACACTTAACAGTCACATAAGACATAGTGAATACAGTAAGGAAGCACACAATACATGGAGAAGATAGCGAAAGCATGCAATACACAGAGAAGACATGAGAACAGTCACGCAAGACACAAAGCATACATGAAGAGAAGGCATGATTAAGAAAGTACATATCTATATATAATGCTAACTAGAGTAAACAAAACACACATGTAAATATACACAAAACACATACAGCATGGGGGGGCTCATCGCCACATGTCTTTAGACCACACCACAAGCATGCAAGACACACAAGAAAGACACATAAAACACATGGAAGACACACAGAATACATGAGCACTACATAGTATGCCATAGACACACTATATGTCTTATACACAGCAAACATGGGCGATAGGAAAGAGCTCGTCACTACACTCCACTATCTAAGACACACTAAACACACCTGACAGTTGAGCTATGCTACCACAACCACCAAAGACACACTTAAGGGTGAATGACTCGAGGTCCAACCCCACCTCACAATGAGGACTTTGTATAAAAGGATGTGCACTAGCTCAAGAGATACACCATCTCGGCTTGGGATGAGGGCTTTGTATAAAAGGATGCACACTAGCTGAAGAGATGCACCATCCTGTCTCACGATGAGGGATTTTTTCTTAAAAGGGTATGCACTAGCTCAAGAGATATACCATCCCGCCTCATGATGAGGGCTTTCAAACAAGCTTTGTCAGTATCAAAAGTAATCAAACAAATACCATTATATATGGCCCCACCTTTAAGTGGTTGATCCCGCCTGCCGGTATCAAGCACTTTAAGATAGAGTGAAGACACACAAGGGGACAAGATCTTTCGCAAAGCCCATGCCCCAAAGTGACATGTGCCATGATCGCTAAATGTTCCCGCAAACACCTCGATGTCATTTGCTAAGACAATCAACAGGATATAAGCTTTGGCTAGAAAATCTTACTCTAAGATAACAACCAAATCAATTTATTAAAGCTATGTAGAAATCATATCACATAAGATACCAAGGCTATACTGTCAGGTTCGGAACCGAGCATAGCTGTTAGGTTATACTGCAGGTATCTCAGAATTGAGTGTAGCAACAAGGTGAGATAAAAACAATCCAAAGTGCATAGAAACATATTTAGAGTATTGCAAAGGTTTGTTACAACACGAAATGATTCTAACTAGTCAATACTCTAAATCTGTTTCTATATAAACCTGTTTCTATGCACTTTGGATTATTTTTATCACAACATGAAATGATTCTACTAGTCAAGCATTATATATATATATATATATATATATATATTAACTCCATCTTCATAAATGGACTAGGTCCATTTTTTCTTTCTAGTTGAAGGGACACATGATCCTTATCAGCATTTATTTGTTTTCATCATCCACCAACTAGTAGAGCCACTAAAGAAGTTAAACAATAAAATGAGAGAGGAGACAAGAGTGACTTGGGTTTACAACATGGGAAGATGCCCACAAGACATGCTCCACAACATTATGCCCCCAAGGCACAACACAAAACAATGAAATAGATGAGAGGAAAATAAAGGAATAGAGAAACAAATAGAAGAATGGTCACAACAGAGGCGGTCTCCTTGTATCCTTGACCCTACAAGAGTATCAAGGGTCATCAAAAGAGACCTAAATGACATATAACACAACATGAGGAAATAAAACATGACACACACATAAATATATTTATCCTAGAGGAAGCCAAACTTGTGAGCATCTTAGAGAGGTGCTCCATCAAGTGTGGCAAATTGTGTGAAGGATTCATACCTGATTGATGCTTATTTTGAAAACATCTTATGGAGCTTGTTTCTCAAGACCCTGTATGTTTAAAATCTTTTGTTTCTTACGAGGAGGTGAATCATTTCCATTTCCCACCAATGACTATCATCTTGTTCTTTTTCTTCCTTTTTCTTTTTTATTCTACTTTACATGATTAATAAGAATTTCATGATGAAATGGAATGCTTCTCATCGACACCATTTTATCTTGCTTCAAGTGATTACATATAGGCTGTCCCAATTGCGTATCTTGTGCATGTTGGTTATCTCCTGATCCATAAAGGGATAATGGAAGAGGAACCTCAACATATATACCTTTTCCTCATGGGTGAGGTGAATCTTCATTTTCTGCCTTATCCACTTCGACCATACCAACTATGCCATCATAGTCAAGATAGTCATATTCAATCTCCAGTGTAGTTTGTTCCACCATATTATTGTCGCTATGCTTAGGAAAAGGGTCAATGAAGATTTGTAGATTTTGATTCGAAGGTGCTATTGACTTATTTCCATTTTCATTCACACCAATAACTTGTATCACATTAGAATCGATGAGGTCTTGAATTTCATGTTTAAGATGCATACATCTTTTAGTATCATGTCCCAACAAGCGGTGATAGTGACAATAAGCATTAGAATTAAATGAAAGTCTTGTGGCCTACTAATGTTGAAAGGATGAGCAAGAGGAAGATTTAAAAGATTGTTGTTCACTACTTGAGTCATTACCGAATGGGGAGAATTGGATAATGGAGTAAATTGTCTCTATTCTTGTTTGAATTGAAATGGTGCCCGAGGAGGCCTTATAATAGCAAACACTTGTGAGTGAAAATTATTCAAATGTTGGCCATTGATCTTGATGAAATTCTTGTTATTCTTCTTGAATGAATTTTGAGATGAGCCAGCTACGAATTGACCAACAAGAGCTAATGAGGTATGATTCTCATATTGACTAGCCAAAAGTTGGTAATCTCAGAGAGTTGTGCATAGGTGTTCAAAAGAACTATACTTCATCAACAATAGCTTATCATGTATGTTTGGTTATATATTCATAATGAATACCTTCTGAAGGTGCTCATCTTTAATTGGATATTGTATTTGTGAAATGGGACCTTGATATCGACCGATGAATTCTATTAATTTCTCCTTCGGACCTTGTTTACAATGAACCAAATCAATCAAGGAGACAGTAGGTCCAATGTTTTCTTGAAAATGTTGCAAGAATTGATCAACTAGCTATGAGAATGAATTTATTGAATTAGGAGGTAGAGATCAAAAACATTCCAAAGAAGTAACTTTGAGAGATCGAGGAAAGATTTTTTCTAATTGTAGACACCTAAAAATGTCTAAACCCTTCAACCACCCTTTGACATCTTCACATCACTAACTATCCCTCCTATTAATTAAATAAATCCAATTTATTTAATTAATTTATCCCTAATCATCTACCCTTATCCATTTATCTATCCTTTGTGATCAATTAATTCATTCAATTTATCACTATACCTTATAACGATATCCTAATTAATTAAATAAATATTCTCAATATTTATTCAATTAATTTCACCATCTCCTAATCATGATTAATTAGATAAATCATGTTCATTTAATTAATCTACCCTATCCTATAGCCTAAACCTAGCCTAGTTGATTAAATACCTATTATTTAATTAGCTACCCTAACCTACATGACCCCTAGACCAAAATTAATTAAATAAACCCTTATTTAATTAATTTTAACCCTCCATTAACCTATCTACTAATTTTCTCCAGCCATATTAATTAAGCTAATCCTCTTGATTAGCTTGGTCAAATCTCACTTAACACTCATTTCCACACCCCACAAATAAAAAATTAACTTTTATTTCCACTTGTCCGAGTCTCCATTTAATGGGACTCTTCCCCATGTGAATTAAAAATTCACATTTTATCCCCTCCATCTAACTTGTCCTAGTCTCCATTAATGGAACTCTTCCCCATGAATGGAACTCCTCCCCATGTGAATTAAAAATTCACTTTTATTCCCATCCTCACACTCTCCCAAGGAAATAAATTTTTTATTCATCCTTCATCCTTCCCAATGTGAATTTAAAATTCACAAATAATGGGAGCCATCCAATCTCATTGACCAAATCTTAGCCTTTGATCTCCCTTATCCAACCCTCTTGTGACACTTGTCACAAGACTATAACTCCAATCCAAACCCTAATCCTCAAGCATTCCTAGCCATTGATCTAAACCTTCAATCCTCACCCTCCATCCTTTTACCAAAAACCTAAAAATAGAACCCTCACCTAAGACATTTTCAATAACTTCTTCATAGCATCCTTACCATGCCCAAATTCCTCCAAAATCTCTCCATCTTACCATCATAATGCCAAAATCCCTCTAACCTCCTATCTCATTCATCCATAGCCAAATCCAATCCTCATCTCTATCAAATCCTTTATCAAATCTATCATCAAATCCCTTATCATATTATGTTGAACAATAAGGAGCAATCCACATTCTACTACATTCAACATTGGATAAAGCTAGGAGCTCTTGGGTGCAAGCTCCTCCACCTTATCAAGGAGAAAGAAGATTTCAAAGTATAAATGGTTTTTTTATGCATTTCATTTATGTTTTCTACCTTTGAAGTTTTCCTTGTCTTCTCTAACAATGCCTCATCAAAGAAGAGATCACTGCACATCACTGTGAATGCTACCACATGAGTATTAGGATAACCTTTACCACCATACTTTTCAAAGAGAGGAGTCTCAAATTTATCAGGCATCGGAGTTCTTAGAATTGCATAGGACAAAGGATTACGAGCATGATATGTTGGAAAAGCAGGTTGAGAGGAAGAATTAATCAAGTTTGTCACTTTCTGCTATAATGAAGAAATACTCCGCAAAAGTTGGTTTAGGAGAGTGTCATTGGATGAAGAGGTAGTTTGTGGATTTGAGATAGGTGCATTATATTCTTTAGTCGTGAAATCGAGAGGTGGTTGGTAATAAGTGGAAGTGATGGGTGGTTGAGAATAGGTAGAGCTGATAGGTGGTGAAGAATAGGTATGCATTGGTATGGATACATGAGGTGCAAAGTTTTGATAATTAAATCCAATGGCTTTATAATTTCTGGTAGATGTTCCCGTGGTAGTGATATCATTACTACAAGCATGTGGATTTGTGGTGAGAATTGACAATGTAAAAGTGGATATTCCAATAGTCAGTATGGGTATCAAGACTGGTGAGTTTATATACCTCGGTGGTGACACATTTTTAATGTTATTCATGTGGCTAGCTGTATGCATAATGTTATGATCCACTATGTGGGCTAATCCATGGAGCATGTCAACACCTTCTTGTCCTTCTTGTAATAATCCTCTTATATCTTCAACAATAGGTACCACTTCTTGAGCTAGATGTGCTTGTTCTACAATTTGTTCAAATTCAGCTAGTTGTTTGTCCAATTTCTTAAGATTTTCATCAGGCACATGTATATCTTTGTTACTCATTTCTTCAAAAGGAGGAATTATTGGTTCTTCCAAGTTATCATTTAAGATGTCATGTAGAGGTGTTGATTCACCCTTTGTAAAGTGGTTGTATAATGGATTTTATGATGTTTACACATCGTTGCTATCAATAGCATTAGAACCCATTAGTCTACAACTTCTCCTAGTAGGGCAGTGGGTTATACAACTCATGCAAAGTCCAATAACACTCAATGCACTAACAACTAGTGTAATCAACAAGATTACAGTAGTTATGTTTGTTGAAATACACAATATGTAATTGCAAAATTTGAAATTTAAATGCAAGAACACGCCATGAAGTAACACTACAGCTCAAAATCAGATTTGAATGAGTCTTTTTTAAGGAGAGAAGCAAAATCTGAAATAAGATTTTGACTACAAACCCTAGCTTTTGCAAAAACTAGGTTATATGAAAAATGCAAATTTTCAACAAAAAACCTTACAAATGAGATATGAAAATACAAGATGTGATATCATTAATTGTTGTAATTTGTATTAGATATAATGTAAAAATCAGAAAATTAAGTGTTTCCAATGATATGCAATGAAATAATGCAAAACTATGCCTTTATGCAAGCCTAGAATGCTTATTTTTTTCAAATTTTCCAAATGTATGCTAGATTTTTCAATGAAGAATGATAAGTATGATTTGAATTAATGTAAGATCTGATTTCAACACTCAGCAAGATGCAAATTCTTTAAAACACAGGTTCACCAAAATGTTATGTAGTAAAAAAAGAGAGAGATACAAAGTATGTGAGTACACTAGATCAAACCCTCCTTTCACTACAACATTCAACGATGAAACCAAGCCAAGTCACTACAACATGGAAGAGGATTCACCTATTGATTTTGTGCTCTTGTTTGTAGAGGAAAGATGTGATTCAACCAAGCCTTTTATTAAACCCTAGGCCAATCAATGCACTAAACCCTAGAATTATGATAATCAGCTTATAACAAAGAAACAATAACAAGTCAGGATCTGAAAGTACCAAGGTGATCAATGAGATGTCCAAACTTGTCCCTCAAAAGCTAAAATGTCGGAAGACTTTAAGACTAGCCCCTAAGTCTGGAAAGTCCCAATATTTGAAAGCTCAAAATTGAAAAAATGTCATAAATGATGCCCTGATGTTGAATCTAGGGTTTATTTTGCCTACTGGACATTGGGACTAGTGCCTAAGTCTGCTACAGGTGAATTTTCAAACTCTATTTTTGGATCCTAAATCTTTAACCCTTAGGAAGCCTTCTTGTACCTTTACTTCTGCAATTCCCACACCTGTAACTTGCAGGCAAGAAGAAAAGGGGTTTGGGGGTTTTGGTGTTTAGGGATTTACTTCAGTCAAATCCCAGGTTAGCATTCAAGCTTTCCCAACATCGTTGTTAGAGAGAGAGAATGCCCTAGCAAGGTAGAGGCTAAAGATAATCCAAATGATAATGAAATGGTTCAAACACAATGATGTCACCTTAGAGGTGAAGTCCTTAGGAGGATGAAGATTCTTCAACTCATAAGGATGTTGATGATGATTCCAAATCTGCAACAAACACAATACTAATACAAATCTACATCATTAACATAATGAATGCCTTGAATTCTCCTTTTCTCAATATCATAACCTTGCTATCATCAACTTGTCATAAAATGAATTCAAACACTTGTTTATATATGCTATCCCATTAAACTTTCACAAATTAATTGAAAGAGTCGATAAGGGAGGACCCGTTTAAGAGTCCTATGCTGCATACATTTAATTTTATCCTAACCAATCAGGGTAGATTTGGTCATAGGTGCCCAAGTCCCAAGGTGCCTTTTTAGTTGGGACCTAAGATTAAATGGGCCCCTAGTTCCCATTTGACATGGGTTTCGAGGGATTTCTCATTGGGATGAATATTTTTCCTTGTAGAGTGTAAACACGGGAACTTAGGAGCTAAACTAGGAGGTAAAAGGGCATGTGTCCACTTTTTACTCTATAATAGCTGGTAGGTTAGTCCCAAGCATCAACAATTCTCTTGGGCATGATTGTGTTATTGACACCAAAGTCTATCATGGAATTATGCAAAAAAAAATTATTATTAAAGTAAAAAAATGGCATTGGCTTTAGTTTACTTACCTCTACATCAACATTGTGGAAGACAATGGGCTGATCAAATGGAGTGGCTTTAGGATGGTCTAAGTTACATTCCTTCTAGTGTTAATTGTTTGAATACTAAGGATCACTAAGAGGGGGGTGAATCAGTGATCTGATAAAACTAAATCTTCAACCTAAGATCTTCATACAATAAAACAATATAACATGATCATGAAACACAAGATAATTTCATCAGGACATAGAATATTGACAAAGCATAGGAGCCATATAGAATCAACACATAACATGGATGATTTGAGTGGAAAAACCCAAAAGAGTAAAAACCACTATGAACATGATCTCCATTATGCCTCATTGGCAAACCTCATTGGTTACAGTCTGTGCCTCACTAGCAAACCTCACTAGTTATAGACTATGACCCATTGGAAAACCTCGCTGGTTACAATACCTCACTGGCCATAAACCTCACTAGTTATAGTGCCTCACTGGCAACACATACATGCCTCACCGGCAAAGATAGATCTCACTGATCACAAATCCTATGCCTCACTGGCAATAGGAGTACATACAACAAAATCAGAAGAAAAATAAAAAGGTTATAGGGAGTTTCTCTATTTCAATACAAATCTCTACATATCCTCTTATCACACTATCTCAAACATTCGCCTGCATCTCCTTAGTCTTTTAGCTCTACAACAAGTCTATCTTCTCTATTTTTCTATCATCTCTTTTCATTCAATCTGTATATCTTATGTGTTTTGGAAGAAACTAATCAACCTCTATATTCATCTTGCTCTGCCCTCAATCTGCAAATACTCTCACCTCTGCATTTAAATCCTACATGTTCTCTTCACAAAAATATGTATCTTCATCTGCATTCATGCTCTGCCATCAGTCACCAAGGACCTGGTCTACATAATCTACCTTTTTCTTCTTTGCATATAAATTGTCTATTGAGATCATAGCATCAATGAATTCACCTTATTCCATAATCTCTGAGAACCTCCTTTTGTACTGTGAAAACCCTTTTTATTATAATATTTTTTCTTCCATCCTAAAACCTCCTTTTACTCAACATCCTCACATTCCTCTAAAGACACTCACCACCTATATAAATTCACTCAAAAATCCTTTTTATGATACCCTTCATTAGCATTCAGTTCCAATCTTAAATCAAAATAGAGACTCATAAAACATTGTTCAAAATCACTACATTTCACAGAGAAAAAAGAAGTAAAAACCTGTCACCTTCGGTAACTGAGAGAGTCTATTTTAAGGAGAGAGTGTATTCAAGTAGCCTCCATGCATTTTGTATGTCATCCTACATGTTCAACAGTCTGAACCTATAATGAAACAGGTTATATTTAGCCTTCAACAACACTGCAATATGATAGAGGTTGTCAAAATTAGAATAGAGCATCTGACCATTTCTATTTTAAATGAGTTTAAATTTAAACCTTTGATTAAGAATTTGTGCCTTCGATAACTTTAAATAATAGCCCTTGATCTCCTTTTTTGGCACTCAAGATTCATAAGGGTGACTTGAGGGACCGATTACACTAGGGAATAGGGCTGGTGGCTTCATGATTAGGAACCCTCTAACCAGTCACTTTAAGTGACATTGACTTGTAATAGCAAGTCAATTGAAGATTATAACAAAAGCAACATAGAAGGAATAACGGGTAGGTTTAGGTTAATATGACATGGTTTAGGGTTTAAACCTTTAGAGAATTAGGGTTTTAGAGATATCTAAACCAATAGGATTTAAGGGTTTTAAGACTTACAGATTAGATTGTTACAAAAAGATAAACCCTAATTTCAAGGACAACCCTTTGACAAGAAATAATGCAAACCCTAGCTAACCAAACATAAAACCAAAGGGTTTTTAGATCTCTCCTAGGGTTTTAGGGACTTAGAACATAGAGACCCTTAGGGTTTTAAGAATTTAGAAATTAGGTATTTCACCAATCTAATGGACATTAGTCACCCTGTTACACAACTCTCTAAATAATCAATATGAGTTTCTTCATGACCTATGATACAAACCTTCACAATCCTCCTGATGATGACATGATGAAGGATTCTTGTAAACCATGAATACAAACTTTGTCATACTCCTGATGCATACAAACTAAGTCTCCTGATACAAATATATCCACAGCTCCAACTTTGATAAGTCAATCTCATTTCATAAGACATGTCTATGTTTATAATTAATAGACTCTTTGCATATGACATGAGCCTCCTAACATAAGATAGGCCATCTGTTATGACAACATCAATTCAACCTAAACCAAGATTCATCAAAAATAACATGAAACATGCTTGACATGATGAATAGGATTTCATCAAATGAAGTCAATCACATACTAACAAACATTACCAACATAGAGTATAACATCAATCACCATATGAGATGAGTCACCATTCACACCTAACTCATGAGTAAAGACTTACTGTACTGAAGCATGAAACCTTATTGTCCTTTACAAGATGATCTTGATCATGAACATCACATGAACACCATCTAAAATCATGAAACACAACTCCTTTGAAAAGCAACACTTCTGACAATGCAGCATCATGTAAATTATCCTGATCCTTACAAGCATCCCACCATCATGAGATGAACAAAACTCAAGACAACTCCTCCTATCACATGACAACATAAACCCATGCACTAATTTCACTGATCACCTGACTATTTGACATCAATGACAAACCAACATCCAACAAACTCCCATTTGTCATTGATGGAAAAAACTTCTTCACTCTCTTTCTCCCCCTTTGACATCAAGTGACAAAGGGTTCTTGATAGCATATCAAGCAATACACCATATACTCCCCCTGAAGAAAAGTACAAGTAGAATCAACAGGTGCATCTAAAATATCTATTATATTCATCTTTTTAGAAAGTTCAAGTTCATTTGCATAGTTCATGTCACTTGTTTTCCTCTTCATTGTTCTTCAGCTACAATTGTAGACTTCATATGTTCTTCCACAATAGATCTCCTTATCTCTAACTTAATTTAGAAAGAAGGCACCATTCACAGTCTCCACCTCTGATGTTGGCTCCCTCTTAAGCTATTGACTGCCCTTAAGACCTTCTCATGATAGAACCTTTGTTATCCCTTTATTGTCTTGATAACTCCTTCTTTGTTTCATGTAGACCAATGATGTGTTATACCTCTTAACTGACCTCAAAAGACTCTTGAATACTCCATTGCATCATTCAATTCTATCTTTAAATAAGAAGCATGTCACTTTATCATATTACTGAGAAAATATCACTATCCCTTATGTCTTTGAACAATCTTTGTATTGACTATTCCACTGTCTTTTTACCCTCTGAAAACCCTGTTTTCACTGTCTCACTACATTCTCTCTCAAACTTATTTGATTTGTAAAGCTTCATAAGCTTCTATAAACCTTGAACACTAGCACACTCAGTGACAACCTACTTCTACTGCCTCTTATCTATTTATCCAATTGTCTCTGACCCTGCATATCAATTATTCCACTACAGTCACTGTCATCTTGTCATTACTGTCACAACACTGTTCTCACACAATCCTTGGTTTTGCAACAGAGCTTACTCATTTCATTATCCACTGTCATTGTTCAACACTAACACTATTTTGTTGTCAGTGATGTTACAAAGTTCAAGTACCTTGTCTATTCTTCTTCATTTTGCATACATTTCTACCACAGCACTTCCAATTGCAACATTTGACAACTATTCTATCCTCTGTGAATAGGAGAATATCACTATTCTTATAAAGACTGTCCTACCAGATCATAAAGCTCATGATCTTATGAAGACTGTCTACCATCATTGCATACATTTGACAAATACTTAAATGGATGCCATACCCTATTCCTGTTGGGAATTAAGGTGTCTCAACCTTGTAAATTCCTTACATTATTAATGTTTGTATTTATTATTTAATTGCCTATGTTGTAAATATTTGTAAATTCCAATTGTCATATTGTGGGATGTGGCACGGTGATGTGTCAATCCTACATGGATTATGACAACTTGTAATTTTGTCCTCACATGAGGAGATAGGCATCCCACTTTGTGGTAGGAGTATTTTGTCATGTGTCAGCATCATCCATGTTGTGTAAGGGAATGTTTGACCGAAACAGTTATGATGGATTCCTATGATGAATCTATGACATGTAAGAGTTGAAAATAGAAGGTTGTAAGATAGGTGAAGACATGTGTCATAAAGCATCTTTGAAAAAGGCATATTTGGGTACCTCAAGGTGGACTATGACATGTTGTAAGAGAATATAATATTTATAGCCTATGTAGGACAGATTCTCTTATAGCTATAAGTTGTAACCGCTATGACAGATTCTATGACGGTCGTAAGTGTCGTAAGAGCATCTGTCATAGCCCATTTTGGAAATAGGTGACCCCTTTGGGATGGGAGCTATGGACAAGTGTCAGACACATTCTACAATGTTGACCAAGTGTCCTTAGGCATGGGTTTTGAGCCATGAGGCCAAGTTGGACGCTCATTCCAAGAAAGGTCCAATATTGCCTTGTATTTTCTATATAAACAAGTGCTTGGAGAGGGAGTTGTATCATAGGTTTTACAGGTATTGTTATGCTGCCGGATTGACTCCAGATACGAGTGTCGAAGACCATTGAATCTTGCATTGCAAGTGTATTGTAAACATTCTTTTAGATTTGTTAATACATTGTGTAGGTTTCTGAGTGTGGGGTTTTTCACCTGATAAGGGTTTTCCCCACCATAAATCTTTCTCTCTTCTTCTGTCTACTTTTTGGTTCTTGTGTTTTGCTACAATATCTCATGTTAATATTTTAACATTGCTGTAATAGTTAGGATAAAATTGAATTTGCATAGCCCTCTCCTCATTAGATTAGTGTAGGAAGCGATTTCCACACACCTAGATTCCTTTCAGTTGGTATCAGAGCTTGATCACCTTTGGTCTTAGTTGTTGGGTAGGGTTTTTTGAGCTGATCTTAGGTTGAGTTGGACTCTGTGTAGAGTATTCTGTATCTTATTGCAACAAGGAGATGGCAAGCACATCCAAAAGATTTGAAGTGGAGAAATTCAATGGCACTAATTTTGAGCTGTGGAAGCTCAAGATGGAAGACATGCTTGTAGACTGAGACCTTTGGAAAAGTGTTAATGGAACTAAACCAGCTGCAATGTCACAAGATGAGTGGGATCTCAAGGATCGGAAGGATAAGGGTCTCATAAGACTTAGTCTTGTTGATTTTTTTATGTTAAATGTCCATGAGGAGACTACTGCAAAACTACTTTGGAAGAAGTTGGGGGATGTGTATCAAGCCAAATCCCTAGTTAATAAATTGTTCCTCAAAAAGAAGTTGTATTCTCTTTGAATGGAGGATGGAGGATCCATCGCTGAACATATGAATACCTTTAACATGTTGGTTGCACAATTGACATCTATTGGTGTGAAGATGGAGGAGGAGGATCAGTGTATGACCTTGCTTTGTTCTCTGCCAGACTCATGGGATCATCTTGTCATGGCTACTGGAAGCACCACATCCACATTTAAAATGGAAGAAGTGGTTTCTTCACTATTGTCTGAAGAGATGCAGAGAAAGTCTTATGAGGTAGCCAAAGAGGCCCTTGTAGTTCATGGAAGACCCAAGGAGAAAGATGAGAAGGGTAGATCCAAATCTCCTGGAAAGTCCAAGGCTCTTTGTTGGAACTGTGGCAAAACTGGGCATTTCCAAAAGGAATGCAAAGAGGAGAAGAAGAAGAAGAAGAAAGCTCCTGATTCAGATTTTGACAAGTCACAAGATGATGGTGATGCTTTCATCGTAGCCCTGGCAACCCATGCATCTGATGATGTGTGGCTAATCGACTCTGGTGCATCATTCCACATGACCTAGCATCGAGACTGGTTCACTAAGTATGAGGAGTTCGATGGTGGAAAGGTGTATCTGGGTGATGACTCTCATCTAAAGATTGTTGGTCGTGGAAGAGTCTTTATCCGATTCCCTGATGGATGAGTGAAGGGGATCTATGGGGTTATGCACATCCTAGGCTTAGCACGAAACCTACTTTCTGTAAGTATGTTGAATGATGCAGATGTGCAGGTTGTCTTTTTAAAAGAAGGATGCAAGATGACTAGGGGAGCTATGGTGCTTGCTAAGGGTACTAGGAGAGGTACTTTGTTTTAGCTGGAGGCATGCATTTCACAATGCAATAGTCTTCTGACTCAAGGAAGAGGGAAGTAGTCACTTCATCCCCACCACCTGAATGAGCAGTGAAGAAATCTGTTATTTCTAGTCTTGATGGTTGTAATCATGCATTGGAAGTTAAACTTCCTACTGAAAAGACAATGTTATGGCATAAGAGATTTGTCCACATTGGTGAGAGGGGTCTGCATACCCTAAAAAATAATAACCTCGTTGAGGGGTTAGATGACTGTAATCTTGAGTTCAATTTTTGTGAACATTGCATTTATGGAAAATAAAACTGTGTTCAGTTTTACTTGAGTTCTCATAAGTCTTCTGGTGTGTTGGACCTTATTCATTCTGATGTGTTTGGTCCTGTTAATGTTCCTTCATTATCAAAGTCTGTATATTTTGTATCTTTTATAGATGATTACAGTAGAAGGACATGGATTTATTTTCTCAAAAGCAAATCTGAAGTCTATAGCAAGTTTAAGGAGTTTAAGGCCTTTGCTGAAAATCAGATGGTAAAAAGATTAAATGTTTGAGAACTGACAACGGTGGTGAGTTCTGTTCTATAAAATTCAATAAATATTGCAAGGAACTTGGGATTGAAAGACACAAGACAACTCCATACACCCTGCAGAAAAATGGAGTTATAGAGAGGATGAACATGACACTGATGGAAAAGGCTAGGAGTATGCTTAGTGGAGCTGGCCTAGAACAAAAGTTTTGGGCTGAAGCTATTGCCACTGCCTTCCATCTGGTAAATAGATCTCCTACATCAGCTTTTGTTGGTAAGACACCCATGGACGTGTGGTCTGGTAGAAAGCCTTCAATAAGGCATCTTCATGTTTTTGGTTGTGAGGCATATGCACATGTGCCTAGGGAGAAGTAGTCAAAGTTGGAGAACAAGGCTACTAAGTGTATCTTCATTAGCTATGGTGTCGGTGTGAAAGGATACAAGCTTTGGGACCCTGTGGCTAAAAAAGTGTTGTATAGAAGAAGTGTTTTCTTCACAGAGCTTACACCTTCTTCCACTATTTTACATCCAGAAGAAATAGTAAAGAAAGAGGATGTTGTTCAGTTTCCTACTACCCCTGAGAAGACTAAACAGAAAGACAATGTTGGACTTGATGATGAGGGGAGCTCTGGTAGCTCTGAAAGCTCAGATGAAGAAGCTGAACCTCAACCTCAGCTATTAAGGATGTCTACAAGGATAAGAAAGCAACTTGAAAGGTTTGGTTTTACATTGCTTGATTCTAGTTGTGCTTATGCTTTAATCACTAACAGTGATGAACCTAGAACTGTGTCAGAGGCTTTAGATATGAAAGATGCTGGTTCCTGGAAGGAGGCCATGGAGGAAGAAATGGCTTCTTTGGAAAAGAATCAAACTTGGGACTTGGTGCCTTTGCCTCCTAGATGGAAACCCATTGGATGCAAATGGGTGTTCAAGAACAAAATTGGTGCAGATGGCAGTGTTGAGAAGTATAAGGCCAGATTGGTTGTGAAGGGGTATTCACAAGCGGAGGGTATAGATTATGGTGAGATCTTCTCTCCCATTGCAAAGCTAACATCCATTCGATTCCTATTGTCTCTCGCAGCAACTTATGACTTGGAGGTAGAACAGATGGATGTGAAGATAGCTTTCCTTCATGGTAATTTGGAGGAAGAAATCTACATGTCACAGCTAGAGCATTACATGGTGAAAAGTAAAGAAAATTTGCTTTGCAAACTTAAGAAGTCTTTGTATGGTTTGAAGCAATCCCCTAGGAGATGGTACTTGAAGTTTGATGCCTTTGTGTTGTCAATTAGATTTGTGAGATCAAAATCAGATCACTGTGTGTACTTTAAGTTTGATGGTGATCGTATTCTCATTGTTGCATTGTATGTTGATGATATGTTTCTTATTGGGAAGGGTAAGAATATGATTTCTAATTTCAAATCTTAGTTGTCAGCATAGTTTGAAATGAAAGATTTAGGGGCAACTAGGTACATTCTAGGAATGGAAATTAGAAGAGATAGAGCTAACAGAAAACTTTGGTTAAGCCAAAGTAAGTATGTGAAGACCGTGTTGGATAGGTTCAGCATGGTAGATTGTAGACCATTGTGTGTTCCTGTTTCTTTGGGGACAAAGTTATCTATTGAGGGTTGTCCAAAATCTCCTAGCGAGGTGGAGGACATGAGCAGAGTACCTTATGCTAGTGTTGTTGGCAGTTTGATGTATTCTATGGTCTACACAAGACTAGACATTACCCAAGCAGTGGGAGTTTATGGCTAATCCTAGACGGGCTCACTGGGATGCAGTTAAGTGAGTGTTCAGATATTTGACAGGTACTTCTGAGTATTCCATTTGCTATCATGGTAATGTTACAAGACCTTTGCATTCTATTGACATTCATGGATTTGTGGATTCAGATTGGGTAGGTGACATTGACAGCAGGAGATCAACTAGTGCTTATGTGTTTACACTGTTTGGTGGTGCTATTAGTTGGATGAGTAAGTGACAACCTGTTGTTTCTTTATCCACGACAGAAGTTGAGTATATGGCAGCAACTCATTTTTGTAAGGAAGCCATTTGGTTTAACAGATTGTGTTCAAATATTGGTGTTGATGCAGGATAGATAACGATCAGTTGTGACAGTTAGAGTGTGATTTACCTTGGAAAGAATCCAACTTTCCATGCTAGAACCAAGCACATTGATGTTTAGTTTTACTTCGTGTGAGACATGGTTGAGGATGGAAAGGTAAATTTGGAGAAGGTAGATACTTTGAAGAATGTTGTTGATGCATTGACGAAGCCATTGAGTACAGAGAAGTTCAGATGGTGTTCGGAGTCTATGGGCCTCTCGGCCTATAGCAGTTAAACCCTGTTATTCTATTGGCTCTTACAAGGTGTTCAACAAGTGGGAGAATGTTGGGAATTAAGGTGTCTCAACCTTGTAAATTCCTTACATTATTAATGTTTGTATTTATTATTTAATTGCCTATGTTGTAAATATTTGTAAATTCCAATTGTCATATTGTGGGATGTGGCAAGGTGATGTGTCAATCCTACATGGATTATGACAACTATTAATTTTGTCCTCACATGAGGAGATAGGCATCCCACTTTGTGGTAGGAGCATTTTGCCATGTTTCGGCATCTTCCATGTTGTGTAAGGGAATGTTTGATCAAAACAGTTATGACGGATTCCTATGACAAATCTATGACACCTGTCTTACAACCTTCTATTTTTGACTTTTACATGTTGTGTAAGGGAATGTTTGATCAAAACAGTTATGACGGACTCCTATGACAAATCTATGACATGTAAGAGTCAAAAATAGAAGGTTGTAAGACAGGTGAAGACATGTGTCACGAAGCGTCTTTGAAAAAGGCATATTTGGGTGTCCCAAGGTGGACTATGACATGTTGTAAGAGAATATGCTATTTATAGCCTGTGTATGATAGATTCTCTTACAGCTATAAGTTGTACCACTATGACAGATTCTATGACGGTCGTAAGTGTCGTAAGAGCATCTGTCATAGCCCATTTTGGAAATAGGTTACCCCTTTGGGATGGGAGCTATGGACAAGTGTCTGGCACATTCTACAATGTTGACCAAGTGTCCTTATGTGTGGGTTTTGGGCCATGAGGCCAAATTGGATGCCCATTCCAAGAAAGGTCCAATATTGCCTTGTATTTTCTATATAAATAGGTGCTTGGAAAGGGAGTTGTATCACAGGTTTTACAGGTACTGTTATGCTGCCAGATTGACTCTAGATACAAGTATCGAAGACCATTGAATCTTGTATTGCAAGTGTATTGTAAACATTCTTTCAGATTTGTTAATACATTGTGCAGGTTTTTGAGTGTGGGGTTTTTCACCTGATAAAGGTTTTCCCCACCATAAATCTTTCTCTCTTCTTCTATCTACTTTCTGGTTCTTGTGATTTGCTACAATATCTCATGTTAATGGTTTAACATTTCTATAATAGTTAGGATAAAATTGAATTTGCATAGCCCTCTCCTCATTAGATTAGTGTAGGAAGCGATTTCCGCTCACCTAGCTTCCTTTCAATTCCAATGTTCTTAAGAATGCTAACATAAGTTGTAGAGTCCGATTTTACACTTGCCCACTGTATCTTCTTGAATTAGTACTAAAGCCTTTTCAACAAACCTACATTGTGTGTCTTGCAAACATTGCTCCTCTGTCCCTTTGCTGATTGTTGCTCCTCTACTAATCCTGATGACTCATGATTTCTTTCAATGACTGTTATTTGCAGATCTCTAACACTCTTTGTACCATCCTCCATGATGACTTCACCTTGTATTCTTCTTAGTCTTTTAATGACCCTTGGTTAGGATTGTCTCTCATTCTTGAAGAGATACCTCGCTCCATAAGATATAAGGCACACTTAGGGTATCTATCAACTCAATGTCATTTCTCTTTGTAGCCTTGAGGTCTTCAAGAGGGTCTTTGACTCTTCATTGTGAATACTGCTCTCTTCATCTCTGCCATGCATATGCTTTCAAAAAATACTAACCTTTGTACGCACCTATATAGGTTTGTGTCCCATTCTCCTTTAGCATACCTTGATGAATGTCATATCCTTTTCAAAAGTTTTTGACACAATCTACAAGAGCAATTACAACTAGAGCAAAATGATATTCAAACTTGTTATGACCAATTTGATCTCTCTATTATCCATGATGTCTTTTGAAATATAATCATTATACATAGATAGTTTCTTCCATGCAAGATTCAAGGAATATTCATAAAAATAATGACAAAAGGGATCAACACAAACACTGATATTGCTCACTGGTCTACCTAATTTTTTGAAGAAGAAGCACTTGATTGCTGATCATGCTAATATACCTCCACTTGCTCCTTGACTACTACAACCACTTATTTTCACCTTGGGGACAAATGATAGAACATTGAACATCTCCCCCTGACTTCATGCTACATCTCATGCAACAGATGATGTGACTTGTGCATCATGCACAAGTTTAGAATCTTCCATGTTTTGCTCAAGTTTTCTTCTCCATACTTTCATGGGTTCTTTCTCTTTTTTTTCATGTTTCCTCCTGTAAAATTTCTCAGGCTCTTTCCTTTTCCAACCTTTCAAACCAAGTGATGCTTTTCTACAACTATGTGCTTTGTGTCCAAGAGAGTTGCACTTATAACATATGATATTGCAATCTATCACAAATGATTGATAATTTCTTTTTGACAACCTATGAACACTTTTGTTGTTATTCCATGCATGATTATACCTTCCATGCACTCTACAGTTTCTTTTTATGTGACCAACATTGTTACAGTTGTAACACACAAGATTATCATTCCTTATTGAAGTAGATTGACTCCTAAAATCAATTCCTTTATGTCCAAAATGATTACAGATATAACAATAACAAAAAAATGAGTAATTGTACCTATACATATATGCTTTCCTTTCTGGAGCAGCTCTTCTAAGATTTCTCCTTTGGTTGTGCATTTTGATAAAATCATCTTTGGTTTTCATCTCAGCTTTAATCTTTTTTTTTCTTTCAATCTCAAGAGCGGCAGAATGATAGTTTAGATCTATCTTCTTTCTTGGAGTTTCTTTGACCTTAGAAGTCTACCTCTTTTCATAGCCTAATCTAGTAGTGTCCTTGTGTTGTTTTTGCTTACCTAACATCTCATACAACTTGCTAGTATTGTCCTCAAACTTCTAATTTTTCTCTGATTGAATCTTGAGATTTTCAATATCTTTTCTCAAGGTGATTATCTCAGCCTCTAGTTTTAGGCATTCAATAGATTTGACTTCACATTTTGACTTAGTAACATCGGTTATTCTCTTGACCTCTTCAATCACTGTTTTTAGACTGATAATCAATTTATCTGATTCTTCAACTTGTGTCCTTAAATCCACAATTAGATTTCTTGCCTCTTCAAGATTTGAAAAAGCTTTTTCAAGGTTTGAAAGTACTTTGTCCTTGGATTCCTTTTCTTGTTGAAGCTGTAACTCTAATCTTTGGTTATCCTTTTTGAATTTCTTGATCTCACCTAGGGTACACATGGGTTCACCTTCAATATCAATTTCACATTCATCTTCATCATACTCTTCTTCATCTTCACTCACAATGCAGTCTCCTTTGTCATCAATCTCAACAATAAAATCATCTTCTCTTTCAGATATATCATATCCTGTGTCAACTAGTAGGGGTGATTCTTGCAACAACTCATCACTTGATTTGAATTGAACTTGTTGAATAACTTTTTGACTGGCATTTCTCCTTCCCTTATTTCTTCTACACTTACCCATAGTATTCCTCCTCCAGGATCAACCCAAGTCTTGTAGACTACTACAAGGAACTTGTTGCCCTTGTTGCAAGTATGTACCTAATCAATGTTGTCATTGATGTCAACATATCTATGTTTTCATTGGTGTCAACTGTACTCTTGTATTGATGCTTGCTTGAAATGAGTTAAGTGTTGAAGATAATAAGTATTCCTGATACAACAGAACAGTTAGTAGATTACTCTGCATTTCTTGTAGAATGAATATCCTTGTCTATGGATTGGAAATTATTTAGATACATGTCTAAAGATGCTATGTTCTAAGTTTGAGCCTCTGGTATGAAGATTTGAGTGAGATATGTCCACCAAAGTGAAATTTTCTTTTTCTATAGAGTTGGTGGTGATAAGGAGAATGTATTATGCTCTGTATTCCTCCGCAATTAGGTATTTCAGTCTAAAATTTTGGAATAAAGTTTGTAATAATGATAAGTGCCTTCAATTCCAATGGTTCATGATTTGGTGTTCTGTAAGTGATCTTTTCCTTATGACAGTAGCTGGCAGTTTCTTTATGTGCTCCGGTTTGAAGAATCTTCTTGACAGAGTGGTTAGAGATTGTGTGGTTGTTCCTAGTGATTACAATGTGCTTGTGGATGTCTCTTGATCGTGGTCCTACATTTGGATTGGTCCTCAAAGAGAAATTTGGATTGTAGAAGAAGAGTGTTCTTAGAAGACTTAATGTTAGCACCAGTCTTGGCCGACCTGGTTATTTTCACTACTTGTGGAGATGCATTGAAGATTGTGGAAGCATGTTGTGGCGTGGAAGATTGCTTTTGAGTCCCAGCTAAGGTGTAATGTGATCTGCATACATCTTTTCCTTAGCTAATTTTGTTTAGGTCCATACCTATTTCTATGTATGTTAGTAATGCTGACCTTGGAGATTGTTCCAATGGTTGATGAATGTAATGCTAACCTTGATGTACATTCTAAGTTAGATGAATTGTATAAAAACGTGTAATCTAGTTGCAAAAAAGATGTCCTTGAGCGAAAATATGAAGATAAGTGCGAAGGAGTAAGAAGAGTAGAGTACAGGAGTTATAATGTGCTTCAATGGAACTGAACCCAAACATGAAGTAGATGCTAACAAATTAGTTCACCACCTCTTGGTAGTGAGCCATTCTTGGCAGTGAACCGCAACTTTTGCAGTGAGCATTTTGGGCAATGAGCCTCTATTTTTTGGTATTGCTATAACATATATATCTTTGTAGGCTAACACCCACTGTGGTTTTTCCCTTATAGGGTTTTCCACGTAAAAATCTAGTGTCTCATGTGTTGATTGTGTTATTGTGTTGAGCTTCTTATTTCATGCTTTCATGGTTAAATCTGAATAACAGTAAATAAGTCTTTGATGTGTTCATAAGTGTTCAAAGTTTTAGAGACAACTAATTCACTCCCCTCTCAGTTGTATGGTGCATTTCAACAATTAGTACCAGACCAAGGTTCCTCAGGAGTAAGCCTAACAGCTTGAGGAAGATCCAGGATGTCTTACAAGAAGGAAGCTCTATAATTCGATGGAACAAATTATGCTCTCTAGAAGGTACGAATGAAAAGTCATCTCCTTTGTCTTGGATATAGAGTATAGAAAGTGACAGAGACAAAGTATACCATGCCTCCGAATGGTTTGACAACTGAAGATGAAATCAAAGAATATGAGTTGAACATAAAAGCCATAGATGCTTTACTAAGTGCCTTGTCTAACATAGAATTGATAAAGGTCATGGATTTGGAAACTGCTCATGAAGTCTGGGAGAAGCTAAAAAATCTATATGAAGGAGATACGTCTGTAAAAAGTGCCAAATTGCAAGGTTTGAAAGTAAAATATGAGAGTTTGAAGATGAGTGAAGATGAGAACATAACAGCCTACATGCAAAGAGTTGATGAAGTTGTCAATGGAATAAAAGGAATGGGAGGAACTATTGATGAGAAGGAAGTTGTAATGAAAATTCTTAGGTCTTTACCTAAGTCCTACAGTCACAAGGTAGATGCAATTGAAGAAACTGTGATGACCGTGAAGGATATCTCTAAGGACCAGTTACTTGGAAATCTTACATCTTTTGAAATGAGAGAATTTGATGATGCTTTGCCAAAGGTTAAAACTACTTTCAAAGCCAACACTTCAGAGAAGATTTCCAGAGCTGAGAAGTACAGAGTGGAATCTGATGATGAGCTTGATGAAACTGAAGCCAACTTTGTCAATAGACTACAAAGAGGATCTAGTAAGTATAAAGGTAAATTACCTTTCAAATGTTTTTCATGTGGTAAGGTTGGTCACTATGTTTCTAGATGTCCTAAAAGAATTGAAAGGAATAGAAAAAGATTTGAGAGTAAACCTAGAGTTCCAAAGAAATGCTACTATATTACAGACATTAATGATGAAGGTGTAACAGATGATGAATCTGATGATGCTAATACTAGTGCAAATGAGTGCTTGTTTATTGCTATAAAGAACCTAAGACTACTAATCTTACTAGCTATGTAAAGGAGGAAAATCCAGTGGAGGAAAGTGCTTTGATTGTTCAGGTGGAGAAAGATAAGGATGAATGGATTATTGATAGTGGTTGTTCACATCACATGATTAGTGACAAAAGTAAGTTTGTGAGTTTGGAAAAGTATGAAGGAGGACTGGTTAGGTTTGGAGATAATGTAGCTGGTAAGATTTGTGGGAAATGATCTATTTCTTTTGATGGAAAGCACAACACTAATAATGTCTTATATATGAAGGGTTTAAAACATAATATTTTGAGTGTTGGTCAGATGTGTGACAAAGGATATGATTTGAGATTCAAAGATAATGGGTGCAAGATCATGGAAAGATCCAGAATAGTGATTGCTACCAGTAAGAAGACCATAGGTAGCATTTACCAGTTAAGAGGAACTAATAATTACTATTTATTGGCCCAAGCAGATGAGAGTTAGTTCTGGCATAGAAGGATGTGTCATATAAACTTTGATAATTTGGTAAAGATAAGTTCAGGTCAGGTTGTGAGAGATTACCAAAGCTTGTGAAACCCACCAATACCATTTGAAAAGAATGTCAGTTGGGGAAGCAGATAAGAACTAGTTTCAAGAGCAAAGAGCAATTTTCTACCAGCTTGTTGGATCTAGTACATACAGATCTTTGTGGTCCTACAAGGGTGAGAAGTATACAAGGTGACAGGTACTTCATGTTTCTTATTGATGATTATTCTAGAATGACTTGGGTTACTTTTCTAAGACACAAATCAGAAGCCCTAGAGAAATTCAAATCTTTCAAGGCAATGGTTGAGAATGAAATAGAACTAAAAATCAAGTGCTTGAAGTCTGATAGAGGAGGTGAGTTCACATCAAATGAATTCAACATTTTCTGTGAAGAGAAAGGGATAAAGAGATAGTTGTTTGCACCTAAGACTCCTCAACAGAATGGATTTGTGAAAAGAAAGAATAGGATAGTTCAAGAGGTTGCTAGGACAATGATGAAGGAAGAAGATCTACCAGAAGTTTTCTAGAAAGAAGCTATACATACTATTGTCTACATTAAAAATAGAGTTCAAGTGAAAGGTAATGGTACTAAAACTCTTTATGAATTGTGGTATGGAAGAATACCTACAGTAAAATATTTCAAAGTTTTTGGAAGCAAATGCTATATTAGAAGAGAAGAAGATCTAGGGAAGTTTGATGCAAGGAGTGATGAAGGAATCTTCCTTGGATACTCTACCCAGAGTAAGGCCTACCAGTGCTACAACAAATGGCTGAAAAAGATTGTTGAGAGTGCAAATGTGAAGGTGGATGAAGACAAAGGAAGAACATCAAATCTGAATGTCTATGAATCAAATGAACCTGTTGTCATAGTAAATGAGAAGAAAGAGGAACAAGAAGACAGTCAAGATGAAGAAGAGATGGCTACAGAGACTACAGTTAAGACTCCCAAGTATGTAAGGATCAATCATTCAGAAGATCAAATTATTGGAGACAAAAGCAAATGAGTACTGACAAGGAAAAGAGCTACAGAAGAACAAGTGAATTACTATTTACTTTCTAAAGTTTAACCAAAAACTGTGAATGAAGCCTGCAATGATGAAAATTGGGTAAAAGCCATGAAGGAAGAACTAATGCAGATAGAGAAGAATGAAACTTGGGATTTATTTCCTAGACCTTCTAATAAAAATGTTATTTGAACCAAATGGGTTTTCAAGAACAAGCTGAATGAAAATGGAGAAATTGTAAGGAACAAAACAAGGCTTGTGTGCAAAGGATATTCTCAAATTAAAGGAATAGATTTTGAAGAGACTTTTGCTCCAGTGGCTCAGATTGAAGCAATCAAAATATTTCTGGCATTTGTAGCTCACAAAGATTTCAAAATGTATTAGATGGATGTGAAGTCTACATTTTTGAATGGTGAGTTGGAAGAGGAAGTTTACATTGAGCAACTAGAAGGATTTCAGTTATGAAACCAAGGTGATATGGTGTGCAGGTTGAAGAAAGATTTGTATGGACTCAAGCAAGCTCCTAGGGCCTGGTATGCAAGGTTGGATAAGTACTTATTGCAACTAGGGTTCAATAAAGGTACTATTGACAATAATCTCTATTTTCAAGATTAATTAGGATCAAATTTTGATTGTTGAATTCTTTGTTGTTGACATTATCTTTGGAGGCAATGAACCTGTATGTGTATGAAATTTCCTAGTGAAATGCAAAAAGAGTTTGAGATGTCTATGTTTGGTGAGATGAATTTCTTTTTAGGTCTGCATGTTAGTCAATCAAATAAAAGAATCTTCATATCTCAATCTAAGTATGTGAAAGAGTTGTTGGAGAAGTTTGGAATGGAGAACTCTAAACCAGTATGTACTCCCATGGTGACTGGTTTCAAGTTGAGTAAAAATGATGAATCACCTAAGGCTTATCAGAAAAGGTATAGACCCATGATTGGAGGATTACTTTATCTAACTCAATCCAGGCCTGATATAATGCATGCAGTTTGTCTTGTAGCAAGATTTCAAGAGGATCCTAGAGAGTCTCATGTGATGGCAGTTAAGAGAATCTTGAGGTATTTGAAAGGCACATCAGATCATGGCTTATGGTATCCAAAAGACAATGATTTCACTCTTAGTGCATAGACAGATGCAGATTGGGCCAGAGATGTTGATGACAGGAAAAGTACAAGTGGAGGTGCTTTCTTCTTGGGTAATAGATTGGTTTCATGGTTGAGCAAAAAGCAAGATTCAATTTCCTTATCCACTGTAGAAGTAGAGTATATTGCAATGGCATGCTATTGCACTCAAGTGTTATGGATGAAGCAGACATTGAAGGACATAAGAGTTGTGTATGAAGATCCAATTGCAAACTTTTGTGATAATACAAGTGCTATAAACATTTCAAAGAATCCAGTGATGCACTCAAGAACAAAGCATATATCAATAAGGTAACACTTTTTAAGAGAGAAGTTGAAAGATAATGAAGTTAAGATGGAATATGTGTATACATAGGATCAGATTGTAGATATTTTTACTAAGCCTCTGCCTAAGGATACCTTTAAGCATCTCAGGAAAAAGCTAGGGGTTATTACCCCTCCTGTTCTGAACTAAGATGCATGAGAATGCATCAATCTAGTGAAGCTTAGAATCTCATTCATTGATCTAGATTGATGTTTTGAGAGATACCTCTCAGGGGGAGTAGCTAGATGGTTCTTGATAATAGGCAGTAAGTATTGACAACAAAAAATTTTAGTCTAATCAGAGCAGTAGAGTGCAAGTATGTGCCCTTTTCCATTGATGTCAAAGGGGGAGACAAATCATGTGAAAAATTTAGGGGGAGAAAGAGTGCAGATGTGTAAAAAGAAAGGGGGGTATCTTGTCTTGATGGTTATTACAGTTTTTCACATCATATGTTACCATCAATGACAAAGGGGGAGATTGTTGCAAGTATGTGTCTAACCAGTGTTGTCATTGATGTTAACATATCTATGTTGTCATTGGTGTCAACTGTGCTCTTGTTTTGATGCTTGCTTGAAATGAGTTAAGTGTTGAAGATAATAAGTTCTTGTTACATCAGAATAGTCCAATAGATTACTCTACATTTCTTGTAGAATGAATATCATTGTCTGTGGATTGGAAGTTATTTAGATACATGTATAAAGATGCTATGTTCCAAGTTTGAGCCTCCGGTATGAAGATTTGAGTGAGATATGTTCACTAGAGTGAAATCTAATTTTCCTGTAGAGTTGGTGGTGATAGAGAGAATGTATTATGCTCCGCATTCCTCCACAATTAGGTATTTTAGTCTATGGTTCTCCAATGAAGTTTGTAATAATGATAAGTGCCTTCAATTCCAATGGTTCATGATTTGGTGGTCCGCAAGCGATCTTTTCCTTATGGCAGTAGCTGGCAGTGTTCTTTATGTGCTCCAGTTTGAAGAATCTTCTTGACAGAGTGGTTAGAGATTGTGCAGTTGTTCTTGGTGATTACAATGTGCTTGTGGATGTCTCCTGATCGTGTTCCTACATTTGGATTGGTCCACAAAGAGAAATTTGGATCATAGAAGAAGACTATTCTTAGAAGACTTAATGTTAACACCAGTCTTGGCCTACCTGGTTGTTTTCACTACTTGTGAAGATGCATTGAAGATTGTGGAAGCATGTCGTGGTGTGGAAGATTACTTTTGAGTCCCAGCTAAGGTGTAACGTGATCTGCATACATCTTTTCCTTAGCTAATTCTGTTTAGGTCCAAACCTATTTCTATGTATGTTTGTAATGTTTGTCTTGGAGATTGTTCCAATGGTTGATGAATGTAATGTCGACTTTGATGTACATTCCAAGGTTGATGAATTGTATAAAAACATGTAAACTAGTTGTGAAAAAGATGTCCTTGAGCGATAATGTGAAGACAAGTGCAAAGGTGTAAGAAGAGCAGAGTAGAGGAGTTATACTGTGCTTCAATGGAACTAAACCCAGGCATGAAGTAGATGCTAACAAATTAGTTCACCACCTCTTGGCAGTGAGCCACCCCTTGGCAATGAGTCATTCTAGGTAGTGAGCCTCAACTTTTGCAGTGAGCATTTTGGGCAGTGAGCCTCTATTTTTTGGTATTGCTATAACATATATATCTTTGTGGGCTAACACCCACCATGGTTTTTCCCTTATAGGGGTTTCCATGTAAAAATTTGGTGTCTCATGTGTCTCATGTGTTATTGTGTTGAGCTTCTTATTTCATTCATTCATGGTTAAATCTAAATAACAATAAATAAGTGTTTGATGTGTTCATAATTGTTCAAAGTTTTAGGGACAACTGATTCACCCCCCTCTCAGTTGTCTGGTGCATTTCAACATCTCTGATACCAATTGTTGGAATACTAAGGATCACTGAGAGGGGGGTGAATTAGTGATCTGATAAAACTAAATCTTCAACCTAAGATCTTCATACAATAAAAAAATCTAACATGATCATGAAACATAAGATAATTGCATCAGGACATAGAACATTGATAAAGAATAGGAGCTAGATAGAATCAACACATAACACAGGTGATTTGAGTGGAAAACCCCAAAAGGGTAAAAACCACTATGAACATGATCTCCATTATGCCTCACTGGAAAACCTCACTGGTTACAGTCTGTGCCTCACTGGCAAAACTCACTGATTATAGACTATGCCTAACTGGCAAACCTCACTGGTTGCAATACCTCACTGGCCATAAATCTCACTGGTTACAGTGCCTCATTGGCAACACATACATGCCTCACTGGAAAAGATAGATCTCATTGATCACAAATCCTATGCCTCACTAGTAATAGGAGTACATATAACAAGCTCAGAAGAAAAACAAAAAGGTTATAGAGGGTTTCTCTATTTCAATACAAATCTCTGCATATCCCCTTATCACACTATCTCAAGCATTCACCTGCATCTCCTTAGTCTTGTATCTCTGCAACAAGTCTATCTTCTCTATTTTGATATCATCTCTTTTCATTCAATCTGCTTATCTTCTGTGTTCTTCAAGAAACTGATCAACCTCTATATTCATCTTGCTCTACCCTCAATCTACAAATACCCTCACCTCTGCATTTAAATCTTACATGTTCTCTTCACAAAAATATGTATCTTCATCTACATTCATGCTCTGCCATCAATCACCAAGGACTTGGTCTACATAATCTACCTTTTTCTCCTCTGCATATAAATTGGCTGTTGAGATCATAACATCAATGAATTCACCTTATTTTGCAATCTCTGAGAACCTCCTTTTGTACTATGAAAACCCTTTTTATTATAATAATTTTTCTCCCATCCTGAAACCTCCTTTTACTCAACATACTCACATTCCTCTAAAGACACTCACCACGTATATAAATTCACTCAAAAATCCTTTTCATGATACCCTTCAATAGCATTTAGTTCTAGTCCTAAATCAAAATAGAGACTCACAAAACACTATTCAAAATCACTACATTTCACAGAGAAAAAAGGAAGTAAAAACCAATCACCTTCGATAATTGAGAGAGTCTATTTTAAGGAGAGAGTGGATTCAAGTAGTCTCCATGCATTTTGCATGTCATCTTGCATGTTCAACAATCTGAACCTGTAATGAAATAGGCTATATTTAGCCTTCTGCAACACTGTAATATGATAGAGGCTGTCAAAATTAGAATAGAGCATCTGACCATTTCTATTTTAAACGAGTTTAAATTTAAACATTTGATTAAGAATTTGTGCCTTTAATAACTTTAAATAATAGCCTTTGATCTCCTTTTTTGGTACTCGAGCTACACAAGGGTGACTTGAGGGACCGGTTACACTAGGGAATAGGGTCGGTGGCTTCATGATTAGGAACCCTCTAATCGGTCACTTTAAGTGACATTGACTTGTAATAGCAAGTCAATCAAATATTATAACAAAAGCAACATAGAGTGAATGATGGGTAGGTTTAGGTTAATATGGAATGCTTTAGGGTTTAAACCTTTAGAGAATTAGTGTTTTAGAGATATCTAAAATCAATATGATTTAAGGGTTTAAAGACTTGTAGATTAGGTTGTTACAAAAAGACAAACCCTAATTTCAAGGACATCCCTTTGACAGGAAATAATGCAAACCCTAGCTCCCAAAACATAAACCCAAAGGGTTTTTAGATCTCTCCTAGGGTTTTAGGGACTTAGAACATAAAGACCCTTAGGGTTTTGAGAATTTAGAAATTAGGTCTTTCACCAATCTGATGGACATTAGTCACCCTGTTACATAACTCTGAATAATCAATATGAGTGTCTTCATCACTAATGATACAAACCTTCACAATCCTCTTGATGATGACATGATGAAGGATTCTTGTAAACCATGAATACAAACTCTGTCATACTCCGAATGCACACAAACAAAGTCTCTTGATACAGATATATCCATAGCTCCAACTTTGATAAGTCAATCCCATTTCATAAGACATATCTCTATCTATCATTGATAGACTCTTTGCATATGACATGAGCCTCCCGACACAAGATAGATCATCTGTTATGACAAACATGAATTCAACTTGAACCAAGATTCATTAGAAATAACATGAAACATGATTGACATGATGAACAGGATTTCATCAAATGAAGTCAATCACATACTGACAAACATTACCAACATAGAGTATAACATCAATCATCATATGAGATGAGTCACCATTCACACCTGACTCATGAGCAAATACTTACTTACTGTCCTGAAGCATGAAACCTTACTATCCTTTACAAGATGATCCTGATTATGAACATCACATGAACACCATCTAAAATCATGAAACATAACTCCTTTGAAAAGAAACACTTCTGACAATGTAGCATCACATAAATTATCCTAATACTTACAAGCATCCTAGCATCATGAGATGAACACAACTCAAGGTAACTCCTCCTATCACATAACAACATAAACCCATGCACTGATTTCACTATTCTCCTAACCTTTGGACATTAATGACAAATCAACATCCAACATTAATGAATTTAGTCACCATGTCAACTATATTTTCTTGTATCTTTAGAGCTTCTTGTAGCAAACTTCTTTTCTCAAGGATGAACAAAACATCCCAAAGGGAGACATTCATAATTATTTTCTTCAATTGTTCCACCACTTTAAGTAGACCAAAAGGTTGAGCTCTTGTAGAGTAGCCTAAATTAGCCTAATATCTTGGTCTTTCAACTATAAAATTAGCCTCTCTTGGAACCTATTCTTGAGCCACACTGTCTGTTAACATTTGTAATGTCTCACCTCTACATTGTGGGGTTATAGTTCAGAGTAGTTGTAACCCTCTAAATCACAATGTCATGTTGAGGTTCTAGATTTTGGCTCCCTACCATCCTCCTTTTGGATCCTGTAAAGTAATCAAACTCTATTGGAGGAGCTTTAGAGGTAGAAGGATCATTTGCAAAGGTTGATTCTTCTTTTGTCCATGAGAACAATGTGTGCTCTAAGGCAATCTCTTCTTCTTAGTCTAAAGACATCCCTTACATTTGGGCCATGAGGACTATATTTTGAACTCTCAATGATTGAAGAGGGGTTTCCGATGGAAAAATTCCCTACATGCCAGCGACTTGTCTTTGTGTGGATTTTTTTGTTGTAAATTTCCTCATGGACAAGATTTAGAAGTATGATCATCATTACAAGCGAAACACCACATGCTAACATCTTCAATAAAATTATTTTCTCCTGGGATAAGATTTCTTACCAAGTTATGTGGTACTTGTTGCAATAGTACATCTAAATTAACAATTTGATTCTCAATTTGCATGTGGGATTGATTTTGAGCCTAACCTTGATTTTGGTAATCTGATTTATTTTTTATCTATTTGGTTGATATTGGGGCCTCGATCCTTGATTGTTTTGATATGTCGGATTAAGATATACAACTTATTGCATTTTAAAATTAATAAATTCATTTAAAAATCTCCCCAATATGTTGTTCATGTCAGCTATCTCTAGAGTAGCTTGAGATGTAGATGCATGGCTAGGTAGGGAGACATACATGGAAGGAGGAACTTGCAAAACGTTCGACAAGGACTGGTTCATGTTTGGAGCCTTAGTCTAAAATAGGAGTAAAAGTTAAGGGAATATAGGCATGGGTGGTCTAAAAGTGAGCCTTCTCACATCCATCAAATCATTCTTAGCTTTGACCACTAGCTAATATGCCATGAAAGAGTTTGTCCTCCTAGTGATTGAATCATCACTAAGATATCTTAATTGAAGGCCTTGAACTAGAACACAAATGCCATTTCAATTGTCATTTGGATGTTGGTATTCTCTCCCATGTCTTACTAAACCTAGCATTGAAGATCAAAGGAATAGCACTAACCAATTGTCAATATATGTTACAACCATATATTCATTGGATAATTTTTTTGTTTATCTTGATAACATATATTGCACAACCATAATATAATAAATCATATTTCAAATACTTGTCAAATCAATAAAAAGTTATCAAACAAGGGATAGAATGATCATGACTTCATATATTCATTTATTGATGATACATTGGGTCATCCCACAATAATGGGTTACACTTTTTGGCCAAACTCGACATTGAAATCAATATTTTGAACTAAATCTTCACATTCTGACACCTATAGTCGCTAAACCATTAGGAATTTGAAGATAATGCGAACTAGTGATTTGTGACATTTTGTTTGTAGATTCTAAATTTTTTTTAAAAAAATTTGGAGTTAAATTGTAAAAAAAATTTCATCTCCTTTGATAACTGGTTTTTAATAGTAAACAACATTTTTTTAAAGTGATGTGTATTCTGTAGCATATAACTTTTTTTCTACAAAGGATAAAATTTTGATTCTTTTTAATTTAGATTGCTAACACCGATATATAGTGTATGCATTTGGTTTCATAATGTTTTGTTGAATATATATTTTTTAATTAATTTTTGAAGTCAAACAAATTATAATTTAGACATAGGCGTATTCCGTAAAACATAACTTTTTCTCTATGTATCGAAATTCAAATTTTTTTTTGTTGAAACAAGGACACCAATACCTAGTGCATAGATATTTTTTAGAATTTTTTTTCAGTAATTTACTATATTTCCATGTGTGTAGAATAGAGAACTTGATGTTCGGTGAAAAACATACATTCACAAGAAATAAAAAATAAATATAATAATCAAATTAAATATATTTAAAATTATATTTTTTGGGAAGCTTATAATAAGGACTAAATACTTACAAAGAATAAATTTTAAATGAATTCATTTGATCCCTCAAAAGATAAATCAAAATTGGTTTTTTATCAACATTTTGATAGGTGTAGAGGAGACTCCATTATAGGTATGGTTTAAAACTAGCGGGGTTCTATCCAAGGGGGTTTGAATCTAAGGGGGTTCAATCAAACCCTCTTCAATTAAAATCATTTAAATGGAACCTTTCAAGGCTTAAATCATTATATTTTCTAAAAATATGTGATTTCAGCAAAAATCAGGATGTCCCAGAAAGTGTAACCCATTATTGTGGCAGCACCCCATTGTTACAAATTCATATATCACTTGAAAATTAGTTCCACATATAAAGTCTATTGCCATTGACAAACATTTGAGAAAATAATGCTAAAGTACACAAAGCCCTTATGGCATGAGTATTCCTAATAGATTCTACCTCTATATGAGTGTGGAGCTCTAATTTATATAAAACAAGCCTAGAAAAAACTAGAGCCAGCATGCTAGAAAACATAGAAAATTACTATTGTTGCATGCATAAAGTTGTTGCATGGTGCACCAAAAATCTAAAATTGAAATGAAAACCTCTTAAAGATGAGTTTAGAATTGATGACCACTATGTGGAAATTTGGCATGACCTCCTTTTTCTTGTTTGGGTGAGTTTGAATTTACTCCTGTCGTTCCTTCTTAAAATAGAAAGCAAAAATATTGAGCCAATGGCATATTGGTATTCTTTGATAGGGTTTACCTTGCCTTTATAATGAGGCAACCATTAGATGCAAATTCTTCATGGCATATCTAATGGTGCAGATGACACCAACAAACATGTCCTTTGTATTTTCTCCACCAATGATGCAATGCTCTTGTGTTGTTAGTTTTACCATTTCCAAAATGAGTGAAATCTTGCCATGTGTCTCCTAAGTACATCATTCTTTCCTTTTTCATTAGGTCATAAGTTATTTGCATAACAAGGAGCCCCACACATATACCATGTTGTATTAACTTGACTAATGGTGCAACTAACAAGGGTTGTCAAATTTGCACTATCTTCAAGATGCATGGGGATAACATGTGTCCTATTGTACTAACCCAACATATATACTATATGAGTGGAAAGGACCACAACAAGTGCTTTCATGGATCTGTGAACCAATATCATAATAATGTGAAGTTGTTAGTCTGAAAACTTCAATATCATGCATGGAGCATTGATCTTAGAAAATATTAGATGGTTCCACAATGCTCCTTGTTGTACTATTTATTTATGAACTTGTGGAGTAGAGGGACCCACCAATGACACTATGTGTATTTCCATCCAATGGCACAACAATATTTCATTGTCATACTAACAACTTCTCAAAGATGCATGAGGTTGTCAGCTAGTTGATAGGTACATTACTCTTTTTCTTCTTATTGGCTTGTGAACCCTACAAAAGACAAAATGGAAGTCTCACTAGGATGCCAGCCTGGATTGCTTTAGTGAATGGTGCATCAAGGATGAATTGTCAAACTAACAATTTCTTAAAGTTCTAAAATCTCACCATGTGGCTAGGATGATGTCACTTATTCTTTGGCTTTTGTGTACATGAGAAAAGAGGGCCACCTTGCTAATGTGAATGCTCTTAACCAACAATGCACTACTAATGTGGATGCTCTTAACCAATAGCACACCGGTTTTAAGTTGCCACACTAACAACATCAAAATGATGCATTGGTCATTAATCTTGAAGAAGATCAAATGGTTCCAAAGTGATTTATCTTGTGCATCCATCTCTTAAATAGCAAACACTTCAAAAATTCAAAATTTGTGCGTTGGGAACGAAATTTCTCAAAGGGGAAACACTTAGTTGCCAATGATCAATAAGATCATGCACTAATAACTAACCTTTCCACTTACAAATTTTGAAAGGTGAAACAAAATGTGCAAACAACATGAAGCAATGCCAATTGTATGCAAACTGAAAATGCACCAAAAATGTTCGCAAAGAAGAGAAAATATTTGACCAACTGTTGGGACATGAAAAACCAACTCCCAAACATGCATTTTTTCCCCAAATCCATCAAAAAATCCCACTTTGTGCCTTTGTTGTTAAACCCATCATTTATAACTGATCTGAGATAATTTCCATGGGTTCCCTTCATAAAAATTCTAAGTAAAAATCCCACCAAGTCTTTATGTTTTTCTTTGAAATTTAAGTGTTGAAATTTGAGGCCTTTGTCAACAAATCGGCTCGTTTGCGAACCGTTGATTTCACTGACTAGCTTCACAAGTTCGTGGTTTTGTCGATTTTCTAACAAAGTGAAAAAGAGGTGAAGGAATAGTTTCTAAGGAAAGAATGATTGGTGTCCTCTCTTTGTCAATGAATTTGGCAGTTCGCAAACCAAAAGATTCATCGATCACCAAGTTAGCTAATTAGCGGGTTTTCCGACAAAGCACATTTTAAATGAGGAGAAAATAAAGAAGAGAAAAGGATTTATTAGAAAATTTAGAAGTTCACAAACTTCTAACTTCTTGAATGGAGAAAGGTTGTGACGAATGTAGAAAAGGAAACAACAAGTCAAGTCTTTGGCAGAAAATTTGTTGGTTCATGAATCGTTGGGTTTGCCGATGGAAGGTTTGACTGACGAAGACTTCGCCAATATCCCATTTCGTCAATAAAGGAAGTGATGATTTTTCTAAGGAAGAAGAAATGAAGGAAGGAAAAAGGAGCTGCTTCATTGGCAAAGTTGTGAGTTTACAAATTGTTTGGTTCACCGATGGGGCGAAGCACCGATAAGGGGAAAAGGATCAAAGAAAATCTTCAAGGCACTTTTGTTGAAAAGGAGGTGGTTTGTGAACCATTGGGTTCACCAACAAGGTGGCTCACCACCATTGTAGTTCGTTGATAGAAGCAGGATCCACTGAGAAAAGAAGAAAAAGTGGAAAGGGAAGAAAAGGGTGGTGATTTCATGGTTTGTGAACCATGTGGTTCGCCGACATTGTGAAGCGGTGAAGAAGAAGAAAGAAGAAATGAAAGGATGGTTTGCACCAAGCCAAATTCATTGATAGGAAGAATGGCTGACAAAACTGGTAGATATGAAGTACCAAAAGATAAAGAAGGAAATGGAAGATGGTGCAGAAGTTCATGATGGAGGAAATTCACCGATAAAGGCAAAAATGGAGATCAAAAGTAAAATCATAGGAAAATCAAATGTATGGTAAAGTACAATATAAATGAATAAGTTTAAAATATTTTGAAACTTATTTTAAAATATCTTAAAGTGTTGCAAAGGCTTTGCATAGATAGTTTTTTGGTGGGTTTGTATTTCAAGCGCCCATCTGCTCCTGAAATCATGTCATAATTACAAGGTAAGGCAGGTAGTTGGTACCCAACAATTGATAATTGTAGGCAGAGGTTAGTTGCAAGTAGTTGAAACAGTAGAAATATTCAACACAAAAGGACCAAAATTAAATGTAAGGATGAAGTGTCTCAGTAGGAAAATCCTTTTGTAGGTACTTTCATTCTAGAACGACACCAAGGCATGGGTATTTTCAGGTCTATAGATCTTCTGACAAGGCCTCTGGGCCAAACATTTAATGCAACATGGGCACTTGTAGGTTTCTTATTGACTGAGTTTCAGTGCATAGAGTTGCATAAAAAATAGAACATTATATATGCATGTTTCTGAGACATCTAAAGTTGTTGGTTCTTTGGTGGTGGCTGGAGCCTATGTAGGTCAAGAATGCTTCTAGGGCTCCAAATTATGCCATGTCTAGTTGTAGAGAAGTAATGCTATGGTGAAACAAATGAAAGATAATGTGCAGAGAATATCTCCATGATAGTTTCTATGTATTTAGGGTTTTCCTCTTATCACATTTGTTGATGAGTTTGTATTAGACATTTGAAAATGTGACAACATATTAAATATATTACAAGCCTTGTAATTGTCATATGTTCTTTACATTTAAATGCATGTAGTTCTTTTCTAGATTACTAAGTATGTTTGAAGCACAAAACCTGTAATCTGATATAGCTTATGCTTAAAGATCAAATTTCGTTTGTTTCCTTTCCATTGTTTTCTTTTCTGTCATCTGAAACTATGTAGCCCAATTAGATTGGCACTGGTGTTGGCTCCATTAAACCAACCTCACACTATATAAATCAAACAAATATTTACAGTGGTTGAGGGGAAAAAACATCTTTCATGTGCATGTACATTCATACAGTTTGTATCAACTATATAGGGGTTTTGTGACAGCCAGTTGTTCTTGATTCAGTGATAGTTTTGGGATCAAGATAATGAGTCGGGTTTGGTTGTTCATTGGTTTTTAGTTGTTCATCTAGTTTGAACTCAATATCTATTAAGGTATACCCCTTGGAATATCCCTCCAGAGCCTAGCTGAGATCAAAGTGCAGGGATGAAACCCACTCTCGTAGATTTGACCTTCAACCCTCCATGTTTTGTTGATGGACATATTATGCTTACATGACAACAACCCTGGAATTGTAAGTGTGATTCTATCCTAGGAAGTGGAACTGTGGTTTTGGGACCCAACAGAATGGTGCTATTGTTAGGGATATAATACTTTGGTTTAGATTTGAAGACCTCAGTAACAGTGATTTGCAGTTGTACATTTTGTTTGGGTAAGTTTGGCATCCCGTCAAATTACACCAATGGAATGGCATCATTATCAGGGACAATTTAAGGGTTCAAAGAAATTGAAGACTCTACTGGTGAGTTGAACCCAGAATTAGTTTGTGACCTTGAAGATTAGTCATACTTCAAGGAATTCCTCTTTGGAATAGGTGGTAACTCTGCTGTCAAAGAACAAAATTTTGTTATTGCTACCCCCTGGTTGTTGTTGGTGATTTGAAGACCTCATTTCAAGATGCAGCAGTTGGTGAAATAAAGGTACACATAGTTTTCTTCCTAGCCTTTAAAGTTTATTGTTTCTGTCATGTTGAAGGAACAAATTTGTATGCCTCTTTCTTTTGCCCTGCATTGTAGAATGCTTTAGTTATGGCCAATTGTTATGAACATGGATACCCTAGGGAGGCTCCTTCATCTGCATCTTCTTATGTTGCAGACCCTAGAAACTATCTAGATTTTGACCATCCTAAGAATGTATATTCCAGTCATGGCTTTGCATGTTTTACAAACCCAAACCTATTTGCACCCTTGCATAACCAAAATGAGTCAGCTAGGCTGCAATATGAAATTAAAAAAGAAACTCAGTTGCTAGAGTCTTTGTTGCAGCAAGAAAAAGAAGTAGAAAATCAAATCATGCTATGTCAGTCCAAGCCACAATCCATTAACTTTCCTGTTGTTGATAGTTGCTCATTTTTCAGCCTCCTCCCATTGCTAATGAGACCACATATAAACAGTTAGATCTCTCCTGGGTCAATTGCGAAAAGCAGTCCATGCCCAAGAAAATATATTATCAAATGTCTTTATTTGATGGGTGTGAGGTTTATGATGGGAAGGCACATATTGAGGCATTTTCAGACTTCATGGATAAATTTTGATTTGAAGATGAAGATATGTGGATGATATTTTTTCTTAGATCTCTATGTGGAGTGGCATGAAAATGGCTTGTTAGTTTCCCTGACCATTACTTTGCCTTTTGGAATGACTTGGTGGTTGCATTTGAAGAGTTTACAAGTGGTTTGGACCCTGTTGTTCTTGTCCAAGAACTTGAAAATATTAGAAGCCATGAGGGAGAGTCCAGCATGGAACTCAACCACATATTCGCGGTTGCCCTATCCCACATCCCAGAGGATTTTAGACCTGATCTACCTGCTTGTATCGACATGTATCTATGAGTTTATGATGTTACCTTAGGCTCAAATTCTATATGGGAGGAGTTCAATCTAATGAGCATGCAATAGGCATACTTGTTCATTTATTGTGTTGAGAGAATTAAGAGGGATATGATTGCAAAATCCTTATCCTTAAATGTAGAGGTGGCTGGTAATGAACATGATGTTGTAGGAAGCAAGGATGTAGATGCTTCATGTAATCCAGGCACAATGTCATGTAATGATTACATGTGCTTGAGGGTAGAGGAAGGTACCAATGCAGTGCATGGTAGCGATTCAGATGAAAATAGTACTGATTGCACTTGCATTCAATTGGATCAATCATCGGTGGATGATGAAGATGACAAAATCAATGTGATCCCAAATCTAGTGAAGAGGATTATGACCCAGCTACTTGTTGACACCAAGTGGACAAAGAGGGGTATGTACAAAATAATGAAGAGCTCACTGAGTCAATTCTTAAGGCTAGTTATGCTGAGTGTGCATGTAAATGATATTGAGAGTGAACAAGAGGCTCGTCTCTTGTTTGGTGTATTGCCCTCTTTATCCCAAATAATATCATTGAGGCCATTAACACCCTGTTTGCATGAGGATGATGTGGATTTGGTTGCACTGGATGATAGCTTTGTAGAGATAAATGATGGGCAGCCAGTGAGTTTCAAATTGAAGACCTTGTATGTGAAAATTGTGAGGATGAGGAGCATACAGTTGTATGTGAGACCTTGTCTCAACCATGTAAGGATTGATTTCATTCTCATATAGATTATGCTTCAGCTGGACTTCATGAAGGAACTACTACAATTACCAATGATGTGGAGATAACAATTTCCAACTATGAGGACTCTGTCACAGATGCATTTTTTAGAGCTTTGTTTGGGGCAGTTGTCTCTTATTGATGTGGATTGTGTTGAGAGCACATTTTTGAGCTCATTGGCTGGGCTTGATAACATTGAAGCTAGGTGTTCTCGTGTGGGTCAAGTTTTTGATCTGCAAAGTGAGGAGGAGAAATCAAGAGTGATTTTCTTAGTAGCAATTTTACACAATAGAGTGTGTCAAGGAATACAAAACAAAGGGGCAACTTGAAGATTGTGAGTCTTAACTTGAAGTGCCTCAAATTTCTGATTTGTATGTTGATAGTACAGAATTGGATTTGAATCAAGTCTTTGATTCAATCATGGAGGAATACATTAGCATTTGTGGTGTAGTTGGGTCATAAGAATTTGAGCAGTCATATGACATAGCCCAGCTTGAGGCCACACTTGAACTAGATGCATTTCAGCTTGATTTTCATAATGATATTTTTCTGCATGCTGAAATATATGTAGGTCTAGATATGCATCATGCTAATGAGGATCTTGAAGGTGAGTATTGCTATGTGTGTCAGTATGATGATGAGCCCTATTATCTATGGTTGCCATGTCCTAGTGATAGTCATTTTCATGTTCAGCATGATGGTATGAATAGATGTAGTTTGCATGTGCATGCATGTAAGGTGTTTTATTGTTGATGTTAGCCAATCAGTGCAGAAAAGGATTGAGGGAGATCAGCTCCTTCAATAGGCTTGTCTTCGATAGGGTCAAGTAGCTTCACTAGTCTTTTGCAAGGTTGGCCAACAGTGTTTGGAAATTTTGGATATAGTCAACTTTCTTTTGTGCCCTCGTGCCTTTGATTGTATGTTGTCTTGTAAATACGTCTTGTGTTGTTTCCCCCTATTTGTTTTTGTCTTTTTTCTCTACCCAAAGATGTTCTAGATTCTCCTTGTGCCAAGTTCACCACACATCCTCAACCAAAGCCACTGTTGGAACATGGAAAACTAGCTCCCAAACATGCATCTTTTTGCCCACAAATCCATCAAAAGATCCCACTTTGTGCCTTTGTTGTTCAACCCATCATTTATACGTGATCTAAGATAATTTCCATGGGTTCCTTTCATAAAAATTCTAAGTAAAAATCCCCAAGTTTTTGTGTTTTCCTTTGAAAATTTTCTAAAAGTGTTGAAATTTGAGGCCTTTGTTGGTGAATCGGATGGTTCACGAACCATCGATTTCGCAGACTAGGTTTGCAAATTTGTGGTTAGATCAATTTGCTGACAAAGCAACAAAGAGGTGAAGGAATAATTTCTAAGGAAAGAATGGTTGGCACCCTCTCTTTTTTAGTGAATTTGGCAATCCGTAAACCGAAAGGTTTGTTGATCACCAAGTTAGTCGATTGGCAGGTTTGCCAAAAAAGCAAAGCTTGAATGAGGAGAAAAGAAAGAATTGAAAAGGCTTTATTGGCAAAGTTTGTAGTTCATGAAATTCCAACTTCGCTAACAGAGAGACTACAACGAAGATAGAAAAGGAAAGAGCAAGTCAAGTCTTTGGCTGAAAAGTTTTTGGTTCGTGAACTATTGGGTTCACCGATGGAAGGTTTCGCCGACAAAGACTTCACTGATGTCCCATTTTGCTGATAAAGGAAGTGATGAGTTTTCTAAGGAAGAAGAAGTGAAGGAAGGAAAAAGGAGCGGCTTCATTGGCAAAGGTGTGAGTTTGTGAACCATTTGGTTCACTGATGATAAAGTTCACCGATGGGGTGAAGTGTCGATAAAGAGAAAGAGATCAAAGAAAATCTTCAAGGCACTTTTCTCAAAAAGGGGGCAATTTGTGAACCATTGAGTTCACCGATAAGGTGGTTCACTGCTAGTGTAGTTCATCGATAGAAGCAAGATCCTCTAAGAAAAGAGGACAAAGTGGCAAGGGAAGAAAATGTTGGTGATTTCATGGTTTGCGAACCATGTGGTTCAATGACACTGTGAAGTAGTGAAGAAGAAGAAAGAAGAAATGAAAGGATGGTTTGCATCCGATCGAATTCACCGATAGGCAGAATGGCCGATGAAACTGACAGAGATGAAGTGCCAAAAGATAAAGAAGGAAATGAAAGATGGTGCAAAAGTTCATGATGGAGGAAATTCACTGATTAAGGGCAAAATGGAGATCAAAAGTAAAATCACAGGAAAATCAAATGTATGGTAAAGCACAATATAAATGAATAAGTTTAAAATATTTTGAAACTTGTTTTAAAATATTTTAAAGTGTTGTAAAGGCTTTGCATAGACAGCTTTTTGGCGGGTTTATTTTTCAAGTGCCCATCTGCTCCTGAAATTGCACCATAATTACAAGGTAAGGCAGGCAGTTGGTACCCAACAATTGATAATTCCAGGTGGAGGTCAGTTGCAGGTAGTTGAAACAATAGAAATCTTCAATACAAAAGGACCAAAATTAAATGTAAGGATGAAGTGTCTCAGTAGCAAAATCCTTTTGCAGGTACTTTCATTCTAGACACTAGGACATGCATATTTTTTGGTCTTCAGTTCTTCTAACAAGGCCTCTAGACCATATTTTTAATGTAGCATGGGCACTTGCAGGTTTCTTGTTGACTAAGTCGCAGTGCATAGAGTTGCACAAAAAATAGAATGCTATATATGCATGTTTCTGAGACATATGAAGTTATTGGTTCTTTGGTGGTGGTTGGAGCCTGTGCAGGTCCACAATGTTTCTAGTGCTCCAAATTACGCCATGTCTAGTTGTAGAGAAGTAATGAGATGGTGAAACAAATGAAAGACAATGTGTAGTAGGCATTGTGTAGAGAATGACTCCATGATAGTTTGTATGTATTTAGGGTTTTCCTCTTATCACATTTGCTGATGAGTTTGTTTTAGACATTTGAAAATGTGACAGCATTTTAAATATATTATAAGACTTGTAATTGTCATTTATTCTTTACATTTGAATGCATGATGTTCTTTTTTGGATTACAAAGTATGTTTGAAGCACAAAACCTGCAATCTGATATAGCTTATGCTTAGATCAAATTTCCTTTGTTTCTTTTCCATTATTTTCTTTTATGTCATTTGAGACTCTGTAGCCCAATTGGATTGGTATCAGTCTTGGCTCCATTAGACCAACCTCACACTATTTAAATCAAAAAAATATTTACCAGTGGTTTAGGGGAAAAACCATCTTTTTTGTGCATGTACATTCGCACAATTTGTATCAGCTATATAGGGGTTTTGTGATAACCAGTTGTTCTTGATTAAGTGATAGTTTGGGATCAAGATAACGAGTTGGGTTTGGTTGTTCATTGGTTTTTAGTTGTTCATCTGGTTTGAACTCAATACCTGTTAAGGTATACCCCTTGGAATATCCCTCCAGAGCCTAGTTGAGCTCGAAGTGCAGGGGATGAAACCCACTCCTATAGAGTTGACCTTCAACCCTCCATATTCTATTGATGGACTGATTATGCTTACATTACGACAACCCTGGCCTTGTGAGTGTGATTCTATCCTAGGAAGTGGAGCTATGGTTTTGGGACCCAACACCAACCAAGCATTGAGAGCAAGGCTCTACACTACCTCAACAGTCAGTGATTCTATCAAACTACCTCAAGTCAATGACTCTACCAAACTACCTCCAAGTTCGGTACTTTGTTGGCACTCCCTCTCTTTGCTTCTCACCACCACCTTTGACTACCTCTCATTAGTGATTATGTTGAGGTATTCCCCTTTAGGCCTCTATCAAGACCTACTTATCTTCTTTCTGGGTTTCTTCCTAACCCACCTTTTACCTTCTTGTGTAACCTCTTTATGTCACTCTTCTATCACTACCCTCTAATATGCCTTGATTTTTTCCATTTTCCTCTATGCGAGTGGAAGCAAAAAAGTGTGTTCCACTTGTGAAATGGAGTACAAAATTATTTTCTAAGGAAAAATGCTTTTGGAACCTTCGAATGAAGGTTTAGCTTCAACCAAACACCATTGGTTTGAAAGCAAAGTATAGCCACATATACAAAGCCTTCAATGGAAGGTATAACCTTTGATTGAAGGTACCTCCATCGAAGGTGCCTTCAAATGAAGTTGCTTTTACAATATTTTTATTAAAGCAACAAAACATAACACAATTTTCAATTAGATAGTTTTGATTTGACATAATATATAGATTTATTTTATGACTAATTAGATTTCTCTATATATTAAATTATTTAGTCACCTTAGGTCTTCATTAGAAGGACCTCCAATGGTTCGATGGAAGGTCCTTCATTCATTAAAAATACCTTATGTTGGCCCCTCTTTTGATCACTTAGATTTCAACAAAAAAATTATATTTTAGAGCAATGTTTAGACAATCAAATGAAGTCACCATGACATGAGATTTTGCAAGAGCGTAGCTCGAAAAGTAAGCTTTCCAAAAAGTACAATTTGTAATACATATTTTTCATTTATTATATTTATTTCTATTTTATAGTGAGCATAAGTGTTTTATCAAACATAAAGTTCTTTGCTCAATGCACATGGAAATTTTTAAAAAGTAAAATAATCTAAAAAATAAGTAAACCAAAAAAGTAGGTATTGATGTCATTGTTTCAACAAAATAATAATAATTTACATATATACAAAAGAAAGTTATGCATTGTGGCATAATATTACTCAAAATAATAATTAATCTTAATTAAATAATAATAATAATAAATAAATATGCAACAAAAAATTATTAAAAAAATGCATGCCTTGAATATCAATGTCAATGATCGATGTTTAAGAAATTATAAATTTATCTATTATGTGTTATACATAATATCATTCATTAAAAATATTATAAAGTTATTAAAACAACAATTACATTTCAACTACGAGCTCTGTAACTTTTCCACTTCCTGTTTTGAATTTGGCACTAGGCGGGAATGGAAGGTGACAGTCTGGGGGGCGTGACACAGTCCCCTCCCCTAACTCTGGGGGATTCTGCTACTGGAACGAGTTGTCAGATGGATCACATGCTTTCTTCTATGAAGCAAGATCCCAAGAAGTGGAAGGAGGCACTCGTGGGTGTTGCTTATGGCAAGACTGATTGCTTGGTCAGCCTACCGATCATCTCAGAGATAGAAGGAGCTAAGGCACTCAAGCTTCCTAACTAGATGATTTTGAGAGTGGTGGCATCTATGGAGAACACCCTTGTCAAAAAAATTTTCCTTCAGGCCCAACATTGACCTGGTCCGTCATTAGATAGCAGCCAAATGGTCTCTTAAAGGAAGCGTCTCGGCTAGTGCTATGATGGGGGGGTTGTTCTTGTTCAAATTTACCTCTCAGGAAGATATGCTATCGATCCTGACGGGTGGCCCTTAGCTATACGAGAAGCACTCACTCTCACTATGTAAATGGAAACCGGGCTTCAACCCCAAAGCGGACCTTAACCAATCGACTGTTGTATGGGTGCGTCTGTTGGGTCTCCCCCTGGAGTTTTGGGATGACAAAATTTTTTCCTGGTTAGGAAATACCTTTGGTGACTATGTGACGATGGACAAAGTCACTAAGGCCAAGGCAAGGCTTGTCTATGCTAGGTTCTGTGTTAATGTGGATGTCCTTAAAGTCCTCCCTACCTCTATTATTTTGGAATCCAAGTACAGGAAATGGACTCAGGTATTTAGCTTGAGAACTCTCAAGTCTTTTTTCAAAACAATATGAAACCTAGCCATGCCTTTACCTAGTGTAGGGCCCCAAGTGCCCCCCACCCCCGAAGGAGATGCCTATGGCTTTGGATGAAGCCCTGGAGGATTACCCCTTCAAAGAAGACATTTTGAAAATTGTGGACTCACCCCCTGCCTCCCCGGGGAAGTCTGTGGAGGCTCTGGTGGAAATCACAATGCAAGTCCCTTCTGTGGAACAAGCTCAGTCTATCGTGGTTGTTTCCCTAGAGGCAGCTGAACACTTGACGGTGGTCATTGAGGAGACCCAGAAGGCTAATGGATAAGATGCAGAGGATACCCTAAGTAAATGGAGGTTAAGGCCATGGTGGTCAGTGGGGGATAGGAGGATTTAGAGGAAGGAGAACTTGGGCTAGATTCTAGTCCTAAGAAGGGTGGTTTTTCACAGTAGTACATGATTAAAGGAGTGAGCAGCCCTAGTGAGAAAATGGGCTTTTCCAAGCTCGGGAAGAGTTCCTTGGAGAAGATCTTCTCACCATCCCAGGAGCAGGTCCAAGAAAGGATGCGAAGGACCAAGAGGGGTGGACTACTACAAAGAAGAAGGGAAAAGGAAGAAATAGGAAAACAACTGATGTAGGGGGAGATAGCAGCAGAGGCAGACCATCGCATATGAAGACCAGACAAAGGAGATGGAACAAGAAATCACTAGGGGGAAACAATCCACCCTGTTGGCCCCCCTAGAAGGATTAAGAAATGAAGATTATCTCATGGAACATAAAGGGGCTTAATAGCCCTCAAAAGCTGGTACTGGTTAGAAACTGCATTTTTGATAATAAAGTTGATATCCTTCTATTGCAGGAAATTAAAATGACGGAGGAAAACTTTAAACTTGCTCTAAGGAACATCTAGCCCAATGTGAACTATGCTATTAGTGGTGCTCAAGGTGCTTCGAGTGGTATTGCAACCTTATGGAGCCACAATATTACTGGGAGTGTGAGGTCCTATGATAGGTATTATATTGAAGTCTCATTTCAATGTCACTCTGATAGGTGGAACCTTATTAATGTATATGCCCCTAATACATGTAGTAGAAAGAAGGAGGTCTGGGATAGCATGGCTAACAAAATCAAGAATAAGAGAGGTATGAAGTAGATGGTTGCGGGGAATCTCAACTCACCCCTTTATCCTTTGGAAAAATTAGGGGGAACCACGGACTACTCTGATAGCATGTCTGACCTTGCTGACTTATTAGGGAATACTGGCCTTATGGATATTGATCTAATGGGAAAAGATTTTACCTGGTCCAACAGGAGGCAAGGGAGCAATATTATCCAGGATAAGCTTGATAGATTCCTTATTTCCTCTTATTGGGCCATTACTAACCTGGTGCATCTGTCGGCCCTTCCCCAGGTGGGCTCTGACCACAACCCTCTATTGCTCAATTGGTCTGAAAGGTGTAGAAAAGGCCCCTTCCCCTTTAGATTTGAAATGATGTGGGCCCTTCATCCTAATTTTAGAGATTACCTTGCAGGGTGGTGGAATATCCCAGTCCAAGCACCAGCTATGTTCAAATTGGCAAAGAAATTAGCTAATGTTAGGAGCAAGGTGAAAGGATGGAATAAGTACACTTTTGGCAACGTCTTGAACAGGAAGAAAAACATCATGGAGTAGCTTAGGGAGGTACAAAGTAGGATGGAGTAGGGGGACAGATTAGAGGAGTTACAACCCCTTGAGATGAAACTTTCCAAGGAATGGGCACGGACTCATAAGGAAGAAGAGATCTACTGGAAGAAAAAGTCTAGGGTCCAATGGCTGAGGGAAGGGGATAGGAACACCTCTTTCTTCCACCAGTCCACCTTAAGGCATAGGAAGAGAAATACCATCAGGACACTGAAAGATGAACATGGGAGGGAACTTGAAGACGATGGGGAGATAAGGGGTCTTGCCTCTAAACATTTTGAAACCCTGCTCGCTGACTAACATTCCAGCGCCCTTCCTAAGGACATTGACTCCCTATTAAAGGTCATTCCTCCCGTACTTTTAGAGGATGATAATTGCTCCCTGACTAAACCTATCTCAGAAGAGGAGGTCAAGTTTGTTGTTTTTTCCATGGGCACTTTCAAAGCCCTGAGCCCAAATGGGTTCCCCCCAACCTTCTTCCAAACCTTCTAGGAGATAGTTGGGAATGATGTCGTTAAGGAAGCCAATCACTTCTTTAGGATGGGCAGACTTCTACGGAAGTTGAACAGCACTTTCATTGCCTTAATTCTGAAGAAACTCAATGTGAAGCTTATGACAGACTACATGCCTATCAGTCTTTGCAATACGGTGTACAAAGTCTTCACCAAAATCCTGGTCTTTAGGCTGCAAACCCTCCTGGATAAACTCATTGCTCCTAATCAAAAAGACTTCATCCCAGGGAGATAGATTCTGCATGCGGCCATCACCACCCATGAGATCATCCATTCCATCAACAGGAGCAATAACTTAGGTATGATATTCAAACTGGACATATCCAAAGCCTATGACAGGGTGAGTTGGGATTTTCTGTTTAAGGTTCTCAGAAAATTTGGCTTCAATGAGAGGATTGTCAATATTACCAAAGAATGTATATCTACAGTGCATTTCTTGGTCTTAGTTAATGGTTCTCCCAGAGGAGTCTTTCCCTCTGGGAGAGGCCTTAGACAAGGCGACCCTCTATCACCCTATCTTTCCATATTGCTTGCTGAAGTTTTGTGTAGGAATGCTTATAACTTGTTAATGCAGGGAACTCTTAGGGGCATTAAACCTGCCTCTACTGCTCAGACTAAAGTTATACAAAAGTTTGTGGATGACACTATTCTATTCATGATAGCCTCCGTTGTGGAAGCTAGAAGATGGAATTTGCTCCTCAATACTTATGAGAAGGTCTTGGGTCAAAGCATCAACTTTGAGAAAAGTCATATCTATTTTCTGAATACCCTGGAGGACTTGCAGCAAAAGATCACTAGAACTCTAGGCTTCTCAAGTGAAAGACTCCTAGCCACCTATTTGGGCCTCGCTCTTACTACTTCTAAAGTCTCAACCGAATTCTGGAAAGGGTTGTTGGAGAGAATGCAAAGGAAACTAGTTGGATGGAAAGGGGCTCTCCTGAGTCAGGCAGGGAAGTTCTAGCTCCTCAAAGCTTCCCTACAGGGGATGCCAAACTATACTCTAAGTCTCTTTAAGATTCCAAAGTTTGTGGCGGATAAGATAGAACAGATCTAGAAGAAATTCCTCTGGTCTTGGGTCGAAGAGAAACGGAGAATTGCCCTTGTTGGGTGGGAAAAGGTTTGCACTCCTAGATATCAAGGAGGTCTTGGTCTAAGAAGAATTCATCTTATGAATCATGCCCTCTGTCCAAGGTGGGGTGGAACCTTATTCAAGGCAATATAGACTGGGGGGACATCATGGTTGCTAAGTATCTCAATAGGAATAAGGGTAGAGGAATCCTCTCAGAGAATGGCCTCCCTAAAGGCTCGGTCATTTGGAATGGGGTCCTCAAGACCCAGGGTCTTCTTCACCGAGGCATCAAGTGGAAGATAAGGGACGGTAGGGAAGTCCACTTTTGGAAGGACGGATGGCTGAAGGATAATCCTCTGATCGAGCTGGAGTACAGCAAAATTGTGGATAGGGCTGGTAGGGTTTTTGGATCCAAGGTGGCTGATTACATAAGCACTAATGGGGGTCTCAAGAATTGGATGGTTCTGTCTGCTGGTGGTCTTGAGAATGAGGAGGATGGGGTGTTAGCACTTCAGCTCCAAAGGGATTTGAATGACTATAGACTCTCTCTCTTCCCCAAGAGAGATAGGATGATATGGGATAAGGATAATAGAGGCTTGTTCACAGTCAAAAGTGTCTATGGTCTGTTGTTAGACCCAGGTACAAATCAATTATGGGGGAAAGTTTGGATGTCAAGACTTTGACCAAAAGTTAATTTCTTTTGGTGGATCCTGATGCATAACAAAGTCCTGACCATTGATAACTTGAGAAAGAGGGGATTCCAAATGCCAAGTAGATGCACCCTTTTTGGTTCGGAGGAAAAGATGTCAGGCCACCTCTTTCTTCACTGCAGCTTCACTTGGGAGGTGTGGGGTTTAATCCTAGAGAAATTAAATTTAAGTTAGTCCTTCAACAACAACCTTGAAGCTTTGGTCTAGGATTGGAGGCCCCCCTTCAAACTTGTCCTCCCGGTGTCCAGGGAGCTTTGGTCACAAATCCCTCCCCATTTAGCTTGGAGCCTATGGAAAGAATGCAATAATAGAATTTTTAGGGAAAAGAGCAGAACCCCTAAGGATGTATTCCTGCACTTCTACAAATTGCTTATGGAGAGCATCAATTCTTGCAAGTTTAAAGCTACAGAGAGCTCTCCAGGAGGTGAGGAACAGAGTCTCTTAAAATAGTGGAACATTAGCCCTAATTCTTGTCGGGTAGACAACCCTAAAAGGATTGCCAAGGCTAAAACCAAATGGGCCTTACCTCAGCAAGGGTGGTTCAAGGTCAACTTTGATGGTGCTGCTAAGGGAAATCCAGGGGTGGCCAATGGAGGAGGAATTATCAAGACCGACACGGGGGCCTTCGTGGGAGCCTTCGCGGGTGGAATTGGTCTAAAAAGCAACAATGAGGCTGAAGCACTTGCTATGCTATGGGGGATAAAGTTGGCCATTTCTTTGAACATCAGGCTTCTTCATGTGGAAGGAGACTCCCAGCTTGTGGTTAATGCAGCCCTGGGTTCGACCCAAATTGGGTGGAATTTAGTGGACATCATGGGAGATATAAAACTGCTTCTTAACAGAATGGAGGACTTCAAGATCTCGCATATATACAGAGAAGGGAATATTGTTGCCGATGCCTTAGCCAATATGGGCAGTGGCAGAGAAGGATTGTATTGCTTGAGGAGCATGACCAGCTTGCCTACAGATGTTCATACCCTTATTCAAAAGGATGGTGATAGTCACAAGAATTAAGAAAGTCAAGATTGTCATTATTCTCTAGTATTGGTGGGAGAATGGTGGGACTAGTGTGTCTGGCTATGGCAAGTCTAAGGAAGGTTGCATTTTGATTGGTAGAAATGGCAGGTCTAACCTTTTGAATTTTCAAAATCATAGGCGCGAGACATTTCAAAACTATAGAGGTAGGAATTGTGGTGTCTGGGACAAGTTGCGGTCTAGTTAGCGGACTTGTAGTCATAGGTGCCATGGGTTAGAGGATTAGGTGCCACACTGGAGTGCCACATCCTCTCTTGTCAGATGGATGGCTAAGATGACAAGATGGCAAATCATTAGATTCACAAGCATTGAGACTAGGAGTTATCTGGAGGTCATATTTAACTTGTTAAATAGGACGTCGTGCAGTCAATTGGCTAGGCTTCGAAGGATTGATTGGATGGTTCTTTAGATGGGCAATTATATTTAGTTAATACCCATGACCGGTGATGTCTACCTTCACATGAAGCAGTGACTGAGTCCTCTCCCCAAGGCAATGTTCTTAGGTGGCAAGGATGTGGTATATCACCTCATTAATTATGCTGCAATAATTATCTTCTTGCCATGGCTTTCTCATTTTAATGGGCCACCTGCTATTTTCATCATTTCCTGTCTCAGTTTTAGCTGCCATAAAAACTACAAGCCCATTTTCCTCTGTAACTTCCAAGCTATCATGATGGGCGGAGATATTGTCAAAATCAAACCCAACTCAGCGGAGGAATTCAAACAGGACCTATAGTGTGGCATATCATTCATGAAGGAGAGGTGGTTCCTTTTCTAGAAGGGATGATGGGCCATGACAAGAATCTCTCGCATCAGTTTGCGGAATCTTGGGATGAAGAAACTAGAGAAGTTAAGATTGGTGGCATTGGCTTTCAAGTGTCTGAAGAAGTGATCGGGCAGGCTACAGGGTTTTCTATTAGAGGAAAGAAGCATTTGAGACATAGTAGGGTGACAGACCCTGAACTTATGGCTGCACAGAGGGTTTGAAAGAGAAAAGTTGCTAGAGCCATGGGGACAAATCTACCTCATGATTATGAAATTCTTCACACTGGAGGGAAGATTCAAGGTTTTTTATCACTACCACTTTGCTCTCCTTAATCATTTTAGGAACAATTTGGAAATTAGTTTCCCTTCCTTTCTCCTTTCTTCTCTAGACAATTCTATCAAGTTAGTTCGGGAGATTAGGGCTAAAAATGTTGACCACCCACTTATTCCCATTCTTCAAGGCCTTGTTCTGAGACTTTACCACTTTCACCTCGCCTTGTGTCCCCCAAAACGAATTAAAGTCAAGATGCTTAAGGACCCACAACCAAGCGTGTCTCCTGGTCCTATAGGGAAGGTGAAGACCTATGTGGGGACCCCTAAGGGTGATCCTCACACTACAGATGATAACCCTATGGGAACCCCCACCACCTCCAAGAAGAAACCCCAGCAAGGTGTCACAAAGGTGACTGGGAAGAGGCCAACTAAAAGAGATAGAATGGAGGCTGAAGATGAAGGGACGGCTACTGAGAAAAAGGCTAAGAAGGGTAAGGGGGCTGTGATTATGGTGAAGCCTGAGGATGAAGGAGCTACTACTAAGAAAAAAGCTAAAAAGGCTAAGGAGGTTGGGACTACAATTGTGCCTGTGAAAATTGTGGAGCTAGATTCTAAGCATAAGATTGTTGGTAGTGGGGAAGGTGTAGAGACTATTAGCCCGAAGGTTTGTCAGTCTACCTGCATCACTAAGGGTAAGGGGACTGTGATTATGGCGAAGCCTAAGGATGAAGGAGCTACTACTGAGAAAAAAGCTAAAAAGGATAAGGAGGTTGGGACTACAATTGTGCCTGTGAAAATTGTGGAGCTAGATTCTAAGCATAAGATTGCTGGTAGTGGGGAAGGTGTAGAGACTATTAGCCCGAAGGTTCGTCGGTCTACCCGCATCACTAGTAAACCTTCTGCAACCCCCCAAGAGGTGGAGATTTCTAATGAATCAGAGTTTGTGGAGGAAACAATGGAGGGAGGGGAAGAAACCCCCATCGAGTCGGTGCATGAAGTTGAGGGGACTAGCCACTTAGCCTCCATCAACAAATCCATTTATGAGGATGTGGGTGAGGCTGGGAGGGTGTCTGGGGGACATGACAATAAGGGAATCTGCTCTCTATGCGTCAAGATTACTGAAGACCTGAGGCAACTCCAAGAGAAGATGGTGGGAATGCAGAAGAAGTGGAAGGTCATGACTAAGTTTGCTGCTAAGGCCTTGCATCAGGCAACGCCGATCTTTGTGGTGGTTAAGGACTTGGATGACAAGGTCAAGCAGGTGGGGGTTGACAACTTGATAGTATGGGATGACTAATAGTCCCTAGTTTCTTGTTGCTTCTGTTATCTTTGCTATTTTTTATTAGGAGTTTTTTATCTATTGATCATGAATTGTTCTTGGCTTTTTAAAGGTCTCTAGCCCAAGGGGCTATTTTGTATAGGGTTCTAGACCCTCTTTTCCAACTGAACTAATCAAAAACAAGTTATTAACAAATATTTTTAAAATAAATCAAAATTTTTTTAATATATTTTTAAAAAATACATTTCAAATCTACACATAAATCTCAAAAATCACTAGTTCACATCATCTTAAAATTCTTAACAATTTCCTTGTTGTAAGTGACAAAAAAGGAAAATTTGATTTCAAATGTTGACTTCAATGCCCCACTTAGATCAAAATGTTGAACACACTATTATGTTGTCACCCATACCATCTACCCAACAATATCAAAATTAGAAGACCTCTACATTTCCTTCTACCTATATTCACCAATATGGAAGACACAAATCCCTTTGACTATAATTCTTGAGCCCAAACTAGGGCAACACTATTCACCGTTGTAGTGTGTCGTACCTGTTGGTTCTTTGTTTAAACTTAATAGTGTTATTTTTATTAAGTTTTGTGTGATCTTTCAGACTAGATGGAAGTGCAGAAGGGGTTTTTTGGTTTGCATGTGTTTGTTTTGCCAGATTACATGCAAATAAAACCTAAAAAAAGTACAATAGATATGAACAAAATAAGAGAGACCCAGATCATTAAATGACTCCTAATGAATTATAGTTGCATAGCCATTTGTATTTTTGCAACTTGACAAGTCTGTTGTACATGAGCCAACTACATGAACCAGAGGAAATCACTCCAAAATATTTAGCAGCATGGATCTTCCACAAATAATAAATACCATTGAGAAATAGGACCCTAGGCGCCATGGTTGAAGGAGAAAGAAGACATGAAATGAATGAAAAGACGGCTCCAAGATGACCCACATTCCTCCAGGAGGTGTATAGCCTGGCTGGTATGGTATATCAGCAAATACAATGCCCAAACCCTTCTTAAATTCCTCTTCTATGAACTGTATGTTGCTGCTAATAAATGGTGACCATACTGGGAGTTAAAACAATAATAAACACTCAACCAAACTACCACAATATGGTACGTCCTAGCTAAGAATGGTATGACCAGTAGGGTAGGGAAAACACGGCCCCAAAGACATCATAAACTGCTCAAATCTACCCTGAAATATTTTTCTCATCTGTCACAATAAATCTGCAAATGATGTAATAAATAAGTCCTCAAACCCTCACCATGATGAATCCCATTGAAGCACAACTGCAAATACTGGATATATCTACCTCTATAGCACCTTTGGACGGTCTTGCATGCCTACAAAATGTTGTTACTAACGGAAGTTTGCATTTCCAATAGCCTGGGGTTCAAATCTCCTTCAAACCCTCTCAAAACCCTTGTAGAACAAAAACAAGCTTTTTCACAATATCAACGCATATCCCAAATGAGCTCTTTTTCCATCTTTTATTTCCCAAGAGGGCCATTGCACTTTGGAGGGAATTATTTTATTTTAAAACACTTTATAATCCCCAAGAGGTGGGCGTCCAAGTCACTTAAGTGACACTTTTAATATTACTTCATTATGTCACTTGATTTTAATATTTCTAAAGTCCCACATTAAATAATTATTATTAATCTTCAGACTTTAAAACAAAGGGCAAGATATACTCGGAATCCTATGTTCTATAGCTCATTGGAAAGGTCTCAAGGAAATGCATCCACTCCAATACTAAGAATCCTGAAATGACACAAACCCCCAATTTACTAAAAACTAGCAATTCTGGACCAAAAGCACACAAACCACCTCTAGAAAGTGCCAGCTAGGAACCAAACTGAACCCAAGCCAACATCCACTCAACTGATCAACCCATCCAATATTCCACCAACCATGGTTCCCTAACCAAGCTAGTTAGTCTATAGGAACTTGATAATAGACTAACTCTATATAGAGAAAGGGGACATTACAATCCACCCTCCCTAAGATTTCTTGCCTCAAGCAATCTCATATTAGGATGCGATAAAATCTGCTCACTCTCCCAAGTAGCATCGTCAACTAGCAGGTTTTTCCATTTGACTAGATATTCCCTGATAACCCTCCTCCACAAAGTTTGATATTTGGTATCAATAATGGCCTTAGGTACTAAAACCAACTTCCCCTCTTCATCAAAAGGAGGCAACTCTGCAGAAGGAACCACATTATGTCCTAACGCCTTCTTGAGGTGAGACACATGGAATACATTTGTACCCTGCTACCTATCAGCAACTCTAACTCATAACACACATTTCCAACCTTCTTGGAGATCATGAAAGGCCTATAGTATCGTGGCTTAAGCTTCTCTACACCACTCTTCTTGAGAGTGGACTGTCTATAAGGTTGTAGCATCAAATACACCATGTCAACAACCTTAAAAGAGGGCTTAGTCCTATGTTGATCTATATATTGCTTCTGTTGATTCTGTGCCTTTTGAATGTTTTCCCTCAATGACCTCATAATATCCTGACTCTCCTGCAAAAGGTCTTTGGCCTTAGGTACTGTGTTATCACCAAATAACAAATCCACAAAGCTCGGTGCCTTGTACCATATAGTTTCATGAATGGTGACATCTGAATGGACATGTGATAAGTGGTGTTATAGTAGTATTCACCCATGTGAAGCCACTTTACCCATGCCTTTTTCTACCGTGATATATAATTTCTAAGGTATCCTTCCACCCATTTATTGACTATTTCCATCTGGCCATCTGTCTGTGGGTGGTAACTGGTGTTGGGGATGATCTTTGTCTCCATCAACCAAAAGAGCTCATGCCAAAAATTACTTAGGAACCTATTGTCCTTGTTGCTTACTATGCTCCACAGCAACCCATGAAGATGGAATACCTCTCTAAAAAATAATTCTGCAACCTGAGTTGTAGTGAAGGTGGTTGGAATAGCAAAGAACTGTGCAAACTTCGTCAACCTCTCCACCACCACGAAGATGCAATCCCGACCTTGGACTTTGGGAAATCCCATGATAAAGTCCATCAAAATACTTTGAGAAATCCCATGATAAAGTCCATCAAAATACTATCTCATTTCCTCTCAAGTATGGGTAGGGGCTGCAATAAATCACCTAGGAAAGAGTGCTCCTGTTTGTTCTACTGACATGTCAGGCACTCCCTCACATACTTCAACACTTCAGTTTTGATGCCCTTCCAAGTGAAACACTCTATCACCTACCTATGTGTTTTGAAATAACTAGGATGACCAGCCATAAGCAAATCGTGGAAAGCTCTCAAAACCCTCTATTTCATCTATGAACCTGGCACTAGAAGAATCCTTCCCTTGTAAATGATCAAGTCATTAATCACTGTGTATCTATCATCTCTAATAGTGCCATCTATGATCTCAAAAGCCCATTTATCTTTTGTATACTCTGCAGATATCAACTCTCTCTAGTCCTCAACAATCTCACCCAATGCACACAAATGAGGTCTCTTGTACAATGCATCAGCAACTATATTTTTCTTTCCTTTGACATAGACAATGTCAAAGTCATAGGCCTAAAGTTTACTGACCCACTTCTATTGCTTGTCATTAAGGTCCTGCTATCCAAGGAAATGTTTTAGGCTGCTATGATCTATTTTTTACCACAAACTTACTCCCTACCAGGTACTGCCTAAACTTAGCCAAAGTGTGCATGATCGCTAACATCTCCTTGTCGTATATATTGTAGTTCTTCTCTACACCCCTCAACTTCCTACTCTCAAATGTGATGGGGTGTTTATCTTGCATCAATACCGCACCAATGCCTTCCCCTGAGGCATCACATTGTAGCTTAAAAGGCCTGCTAAAATATGGAATGGCCAACACTGGACAGGTACTCATCAATTCCTTAAACCTGTCAAAACACTACTAAGCATCACTAGACCAACCAAATGCATCCTTCCAAGTCAAGTCTGTAAGGGGGGTAGCTGACTGTAAAAAACCCCTCACAAAGTGGTGGTAGTACCCACATAATGGAATCCCTTGAGCGCTGAGAGATTCTTTGGTGGCAGTCAATCAATAATCGCCCAGATTCTTTTTCGGATCTACCTTAACATTACTAGCACTAATAATGTGACCTGAGTATAACAACTTGGTCATCCCAAACTCACACTTCGACATCTTGGCATATAATGACTCACGCTCAAGTATGGTCAAGACAATGTCTATGTGCTTCAAGTGTTCCTCCCATGTCCTGCTGTATATAAGTATGTCATTAAAGAATATGAGCACAAATCTCTTCAACTGCTCTCTAAATACCTTGTTCATACAAGACTGAAAAGTGGTTGGCACATTGGTCAAACCAAAAGGCATGACCAGAAACTTGAAATGCCCATAATGGCATCTGAATGCTGTCTTCTCAACATCCTCCTCCCTAATCCGTATCTGATGATAACTAGATCTCAAATCACTCTTTGAGACGTAGCATGCTCCATGCAATTCGTCTATGAGCTTGTCGATGTGACGAATGGGGTACCTATTTTTTATGGTCTTTTTATTTAGCTCCCTATAATCAATACACATCCTAAGCATCCCATCCTTCTTCTTTACTAGAACAACAGAAGAAGTGAATAGACTCCTACTCAGTCTAATATGCCCCATTTTGAGAAGCTCCTTAATAGCCTTCTCGATCTCGTTCATATATCTTTTTGGATGTCTATATGGTGTAGTAATAATAGGTTTGGCACCCTCTTCGAGCTCAAAAATATGCTCAATTCTCCTATCAGGGGGTCTGCCTGGTGGTATGTCACTAAACATTTTGGTGTGTTTAGTCAATAGAGCCTAAATGTTAGGAGGATACGCATGCTTCTACTGCTCTATAACTTCAGGCATCACCATCACCTCTGCTGCCCACTAAACCTGATCATGATGTATCATCCACTCCATTCTCTTAAGTGAAACCACTCTCAAACCACCATCCGATAATCCTCTGAGCACATGTCTCCTACCATTCACCTCGAACTTCATTTCCATGGTTCGCAAGTTGAGGGTGAACTCCCCAATGTCATGAAGTCATCTCATACCCAACACAACATTCATCTCACCCATACTAACCACATAAAAATCTGACTGGCAAATATAATCATTCAACTGAATGGTTAGGTTGGGTATTCTCCTAGTACAGGTGAGAACAAAACCATCTGCCCACCAAGAACTCCTCTGATCCTGAATGATCCCTCTCTGAATACTGGTAAGGTGTACTGTGGGAAGATTAATTTGCTCTTCCTTATCTGATGCCTCAGATGCACCATATGAACCTGAATCATTGGCTTCTGATTGCTATTTTGAATGACGTTCTAACTCCACTAACTCATCTATAAAAAAGTACTCTAGCTATTTTGCTTTCCCTTGGGCAACACACTTGTGCTTAGGATCCCAGGGCTCTCGACAATGAAAACATAGCTTCTTTCTCCTAAGGTCATTAAGTTGATCATTATCCAACCTAGGAGGACTCTTGTGTTGTTGTCTCGGTTCCTTTTAAAAGTGTCTTATGTCCTTGTCCTTCTTATGACTAGACCCCTTAGACTTAAATTTACTCGTCCATGCCAAAGATTCCATGTCACGTGCCTTCTTCATGGCCTCTTGAAGAGTTGGTGGATCAAGACCCTTTATCCATCCTCACAAGGGATCATATTGTTGTCCCATTTTCAAAATTGTATTAAAGCATTCATACCTTAGCTTTTTATTCATCCTTTGTATGTCACTTCCTTGTTTCTTCACCCCAAGTTCAACTTTACTTAGTCATTTTTCAAGTTGTCAGTGATCCTTTGCATTCTTGAACCAAAGTTGGTGCGTTCAAAAGTTCTTGAACCACCTGACTTCCCAACATGCCCATGAGTTCAATATCTTAAGTTTCCTTTGTGTCTCAGCATTGTGAAGTTTCTATGTTGTCAGGAGGTTAGAAGTTCTTTGAACTTCTAAACCTCCAAATTAGAGTTCAAAGGTTCTATTTCTGCCCGACTTGCCAACTTCGAAGAGCTTGTTCCTTCATATGGTGTCTTTGTTGTGCTAGCATAGGATATAAAGGAATGGCACTTGTCACTTTGCATTTAATTAGAAGTATGTAAGAACACAGTGGCACAATCTTCAGATGGAAACTCAAGATATGTATTAATGAATTCAAAAGATAAATTCGCCACCAAAATTTAATGTTCCCTACAAGCGAATTTATGTGAAGTAATAAATGGCTAGCTTGCTACACGTGGAATATCAGCATAACACCATTCTCGCATGTCAGCACGATTAGCAGTTCCATCTTTTTCTTGTTTTACTCTATTATAAAAGCACAACACTTCTTTTGGGAGTTAGAAAATTTCTATTTCCATGTATCTGCATAAAGAACTTCCTGTTAGTGGCTTGCATTTTCCTGTGTTATCTGCATATGCTTCGGAGTCTCTGTTTGTTTGGTTCCCTAAATATATGAAAATGAAGTTCAAATTTCAAGGAATTCTTATGGATTCTATCGAGGAGAATGGTTTGTCTAGGGTGAGGGATACCAATTTGGGCCATGTTGATTTTGAAGATTTCTGGAAAAGAATGCAGTCTAAAAATCAAACTCCTTTTCTGGAAGAGGTTGTTAGTAGTGGGTTGGATAAAGCTGGAGATTTTCTGCCCATAGTGCATTGTTCTAAATTGATGGTGGCATGTGCTAATAGTAACTTTCCAGAGTCCCAAGAGATAAGAACCCCTGACGGTTCTGTTGTGGCAAAAATTGATTCTAAATCTATCACCCTAGCTCTGAATTTGGAGGAATACAAAGACAATGCTAATGTTTCTATGTCCTTTGCCTGGAATTATTACAATGAAAGAAAGGATTGGTGTCATACTTGCATTGCCAAGAGATGGTTAGAAATTGAGAAGACTGGGAAATCTCGGCTTCTTGCCAATCTTAAAAGGAGGCATTTTAAAGAAGAGATTTCAGATATGATAACCTTGTTAAATCGAGTACTTGGGAGCCTAGAATTGGATACATTTGAGTTTTAGATGTGTAGATTCATTTTGTTGATTTGTGGAGACCACCGTATTGATTGGTTGAAAATTATTAGTGAAATTTTGCATGAACTGTTGATGAATTTCACAAGAAATGTGAGTTTCCACATGTGTTCCCAACTAGTGTACGTCTTGGCTCAGAGAGAGACTACTTGGCCTAGCCTGAGGATTCAAGGAAATCATGTCACAGGTGAGCCCGTGTATCAAATTTTCCATCAGTTACAGAAGATTGAAGGTATGAAATATTTTGGGCAAGTAAATGATGCTTTTTCTATGATGTTAACTAAGAAAATTGATGGCTCGATAGAGCGAAGGTTTTCAATTGAAGTGGCCACTTTGGTCATGAAATTTGGAAGTTTTTACATACAGTTTGATCACTTTTCTTATGAGGATTGGGGGTTATGAAATTGGCCCATTGAAATTGCCACGATACCCATCCGACTATCTTGTGTTTCTGGAGTTGTGCCGTCAGATGGCATCAGTGAATGTAAAATATCATGCTATGAAGAAAAAGGAGTATTATTTCCCCGTCTCAATGTCTTTCTATTCCTGCAAGAGTAATGATGGAGCTAAAAATGTTGACAACCTGCTATCAGAATTCAGCCTCCATAGTTTATCACCCCGTGCGGCATTTGACAGTAAGAATTTCATAAAAGAAAATATGCATGGAGGTGGCTCTTATCTGCATCAACCTCAACTCAAAGATTTTTGGGAAGATTTCTTAGATGAAAGAAAAGTGCAAAGAAAATAGATGAAGCTAATTGTTGATCAGGTTTGAGCTTTCAGGTTAAATATCTAGGTTCCCGACATAGTCGATGACAACTCAGATATCATAGAAGAAGGTTATCATGTCACATCAATGAAGCCCCTAACTCCTATGAAATGGTTTGGGAAAGAAATTACAGATGTAAAGTTTCTTTCTCTCCATGTATTGAGATGAACAAATAAATGGTTAAAAGTAAAGGAATGTGTTGGTTCTAGAACGCCAAAGGATTCGACCTCTCAAGGTCAAAGCAGGTCTCAAACTACTCAAGTACTCATACAGAAGGTCATCTAGTTTGGACCTGACTCTTCAGAGAGTTGGCTCACAATCGAATGGCAATGGTGACAAGCCCCCTGATGAGGTTGGAAAAGTGAAGACGGCATGTGAGCAGGACACTCAATCAGCGAAAGGAAACACCAAAATGGTTGCTTCTTCATCAAAGGTAGACCATGTGCCACCTATTAATAACCCTGTAAGTGAAAGTGATTCTTTCATTTTCTCTCAAATTGGAGAAGATAGTTTGTTGTGATCTCTGTTAAGTCCACCAAATTCTCCCCATCAAAATGAGCCTCCAGAATAAAATTCTCAACATGTGCCTCTAATTGATGTTGTTGATGCTGCTAATGTTCCTGCCTCATCTCCTAATTGGCTGAAGAAAGTTTTCCAAAGGAAAAAGAGGTATACACTGCCTATAGATGAAGGTATTGATATTGTATCTAATTTTCTCCAAAGTACTCCTAAGCCCAAATGTTCTAAAAGAATGTCAAGAATGGTAACCGACCTTGCCTCAGGAAACCAATTTATGGAAATTGCAGATCTGATAGTGGACAAGAATGAGGATGAAGTGACAGAAGCTGACTTCAGGATGAGCAGAGTGGATCTTGGACCTTCTAATATTGAAGGTGACCTTTACCATGTCAAATACTCAGTCAACAACATATCTAAAAGGGTAAAGGGGCTACAAGTGGAGAATTCAAAGTTACTAGCCCATGTAAGTTCTCTGTCATCTTTTTTTTATTCAATTGCTAAGATAATAACGCCCTCAAATGAAACTCCCCCAAATGCTGACCTTCGCATTCTTGATCCTAACTTGCTTCAACAAGTAAAAACATCATTGTCTTTGAGAAATACGGATCAATAGGTTAAAAAGTTATTTTTGATGATCTTGTGTTCATAGAGGAGGTAGTAAAATTGTTTGACTCCATGTATGTGAAAAGGGAAGCTTTGATGGTAGAATTTGACAAGGTTAGAAGTGATCATCATAGTCTGTCTCTAGTTTCTAAAGAGATACAAGAAATGGCCAATATGGATCTTGGTATCTTAGTGGCTGAAGAGCTGTTAAGCAATCCTAGAGAACTAGACACACCTGTTTGGGCTGATGTAGTTGAATGGAAATGATGTCTTGAAATAGCAGTAGAAGATGAAATGAGGAAGGCAATTGCAATCTATTACAAAGAAATGATGATAATTAAGAGGAATTATGCCACTCTGGAGGTGGAAGCTAATGGGTCCGATGCTGAGAAGCTGCTAGATGTCAAAGAAATAAAACAAAATTTCAAAAAAGTATTAACTGATTAAATAATGAATTATGATGTAATAATAGGAGAATCACTAGGGAGACTTGCAAAGATGGTGGCCTATATTAACAGTATCAAAAATGAATTTGATGAAGTGCACCGAAAGGTGGTGGATGCTGATAGAGAAGTGATGAAGAAGAAACACTAGATTAATATGACAAGAATTCCACTCGGGATGTTGTTCACACCTGTAATCAACAAGTACAGGACATATAAGGCAAGGCTACAATCACAGGTACCCCAAATGGCGCAAAGTAGCATGGGATAAGGCGAAGAGATGAAGGAAGAGGAAGCGATGGATGAAGTGGACAACAGTGATGAGGATTTGCAAATCCTCAATTGATTTCATTTTTAATGCTTTAGTTGTTTTAAAATTGTAGTTAGGGTAAAATTGCAAATCAGGGCAAATGAATAAACAGCAATGATAAAAACCCTAGCAATGCACAATGAAGCACAAGACAACATGAAAATCAAAATAACAAATGTAAATGCAAACCGATCTCCACGTTATGCTTGATTTATCTCCATTGCTCTTCTGCACCTCGCATGAGCATGCAAGATTTTGAAGGATTGTTGTTGGAAGAATGTTGGGTGCTCACTTCTGTAGCATAACATTAAGATGAAGATGCTAGAATGAATGATAGATGAAGGATACAAAGGCTCTAATGATATTTCAACAGCGTGTGGATACTTGAGGATCAATGCATTATAGAAAATTTGGCAGAAAATGGTACTTGAAGCTCAATGCATGCTAATGGCTTGTGAGGGGTTTGATTTATAGGAAAGGCTTGGTTCAAATGGATGGTTGAGATTAAAAAGTTAATTGATTGATGTAGACGGCTAGGATTGATTAGGTATTCCCACTCTTCAAAGGAGTTGTAGTCATTTGACAAGTGTCAAAGAGGATAGGGCTCATGTGTGCTTGTGTACATAAAAAGTACTACATGTGAAAGATATTAAATAAAAGGCTGTAGTACGACTTATCTTTTTTAAATGAAAGAGGCACACATGCCGGCTAAATGATAAGATAAATTAATTAAATAAATAAAATTTATTTAATTAATTGGAAAGTCGGCTTATAATGAAATGTGAGAACTTAATTCAAATAAAATATTTGAATTAGTTGGGATATGAGTTGGATATTAATTAAATAAATAAAATTTATTTAATTAATTGGATAGTGGGATTAGGATTGATGTGGAAATTAATTAAATAAATAAAATTTATTTAATTAATTGGCTAAGGAGGATAAGGATATGATTGGGATATTAATTAAATAAATAAAATTTATTTAATTAATTGGCTAATGGATAAATGGGATTAAGAGTGGGAATTAGGACAAAATGCTACATGATGTCTAGGATAATGTTTTAACAAGGTGTTGCAAGACATGGACAAAGTTGGGACAATTTTGGGTGTCTACATTTTGCCCCTCTTTGAGATGATGTTTGAGATGATGAGCTTTGTGTCGAGTAACATCATTTCAAAGAAGTTAAGGTATGGATAATTGATACGAATGCTAATGATGATGATAGAAAGGATAGGTTGGTGATGCCCCCTCGAGAGGATAGGTGGGTTGGACAAACACGGGTATGCTCTCGAAAAGAAATGGTTTGGCTAAGAAAGATAGCTAAGGGAATGGATAGAAGAAATGAATGATGTGTTATGCTGCAAAGGAAGTGAGCAACCATAATGTTTGATATAGCACTAGACGTTATGCACCAAGGTATAAGGACCAGGGTGACGATGTGTCTTGTGCCCCAGCATAATGCAACCTTGTCTGGATACAAGATATGAATATTAGCTGGATTGATACTGATATGATGCAAATGCAAGATAAAATAATAACACACACAAGCAAGCAAGCAAGCATGCACAAATGATTCAAAAACAAACAAGGTATTGCCCCTATCAAGCTGTAAACCAGTGATTGATTGCTGATTGATGATGGTTGAGAGTGTTGTCATTGCGGGGAAAGCTATATCCCTAGATCAACACAAGGTTATTTGCTGAGTTGGTTGGCTAGTTGATTGATTGATTTGGCATACAACAAGGCTAGGATCAAGACCATGGATTGTGTTTGGATAACTTGGCTTGATTGATTAACTTGATTGGTATAGCTTAAGGATGGGCTTGCATTTGGATCATTGTTTGGAATGGTTTGAAGATGATGAAATGTTGATTAGATTGATGTGATGAAGGATGGATGATTTGTGGTGGATTGAGCTGCTTTTGATTTGCTGAAGTGACTGGATGTGTTTTGATGGCTGGCTTGATGTGCTTTGGTGTTGATGCTGATGATTGATAGGATTTGTTTTGATAGTTGGCTTGATGTGCTTTGGTTGTGATGTTTGTTGTTGCTGGGTTGATTGTTTTGATGATGATAGTGATGGTGTGATTATTAGAGTGTCCACGCAATCTAAGCTTAAGCAAGTGTTCTCAGTGTGCTCCAAGGATGTAAAACAAACAAGGTATTGCCCTTGTCAAGTCATAAACCAATAATTGATTGATTGTTTGATTGCTGATGATAGATAGTGGTGTCATTGCGGGGAAAGCTATATCCCTAGATCAACACAAGGATGTGGGAACGCTATATCCCATTGATGATGATTTATTTGGCTTATGACAAGATTAGGATCAAAACTTACTGATTTGATTGGATAATATTCATTGATTGATTAGCTTGCTTGATATGGATTAGTGTGACTTGGATTTTGAGATCATTGCTTAGATTGATTTGATTGATATGATTGGAAGGAGTGATTGATTGATGATGATGATGAGTTTAATTTTGATTGAATGTTGATGAAGTGGATTGTTTTGGATGATGTGATTGTTTTTATTGCTTAGATTTTTTGTTGGATATTTAATTTTTTGGATTTTTTTCGACATATTTTGATTTTTTTTTTTGAGATATTTTGATTTTTTTGTGTTTGTTTTGGGATATTTTGATTTTTTTTGGATTTTTTGAAATGTTGTGAAATGTCAATGGATTTACAATTGAGTAGCCTTTGTGCTAGATACCAATGACAAGGGAAAACCAAGTCTAGGTGCAAGGGATTGATAAAAGGATGGGCTCATAGTAAATGTAATAGCAAGATCATGAGAGTTGGATGGGATGGAAGAGAGGATAGGCCATATAAGGGATGGATGCTTGCCTCATGATAAACGGATAGTAGGCTATAGTGGAAAGCTCATGATAAACAGATGGGGATAAGCTATAAGATGAAAATCTCATGAAAAGGATATGCCATATTGGATGGATCATAAGGGAGCTAGGATGTGATCTCCAAAGGCTATGTTGCATCGGAAGAACTTGCCCCATTCTAGGTGGTAATGCTTAGGATTTTTACATGATCAGATTTTACATGGTGCTTATGATGATAGGATGACATGATGGATTGGTTTAAATGGGATGGATAAAAGGTCAATGGATAGGACTTGGTTTGGAAAGAAGGTATGCCAAGAAAGATCCAAACATGTTTCAACATTTTGCCTCTATGTCTTCATCAAAATCAAAAGGTGGAAGGATGGGTAAATGGGTTCAATAGGATAGGCATGTTTATGTAATGACTAAGGATGATAGGATGGTATGGTAATGGTAGGATAAGATAGGTTGGTATGATATAATGGGATGGATAGTTTGGAAATGGATAGGTTGGATGAGACAATGTGCCCCCAAGTGTAAGTGACCTAGAAGATCAACCTACACATGACGCCTGTTTGCCAAGTTTTCATCATGGTACTTATCCAAGGTGCCTGTTTACCAGGTTGTCACTGTTGGACAAAGGGATTTCTCTTTACTATTTTTTTATTTTTTTTATTTTTGGCTTTTTTCTTTTTTTGCTTTTAAATGGGCTGACAATTACACATGGCGCCTGTTTGCCAGGTTTTCACCATGGTAATGGATAGGAGGGACTCAATTGTCTAGTGCTATGAGAGATGATATTGTCCCTTTAGAGATGGATGATGTCTTCGCATGGACCATGTCATTATGCTCATAGATGTTGATAAGGGATTGCATGGATGGGAGATGGATTAGGTAGATAGTGGATTATGAAAGATTCATGCAAGGATAGATGGATGGGGATAGTGGATTATGGTGTGGATTTATGTAGGACTTAGGCAAAAGCATGGACCATAGGGATAGCATGGGGGAGATATGTAGGATAATGGATGGAAGATGGGGAGATGTAGTTATGTGGAGGTGTTGCGGAGTGGAATGGAACCATGACCAATGGTTGCACACACCGTAATAAACATTGAAGCTTTTGATTGGATGGTGGTGTAGGAAGCAATGGGGTTGTTTTCTTAGGAGATGGTTGATGAAGTGATTTAGGAACCCACATAGATTTAGTATTTTTAGTGCTTTTATTTTGCTTGTGGGATTGTTGAAGGGAATGGAAGTTTTGGGTGCAAATAGGCTTTTGGATGAATATAGGTGATTGGGATTCTTGAGATGTAGATGAGGATGCCTCGTTTGCTTTGCTAGCTATTTGCTTAGGAACCCAAACTATTTTGCTTTTGGGCTTTGCATTTGGACGTAAGGGTTTAGATAGCTTTGTGAATGTACGTTGCTTAGAATATAGATGATTTAGAGACTTTTCACATTGATTCCCTAAGGCATGAGGGTCCTTAGGAGTTTTAGTTCAATTTTTGGCTTTATAAGTAGAGGCATCAAAAATTTTTCTTTTGAATCCCATGGGGTGGGTGGAGTGGATGGAATGATTGGAAGCTTTATGCTTAAATGATGTGTGCTTTTGTTGGCCATGATTAGGAATGTAAGGATACTTATGGATGATAGATATGTTAGGTGTTGGAAGCAATGGTGGCAAAGTGAATGGAGGGATATTTGGAGTTGGTAAAAGTGGAGGCAAATTGGATGGTGGAAGGTGTATGGTCACATGCTTTTGACTTTTATAGGGTGATGGAGCTGGAATGACAACACATGTTTTGGGTATATGATAGGATATATGATGGTAAGTGGTAGATTTAGGATGCATGAAGGGATTACCAACATCTTGGCCTTGTTTACCTTAGGGTGTGTATCCAAGGCCATATGAGCATGGAGGGATCTTGACATGGTTTGGCTCCAAAATACCTTGTTCATAAAGGCTTAGACCTTTGCCTTGGTAGCTCATGTTTTGGAGGATGCGATGGATAATGGGACTAGGTGTGCTTTGAACATTAGACTTGAGCTCTTTATTGGATGGAGAAGATGAAGTGGAGGACAAAGGTTGTTGTTTTTGTCCTAAGGAAAAACACTCATGGACAAAGGTGGTAAGACCAATAGGACATGATGGTGGACTTGAAGTGGAATCGATGGTCGATGTGGAAGGAGGATCATTAGGATCTTGGTTATGTTCATTATGTTCGCTAAGATCCAAGTTATTTGTTTGATCTTTTATGCTTACTTGGGGGACAACTGTCTCATCATGACAAGTGGATGTTTGCTTATTATAGATAGGGCTAGATGGTAGATGACTAGGAGCAATTTGGATATCTTGCTCATGGATGGATATAGGATTATGGATAGGATCAAGGTGCTCATGGATAGCTTCTTCATAGGTATCATCTTGATCATAAAGAAGGTAAATGTTATGGATGGGTTGCATGAAAGTGTTTTGATCTTGTGTTGGACTAGGGCTTAATGTTTCCACATGCTTAGGATTAAACTCTTGACATACCTCTTGGGTTGCTTGAATGGAGGTAGATGACTCTTGGATAGGCTCTTGGTCAACAACATAAGAACATGATGACTCTTGACATGGATTCATAATAAGAGACTCTTGAATAGGCTTGATGTCTTGTAGGTCACATGATGGGCTTGAAGGGCTAAGAATGTTAATTGAGGGCTCTTGGATAGGCTCAAGGATAGGTGGACCACATGATGGAATTATAGGATTGGACATGACCTTTGGAAGTTCATTGGTAGGCTCATGAATGGGTGTTTGACATGGAGGTAGTTTATTCCTAGCTAGTAGCCAATGGATCACATCCTTCACAAGGGTATGGGTGGATGGGCAATATAATGGATGGATGATAAGGGTAGATGGCGTTGGAGTAGGATTAGGATTAGGTTGAGGGCTAATTGGATTGGGTGGATTAGGATTTGGACTAGATGAGGGTGACACATGGGATTGTGATGATGTGGCATGATTTCTTATTGTAGGTAGGTACACCTTGTAAACAATTGAGACAAATATTGGGCATTGATCTATATTATGGCCTTTGGTCCTATGGTATGCACAATAATCATGTTCATCATATGGACTTTCTTCACATGGTTTGATGGGGGGAAGTTCAATGAGTTTTGCTTCAAGCATTCTTTGTAAAACTATCTCAGCCGTATCCTTTGGTGAAGGATTAGAATGACATGGTGATGAATGTAATGGAGGGCTTGGTGGTTTGGAAGGTTGATGGATTAATGGACTAGGAGTAGGATCACATGATGGTGTTGGGATAGGACTAGTTGGTTTATGTGTTGGCATGTGATTGGATGGTGGAGGCCACTCTAGATTGGTATCTCCCTTGTCAAAGGTAATTAAGTCTTGCATAGGATAAATTGGGCTTTGATTTATGTACAAGGGACCACTTGGACTTGGATGTGCTTCTTGTTGGAAAGGTGGACTTAGGTCTATCAATGGTGCTTGATGGTCTTGTTGAAAAGGTGTACTTGGACCTGCTTGATTTATGTACAAAGGGCTATTTGGACTTGCATGTTGTTCTTGTGATATCACTTGATTGCCTTGTGGATGGGCTTGGTAGTGCATTGGAATGTCGACATGAGGGATTGGATAAGCTTGAGGTGGAGGTTGATAGGTTGGTGTGGCATTGATTTGGTGGATAGCTAGATTAGGTTGATATGGAGTGGCTAAGGATTGATGTACTTGTCAAGATTGACTAGTGGCTAAAAGGTGTTAGACTTGGGCTACAAAGTGTTGCAGTTGAGGTGATTGGCTTGCATGGGGTTGAGCTCTTTCGAGGAAGAATTGTAATATTTCAATGGCATCTTGGTTTAGGGGTTGTAATCCTTGATAAATATTTTGGAGGAATCTTTGGAATTTGATTTCTAGGTCCTCTAGTGTAGACATGTTGTCACCAAGTGTTTGTTTTAAGTCCTTTTAGCAAGTTGTTTAGGGATTTTGATGATGATGTGGCTTGTTTGGATGACTTGGCTATGTTTGGGTTGGATGATGACTAGGCTATGTTTGGGATGAAAGTGATTGGGTTTGAATGTTATTGGAAGAATGTGTAGGATGACTTGTCTTTATGTGTTTGGGTGTTTAGAGCTTGATGTGGCAATATTCAAACAAATGATTATGCATATACACACATGAATCACTCACGCAAGACACATAAGCAAGTTTTAGTTTGGAAGAATGTGATGATGGTTAAGCAAGCACGTGAAGACAATTCAACAAGTCCTAGTAAAGGCAAGGCCACTATCACAAGGAGGTTCTAATAAAAATCTGGGGACTAGCACCCCACGAGCATCCAGCAAGCCACTTAAGACTTTAACTAACCCTACTAGGATTTTTAATATACACAAAGGTACACCTCCTTTCGAGTTAGCACTGTATGGTGAGCGCTAATACCGGTTAGACTTGGCTTTCGCCTTATCCTCTAATTTTTATAGCGGACCGGATGAAAGTACCATTTGAGGTCGTTCCCTTGGGGTGGATACCAAGGCAGGCCTCTCTAAGGCTAAACAAAAGCAACACAAGTAAATGTTTTTGATCTCCAAGTTTGTGTTGGGACACGAGGAGAGAGCATACACATTTACTTAGTCACACTCGCATGGGGTTCATTAACCTTAGAAATTAAATGTGTGGAAGACAATGCAAGAACTTGTTTGTTTTAAATCCCAAATCCAAATGTAATGAAAGACAATGGTTGTTTTAGCCCAATTTTTTGATGTGAATTTGTAAACAATTGTTTGTTTTATGCCCAAAATCCAAATGTGTTTGCAAACAATGATTAGAAGATGAGAAATGAAATGATTGCACCTGATTATTTTTGCTTTCCAAGTTGTTGTAGATGATTGATGTCAATGTTGCTCCAGCTCCTTGTGATCACCTACAACATAAAAAAAATGATATTATAATGCAGGCATAAAAAATAGGCTCATCAGGCAAGGAAAATTGTAATTTTAGATGCATAGCCGAATTAGATTTGATTAATTTGATACATTTTTTGTTCAAAACTTAAAAAATCAAAGAAGAGACCCCCATTAATTTTTAGAGAGCTTTCTGAAAATGTAAAGAAATCAGAAAAATTCCTTGATTTGCGCCTAGAAATGTGGATTTATGAAAATAGTATAGTTGGCAAAGATCTAATTTTTTTGCCCTGTAAACGACCTTCAAATAAAATCTGTAAAACACAGACCCCCATTAGAATTTCGAGAGTTTTCCAGAAATATAAAAATTTCTGAAAAATTCACTGATTTGCACCCAGAATTGTGATTTTATGAAAAAATATAAAAATATGATAAATCCCGCAAAAATCGCAATAAACCCAAAATTTTTCTGATGTAGCTTCCTTATATCATGGACAAAGTTCTGCTAAAATCTTGTAGAAAAATTTGTAGCCGTTTGGAAGATATGATGAAATCTTTAAAACCTAGGGTTTTGTCGAAAAAACAGCGGATTTGCAACAAAAAGTTAATTAAACCTGCAAAACTCAACAATGGGGGTTATATGAATGCAAATTTTTACTACAAAAACCTGCAAAAAAGATCAAACGAAGTGAGTCCCACCGGGCGTGCCAAATGTAGTTAGGGTAAAATTGCAAATCAAGGCAAATGAATAAACAGCAATGATAAAAACCCTAGCAATGCACAATGAAGCACAAGACAACATGAAAATCAAAATAATAAATGTAAATGCAAACCGATCTCCACGCTGTGCTCAATTCATCTCCATTGCTCTTCTCCACCTCGCATGAGCATGCAAGATTTTGAAGGATTGTTGTTGGAAGAATGTTGGGTGCTCACTTCTGTAGCATAACATTAAGATGAAGATGCTAGAATGAATGATAGATGAAGGATGCAAAGGCTCTAATGATATTTCAACAGCATGTGGATACTTGAGTATCAATGCATTATAGAAAATTTGGTAGAATAATGGTACTTGAAGCTCAATGCATGGTAATGGCTTGTGAGGGGTTTGATTTATAGGAAAGGCTTGGTTCAAATGGATGGTTGAGATTAAAAAGTTAATTGATTGATGTGGACGGCTAGGATTGATTAGGTATTCCCACTCTTCAAGGGAGTTGTAGTCATTTGACAAGTGACAAGGAGGATAGGGCTCATGTGTGCTTGTGTACATAAAAAGTACTACATGTGAAAGATATTAAATAAAAGGTTGTAGTACGACTTATCTTTTTTAAATGAAAGAAGCACACATGTCGGCTAAATGATAAGATAAATTAATTAAATAAATAAAATTTATTTAATTAATTGGAAAGTCGGCTTATAATGAAATGTGAGAACTTAATTCAAATAAAATATTTGAATTAGTTGGGATATGAGTTGGATATTAATTAAATAAATAAAATTTATTTAATTAATTGGATAGTGGGATTAGGATATGATGTGGAAATTAATTAAATAAATAAAATTTATTTAATTAACTGGCTAAGGAGGATAAGGATATGATTGGGATATTAATTAAATAAATAAAATTTATTTAATTAATTGGCTAATGGATAAATGGGATTAAGAGTGGGAATTAGGACAAAATGCTACATGATGTCTAGGATAATGTTTTAACAAGGTGTTGCAAGACATGGACAAAGTTGGGACAATTTTGGGTGTCTACAAAAATATTTTCTCTAAAACTATTGGCTCTGGAGGGCCCCTTATTATTGTTGTTTAAACATCTTTAAATCAGCTATTTCAACAAGCCGTTATGGTTTTTAAGACAGTTACTTTTTAGCTTAGCTATATATTCTGGATAGCTAGTTGATTTATGGATCTTTTGACAAACTTTGTTTTGGGAAAAGGTGATAGAAAATTTTGGTCTTTATGTTTCAACTGCTTTGATACATGCAATGAAAATCAATACAGTGGAGTTTTAAATGATCATAGACTTTGTGTTGTGATTGATTAGATTCATGTTCTACTTATGTTGAATGTGTTGCTGCTAGTGTTGGTAATATATGTGTATTGAGGTGGTTGGATATCCGTAGTTCTTTCTCACTGCTAAATTGTTTATCTTTCAATATATTGTTTAAAGTGGTGAATACATGGTGTGCGATATCATTTGTATAAATTCATAAATGTTATGTCGGTGGAAGTCTTTGAGCTTTTTATAGTTGGTTGTAAATCTACCTTTACTATTTTCTAGTCAAAATCTCTGCCTTTGTTTTGCTTTCTGGTTAAAAGCAATTCTAGTTTTCATTCATAAGAATATTTGTCGAAGGTAGTTGCACCTTATTAAAGAAGCAGAGAGCCTTTATAAAATACCAATATATTAGGCTCAATTGTTGATTACATTTGTCACTTGTCTGGGCATGAGTATATAGAGTTAGGTGACAAATCTGTTAACCAACAGATTTTTGGTGACTTTATTGGGGACTAATATTGAACCTGTATGAATATATGCTTTGTGAGTTGGTTTGTTATTGGACTTTATGGTTCTTCGAGGAAGATGTGCACCAGTTTTGCAACCTAATGTAGATTGGTTAGTAGGAGATCAAGAAGATATTATTATCAATCTTAGACTTTTTATCTGGCAAACTAGAAGGACAAACCAACAATATCACCAAGTTGACAAAGTGCTAGAAGAAGAGGAAGAACTTGGTGATATTATAAGAGAACACGCATGTTGTTTTGTTGACACTCAGGAAATAATCTTTATTGAAGGAGTTGTTTCAGTGCCTAGAAGAGAAAGGCCTTTGCAAATTCAAGTAGTTCCTAACAATAGACCAAGGAATCCCATTGTCAGACCAAGGAATCAAGTCCCTGCACAGCTAGCTCACCCTCATAATAACTAGTAAGTGGTTTGGTGACTCTACTTAATTGTTTTTATTACACATGCCATTGTAAAAGTGGGCTATGAAAAGATATACTTGAAGTGATAGACGAAGGGGTCTTTCTAATATTGACTTTGATTTGCTTCAATCTTTAAACTTCGCTCATTTCCCTCCCACAAGAAGAGTTAGATCTTTGAGTAGACCATCATCTCCCCCACCTGTAAGAGAATCTACTAGTTCATCATGTTAGAGTTTAACTCTTGACAGTACTATTTTACCATTACAAGTAAATTTTCCTCTTCACATCCCTTTTAATATGGCTCATCCTCAACCTCCATCAGTTCCATGGGGTGCTTCTATTGGGCCACTTCGTCTTGGAGCAAATTTACATGATTTACCTAGGGGATCAAGAAAAATTATACCCAAATTTAGGGGTGATGGGAAAGTTACTCTAGAAGAAAACATAAACGCCTTCTTTGCTACTTGTTCCATTTTAGGAGTCCAATATGAAGATGTGTCTATTAGACTTTTTGTTGAGTCCCTTCTTGATGTTGTTATTGAGTGGTTTTACCATCTCCCGAATGCCTCTATTAGAGACTGGGCTTCTATGAGATGTCATTTTGAAGATAGGTTCAAAACTACCGACAATGAACATACTTTAGTAACCCAACTCTCCTCCATGAAGAAAGAGGCCCACGAGCAAATGAGAGAATATGTGGCCAATTTTAATAGACTCTCAAATAGAATTTTTGATGATGTCAGACATGGTGATGCGTTGTTAAAGTGTTTCTTTATTAATTCACTTCCCCCCGATGTCAGTTATGCAATAAAGAGACAAGGAGTCCCTAACCTGACTGAAGCTCAAACATTGGCTATTGCAGTAGAAGATGACTTAATAATTGCAAGAAAGAGGAAAAAGGAATTGCAAACAGGCAAGCCTTTAGTGGTTAACTCTACAGATCCCATTCTTCAAAGATTGGCAAATGACATTATCACTCTGAAATGGCATATGCCTAAAGGTCAACAGCAGTCCCCTCAAGGGAGTTATAATAGAACATTGCAATTACTTGGCCAAGCCCAGAGGTTGGCAATTGAAGGAGGACCCTCTACTAGTAAAAATAACCATATGGTGTGTAATTTTCACCTTACCTCTGATCGTGATGGGGAATCTTGTCCAGAAATGACAAGATTCATACAGATGCTCTCTATGAATGAGCATGTAGAAGAATTTTCTGCATCTGGCGATGCTGGTGTCAATTTCTTTGAATATGAATCAGATGATGGAAGTGGAGAAGATGTCTACACTGAACTTGATAATCCCAATTGTGCGGTGTTTACCAGAGGACAACAAGCGCAAAAGGGACAAAATCCTCATAGCCAGCCTGGTAACTCATCCCCTGCGCCTAAATATATTATGACAAGGTAGAACCATACCAAGAAGATAGAGAATGTTACACCCAAAGTTACAGCTACGGAGGTACCATCTACTTCATCTTCTGAAACTCTTGTCTCTAGTTCATTTGATATTGTAGAGTCATGTAAAAACACAAAGATTCAAATCTCACAAGTTGAATATCTAAGGCTCAATCCATCTGAACTAGATAGACTGGTTAGATAGGTCAGACAAGAACCATCCCCCTCAAATTGCAATGCTCAAGTGTCTAATGATATCGAAGTACATGTTAGGAACCAAAATTGTTCAAAGTCCTGCTCCCAAGACTCCAGTCTTCAAAATCCTGTCAAGAAGCTGGAACCTTTTTTATATCTCTTTATACATTGTTGGTGATAAGCTTAGCAACTGTGTTATTGATTCTAGAGCCTCAGAGAATGTGATGCTTGTTCAAGTTACCAAATCCCTAGGCTTATCTTATACACCTTCTCATGGTAGATGTTTCTTAATGGATGGTTCCCTAGTACCTATCCTTGGCCAAATCAAAGATGCTTAGGTTGCCCTGGTCTCTTTCCCCAAGAAAAGAATGAAGTTAACCATACTAGTAGCAGACATACCTGCAAGCTATGGGATGTTGTTGAGTCATAGTTTCTGCAAAGACTTGGGTGGTGAAATTCAAATGGACTGGTCACATGCCCTGATACCTATAGACGGGAAGAAGGTTCGCCTGAACCCAGAGACCAAGGCCAAATTTACTGTACTGAAATATGGAGATCCTAGAGTAGATACTTTGTTTGTAGAAACTGGGCCTAGCTCTTACATGTGTATGTTAACAGATGATGGGGATGTAAACCTAATCAGCCCTGATTTGGTTGATGAATTGTGGATCTTGGATTTTGATGGCAATTTCTCTACTACAAGGTCTGGGTTGGGGTTGTTCTAATCTCTCCAGATGGTTATGTCTTTCCATTTGCCTTTAAAATTGAATTTAAAAATACAAATAACACTACAGAATACGAGGCCTTGTTGTTAGGTCTGGAACTGGCTAGGGAAAAGGAGGTGAAGCAGTTCAAAGTCAGAGGTGATGCTGAATTGATTGTTAAACAAGGAAATTGTATGCAGTTAAAAATGGTAGACTAAGGCATTACCGAAATAGGGTGTGGGATTGTATTGAAGACTTTGATGCCTTTTCTATAGAGGCAATACCCAGAGAACAGAACACTAGGGTTGATTCTTTAGCTGTTTCAGCATCCCTCCTCTTACCACACCTAGATTTCAAACACAATTCATAAGGATTGAAGTAGTATACAGACCTAGTGTTCCTGATAATGTAAATCATTGGCAAGTCTTTAATTCTAATCAATAGATTATTTCTTTTCTTGAAAAGGTTGAATCTTTTGTCAATGTGTTCTTTGAGGGAAGTAGTAATGAGAGCAATGATGTGTTGGAAGGAGAAATGAATTCCCTTAATGGCCAGGAATCAGAACTTGTTCAGTTAAAAGGGAATAAAATTCCTAAAGGTCTAGTCTCACTTGAAGACCTTTTCAATCGACATGATCAATATCTTACGAAAAAGAGTAAATTTTCCATCAAGTCTTCAGCTGATTATGACCGAGTGAATATTGGTATAGAAGATGATCCAAAAATTGTTTGTATTGGTAAATGTTGTTCTCGAAAGGAGAGGGAATGTTTAATTTCTTTGATCATTAGGTATAAGGATGTTTTTGCATGGTGTTATATAGACCTAAAGAAGTTCAGGAATGGAGAAATGCAACACCATATTCCATTGAAGCCAGGCACTGTACCCTTCTGATAGAAATAGAGAGCTTATAATCCCAAGGTAGCTGAGACTATTTTCAATGAAATTGACAAGATGCTAAAGGCTAAAATCATTTACCCCATTCATCACTCTACTTGGGTGGCTAATATTGTCCCTGTTAGGAAAAAGAATGGGGAGATCCGAATTTGCGTTGATTTTAGGAAGTTAAATCAAGCCTCCTTGAAAGATAACTATCCCTTACTAGTAATGGATCATATCTTGCAAACTGTGTCTCGTTCTGAGATGATGTCTATGCTCGATCAATTTTTAGGGTATAATCAAATTGAAGTGGCTCAGGAAGATTAGCACAAAACACTATTTACTACTCCTATTGGTGTCTTTGCATACAACAAGATGCCTTTCGGTCTCATTAATGCTAAGCCACATTTTAGAGAGCAATGGATCTGACCTTTGGTGATTTAAAGAACAAAATTATTGTTTTTTATCTTGATGATTTAACAGTCTTCTCTAAGAAAAGAGCTGATCACTTGCATGATTTGGAGATAGTACTACAACATTGCAGAGAACATGGCATTTGTTTAAATCTGAAGAAGTCAATCTTCGTTGTTACAGAGGGGACGCTGCTAGGTCACATCATCTCAAAATATGGGATAAAGATTGATCTGGAGAGATTCATGACAATTTCGCAGTTGATTTTGCCTACGACCAAGAGTAACACAAGATTTTTTTTTGGTCAGGTAAACTTTCTAAGAAGATTTGTTCCTGACTTTGTTGAGTTGACTAGGCATATCGCAAAAATGATAAAAAATCATCTTGTCTTTAAGTGGAGTGCTGAAGGTAAGCAAGCATTCGAGGACATTAAAGTAGCCATTGCTAATGCACCCACACTTGTGTGCATCCTGATTTTCAAAAGGATTTTATCATCTATTGCTATGCATCTGAGCACACACTATCAGCTATTCTACTGCAAAAAAATGAACAAGGGATAGAGGCTCCCATTGCCTTCATGAGTGTGCCATTAAAGAGACATGAATTAAAATACTTTGCTTTAGAGAAGCATGCATATACTATGGTGAAAGCTTTAAAAAGCTTTAGATTTTTTTATCTTGCATTCTCATGCTATTGTTTATGTTCCAGAATTGGCTGTAAAAAGTGTCCTTACGCAGCAAGAGATTGGATGTAATAATAAAGGAGCCCGGATAGCCAAAGTTCTGGAGTATGATGTTGAAATAAAACCCACTAACCTAGTTAGAGGCAAAGGATTATGCAAGATGATTGTTGAGAACAAGGTTGATGAAGGTGAGGGGTTGCTCTTAGTCCTTTTCACTAATACTACTGATGATTGGTTTTCTGATGTTTCCTATTTCTTAACTTATGGTGATTGTCCATCTCACCTCTCTGCCAAAGAAAAGAGAAATCTAAAACTCAAGGCAAATAAATATGTTCTTTGGGAAGGTAATCTATATAAAAGGGGAATAGATGGAACATTTCTGAGATGCGTAGACAAGGAGCAACAGAAGAAACTGCTAGAGACTTTCCATGACGAAGCCTATGGAGGACACTTCTCAACATCAGTAACAGCCTTGAAGATACTAAGGCAATGTTTTTACTGGCCAAGTATGTTCAGGGATGCATACAATTGGGTGTCAAAGTGTGAGAAATGTTTGAAGTTTACAGGTAGACCTCAGTTAGCTGCCTTGCCTTTGAGACTGGTGGTTATAGATGAACCGCTTCAGCAATGGGGATTAGACTTCATTGGACCCGTTAATCCTAATTCCAGTGCTGGACATACTCATATCCTAATAGCTACAGACTATTTTACCAAGTGGGTAGAAGCAATTCCAGTAAAGAATACTACTTCTGAGGTAGTCTGTACCTTTCTTAAAGAGAATATTTTAGTCAGATTTGGTGTACCTAGGAAGCTTGTGACTAATAATGCTTCTAGTTTCTCCTCTGTTGAGTTTACTCTTTTCTATTATGATTATGGTATTAGCCTTGCCCATTCATCTAATTATTACCCACAAGGCAATGGGCAGGCTGAATCAAGTAACAAAAATCTCATTTCAATTGTCAAGAAGTTAGTAGAAGAAAACCAAAGGGGATGGCATAAGAGTTTGTATGATGCTCTTTGGGATGATAGAATAACATATAAAAGAACTATTAGTATGTCACCTTTTCAGCTAGTTTATGGAATTGACTGTGCAATTCCCATTCCCTTAGAATTGTCTGCATTAAATTTGCAAAGGGCAATTGAAGATGAGTAGTTTCAATCAGTACTGGAGAAGAGGATATTATATATTTGAGTCACTTGCAGGAGAAAAGGGACATTGTTGTGGATAGAATTGCCAAACATCAGCAAACTATTAAGAAGATCTTTGACAAAAGGGCTAAACAAAGGAACTTTGTTGTAGGGGACTTTGTGCTTTTATGGGACAGGAGAAGAGAACCAATGGGAGCCCATAAGAAATTTGATTCCTTGTGGAAGGGACCTATCAAGATCAAAGAAGTTATTGGAGAAAATGCATTCTTGCTGGCTTATCCGAATGGAACATCACTGCCTCTTGCCTACAATGGGCAAGATTTGAAACTATATAACCGGTAGCATCTTCAAGTCTATTTTGTACCATAGTTTCTTTCCTGGTTTTTTTGTTGTTTGTGTTGTCCCATTTTTGGTGTGACTCTATTGCCCTGGGAATAAGGCTTGATTGCCATAGTTTGTCTAGATTCTCTGCGTCCTCCTTAGTCCTTGTCCCCAATTAGAGCCTGTTTTTGTCCCATTTTCAAAACTGTTCTAAAGCATTCATGCCTTAGCTTTTTCTTCATCCTTTGTATGTCACTTCCTTGTTTCTTCACCCCGATTTCAACTTTACTTAGTCATTTTTTATGTCATCAGTGATCCTTTGCATTCTTGAACCAAAATCTGTGCATTCAAAAGTTCTTGAACCACCCGACTTCTCGACATGCCTGCGAGTTCAATGTCTTAAGTTTCCTTTATGTCTTGGCATTGTGAAGTTTCTATGTTTTCGGGAGGTCAGAAGTTCTTTGAAATTTTGAACCTCCGATTTGGAGTTCAAAGGTTCCATTTCTACCTGATTTGTCGACTTCGAAGAGCTTATTCCTTCATACGGTGTCTTTGCTGCACTTGCGTATGATATAAAGGAATGACACTTGTCACTTCGTATTTAATTAGAAGTACATGAGAACACAGTGGCACAATCTTCGGAGGGAAACTCGAGATATGTATTAATGAATTCAAAATATAAATTCACCGCCAAAATTTAATGTTCCCTACAAGCAAATTTATGTGAAGTGACATTGGTCTTAATAAATTCTCTATCTCGCCTAAGGTTGTATCATTTCACAAAGGGGATGCGTTGTAGAGTAATAAACGGCTAGCTTGCTACGTGCAGAATATCAACATAACACCATTCTCGTAGGTCAGCATGATTAGCGGTTCCATCTTTTTCTTTTTTTACTCTATTATAAAAGCACAACACTTCTTTTGGGAGTTAGAAAATTTCTATTTCCATGTATTTGCATAAAGAACTTCCTGTTAGTGCCTTGCATTTTCCTGTGTTATCTGCATATGCTTCAAAGTCTCTATTTGTTTGGTTCCTTAAATATATGAAAATGAAGTTCAAATTTCAAGGAATTCCTATGGCTTATATCGAGGAGAATGGTTTGTCTGGGGTGAGGGATACCAATTTGGGCCATGTTGATTTCAAAGATTTTTGGAAAAGAATGCAGTCTGAAAATCAAACTCCTTTGGTGGAAAAGGTTGTTAGTAGTGGGTTGGATAAAGTTGGAGGTTTTCCGCCCATAGTGCATTGTCCTAAATTGATGGTGGCATGTACTAACAGTTACTTTCCAGAGTCCCACGAGATAAGAACCCCTGACGGTTCTGTCATGGAAAAAATTAATTCTGAATCTGTCGCCCTAGCTCTGAAATTGGAGGAATACAAAGACAATGCTGATGTTTCTGTGTCCTCTGCCTAGAATTATTACAATGAAAGAAAGGATTGGTGATGACTCACATTGCCAAGAGCTGGTTAGAAATTGAGAAGACCGGAAATTCCCAGCTTCCTACCAATCTTAAAAGGAGCCATTTCAAAGAAGAGATTTCAGATATGATAACCTTGTTAAACCGAGTAGTTGGGAGCCTGGAATTAGGTACATTTGAGTTTTGGATGTGTAGATTCATTTTGTTGATTTGCGGAGACCACCGCATTGATTGGGCAAAAATTATTAATGAAAGTTTGCATGAATAGTTGAATTTCATAAGAAATGTGAGTTTCCACATGTGTTCCCAGCTGGTGTACGTCTTGGCTCGGAGAGAGGCTGCTTGGTTTGGCCTGAGGATTTAAGGAAATCATGTCGCAAGTGAGCCCATCTATCAAATTTTCCCTCAGTTACAGAAGATTGAAGGTATGAAAGATTTCAGGCAAGTAAGTGATGCTTTTTTTATGATGTTGACTAAGAAAATTGATGGCTCGATAGAGCGAAGGTTTTCAATTGAAGAGGCCACTTTGGTCATGAAATTTGGAAGTTTTTGCATATAGTTTGATTGCTTTTCTTATTTGAGGATTGGGGGTTATGAAAATGCCCCGTTGAAATTGCCACGATACCCATCCAACTATCTTGTGTTTCTGGAGTTGTGCCGTCAGATGGCGTTGGTAAATGTAAAATATCATGCTATCAAGAAAAAGGGGTATTCTTTCCCTGTGTCCCTGTCTTTCTATTCTTGCAAGAGTAATGATGGATCTAAAAATGTTGATAAGTTGCTATCAGAATTTAGCCCCCATAGTTTATCACCCTGTGTGGCATTTGACAGTAAGAATTTCATAAAAGAAAATATGCATGCAGGTGGCTCTTATCTGCATCAGCCTCAACTCAAAGATTTTTGGGAAGATTTCTTAGATGAAAGGGAAGTGCAGAGAAAATGGATGAGGCTAACTGTTGATCAGGTTCGAGCTTTCAAGTTGAATATCCAGGTTCCTGACATAGTCAATGACAACTCAGATATGATAGAAGAAGGTTATCATACTACGTCAATGAAGCCCCTACCTCCTATGAAATGGTCTGAGAAAGAAATTACAGATGTAAAGTTTCTTTCTCTCCATGTATTGAGAAGAATAGAGAAATGGTTAAAGGGGAAAGTAATGGAATGTGTTGGTTCTACAATGCCAAAGGATTCGACCTATCAAGGTCAAAGAAGGTCTCAAACTACTCACTCATACATAAGGTCATCTAGTTTGGACCTGACTCTTTAGAGAGTTGGCTCACAATCGAATGGCGATGGCAACAAGACCCCTGATGAGGCTAGAAGAATAAAGATGGCATGTGAGCAAGACACTCAACTAGTGAAAGGAAACACCAAAATGGTTGTTTCTTCATCAAAGGCAAACCATGTGCCACCTGTTAATAACCCTGTAAGTGATAGTGATTCTTTCATTTTCTCTCAAATTGGAGAAGATAGTTTGTTGTGATCTCTATTAAGTCCGCCAAATTCTCCCCATCAAAATGAGCCTCCAGAATAGAATTCTCAACATGTGCCTCTAATTGTTACTGTTGATGCTGCTAATGTTTCTGCCTCATCTCCTAATTGGCTGAAGAAAGTTGTCCAAAGGAAAAAGAGGTATACGCACCTGTAGATGAAGGTATTGATAATGTAGCTAATTTGCTGCAAAGTACTCCTAAGCCCAAACATGCCAAAAGAATGTCGAGAATGGTAACCGACCCTGCCTCAGGAAACCAATTTCTAGAAATTGCAGATCCAGTAGTGGACAAGAATGAGGATGAAGAGATAGAAGCTGCCTTCAGGACGAGCAGAGTGGATCTTGGACCTTCTACTATTGAAGGTGGCCTTTACCATGTCAAATACTCAGTCAACAACATATCTTAAAGGGTAAAGGGGCTACAGGAGGAGAATTCAAAGTTACTAGCCCATGTAAGTTCTCTGTCATCTTTTGTTCATTTAGTTGCTAAGATAATAACGCCCTCAGCTGAATCTCCCCCAAATGCTAACCTCCACATTCTTGATCCTAACTTGCTTCAACGAGTAAAAACATCATTGTCTTTGAGAAATACTATGGATCAGTGGATTGAAAAAGTTATTTTTTATGGTCTTGTGTTCATAGAGGAGGCATTAAAATTGTTTGATTCCATGTATGTGAAAAGAGAAGCTTTGATAGTAGAATTTGACAAGGTTAGAAGTGATCATCATAGTCTGTCTCTAGCTTCTAAAGAGATACAAGAAATGGCCAATATGGATCTTGGTATCTTAGTGGCTGAAGAGGTGTTAACCAATCCAGGAGAACTAGACACACCTGTGTGGGCCGATGTAGTTGAATGGAAACTATGTCTTGTAATAGCAGCAAAAGATGAAATGAAGAAGGCAATTGCAATCTATTACAAAGAAATGATGAGAATTAAGAGGAATTTTGCCACTCTGGAAGTGGAAGTTAATGGGTCCGATGATGAGAAGCTACTAGATGCCAAAGAAATAAAATAGAATTTCAAAAAGGTAGTAACTGATGAAATAATGAATTATGATGTAATAACAGGAGATTCACTAGGGAGACTTGCAAAGATGGTGACCTATATTAACACTATCAAAAATGAATTTGATGAAGTGCACTGAAAGGTGGTGGACACTGATAGACCAGTGATGAAGAAGAAATGTTAGATTAGCATGATAGGAATTCCACCCAAGATGTCGTTGACACCTATAATCAACAAGGACAGAACATATAAGGCAAGGCTGCGAGCACAGGTACCCCAAATGGCGCAAAGTGGCATGGGAGAAGGCAAATAGGCGAAGGAAGAGGAAGCAATGGATGAAGTAGACAACGGCGATGAGGATTTGCAAATCCTCAATTGATTTCATTTGTAATGCTTTAGTTGTTTTAAAATATTTTCTCTAAAACTTAATGCTCTGGAGGGCCTCATATTATTATTGTTTAAACATCTTTAAATCGGCTATTTCAAGAAGTTGTTATGGTTTTTAAGACAATTACTTTTCGGCTTTGCTATATATTCTAAATAGCTAGTTGATTTATGGATCTTTTAACAAACTTTGTTTTGGGAAAAGGTGATAGAAAATTTTGGTCTTTATGTTTCAACTGCTTTGATACATGCAATGAAAATCAATACAGTGGAGTTTTAAATGATCATGGACTTTGTGTTGTGATCATTTAGATTCATGTTCTTCTTATATTGAATGTGTTGCTGCTAGTGTTGGTAATATCTGTCTATTGAGGTGGTTGGATATCATAGTTCTTGCTCACTGCTGCAAATTGTTTATCTTTTGATATATTGTTTGAAGTGGTGAATACATGGTGTATGATATCATTTGTATAAATTCATAAATGTTATGTTGGTGGAAGTCTTTGAGCTTCTTATAGTTCGTTGTAAATCTACCTTTACTGCTTTCTAGTCAAAAGCTCTACCTTCGTTTTGTTTTCTAGTTAAAAGCAATTCTGGTTTTCATTCATAAGAATATATGTCGAAGGTAGCTATGCCTTATTAAAGAAGCAGAGAGCCTTTATAAAATACCAATATATTAGGCTTAACTATTGATTACATTTGTCACTTGTCTGGGCGTGAGTATATAGAGTTAGGTGACAAATTTGTTAACCAACACAGATAACCCATCAATGAAAAGGATCATCAACCTATGCTCTGAAATATTAGAGACCATAACAGATAACTCTTGAAACTTTGTAATGTAAGAATCAACTGAGCCCACTTGTCTGAGTTGGGCTAACTCCTTGAACTGCAACTCTGGATCCTTCTTATTGAATCTATCAATCAATCTAGCAGTGAACTCAACATACAAAGTGATCTAATCATGGCCCAAAGTGGTCTTACCATTACTCCACCATTTGTGAGCTTTGTCCTAAGTGTAAAGTTGCACATGTGATTGCATCAGCTTCAGACATAGGGCTGATTTGTAAATAACTATCCAGTTTCTGAACCCATGCTCTAGCGGTGGCTTTGTCTGACCCATTAATGTAAGGCAAGGTCATCTTACTGACTTTCTTCTGAAGCTCCTAATTGTGTTGCCTATTACCTCTATTGGGTCTATGTTTCATCCTTAGATCAAAATACTCCCTGAAAGTCATCTCAGCATGGAACTCCTCACTAGAAGCATGCCAGTCCCTCAAGATCACGTCCTAGAATTCTACCTATGTAGACTCTTGTTCAAGTACATTGTTACTAGGTGCAAAAATAGGTATACCAGGTCTATCCCCAGTTGTAAACCGTGTAGCTCCCCTATTATTGACTAATGCTTCTCCCTCATTGTCCATGTCTCTATGCATATTGCCATTGTTCTTGTCACCTCCAATGTTAATTATGTTCCTGTCCCCATTGTTATTCTGGTTCCTTTCATTATTGTTATTATTGTTGTTATCAATATTGTTCTTAGCATTACTAGGTATCAAACGGGCAAGAATTTGTGCCAGTTCTGTTTGTGATCTTTGCATTGTGTCAACCATATCTCGTTGCCCTCTAGATAGATCATTCAAGGCATGCATCATGTTGGTCAAATCTACTCTCCCTTTGTCATACCGGTCTCTGCTAGACCTACCCTCACGATCACCCATATTTTTTGTAATGGGTTCCTCTTCACTGTAAATCTCTACCAGTTGTTCCTCAGTGGCTACCACAACTGTATCTGTATCTGCAAATGGATCTATATGGGGAACCTGAATATCTCGTTGTGACCTGTTTCGTCTAAGATAATATTGATGTGTACTAGGGTGCATGTCTCGGTTCATCTTCTACATGTCATGTTTAACCTCACAAGATGGCAGGAAGAGCTACACTCTGATACCACTGTAATATCTCATAACTATTGGTTCTTTGTTTAAACTTAATAGTGTTATTTTTATTAATTTTTGTGTGATTTTTCAAACTAGATGAAAGTGCAGAAGGGGTTTTTTGGTTTGCATGTGTTTGTTATGCCAAAATACATAGAAATGAAACATGCAAATAAAACCCAAAAAAAGTACAATAGATATGAACAAAATAAGAGAGACCCAGATCATAAAATGACTCCTAATGAATTATAGTTGCATACCCATTTGTATTTTTGCAACTTGACAAGTCTGTTGTACATGAGCCAGCTACATGAACCAAAGGAAATCGCTCCAAAACATTAAGCAGCATGGATCTTCCACAAATAATAAATACCATTGAGAAATAGGACCCTAGGCACCATGGTTGAAGGAGAAAGAAGTCGTGAAATGAATGAAAAGACAAATCCAAGATGACCCACATTCCTCTAGGAGGTGTACAGTCTAGCTGGTATGGTATATCAGCAAATACAATGCCCAAACCCTTCTTAAATTCCTCTTCTCTAAATTCTATGTTGCTGCTAATAAATGGTGACCAGATTGGGAGTTAAAACAACAATAAACACTCAACCAAACTACCACAATATGGTACGGCCTAGCTGAGAATGGTATGGCTAGCAGGGTAGGGAAAACACAATCCCAAAGACATCATAAACTGCTCAAATCTGCCCTGAAATATTATTCTCAGCTGTCACAATAAATCTGCAAATGATGTAACAAATAAGTCCTCAAACCCTCACCATGATGAATCCCATTGAAGCACAACTGCAAATACTGGATGTATCTACCTCTATAGCACCTTTGGATGGTCTTGCACGCCTGTAGAATGCTGTTATTGAAGGAAGTTTGTGTTTCCAATAGCTTGGGGTTCAAATCTCCTTCAAACCCTCTCAAAACCCTTGCAAAGCAAAAACAAGTTTTTTCACAATATCAACGCATATCCCAAATGAGTTATTTTTCCATCTTTTATTTCCCAAGAGGGTCATTGCACTTTGAAGGGAATTATTTTATTTTAAAACACTTTATAATCCCCAAGAGGTGGGTGCCCAAGTCACTTAAGTCACACTTGTAATATTACTTCATTATGTCACTTGATTTTAATATTTCTAAAGTCCCACATTAAATAATTATTATTAATCTTCAGACTTTAAAACGGAGGGCAAGATATACTCAGAATCATGTGTTCTATAGCTCATCGGAAAGATCTCAACGAGACGCATCCACTCCAATATTGAGAATCCCAAAACGGCACAAACCCCCAATTTAATAAAAATAGCAAGTCTGGGCTAAAAGCACACAAACCACCTCTAGAAAGTGCCAATTGGGAACCAAACTGAACCCAAGCCAAGATCCACTCAATTGATCAACCCATCCTATACTCCACCAACCATGGTTCCCTAACCAAGCTAGTTAGTCTATGGGAACTTGATAATAGACTAACTCTGTATAGAGAAAGGGGACATTACAACCACTCTACACTTTTGCAAGTTAAGAAACTTGGCTTTGATACAATTATGATGTAGATGCCAAGCTCAGGGGCTCCAATTAGGGGATTCCTAATCTTGCAACTTGTCGGCTCACACCCACACTCACACAAGCACTTTTAATAGACAAGACATGAAAATAGAACAATGGGCAAAAATGGTCATTTTTATTGATTTCATGGAAGGATTACATTGGCCACATTTTACAACTATGCTCTTATTACTACACACACTCCTACATGAGCTCCTCAACTCCAACATTTACAATCCACGCATAAGTATTTCCTAACATTTCATGTTGCTACCTTGTTGTCCTTACAAAGGCCAAACTCCTCCAACCTCCACTTTGCATCTTCGTGGAAACCTTTCTTGGCAACTCCTTGATCTACAAGTTCTATTGCCTAGCCTCTCATTCGTGTCTTCAGCCTCTCGTTCGTTATCTACTTCAATTTCGGTTTATAGTTGTGACCCCTAGGATTTCAAATTCATGTCTTCCTTCTATTTAGCACCTAAACACCTTGGCCTTTTTGTTGCCTCCTCTCTGACATGTACCACCCTATCATGATAGTTCATCTTGTCCTAGATTTTGTTGACTTGTCCATAAACACATCCCAACAATGATTGAATCTCTGACACTCACCAACTCATTTGTCAACTTTGCACTTGAGGCCTCTAATTGATCATGCATCCATCCTTGCCACATACCCCTTTTCTTTTGCACCTCTCCTTTGTGCACTTATCTCCTCCCATCTTTATCTTGTTGAGTTCCTTCTAAGCATTGGCTTACACCATCTTAGGTGCAAAACGAACAGGTGGAAAATACCCAAAAAGCAATGGACTGATAGGATTTGTCAGTTCTGCTTGTCAGGATTAGTGGAGACAAAATGGCACTACATCATGGAGTGTAAGGCATTCGAGGACTATTTGGTTCAATTATACATATATGCTAAAAGTTAAATCTTTAACGACCTTGTTTGAAGAGGAGAAGCTACTAGAAACAACAAGTTACCTTATTAAAATCCACATAAGAACTAGGATCAGCAAAGAATTAGAAAATAGAGAGAAATTTTTTGTGTGGTTGTTGGTTGGTTTGTTTCCGACGGTTTCAATTTTACTTCTGGGCCCCATAAACTACCTGGTCTCATATTTTGCCATCTCACGCTCTTCCTCTTTGTGCACTTCTTCCTTTTCTTCATCATGTGTTGCCTATGTGCACACTTCTCTCTTTCTTCTCAGCTTCTTTGGCCTTCTTTGTGCATCCTCCTTTCTAGGTGCTCCTCTGTTCTTGGCCTCCTCATGCTCCTTGTCTTCCTAGCACAATATCATTCCTTGATCTTGCACTCTCCCACTTTGCTTAGCACCCTGGTCACTCTTCATTGTCTCATCTTCCTTCTCTAGTCTAGTCACTACATCCTTTTGTCATTAGAGTTCGGTGATCTACCTGATTGCTTCTAGTTCAATGCATCTATCTAACTACCTCTTGATCGACGATTCAGCTAAATTGCCTCAATTCAGCAATCAATCAAGTTGCCTCTAGGTTTGATGCTTGCTCCCACTCGTCCTTGCACTAGGACCATATTCTTCTACCCTGCTCCATCCTTGGTATGCATTGCGCTCACATCCTCACATGTGCCTCCTTTTGTATGCCTTCACTCTACACGCTCTTACTTTCTTCCTTGGCTATTGATTGTGTTGACCTACTTTAACTAAGGATGATCCTACGTCAGTGGGAGTTGGGAGGCAAAAATTAATGGCATATTTTTATGTTGCCTATTTTTTACCAGTGTTAGAGGTTCATCCTCGACATCATCGTGCCAGGTAGAGAAATGAAGAATTTATGCATCGAGCTTGTTGGTCCCATGTTGTTTATGTCTACATGAGCTCGCAATCAGATATGTAAAGATCACAAAGAAAGCTGGGTAATTCAGCTTTGTCAAGATGGTAATTGGGTTATTTTCACAATAGGTCACATTCTACTTGACAATGAGTTTTATGTGGTTGTCTATGTCATTGAGGAAGTGGAGATAGTCTTCAACGATGAGAATCTCATAGACCTTTGAGCACAATAGTGAGATTATTCAAGCTTGAAATAAAAAACATAAAACAAAACATTTGAAACATTATTACCAGTAAAACTCAGAATTTATGTATTCATAATGAATTAAAATATAAGTTTTTAATACATGAAACAATTATCAAACACCAAAATTTATAGGCCTCTAAAAGTTTACCTTTAATTTTAAAGGGAAATTTGAACTTGTACTCCTAACCATTTCATATTAGAATTTGTACTTGTTTAGGTAGAGATCTCTTTAAAGTGTCTGTATTTTATTTATTATTTGAAGCTTATATTTATAGGTATTAGATCATGAAGTTAAAAAGATTCATTGAGGTTAGAAGCATTAGTTAAATAGTTTCATTGAAAATGTAATAGTGAAAAATTGTGTTCTTGCACCTTTTTCTTTTTTTTTATTCACTTTGATTTATTTGTTCTTAATTAAATGAGTAATGTATAAGTAACATATTTTTTTGTCAAATTTTAACTTATCACATCTTAAGAAGTCAAGCTTGTTCTGTGCTTTACCTTTTTCCTTCTCCGAGTCAACTCTATGGATGCAAAAGGGGACTTGGTTCAAATCAGTGGCGTGGAGATGACCCCCCAGCTTTTAAAGTTCAAATTAATCCTAAGCCCAAGCTAAACCCTTTACAACTAATCATTGCTTGCTGACTCAAGTGCAAAATATTCAAATTTATGTGCTAGGGTGTTGTTTAAAAGCACAAACCCTTTACATTTTTACACATCTAGAGCATCACAAGGGATACTTTTGTAATATCCCACCCTTGATAGGATATCTAATTTTCTGGATGTTCTCTGATATTTTTTGCAATGTTTGATACGATAATATGATGCAACAAAATAGAGGCTATTGTAATAATAATATTCAACTCAGAACTAAACATTACACATGGAATACATAGCTGAAAATTCTAGATTTAAATAGCAGCTTGGATACTCGGTATTTTCACAAAAAATTGACAACTCAGTTCATAAAATAGCCCCTATTATCTAAAACATCAATACCCAGAAACATAGATAGCCAAAATAGTGAAGTTTCTTACATACCCATTAGCTGAAATGAGAAATGCATTGTTGGAAACAATAGTATGCAAATGAAAGACAGCTCCTAGAAAGAAATGCAACTCATATTGTTATTTCAGACCCTTCATTGGTACGGCTCAGGAAACTTAGAACCAACATTAAAACCTCCAAAGATTGTTCTTTAAATAATCTAAAACTTCTCAATCTCTTGTAATTTTCTGAAGTCAAACCCTTATTCTGATATGCAATTGATTAATCTTCAAAACCCTTGTGAAATCTATGTAAATCCTCCAATGAAGCTCAAATGTGACATCCGTGTGAAGAGACCAGCAGAATCCAAGAGAGGCTACATTCTCCAAGATTGATATTATAGTGAAACCCTAGATTTCTTCCTCAAAGCCAAAGCTTCTTCAGAAAAGACAATTGTTGAATGATCAAAAGAATGAATGAAATCCCTTTTCAAAAAGCCTTTATATAATATTCAATTTGTATTTGGCTTCATCTCATTAAATTTCACTTTAATTTCATTTACTATTTCCCTCCATTTGGTGCACAACAAAATAATATGAAGTATATTTTAATAATCACTTATATCTCCCTTAAAATTGGCACTTTATATTATTCCACAAGTAGGTGCCCATAATATGCACTTTATAATTTGACTTAAATGCACTTTATATAACTTGACTTTATAATCATTAAATACCCCTTTTAATAATAAAGTCAAATAACATTTAATGATGTGCACTTTTAATTAATTATTAATAAAGTATTACTTTATTCATAATTAAAATGTCATAAATCCAAAAATACCCATTATTTCTTGATTCCGTCAAAACCTGGTCAACCACAGAAACCACTACTCATCCAAATGTCTTTCCCAAAATAGAAAGGTTGGCCACTGACACTCAACTAACTTACTATAAATAGTAAGTGCCTCAAAACGGAACCAAAAACCTTTGAATAGCTTAGCCTCATAATATACCAACAATTCGGAGAGATAAACACTATCAACTGCCACTTGAAGAGCTTATTAATGCCCATTAGACCCTCTAATCACTAAACACTAGCCTAGGAGGGTCAACTGATAGGCTAATCCACCGAACTCTAATGCTCATGAAAATGGGGACATTACAACTTTGCACATTGACTATGTTACATATTACATTATCTCCAGAGCATTACATCAAGAAAAGCATGGCTAGGGATTTTACATGATTGCTTGTCATGCCTTTAATCCTTGTTCCAAAACCATCAAATCAATTATTAAGTGTTTGACCAAAGATCTTGACCTAGCAAACTCCTCAAAGGTGTTTGTAAACACGACTTATTCTAGAAATTCATATTCCATAAAATAAGGTGAAATTCTGGCATTCTAGAAATGATCTAGAGAGTTACATAAAACATTCCAGTCTCATAGGAGTTTTCTTACAAGGTCCAACCAAGAGTTAAAACAAATTTAGAAACACAATCTACTATAAAATATTCATCATCAAACCCTAAAGCTAAGTAGCCTAATCCCATAACTAAGGTATGATGAGACCAATCTTTTGAGTATCATTAAGCTAGAGGCAAGAGTCGGGAGATTACATTGCTTCAAAACACTTTCTATCTAATTTTGGAGTATTGAACAGGAAGCATGGCAATTAAAAGACTATCAAAATAAACCAAAACCTCACACCTATTCCACTTGTAGTCTACAAATGTTTGTATCACACTACACATAATTATATCTCCTCCAAGACTTTAATTAATATGATCAAAACTCCTTGTTAAAGATTATTTAATTAAGATATATCCAATGCCCTATAGTTGACCAAAATATATATACGAAGCACGATATAGAATTGAATATAACATTTATTGTTCAGCCAACAACAACAATGGATTAGGCATCATTAATATGAGGCAGCAATGCATTATGCCATATTATAAATAAGAAGAATCATGGCAATTTTGGTAAAAATCTCATAGTACGTGTAGACACCCAAAAATGACCAAATCATCACATCACTTGCATTTCATCTAATCTGTCTAATCATCTGCATTCAACGTTAATTAAATAATCTAATTATTTAATTAATTTCATCTATTTCTTCTAAATCACATACTTTTAACATTAATTAAACAAATCTTCTTTATTTAATTAATTCTCATTAAATCAACCTTATTCTTCCACAATAATCATTATCCTCTTTCTAAAATTCAAGTCCACATCAATTAAATAAATTAATTATTTAATTAATTCATCACAAATCTTCTCTTATCTATAATTAAATAATTGTACATTATTTAATTAAATCACTTGTTCTTCTAAATTTAAATAAATCATGCAAATTTATTTAAATTGTCTCAATCCTCTAAAAATAAAATATAATCACATTTTATTTATCCTTCATCATGCAAAATCAATTAAATAAATTTATTTGTTTAATTTATTTAAATCTTCATATCTTATTTATTCCTCTATCATGCACAATCAATTAATTTCAGTTATCTTCCAATTCCTATTAAAATATCTTGTTAACTCATGTGCACAATCAGTCTTATTTTTAGAACTCTAAAAAAGGCAAAATTACAAGTTGAGTTATCTATTCAATCAATCTTGTTTTCATCATATCTTAATAGAAATATCCTTATGGATTGACACATGTTGTGTGCACATTCATCATGGTTATTTATTTTATCTCCTCTGTTGATTCTTTTGAATTATCTGGACCATTGATCGATCTCTGTTGAAACCTATATAAACCCCCCTCATCTCCTTCACAAATCCTCTTCGATCACTTATTCTCAGGCATCCTTTACAGCGCTTTGAGCATACATCGCGTCATTGAGCAACTTTACGATCTTTTGACATTGATCTTTGAGCACTTTACTTGATTGTTGCAAACATGGTTTCACAGCATTATTGAGCAATCCACATTCAACAAAGGGAACAACACAAATCTGGGTAAAAGCTTTCTTATTTCATTGGATTTATCGATAATGACTTTTATTTAGATTAGTTCTCTTTATGTTATGGGCTTTTGATTTATTAGTTTTGATTTAATCGATTTTGCTCATACACATTCTGGCATGCCCGGTGGAACCCACTAGTCCCTCTTTTTCTTTGAGAAGTTAATTTTTTTAAGTACAGTACGGAACAGCGCAAAAGACATAGCAACAGGCTTTTGGTAGTATAGTAAAGCACTTTTGGTAGCATAGTATAGCACCCTCGGGCGATACTATAGCGCTTTTGGTAGCACAGTAGCACACTATTGGTAACACAGTCCAACGCTATTGGTAGCGCAGTAAGGCGCTTCTGGCATATTAGGGTTTTCTAGATCTTGCTTTGTCATTTGCAGGATTTTAACTCTCATAACTATCATTGATTTGATTGACAAGCTGATTTATTTGTCATTCAATTATCTTTTATACATCCTAAGCTGAAGTATTTAGGAGTATTTGCAATTTTTGAGTTAACATATCTATTGGCAGTATTCTTTGAATTATTCTTGATCCCAGGTTACAGATCTATCAGCTATTACATCCCAGATCTATGAAGCAAACATGAAATTATCTTTTGACCTAAATTTTTTGACAAAATACAACTTTTTTTAGATATGAGATAGTAAAGCGCTTTTGGTAGTACAGGACAGCGCTATTGGTAGCACAGAGCAGGGCTTCTGGTAACACAGTCCATCACCTCTGGTCTGGAGAAACTCGCTTTCGGTAACACAGATCAGCGCTTTTGGTATCATAGTAAGTCGCTTTTGGTAAGACAGTAAAGTGCTTTTGGTCAAATTGATTTATTTTTGCTAACTTATGAGTTTTTGTGGAACTAATCGATTTGTTGCAGCTTCTTATCACTCACACAGAGCAAATAGGTTTTTCTAACATGTTCATGCAGGATGAGCGTTGAAGAAATCTTGATTTATTGCACTAAGTCTTAGAAACATATTGCCTTCTTAAGGGACAACTGAACAAAACGCTTTGGCAATCTAAGTCTTAGGAACATATTGCTTTTCTTAAGGGACAATGGACATGTATGCGAAAACACCTCAATTTTCTAAGGGACAATGGACATGAATGCCAAACACTTCAATTTCATAAGGAACAATTGACAACTACAATCGTGTGTTTGCCTAATCTAGTTGCACCTTATTTTTCTTATAACAGGACAATAAAACCTTTGTTTGACGTGCTTGCTCTTACATTTCAGTTATTCCTTTAGAAGGGCCTGCTTTTGGATTGTGTTTCATCCAAAAGGGACAACCCTAAGCGAAGTTTTCCTTTGAACTGCTATATAAGAGGGATAAGACGAAAGCCAAGTCCTAACCAACGTCAGCCTTACCTTGTGGTGCCAAACTGAAAAGAGGTGTACTAGCTCTTTGTGGAAACGATTTTCACATCGAGCGAAGTGTTTGATACTCTTAGTAGGATTGGTTAAATCTTTTAGTAGCTTGTCGCATTGCTCATAAGGTGATGGTCCCTCAAAGTTACTAAGAACCATTCTAGATAGTGACTACCCGATCTACCTCCGAACGTTGCAGTAATCATCAGTGCAAGGGGAATCGATTTAAGCCCTCAAGATACTCACCATTGGCTCCCTTGAGAAGAAATAGTATTCCCTCGGCGATAAAGCTCTTGTGACCTACTTGAGCTTTCTGAGGGGAGGGTGAGATATCCCTACCTATCGTCTCTTGCAAAGATACAAATGTCTTACACCTTTATGGAATGACATTTGGTCAACGGAGTATTAAGTTGTGAGCTAATCTACTGCAATGAAACCTTGTCTGTAGGGATAAAAAGTGCTTGATATTGTTTGCAATTGTCTTATACCTTTGGAAACATTGGGTTTTTTTTGTGAGCCTCGAACATACACTATTTGTTGTGTCAGTCCTTCTTGCCACTTTGTTTGTTGTGTTTTCTCTTGCCAAAGCAAATCCAATCGGAACCAAAACCAAATCTATCAAAATTTGCCTTATAAAGCATCAGACACTACTTCAGCGCCTCTGGTATAATAGCAGCTCGCCTTTGGTATTACAGTAGCTCGCCTTTGGTATAACAATACCTCGCCTCTGGCAAAACTACTTCAGCGCCCTTAGTATAGCAGTAGCTCGCTTTTGGTCACAGTAGCTCACATTTGGTATAGCAGTACCTCACCTTTGGTAGCTTAGTCCATCGCCTTTGGTATTACAGTAGCTCAATTTTGGTTGCACAGTCCTACGCCTTTGGTCAAACAGTACATCGCCTTTGGTCCAGTAAACTGTGCATCAAAATTTTTGTCTTTTCCAAAGCACAAGTAGAATCCCAACTTTTTGTCCTAGTGTATTCCATGGTAACCACTAGACTCCAACAAACTATGAAGTCCAAGCAAGTTGTCCTGAGGAAGCGCAAATCACCTCCTCATACACCGCAATCAGGCCGATCCAACGTTACTCCCAAGGTTACTCCTAAGACACCCGTGGAAAGATCGACCAACTCTCCAAACATGCTGCAGCTTGACCAACCAAACAATCCTCAAGAAGGTAGGGCCCCTTTGGTAAGTACACCTCATTATACCATCGGCATGCCTCCGGATTTTGTTCCACAAGGTTATACTATCAATCAAGTCCCATCTCAAGAAGGTAGAGTCCCTTTGGTAAATACACTTCACTATACCACTGGCATGCCTCCAGATTTTGTTCCACAAGGTTATACCATAGGTCAAGTCCCATCTCAAGAAGAGCGACACTTTGAAAAAGGTCAATCCTCTCAAGAAGAGGGACAAGACCTTGATGAATTCATACAAGATCCTAGAGCTGTAGCCACCTTTGACAAAATCCTTAGTGAGAACCAAGATCATTTCTTTCGCTTGCTAGCAGAGCAAGGAGCTAAACTACCCAAAGGTTTTGATCTATCCAAACTTAGCGAACCTAACAACACCCAAGATACCATAACAGTGGCCCAAACCATGTCAACGGTGACCACCCCATTATATGAACAAAGCTCACAAGGGAGAACTATTGCACAATATGAGAATCCCCTTTATCAAAACCCAACAGGAGAGAGACCCATATCACCGCTTCTGACTCCTATGGAGATCTACAAAAACCAACAAGAGACTCTCCAACATCAAGCAGGGCTAGCCAAACAAGTCGACATAGCTCGACCAAACATACACCATACTCCTAGAATGCCCACACCAATCATAAGTGGAAACTTGGCTACCCCTTCACGAGAAGGTTTCCCACCAAATTACAATCTAGGGAACAACTATGTAGCCCTGCAACAAGGGTCTCAACAAACACCACCCCCAACATCATCAAACCTTCGTATCCCTCAACCAACTAGGGTCATGCAACCCCAACCACAACATTCTTCTATGCTCATCCTTAATCAACCTTAACCATCGCAAAACACATCTACCTATGTCCTCCCTCCACAACGATCATCAATGCTAAACTTTTGCAACACATTGCCTATCCACCCTCGACATTCCCAAAACCAAACTTCCCAAAGCTATGTTCTGCAACTGCAACCTACCCCAACGAACTTTGGCTTTCTGCCACTAAATTCTTTTCTTCAACCATCACAAAGCCTACATTCTTACTTAGCACCACCCCCACCTCCTCCAAATCAAAGCATCCAATTCCAACCCAATCTAAACCCAACATACAACACATATGACCCCAACCAATCTTACGACCCTTATAACACCAATGCCCATGGCTTACACTACAATCTTCCATATGGGTATCAACAACCACTTCTAGGACAACAAGAGATGTTTCCAAACCCTCCCACGACTATGGAGCTAAAAATCGCAGAAGTTCAACAACAACTATCTGATCTTACGTTTGGCCACACCAAGAAGACCTTCTCTTTAGAAGAAGTGTGTCCTTATCCTTTTGATCGGTCATAACCCATGATCCATTTTCCTCAAAATTTCACCATTCCCAAGTTTGATAAATACAAAGGAAAACGGGACCCAAAAGACCATCTCAGGGAATTCTATCTTACTTGCTTCGAGGTCTCACATAACAACACATATCTTATGTCTCTTTCCTCGCAGTCTTGGAGGTCAAGCTATAGAATGGTTCTCACACCTCCCCACGGGTATCAAGTCTTTTAATGAGTTAGTAGAGAAATTTACCACCCATTTTTCCTACAACGCAGAGCATGAGATCTCCATGACTGATCTATGCAACAACAAACAGAAAAATGGCAAAACTTTCATTCCTTTCCTTCAATGATGGAGGCAAATGGCTAGCAAATTCCCATTCAAGATACCCGAAAAACAGCTTGTTAGCATATTTGTGCAGAATCTCAACCAAGAATTAGGATTTCATTTGCAAATTCTTAGTGCTACAACCTTCGATGAAATTACATACAAGGGAATCAACATTGAAAAGGCCCTCATTGCTAAGGGTGTGGTCAAAATCTTCAAAGAAATCAAAGACAATGCTCCTCAACAACAAACAAATGATAAACCTAAGTATTGGAACAAAAATAAAAATGTGGTCAATGATGGAGTGGTCGATTCTAAACATGTCCAAACATTGTAAACACCACTTCAGCTTTCCAAACCAAGTCAAGCTCCACCTCAACAGCAGCAACAACAAAGACAACCTTATCAAAACCAACAACAACGACAACAAGAGCAGCCTCAACAAGATTACCCTCCGCGCGTCAATTCACTCCTTTGGGAGAGCCCATAGAGTTTGTCCTTCAGAAGCTTTTACACAAAGGGCTCATCACTTTACCAGATGCTCCCCCATATGGCGAACCTGTTTACAAAACCGCACAGTACAGAGAAAATGAATACTATGAATTCCATAGGAGCAAAGGGCACAGAACCACATCGTGCATGAAACTAAAGCACCTAATCCAAAATCTCATTGAGGGCAACCAAATCTCTTTTGAGGATGAACCACCAACTCAACACACGAACAAGGACCTCAACATGTACAAGGAACCATTCCCTCACCATGGTCCGCCTCCTCCTCAGGATAAACGTAAAGGTGTCAATAATGCTTCCACTTCCTTTGACTCCATTGTGGGTCGTTTTGAACAGAGTCGAGTGTCTACCCTCACAATCAAAGGCAAATCTACGGATTTATGTTACAACTTATCGTGGCTGTGTCACCATTCGTGGTCCTACACCCAGCCTCCCAACTCAATCTGATTATAATCTTGTCGAACATCTAGGGAAACGCCAGCACAGATCTCTATCTTGGACCTTCTACGATCATCACCCGCACATAAAGTGGTGCTAGAAAAAGCCCTCCAAGAGTCTTCGGTTCCTAACAACATAGCAGTCAGGGATTTCTGAGCTATAGTAGGTAACATTGCTTTGCCCTACAATGTGGTCTTCTCTGAGAAAGACCTCCCATCCCATGATCCGTGTCACAATGATGCCCTTCATATTGAGGTTCTCATCCATAAGCGCAAAATCAAACACATACTCATAGATGGTGGTGTTGGTCTCAACATTTGTTCGTTAAAGTTACATAAGCAATTGGGATACTCTGAGGATCATGTCAACACTGATCAAAGTATTACAATCAAGGGATATGATGACGCTGAATGTCGCTCAAAAGGTGTTATCCACTTGCCTATACAACTGGGCCCCGTCATGCTTGAAACCATGTGCCAGGTCCTTGATATTGAGCTGCCATACAACATTATCCTAGGCTGCCTATGGATCCATGCAATGAAAGTTGTTCCCTTAACGTACCATCAGTCTATCAAGTTCCCATTCAATGGTACAGAGATAACTATCTCAGGTGACCCTAATCCTTTTGAATTTTGTCATGTCTTGCAAGGCAGTTATAAGAATTGCAACCAAGTGCCTCAAAATGACAAAGCCCTTGAATCCCCACTATATGTCAATCCTAAAAATCTGACACAAGCCTCCACAAGTGAACCTACTCCTCTTCCTGAAATCAAAGCTCACATCCGTGATATAGGCTTTGGAACTTATGATATCTCAAAATTTTGTTGTGTAGGGCGGATGCCTTTATCCACTAAATCTTATAGCCAACCGCCCATTGCCAAAGCAACTATTCCTCCCCCAGCATCTTTAACCCAATTCCAACATGGAAAATTATTAGAAGAGGAAACTATTGAGGACATTTCTTGGCTCTATAAGGAGAAAGAACCAGTCACAATATCAGTCAAGCAATATGCCAATGGCTTAAGGATAGTCAAAAACATGGGCTATAAAGGCAAAGGTGGCCTTAGGAAACAGAATCAAGGAACAATGGAACCTATCATTGTGACAAAGAAACTAGACAAGAAGGGGTTAGGATTTGGTAGAAAGGTACCGCGTGCCTTGGACATCGAGGGTATCCTCGACAAGGTGGCTGAAACTTCTTTCGCAGATTCGAAGTCTAATGAGGATACAATCGATAACTCTTCCCTCCACATGACCGACCTATTTACAGAATCCTCCATATTTATGCTATCCTCCCTATCCCTAACATCCACCACAAACACCCAGAAAGTAACACTTGTCTACCCTAAACTTATCGATTGGGACCAACAAGGGTCCCCCGTTATAGATGTATTTCAAATGACGAAGCTATAGCTGAGTTCATGGGACTCCGGAAGGATATCCCTCTTGGTGATCATAAAGCAGGTTTTGTAATGGAACTAGAGCCAACAGCTTATTTTAGTGAGAATGCCAAATCCTCCAGTCGCAAAAGTAAAAATAAAGAAAGATCTCTAGGTGAAAACCACACTGTGGCACCTCCCAATCACAAAATAGTAAAAACAAAGGATGTATCCAATGGTGAAAACCTAACTGTGGCACCTGAGGATGGAGGATTTGACCTTCCCCTACCATCTAAGTATCAAGAGAAGTCAGCTCTCCTAGTCGAAGATTCTACAAAGATAAACCTTGGCACAGAGCAAAATCCAAAGACCACATTCTTGGCAGCATCATTATCAGAAACAGAGCACAAGAATCTTAACAAATTCTTCTTACAGAGAACCATCAACTTTGCGTGGACCTATGCTGATATGCCAGGGTTAGACCCTAAGCTAGTGGTTCACTATCTCACAGTGGATCCAAAAGTTAAACCAGTCAAGCAAAGCTGGGGAAGATGCACCAACAGATAGCTCTCTTGGTAAAAGTGGAAATAAAGAAGTTGTTAGATGCAAAGTTCATCCAACCTATTGACTATTTAGATTGGGTCTCAAACATTGTACCTGTGTCTAAACCCAATGGGCGCATCCACATGTGTAATGATTTTAGAGATCTTAACAAAGCATGTCCCAAAGATGACTTTCCATTACCGAACATTGACCTCATAGTAGACTTGACTGCAGGTCATGAAATGCTTTCTCTCATGGATGGATTCTCTGGCTTCAATCAGACAAGGATAGTAGAGGAAGATCAACATAAAACAACTTTTACTTGTCCGTGGGGTAATTATTGTTGGTGTGTCATACCGTTTGGTCTAAAGAATGCCGGGGCAACTTATCAAAGAGCAATGACAGTGATATTCCACGATCTCTTTCATCATATCATGGAGGACTATGTGGATGACATACTAGCTAAATCTTCTAGGGCAGATCACATACAAGTTCTAGGACAGATCTTTGACAGGCTCAGGAAATACCAAGTGCACCTCAATCAAAGAAGTGTGTCTTCGGGGTAACATCAGGGAAGTTGGGATACATTGTATCTCGCAGAGGTATCGAAGTAGGCCGCGCAAAAGTCAAGGCTATAGTGGAGATGCCTCCACCAAAGAACCTCAAAGCATTAAGGAGCCTTCAAGGAAAGTTGCAATCCATTAGACATTTCATTTCACAGCTAGCAGATAAGTGTCAACCATTTCAACACTTGCTCCGAAAGGATGTCTCATTCCGATGGGACGATAAGTGTCAAGCAGCATTTGATCAGCTCAAAGAGTATCTAGCTACACCTCCTGTATTGGTTCCACCAGTTGCCAATAAACCTTTGATATTATACATCTCAACTACAACTTCAGCCCTCGGGGCCCTTCTAGCACAACATGATGAGTCAGGAAAAGTGCATGCAATTTATTATATCAGTTGAACCTTGGTGGGATATGAGCTCAATTATTCACCAATGGAAAGAACTTGTTTAGCAGTAGTGTTCACTTTCCAAAAGTTGTGGCATTACATGCTAAACCAACACACAAATCTTATAGCCAAAATTGATCTATTGAAGTATCTACTAGCAAAAGCAGCTCTCATAGGTAGACTAGCTAAAGGGGTCATGATCCTTAGTGAGTTTGACATTGAGTATGTGGACTGTAAAACAATCAAGGGACAAGCCCTATCAGATCAACTAGCAGAAGCACCCATGATAGATACATGCACTATGGTAGCAGACTTTCCGGCAGAGAATCTCTTCACTCTTTCTAACTCAATAATGTGGAAGTTGTACTTTGATGGTTCCTACACATAGCATGGATCAGGGGTCGGCATCTTATTTATCACACCTCAAAATGACTATATTCCAAAGTCATATCGGCTTGCATTCCCTTGTACCAACAACATTGCCGAATATGAAGCACTCCTCATAGGTCTCAATACAACAGTTCAATGGGACATCACAGAATTACAGGTATATGGAGACTCACAACTAGTTAGTCGACAAGTCACAAATGAGTACCAAACAAAAGATGAAAAGTTGGTCCCCTACAAGCAACTAGTGGATGCCTACAAACCACACTTCTCTAGCATCACATTTGAGCAAATTCCAAGAGAGCATAATAAGGCTGCAGATTCTATGGCTTCTGTAGGGTCACTTATCGACATGCCTGCAAATACACAAAAATGTGAATTCTTGATAGAGCAGTTGTTGATACCAACCGTTGATGTTCCGGTTACTGAAATCATCTGCGAACTTGTTGGTCCCAATTCCCCATGGTACGAAGATATCTATGAATACCTTAAAAATAGTACCTTTCACGTTGAACTCTCATCCACCCAACGTAAAACTTTTATTTGTCGATCCTCCCGTTACACCATTCTGGGTGATACACTATATCGCCAGAGTCTCGATGGTATCCTCTTACGATGTCTTAACGCGGAAGAAGCTGAAGCTACCTTACGAGACATACATGAAGGTGTCTGTGGTGCACATTCTACCAGTCCTAATCTCGCTAAGAAGATACTCAGAATAGGGTATTACTGGCCTACAATAGAACAGGATGCTGTATAGTTCGCAAAGAAATGTCTACAATGCCAGCAACATGGAGATTTGATTCACGCACCAGCTTATGAACTACAGCCTGTGACTACTCCATGGCCTTTTTCTCAATGGGGTCTCGACCTCGTAGGACATCCACCCATCCTCATCCAATGGCCATAAGTTCATCATTACCGCCACTGAGTACTTCACGAAGTGGGTTGAAGCCATTCCCATGACCTATATCACGGGTAAGCAAGTAGCCAAGTTTATCCTTAACTATCTCATATGCCAGTATGGTATTCCCCAAGCCATTGTCACTGATAATGGGAGACCATTCAAGAACCAAGATGTCTATGCCTTGTGCACACAATACAATAGCCAACATCGTTGTTCAACGCCCTACTATCCACAGAGTAACAGCCAAGCCGAGGCTTCCAACAAAACCATTCTCAAAATCCTCAAGAAAACGGTCAATGAAGTTGGTCGTGATTGGCACTTGCAACTCAATCTCGCCCTATGGGCCTACCGCACTAGTATCAGAACACCAATTGGTGCCACACCCTATGCCTTGGTCTATGGCTCTGAAGCCATCCTACCTATAGAGGTCGAGATCCCATCCCTCAAAGTATCCATGCAGAACTTGATCGGCGGAGAGGAGTATCGCACTTCCAAATTAGCTGAGCTAGAACTACTAGATTAAAGGCGCCTTGTCGTGCTTAATCATCTCCATGTCTATAAAAACCACCTCCGGCATAATTACAACAAAAAGATAAAAGAAAGACGGTTTCAGGTTTGTGATCTTGTACTCAAAGAGAATCAGAGAAATCAAGCAGAACGAGTAAAGAAGTGCAAGTTTGAGCCTAACTGGTTAGGTCCATTTATTGTCATAGCAGCATATAGATCAGGAGCTTATACTTTAGCTACACCTGACGACATTCCTCTAGATGAGCCACTTAACAGTGTTCATCTCAGGAAGTTCTATGCCTGATCCTCAGAGTATACAAAAAAATGAAAAATATATATATATGTCCTCTGGTGAAAACCTGGTAAACAAGCGCCTTGGATAAGTACCACAGTGAAAACCTGGCAAACAGGCACTATGTGTAGAGTCAGCATCCATCATCTATCGAGTCTTGTTCATTCCATGTCTATTTCACAACAAGCTTCATCCATCCATCCATAATAAAACCATTGACCTTGTTTGCATTTCCATCTCCCTATCTAAAATAGCTTGGAAATTTGTCAATGTCCATCATCGTCATCCTATGTCTTGATCTATGTCAACAATTATCACTATCTTGTCCTAGGTCAAACTTTCTATGTCTTCTCCATCAGTCATCCATGCAAATTCCTCTACCGAAATGAGGGCAATTCCTTCCTTAACCTAGGTCTAGGAGTGGTTCCTTGTTCTTGGTTCACACATACTCACGCAAAGCGCTTCACAAAAACACAAAGCACTTTTATCATTTTCCTTTCCACAGATAACACCCTTTAACGGACACATCGCTCCTACGATAAGGCTGTTATCTTCCCAACACTTTTCCTACATCATCACACCAACCAGAACTACATATTATCTCATCGCAATCTTAAGGTACCTTGATCCCTTGGATATGGGTATGTAGGTAGTCTGGAATACGAAGGAAGTATCTGGTACTCAGGTACATAAGATCTCATCATATCACCTACCCAACCTCAAAACACTTTGACCCATTTCATCACTCTACCCAGAACTACATATTATCATCTTTCATCTTTCCTCGTAAGGTGCCTTGATCCCATGGACACAGGGTATGTAGGCAGTCAAGAATACGAAGGATGTATCCAGTACTCAGGCACATACGATTCATCATTCTTCACCCACCTCAATCCATTGACATGTCATCTTTCTAGTCTTCCATTTATCAAAATCCATTCACCTCGACTTGACTAACTCAAGCAGCAAAATAACATACACATCCTTTCAAAGCAAAAGTTAACAAACTTGAAGCAAAGAAACTTACTTCCAGAGTCGTATATTGTCCTGCATATTGATTTCCAGCATCAGCTAAATCAATCTCAACCAAACAACAGATCAACAAACTTGTCTTTTACAGAATGTTCCATGATCAAGACCAACACACGCGTCTTATACAACATGTGGCATTTCTTGAAACAAGACATTATCTTTTCAACAGATAGCACCCTTTAACAAACACATAGCTCCTACGATAAGGCTATTATCTTTCCTATCCAATCTATTATGAGCAACCTCTTTGGTAAGAGAATATGTAGGCTATATATTTACTTTGTAAGTCAGTCAATTTGCTTTATGGTTTATCTTTTGTTCCTTTGTCCATTCCCTATTCAAGGCTACCTTGATTTATCTATAATCTTGGTATGTTGCGATGCAGTATGGATTGGGGGCATAGTCATTGCTTTTGTGTGTCGTATTTGAGAAATGATCTTTAGCATCTTTCTTAGCATTATATTTATCTTGTGTGTGTTACGACCTAGCGTCTTACAGATTTAATATTTTTCTTGCATTAACATGTATGGAAATTTATTTTTTAAGACTATGGCTCATTCTGTATAGCAAGGTCGTATTATGTCTAAGGGATCTAAATTCAAACTGCTTGCTTGCAGAGTCAATGTCCATGCACTCGAATATCATAGCACCTTGGTCTTTTATACCTTGGTAGCAAACTATCCACGTACTATATCAAAAATAAGGATTGCTCTTTATAAACATTTGTGAAACTATTGCAACAAGCTCATCCATTTACACCATCCATTTTTCCACGACAGTTTTTCAAGCAATGATCGATCAACAGTCTTTCTCTCATGTTCTCTCCTATCTCCTTTCTTCTATCTATCATCTATCCAACCTCTCCTATTTCCAACACAATCTTCTAGTCGAGCGTCAACCCAATCCTTCTGCCGCTTTCTTGTCTTTCCTCTCAAGGGGGCATCCTACGCCAGCGACGTTGGGGCAACTAGCTACACTAGGGCATTAAAAATTGTATCATGTCTTCAACAATCGTTTTCTTAGACACAACGTTGTAAACTACATTGCATCAAAGAGGGGCAAAATATACACCCAAAAATGACCAAGTCATCACATCACTTACATTTCGTCTAATATGTCTAATCACCTGTATTCAGCGTTAATTAAATAATCTAATTATTTAATTAATTTCATCTATTTCTTCTAAATCACATACTTTTAACATTAATTAAACAAATCTTCTTTATTTAATTAATTCTCATTAAATCAACATTATTCTTCTACGATTAAATAATTTTTATTATTTAATTAAATCATTATCCTATTTCCAAAATTCAAGTCCACATCAATTAAATAAATTAATTATTTAATTAATTCATCACAAATCTTCTCTTATTTATTCATCTATCATGCACAATCAATTAATTTCAGTTATCTTCCAATTCCTCTTAAAATATCTTGTTAACTCGTGTACAATCAGTATTATTTTTAGAACTCTAAAAAAGGCAAAATTACAAGTTGAGTTATCTATTCAATCAATCTTGTTTTTCATCATATCTTAATAGAAATATCCTTATAGATTGACACGTGTGCACATTCATCATGGTTATTTATTTTATCTCCTCTGTTGATTCTTTTGAATTATCTGGACCATTGATCGATCTCTGTTGAAACCTATATAAACCCCCCTCATCTCCTTCACAAAATCCTCTTCAATCACTTATTCTCAGGCATCATTTACAACGTTTTGAACATACATCACGTCATTGAACAACTTTACAATCTTTTGACATTGATTTTTGAACACTTTACTTGCTTGTTGCAAACATGGTTTCGCAGCATTATTGAGCAATCCACATTCAACAAAAGAAACAACACAAATCTGAGTAAACTTTTTTATTTCATTGGATTTATTGATAATGGTTTTTATTTAGATTAGTTCTCTTTATGTTATGGGCTTTTGATTTATTAGTTTTGATTTAATCGATTTTCCTCATACACAGTACTGTTACATTCACCTTGAAAGAATAATAGGACAAACCATAGTTGGAAAACTCAGACTCGGCAAAAACTCGTCAAACCCAAAAAACTCAACTCGGCAAAAACTTGACAACTTAAAAATTTGGTTAAATTTCATTAGAAACATGTTTTTTGCAAAATTCAATGACAAGATGTATCCAATGAGTCCATAAATCAGTACAAAAGTGTCTTCTATTAAATTTGATTGATTTGAATGCAAATTGAGTACAAAATCGCATCCTCATGCAGAATCCTGATGGTTGATACCCTAATACAATAGATCGCTAACAAAATGAAAATAGTAAAACTAAAAATAAATACAACATTTTATATCTTCCTCTTCCCTAATCTACTGAAAACTAGGGGTGAGGTAGAAGTTCTAGTCCTTGGAGTCCGTTGTGGCTCTCCTCGCTTGGCATGGAAGGTAGTGGCTCGACCTCCATCCTGGTAGTAGATGGCAAGGACTACTCCTCATCCTCATCAATGTCATCCAATCCTAGATCTCCTCCCACACCCATCTCCTCCAATGCCTGCCTCTCAAAATGAAGAAATAGTATTTTTTGAATATCATGACTCCCCCTGCATTGTTAGGTTATAGAAAGGAGTTAAAATTTTTGCATGTTTTGTTGGCTTTGCTCAAGTTTTTTGAGATTGATGAAGGATTGTTGACTGGGGAAGAAAATATTTAATAGTAGATACAAATGCAATAACACCAATATGTCATATATTGTTTGAAGAAGATGAGGGTATGCAAGTATCCAAAGATCAAATAGGTCTTCTAGTTCCTATTTGTGTGCAAGAAGACCATGACTCAATAAGGGATAATGATGAGTCGAATTACTTTTTTCTATTCATTTGAAGGGCTATTTGGAGAACCTTCTCACGACAAGGCTACAAAATTTCAGTGCACTCAAGAATCTTAGTCAATATCTTCTACAGAGATGGAATGTCTAATGCAAGAGGTTTAATTTTTTTTTCAGAACCTAACAATGCAGGGGAGTTTGCACTAGAAACTCGGCGAGTTTTCTGGAGAGTAAACACCAGGAAAACTCGTGAGTTTTTCAAGACTAACCGAGTTCTCGGAGAGTCTTCCATCCATGGGACAAACACATCTTTGCAACAATGCAATCTTACTCTCGGCAAAAAAGGGACACAAGCTAGCATGGTGGCCATCTCGTGCCTATTGATGCATGAGACCTTTAAAACAATTCCTGTCATTCACATAGAAAATGGATAACCAGGCCACAACGTATACACAGATGGAGACTAAAGTAACCATCTTTGTTAAAAATAAGAGAAACAGTTAAACAAGTGATCTAAAAGAAGTGTGAAATGTCTTTAGAGAGAAATAAAATCATCCTGTTTATTTTTAAACCTGTAAAATCAGAGTTTTCAGATAACAAAAGTTTTGATACAGCTTTTAAAAAGTTTAGGCATGTTTTTTGCCTTTAGACCTAAAAAACAGGTGTTTTAACATGACAGACTTAAGAAAAGGTAAAAACACCATTTTCCTTTTTCCTCAAGTCAATTTTTGCTACTATGATAGAGATCATAAAGAAAATAATTCACCTGCCATGTAAGCCACAATAATTTAGGAAATCAAAGATGCTTTTATGGCACCATTAAATACCAGCAAATACCTATCAACTCGTTAACTGATAGCATCTAGCTGGTCACTCCATGATATAACTTCAACACAAGTTTTACTCCTACAATCTCCAAGGCTGGAAACTTGTGAAATTCTAAATCTCTGTTGCTAACTATAAGCTACCGTTGAAATAAAGGCACAAATTACTCACATAGCATCATTCATTCACCTCCAAATAAGTATTGTTCCCAAAATTATGATATTCCCAGAAAAGCTCAACCCTGTTGTTTCTACAATGAATAATACCTACAATTAAAGCCTATGCCTATATTAAATTGCAGCTTAAATAAGAGCATTATGTGAGGAGAATATAATGAGACAGTCCAAATTTGTCCACCTTACTATTACATCGATAGGTTCTATTCATCGCTAACAGACTACAGGACATTGGTGGGGAGATACCCTTAAAAACAAAATTGAAAACTTACAAATTGTTTGCTGTATCTTCTCACAATAGTCAGCATGAAAAACTTGGCATGAACAAGGTAATTTGCCTTGCAACAAAGTACAGTTTTCACATTTTTACATAATTGATAAGTACCTCAATACAAAGACATGAGAGATAAATTTAAGCTTAACTCTATACACAGACATGAGAAAACAGGAGATTAGAACATTGAACAAGAGAAAATCAAGAGGTATATTTACACAGCTACAGCACTATCAGGACAACACTCCTGTATTTGCTGAAATCATGCTATTGTCAACCATCAGAAATGACTTCAAAATGTTATTGAGATTTTTGTTATTCGAAATAATATGACCCAAGGAAAAACATCTAAGCTTCTCTCCAAATAAAAACATTATATTCTTCTTAGAGTTTCTTTTGGTCACTATCACTGACGCCAATTTGATCTTGGCTGCCTGGAATGTCCAACTCAAGGACAAGTAAGTCATATTCACATTTCAGGGCAACCATGTCAACTTAACATGAGCTGAGGCACCCTTATTCTGCACTTTGAATTCAGCTACTCGAAATGATCAAATTTAGACTATAGTTCTTTTCAGTTTCAATCTGGTGATATGTTCAGAATCTCAGATCCACCTTTCAAATGCACCAGAAATAAGAACAATGATCTCCTTGACTTCCTCAGCATCATTTAGGAATTGAGCATCATTCCATTTTACAGGTTAAATAAAAACATTCTCAAGAGCAACTTCATCTGCACTATCGAAGCTGGACAGCATAAGATCAAATGAATAAATGCATAGCTTTACAATCTATGCTATCTTTGATGATATTTGGCAATCACAGTTGCATCATCGTGCATGATTACACATGCTACAGACAGTCATAGAACTCAAATTTGCAAATGTACAATGCTTGCAACTCCAATGTGCTGCATTATCTCCATTTCTGCTTGAACGGTTCTTTGATGTGCCAACCTTTAGGAATCCTCCTTTGCCCTTGTTGCTACTAGAAGCCTTAGAGGTACTAGTTCTGCTGCTGGCTGCTTGTGAAATGCTCACATCTGACAAGCCATTCTCCAAAGCTCGAACGAGATTCTCAAAATAATTACGAGTTACACTGAACAACAGAGGAGAAAAGAAACAGTCAGTGTCATGCAGCTGGATCACACCAGAAACCGACATTTGTGGTATACCATCAAATCCTATATTGATCATTCAATAATCATAGAAATGATGCTTTATGAAAAGACAAGATTATACAGGAGTACGATAAAAACATAAAGATAAAGAGGACAAGCAATGAGAGGTGGCTTTTTGGCCATAGTAAGAAGTCATACTATCACTTGATGTGTTATATTTTATCTATGGTCCCTGGTTGGAATTTGATTTCACCAACCATAAAACTTGGAAAACTAAATCGAGGAAAAAGTCCAATTAAATCAAAGTGATTAATATACCAAATAGATTAATATATTTTAAACTTTTGGAAAAAATCAACTACAAACTAACAAAAGTAAATTTTAATACAAAAATTTAAAACACACTATATATAGAAAATTAATATTTAAATACTTCATATATATTATTATTTTCTTTAATTAATTTCTTATTAAATAAATTTTATTTAATTTAAAATTTAAAACCATAAAATCTAGAGTATAATGGTTACTACTTCAAAAATATAATTTCAATCTTTTATAAAATGATAACTGAAGAGGTAATGTTAATTGTGAAAATAAACTTTAAAATAGATGTAAAGCAACTAATAAAAGTAGAGTTAAAAAGTAAAAAAATAATTAAATAATTTAAGAAGATTTTTTTTTAATTTTATATAAGTTCAGGTTTACTCATGGAATCACCACCCAGCCTCCCGTGCAAACTGTGAAACATGGAAAATTGTCTCGTAAAATCATTTAGACACATCTAAGCAGACCAAATCCAAAGGCCAGGGACAGGACCCTGGGTGAACCCATGTCAGACCAGGACCAGGATCAGACCTGGGAGCATCTGTCTAGATTCCTCAGTTTGGTTTATAAAACTATTTCTAGTGCCAAGAAGCAGAGGAGGAGAGATAAACATGTGAGCATTAAATAGAGACAGTTTGGCATCAAAGGTCCATTGGAGGTGTGCTAGAAGATCCTTTGAGAGCCCAAGAGTAGGCCAGGAAGATCCTAGAAAAGCCCTATGGAATAGACAATCCATTGTAAGACCATGTTAGTGGCCAATTTGTAGGATTGCCTAGTTGTGATATTATGAATATGTTCTAGTTGTTGTACAAACTGTTGTAACAAAAGAGAGTGTCTCTTCAGAGCTAATTTAGATCTTAGGGAATGTTATAAATCCTCTGGAAACCAAACAGTTGAAGATGGAATTGAGGAACATAGAAAAGTAAGTCCTTGAGATGTAGTTTCAGTTATAGAGATAGATGAGGAGGCCACTGGTCCTCACTCTTGCTGGAGTTTTTCCCATACATGGGTTTCGCCAAGGCAAGTTTGTGTCTTTATACTTTTGTGGCTTGTTTGATGCTTCTCATGTCCATATTTGCAGTTTTTTCTCTTCCCAATTATTCCATAATGCTGATGACCTATGGTATTGGTATGTAATATCCATCCTAGTTTTTAGGATCAAGTGAAAAGTATGTTTTTGAGATGAGAATAGAAGGAGTAGATATTGAAAGCAGAATTTTACTATTGTAATTCTGCGTAGAAGCATCCGTCTAGATTCCTCAATTCAGTTGTTTCCTTCAATCATTTGGTTTCCAAAAGGGTTTATACAAGTCTATAAAATTGTTTCTAGTGCCAAGAAGCAGAGGAAGAAAAATAGATGTGAGAGTGGTAAAAGGAGATAGTTTGGCATCCAAGGTCCAATGGAGGTGTGCTGGAAGATCCTATGAGAGCCCAGGAGTAGGTCAGGAAGATCCTAGAAGCTATGTCCCACGGCATTTCAGGGAAGGGGATGGTGGGAGAGCAGGGGATGCATTTTGGGCACAGCAGTTGGGGCCATTTTTTGGGGACGACAGCAGGACAGCAGTGTGTGTGTGTATACAACTTTAACTATACATGACATCAAAATTTAAGTTTACTGTTTTTTATTGTCCCATCATAAAATATATATATTTCACATGCATGCATTGAGGAACACCATGCTATGTTAGAAAAGTTGGGGACCTACTATGTTTATTAGGTTGACCTTATGATTTATGGGAAGCCTGAGCATTATGATTACTTAACCAATCTGATAACCCAATATCTCAAGTCAGCTCGTGAATAGATTCTACCATCAATTTTGTTCTCTTTATAGAATTGTTATTTTGAAACTAGCTTTTGAAAGGCTATGAAATCAAAATAGATGAAATGTATACTATTGTGCCTACAATTTTAGTTGGGATGACTTCAATGGCAGTTTGTAAAGGATTCAACGATCAAATCTAAATCACCATTTTTAGTAAATCATTATCAACGAAAGCATTACAAGTTGAGCGGTACAAGGCAACATTTTCTTCAACCTATAGAAATTCCAGCATGTGTGTGTTGACATGCTCACGTTGAAAGCTCAAAACAATTTTTTATTTTTACTTTTTAAAATAAGATTTGGGCCCTAGAGGCCACATGGACCTTCATGGTGCATACCATTTTTCACAATTTTATCACTTTTAACCAAGTTCCAAACCCTTCCCTTCAAAAACCGTGGTTGTCAAGAACATTAAGCAGTAATTAGGCCCTAACTGAATGAGAATGAAGCAGATATTCATTGAAGAGTGAATGCCCTCAAGTGTGCCCTAATTGATCCAATGTTTGGTTACTTCAGTAAAATCCAAATCTGCAATGTAAAATGAGGTTTTGACAGAAAATTCCAAAAACAAATATTTTATAGGAAATTGGAAAAAATAGATGAAAAAACCACAGTTTATTTGCAATTAAACCAGTCTTGGGAACTGTGCCAGCAATCAGAGGAAATAACTTGCACCATAAGGAATCATGACAGCTATCAGAGAATACATCAGTGATCTGATTCAGATTGGATCACTGATTGGGCCAACTGGCAATTAATCATAATAAATCATGATTTATTAATGATTTTTGCTACTATGGATTAAACTGCTTTCATTGTTTTATCTACAATTTTGAATAAAAGGATAAAGCTTATAAGAGCGACTAACACTATGCCAAACCATCTTCAATGTAGATACCATCTTTTGAATGGCAATATGTTCTTTAATCTTATTCATTTTTCCACACACCTGGAAAGAATCTTTTTAGTGCATTGAGTGCTTGATCTCTTAATGCAAGCCTTTCATGTGATTTTCACATAGAGTCTCAACCTTTAAATGTGAAAGCATTTAGCAATCACAACTTTTAAGTAATGAATAGTGCTTTGAAATTTCTCATAAGTTTTAGAGTTGTACCTTTTCCACTTTACAATTGACATAGTTGGCCTCTTGATAACCATAATGCGGCTTTAAAGTTTTCTCATGAAGAACTTTCTTTAGCAGGGAGTATTCAATCAGGTAAAGGATATGAAAAATACCATTTAGTTCATCTAGCTTACCGTTTTAGGTACTTTTTGGAACATTATTAGAGGGGACAATGACAGAACTGGAAAAATGTTTTGGAGTTTCACAACTTGGAAATGCCAACTTCATGCAAGAAGGAAAAATGAGCATGAATATGTGACACATTATGCAGCAAAACGTGACAGAATAAGAAGAGGATATAGGAAACAGCTCACAAAATACTAAGTTGCCACATTCACCAGCTATAATCCTTAAAAATTCAAAATCATGGGTTTTCAAGGTGGCATGATTCAGTTTGGCCATATTCGTTAATATGATCTCTCTTCAAAGCCAACAGAGCTAAAACTGTGGGTATCCTGAGGAGCTTCAACTCAGTTGTAGATGGACTAGCCAACCATGCCTTTCTTATACCTTAACAATTGTCAATCAATATTCTTAACTCAATGGGTGCCCTTCCTCCCAATATAGAATGTCTAGTCAACGAAGAGTCAAAGTCGCTAAAAAGTCGGAGATCAGCAAAGATGAACCCTCAGAATGAAAAAATTCCCCTTTTTATCCATTGTAATGCCTTGGTCTCATTTCATCCTGTCATGGTCTATTCACCTAAAGACTCCACTGACTTTGCTAGGCACAAAATTATTATATTGGCCTTACTCTTCACAGTCACTTTTTAGTTTTACCCTCTCTCTTGTCTCCTCTTTTCTTCCTACCTGTCAACCCCCCTCCCTCTTTTTTCCTTGATAATCTTATGCCTTTAAACTCCCCTTGTCCCTCCTCTTCACCATTTTTCAAACACCCCACACCCTCAACATCCTTAGTCATGCTCCATATTTTCATTACCCTTACCATTAAAAATAATGCCCAAGCACACAAATTCGCAGTCCCACTCTAATGTTTCCCATGGGTTTTTTCTTGGCCAGCATAAAAACATTGTTAATATATACACAATTAACCATATGTATGGTATTGTTAATGATGGAGTGAGTGGATACAGGAGGAAGCTATAAAATAGCTGAACTCAATCTTAAACCAAATTTGTAAACTTCTCAAACTATTGGAGCAAGCTGCAAAAGTTTTTTAAAGGTATTCACTAATTCAGTTATGGATTAAGCCACTGAATAGCAGTTAAAAATCAATATTCACATTTCCACAAAGATGATCTCCTGTTTGCATAAAGAATAAGCATTTATAGCCAGGGATTAAATATGACGGAATACCTTGTCTATAAGGTATATTTTTATGAGGGTTATCCATTCAATGTTGCCATTCAAATGCTAGGGCAGTCAATGGTTAAAGAAGGAAATGGCATAGACTAATATATATATAATCCTTTAGAGAGTACCCAAATTTTTCTCTTTCATATAATTGTATTTTACATTAAAATTACCTAAATATAGTCATGCGACTATCGAATTTAACCCTAATTTATATGCATATTAATGAAAGTCCAATCTCACCCAATAAAGCTCACAAACAAAATCCTAAAAAGCCTAACAAAGAAAAGTGAAAACAATCACCCAAAGAGAGCAAGAATCTCACATATTGAATTTTCTTTTGAAGGTAAAAACACTTTTTCGTATAAAATGAAAAAAATACGAAAGCCAGATGCTTGTTTTCTCAGCAAGCAAAGAGGAATAAGAATACAGGATTGCAGTGTGTGTGAACACACAAAAATATTAATGTCTGATTTTGATTGTTTAAAAAACATAGTGCTAAAAAATTAATAAAACAGTATTAAATATCTGATTTTTTAACAAACATGGTGCGACAAAATTCCGAAAAACAATATTAAATATCTAATTTTCCTCTGAAGGTAGACACACACACACACTCACACAGATATATATATTATGAATGACAACAGTGCACCTAGGGCTAAACGAGCCATTTTTTTCAGAGCATTAGCATGCAGCGTGGAAGAAAGTAAGGAATGAAAGAAAGGATTTGCATGCCATTCTTTCAGTAGAAATGAGAGTTTTTAATGACAGGTTTTTCAGGGCCAAATATGTAAAAATCTCTGCTGCTCACTCAGCTCAGGACTCTGCATGTCTGATGAAGAATCAGAGAGTCTCAATACTATGATTTAGATAATGGTGAAGGAATTCACGTTTTTTTCATGGTCTGCAATTTGCTCCACATATCTCTCTTGTTGCTGCCTTTTGGTAGTAGATCCTGGAGAAGATTATCTCTCATTGAAGATCTGTTGAGAGTAGACGCTGAGCTCAAATTCAAGATTGTCGTGTCGAGGTATTTTTGGTGACATATTTGAAGCAAATGATACGTGATCTAATAAAGATAGTTAGAATTGAGAAAAACATCAAAGTAAGGTGAAAACAAGAGAATGTGATCCACTATACCTGCTGATTTATAAGGAAATGCAGTTAGTAGATATCACTGGGAAATACAGTGTGACATAACTCAAGAATTTTTTGTATGTTGTACACCCTTTTGCATGAAGTTCTGGTACAAGATGGAAAGAGAGGCATATCTCATGCAGTTTAACTTTTATTGCTGACAAATTTCAAATACATTGCATTCTCTTTTGCATGACATTCAGGTATAAGATGAACACAGAGGAGCTTATCATTCATGCAGTGTAACTTATATTCAATGCATGTATTCTTCCCATTTTGATTTAGTGTATGGCATGGTCATTGTTAGAGGTACATGTTGATGTGTTTTTCTTGCACATACAAACTCAGAATAAAATACTAAGTATTCTATCCTCTCTTGAATAAAGTCTCTCAAATGCTAAACAATGCAATCAATCGAGACAACTCCAAGGTTCCTTATTCGTGTTTTGCTATGGATAGACTCAATAGTTGATGTGATTTTGCTGGTAATCACAAAGGGACTTACGCTGAATATGCTCCTTATTCCACTCAAATGTGTTACTTCTTCTTTATGAATGGAACTGCTTCCGTCTGGCTACGAAAGGAAAATGCAAAAGACAAGAGTTAAGAAAGCTAGTCTAAGGACAATGATATGATGGACAACGCTTCGATAGACAAATTCCTTCCAACCAAGCTTTGCTTCGCCATGAGAACAACAACTACACGAAGCTAGTGCAATCTTCAAAGGGAAATGAAAGATTTTCAAATTGTAAACATACATCCAAATACCCACAGCTGGCGCAACTTGAATGATCATTCACAATCGAACAATGTTCCACGAAGTTTCCTGAAGGGGACGGGTCTCGAGGACGGGGGGACAAAGGGTCTAAGTTTGGGGACGGCGGGGGGACGGCGCTGATATACATATGGTACTTGAATAACTAGTTATAAAAAGATGTTTAAGAATAACATTTCAAAAGGCAAATTAGTAAACTAGCAAAATTGCAAATACTAACATTTTAAATACTTGAATACTATTAGTCTATTACTAAAAGACAAATGAAATTGTCGAATTTGACAAATGAAATTGTCGAATTTGAGATTTCTTAGTTTCTATTATATCAAAAACGGAAAATATAACATGTCAATGATGTCACATCATAATATCATATCAATGTATCATAAAGTCTTAAAGATGGTTACAATCACAATGAGTAGCTTATGATGATATCAAAATAAGTACAAACTACAAAATGCAAAAATCAAAATGTAGTGAAGGGAGGCCTCTAATCGTCCCCAAACTCCCCATCACTCGAACTACTGGTTTTCCTCTTCTTCACCTAGCTGTTGCAAAACATGAAATTGCATGTTGAGCAAATAAAATGAAGAATGAGAGTCTAATGAGAGTTTTTAGCTTTGAAAATGGTCAAACACCTCCTTAGGGTTCGGACCTAGGCTCTAAGTCCAAGGAAAAACAAAAAAAAATTAAAAAAAAGGAACTTTTTCGCTGCCCAGCGCGGGGGACGTCCAGAAGTCCCCGAGACTCTCGAGGGACGTCCAAAAGTCCCCGAGACGTCTCGAGGGACGTCCAGAAGTACCCGCTGTTTCTCTGAAGTTTCCGGCGTACCGGCGGCGGTGGGGGGACGGCGGGGGGACGTCTCGCAGGCATCCCCAAGTCTTGGAAACATCCGGGACAAGGGGACGAGGGTTTTAGGGGGGGGACGGGTCCCCATGGAACACTGCAATCGAACTATTGCAACGTGAGGTTCAGGCTAACTTTGCATTGCAAATCACCATCGGCAATCCACAAAAAGTATGAACCGAGGAATTCATCAAATATCTTCACATTTATTCATCAAATCAATGAACTTTATCTAAAATCTATCTAATGTGCTTTAAATCATCTTCAAGAAGTTGGAAACCATGCTAACATCCCAAAACAACAAAGTTTCACCAAGCTTCAATGAGAATATATTGATTTTGGTAGTATCTTTACAACAATTTGCCAAAGTTTGTCAATGCTTCAAGAGCTTCTACTCTAACATCTTACCTCCTAAGAACTAATGATATATCTAATGTATCCATTTATAAATGACAGAGGTGAGCCTTTTATAGACTCCAAAAATTACAATGAATGGCCCAGATTGATTTGTGAATCAACGGCCCAGATGAAGACAACAAGACAGTTTGTTACAAAAGTTGCTATTTTTAGAATACAAGAGAGGCAATGAAGGCACATTTCCCAATGTGATAAGCATGAAAATGGAATCTTTGGAGTATCTCCACATGAGTATCCTTTCTAGCTTCCTCTTGTAGTAGATACATTGAATGTGGAAGGGTGACTTGGCGAAATGTGATTGGATTTGATGATGCGTTCATGCCACCTCAACCTGGAGCGAATTGGTTTGATCTTCAATGTGTTCACACTGTTTGGAATACTTCCCAAATTGTAGATTTTTTGAAGTAATCTTTGATTTTGGATTTTCAACTTTGGAACTTTGCATCGTTCGAACTTGCAAATTTGGGAATTTCGAAATTCTTCAAGTCATTCTTCATGCCTTAGTGAAATTTACAAATTACTTGATAATCTTGATTTCTTGACGATCATTGCTCAACTTTGTGCAATTTCTTGTTTCCTGTGCAGGCTTCAACTCTGTATGATGCAGGTAGATGTTATGTACTTGCATTCTTTGAGTAAATTTCATGAAATAGAGGATGCCTCTACTTGAATTCTTGTACAAGTGAACTTTAGATTTTCATGAAATTTGTCATTCTTGTGATGTTATAACTGATTGGTATTCTTGAATTCTTGTGTAGGATCTTGGAAGTGGGCTTGATGAAGTTCTTCGATGGAAGTGTGATGATGAAGTTGAATTGTTGATGAACATACAAGGTAGAATGATATTCTTCACTTTCGGATGATTAGGCTTGCAAACTGATGATGAAGTTCTTGTCTCTTCGGTGAAATTTTCCTCTGGAAGTTGGATGATGGCGGACTTGATGATGCTTCGATAAGGGTAGCATTCTTCTTCATTTTGGTAACGACGCCTTCTTTGACGAAATCTTGATCTTCATCTTAATCTTCGTTTTCCTTCAACATCCACGCTCCTTAAAAATGTATCATCAACCTACAAGTAAAAATACCTCACATTAGCATATTAACATGATAGTTGATATAAAGAGCAAAATATGATAAAATTCATTCTCCTCGCCAATGTGGGACAAATCATCCTTGTGAAACAATTTTATACATCTATTTATCCGAAACTATTGAAATTGCATGTAAGGAGAATATAAGAAACGTAGCCAATTTTCACTAATTTTACTCTTTTCATGAGGAATTTCTTGCTGTGTCGGATTTTTTTGCCCTGCAGGTCCAATTTTCCCATTCAAACTTTATACAAATGAAGAAATTTCTCCTCTCCTTTGAAGCACTCACACACAAACTTTTATTTTGTGCCAAAAAAACTTGTCTTTTCTTTGATAAAATCTGTTTCTCTTTGTTGAAATCTGCCCTTCTTATTCGCTGCTCTGCTCTGATCTGCACTTTTATCTCTGCCTTTTTTGTTTTGAATTTGAAATGATTTGAAATGAAAATCTCATCCTCTATATATAGCGCTTAAAGTTTCCTCGAAGGCAGGTCGGCCAGCACATTAGGTACATTTTCATCAAAACCAATTTTTCTCCTTTAGGCCGACTTGGGTCTTGAGCTGAGCGGATTTTGCAATGTTAAGAACATTATCTTGGGCGGAAATTGTAGCTGGCAGAACATTATGTGCCCTTAGAAGGGCAGGATTTCCTTGCCTATGAGAAATTTCTCCAATTCTCACTTAGAATATTTCTTGGTTTTTACCTGTCTAACTTTCATCCCTTGGCGAACTCATCTTCAAAGATAGGTAATTTTGCATTTGTAATGAGTGAAATTGTCTCCTTTGTAAGGGCGGATATTGCAGATGGCAGAACATTTTCCCAATTTTCATTTGCAAGCCTTGAAACTTAGAATATTTTCAATATTTTCTCCTTCAAGTTTTGCTTCTTCTTTTGATGAATTCTCCCTCAACTTTAATGACCTTACATTCAAGTCCTTGGAGTTGCATTGCAATGAGAAACTTGTTGAACAAAGTTTGCTTAAGATAATTTTGTACTCCTCTACAAGGGCGCATATTGCATAGGCATGAGAAATTGCCGACCTTGCAATCTTCCTTCAACACTCCTCCCTTAGGTGTTTTCATTGTTACTTTTCAATTCCTTCCACTTCATTTTCATTTGTTGAACCTCGGCTTATCATCAAATTGCACTTCAAACTTCCTCATGGCGAACTTGGGTAGTCTTGGGCGGAAATTTCATGGGGTAGAGCATTATGCGCCCTTCTTTTGATCATTTACTTAGTCAAATTTCTTACCTTTTCTTCAAATGTTTCAAAGTCCTTCCTTTGGTGAATTTCACTTGATACTTGAACTACTTAGAAATTTTGTCATGAATCAAACCCTCACTCCAAACTCCTCAAGGCAAGCTTAGATTTGTGATATATCTTACATTTGACAAGTTTCTTAGTGCAAACCTTGGGCGCAAATTGTAGGTTCTAGAACAATTTCCTCACTCTGTAACTCATCTCCAACTAGAGCGCAAAATGCAAGGGGCAAAACAATTTCCCCATTTTGCGTCCACCATACTTAGTCAATTCTTGAAGTTTTATCCAATTCAATCCTTTTTCCTTGGCGAATGATGTTGGAAACTTCTCTTTCAAACTTATGAAGTTGAATCATTTTAGCATACCTCTAACACCTTCTACTTGGGGCGCAAATTGCAAGCTTGAGAACATTTTCCACCTTGTATCAACCTTTGACAAGCCTTCACTTGGAGCTTCAAAACAAGACTGGAGTCTTCAAGATACTTCTCACTTAGTTCATGTCATGTTTGACATCAAATCGATTATCTCATTCCAATTAAAGATTGGAATGATAAAACTAACTTCATCTCATCAAACCGTCGCAAGTATTGAAGCATGGAAATATACTTCTCTTGAGCACCATTGCAGATCCTATCCATCCACATAAGAAAAGCAATGATAAACAAAAGACTTAATATCAATTGCAAGAAAGAATCAATTAAGAATCTAAAAGGGCAGCGCTGATGATAATAGAGTAATGACTAAGGGAAGTTATGAAAAATATCATCTACAGCGGCGACTCCTATAAAGGTCATCCAACCAACAATTAGAATAGAATTCTTATTTACAAGACAAGGGTTGACGTTGTTCCTGAATAGCAACAGTCAGATGGAATAAATATAAAGACAAGTAATAATATATAAGTCAGCAGCGATTCCTGTAAGAGTAATATAATGCAGCGCTAAATAAGACCCATAAGCACTCCACATAGAATAAGGCAAGCGATGAACAACCAACGATGACTATATACATATGAACAAAGACCATAAAAGCGATTAGAAGGCATCGCTTATACAAAGACAAACAAATCAATAATGAAAGGATGCAACTGATCATTGAGGTGCGACTATTCAAAGGTATTTAAGGAAGACGTGGGCATGGGACAAGGATCAGCATATCACACAACACAATCAAGAGGCAGATAGAAGATTGAATAACACATCAATACAAATAGCGAATCATAAAGGATCGATCACAAAAGAGAGCCGTGATTCCTTCCTTCAGCTGATATTATTACTTACTCATTATCGCAGAGAACTGATTATAAAGTTGTCAAACTACAAGCACAAAGGAGGAAATCGAGTAATATATTCCTCAATCAATCGAAGAGAACACATCAGCATCTGGTATATAGAACAGGAGAAACAATCTAATCTGCACACTGAATACAGAAACAAGATTTTCGTAGCATCATATAATCAGTCAAATAGTGCCTCTACATTGTATAATCCTCACATCACTGATCAGCAAACAAAACTGTAGATATACATAGCAGTGAACAGCAATACATCTATACAGCAGCGAACAACAACAAGTCTTCATCGATCACAAATCAAGAGCCATAAGCATCATCGATAATAGCAGCAAATAATAAGAGATCCATCTCCATAAGAGCGAACCAAAAGAGACATCATCAACCGCATCAAAGTATATCAATATCAATAAATAAGCCAGTGGGGTCGATCATTAAAGCTGCTATACATTCTGCCCTTCTTATAATCAGAAATCGAATAGTGCGCAATAACCATTATATCATACATTATTGCAAGCCGAATCACTTATTTCTGCTACAAGTTTATAGAAATCACAACAAGGTATGTCTTACATCCATTATTTCTATATTGCTTTATAAATTACTTAAAGTCTAATTCAATGATATGTGATCATAGATGAGCGAATGTATTACAACAAGTGCTGCAAATCATATGAAATAAGCCATAACAGTGATATAATATCATGTGCCATGAAAGTAATTTATTAGTCTCATATGGGAAAGTGAGCATGAGATGCCTAAGAGGCCAATCATGGGTATATAGAGGCCTTTGTCACGTGCTGGTACAAAAGGTACCCATAGTGCAAAGGATATTTATCATAGAGACCTTTGTCACATGCTGGTACAAAAGGTACGCATTGTGCAAAGGCTATTGATATAGTGGCCTTGGCTGCAAAGGGTGCAAAAGGCATCCCTAGTACCAAGGAATCTCATAGAGGCCTTGACTCCAAGGGTACAAAAGGTACTCGAGTCTAAGGATAGAGATAGAGGACCCATGATGGATAGTGGCAAGCGTCATCTCACCTCTCTCATATGAAGCTAATGATTAATACATGGGAAAGTGATAGAGAATGGAAATGCATATTGATAGAGATCATGACATTTAATGATAGAGAATATGAAAGATACATTGATAGTGAACTTACGTGGGAACATGTGAAATATATATAATGATAATGATTATAAGATTAGTGATAGGAAATGTGTATTGATAGGGATCATAAGATTATGCATAGGAGATATGAAATGATAAATTATAAGGGCAATGTTCTTATGTGATTTGAATATATCATATATCTATTGCTATAAATGAAATCAAGAGGGTTTAGTGTACTAATGTTCTCTCTTTGCAAGTTGAAATTTGTGAACAAGGTAGAGAAATTTTGATTTGTGACAAGGGGACATTACAGTTCAACTTCTTCATGACTACCTAGGGCGGTAATTGCATGGAGTAAAACATTTTCCTCCATTTGTCAACACTTAGCCAAATTTCCTTGTTACAAGCTTGGGATCTCCTAGGGCGGATTTTGCATGAGGCAGAGCAATTTCCACATTTTAAATTCATCCTCTAGCTAGGGCGCATAATGCATGTGTGAGAACATTTTCGACATTTTAAATTCCCATACCTAGTCAAATTTTCAAGTTTTCACCTTGATCTTTGAAGGAATGTGAAAGCACTCTTCTTGCATGGGGGCATAATGCAAGCTTGAGAACATTTTCCACCTTCTTGAAAATTGTTTCAACCTTGTGCATTTGATCATGACCTTCATCTTTCAAACACTTCGCCAAAATTCCTTGTTACAAGCTTGGGCGGAAATTGCATGCTCTAGAACATTTTCCTCCATTTGCACTTGACCATTTTCATCAAACTTCAACTTTCTTCCAACTCCATAAATCAATTTGTCATGTTTTTGCAAGTATTTTCAAGAATTTGTCTTAAAGCAATCATGCATTCGAAAATGGAGACCTTCAACCTAGGGCGCAAATCGCATGAGGGAGAACATTTTCCACATTTTGCACTAATCTCCTTGGGCGCAAATTGCATGGTGCAAAACATTTTGCATCATTTGGCACCTCAACACTCAAGTCATTTTATCTTTGAAATCTCTCAAACTTCAACTTTGTCATTCAACACTTAGGACAAAATTTCCTCGAAAGTTGTTTGTTGAGTTGTCTTCATTGAAAGGGAATCTATCCTGGGCGGCTTATGCAAGGTGCAGAACATTTTCCTCTCCTTGTAGGGCGGATTTTGCAAGCTCCAGAACATTTTCCACCTTTCTTACTTAGACCTTTTTTGTCTTGACATTTCAAAATCTATCATTCAATGCATGAAATTAGGTTGAGGACTATCCTTAGAGTACATTCCTTCTTGGGCGGATTTTGCATGAGGTAGAGCATTATCCTCCATTTTCCTGGGCGCATATTGCATGGTGTGGAACAATTTCCGCCTAAGGTCCAAGACTTCAACTTTTTTCGCTTGATTTTGACATGTCTTGGATGGAAGTATATTGAAAAATATATTATACTTTAAATATTTTGAAATATACTTCCAGGATGTTTGAGATAGGTCCTGGATCCATAGGATTTAACATGCAGATTCTAGATTTTTGAGGATCCACCAGATTTCAAACTTAGTCAATTTCAAGGCTTCAGGACATGCACGAGGATGAGAAGATACGAACTCCTTAGCCAAAATATGTCGAGACTTGGGCAAAACAACACTACCAAAACCTTACAAGCTCAAAGAAAACCTAAACCCTAAAGCAAAGCAACGACAGAAAGCAGAAAAAAGAGGGGGTCCCCATTTGCAATGGGGTGATGTTTGATTATGTCACAACAGTACAGAGTCCTATTAATAGTAGTATTGCAGTACATTCTGTGAATGATGCTTCAATATAGAAATTTCGTAGCCGGTATTTGGTTATAACCTACAACTCCTGAGTCAGGGCCACGTACTGAGAAAAATTATAATAGACAAGATCCATGCATTGTGATCCAGCAAACATTAGAGTCTTATTTGCAACAAATTATCGTAATTGAAGTTCCAGGAGTTTAGTCATTTTTCCTGATGTAGCAGCTGTAGTATTGAACCATTCACACAGATCACGACTAGCATTATTATTTGCATACATAGTTTTACAGCATTATGGTTGCTATTAGCTTTGCAGGCGGGTGATTGTTCATTCAATTTTGCAGTCTCCAGCATGCAGACACAAGCTTCTGTCCATAATCTGCACCAAACAACATTAACAGCAATAGAAATATTTGTGCATATTCAGCTTTGGAGGCATCCGTTCACTCTTCTTTGTGAGAATCTTTTCATGCTTCCTAAACTTTGTTGATATGAACATTCGAAGTCCGCTTCCAGCCAGTCAACCATGACAATAGCATCGAATGACTGACACACATATTTCCATATCCCTAAACTTTTAGAAATATCCATCAATACATTTGTTGTTTTCATATCCTAAGATATGGTTGTTGGGTACTTCAACATGGTTAATATTTGAAGTGGAGGAAATTGCCCGAATGCTTTGTATTTGATGTGTAGACAAATGCCCAAAAATCAGCAAACATAAAATGTATCACTGATCATAGTTGGCTATCTGTCAATTGAAAAATGGAAACTGTAGACAAAGTGACATGGAGATCTATAAATGACATAGCGTCAATATAATTTGGGTAGAGTGCAAATTTGGAGAAGCTATTTGCCACTTACATGTACCATGGCAGCATTTGGTGAATAGAAAACAATGTCCATTAGTTTTACTAGATTGGCAAAGGATCATCATATGAATTAATGCATTCAACAAATTACACAACAAATATAATTAGTCCAGTGAGAGATGTTCTTGCTGCTTGCAAGCATGCCCAAATCATGTGTCGTTGGTGGCATCCCAAATAATAGTTGAAAAACTTGGACTCGGCAATAACTAGGCTGACCCAAAAAATTGAAAAACTCGGGACTCAGCATTAACTTGGGGAAAAACTCAGAAACACCTCGGCAAATTTTCCGAACATTTAATAAATACATAAATTTGTAAAAATATTCTTCAAAAGCATGCATATAACTGAATTTGTTGAACATTCAACATATTATTGATTTTCTTCATATATAAATCAAAATTAGAGTTCAATACGTTGAATTGTGGGCACCAATCCTTCTTGTGGGTTCATGAAACAAATCGCGAGCTAGAGGTCACAACTTGCAGAGAAAGTCATAGCTAGGGCACGCAAAAATTGTGAGTTGTGAGGGAAAAGAAAATTGTGGGCATCTCAAAGAGTTGCAAGGGCATGCAGTTTTTTTTTGCAGTCATGTTTAGGGCATTATGGTGGACATGACCATGAATGTTTGCAGCTCACGGCCTGTTTTTTATCTTAAAGGGCTTCGATTTACATTTTCGTCCTTCATTTCCAATTACAGATCATAGGCAAAAGAAAGGGCAACGTCTAACAGTCGTGTTAGTTTTTTGTCATGAAAATAGACCTTTTTTCCCGCTGAGTTAAATCCTCGAGTCGCATGAGTTTTACCAAGCTTCAGCGGGTTTTCTACATTACTCGGCCCCAAGTAATACTACAAGTTACTTGACCATCTAATAGCCTCGCGAGTACTCGCCAATTTTTTCAACTATGCCCTAAATTATCTAGAGAACATCTGAGGTCATCTTAGTGGCAGTTTTAGACAGAATTCTGAAATATTCATGAAAAATGTATCTCCCAGTATTTTCTACATTTTCATATTTTGAATTTCCAAGGACCTCCAAAGTGGAATTTAGCAATGTGACAATTGGACTTCACTTATGCTACAATCCAACCGGATTCATTAGTTTGTGACCTAAATTTTCCAACACATATACAAACTCTAAATTTCATGTAATAGGCTAGGAGTTACGACCCCAATAAGTAGGACTGTAGGAGTAACAAAATTAAGTTACTCCAACAAACATTTTTATTTTTCTAATAAGTTTGTCCTTATCCGATTGTTCATTGCAACTTCCAAGGACATAGGTCACTACCAAGTGTGGTGATTGTGGGTTAGATGTTGTACACCTTGCATAATCAACAATTATGTTAGTAGTTCAATGTGCTCCTCTTGGGATGGATGCTTCACTTGTGTAATTCAATATTTTCCTATGGAATTGTTGCATGTAACATTGGAAATATGTATTTAATTAAGGGGCTACACGAAGACATGCATCGAGACAAAAGAAGACCACTTCAAGATGGTATATGAAGTCACAAAGTTAGCGCCATTCTCTATGTTGAACTATTTGGCCTTAGAATGTGAAAAGTCACCTTGGGTAGGTGAATAGTCATGGGGGCATATAAAGGGTAATACTTGGGCACCCTTGCAAGCTATAACCATGGTTTTTGTAGATACCATTTGTGATTTCATGTACCTCATGACTCTATAAATAAGAGTTTTCGAGTAGTGGTTTCATATAATTGTTTTTAGAATAAGGACGTTCTACCAAAATTCTACTAGATTTCGAGAAAAGACTAGTGACACCATAAATCAGCTTTCTCATTGTATTGCCAACCTATTTTATTGATAATATAGTGAGTGATATTGATTTGATGTTGGGTTTCTTCCCGAAAGGGTTTTCCCAAGTAAATTTAGGGTTGTGTATACACTATGTGTGGTTGCTCTTATCCCCATTGTTGCTGATTTACTTTTTTGTTTAAAATTTTTGGTAATTATCTATGTTACTGGTTTAGGTCTGATCCGTCCCGAATTTGGGTTTGCTTCTGGCGAGGGTGCCAACAAGGTCCATAAATGGCTCTATGGGTTCAACCGATACGAAGACAAGCGAATCTATGACTATTTTTTCACATTTTTCTGCAGCCACAATGAATCCAACAGATTTCTATTATTTTTTCTATGTTTTTAATTATTTCCCACTTTTGGCCGTGTATCGCTCGCTTCCCTGGTTCACCCACTCGTGTGTGGACCACCTTCCCCTAAGTAGGGCGATTTTGCAAGGTGTGAATAGAATTATTTCCATTGGCTAAGAAAAACAAGGAGAACAAGATTATTTCCATTTTCCTCTACAATTGTATCCGCATATGGCATCTGGTAGTGAACTTCTTACGGCTTGTAACCAATGCCAACAACACTATATTGCCATCATTAAACATGTTCTCTTCACAGACCTTGCTTAAAGAAGGGATGCTCAAAATTTTACAAGAAAGAGGCTACACAATGCCCTAGGAAAAATTGTATAACCTACACTATTTCCTTCAAATATTTTGATTAATATTGCCAAGGATAAAAATACATTAATATAAATATAACTATATTAATATTACTATTAATATGAATATAATTTTTTTTTGATAAGTACTACCTTGGGGGTAGTTCCCTTTGCATTAAAAAAACACTAAAGAATAAGAAAATAAGCATCAACTCTTATTCAGAGTGTGAAATTTACATCAATTGTTGGGCATCTTGAGATGCATCAAGAAGCGAAGCCCCTCAGAAATCTCATAGGCCCTTTGTAGTTGTTCAAAATAAAGTAAATCAGCATAATGGCTGATGTAAAAATGAAATGTTTCCATATTATTCCTGGTCAATCCTTCCCTGAAAAGTTTAACAACCTCAGTGGTTATCTTGTTCAGTTTTGCTACATTTGCATCAAAAACACCTCCCAATAGACCTTTGTCTAGCTTCTCATTAAACACCGTTATGGCTTGTCTGATAGTGTCTTGCAGCTCCAACTTAATGTAAGTTTGAGCGAGGAGATTCCCCCAACTCTTCCATCCCAAGATCAGAGCGATGTTGGAGAGAAATTCTCCATACAGAACTCCATCATGAACATGCTCCCCTTTGAAGATATGTGATCCAATGACATGGAGAATAGCCTTGTCAACGATATCCTTCACAATCTTGAAAATCCTTCACACCTGAGTAGTTAGGTCTTCTGCAACACATTTACACTCCACATCGAGCTCCATTCTCTATGCCATGGCAGTCACTATTTTTCAGCTCCATCCTTCTTATAATCACTTGCATACCAACCCATGGCAGATTCCAAAGTCTACTCAAATCCATCGACAAAATTAAGGGGGAATCACTATCTCAAAAACAAAATCATCCTATACTCTTGTGTGATTATGGTCCGACTCCAAGACAAGACCGAGTTCCCCCCATTCTGTATCCAAATTGGAAACTTTGATTGATTGAACTTGCTCAATGCCATAGTTCGCCAACAAATCCACTGCCCTATTAGATTCTCTATAGATATGCGTGATTGTCTACTCTATTCCTTCCAACTTGCTCCATATCAACTCAATCCATTTTTTACGTTTCCATCTCATTATTTTCTTCTTCTAGATAGCATTGATGCACACCGTTGAGTCACCTTCTCTATCAACCAACAAAATGTTCTTCCATTCACAAAGCTTCACTCCTTCATACAAAGCCTCCAATTCGGCTTCATTATTGGTTCCATGATTTAATTTTTTTGAAAGTGCCCATATGAGGAATCTCGCCTCATTACGAATGATGCATTTTGCACCTAAGGCCCCGAGATTACCTCTAGAGACCCCATCAAAATTAAGCTAAGCTTCAATTTGCCACTTCGAGGGGCCAACCATTTTACCATTTTCCTTCTTTCTCTTGTGGTTTCACAATTGCCTTGTTTAAAATACGTTGGAACTACTAGCATAGGCCATTGCTTCATTATTCTATTGTCTCAATTAGAGAAAGAAGAATTTCCCATTTCCCTTACCTTAGTGTTCAACAGTTCAATGATGTTCTCTATCTTTTGAAGGACTTGTTCCACATTGCATTCTAAATCATTGAAAATCCTCCTATTTCTCTCCTTCCAGATGTGCCATATCAACATGGAAGGGCTTACTATCCAAAGTCCAACCTACAATGCATTTTTATGAATTTGCAGCCATCCCATAAAAAGCTTGAATAGATCAGCATGTCTAGCGTTGTACCAACCCAACTTATTGCTCAACCAATCCCGACAGGCACTTGCAAATCAGCAATTTAGTAGCAAATGATCCATTGTTTCCTCCTCTTCTTTGCATAAAGGGCATCTTGATGGGCCTACAATTCCAATGGAATGCAAGCAGTCTCCTGTGAGTATTCTTCTTTGAATAGTTGTCTAGGCAAAAGCCCCTACCTTTGGCAAGATGACTTTATTCCAACATAAATCTCTAGGCCATTCCAAGGAAAGGTTGGGCATGGATAGTATTTGATATCCTATCTTAACAGAGCACTCTCCAGACTTTGAACCGCACCAAAAAAATCTCATCCTCTTTCAAATTTAGAGTGATCCTCCACTTACTTAGGTCTCCTGCTATCTTGTTCTTCACTGAGTCGCTCAATGGTATTGTGCTGAAATCTTTCCAAGCCCAATTTATACCATTAATTCCTTCTACTTCTTCAATATAATCTGCCAACTTATCGCCCCATTGATCCTCCAAAATATCCTTACATTCACTCAGTCCCTAGATTTCTATCAACGGAGTCAACCCATTGTAGGCGGACCAGAATTTGGTCGATCGGCCATTATTGATCTTCAAAGACAAGTGGTCAGTGATTAACGGGCAGTTACCCATCTGAGATCCACTTAAGGGGTTCGCTATTGTTAGAATTTGACTCGAATCCCCGCTGTCCAAATATTTATATTGTAGTATCCTGCACCAAAGTTCATTCAGAGAGGAGAATATCCTCCATACCAATTTTGCCCCTAATGTTGAGTTGTGCTTTGACAGGTCCTTAATACCAGCTCCACCCTTGGATTTGAGTCTCCTCACTTGATTCCAATCCAATAGTAGAATTCGTTTGATGTCATTTGCGCCTTCCAACAAAATTCTCTTTAGGATGCTATTCAAGCTTGATGTCATCTTCTTATTCTGTTGAAGAAATGACATGAGATAAATAGCTATTGCAAACAATACCACCTTGATCATTATTATTCACCCTGCCAATGAAAGCCATCGTCCTTTCCTTGATTCTACTTTTATCTTACATGCTTTGATGGTTTCTTTCCAACGATTCAATCGTGTGGTTACTTTAAATAATGGAACTCCCAAATATCTGCTTGGAAGAGTATCAATGCTAATGCCCAAAAAATTGGCGATCCTTCTTTGCAATGTCTTCTTTGTGTGAAAGAAAAGAATTTTTTATTTGTCCATGTTAATTAACTGGCCGAATACACTAATATATTGATTCAACACTGATTTGATTTCTCTTGCTACCTCCATATTGGCCACATTGTATAAGACTGTCATCTGCAAACTGCTAATGGGAGATGGGGTGTATGTTGGTTGCTATTTGTATGTCTTTCCATCAACCCATTGCACAACTATTCTTAATCACCCTGCCAAGGGCCTCCACCATAATAACAAACAAGAAGGGGGACATGGGATCTCCCTGCCGGATGCCATTTGTACTTTCAAAGAAACCGCAAGGAGAACCATTAATCAAGATAGAGAATTTGACTGTTGAAAGGCAATTGAAAATCCATTGTATCCAATTGGTATCGAATCCAAACTTCTTGAGGATGAGCATTAGAAAGTGCCAACATACCCTGTCGTAGGCCTTGCTTATATCTAGTTTGATCATCATACTTTTTTTATTCGAATGGGTAATTGAGTGGATAGTCTCATTCGCTATAATTATGCCATCCGGTATATCCCTTCCTGGTGTGAAACCACTTTCTTCCGTTGATATGATGCTTGGAAGGATTAACTTGAGTCTATTAGCAATTGTTTTCGATGTGATTTTGTAAATCATATTGCACAGAGAAATGGGCCTATAATTCAAAATAGATTGATAGTCCTATTTCTTTGGAATTAAAGCAATTAGGGTGTTGTTCACATTTTTCAGCAACTTCCTGGATCTCACATCCTCAACAACTTCCAGCACTTCCTTCCCAATGAAGTGCCAACATTTATGGTAGAAAATTGCAAGGAACCCATCTGGTCCCGGTGCCTTGTCGGGGTGAAGCTAAAACACCGCATTCTTTACCTCTTCTTGCGTGAAGGGGGCCATGAGCATTGTATTATCTGCATCCGTGATAATAGTTGGGATGTTATCAAGAAGATGTTGCATATCAGCTGGGAATTTGTCAAGAAGATGTTGCATATCAATCAGGTCCTGCACATTTGTTGGAGCTACAAGGTTCCAAAAGAAATCCACGCTTCTTTCTAAATATCCTTTCCATCACATAGCCTTTGCCAATTTGCTGAGGTGGTAGATTCAAATTTGTTTTGGAATCTTCTGATTTTAGTCGTATTGTAAAAGAATTTTATGTTTTGATCACCGTCAATTAGCCATGTCTCCCTTGATTTTGATTTCCAATATATTTCTTCCCTCACTAAAATCTTTGCATGAGCGGCCAAAAGCTCCTTCTCCTTCACATAATTTGCTTGAAACATTCCATAGGAGATGACCTTATTGTTTAAATCTTCCATCTCTTTTTCTATCCTTTCTTTCTCAGAAATATTCTTAAAGGAGGAATTATTCCACTCTTTAAGTTTCTTTTTTATATAACTCAATTTTTTCGTAAACCTGTATATTTTGGTGCCATTAAAATCAGGTGCAATGCTCCACCATATCTTAATCAAATCAACAAGGTCCTCTCTCTTCAACCACATTCTTTCTAATTTAAAATATCCTTTCGTTGGAGGTTGCTCTTCCAAGATATGTAGCTCAATCGGATAGTGATTTGATCCAGATATAGGGTATATAAAGGACTCAAATAAATTTGCAAAATCCAGCCACTGTGAAGAATATAAGAAACGGTCCAACCGCTCCGAAATATTTGAAATTCAATTCTTCCATTGTTCCATGTGAAGAGTATGTTCTTAGGGATACAATCCGCTAAGTCTAAATCCCTCATGAATTTGGTGAAATCTTTCAAAGATTGTGAAACCGTGGTTATGCCACCACTCTTTTCATTCATATTGAGTATTGCATTGAAATCACCCCCCAGGATGATTTTTTCATTATAGTGTGCCATCGTTATGGAGTGGATATGATTCCATACCCTAACCTTCTCCTCATTCTTCGTTGGGCCATAAACATTGAATAAAAGACAAGAAAGATTAGCTTTAGAACTTCATACCTTGCAAAACATCCAATTTGGACCAGACTGGAGGAGATCGACAAAGACTTTGAGGGACTTCCAAACCCCTAGCCGAGCTAACAACTTCAACACAAAGTCTAGACCATCTATGACATTGTTTGAAAAAAAATTCAGCATCATGAGAGTTGAGTTTTGTTTCTTACATCATCACAATATCGACCAACATTAATTCAATATGGCGCTTGATCATGCACCTATTGTTAGGGGCATTTAAGCCCCTAACATTCCATGAAACGGTCTTCATGGTGCTCTAAAGGAGGTTCTTCCTCCCTTAGATCTCAGCATGTATTCTTTTATGGTGGACAAACCATGTATTTCTTTATGGTGGACAAACCTTTATCCTGCGCCATCGCCTCTCTTTTCTGCTTATTTGTTTTTCCGTCTCTTTTCTTCTCATTGCCAATGTTTAGATTCAAGAGCTTTGAAGTTGATTGGCTGATGCATTTGGTATCTATAATGCCAAAGCTATCTTCTCCAAATTCTTCATATTCCTCCTCTTGTTCTGATTTTGTATCCCTGTCATCACCTGTTTTACTTTCAAACAAGGGCTTGAATGGCACTAATGCTAACATAGGGTTTCCCTCTTCTTCCATTAGGGCTCCTTCACATTTCAAATTTGAAGATTCCTCTTTCTTCTTCGCCACCCATCGCCTTTCGATCTTCAGGGGTTCCTTCTTATTACAATTGATCTCCATATGTTCCCAACTTTTACAGGTAAGGTAGTAGGATTTTTGTGTCTCAATTTCCACCTTTTGGCACCAGTTCCTTGCCGAAGATGTTAGGCAAATCTCCTTTGGGATGACATGAATATTCACAATTTGAATTTTGGCGTAAAGGAAAGAATTCCATTTCATCAATTCTTCATCAATCTTTCAAGTTAGGCCCATTCCATCTCCAATCTTCTCCAACCTTTCCTTAGACCAATATTTGATCGAACGGTTATATAATTGGAACCATGCTAGATTTGATGGAACACAACACTCCAATGGATTAAAATTGGGAGTCCATTTTTGCACATAGAGCATCGCATTCTCCATTCTCCATGACCTATTCAAAAGAATGTTGTTCCGAGTCACTTCACAATCAAAGGTGACGCAAAAAAAAGCCTTTCGGCAGAAAGATGGGATCTGAACAATTTGGCCAAGACTGGGAAGTTCAATCGCCAATTTGTTTTCTTGTAAATCTGCCTCCACAAAACCTTGCAATAATCACCTTATCCATTAAGTCTGTATTGTCGCCCTCGATCTCCACGCAAATTTGTTGCGCACTCACTTCTTCCACCTGAGCGTCGAATTGCTTTCTGAAATGCCGAACTTTTGTTCAGTTGCGAGCCATGTTTTAATTGTGAAAACATATGAATATAATTATAACTTATATTAATATTAATATATATAGATTATTTATATTAATATATTTAATATTTCTTATTTATGTTTAATTTTATATAAATGGATATTACATATATTTTTTATTTTATTATATTTATTTATTATTTATCAAAGAAAAGCCTTATATAATTTTTATATGTTTTGTATGGACGAACCCACACCAAAAAAAATTTGACCGAAGCCACGAACCTAAACCCAAACCAATACCAAGATCAGCAACTTACGTGATTATAAGTCTAATATAAATCTCATATAAAACAGCATATTAACTCCTAAATCAGATCTCCATACATTTTTTTCTCAACAATTGGTATCATGGCTTGGTTGCAAATTGATATTTGAGAAGTTTCTTGGAGAGCTAAGATTTCAGTAAGAGTAGTTTGTGCTTATTGCAGATTTGTGTGAATCATGACAAGTACGTCAAGAATGGAGGTTGAAAATTTTAATGAAACTAACTTAGTGTTGTGGAAACTAAAGATAGAATATCAATGGGTAGCTATGAAAGGACAAAAACCCTCTAGTATGATAGATGAAGATTGGGAGAAGCTTGATAGAAGAGCAACGAGCACCATTAGATTGTGTCTTGCTGATTCAGTATTATTAAATGTCTCTAATGAAAGCACATCTCGTATTTTGTGGGGGAACATAGGAAATTTATATCAAGCTAAGACTCTGGTTAACAAACTTTTCTTATGGAAATTGTATTCTTTGAAAATGGGTGATAAAGACTTGGTTTTTATCATTTGAATGGTTTCAATATCATTGTAAGTCAATTGGAATATGTAAATGTAAAGATGGATGAACTGGATAGATGTATAACATTGCTTTATTGCCTTCTAGATTCATGGGATAATCTTGTCATGTCAATTAGCAATACTTCTACAAAGTTACAGCTTAAGGAAGTTGTGACTGCTCTATTGCCATAGGAGATTAGAAGAAAGGCCATAGATGGTGGTAAAAAGGATGCTCTCATGGCGGGAGGAAGATACAAAGAAGAGGGGAAGAAAAAGGGAGTCAAAAGGAGATCTAAATCCAAAGGCAACTCTCTTAACAAGTCAAAATAAAAGTGTTAAAATTGTGGTAAAACAGCAATCGCACCTAAAGATGCAATGGGCACACCAATAGGTGTAATACGAATATCTATAGGTGTATTAGGAGTTCTGAGACGTTTTAATTTTACTATGGTGTAATTAGAGTCTTTAAGGAGATATAGTTTTGTGCAGTGTGATATGAATATTTGTAGACTACAAGCGGAGTAGGTGTGAGAAGTTCCGATTTATTTTGATTTATAGTTTTCTTATTGCCTTGCTTTCCTATACAACACTCCAAAATCAAAAAACCAATTTATAGAAGCAAGGGAATCTATTGCCCCTTTCCTATATCTCAATTTAATATTCAAAAGATTGATCCATCGTATCTTAGATCTAGGGTTAGGATACTTAGTATTAAGGTTCGATGGCAAATATTTTGTGACAAGTTGCATTTCTGAATTTGTGGTTGTGACTCATGGTCGGACCTCATCAAACAACTCCTATCAAACTAGAAAATTCATTGCGCAACTCTCTATATCATTTCCGCATGTGTGGAATCAACCCCTGCACCGATTTGATCTTTGCTCGTGGATTCAATCTATACAGATCTGGTCGCCTAGAAGCTATTTGCCTCGCTTTCTGGAATCTAAATCTCTGCAAAACAAGCAGTGTTAACAAATAACATTTGAGGAGTTTCCTGGCCAAGACCTTTTTCTTTGATCAAACACCCAAGAATTGATTTAACAATTTTGGAACAAGGATCGATAATACGACAAGCAATCATGCAATATCCCTAGTCATATGTCAATATTGATGTCATGATGAAGTAATGCTCTAAAGTGCAATGTCCCAAATTTTGAGCTAAGTATGATTTGCTAGTTGATTTTGTTCTATGCATGGAGAATCGGAAAGTTGGATCAACTAGTGTGTTTTGAGCTACATGGGAAATGCAATATTGAAATTGTATTTTCAATTATTTGATTTGAATTTTCAAATGATGGAATAAGAGGGAAAATGAAATATTTAATTACATTTTCTCTAATCTATTTTTATCGAGTTTTGTGAAGGATAAGGATTGCTCCAGGTAGGACCTATTTTATAATGTCATCTATTGAAGGATTCGCCTAATGAAGAAATAGGTCCAAGCTTTTCAAATATTCCAAATGATTATTCTAAGAAGATCGGTTATCATGAGGAATCCAATGTTTATTGTTTATTGTGTCAACATTGCAAATAGGTCCAAGACAATGGCTAAGTATTCGCCCATGTGGAAGATCATTTTAAATAATTCATTGGATTGTGTTGAGCTGTCTGCATTGGAGGAGATGGTCGATTACAAATAGATGATGATTTTCATTGCTTTGAGTGCCAACGCCTTGTGAAGGAAGGTGAATTCATTGGATCGATGCAAATTAAAGGAGGAAAATACATCACCAAAATTCCAACGGCCAACTAGGAGGTTAGGTGCTCAATGTGAAGGCTATTTTAAATGCAATTTGCAAGTGTTTTTTTTAAATGCTAAATGATATGGCAGCCGTCCAAGGAAAACAAGCATTTAAAATATTGTTTGAAGATTTAAATGCAAATAAGAGGTTAGTTTGCATACGCCTAGCCTTGGAAGATGTTTTTAAATGATAAAGCAAGGATTTTAAATAATTATTCCAGCCGTCCAAGGAGAAATCAAATGCCGACGCCTAAGGGAGCAACCGCCTAGAAGATTATGTGGATCGATTTGCATGAAGGAATAAAATGCAATATGTATTGCATTTAAAATGATATAGATTATTTTTAAATGCTTGATTTGACATAGTCATGCATTTAAAATAGTTTGTTTGAAAGCAATTCTATTGGTGGACTTCAAATTATGATCAATTTGCTCAAGGAATGAAATGTCCAGCCAAGGAGAAGATAAATAGAAGCTTTCAACCTCAATTCACCATGATTGATGCTTGGTATGTTTTCTTACTTAATTGTTTTGTCTGAAGATTCCGATTTCTTGACAATTTGCAAGGTGATGACCCCTTGCTTTGTATGGAGATGATCCCATACTAGTTGAGAGGTGATTTCATTCAGAAATTCACTATTTGTGCTTCAATTTGCAGGTTACTAAGAAGATATTTGAGTGTATTTGATGCCAATAAAACCCTTGGTTATTGCTGATACTAAGCCAAGGTAGGTTCATATGCTGATTGGAATGAAGATTTTGTTGCTTGAAAATCATTGATACATCTTAGAGGCTGGAGATCAGTTCTAGAAGACAATCGCTTGGTTACAAAGTAGCAATTTGACATCATTTTGGCTTCTAAGTATAATTCTGGGCTTGTCCATAATTGTATCAGACATAACAGCAGTCATATCAGTCTGATAAATATTTATATCAGACCATTGTCAGAGTACTTCCAGGGCTGTTTTGGCTGCATATCACCTCTAGCTTCATCCTAGAGTGTTTGGGCATTCATGTGTGGCCTATATTTGTCATTTGGTGTCATATTTCTTGGTGTAAATAAGTCTGATATAAATCAGACATTGACTGAAACTTCATATCAGCAGCATTTCATTTTTGTATATCTCATTTGAATTCAAATAATTGAGTATGATGTGGGTTTGAAGTTCTACTATTGCATGGTTTATTAGTGTTGATAATTTGTTGATTGGAGTTACATTTTGTTTGAAAAAGTTGATTGAAATTTTCAATTTAATAAGAAAGGTCTCTTACATAAAGATAATGCAATATGTACTGTAGCTAACGTGCAAGGTATCCCTCATGATGTCCTAGATGTGTAAAAAACATGGAAAAGGGTTTGTCCTTTTATGCAACACCCTAGCACACAAATTTGAATATTTCACTCAAGTCAGAAAGGGTTTGACTTGGGCCCATGATTAATTTGAATTTTAAAAGCCCATCGGTCATTTCCACGCCACTGATTTAAACCAAGTCCATTTTCATGTATGTAGATTTGACCCAAGTAAGGAAACGGGTAAAACACAAAACGAGCACAACTTCTTGGAATGTGGGAAGTTAAGACCAATCAAGGCTCAAGTAATTTGACAACTTTCACACAAAAACATGTTACTTGTACTTAGTCATCCCATTAAGGAAAAAATGGATCAAAGTGAGTTAGAAACAAAGGGGAAAAGTGCAAGGTGCATAATTTTCACCATTACACATCTCAATGAAATTATTTAACTTATGCTTCTAATATCAATGAAACTATTTAACTTAATGAATTAATATATGCAAATATAGACTTTAAATAATAAACAAAATAAAGGTACTTTAAAGAGATCTTTAAGCACCAAAAGAAGTACAAGTAATATGGAATGGTTAGGAGTAAAAATTATGATTTCCCTTTAAAATCAAAGCTAACCTTTTAAAGGCCTATAAATTTGTGTTTAATAATTGTTCCACGTATTCACACTTATATTTTAATTCCTGATGCATACATAAATTTTTGTGTTATTACTATTCAATAATGTTTCAAATGTTTGAGTCTTATGATTTTTTAGCTTGAATAATGTCACAAATATTTTACTTTTCTTAAACAGGAAAAAATCAGATTTTCAAAAAACATAGAAATATGCCAAAAGGGGGAGAAAACCTGTTATTTTTTAAATTTAAAGGCATTTCCATAGCATAGAGATATAGAGAGCAAATAAAATTGAAAGTTTATCCCATCAATTGTGGAATATAGATTTTTGTCATTTATGTTCATATCACTGATTACTTTGCATTGCATAATGCATAAATAATAGCTAGATGCTAAGAGTATTCAAAATTTCAATTATAATATACTTTATCACAAATCTTTGTATCTTAAGGCAGTTAACAAATCCTTACCTAAAACACGTTCACTGAGAGAAAAAAACAGAACAATAGTTGAAGCTGCCAGATGCACGTCAATAAAAGAGGTTTGGATAAAAGACTGTCAGAAGAGGGTGTAGCAACAGCTCTCTATCTGTAGAATAAGTTACTAACAACTGCAGTTGATGGGGAAAATATCCCAAAGAAATCTGAACAAAGAAGAAACCAAATGCATCATAGGATCTCCAGAGGCTGATCAAGGTTATGAATGGCATGCAGTTCAAGGGAGATGGATATTCATGTGCAGTGATGGACATCCTAAATACTATTAGGTTGGGGTGAATAACCAAACTGAGCTGTTTGAGTTGTCTTTTGGCATACTATTGCAATGATAACAAAAATCAAAGAGCATGCAAAAGAGGCAGGAGCCTTGCAAATGGAGAAGGATTGAATGATGATCAAAGCAAAGTCTAGCATAAATGAAGTGTCTAATAAACCAATTTAATTGCAGTGACAAGACAAGATTTGTGGGTGGTAAGATTTTCATATTAGTTATATTATGAGTCAGCACTGTCACATCAAATGTCATAATTGTTTATGCTTCTTTTTAATAAAATATGAATTCATCAAAAAAAAGAAGCCAGATTGGAGATTTAGAAGCCTTTGGATGTACAGCACATATGTATTATCTGGAATGAAAAACGAAAGAAATTAGAATCAAAAACAATGAAGACTATTTTTATTGATCCCGAAACAAGGAAGGCCATCACAAGTCGTAATGTGAAATTTGATAAAGAAAACTTTGAAATATAAAAATTTAGAATATTTCAGTTTTATAAATTATGACTTATGGTTTAGGTTAGTTCTGTTTTTATTTATTTAAAAACATTCAGCAAATCTCTACCATGGGTTCTCTTGCTAGAAATGCTAGGTTCTTTTTTCCAAATATATCTCAAGGATTTATTGATTCTGAACAAGTAATAACTGAAAGCTTCATTGGAGAACCCAAACCAAGATCAGTACCAAAACCATTTTGCTTTGGGTATGCACAGGGTTTTGAAGAGTCTGGTAATGTAATTTCTAAATAGTATTGAGTGAGTACTTGCAGAATGATATACTGACATGTTCACTTGTATTTGATATATAGAGATTTTTTGGTAAGTTAATGATGGTTTTAAACTTTTGCTAGGTCCTTAATTCGGAAAAAATAGGAGATTAAGTCGGATTATAGCATTGTCATAATTCTAATTCACTGCAACAGATGAGTAACTCGCCTACAACTGTAGAAAGAGAAAATAAACTCGGGAAAAAAATCGTAAATCTCTCTAGCCTTCCTGTTGCAGCAACATCACTGTCATTGCAACTCGTCATCGTGACCCATAAACCCTACTGTCGTCGTGTGAAGACAGCCGTCATGAGTAAGATGGAAGTAAAAAAACGTGAAAAGCGCAGGTATAAACCCTACCGCCAATGAAAATTTATGCGGGTCGTTGAAATTCGTCAAACCTGCGATTTAATCACGATTACACAATCGGAAATCGAGAAAAGATCGCAAAAATTGGTCAAACGCAGCAGTCAACGATTTTTTAGCAAAATCCAGCCTTCTTTTTTGTACGGGGTTGGGGGAGGGGGGGAGAATCAAGAATTTCGAAGTTCTGCGATTAATGGTGAATTTTTGCAAATTAATGCTTCTATGGTCGTACCCACTACATTTAAAAATCATGAGCGTCTAAGATTATTTTAATGGTAGTTCAACTCCTCTCTCAGCTTCTAAACCATTGATTTTCCATTATAGTTGTACTTGCACTCAAGGCTTTCTATGATTCTCACATAAGGGAACACTTATCGGTGTAATAAACAAATACCGCTGCTACCAAAAACGACAATGTGGAAATTATAAATAATCATATCTAAGGAGCAATAATTCTATTAGATGATTAAATATGAAGCCTAACATTGTGAGGAACAAATAATAGCCTTCATAGTCATTGAATCAAATTTATAGTTTTCTAGGAGTGGGCTCGTTACTTTCCACAATTTCAGTTTTGTCTATTACTACAAACAACACCAAAAAGTGTTATTAAATGGAAAATAGGCACAAATCACAAATATCTATCTACTCGGCTAAGCATTGCTCAATATGACTTGTGATCAAAAAACAAAAAAATACAATGCTTAATGAGTAGACTATAAATTTATTTGTGGCTATCGGTCATTCAATAGTATTTTCTAATATTAAGTACTAAATTTAGACAACATGCGCATTGGGTTAGGCCAATGAACAATTTATTTGTTTCATTCTTCTCACCACCAAGTGCTAAGCAATAGACAACAAAAGCCCGTATACCTAACATTTTGGTATAACAAATACATGTCTTGGGATTTATAAAATGATAAAAAAAATTCTCCATGTCAACAACCACACAAAAATCATTCCTTTTGGTCATTCCATAGATATTCCTCTAAACGCAGGGATACAGTCCTTATTTTATTTTCATGTAAAGCAATATGAAAGACAATTTGTCACCTCCTATTGTCTGTGTATTCTAAGACAGCACATTTTCATGAATAACGGGTACTCTCCCTACCTATACACGTGGTACTTGAATTATAACTGCCAATGCTACTGCTTCTCACATAGCCACAATGACATGCATTCACAAAATCCCTTCTTCACATTCACATTCTGCAATCCTATGTTAAACATCACTTGTAATTGAGAGAAATAGCGAACACGACATGAGGTCGTTTGTAAAACAGCTGCTCTATGGAAGAACTCAAGCATTCAAAATCAAGAAGGCATGCGCTCATGGTTTGATCCACAGAAGCTACTGCGCACAAATCTGACTATCATGGGAGAAATGTTTAGTGAAGATTCAAGCAACAATTTCAGAATCAGATAGACCTCACTTGGAATCAAGGAAATCTTCTGAATGGCAAGCTGGAGTTGTGAAGGGCTGGAAACTTGAAAGGTCTCAAGCCCCTCTCCCTTACTAATGAGGTAAGCGAAAAAGATTAAGAAAAATAGTCAAGTTTGTCTTGGGAAATGAAGCCCTCTCCTTGAGGCGATTTTGAGTTCAAGCTTAGCTTTGATAAGGCTTCTAGGGGCAATCCAAGCTATGCTGGCAATGGGGGCGTGATTAGAAATGTTCGAGGGTCCCTAGTGTTGGGGATTTCTTTTCTTTTCCCTGAGGAAATCAACAATGAGGTAGAAACCACGGCCCTGATTAAAGACCCTAGGATGGCTACGAAACTGAAGATCCAAAACTTGATGGTGGAAGAAGATTCCATAGTTGTTATTTGGGGAATGGCAAAAGGATCTTTAAAGAACTAGAGACTAAACTGCTTAGTTAAAGAAGCCTCAGAATTGAAGGCGTCCTTCCAGAAAATATGTTTTAACCATTGCTATAAGGAAGCCAATGTTGTGGCAGGTTGTCTAGACAATGCTCGAATCGATCAGTTTCTCTTCTCCACATAGATCAGTGTGGCTTAATCCTTATCGACAAGGTTGCAAGAGCTCCTTGCCAATGATTGTCATTCCAGTGATTGCCTCTAATGTTTGGGCAATTCATTTTTTTTTAAACAAAAGTGGGAAAAATAAAATTCTTTATTGAAAGATCATAATAATATACTAGGTTGGAGCATGTGTGGCTTGTGTTGGCTGGCATACTAATCATGGTAACATATTAATGAGCCAACATGCTTCAACAAGATGAGTTGTACTCCCGGAGCATGTGGAATGCGACAATATCAGATTTTTAGTTATTTACCTTCACCCATTGTTCGAGTAGATGTTACAGTTGGATGTCTATTTTTTTTTGGAGCTGCTAAGATGGCAAGGAAGAAGAGATTTGTCAACCTCCAAGACTCACCTTATGGCGACACAATCTATGATTAAAGGCTAAAACTAGCACTTGCACCTATAGGAGGTTCAAGGAATACGCCGATAGAAAAATCAACGAGTTTCGAAAAATTTCCGGTGAATTTTTTACAGCGCGAGACAATTCCAAGCACTATAATGCTCACAACTAAAACCCTGTCGGCTAAAAAATGTATTTGTCATTGATTCCCCTGCAACTCTTAGATGGTTCAATCTATGTTGGGGGAGGAAGGTGTTGGAAATAATGGTGAATGGAACAAAAACTTCCATTGCCAGGGATTTCAAGGTAAAGTTGATGATTGTTATTAAAGATGAATCAGTGTATGAGTGGATTCTACAATCACTGTAATGTCCCTTTTTTGGCGCATAGATTTTTGTGCACATTATGCTTGTTCCTAGTCTCTCAGAGGCTATCCAGCATGTTTTGGAGAACTCCAATGTTCTTGGAGTGGTCGTGGTTCAGTCTGCAGAGCTGTTGTGTGTCTCAAGTCTTCAATTTCACCAAGGGATGGTCAAAGTTGTTTAATCAATGCATTTCTATTGCTTTATATGGCTTGGGACTATTATTCAGATAATTAATTAATATTTCACTAAGGTTGCCTAAGGTTGTGTTTAATTATAGCAACTTAGTGTAATATTAATAATTTAATTATAAAAATGGGTTTCCCCCTGGGAATGGACTAATTTTCTATGGCTTTGAGCTTAGCAGATGTCCAGGGTTACAGTGATGTTTTTAGAAGTTTGATCAGGCTCCCGGTTTGCTCTCCAAGATTCTTGGAGGAGCCGTCTATTTTTGGAAAGTCACCCAGAAGGCATCGTTTCGCATCCCAAACCCTACAGAGCATAATGGTTCAGTTTATTTGACAGTTGGATGAAGTTTGGGATTTTCTGCAAAAAGTGATGTTTAATGAGCTATTTTAATTATTATTTCACTTAAGTCTCCTAAAGGTGAAAATAATTAAAAAGTATGTAAGTGTTATAGCTCATAGAAAAGGTACTTAAATGTTTTAAATGATACACTTAAAAAGGGGGCCTCACACCTGATATATTATTATTATTTCAAAACAAAGGTCTTTTTGAGAGAAGAAATATGAAGAGGTAAAAAGAAAACAATATTATATTCCTCTCAAAAAGTTATAAAAGAGAGATTAGAGCTCATTTGAAGGGATGCTTATGGATTTTGTACTGAGATGCTGCTGGAATGAACTCGGAGTTCTTTCCACCTTCTTGAGGACGAAAACCCTCTAGAGGAAGTCTAGTTTCAGTGGTGAAAGATCCACCCTAGCTAGAAATTGGTGACTTCAAATCAGAAGTTGCACAAAGCTGAAATGGAGTTGATAATATCTTTTTAGAGTTTGATTTGTGTTTTCAGTTGAGCATATTTATGAAGGATTTTAGATGTTTTTGGGAGTTGATTTTGTATATTTTCTTGTGGTTTTCTGCTGTACCTATGCTGGGCCGTACCATACAGCTTGGGCGATTTTGATATGAAATAGATATTGATATTTATGTTGCAAATGTTGCTTGGAATCTCATTGTAGTGTGAAGGCGCCTATTTTCAGCGATTTTGTGAAGGGTTTGGAGCTGTATAACGCTCATAAAATGTAGTCCGTACCTTCCCATCAGTGTTGTACAGCAGGGTTTGAATGTTGTTCTGAGAGCATTCAATATGGATCTTGGGTCTGAAATAGATTTCATTGTTTTGGAATTTCAAAATCAGTAGAGTGGTGGCAGATTTGTGTTGTTCTGAGATCCTTGTGTGCTTGTTTGTGGATTTCTTTGTGGCAGGCTGTCCATACAGCAGGGGTACCTTCTGTTACTTCTGACATATCAATAACAGCAGATTCATCATGCATATTACTCAGATGGGACAGATGTTGTTACGTGAATAATGATGCTAATTACTTGTGCAGGGGGTTTCCATGATGGCAAGTCTTCATGGTATTGATATGATGATCTAGATTGATATTTCTATCTTGTTAGCAACTTGTTATTCATTTGTAAACATTCAATTAATGTTGCAAACACACTATAACCCCTAGATGGTTTACCACCAGTGTGGAGAAAATTGTAAAGCTTTCTTTTTGCTTGTTCACCCACTGAATAAGTGTAGTATCCCCGCTGTATAAGTGGATGCCTGCTATTTAGCGAACGAATGTATTAGTTTATTTGCACATGCTTTATTTGTAAACCAAAACATTGTATGCTCTCACCTCGCCCATCTTGGGAACTTGGTGATCAGAAGTGTGGAGGTGATTTAGTTGGATGCATTCATTGATCTAACCCTACTCTAATAGTTGTTTATTTTCAAAAAAAAAATTGGGGTCTTATATTACAGTCACCTAGGGGTTTAAAAATCAATCACTTTGCAACATTGACTGAAGAAGGATTTCACAGAGCATTGTGGAGGCCTATGGTAGAGCCTGAAGTGATCATCCGAGTGGAGCTTCATGGGGTGAAGTTGGTAAGTATCCAAGAAATAAGGTGTTAGGTTTGGGTTCAGCGAGTGCTGAGATGGGCCCCAGTAGCAGGGTATTCGTGGTGGTTGGTGGTTGTGTGGGTGGTTCGGTTGGGGTCGCACGTGGCAATACCATGGATGAATAGTTTGTTTTGTAGATCTTTTTTGCATAGTGGTTGAAAGTGGCTTCTTGCAGCATTTAGCTAATTTTGGTATGTTGATTTGATTTGTTTCAGTCTTTTGGTGGGGCCATATGTCCACTTTTCCACATTTTGTTGTTAATGGTTTGTACGACAAAACTGTTGAAACTGGCCCAGACGTGGCGAGCCTCGAGGCAGTTCAGTCAAGGCAAGGTTGCAAGACCTAGGTTCTCGGTGAGACTGGTCAAATTCGCCAAATCTCCCAGACTCGTTAAACCTAGCAAGTCCCATGCTGCAAACTCAGCCATCACACTGAGCCGTAAAAATAATAATAAAGCAAAAAAATATAGGAATCATTCACGTGAAAATAGGATGTAGACAAATCAACAGTAGACAAAACCTTCTCACCTAAATGACAATGGCCATCTAGAAAGAGAGGCCCAAAGTCAGAAGTTGAAATATGCATTTTCACATTAGAAACAAAGGAATTGATCCTAGGAGCCAATGCAAAGATGACAATAGGATTTTGAAGAAGGGATCCAAAAGTCTCATAGGGAGTAGGGGCCATGAACAGCCAACAGTTTTTGTAGGTTTGGCATGGAGTCAAAGGCATATACGGTGGCAGACTTATCACCAAAGTAATGCTATAATTTTCTTACAAAATACAGTTGTTAGAAAAATCAAAAAAGTTCCCCTTCATTAAGTCTACTAATTGCAAGGAAATTGCCAGTGAAAGGATATACACTAAGTTATAAATATATTCACCACCAAGAATTATGACATGGTTGCTTACACATTTTGTAAAATGTGAGACAAAACGCATTTGGGTCAAGAGCGAGGCCGGGTAGGGGGGCAATGGTGCAGCAGTTAACACGAGAGGAAGTGGTAACATGGTGACAGAATATGTTTGGAACATTGTATATGGATTTGTCCACTATATCTTATTATCGACTATATATATATTATTGTCAACTATAAGAAAAATAAAATAATATCAGACAATAATAATACATAAATTTGAAATTTGAGATTTATATATGTTTAAAATCCATAATAATAAATGAATTTGAAATTTGAATATATATAAATTATACAGAAACTTGAAATTTGAATATACATAAATAATAATCCATAATATAGATAAATTTGTAATTTGAATATATATTTTGTTTTGATGCCATGGATTTCATAATCCATGAGTTTTGTATAACTAAAATCTAGGTTACCAAATTGGAAGAAAAACAGGCCAATTCCGGGTACAAAATGTCCCAGAATCAGATTCTAAAATGATGTGCCTATAGGTTTGGGCAAGGTTCACATTTTTTCCATTGGATCAGTTGGAAACCGCAACTAACAAACCCAGGGGATTCCATCTCTGATGTGGTGATTCCAGTATGTTTCCACTATGATTCCAAATGCAGGCATGGATTTAGACAGGTTTTTTTTTTTTTGAACTTTTTGACCACCAAAAAACCTTAAAGAACAGCATTTCATGAGTCTTATGCCCCAGAGCAACAGCAGAGATCTAGAGGGAACAAGGCAGAAAATGGCAGTCAATTAACATTTTCAATGCATTTCATTTGATTCACAGCCAACAGCACACAACAAAGGAGTAGCAAACAGCAACTAGCAAAGGAATTGCAGTTAACAAAGAAGGTTTTCTGCATGCATCTATCTGCTGCTTGAACCAGACTTGTCTCTATCTGCTGTTCAAATCACCCACCATTTAAATTATCTGCTACTTTCCTTATGAGTTGTTTGTTTTAGGGTTGCAATTATACAATTGCTTAAATTCCAGTGCCTTTTATTTGTAAGTGATATATTTGTATTACTTTTTAATATTTTAATATATTAAAGTGCCCTTTAAATGTTTTCTTTGTTTGAATATTACAATGCCCTTTATAACATTCATGATTTTAGCACCATATATATTATTATATATGTTCTACTTATGTATAGATATTTATATTATAATATTTTAGTTTTATGTATAGATGAATATTAATACCTTATTATTTATTAAATTATATAAATATTCAAATATGCATATCAAGTTGTATATGCTATTTCATAAAATAAATTAATATTAATTTATTAATATTTTAACGTACTAATATTATTTATTTATATTATATTATTTGAATATTATAATATATTTATGATTTTTATATGTTTTTCATACAAATGTACCACCCCCCCCCCCAAAAAAAATGTCATACCGGTGTACCGCACCTATATACCCGTACCCGATTCCAATTTATATAGTTATATATTTAAAATGTTGTTTACTTCAGCTCAAATCCAATTTTGTATTCATTTGATTGATTTATATTTGTCTATGTGATCAAAGTAGCTTCTATTTGATTAGTTTATTATGTCTTTAAACTTGATTTATTGATGGATGCATGATAAAAGCTTTAAATTGTCATGTCCCCATTTCCGGAGTGACTTCACATGGAGTTGATGATTGGCCTATCATCCATTCCCGTACGCTAATGTATTGGTAAGGGAATGAATTACTAGTTTGAGCATATTTCTATACATGGAGAACCAGAAATTTGGTATGTGTCTATACATGGAGAACCGGAAAGTTAGCTCAACTAGTATTTGGTTAATTGGAAAATGCAATATTGAAATTGTATTTTCATTTCATTTGATAGATTTTAAAAAATGGAATCTTTAATTGCATTTTCTTTAATCGATTTCTATGGAGTTGTAAATATGAATAAGGTGATGTGTTCGCCCATGGAGCAATAGGTCTAAGCTAATGCCAACGGTTATTCTTGAAGATGATTGACTTGCATATAAGATGGTTTTGTTTTGTTTGAAGAGCCAAAGAACATTGGATCGTGGTCCCCATGAAGTCAACGGCTAAGTATTCGCCCATTGAGCGATTTGCATTGAAAGGTTTGTTAGTGATTTTTAAATGTTTGCATATGGATTCTAGCTGGCCGCCGATCATGAAGAAGGATGTTTTTAAATGCAAATATTGTTTATTAAATGATTGCATTTGCTACCGCCGCCCATGAAGAAGAGAATTTTAAATGATAGTGAGCAATCACCAATGCATCGACTAAGCTTATGGAAGGATTTTAAATGCTTGCTTTGGATCAAAATTGTTCTTTGAAGGGTTGTAAATGCCAAACGTCAATTTTGAGGAGGATCGCTCAATGAAAATCAATGTTAAATGAAGATTTTTAATGTTTGATTGCTCTCATTCATAGCCGTCATCCAAGGTAGAAAGGAGCTCTAATGCTAAAGGATCGATCCACTTGAAGAGTAGATATAATTCATTTAAAACAATTAAAGATTGTTTTTAAATGATTGCATTCATTGATGTCATTCATTTACAATTGTTCAAGACTCTCAATTTTGATTAGTGGATTCCAAATCACATTCCAAACTGCCAAAGAAGAGGGACGTCCATGCTTGGAGAGTTAAATAGAGGACTTGAACTTCAATAAAGATTGTTTTTAAATGATTGCATTCATTGATGTCATTCATTTACAATTGTTCAAGACTCTCAATTTTGATTAGTGGATTCCAAATCACATTCCAAACTGCCAAAGAAGAGGGACGTCCATGCTTGGAGAGTTAAATAGAGGACTTGAACTTCAATTTGCAACTAATGATCATATGGTTATTTGAGAAGATTTAAAGAGTAATTGACATCACATTGGAACCCCTGGTGTGTGGGAGTGACTACCAAGGGTTTTTGAAGTGGATTTGACAAGGGCTTTGATATTTGAAGAGTTGCATTTTGATAGAAGACCAAACTAGGCATCCATCGCTTGAGTTTGGAGGTGGTTTTCATAAGTTTTCATTGCTAAAACTTTGACTGGGCAAAATCATCACTTTCAACAGTCATATCAGCATACAGAAGTTTCATATCAGTAAATTGTTCATGTACTTTCAGGGCTGTTCTAATATCATTTGGCAGCTAGCTTCATTCTAGAGTGTTTGGGCATTGTTCCTATGCAATATTTGGTATATTTTAACACTTTATGTCCATGTAATAAGGTCTGATATAAAATCAGACTGTGACTGAAATTCATATTAGCCACTTATCATTTATGTATCTTTCATTTGAAAGTTTCAAATAAGCAAGTATGATGTGGGTTTGATGTTTATTTGTGTGATTTGTGCAAGAAATTTTATCTAAAAGTTGGCAAAAAATTTCAGTCATTTAAGAAGGGTATTTTACATAAATCTATGCTCCCCCAAGTTTCGGGGACGGGGACCGGGACGGGCGGGAACGGGGAGACGAGTTTCGGGGATGGCATTTTTTTGGGCCATTTTTTAGGGGATGGCAGGGGACAGCTACTAAAAAATAAGATTTTTTTTAAAATATAGGGAAATTTCAAATATTTATACGATAACATTGATAAGGCATTCATTATAGACATTATAGAACCTTAAAAATGAATACATAACAATAACATTACACTTGAACTTAGCTTTCAACTTGTCACATGAGAATTGGCAAATAAATAAACAAAATTTAATTGTTTTCAATGACAATCTGCATATATATTATATCAAAATTACATCAAAATGCCCAAAGGCTGCAAGTTTCAACAACAAAATGACAAAAACATAGAGAATATATGGCTGTCCCCAATCACCCTCTCCTAAAACTGTTGTTAACCTCTTCAAACTGCTGTTGCTCCTCTTTCTCCTTTCAAACTGATGTTGTTCACCAATACAAAATGTGAAAATGAGTTATGTTTTTTTTCTTTTTGGTTGATATGATCTCTATTTTAGGTTTATGGTATTCGGGGATGCAGGGGACAGCTAGCCATCCCCGAGACAGTCAGGGGACGGCGTCCCCGAATTTTTAGGGGACGTCCCTGGGGAAGGGGGGACGGGTAAGGAACATTTCCTACCCGTCCCCGCGTCCCCGAAATGTCCCCAGTACGGGTACGGGGGGTTCAAGGGTAGGGGATGCGTCCCCATGGAGCATAGCTTTAAATCCTTAAAAATCTCTATATTTCATTGTTTTTTCAATTTGCTGAATCTTAGCCGAGTCTGAGTGCTGAGGACAAGTCCGAGTCCAAAATCAGCCAGCCAAGTCCAAGTCTTGTAACTTGGTTTGTACTTATCGGTCCCTATGGGGTTTCTAGTGTGCAGCTATCGATGTTGTTTGTACTTGGAATATATTTTGCATTATTGATGAAAATTTCATTGTTTTTTCAATTTGCTGAATCTTAGATGAGGCTGAGCGCTGAGGACAAGTCCAAGTCAAAAATAAGCCAGCCAAGTCCAAGTCTTGTAACTTGGTTTGTACTTATCGGTCCCTATGGGGTTTGTAGTGTGCAGCTATCGATGTTGTTTGTACTTGGAATATATTTTGCATTTTTGTTTATGGGTGAGGGCACCAAATAGAACCTTCATTTTATTGATGAAAAAAGTAGTCATCCACCTATCATCTCCAAAATCCAAAAATAAATTGCCGTCCCCCAAACTCAAAGAAACATTCCATAATAGTTGTAAAATTTAAAAGCATGTTTTGACATTTCAAGGAATGATTTAAAAAAAAAATTGATGACAACTGGATTGAAGCAAACAATTCCCAATACCAAATCCAAAATATTGGCCATCCAATTTAACTCTCAAATAAAAGAGTTTCTCAAGGCTGAGACAAATTTGAATTCATACAAGCTACCTGGTTTTATTAATGAAGACTATACGAGTTACACCAGAAAGTGGACCAAAGATAATATTATGATAGACGCAAATAATTCCACGTTCTGAAACAAGTTGACATTCTCTCCTATTTGTAACTCAAATGTAGCACAGAGATCATTAAAAAGAAATGAAACTGGAAAGACTGAGTGGTAACAAGTCACTAAATGACACAGGAAACAAGAGCTACACAGATGAGAGAAAAAACCTTGTGAGTCCTGCAAGTTTTGTACGGAATTCATTGAAGTCTTTTGAAGGGCCATCACCTTCAAGATATGCTTGTAACTCCTTTTCAGCACACTGATGAAGTCTTTCTAAGCCAGATTCAGCATCACCTGAACAAACAGTGCAGATACATTCATTGTTTTCACATTATCTCAACTATTATTCTGAAATAAGTATGAAAATAAAAGAATAGATTTCATAATGTCTATTATGTCATCAAATTTCAATTCCTTTGTAGAAAATACCTTGCAAGTATTCAAAAAATTGCCTTTTAGCTTGCTCATGTTCAGGAAGGTAATAGCCATATGCATAGGTCCATTTCAAAACACGTCTACATTCAACTATCTGCAAATTGCATCAAAAAAAAAAAAAGGAATATTGATATAATGAACCTGTTAATGTACACAATCTCAAAATAAAGGCCCGCATTTAATTGACACACCTGGTGCTATTTTTATACATGATAGCCATATAAACCAGAAACAAAGAAGTAAAAATTTTATATATTGATAATTTTCTCAATTCAAGAATCAGGGATATTCTTTGCGTTGACTAATTTCACTTATATGTTGGATATTGTTCGAGTGATAAAGCATGAAGCATGACATCAGCTCAAATACTGCACTGGTGGAAGAAGCTTCATACACAATTTCCCAACTTAACTGTAGTTGATGACGGTCTTTGCAAAAAACCATAGTTTGCAAACTTGGACTCGACAGACCAAAAAATTTTGACTCAGCAACTTAAAATATACTTAAATTTTTGGAAAAAAGTTGAAGAAACCATAATTTTTATGCAAAATAGTAAATACAGCTACGAAATGTATCAAATGAGTTTGGCAGGAGTCTGGCAGCACCCCCAGTGGGGTCAAGGGGCAGTGCCCCTCGTGGGGGCCTGGGAAAACCACACAGACCTTCATGTAGCACACCATTTTCATAATGCTGCTTCTGTGTGATGAACAGGCCCAATTAGGGTTTTTATAGGCTGAAAACTGCAGATTTTCACATTTTTGGTGTGTTTTTTCTGTGTTTTTCCCGTATACATGGCATGTAAATCTGCACAGCAAGTTTTTCCCACGGAGTCGCTGGAAACTTGGAGAAAACGCAAGAAAAACTCGGTGAGTTTTTTCAAAAAAATTGGCTCAGAAACCCAGTGAGTTAACTTGAAAAGTGCTCGGGGCGATTTTTTTTTTTTCGTGAGAACTCAGTGACTCGCTGAGTATTCCAACTACGCAAAAAACATTTTACTCTAAAATTGGAATTAAGTCATACGCAGCTTGAAATGTTACTAAAAACAGTGAGTAATTCAGTAAGTCATGCTGCAGTCAGAAATACTGACTTACATGTTATTCACTTGTGCCTATGTTTCCAAAAGAATGTATAAGAACTCAACAACTTTATGGAAAAAGGATTAAGGCATGCAAGTGGAAATAACCTAGTAATTCTATTGACATACAACAACGGACGAAAGGATTTGCCTCTACATGGAAAATCAACAACCTTGTGAAAAACAGAGAAAAGACATGCAAGTACTTAATGAACTTTATTCTACAAAAAGTTGTTGGAGCACATGGTTGTCCAATGTTTGCATAACCTTACCGAGTTGGCACATTAAAACCCTCAGGCTATTTGACCCCTAACCTTACACTAATATTGCCCCTATGTTTTAACTCAACTTAAGAAGCAAACATCAACCTACTCAAGAAACTCCCAATTCTTCGCTATTATGAGCAACTCTGCATTCATGGCTTTGTGATGCTCAAGTTCCTTGCATACTTATACAATCTGTGTACTTAAATCTACTGATTACCCATAAGAAACTTATGAAGGGACATTATGTGCAATTAAGAATATGTAAAAACTGCATAGTTTTCGAGCTAACAAAGAAAAGAAATGTTTTATATGGTCCAAAAATTGTTTGTGCACTGATGTAATTATTGATATATGGATGAAGGTTTCATAAATGTACCTGCAACCAAGCTTCAGTCACAAACTTCAGTTGTGAAACAGGTTGACACTGTTTGTTACTTAAGGCTTCAATCTGCATCTCATTCAAGAAAATAAAATCATGAGAAGAGGAATTAGGCACGAAAATGCATATATTTGTTTTCATGACATTTCAAAGCTTCACATCTAATCAGTACCTTATCAAATGACAAATCAAATCGTCTTGATGATTAGCATTAACAAAACTCCAAGATACTACAAAGTCAACAATTATAATATTTTTAGCACAATGTTAATGTAAGTTTTCCATCTACACCAATATCAAGAAACGTCTTGGAAAGCTCTGCATGTGCAATCCTCCCAAGAAATTTTCCTAGAAAACTAAAAAAATTGTTTAAAGCCAAAATGAAAATTGTCGTGATAGTCTGGAGAAGGAAGGAAAGCACTGCAGAAAGGGAAAAGATACTCGGATGCATGAATCACCTCCATTTTCTGGAGAAAGGAAATGACTTCCACAAGCAGCCAGGATAAGATGAAGGAAGAGAGACGAAGATGAGGCCAAGCTTCAATTAGATGGCTGTTCAGCTGATATTTCGAGTTTGTATGCTCATCACGAAGATGCAGTAGCACAGATATCAAATATGTAGGCAGTGCATGTTCACTTAGAAACCACAGGTAAGGCCAATAGGGAAGGATCCAAAGAAGATCAAGTTTTTACCAAAGAGGATGGTGTGGATGAAAAATTTTCCCAATCTCACAGATGGAGAGCTCCAAGAAGAAGCCCGCAATGAAGAAGAGAAGAAAAGATAGGAAATTGGAGCTTGAAAGATAACAGAAATCAACACTGGAGGCCTCTGGAGTGGGCTCTCAGAGAGACTGAAGTCATTTGTGGAGGAGGGTGAAAGTCAATCCATGGAGGAAATAAATGCCCTCTCATAAAATGTTAGGCTCCTCTATGTCCCTCACAAGAAAAGGTTGGTGTTATGACAGCTCTCAGCAAAAATTCTGACCTGCTCTTCCTTCAAGAAACCAAACTCATTGAACAGAAAATGAAACCTTTTCTAGCTACATGGTGAAATTTCTAAGAGGGATTCATAGTCAATGCCTCAGGAATTTCAGGTGGGATTTGCATCTTTTGGAACTTGAGGACAATTAACTTTATGTTTAGCCTTAGGGAACAATCGGCTCTGCTGCAAACTACAGTCATACAGTGAAAATCTACAACTACAAGTGATCAATATGTATGGTCTACATAGCCCGACCTTGAAGCAGAAAACATGCATGCCTATGGCGCTAACATCATTGTTTATGAGTAACCAGCAAGAGAAATTCCTCCTTGGAGGCAGCTTTTGTGCCATCTTACAAGACCATAAAAAAAGGAGCTAAAAGAGATAAAATCTCAGACAGAACTCAGAAAATTTGTGAACTCAAATAATCTTGTGGGTCTGGAATAGAAAAAGGGAAAATTAAAATTCACTTGGACCAATAGTAGAAGGATTTTGCAACATAGAAGAAGGATCAAAAGATTCTTTGTTTCTGATAACTGACTTGAGGAGAATCAGGTAACCAAATCAATAATTCTGAATGACTCCAGATTGAGCCACAACCCCATTTGGCAGTCTGTCAAACTGGACCAGGCATGTGGGAACTGCCCATTCATGTTTGAGATTGTAAGAGATGATATTCTCAGAAGCCTAATGCGGCAATGATGGAATAGCTGCCCCAAAATAGCTGGTATAAAAATGTTTCAGTTTGTATGTAGACTAAGACACATAAAAAGTAGCCTTAATGAATGGAACAGGACATTGTAAAAGGAAAACATGCAAGCTGGAAGGTCTTCCATGGTTTAGAAAATAGTTTATAGGATGCCAACCTTCAGAACTGAGAAAAGAAAAAGAAAAAGAATTATTCAATAGTCTGGTAAAATGTGCCATCTTCTATGATTGTGAAAGTTAGGAAGTAGCTTATCTCGAGACACACAGAACAAAATCAAATAAATCCAAACATAGTTTCTTACTAGTCTCTTGAAGTTAAATATAATACACCACATCTATTCTATTCATAGAAGTCGCTTGCTAACCATTGAAAGTGAAGCTCTTAAACTTGTATATTTTATACAGCCATAACCTATCTAAACTAAGATGAGCTTTGGCAAAAAATGGTTGGCAAAAATTTTAAAATACTCCAAATAAGTGGTTAATGTACATAGATGTTCATCAAAATTTATTGTAAAAAGAATTTGAGAACCTGAAATCAAACATCAACACCAGAATGACAAAAACAAAGGCAAGAAAGAACTTTGGTGTTATAAGAAAATCATGATTGCTAAAATGCAGACCAACTCACATGAATTACACAATGAATCTCGGGGACGGAGTAACATAAAGATTATGTGGAAACAAAAAATATTTAGGGTACGCAATTTTGATGAAGTAGAGGATAAATCACCCTTTCTATTAACTTGTCCACTTTATAATGATACTAGGATTAATTGCATACATATTTGCAATCATAAATGAGTGCATCAAACTCTAAATCATGACAATTGAACAGCTTTGGAAATTTATTATGAAGCTTAAAAAGCACAAAAAAAACTGCAATGTAAATAAATACACTTTGATAGGTACCACAGGATCAATTTGGCAGAATGAAAGTTAAAGGTCATCATCATAGTATATATTATTATATACACGTACAGCTTACATGTATATCTATAATCTTTATTTACATCTACAATTACATCTATATCTATATCTTTCTCTGTACACAAATTAATAAATGAAAGAAATTGGAGCAAGAGTTCACCTACAGCAAAGTCATACCAAGAATGAGTGGAGGGTGAAGATACCTCCAAAAGGGAAATGAAGTGCCTTTCTTGGAATGCTGGGGCCTAAATGCCCCCAACAAACAACAGCTGTTAAGAATACAGCTACAATCCTGTATCTGCCTTTATTATTATACCATAAAAAAAAAACCCTTTCATTATTAAATGAGACAAATTTGAATTCCCAGTGGTACTATTTGAATGGATTTCTTCAGGGTGCAGAAGGAAGCTTCAGTGGTATAGTGATACTGTAGAATCCTAAACATAAAATGCTCAATAATCTCAAAAGAAAAGATCAAGATGCCACCTAGTACATTTATATTAGGATAAGTTTTTGCCCTTCAAGATCAATGTGTATGATATGATATCACCTATTCTTAAGAAAAGGTGTTCGTAAGAATTATCCTAGGTTATACCCTGCCTAGACCCGAGACATTTTATCCTTGAGGAGACTTCAACTCAAATCTATCAGCACAGAAAAATTAAGGTAGGGCAGGCCCGGAAACCAGAGAAATTCAATCTCAAAAGGGCATTACAGAATTGATCTCAGAGGATTTCTTGTAGGACATCAAACCGAAACATGGAAAGTTATCTTAGAACAACACAGAAGACATGATTTTTTTAAGATAGTTAATAAAGTTTATTGGTACCTAGAATCACCAAACTGGCTTTAGCAGGAGTGGATACCGGACTCAGGATACCTAAGATGTCAGAATCAAATCATGCTTATATTTATCTCAAATTTAGATCAGACAAAGCCCCTTTAGCATATCTTTTAAATTTTCAGATGAGTTAGCTTAGGATGAGAAAATAGTAGATTTACTAACAGTAGTGAAAGGATTGTTCCAGACTCCTAAGGCTTTAGGACCCAAAATGTTTAAATTAGCCATCAAACTAAAATATATTTGTGGGTGTATGAAAGCTAAACCTGTGATCCATTGGGAACATCTTTACACAAAGAGAAGCCTTAGAATCAATGTTTGAGGTGTTGAAAGCAAGAACTCAGGAGGGACTCGATGATGACATGCCCGTAGAATTAAATCACTGCTTCCCTCGGCTAGAAAAACTTGATGTGAAGGAGGAATCATTTTGGAAGAAAAAATCAAAAGAACTGTGGCCTAAGGAAGGTGATGGGAATTTGAAGTTCTTGCCTCAATCCATGATAGCAAGAAGACAAGCCAACCAAATTTCCAAAATCAACACCACAAATGGTCACATCTCTTCACCAGAAGAAATGTGGGACAAGGCAGTATCCCGCTGTTAATTGATCTTCATTATATCCCAGATCTAATTTCTGAAGATCAGGTTCATGTCCTCTCGACCATATTCTGGGAGGAAAAAATCAAATCAGCTGTCTTCAAAATGGAACAAGGTAAATCTCTTGATTCTGATGGCTTTTCCCCTGGATTTTTCAAACTTTCTAGGATATTCTGTGTCTTGATGTGGTGACAGCTACAAATGAACCACCAAAAGCAAAAGAGATGCTCATGGACCTCAATTGTACCTTCATCATATTATTTCCAAAGAGGCAAAAAACTTAAAATGATTTCCAACCCATCTCACTACAGAAATAGTTCATTAAAAATAACTAAGGTTATATAGCGGAATGGCTTAGGGTCTGATCTCATCCATCATTTTTCTAGAACAAGGAGGGTTTGTTGAAGGCAAGCAAATTGTACCCCCCGAAGTAATTCACTCCATTTAGACTCAAAAAGGTATAGGTATGATCATAAAGTTGGATAGAAGAAAAGCCCTATGATAAGGTTCAATGTGATTTCTTAATCAAGATCTTGGGCAGCTTTATTTTCAGCTGAATGGTATAGGCAGATCTACACTTACATTTGAACTCCCCGGTATTCATTTTTCTGTGAATGGGAGTTTGGCTAGAATATAAAAAATAACTAAGGGTATATTTTCAGCTGAATGGTATAGGCAGATCTACACTTACATTTGAACTCGCCAGTATTCATTTTTTTGTAAATGGGAGTCTGGCTAGAAGATAAAAAATAACTAAGGCTATATTGCAGAATGGCTTAGGGTCTGATCTGATTCGTTATTTTTCCAGAACAAAGAGGATTTATTGAAAGCAAACAAATCTTTGATCACATGATTGTACACCATGAAGTCATCTACTTTGTTTAGATTCATAAAGGTAAAATTATGATCATAGAGTTTGATATCAGCAAAGCACTATTTCTTAATGAAGATCCTGGAAAGCTTTCAATTTTCAGCCGAACGGTATAAGCATCTCAAGAATTAAATAAGTGAGATTCTCTCTCCCCTTACCTCCTTGTTATTCTAGCAGAAGCTTTGGCCCCTTCACTTGCTATGGCTGAATAAGAGAGGAAGTCAAGGAAATTTTCCATCATCTTCACAATGGAGGCCCTTTCCCATCTTCAATTCAAATATGATACAACTCTGATGGAGAAGACTAGAGTGGAGGAAGCTTTAG